>CM046881.1:136754722-138023472 GCA_025667525.1 Glebionis coronaria
TTCTTTTGAACAAATGGCACAAACTCTCTCATTAATGTTATGCAAAAGTGATGATTTTTTGTTGCTTTGAACAGTGAAATGCCCCATTGTGTCAGAAAGTTGTTGACTGTGATATGGACGCTTGATATTTCCTAGATAACCAGTTGACACCTTTTGAAATAATGTTTTGTATTTATTCTCAAGAATTTAATGACATTAACTCCTTTAAATCACATGATTGATTGGTTTTATATGCTGTTGCTCAGATATGCTGAAGCTGATGGCAATACTTGTGAGCTTCAATGCGTCAGATGAGGCGACAAAACCCCATATACATGTTCACATAAGTGAACAAGACATATGACATTGCACGCTCATCTACTCAGGCCTAGCTACTCAGTTGTATTAAACATTTGTTCAGTATATGCTGAAGGAAAAAAACTTGATGACTGGTGATCATTTGTTCAGCGTCAGTGAATCAGATAAGGCTACAAAACATCATATACACAATCACATAAAGTGAAATAGACACATGACATTACACACTCCTTTACTCAGACACTGCTACTTGACATTAATCGAAATCTTTTATGAAATGATGAACCTTCAAGCTTCTTCAGTGAATGGTGAAGGTTTAGGTTTTGTATCATAAATGTTCAACATACCAAGCTCCATTATCAATCTTTTAAAAGTTGGTTCATCCAGTGGTTTGGTGAAGATATCAGCCAACTGATATTGAGTTGGGATGAAATGTAACTCAATATCCCCTTTCACAATGTGATCTCTGATAAAGTGATATCGGATATCAATGTGTTTTGTTCTTGGGTGAAGGACTGGATTGTTGGATACTGCAATAGCACTAGTGTTATCACAAAAGATTGGTACCTTTTCATATTCTATGTCATAATCAGCCAGTTGGCTTTTCATCCAAAGAACATTGGCACAACATCCAACAGCTGCCACATATTCAGCTTCTACTGAAGACATGACAACTGTTTGTTGTTTTTTAGCACTCCAACATACAAGTTTGCCACCTAGCAATTGGCAGGCACCAGATGTGCTTTTTCTGTCCAAATTGCATCCAGCATAGTCAGAATCTGAATACCCCTTTAGATCAAAACCTGAGGACTTGGGGTACCAAAGAACTAGACTTGGTGTACCTTTTAGGTATCTAAAGATTCTCTTTACAGCAGTAAGGTGTGATTCCTTTGGATCTACTTGATATCTTGCACAAAGGCATGTAGAGAAGTGAATGTCAGGTCTGCTTGCAATTAAGTACATGAGTGACCCAATCATACCTCTATACTGAGTCTCATTGACTGATTGTCCATTGAGATCAGGTCCTAGGTTGTTAGGGGCTACCATTGGAGTCTTCACTGAAGCACAATTGATATCATACTTCTTCAGCAGATCCTTGACATATTTTTCTTGATTGATGGAGATGCCTTGGTCAGATTGTTTAATCTGAAGACCAAGGAAGTATGTGAGTTCTCCCATCATACTCATCTCAAACTTGCTGGTCATAAGCTTGGCAAATTGTTTGCGAAGTTTCAAGCTTGTAGAACCAAAGATTATGTCATCCACACAAATTTGTACCAGAATGGTGTCAGTTTTAGATTTATAGATAAACAAAGTGCTATCTATTTTTCCTCAGTCAAACTTATGTTCAATGAGAAATGTTGAGAGAGTTTCATACCATGTTCTTGGAGCTTGCTTCAGTCCATACAAAGCTTTGTAAAGCTTGTAGACATGATTTAGGTATTTACTACTCTCAAAGCCAGGAGGCTTTGTAACATAAACTTCTTCTTTTTGGTCACCATTTAGGAATGCACTTTTGACATCCATTTGGTAGATGATGAAGTTCATGTAAGTGGCATAAGCAAGGAAGATTCATATGGCTTCCATACGTGCAACTAGAGCAAAGGTTTGATCAAAATCAACACCAGGCTCTTGATTGAATCTTTGGGCCACCAGCCTAGCTTTGTTTTTTTTGTCATGGCATTGGTTTCATCTCTTTTGAGCTTGTAAACTCATTTGGTGCCAGTGGTTGATTTACCATATGGAAGAGGAACTAATTTCCAGACTTTGTTTCTTTCAAATTGATTGAGTTCCTCTTACATGGCATCCACCCATCCATGGTGTGTGAGTGCTTCAGAAAACTTTGTAGGTTCAATTTCTGAGAGAAAGCTTGCATAGAGGCATTCTCCAGATGAAGCAGCACTCAGTTTCTTTGCCATAGATCTAGTAACTCTACATTCACCAGATTACCTATTATGTTCACCAGCTGTATGTGACTATTTTTAATCCAAGATTTTTGTAGAGCTGGAGAATAGGCACTGGTATCATGATTAGAGCTAGAACTTGGAAGTCCATGACATGGATTTGGACTTTGATTATCTCTAGTGTCTGCTGAAGGATATTCAATAGACAAAGGTTCAATCAATGGAGGGCTTCCTTCTTGGTTAGAAGCAACACATCCAAGACCTAATTTCCTAGAGATGGCAGGAGAGCTTTGAGCAAGGGGCTCAGATTTTTCATCAGCAGCTTCATATGATTGATCATTTTGATCATGTGTGTCAGCATGCTGATTGTTTTGAAACTGACCATTTTGGTCATTTGTGTTGCTTTGCTGATCATTTGGATCATTTTGAGACTGATCATTATTTGATTGATAGCCATCAGTATGTGATACTGAAGGATTTCCTTTTGTAGGACTTGTCATATCTTCAAATGGATCAATATGAGGGATTGAGTTGCTTGTTTGATATCTTTGAGAAGGCTCATAATGTTGAAATTCATCAGATAGATAATTGTGAGATTCATGAATATGAAGTTCATCATCTGATGGATTTGTAAATTTGAGAGCTTCAAAACTTTCATTGAATGTGATGTGATAAGTTTCTTCAATACATTGTCTTCTTATGTTGAAGACTTTATATGCTTTAGATACTAGAGAGTATCCAAGGAAATAACCATCATCAGATTTTTCATCAAACTTTCCAAGGTGATCCTTGTGATTGTGAATGAATACTGGACACCCAAACACATGTAAGAATGAAATTTATGGAATTTAATAAGTGTGAAAACACTTATCCTTTTACCACTTCTTTCCAATATTAACATGACCAAAACGTGTATTTTATGTCGTAAAAGTCGGAATTAGGCGTGGTTTGTGTTTTTATTGTGTTTTAGGACCAAAAGATGAAAAAGGAAAAAAACACGGATTTTCACGGGCTTTTATCGAAGAAAACGAGAAAAGACGAAGTCAAAAGATCAAGAGTGAAAAAAGAACAGAAGTCCAAGGCCTATTCTGAAGATTTATCGAAGAAAAAGTCTAAAGACGGAAGTTTAATGAAGTCGAAGAACTCAAGTCTAAATAAGTGAAGAATTTATAAGACGAGTTTAATTAATCCCGAGACGACGTCGAGAAAAGTCGAAGAACTTAAAAGACGAAGAGCCGAGAAGAAAGAAAGAGAAGGCAACACATGCACATCCCCATTTCCCTATAAATACCCTCCTAAACACATTAGGAGGGTGGTTAACTAGTTTTTCATTTTATTTTCCTTTCTAGTTTTTAGAGAGAGAATGTTCTAACTTTCTCTCACTACGTTTCACCTTTCATTTTTATCCTTCAAGTTTAAGCTTTTAATCTTCCTTGTATTTGGATTTCATTAATCAAGTTCAAGTTAAGCTTTTTGTTCTTTAATCTCTTTCTACATTTCTTGGTTTTACTTTGATTTTGATCCGAATTGTTCTTAATTCGTGATTGATCTTGATGTTTTAGTGATTAAAAGGTTAGTCTTTTTAGTCCTTACTAAGCTTTCATACGATATAAGCTATAAGCTCTTTGTGCTTATTGGGTTATTTCATAATTTTAGCTTTTTGCATTTTCGGATTACTTAAAACGTCTAGTGTTTTCAAAAGGTTCGATTTATTAAGTTTGCTTATTTGGAGTTTTGAAAGTTGCCAAATTTAAGCTTATTGAGTTGTTTAAGATTCGGTTAAGTAAGCTTATTGAACGTGCTTTGCTTATTGAGTTTTCAGCTTATCTCCATTTTCGGGATTAAGTTTTGTGTTCATCGCAATATTGGGGATTTACAACATTCCGACGAGAAGCTTGTTTCGATCGCAATAACCATTCTTGGTTCTACTTTGCAATCACTTGGTTTTAACCCCCTTATTCCGATCTGGGATTGCGATCGCTCATTGCGATCGCATATTCCGACAGAACTTAAGGTTTCTTTAAGTTGCAACTCTGCCCAAATTTTGTTAACAACATTCCGATACTGCAACATTGCGACAGACACATTCCGATAGGCATACATTGCGACAGAATTAATTTGGTTACATTCCGATGGATATTCAGACAACAACATTCCGATAGCCTTGCATTCGATCATTCCGATGGTTTTAATTTCAGTTCATTCCGATAGAAAGGACTTGTTACATTCCGATACTTTCAATTTTTAAGTTTTACAAAGTTTTTTAAGTTTTTAATCGTTTACGTTTTTAATTTCCAAAGATTGTAAGCTTTTATTCTTAGTTAAATTTTTAAAGCTTTAATTTTTACTCAGCGACAATTTTCTTATTTGCTTTTAGTTTGAAAATAGATAATCAACCAACCAAAATTTATTTTCCACCAAGAACGATTGAGTCTCACTTTCTACCAATAATCAATTCGAAAAGACTTGGAACGAAATTACTTTATACTTGGCTAAAACCCAGTTATTAAATGGCGCCGCTGCCGGCTCTTTTCGTTAAGATTAACGGTTTTTAAGTGAGAGACGCATTGGATTTTGGGATCCGTTCACTTTTGAACGTTATTTTTTCTTGCTTATAAATTTTCAAAAATCCTAAAAAATATAAAATTTCAAAAATACAAAAAAAAAACATAAAAAAAAACCAAAAATATTTCTTGTCTATTTTGGTTTTCCTTTTGTAGGTGTGTATGCGTACTCGTGCTCGTAAGAAGAAAGTAGCTCAAGCCGAAGTCATTACTCCACCTATTTTCACCATGGACAATCAACCAATGATCGAGCTTTTGCAATCGCACGTAGAGGGCAACACTGATGCTATTGTCATACCCGAGATTGGAGCCAACAACTTTGAGCTTAAATCCGGCTTTATTCAAATGGTCTCTGCTCAACCTTTCTTGGGGCGTTCGTTTGATGATCCTCATGACCATATAAAAAGGTTCCTTCAACTCACTAATACGGTCAAGTACAATGGGGTTTCACAAGAAGTGATTCGCTTACAACTTTTTCCTTTCTCCTTAGAGGGACAAGCCCGGAATTGGCTTGATGAGGAACCGCCACAAAGTATTCTTACGTGGACGGATTTAGAGACCAAATTCATCAACTACTTTTTCCCACCTTCACGTACTACCGCTTTGCGGAATGAAATCATTACATTTGAACAAAAGTACGGTGAGACATTTAGTGAATCTTGGGACCGTTTTAAGGAACTTTTAAGAAAGTGTCCACAACATGGTTTAACAAAAGTACATCAAATCAATACTTTTTACAATGGTTTAAGTATGAATGACCAAGATTCACTAAATAGTGCCTCGGGGGGGGGGGGGGGGGTAACATTTTGGTTAAGTCTTCTAATCCCGCTTGGGATATTATTGAGAACAAGTCTAGAGTGCAAACCAAGAGTGTTCGGATAAATGTGGCTAGTGATAGCACTAATGAGAGCGACAAGAGAATTGATAAGCTTACTTCGCTTGTTGAATCGCTTGCTCTCCAAACCGCCAACAATGCCAAACATATCACTGCCCAAGCTAATGCTTTGAGTCAATCATGTAAATATGTGGGGGATCTCACTCATACACCGATTGTCCTTCGACTTAAGATAATCCAGAAAATGTGCATGCCGCCAACGGTAACTTTTCTACGGGAGGCTATCAAGCACGTCCTCAAGGTGACCGCAATTTGCTCAGCTATCGTTCAAACAACTTTCTTTCACCACCCGGTTTTCCCCCACAAAACCTAAACAACACCAATCGCAACAATCAAAACCAACCTCGTGCTCCAAATCAATATCAAACCCAAAGAACCCCATATCCACCTCAAAGAAACAACCAAGTTTACCAACAACCCGCTTATCAACCACCTGCCTACCATACTCCTCCTCCCAACCAACCCACCGCCTTACACCAAGACGTTGAAACCTACATGAGGACTAATGATGCGATAGTGCAAAATCTTCAACGGGAAATGGCCAACATGAAAGCAGATATGGTGAAACAAGGGAATGTCTTTGAGCCGATATGCAAAATTCTTTGGCAAGTCAAACGAATGACTTAAGGAACATGATGGCTAGTTTCTTCCTAAGTAATCAAGCCTCTAGTTCGGGTTCTCTTCCGAGTAACACCGTGGCTAATCCAAGAGGGGAGATGAAAGCAATCACCACTCGCAGTGGAAAAGGTTTAAAGGAACCCGAGCTTCCTACACCTACATCGGTGATTGTGACAAAGGAAAACGAGTCTCCTTCTCCAATTCCTCCACCTTCTATTTCTCCAACTCCTCCACCTTCTACTTACACCCCTCCACCACCCAAGGATGTGAGTGAGAATTCCATACCAAAGCCTTCATCTCAACTCAATATACCTTATCCCTCAAGGTTGAGGAAAGAGAAATTGAAGAACAAGGATGATATTCAGGTTTCTAACTTTCTTAAAATGTTTAAACAACTGAATTTCAATATCTCCTTTGCTGAGGCTCTCGCTCACATGCCAAAGTATGCCAAAATGTTATAGATCTTCTCAGTGATAAAGAGAAACTTCTTGATATCGCTCAGACCCAACTTAATGAGAATTGCTCTGCAGTGCTCTTAAGGAAATTACCCACCAAACTTGGTGATCCGAGTCGTTTCTTGATTCCTTGCAACTTCCCTGGGGTAGAGAATTGTATGGCCCTAGCCGATCTAGGTGCCAGTATCAACTTAATGCCTCTAAGCGTTTGGAAACAATTATCTCTACCCGAGTTAGTCCCCACACGAATGACTTTGGAATTAGCTAACCGTACGGTTGCTTATCCTGTGGGGATAGCCGAAGATGTCTTCGTCGGCGTCGAAAAATTCACCTTTCCGGCGGATTTTGTTGTTGTTGACTACGAGATGGACCCCCGTGTTCCATTAATCGTTGGATGTCCATTCTTGAGCACCGGTCGCACTCTCATTTATGTAGCCGCGGGCGAATTAATCATGAGAGTTGGTGATGATAAAATCGTTTTCAACATGGGTAAACTTTCTAAGCAGCCTTCTGAAAACAAGAACGTTAATATCATTGATGTTCTTGATGAGGCTTGTGAAGAACATTTCAAAGACGCTTGTAAAAGTGGTTCTTCTTCTCTTCCCATTGTTGAGACCGTTGCCTCTATTGCTCCATCACTAACTCCATTCGGAGAAAGTGATTTCATCTTGAAAGAATTTGAAGCAACTTTGGGAGATGTGGACTTGCAATATGACGATTCTCCCTCCAATTGGGATGAAGACATCCGTACCATTGAGAAACTTCTCAATGAGGACCATATTTCTACACCATCTCCTAAGGATATCTTTATCGATGAACCGAATTTGACTACGCCTTCCATCGAAAATCCTCCGGATTTAGAGCTTAAGGACCTACCGTCTCATCTCGAGTACGTTTTCCTTGAAGACAACAAGAAGTCACCCGTCATCATCGCAAAGGACTTGAAAGAGGAAGAAAAATCTCGACTTATCGCCATGCTGGAGAATCACAAGAAAGCGATTGCTTGGAAAATCTCCGATATTCGTGGAATTGATCCTCACTTTTGCACACATAAAATTCTCATGGAGGACGACTTTAAACCCACTATTCAAAGCCAAAGAAGGGTGAATCCTAAGATCCATGACGTTATCAAAAAAGAGGTTATCAAACTTCTTGATGCGGGCATGATCTATCCTATCTCGGACTCACCATAGGTTAGTCCCGTCCATTGTGTGCCTAAGAAAGGCGGAATCACCGTTGTGCCTAACGAAAAAAACGAGTTGATTCCTACTCCTCTCGTTACAGGGTGGAGAGTTTGTATAGACTATCACAAACTCAATGATGCTATGAGAAAGGATCATTTTCCCCTTCCTTTCATGGACCAAATGCTTGAACGTCTAGCGGGTAATGACTATTACTTCTTTTTAGACGGTTTCTCTGGGTATTTTCAAATACCCATCGATCCCCAAGACCAAGAGAAAACCACATTCACTTGTCCTTATGGAACATTTGCTTACAAAAGAATGCCTTTCGGCTTATGCAATGCTCTTGGGACTTTCCAAAGGTGTATGATGGCTATCTTCCATGACATGGTTGAAGAAACTATGGAAGTCTTCATGAATGATTTCTCGGTCTATGGTGATTCTTTCTCTACTTGCCTTGCCAATTTGGAACGCATGCTTAAGCGGTGTGAAGACACTCGCCTTGTTCTGAATTGGGAAAAATGCCATTTCATGGTAAAAGAAGGCATTGTCCTTGGACATAAAATCTCCAAAGCCGGTCTTGAAGTGGACCGTGCTAAAGTGGATGTCATAGCCAAATTACCTCCACCTTCAACCGTGAAGGGAGTGAGAAGTTTCCTTGGTCATGCGGGCTTCTATCGTCGATTCATTCAAGATTTTTCTAAAATCGCTCGCCCGATGACCCACCTCTTGGAAAAAGATACTCCTTTTATCTTTTCTAAAGCGTGTCTTGAATCCTTCAGTCTTCTTAAGGATAAGCTAACTAAGGCACCGGTCTTGGTTACCCCTAATTGGGAGCTACCTTTTGAGTTGATGTGTGATGCTAGCGACTTTGCTATTGGAGCGGTTTTGGGCCAAAGAGTGAACAAACACTTCCAACCAATCCATTATGCTAGCAAGACACTGACGGGGGCTCAATTGCATTATACCACTACCGAAAAAGAGCTTTTAGCTGTAGTGTATGCTTTTGAGAAGTTCCGCCCCTATCTTGTCCTTTCCACCACAATTGTCTATACCAACCATTCCGCGTTGAAGTACTTGTTGACTAAGCAAGATTCTAAGCCAACACTTCTTCGTTGGGTTTTGCTCCTTCAAGAGTTCAACATTGAAATTCGTGATAAAAAGGGAGCCGAAAACCTAGCCGCGGATCATCTAAGTAGACTTGAGGATCCTTATCAATGGGATCATCTGAATCAAGAGATCAATGACTCTTTTCCCCTTGAGACCTTAATGTCTATCAATTCCAATCTTGATGACACCCGTGGTTTGCGGACATTGCAAACTACTTAGCGGGTGGAATTCTCAAGGAAGGGTTAACGTCCCAACAAAAGAAAAAGTTCTTTAAAGATATTGAACACTATTTTTGGGACGACCCTTACCTTTTCAAACAATGTGCTGATCTGATTATTCGTCGATGTGTTGATGGGTCGGCAGCTTTACAAATCCTTGATGCTTGCCATAAAGGACCCACCGGTGGTCACTTTTGTCCCAACTATACCGCGAAGAAAGTGTTTGACTCTGGATTTTATTGGCCCACCATTTATCGTGACGCTCACGAGATGGTTAAGCATTGTGATGCTTGCCAACGCCAAGGCAAGATCACACATAAAGATGAGATGCCTCAAAATTTCATAAAAGAATGTGAAATCTTTGATGTATGGGGTATCGACTTTATGGGGCCATTTCCATCATCCAAAGGGAACAAGTACATCCTCGTAGCCGTTGACTACGTTTCTAAATGGGTTGAAGCTAAGGCTCTCCCTACGAACGATGCGAGGGTGGTTGTGAACTTTTTAAAGCAGCTCTTTGCTCGATTCGGTGTTCCTCGTGCTATCATCAGTGACCGCGGGACTCATTTTTCCAATGATCAATTCGCAAGAGTCATAGCTAAGTACGGTTTCAATCACCGTCTTTACACCGCTTATCATCCCCAAACCAATGGTCAAGCCGAGATTTCTAACCGCGGATTGAAGCGAATTCTGGAACGTACTGTGGGAGAGCATCGTGCCTCGTGGGCCGATAAGTTAGATGATGCTTTATGGGCTTTCCGTACCGCTTATAAGACCCTAATTGGTTGTACACCTTATCGTCTTGTGTACGGGAAAGCATGCCACCTCCCTATCGAGCTGGAACATAAGGCATACTGGGCCTTGAAGTGGGCAAACTTCGACATCAACAAAGCCGGCGATCTTCGGAATATTCAACTCAACGAGCTTAATGAACTGAGGAATGAAGCTTACGAGAACTCATTGATCTACAAGGAGAATACCAAGATCATCCATGATGCTAGGATTAAGAACCGAGAGTTCCATGTTGGTGATCAAGTTTTACTCTTTAACTCTCGATTGAAGATCTTCTCTGGCAAGTTGAAGAGCCGCTGGTCTGGACCATTCACCATCGCCAAAGTCTTCCCATATGGCACCATTGAGCTTTCTCAGCCAAATGGGCCCAGTTTTAAGGTGAATGGCCAGCGCGTGAAGTTGTACTTTGGTGAGGACATCTCTCATGAGATGATTCCATCCCTCACCATGTTTCCCTTGAATTAAGTTCTGGGTCGAGTCAGGCTCGTGACTCGGTTAACAAAAACAAGCGCTTCTCGGGAGGCAACCCGTGATCTATCCTTTACCGTTTTCATAATAAGTGTAGGGGGAGCCCCGTATGTGTTTGTTGTCTTGTTTCTTATGTTGTGCAGGGATGAAAGCTTCAAAGATCCATTCTCGATGACTTTTGACGAACCGTGTTCCCGTGTACCCGTCTTCCCGGTTCTATCCTAAACTGTCGTGATTCAATATATCATATCTTATATGTTCACACTGAAATCACTATAGTTTTCCTCTCCTTAGTAAGATTTAAACAAAGTGCACAATGTCATAAGTGTAGGGGAGTTTACTCCCACATGCTTAAACATTGAGGACAATGTTTATACCAAGTGTAGGGGGACTTCTATCGAAGTAAGTGGGCTTTTCCATAAATTTGCCCTCATTTTAACCGGAAAATCTGATTTTTCGACATTTTTCAAAATTTTTAATCTATTTTGGCCTTGTAGTTTTCCTTTGCTATTGTTATTTACTTTCCTTGCTAAAATAAAAGTTCAATAAAGTGGTTTTAGATTTTTCAAAGTCATGAATATTTTGATTCAACCTGAGTTTACTTATCTAAGTTTTCTCTTGCTAGTATCCTTAACGTGTTTAAGTCAAGTTTTGCTAGGCTTTTATATAGAGAGCTTTAAAACGCGAAAGTCCTAACTCTCACGGGTTAAGAACAAGAACTTTTCGCAAGTTCCTATAATTGATCCTAGAGAGTTGTTTATCAAGGGAACTTTAAAATGCGAATTCTAAACTTGAAAAAAGTCTAAGAGTTTGCAAGATCCTATAGATGACTCGAAAACCCAAAACTTTGATTTAATTGGCTAAGCATCCACGAGTCTCATTCCTTGAGATTTTAAATTGTGGAGGACGAGAGATGATAGAGTCAATTATAAGTTTGGTATTCTTTCGCGAATTTATGTGAGTTGATTATAAGTCTATTCTCCCATCGCTTGCTAATAAATTTATCTGCAATAAATAAGGTTGTATGATTTGAAAAGTTACTTAGCTTCTAGCCCAAGATCGTTTAAAAGTTGCTCGGTATTAATTAGAGTTCATAGCCAAGGCATAACTTATTGAAGCGGGATGCGAAGATTGGCGAGTCCAAAAAGGCCCTAACAAGGCATGAGGGCTACATTTTGTTGCTAAAGATCCAAAAGTGTTGTGAAGAATCATTTATCAAAAATCAATATGAAGGATCGAGACACATAATACAAGGCTTTTGACACCCCGTATAAAAATTAGTTCGTTTAAGTATGTCTCTTCGAATTGAAAAATGAGTTTAATGTGCGACTCAGTCGTTCTTTGGTGAAACAAAAGTGTGTCGTTGTAGTATATTAAATGTGCAAAAACAATTAAAGTAAAAGTGCGTTAAAATAAATCTAAATCTAATTTAAAGTAAATTGTGCAAGTATTTAAAAGCGTGACTAAAATTAAAGGGCACTAAATGTAAATAACGCAAACTTAAATCTAACTAAGGCAAACTTAAAACGCAACTAAAACTAAAACTTAAACTAAGGCAAAGCTAAAACAAATCTAAGGCAAATAAACGTAAAGTGCGACTAAGTAAAAAGGCGGGAAAATTAAAGCTCGAAATTAAAAAGCAGAAAGTTAAAAACTGAAATTAAAGAAACGAAAAATACCCTATTCGGAATAAATCCCTATCCGGAATAAAAGACCTACTCGGAATATTACCCCTATTCGGAATAAAGTCCTATCCGGAATAAGTTGGCTTACTCGGAATGTTCCCTATTCGGAATATTGTCACCTATTCGGAATATGAACTCTATCCGGAATAAACTACCTATTCAGAACGATGGCCCTATGCGGAATAAAGTCCTATCCGGAATAAGCTGCCCTATGTGGAATAGTGCCCTATGCGGAATATTCTCCTACTCAGAATACCTGGCCCTATTCGGAATCTTAGGCCTATTCGGAATATTTTCCTTATTCGGAATAATGAATATTCCGAATAGAGTACTTTGGACAAGACCTTGATACGGAATGCTTCTTGGCTTGTGTTACCTGGAAAGATCAGAAACAGAAACAAACACCCCGAAGAACAAGGGATAAACAGAAATATGCAGATTTAACAAAAAATTAACAAAATCAACCACAAGATGAAATCAAACTAATCAATTAACAACTATTAATCATGAACAATCAATCCAAAACCACAAAACTAACAAAACTAATCAAGATGATCAAAACCCACTTAATAAATTTGACAAAAACTCAAGAACATGAACATGAACAAATCAACATAAAGATTAAAGAAAGGTAGGATGAGATAGAACAATAAAGATAAAGATTAACAAGAATTAAAAAGAAAAACTTACTTGAAATTAAATGGTAATTAAGGTGCAAGACAAGTATTTAAATTTGACAAGTATTTAAATGACAAGGTAATTAAAAGTGGAAGAACTAATTGTCACTATTAGCCAACAAAGAAAAAATGACTAACATCCTAAACTATATATAGGGGAGGATTAAGGGGTGCTTAGGAAGCTTCCTCCCCTCTTTCCTTTCTCCTTAATTGCATGCTTAGTCCTTCCTTCTTAATCTCTTTGTTAATTGCACCATTAGTCCTTAAGCCTTTAAATCTTCTTTAATCTTGTACTTTAATGACTTTTGGCTCGGGATTTCTTTGAACTCGTCTTTTAATTCTTCAACAAATTAGACTTGAGTTTTTCGGCTTTTGATAAACTTCCGTCTTTTGACTTTTTCTTCGATAAATCTTCAGATTTGGTCTTGGACTTCCGTTCTTTTTGCACTCTTGACTTCTCGACTTCATATTTCGTCTTTTTCTTCAATAATAGCCCGTGAATGCCGTGTTTTTTCCACTTTTCACAATTTCGTCCTAAATCACAACAAAAACACAAACCACACATAATTCCGACATAAAAGGCATAAAATACACGTTTCGGCTCGGTTATTATTGTAATTAAGTGGTAAAAAGGATGGGTGTTTACACACCTATCAAATCCTCTACACTTGACCATTGCAATGTCCTCATGCAATGCATTAGTTACAAAGCACGTTTACATTTTTCATCATAATCGATCCACGTTGGCCTTTATTAAAGAGATAGAAAATTATAAACATTCAAAGTAAAGAAATCAAAAGCATACCCTGGGTTTTGGAAATGTCATGAATACTCATCATCCTCAAGTTTTCACTTTCTCCAAACCAAGCTTAAAAACGAGATCATTGTTATTATAAGTTAGCAAACTAACACGAACTCATGTGGGCCAATTATTCACTTAGACTCCCTTATTCCTAGGTGTATCTCTTATATTTTATTTTTGTCTTGAATGATCACGAGGATGCATTGTTGACTTATTTCGATAGTTATTTAGGCCGAAAATAAAGTGAACGATTTAATCAAAAGTTAGCTAAAGGACAAAATCTTTTAAAATTGCTTCTCGGGACCTCATAAAGTTCATATCTTGGCATAACTCGCTTCGCGATTTGAGACCTTTCTCGGACCGATATTTGGCAGCGACTTCATACTTCAAACCTTGAGAGACGTTCATGAAATTATGGTCTTCTCTTCATATAGGAATTTCTTCACTTGAACTTTTTGAGAGATTCATACATGGACCACGACTTCTTCATTTTCTCCAATCTTTATTTTGGACTTTGATATACAACGATCCGCCTCCTTTTTGGACTTGGCTTCATTTATCCTCATACCTTGTTAGGGCCTTTTCGGATATACTTCTCCATGACTTTTTGGAGTTTTTGCTTTTCGTCGTGTGTCTCGATCCTTCATATTGATTTTCGATAAATGATTCTTCACATCACTTTAGATCTTTAGCAACAAAATATAGCCCTCATGTCTTGTTAGGACCTTTTTGGACTCGCCAATCTTCGCATCCCGCTTCAATAAGTTATGCCTTGGCTATGAACTCTAATCCATACCGAGCAACTTTTAAACGATATTGGGCTAGAAGCTAAGTAACTTTTCAAATCGTACAACCTTATTTATTGCAGATAAATTTATTAGCAGGCGATGGGAGAATAGGCTCATAATTAACTCACATAAATTCACGAAAGAATACCAAACTTATAATTGGCTCTATCATCTCTCGTTCTCCACAGTTTAAAATCTCAAGGAATGAGACTCGTGGATGCTTAGCCTATTAAATCAAAGTTTTAGGTTTTCGAGTCGCCTATAGGATCTTGCAAATTCTTAGACTTTTTCAAGTTTTAGAATTCGCATTTTAAAGTTCCCTTGATAAACGACTCTCTAGGATCAATTATAGGAACTTGCGAAAAGTTCTTGTTCTTAACCCGTGAGAGTTAAGACTTTAGCGTTTTATAGCTCCCTATATAAAAGCCTAGCAAAACTTGACTTAAACATGTTAAGGATACTAGCTAGAGTAACTTAGATAAGTAAACTCGGGCTGAGTCAAAAGATTCACAACGTTTGAAAATTAAAAACACTTTATTAAACATTTATTCTAGCAAAGAAAGAAAATAAATATACAAAGGTAAAAACTAATAGGCCAAAATAGATCAAAAATTTTGAAAAATGTCGAAAATTTGATTTTCCGGTTAAAATGAGGACAAATACAAGGAAAAGACCACTTAACTTCGATAGAAGTCCCCCTACACTTAACATAAACATTGTCCTCAATGTTTAAGCATGTGGGAGTAAACTCCACTACACTTAGGACATTGTGCACTTTGTTTAAATCTCGCTAAGAAAGAGACAACTAAAGAGATTCCTATTTTAATATTTGAGAAATATAAAATAGTGAATCGAAAAGAGTTTAGGATAGAACCAGGAAAATGGGAACACGGAATCACGGGTCGTCAAGAATCATCAAGAGTGGATCATTGAAGCTCGAATCCCTGATTAAGAAGAGAGGAGAGGAAATAGCAAACCAACGGGTCTCCCCTACACTTAGGATAAAGAAAGCTAAAAGATAGATACATGGGTTGCCTCCCAAGAAGCGCTTGATTTTTGTTAACCGAGTCGTGAGCCTGACTCGACCTTGATTATCAACGGAAGAAGCATGAAACATGTCCACCGGGATCAAAGACATAGTTTTTGTCCATCAAATAGCACAAGCTTAAGGCGAACAAGGCAAGCCAAAGAAGAATAGGCAAGGTTCCCTTAAGAAGTGATGGAGCATGGTGGGAGCAAGTATGGTGAGGTGCAAGCATGTCTTCAATATTTCCAAAGATTTTTCCTTTTATTTCATCAGGTGGATACTGAGATGGCTTAAAGATTTCAATACCGGGGTCGAACACATTTTCCTTTAGCGGAAAATAGCACTCAGGCTCAGTAGAGTGTGAAGAAGATCCACGAAGAAGCACAACCTCGTCCTCAGAAGATGGACAAAGAGGTGTCAAATCATATGTGCTGCGGATATCGGTGTCAACCGGTTTCTTCTCCTTTGAAAGAATGTTCTTCAAATCCAAAGTAGGATCAAGACGATAATCTTCAAAATCATAAGGAGGAGCATCACTCTCATGAGGGAAGTAAGTGTTGAGAAACGTAGAGAAGTCTTCCTCAAATGAGTAGTCATCCAAAGTAGGATCGAGTGATGGCGGAGGATCTTCATCATGTGAAGAATCGCTCGAAAGAGTATCGGCCTCATCAAAATCATCATATGTGGGCAGATCGGGATACTCAGAAGTAAGGTCATCATAATCATCTGAATCTGAGCTAGACTCATCATCATAAGCATCAAAGACCGGTAGAGAATCATAAATGGGAGAAGCATCCAAATTGGATAGAGAATCATCCACATCGTCTTGAAAAAGTGGATTATCAATGCAAGAGTCGAATAGAGGATTGTTGTAGATGGTAAAATCATCGAGCACATTAATTATATTCACTGATTCTCGTCCATAGGATTTGCTTGTAAGCCCATTTTAAAAAATTGTGAATCATTCCCGACTCTTAAGATTAACTCACCTTCGGCAACATCGACAAGAGCTCGTCCGGTTCTCAAGAATGGCCGACCAAGTATTAAAGGAATACGAGGGTCCATTTCATAATCAACAACGACAAAGTCGATCGGGAAAGTAAATGTGCCAACTTTAATGAACACGTCTTCGGCTATACCAACGGGGTAAGCGAGAGTGCGATTTGCAAGTTCGAGAGTCATCTTTGTTGGAGTGAGGTCGGGTAATGATAGTGTTTTCCAAACACTCAATGGCATCAAATTAATACTGGCCCCGAGATCAGCAAGGGCAGTAAATTCTTCAATTTTGTTGAAAACGCAAGGCAACACAAAACGACCGGGATCTCTAAGCTTTTCCGGAAGTTCTTTAAGAATAACTGCAGCGCAGTTTTCATTTAAACGTGTGTTGGCGAGCTCAATCAACTTTTCCTTCTTGTTAAGCAATTCCTTGAATGCTTTGACAAATTTCGGCATGTGGACAAGTGCTTCAAGAAAGCTAATGTTGAAGTTCATTTGAGAGATCATCTTCACATAGCGTGACACTTCAGAGTCATCCTTGGTTAGCATTTTGGTCTTGCCTAAACGAGAAGGATATGGGATATTGGGTTTGGGTGGTGAAGGTGCAGGTGTAGGTAAAGGTTGAGATGTTGAAGGGTCCTTCCTAGAGACATCGTCATGGTGAGGCGGAGACGGTAATGGTGCACTAATACTAGGTGTAGGAGGAGTAGGGATAAATGGTGGTGGAGGAGGTGTAGATGATGGGGGCGGGATAGGTGGATCGATAATGGTAATTCTACTACGAGTAGTAATAGCACTCATATTTGCTCGCGGATTGGTGACGGTGTTTGAAGGTAGAGAACTCGAAGAAGAAGGTTGAGCGGCGGGCAAGAAACTAGCAAGCATATTCTTCAAATCATTTGTTTGATTGCTGAAGGAGGATTGAATATTATCTCGAAGCTCGGATCTAATCTCATTTCCTTGCTTGGTAATATCTCCTTTAAGATTGATAATTTGGCTCTGTAGATTTTTGATTTGCTCACCTTGGGTTCTCATGATGGCTTCAACATCGGGATTAATGGGTGGGGCTTGTTGAGCGGGTGGGTGATAAGGATTAGAAGCTCTTGGTGGGATTTGGTTGCTTCTATTGTAGTTGTTGGCGAGGTTTTGGTTTTGAGGAGAAAAACCGGGTGAAAGGTAGTTGTTGGACCGGTAACTCAACAAATTTCTATCCCCTTGAGGTAGAGCTTGGTAATTTTCCGGTGAATAATTACCATAAGCTGCATACACATTTTCCGGATTTCCTTGAGTTGAAGGACAATCGGTGTATGAGTGTGGACCGCCGCATGTTTCACAAGGATTAGCAACCGCTTTAACTTGTTGTTGTTGTTGTTGGTTTGAAGCGAGAAGCAAGATACTTTTGCTCATTTTAGTCATCATGCGGGTGAGTTCGGTCATATCAGGGTTTGCTGAGGTGGAGGAAACATTGACTCTCGGGTTGTTCCTTGAAGAAGCGGAGGAATCCCAGTTTTTGTGGTGAGTAGTCATGTTCTCAATTAGCTCTCTACACTCCTCGGGTCTCCTTTTCATGAATGTGCCACCGGCGGCTGCATTAATCGTATCACGATCACGAAAAGTCAAACCGTTGTAGAAAGTATCAATTAAGGTCACAGGGAGCATGTTGTGGTTTTGGAAAACGATCAATCAAGACATTATATCTTTCCCAAGCATCAAAAAGAGATTCACCGGGGTCTTGCATGAAACCGCTGATTTGATTGCGAAGGCTCGTGACCATGGATGGTGGAAAGTAGCGCGACAAAAAGCGTTGAGTCATGTCATCCCAAGTGTGAATATAATTCTTCGGGAGACGATCAAACCATTTCTCGGCATGATGTGATAAAGTATGTGGGAAGAGTTGTAGGCGAAGAACATCCATTGTGGCACCAGGCAACTTCATGCTTTGGGTGATTGTAATGAACTTGTCGAGGTGTTTGTTGGCATCATCATCAGGCATTCCTAGAAAAGGATTTGTTTGCACTTGCTGAATCATGTGGTGCTTCAACGAAAACTCCGGAGCCGTGATTTGCATCGGCGCAATCGGTCCTCCTCGTCCAAACATGGTAGGTTGACAAAGCTCCTCCATTGTCCGAAGATCGGGCTGTGGATGAACATTGTTGTTATTGTTGAGGTGCGGTGGATTATTGTTGTTAACACCTGACATACTTAAATCTTCTTGAGTCTCGAGCTCTTGATAATTAGAAGACCTAGTACGCATACACCTGAAAATGCAAAAGAAAAAGAAAACAAACACAAAGACAATATATATACACAATAAAGATAAAATCTTTTTGGATTTTTGAAATTTTTAATTTTATGGATTTTTAGCAATTTTTAATGTTTATGATTTTTTTGAATTTTTTATGCAAGAAAAATAACGCTCACGAGTGAACGGATCCCAAAAAGCAACGCGTCTCTCACAGAAAACCGTTAATCTTTACGAAAAGAGCCGGCCGACACCATTTAATACAAGGCTTTTGACACCCCGTATAAAAATTAGTTCGTTTAAGTATGTCTCTTCGAATTGAAAAATGAGTTTAATGTGCGACTCAGTCGTTCTTTGGTGAAACAAAAGTGTGTCGTTGTAGTATATTAAATGTGCAAAAACAATTAAAGTAAAAGTGCGTTAAAATAAATCTAAATATAATTTAAAGTAAATGGTGCAAGTATTTAAAAGTGTGACTAAAATTAAAGGGCACTAAATGTAAATAACGCAAACTTAAATCTAACTAAGGCAAACTTAAAACGCAACTAAAACTAAAACTTAAACTAAGGCAAAGCTAAAACAAATCTAAGGCAAATAAACGTAAAGTGCGACTAAGTAAAAAGGCGGGAAAATTAAAGCTCGAAATTAAAAAGCAGAAAGTTAAAAACTGAAATTAAAGAAACGGAAAATACCCTATTCGGAATAAATCCCTATCCGGAATAAAAGACCTACTCGGAATATTACCCCTATTCGAAATAAAGTCCTATCCGGAATAAGTTGGCTTACTCGGAATGTTTCCCTATTCGGAATATTGTCACCTATTCGGAATATGAACTCTATCCGGAATAAACTACCTATTCGGAATGATGGCCCTATGCGGAATAAAGTCCTATCCGGAATAAGCTGCCCTATGCGGAATAGTGCCCTATGCGGAATATTCTCCTACTCGGAATACCTGGCCCTATTCGGAATCTTAGGCCTATTCGGAATATCTTCCTTATTCGGAATAATGAATATTCGAATAGAGTACTTTGGACAAGACCTTGATACGGAATGTTTCTTGGCTTGTGTTACCTGGAAAGATCAGAAACAGAAACAAACACCCCGAAGAACAAGGGATAAACAGAAATATGCAGATTTAACAAAAAATTAACAAAATCAACCACAAGATGAAATCAAACTAATCAATTAACAACTATTAATCATGAACAATCAATCCAAAACAACAAAACTAACAAAACTAATCAAGATGATCAAAACCCACTTAATAAATTTGACAAAAACTCAAGAACATGAACATGAACAAATCAACATAAAGATTAAAGAAAGGTAGGATGAGATAGAACAATAAAGATAAAGATTAACAAGAATTAAAAAGAAAAACTTACTTGAAATTAAATGGTAATTAAGGTGCAAGACAAGTATTTAAATTTGACAAGTATTTAAATGACAAGGTAATTAAAAGTGGAAGAACTAATTGTCACTATTAGCCAACAAAGAAAAAATGATTAACATCCTAAACTATATATAGGGGAGGATTAAGGGGTGCTTAGGAAGCTTCCTCCCCTCTTTCATTTCTCCTTAATTGCATGTTTAGTCCTTCCTTCTTAATCTCTTTGTTAATTGCACCATTAGTCCTTAAGCCTTTAAATCTTCTTTAATCTTGGACTTTAATGACTTTTGGCTCGGGATTTCTTTGAACTCGTCTTTTAATTCTTCAATAAATTAGACTTGAGTTTTTCGGCTTTTGATAAACTTCCGTCTTTTGACTTTTTCTTCGATAAATCTTCAGAATTGGTCTTGGACTTCCGTTCTTTTTGCACTCTTGACTTCTCGACTTCATATTTCGTCTTTTTCTTCAATAATAGCCCGTGAATGCCGTGTTTTTTCCACTTTTCACAATTTCGTCCTAAATCACAACAAAAACACAAACCACGCATAATTCCGACATAAAAGGAATAAAATACACGTTTCAGCTCGGTTATTATTGTAATTAAGTGGTAAAAAGGATGGGTGTTTACACACCTATCAACACACGACGAAAAGCAAATACTCCCCAAAAGATCATGGAGAAGTCTATCCAAAAAGGCCCTAACAAGGTATGAGGATAAATAGACCCAAGTCCTAAAAGGAGGCGGGTCGTTGTATATCAAAGTCCAAAATAAAGATTGGAGAAAAATGAAGAAGTCGTGGTCCAAAGATGAAGAATCTCTCAAAACTTCAAGTGAAGAAATTCCTATTATGAAGAGAAGACCATAATTTCAAGAACGTCTCTCAAAGGTTTGAAGTATGAAGTCGCTGCCAAATATCGGTCCGAGAAAGGTCTCAAATTGTGAAGCGAGTTATGCCAAGATATGAACTTTAAGAGATCCCGAGAAGTAGTTTTAAAAGATTTTGTCCTTTAGCTAACTATTGATTAAATCGTCCCACTTTATTTTCAGCCTAAATAACTATCGAAATCAGTCAAACAATGCATCCTCGTGATCATTCAAGACAAAATTAAAATATAAGAGATACACTTAGGAATAAGGGGGTCTAAGTAAATAATTGGCCCACGTGAATTTGTGTTAGTTTGCTAACTTATAATAACAATGATCTTATTTTTAAGCTTGGTATAGGGAACGTGAAACTTGAGGATGATAAACGTTCATGGCAGCTAAAACCCCAATGTAAGTCTTTGATTTCATTACTTGTTTCTATCTTTTTATTTTCCTTAATGTTTAGTATTTATTAAAGGCCAATGTGGGTTATTTATGATGGAAAATGTAAATCGTGCTTTAAAATTAATACATTGCATGAGGACATTGCAATGGTCAAGTGTAGGGGATTTAATAAGTGTGAAAACATTTATCCTTTTACCACTTATTTCCAATAATAACATGACCAAAACGTGTATTTTATGTCGTAAAAGTCGGAATTATGCGTGGTTTGTGTTTTTATTGTGTTTTAGGACCAAAAGATGAAAAAGGAAGAAAACACGGGCTTTCACGGGCTTTTATCGAAGAAAACGAGAAAAGACGAAGTCAAAAGATCAAGAGTGCAAAAAGAACGGAAGTCCAAGGCCTATTCTGAAGATTTATCGAAGAAAAAGTCTAAAGACGGAAGTTTAATGAAGTCGAAGAACTCAAGTCTAAATAAGTGAAGAATTTATAAGACAAGTTTAATTAATCCCGAGACGACATCGAGAAAAGTCGAAGAACTTAAAAGACGAAGAGCCGAGAAGAAATAAAGAGGAGGCAACACATGCACCTCCCCATTTCCCTATAAATACCCTCCTAAACACATTAGGAGGGTGGTTAGCTAGTTTTTCATTTTATTTTCCTTTCTAGTTTTTAGAGAGAGAAAGTTCTAACTTTCTCTCACTACGTTTCACCTTTCATTTTTATCCTTCAAGTTTAAGCTTTTAATCTTCCTTGTATTTGGATTTCATTAATCAAGTTCAAGTTAAGCTTTTTGTTCTTTAATCTCTTTCTACATTTCTTGGTTTTACTTTGATTTTGATCCGAATTGTTCTTAATTCGTGATTGATCTTGATGTTTTAGTGATTAAAAGGTTAGTCTTTTTAGTCCTTACTAAGCTTTCATACGATATAACCTATAAGCTCTTTGTGCTTATTGGGTTATTTCATATTTATAGCTTTTTGCATTTTCGGATTACTTAAAAAGTCTAGTGTTTTCAAAAGGTTCGATTTATTAAGTTTGCTTATTTGGAGTTTTGAAAGTTGCCAAATTTAAGCTTATTGAGTTGTTTAAGATTCGGTTAAGTAAGCTTATTGAACGTGCTTTGCTTATTGAGTTTTCAGCTTATCTCCATTTTCGGATTAAGTTTTGTGTTCATCGCAATATTGGGGATTTACAACATTCCGACGAGAAGCTTGTTTCGATCGCAATAACCATTCTTGGTTCTACTTTGCGATCACTTGGTTTTAACCCCCTTATTCCGATCTGGGATTGCGATCGCTCATTGCGATCGCATATTCCGACGGAACTTAAGGTTTCTTTAAGTTGAAACTCTGCCTAAATTTTGTTAACAACATTCCGATACTGCAACATTGCGACAGACACATTCCGATAGGCATACATTGCGACAGAATTAATTTGGTTACATTCCGATGGATATTCAGACAGCAACATTCCGATAGCCTTGCATTCGATCATTCTGATGGTTTTAATTTCAGTTCATTCCGATAGAAAGGACTTGTTACATTCCGATAGTTTCAATTTTTAAGTTTTACAAAGTTTTTTAAGTTTTTAATCGTTTACATTTTTAATTTCCAAAGATTGCAAGCTTTTATTCTTAGTTAAATTTTTAAAGCTTTAATTTTTACTCAGCGGCAATTTTCTTATTTACTTTTAGTTTGAAAATAGATAATCAACCAACCAAAATTTATTTTCCACCAAGAACGACTGAGTCGCACTTTCTACTAATAATCAATTCGAAAAGACTTGGAACGAAATTACTTTATACTTGGCTAAAACCCAGTTATTAGAATTCTCCCCCTGAAGACTTCATAGGGAGTCTTTATGTGTTTCTTCACAATGATGGATCTATATCGAGTGTAGCAAGCAATGGCTACAACATCAGTTCAAAAATGCTTAGAGAGAGCAGATCCAGCAAGCATTGTTCTTGCTGCTTCAATCAAAGTTCTGTTGCTTCTTTTAGCCACACCATTTTGTTCAGGTGTGTAAGGAGATGAGAAATTTTAGGAAATTCCTTTGTTATCACAGAATTTGATCAGTGTTTGATTTCTGAATTCAGTGCCATTGTCAGTTCTGAGTTGTTTGACATGAGTGTCATTTTGATTTTCAACTCTTTTGATGAAAGACATAATGGCATCTTGTGCATGGCCTTTCTTTGTCAGAAAATATACCCAGGTGTACCTAGAGTACTCATCAACAATGACAAGTGTATATTTTTCATGACAAATAGCCCTAGGTGATACTAGGCCAAATAAGTCCATGTGAAGCAATGAAGAATTTCTTTGATTGATAAAGTTTCCTTTGTTTTGAAACTGGCCATATGGTGCTTCCCTTTTTCACATGCTGAGCATGGTTTATCCTTGGAATAGACAAGTGAAGGAAGACCAATAACAAGATTTTGTTTTGCCACCAAAGTTATTGTTTTGAAATTAAGATGTAAGAGCCTCTTATGCCAAAGCCAGTTTGTAATGTTGGAAGCTTTTGAGAGCCTCTTATGCCAAAGTAGAGTTCATGTTCATGACATAAACATCTTTGACTCAGGGAGCAATCATAACAATTTCATGATTGGAGTTGAAGATTGTACCTTTTTGTCATCAAACAGCACAATATACTTTGCATCACAAAGTTGACTTATGCTGATGAGGTTGTGCTTCAATCCATTTACATATGCTACCCTTGAGAAAACTATACCATTGCATTTTACTGAACCAAATCCTTTAGTAGTAGCTGATTAGTTATCACCAAAAACAACTTTAGGACCTTGTTCCTCCTTATACTTATGCAGATAAATTTTAGTGCCAGTCATATGCCTTGATCAGCCACTATCTAGGTACCAAATAGGCTTCCTGAGATCACACTACACAAGTTAAGGAAATGGTTAGTTTTGTTTTGAAACCCACCTTTGTTCGGTGGGGTTTTAGATCTGGAAGGTGTTCTAGATCCAGAGGGTCCTCTTGATGAGGATGTGTGTGATTGCTTAGAAGAAGAAGAGGTCTTAACAGCTTTTGCTTTCTTGGCCTGGAGGGCTTCACCTCTTCTGAACCACTCTATATGATTGTGATCAAATGTAGTGTAGACATTGCTTCCACAGATTTCACAACATTTGGTAATAGAGTTTGGGTTTCTTGGTTTAATACCTCTTTAGAGTGAGATAATTAGATTATGTCCATGAGTGTCATGGTCATAACTTCCACAAATATTACAAACAAGGTAATAGTGGCAGTCATCTGAGTGATGATTGCCCATACCACAATGAATACATGGTGGGAAAGGCATATTTCGCCTGGAATGAGATGCTTCAGTATTGTGAGCATAAAAACTAGTTTTGGCTAGCATATACTGAGTATGTTCACAAGTGCGATGATCAGTCCTCTCATATTTAGTACAATAAATCACTCTTAGGCAAGTTTCAGTGAGATGGTTGCTTAGACCACATAAATCACAAGCCCTTTTAAATTGTGTCTTGTACTTGAAATGAGGAGAGTTTGAAGGTTCATCTTTGAATCGTGTTAGTGTTTGCTGCTGCCTAAGTTGTAATTTGAGATCATTGATCTCTTGAATGACAAGAGACATTCTCTCATCTTCCTCGGATCTAGCATTCTTTAGTTTATTTGTTGAAATTGAAGAGGTAGTTCCCATATGTGAACCTTCAGCAGGAGCTGAAGAGTTCTTTGAAGTGTCCATATTGACATGTTTGGAAGAACTAACTTTGTGTGTGGTGTGAGACTTGATGATTGACTGGATTGATTTGGGTCCAGTAGAGGGTTCAGCACCAGCCAGCTTCTCCAAAGGAGGAAGTGGGGTACTTACTTCATTCTCTAAATCATCATCTGAGTCATCCTCAGTGACTGAGGACTCAACAGGTGCTGAAGAGTCAGCATTTTCTTGAAACTCAGGAAGAAGGATTCGTCCAGTATGATGATTGGGTAAATTCTCTTCACCTAACCTTACAACGGTAGGGATCGAGCTACCAACCTCATTTGAGGCTTTGACAAATAAAATAGAGTTGGTGCTGGAAGATCCTTCAACACCAAGCATTTTCCTTTTTTGAGCAGGAATTTGTTCATTGATGCATTGATTTACCCTATCAGAGTTTCTGAGGCATGATTTAACAATATCTTTTGCTTCTTTTAGTTCAAATCTTAGGGAGTTATTTTCATCAAGAATTTCTTTGTTCAATTTTTGAAAAGTAAGAATATCAAGTTTAGCTTCTTTTAGCTCTATTGGCTTACTTTCAAAGTCTTCAAGTTTTAGAACAAGTTCATGATATTTTTCAAGCAAAATGTTTCTTTGTTCTTCAACAAATTTTAGATCAATACACATGTAATCAAAGACAAATTTAATGTCATCTTTATCTTCTAATTCAAGAAGAGTTTGTACCTTTTTATTGTGATATTGACCCATTCACCATTTCTGGCACTTTCTCTGGCCACAACATTGGAGTTAGCCCCTTCATCATCAACAAGTGCCATCAGTACTTTTACATTGACCAGTTCATCATCATCATCCGAAGAAACATCTTCTTCATCCCATTCATAAGCTTCAGCAACAAGCCATTTGTTCTTGTCTTGCTTGGGAGCCTTGGAGAAAGAACTTTCAGTGCTCATGAGGGCCAGTCTAGCTTTAATTTCTCTGTATTTGGCCTCAAAATCTTTTGTTGGTCGAAATTCAACCCTGTTTTGCTGAAATGAAGTAGAAGCAATTTGTTTTGGTTAAAATGATGATTGACCAGATGATCTTGATTGAGCTGGTGAGGAATAGGAAGGGAGGGATGTTTTGGAATAACAATCCCTAGCATAGTGACAAGTCTTCTCACATTTGTAGCATTCAGTGTCAATTGAAGCTTTTGTGGTACTGGAGAACTTGCCTCCTTTCTTAAAGAACCTTCTAGACTTGGCCAGAATAGCTCTTTCATGAAATTCCTCTTTGAGGCCATTCAGATATTCCTCACTAGTTCTAGTGTCTTCCTCATCATCAGGACTATCTTGGTAGTCTTAGATGACAGCCTCACTGAAGAAGGCTGTAGACAAGGGTGTCGCAATGGTTAATGCTTTGCTCTTGCTTGAGCCTTCATAAATCCTATCAACTAGGTTTTCTCCATATTTTAGTTTCCCAAAAAGAGAGGCCAAATCACAATCTTTAATATGATTAGCATTTCTCAAGCTTTTGTAGAAACTGAGCCACTTCTTTGGAAATGCATTAACAAAAACTGTATTGATTTCAAGTTTTGAAAGCTCAACACCATCATTCACTAGTTCATTCATCAGTGCTTTGTATCTGGTGAATGTCTGTGTGAGGGTTTCCCCTTCTTTGTGTTTGAAGGTGTTGTATTGAAGCTTTACATAAATGATTCTTGTTTCCTTTACATCAGAGGGTCCCTCATGGTAAAGAATAAGGTCCTCCCATGTTGATTTCGCTGTTTTATAATTTACAAGAGAATTCATTTGGTCATCTGGAAGCACAGACATGACGAGACTTTTGAGACGCTGATCTAGGTTAGCAGCTTTTCTCTCATCAGTAGACCATTGTACTTCAGGTTTTTTATTGTCCCCAACCATGGGAACAAAAGGACCATTTTCAATGATTCTAAGGAATTGAGGTTTAATTACAACCATGTGGACAAGAAACCTCTTCTTCTAATTTGTAAAATTAGCTACTTCTAGTACAGGAGCAACATTGAGTTGGCCACCCCTATATTCTAGGGTTTGTGGTATAACTTGAGCCATTTTTGGATCTTGATTTGAAAATTTAGATGAGCAGTTTAATAAAATAAAAGTTTAGCTAATCAAACTGCTCTGATACCACTTGTTGGTCCCCTGTAAATTGTTATTACTTATCAACCTTAAGTAATAACTCTTTACTACGACTCAAGTGTGTTGTTTTAACAATAGATAAGAACTATGAACAATTAAAACAACAATACCAATAACTTTTCAACGTATAGACTTTTATTAGAATCAAATAAAGAATCTATAACCTACTTTAACAAAGTAGTTGAATGACAATGGGTTGTGATCTCCTCTACTTAAACGTATAACTAAAGTTAAAGTCTAAGCTCCAATCTAAACATTCATATGCATCTTGGCTATATGGTTTAGTTGGTATCGAGAGAGAAAGGTTTTCCAGAGTTTTTACTCTTGTATTGTGTGATAACCCGAAATCGAGGTCATTGCTTAATGTTATTTTACGATTATTTTTAAAAATTTTGGATGAATTTGAACCATATTTATTTTTGGAGGTTTAAGTTTAAACCGATGTTGGAAGGTTTATATTTAATATTTAATAAGTATAAGGAGTATTAGCAAGCGTGATGTCGATGGATGCCAGATATTTTACGTTTTATTGTCGGTTGTTTGATTTTTGTCATTTTTGATGTTTTCTTTTAAATGACGTGTTAAGTCGAGTCGGGAGTCGATATTATTATATTTGAGGTACGTTTTAAATTATTTTTAAAAGTATCTTTATGAAACCCGAGCCCCGTAAATATTTTCAAAATTGACTAATAGTTATTTCCCGCTTTTTTAGCTGACAATTTTCATTTTGAGCCATAACTATTGCAAAATTACAACATTGGTCCCTCAACCACTATATATAAACTTAAAATTTTACACACCCACACAATTCCAGTCACAAAATTTGTTTCTCTCTCTCTCTTCTTTTCTTTCTTTGCCGTGACCTCCCACCCACCAAAACACCACATTCAATAAATTTTTAATTAAATTTGAGGATGATCTAAGCTAAACTAACACAAGACCCATCCTTAGAATTGCAAGAGGATCATTTTGGTGTATGAATTATGTACATGCAAGACTTTTAATTTTTTTTTCAAGTTGGTAGGTGAGAGCTATGATCATGCAAGGTATTTTTATGATGATCCATGGTGTTCTTGCTAAAATTTTTGTTAAAACTTGATTTTAATCTGAAGGTTTTGATTTTTATGATGATTCTACTGTTATGGTTGATATATGTTAATGTTAGGGATAGAGGATGATCATATCTATGGTTTGGTTTTACTAAAAATGTGATTTTACAAGATTTTGAAAGGCATTTTATAACAGTAAGTAAAATGTAATTTCGGGATTTTTAAGTTGTGATAATGGCTTAACTTATTGCCTAGGGTTGTAGATAATTTGATTAGCTTCGATTTGATATAAAGTAGAGTTTCTAGCTCCAAACGAGCGCGAAGTTATGATGTTTTGATTATTCGTGTACCGGGAGACGAGTATCAGCACTACATATAGTTGTTGTCGATATTTGGATCGAATCTCTGGGACTATAAATTGAAGTTTTGAAATGAGTCACCTACTGATAATGAAGTTTAAACCCTAGAGGGTGAGTTTATTTTAAAACCCGAGTGTCGGTTTTGTAAACGGGGTCGTTTAAAGAAGTTAAAACGGTTGTAAGAATTATTAACGTAAACCTGTCCGGATTTTCTAGTTTGAAAATGAGTCGGGTAAAGGAATTTAAAAGTAATTTCATTTGATAAACTTGTAGGAGGACTTTCTATATATAGTAAGTTAGTTTAAAGAGTCGTTTCATAAACGTTTGACAAGTTTAAAAGGGGTAAATAAGCTAGTACATGTAGTATGTGCCAACGGATTTTGTAAAAAGTGTAAAATGGTAAAGTAAATGTGTAGAAGAGTGTAATAGAGTTATTTGTATCGTTTTTTCTCGAGTTTATCGTGATTTTATGAGTTTGAGTTTGATGTTGTTATGTATGATTTATTTCTTGAGTCATTATTAATGAACGCGCCTTATTTGATAGGTAGCGGTTCTCGTGTTTGAAAGGCATCCATTATCATGGACGATCATCTCGCTAGGTCTCTTATACTAAGGTGAGTCTGTAGCCTCGCTTTTTATGCTAGCTACTAAATGTTTTATTACCCGCGAGGGGGATACATGCTATTTGAAAATAAATGAACACAAGTCATGAGTAATTGTTGGACCCGAATGTTGCCTAAGTTGTTTACATTGTATTAAGTACCTTGTTGCTAAAGACTCTAAATTCATGAGCCGTTAACTATCTTCTGACTTGATGTTGTGAGTCGGGAATAACCGCTTATTCTAATGATAGTACTATTGGGTTGACCACCCTATCTGAGACCAGGGCATTACGCTGAGTAACCTCTGGGAAGGATAATTTACGGGAATAAGAATGTTGTATCCTAGCAACTGATACCCTAGAGGGGCAATGGTTTTATTCTAGTCATGTTGGCATTTGGCGTGGGTGAATATTTGGTTAAGCGGTCGGTGTCATGAGCTTACATACAATGTTTGTTTTTGCCTTGAATATAGATTGTGTGTACGACAATTCTATAAATGATTATGATTGATTTTCTTCTTGTGTTCAAATGTGATTTGATAAACCTATAGACTCGCTCAACATTATTGTTGACTCGTTTTAGCATGTGTTTCAGGTAATAGGAAGTGATGGAGGATGGAGCTTTGCTGTGGAGGTTGTGGCTTGGCTTTTGGAAGAATGTTGGTCTAAAAACTATTTCTATCCTTTTACTGTTGAACAATTTGTTAAATGTTTGTGTACTGTACTAAACTTGTTGGTTGTTGGTCGAGATCCATGGGGACTAAACGCTTTACTCTGGTGTCGTTTTAGTACAATATGGGATGAAATTATGTTTTAGACCTATTATGAAAATCTTAATTATATTTTATGTGTAAACGTCTCTCTTTTGAGTCGTTCAATATACCTTGTGTGATGATGCTTGTGTCTAGCACCCAATTGTGTATTTCCGCTGCGTAATGTAAATTGGGGTTGTTAGAGATTGGTAATCAGAGCTACAAGTTATAGAGAACTGGGTCGATTTTGAAAATTGTCCTAAACTATAACTTTGGTGTCGAAAGTATTTATTCTTCAAAAGCACGCAACTCCTCTTCAACGCTCCGGTAAGATCACTTTTAGTTTTGTTTTGTATTATAGATGTATCCCTCATAACTGAAATGATTTCCCGAGTATTTATTAAGTAAATACTACGATATTGTATTGGAATTATTGAAAGTATGCTTAGTGCTTGTCAGTATCATATTTATTTTTTGCGAGCATTGCATAAACATCATTTGCATTATGTTGCATAGCATGGATTACGTATAACATTTGAATAAGCATTGCATACTAATTGTTTTTTATTAACAATGACCTTAAGTATCCTTGAACCCTTATAATTGTAGAAAATGGTTGGTTTACCTCGTGAGGATGGATGGATTGATATGACTAATGTATTGAACAGTGAGGAAGTAGATAACTTTGGTGCTAGTGACGATGAGGAGCCTTATGAGTATTTAGATAATGGGATTGCTTCTACTGTAGTTGGTCAGACCGAGCCTGAAGTGATTCAAGGTAGTTATGTTTCAAGAGTTAGTGTTGTGCCACAGATTGTTCCGGACTGTCAGCGACCTGTTGTACGTTCTTCGACGCCTACTTGTGATGCTTATATGAGCAGTTTGCATGGGATTGTATTTGCTAGGGGTGATGTTCCTGTTGAGTCGAGTAGTGATGCTAGTGCTCGATCTATTCATGATGACATATCTAAGGTTTATTGTCCAGGTCCTAGGTCTTATGATGATATTTTCTGATTTCTCAAGAAGTTTGATAGGTCTTTGTTTGAAAGGTATTTGGTTGAAACCCGTGTGATTAGGAAGTTTGAGCAGAATGAGAAGAGGTTTGGCAGGTTTGTTAGTAGTGTGAGGAGATCAGAGTATGTTATAGCAAGGGAAATAGATGAAGTTGTTAGGTTAAGATCTATGGTGATGAATTTGAGTGAGCAAATTGAAAGGTTACGTGAGGATCAAGAAAGGAATGCAAGGTTGAATGCGTGGGATGTGCCGATGAGAACTTTTCCTAGTCGAGGTGTAGTGATTCGTGATGTGCCAAGTCAGGTTGAAGCTCAAGTGTTGGTGAAGCCAAGTGAAGGAGGAAGTCGAAAGGGAAAGGAAAAAGTGGAAGAAGATTTTGAGGAAGATGATAGCAGCAGTGATGATGAGCCGATGTACAAGAAGATGCGGGGATCAGATGTTTAGTTCTTTTATGTTGTTTTTATTAGCCTTGTTGTAATAGAACTTATGTAGACTGGTACTGTAGTTTATGATGAAACTTAATGACTTTTAAGTTTGACGTGATGAAGGGTTGTAGTGACATTACTTGTCACAATTTTGCGGAAATTTTCCAGCGCAATCCAAATTACCTTCATGACTTATGATTTTTCTTATTAGTTCTTTTGTGAATTGGTTAATGATTCATTGTGAATTGTGTTGTTGGTGCATGTAGTATCCATGTTACATCTTGATAGAGAAATCCTTCTTCTTATCTTGATATGAATACTTACTTGTTCTTTTTCTTCTTTGTCATCACAGGAAGGAAGGAAGGAGTTGGGAGGCATTTTTTTGACTTTACTAAATTGTTGTTTGGTTAGTTTCCTAAATCATGCCGCCTAAATTGACGACTGCTACTGTTAATACCATGATTGAGTAAGCTATCGCGAGAGCACTGGAAGCTGAACGTGCTGCGAGGAACCAAGAGACTGAGAATAGAAATGTTGCTTGTCAGGTTGGAGGGAATGTTGCAAATCCAGTTGCAGGTAATGCTGATGAACCATCAGGAGGAAATGTTGCAGGACAAGTTGGAGGTAATGCCGTTGTTCAGCAGATTCAGAAGGAATGTTCTTATGCTAGTTTCAGGAAATGTGGACCTACCCAATTTCGTGGTACTGGTGGTGCTTTGGAATTAAGGAGGTGGATTGAGAAGATTGAAAGTACTTTTGAAATCAGTGGATGTTCAGAAGCTAGTAAGGTGAAATTTGCTGCAGCTACATTTCAGGATGATGCATTAAGCTGGTGGAATAGTCAGGTAGCTACTATGGGATTGGTTGAAGCTAATGCTAGAACATGGACTGTGACCAAAGGATTGTCAACTGCTAAGTTTTGTCCTGAGGAAGAGTTAGGTCAGTTGGAGGATGAGTTGAGGTATTTGGTGTTGAGAAACAATGATATTGTGGCTTATACAAGGAGATTATCTGATTTATGTTTGTTGTGTCCTGATGCTTTTGCTGACGGTCGTAAGAAGATGAAGCAGTATATCAGAGGTTTATCTAGCAATATCAAGGGAGAGACTACTTCGTCGAAACCCAAGTCATTTGATGAAGCTGTTCAGATGGCTCATGCTTTAATAGATGTAAAGCTGCTAGATTGAAAGGATAGTATTGCTGAGGGGAATAAGAGAAAGTGGGAAGCTGCACACTCAAACCAAGGACAGATTCGTGGTGGTTATCGTAACAACAATAACCAAGGACCAAATAGGAATCAGCAATACAATTTGAGAAGGAATGATGGTGTTCGTGTTGCCACTGGAAATCAAGGTAACAAGGTGAATCCGAAGTGTGGTCGATGTAATATGTATCATGTTGGAAATTATCCACCTACTTGCAACAAGTGTGGGAAGGCCGAACATAAGATGGCAGATTGTAGAAACAAGGGTGTGGCCACTGGAGCCAATTCTGTTAAGGTAGTTAACTGTTCTGGATGTAGAGGCCGTGGACATCAGCAAGGGAATTGTCCGAAGGTTGGCATACGACAAGGAGGCAATGTTGCTGCTGTTGCTGCTGGGACTGCTGCTCCAGCATATGTCGTGGGAGATGCTGACAAACCACAAGGGCCGAATATGGTGACTAGTACGTTCTTACTTGATGCTTGTTATGCTAGTGTGTTATTTGATTCTGGATCCGATAGAAGTTTCGTAGATGTTAGATTCAGTCAGCTATTGGATAGAGAACCAGTGAGATTAACAACTAGTTATAAGGTGGAGTTAGCTGATGGTAAGGTTGTAAGCACTAGTTCTATACTGAAAGGTTGTTCCTTGAAGTTAGGTAATTATGTGTTTAGTATTAAATTGATGCCTATAGAATTAGGATCTTTTGACGTGATTGTTGGGATGGACTGGTTAGTTGGTAATGGTGCAGTGATTGTTTGGGGAGAAAGATTAGTCCAAGTACCACAAAGGAATAGGGTATTGACTGTGAAAGGTGATGAATGTACATCTCGTTTGAGAGTTGTTTCTTGTTTGAAGATGATGAGGTATATAGAAGCAGGTTGTGATGTGTTTCTTGCACAGATAAGTAATGATGCTGTGAATGAAAGGAAATTGGAGGATGTGCCTGTGATTAGAGAGTATCCTCAGGTTTTCCCTGAAGATTTGCCAGGATTACCACCGCATCATGAAGTGGAGTTTCGTATTGATTTAGTGCCGGGAGTTGTGCCTGTTGCTCGTGCACCGTATCGTTTATCTCCATCTGAGATGAAAGAATTATCTGATCAATTGAAGGAATTGATGGATAAGAGATTTATTAGACCGAGTTCGTCACCATGGGGTGCTCTTGTTTTGTTTGTTAGAAATAAAGATGGTTCTTTTAGAATGTGTATTGATTATCGAGAGCTTAACAAATTGACTGTCAAGATTTGGTATCCATTGCCGAGGATTGATGATTTGTTTGATCAGTTGCAAGGCTCAAGTGTATACTCAAAGATCGATTTGAGGTCTGGGTATCATCAACTGAGAGTTAGGGAAGAAGATATTCCTATAACATCTTTCCGTACTCGATATAAACATTTTGAATTTCAAGTGATGCCTTTTGGGTTAACAAATACGCCTGCTATATTCATGGATCTGATGAATCGTGCATGTAAGACATATTTGGATGAGTTTGTTATCGTATTCATTGATGATATTCTCATTTACTCCAAGAGAGAAGAAGAACATGAGAAGCATTTGAGAATAATATTGGAATTGTTGAAGAAAGAGAAGCTGTATGCAAAATTCTCTAAGTGTAAATTTTGGTTGAAATCAGTGCAATTCTTGGGGCACGTGATTTATAGTGAAGGTGTTCGTGTGGATCTTGCTAAGATTGAGGCAATCAAGGATTGGTCAGTGCCGACGACGCCGACGGAAGTTCGCCAATTTCTTGGTTTAGCTAGGTATTATAGAAGGTTTATCGAGAAGTTCTCACTAATTGCTAAGTCGTTGACCAAGCTTACGGAAAAGAATCAAGTGTTTGAATGGGGATTGGAAGAGGAATCTAAATTTAGTATGTTGAAGGATAAGTTGTGTTCTGCGCCGATATTGTCTTTGCCAGAAGGATCTGAAGATTTTGTAGTGTATTGTGACGCGTCTCATAAAGGATTTGGAGCTGTGTTGATGCAAAGGGAGAAAGTAATAGCATATGCATCGAGACAATTGAGGAAGCATGAAGAGAATTACACTACTCATGATTTAGAACTTGGGGCTGTGATTTTTGCTTTGAAGCTGTGGAGACACTACTTGTATGGAACCAAGTGTCTGGTTTTCACTAATCATAAGAGTTTACAGTATATTTTGGATCAAAAGGAATTGAACATGAGACAAAGGAGATGGGTTGAGTTGTTGAGTGATTATGACTGCGAGATTCGTTACCATCTTGGTAAAGCGAATGTGGTAGCTGATGCACTTAGTAGAAAGGAAAGAGATAAGTCTATAAGAGTTAGAGCTTTCGGTAATGAGGGAAAGTGTTGATTTGACATAAGCGATATTGAAAGCCCAAACTAATGGTTTGAAGGAAGAGAATATTGAGGCATAAAATTTGGGTAGAATGTTGAAACCATTGTTTGAAGTAAGGTCAAACGGATTGAGGTATTTTGAGAATAAGATTTGGTTACCATTGTGTTCGTTCGAGGAAGGTTCTCTAGGAGTGAGAGATTTGGTGATGAATGAATCTCATAAGTCAAAGTATTCAATACAATCCTGGATCGGACAAGATGTATCAAGATCTTAAGAAAGTTTATTTGTGGCCGAATATGAAGGCAGATATAGCACAGTATGTTAATAAGTGTTTAACTTGTGCGAAAGTGAAGGCTGAACATAAGAAACCGTCTGGATTATTAGTGCAACCTAAGATTCCTGAGTGGAAATGGGAGAAGATTACTATGGATTTTGTGACAGGTTTGCCAAGGACTGCAAGTGGTTGTGATATGATATGGGTGATTGTAGATAGATTGACTAAGTCTGCTCACTTTTTGCCAATGAAGAAGACGGATAGTATGGAGAGGTTAACAACAGTGTACGTAAAGGAGATTGTTTGTCGACATGGTGTGCCTTTGTCGATAATTTCTGATCGTGACAGTAGGTTTAATTGAGAATTTTGGAAGTCTTTGCAGAAAGCGAAGGGAACGGAGTTATGTTTGAGTACAACATATCATCCAGAAACTGATGGACAAAGTGAAAGAACGATTCAAACGTTAGAGGATATGCTTCGTGCGTGTGTGATTGACTTTGTAAATGGTTGGGATAAGCATTTGCCATTGGTGGAATTTTCGTACAATAACAGTTATCATGCAAGTATTAAAGCCGCTCCATTTGAAGCTTTGTATGGACGTAAGTGTAGATCTCCAGTGTGTTGGAGTGAGGTAGGAGAAAGTCAATTGACTGGGCCTGAAATGATATTTGAGACGACTGAAAAGATTGTGCAAATTAAGAAGCGTTTGTTATCTGCCAGAAGTAGACAAAAGAGTTATGCTGATAACAGAAGGAAACCGTTGGAATTTGAAGTAAGAGACATGGTTATGTTGAAGGTATCTCCATGTAAAGGAGTGATACGTTTTGGAAAGAGAGGAAAGTTGAGCCTGATATATATTGGACCATTTCAGATTATCCAAAGGATTGGATTGGTTACTTATAAGTTAGAGTTGCCTGATGAACTTAAGGCTATTCATAATACTTTTCATGTGTCTAATCTGAAGAAGTGTTTAGCTGAAAGGGATGTGGTGATTCCATTGGAGGAAATTCGACTTGATGATAAGTTGCATTTTATAGAGGAACCTGTAGAAATTATGGATAGGGAAGTTAAGAAATTGAAGCATAATAGGATTTTGATTGTGAAAGTGAGGTGGAACTCTAGACGTGGACCAGAGTTTATCTGGGAACGAGAGGATTTCTTTAAGGATAAGTATCCTCATTTGTTTAGGAAGGATTAAGAGCCGCGGACGTCGCTTCTTTTAAGAAAGAGGGGATGTGATAACCCGAAACCGAGTTCGTTGCTTAATCTTATTTTACGATTATTTTACAATTATTTTTAAAATTTTTGGATGAATTTGAACGATATTTATTTTTGTAGGTTTAAGTTTAAACCGATGTTGGAAGGTTTTTATTTAATATTTAATAAGTATAAGGAGTATTAGCAAGCGTGATGTCGATGGATGCCAGATATTTTACGTTTTATTGTCGGTTGTTCAATTTTTTTCATTTTTGATGTTTTCTTTTAAATGACGTGTTAAGTCGAGTCAGGAGTCGATATTATTATATTTGAGGTACGTTTTAATTTTTTTTTAAAGTATCTTTATGAAACCCGAGCCCTGTAAATATTTTCAAAATTGACTAATAGTTATTTCCCGCTTTTTAGCTGACTATTTTCATTTTGAGCCATAACTATTGTAAAATTACAACATTGGTCCCTCAACCACTATATATAAACTTAAAATTTTACACACACCCACACAATTCCACTCACAAAATTTGTTTCTCTCTCTCTCTTCTTTTCTTTCTTTGTCGTGACCTCCCACCCACCAAAACACCACATTCAATCAATTTTTTCTTAAATTTGAAGATGATCTAACTAAAGTAACACAAGACCCATCCTTAGAATTGCAAGAGGATCATTTTGGTGTAATAATTATGTACATGCAAGACTTTTTATTTTTTTTCAAGTTGGTAGGTGAGATCTATGATCATGCATGACATTTTTATGATGATCTATGGTGTTCTTGCTAAACGTTTTATTACAAACTTGATTTTGATTTGAAGGTTTTGATTTTTATGATTATTCTAGTGTTATGGTTGATATATGTTAATATTAGGGATATGGGATGATCATATCCATGGTTGGTTTTTACTAAAAATGTGATTTTATACAAGATTTTGAAAGGCATTTTATAACAGTAAGTAATCTATAATTTCGGAATTTTTTTGTTATGATAATGTCTTAACTTTTAGCCTAGGGTTGTAGATAATTTTATTAGCTTCGATTTGATATAAAGTAGAGCTTCTAGCTCCAAACGAGCGTGAAGTTGTGATGTTTTGATTATTCGTGTACCGGGAGACGAGTATCGGCACTACATATAGTTGTTGTCGATATTTGGATCGAATCTCAGGGACTATAAACTAAAGTTTTGAAATGATTCACCTACTGATAATGAAGTGTAAACCCTATAGGGTGAGTTTATTTTAAAACCGAGTGTCGGTTTTGTAAACGGAGTCGTTTAAAGAAGTTAAAACGGTTGTAAGAATTATTAACGTAAATCTGTCCAGATTTTGTAGTTTGAAAATGAGTCGGGTAAAGGACTTTAAAAGTAATTTCATTTGATAAACTTGTAGGAGGACTTTCTATATATAGTAAGTTAGTTTATCGAGTCGTTTCATAAACGTTTGACAAGTTTAAAAGGGGTAAATAAGCTAGTACACGTAGTATGTGCCAGTGGATTTTGTTAAAAGTGTAAAATTGTAAAGTAAATGTGTAGAAGAGTGTAGTTTTCTCTCGAGTTTATCGTGATTTTATGAGTTTGAGTTTGATGTTGTTATGTATGATTTATTTCTCGAGTCATTATTAATGAACGCGCCTTATTTGATAGGTAGCGGTTCTCGTGTTTGAAAGGCATCCATTATCATCGACGATCATCTCACTAGATCTCTTACACTAAGGTAAGTCTGTAACCTCGCTTTTTATGCTAGCTACTAAATATTTTATTACCCGCGAGGGGGATACATGCTATTTGAAAATAAATGAACACAAGTCATGAGTAATTGTTGGTCCTGAATGTTGCCTAAGTTGTTTACATTGTATTGAGTACCTAGTTGCTAAAGACCCTAAATTCATGAGCCGTTAACTATCTTCTGACTTGATGTTGTGAGTCGGGAATAGCCGCTTATTCTAATGATAGTACTATTGGGTTGACCACCCTATATGAGACCAAGGCATTACGTTGAGTAACCTCTGGGAAGGCTAATTTACGGGAATAAGAATGTGGTATCCTAGCAACTGATACCCTAGAGGGGCAATGGTTTTATTCTAGTCATGCTGGCATTTGGCGTGGGTGGCTATTTGGTTAAGGGGTCGGTGTCATGAGCTTAAATACAATGTTTGTTTTTGCCTTGAATATAAATTGTGTGTACGACAATTCTATAAATGATTATGATTGATTTTCTTCTTGTGTTCAAATGTGATTTGATAAACCTATAGACTCGCTCAACATTATTTTTGACTCGTTTTAGCATGTGTTTCAGGTAATAGGAAGTGATGGAGGATGGAGCTCTGATGTGGAGGTTGTGGCTTGGCTTTTGGAAGAATGTTGGTCTAAAAACTATTTCTATCCTTTTACTGTTGAACACTTTGTTAAATGTTTGTGTACTGTACTAAACTTGTTGTTTGTTGGTCGAGATCCATAGGGACTAAACGCTTTACTCTGGTGTCGTTTTAGTACAATATGGGATGAAATTATGTTTAGACCTATTATGAAAATCTTAATTATATTTTATGTGTAAACGTCTCTCTTTTGAGTCGTTCAATATACCTTGTGTGATGATGCTTGTGTCTAGCACCCAATTGTGTATTTCCGCTGCGCAATGTAAATTTGGGGGGGGGGGGTAGATATTGGTAAACCCTTTCTCTCCCAATGTACACTCCTTTTATAGGCAGTGTAAACTAATGTTTGCATTTGCATGTTGCAATGCATGTGTTTATCCAGTGGGTGGTTGATGCCCATGCTGGATAAACAGTATAAAGTACATATTAAACTATTCTAGAAAAGATAAATGTTGTACTTATATCTAAGTATACAAGCAACCTACTTTGACTTAAAGTTATCTTTTCCTGCCTAATGCAAACCATCAGAATACTAAAGAGTCTTTAGTATCCTGGAGAAGATCGACATCATTCATTTTTGTATTGTCAAACCAAACTGAACTGAAATCCCTTCTTCAGTCCTTGTTCTTCAGCAACTAGACCGCCTAGTATTTGAAGCGAAGACTCCTTTGTTTTCTAAGTTAACTAGAAGGGGAATGATGAACGTTCTTAAGCTACAAAGTCTTTAGTAGGAACTTTGTTCCTCTGTTTATCCTTCAGCAGACTGGCCTTACTGCTGAGCATGAAACACTTAGGGGGATTTCATATTCAAATCCTATAGTTGCTTCAGGGTTAGTAAATACTGACCCAACAGATTAAGACTTACCAGATGGTTAATTAACCATATAATAAACATAACCCAGCCTTAACCTTGGTCCCCTCATCACCCACATGGCCTAACCAACCCTCCCCTGCCCTACGTTTTGGTTACAGTCCAAGAATTTGAGAGAATATCAACGAACCAACATTTTTCTTGTAGACAAAGCTAAGATGAACGAATAGGATCTACTCACATCAACTGGCATCCAACCTAAATGCCAAATTTGTCACATGGACATGAAGACCAAGATTCAAATTGAAGGGCAATTTTGGGACATCAGTATTTAGGGTTTAGGGTTTCTTTTTCCTTCTAGAAATCTTGTAGTCCATCTATATAAGGACACATAGGAGTAGCATAGCAGCTTGTTCTTGTTTTTCCTGGTTCACTTTCCATGTGATACCTTTTCTTGTTATATAAGAAAGTTGGTAATGTTTAAGTGAAGAAAACAAGTGCCAATCTACTGTTCTTGTTATTTTTTATCTTTATAATTTGTCTCAAGTTTGTTTTCGAGTTAATAAGTTGTCAAAAAATTATGTGCTTGACCTAAAGGCTTAACAACTGTTTTATTTGAGGGTCAATGTGATCATAGCTCCCTAAAAATACACTTCAAGGGGCTGTGAACATTCACTCTTGGGTAAAACTCCTTGTGGGGAAATATTAGGTGCAAGATTTTTGGTTATAAAACCTTTATTTGCACTTTTCGTTTTTTTTATTAAATCTGTTATCTAACCCTAATCATCCTTTAAAGTTTTCCATAAATTGGACTTTTTCTAGTTTTGTGGAGTTTCTTGAGGAGATTGCTTGTTATTTTGTCTGTGTTTGTGTTTCAAAACAACATCCATCAATACCATAAAGCCTTGTGGTTCAAACCTTTAGACTGTTGTAGTATAGGTTTACCATTTCAAACCCTTTTCAAGACACCCCTAGGGCCTTTTAGCTGTGATTGAGCACCTAGGGGAGCTTATCTGACCTCCCAAAAGGAAGTATTTGGGAGGAGGTTCCATCTCCTCCTTTCTCTTTTTCAATTTTCTGCTTTTTAAAAAAATGCTATATAAATTTGTTTATGTGCTATGTGATTGACTGTGCTTGAATTACTTTTGCTTATTTATGCATTATATGCATGTTTGAATTGTATTCAATTGATTTGCAATCCTTTGGTTTGAAAAAAAATCTTTGAAAATTTGATAAAAAGCATTTAAAAGGGTGTTTAGGTTTACTCATTTTCAATAGTAGGATAAAAAACTTGAGGTTGATTATAGTTTGAATAGGTCAGATAGGTTAATCTGAGTTAGTTTTAGTGGTTGGTTTCAAGTTTGTAGGATAAAGTAGTAAAATTGCATATTTTGAGAAAAATCTGTCAAAGTTCTTAATAGGCTGCATAATCTTTAATTTTAAGTATTGGAAGTTGTAAGTTTTAAAGAAGTTAGAGTTATAACACCACTAGGACTGAGTTGAATCAAAACAATAGATTGCTAAGCTTAAAAACAAAATTTGCTAGTTCAAAATTCATCATATGATTAAAAATATCAGCAAGGGCATTTCACCAAGGGCAAAATAAACCAGCAGCTTGTTTAGGGTTTAATTTTAGAATTTGGTGTTTCAATCTTGGCGTTGAAATAGTTTAAAGGGTGTTTTGGCTGTGCTTTATCTGGTTGACAAGAATCATACAAGTTTTGGTGGTCAAATTAAGCTTGGGTGTTGTTTGCCTAATACAACCACTAGTCCACTTGTTCTTCCTTTTTTATGCATTCTTTTGTTAAGATCTTGGTTTGAATTGTTGTTTTTTTTGCATTTCTTAACTCCTCACAACCAACTGGTTGTAAGGGTGCCTTTTGTATCTAAATCCATCAACAAACAAAATCCAAAAAGGATTTGTATTTAACTGTTAAGAACAAAGCTGTGTTCTTCAAATTTTTTGGTTATTGTGGATCCTTGATCCACGCTTTTGTATTAATCTTTGATTGAAACAAGTAAAAAGGTGATAAGATTTGTGTTTGAGTGTTGGTTAAACAAGAAAGAACGAAAAAAAGAAAAGAAAAAGGGAATCACAGAAGTTAAGGGGAACCCTAAGGTTGGAACCCTCGACCTCACATGATCAACCCCTTATGAACGCCTCAACACACCCACACACACAACCAACTGCCCTAGGGACTTTACTGGTATCTCTTTGCAATATTTGATACTTAACCCCTTTCTTGTTTGACTTTTCATATATAAGTTGTGAGTAAAACAGCTTATTACAGCTTATTTGGGAGTGGATTTTGGCTTATTTAATTTTTCCCTGGTTTGTCATATCATTTTAAACTTTTTGGTAGAAAATTACATTTTTCTCTTCATTTATATATTTTCTAGCATTATTTTTATCTCGTTTTTATTTTAAGTCATAAAAAATAGATTTAAGTTATAAAAAAATTAAAAAAATAATCAATAGTCTTATAATAATATATTAGAGGTTTACAAACCATAAAAACCCACATTGGACTTTTTAAGATTTTATTTGATTTTTAAGGTTTTTATTAATATTTAAAAATTAATAATAAATTAATTAAAAGGTCTAAGAAAGTTTTTTTGGTTTTTATACCTTAATTATATTATTTAAGACTTTTTGGTGAATTTTATTTATTTTTTAGGTCAATTCCATTTTTCGTCACGTTTTTTGGTTTTACGTTTTTTAATTAAAAAAGTGTTTTAGGGTTTAAAATTAGTTTTAATTGGTTTTAATTTTTTCAAAAATAGTTTTTAGTTTAATTAGAATATTTTTTTTACCATTTACAAGTTTTAAAATCTTAGTTTGGGCTTTTTGTTAATTTATTTAATTTTTAGGGCTTTAATTAGCATTTAAAAATTAAATATTAATTAATTTAAAAAGTTTCAAGAAGTTTTATTTATTTGTAAACCTTAGTTATATTTTTAGGTATTTATAGTATTTTTTTGGAAATTTTTCGGAAAAGTTTTAATTTTGTCGATTTTTACGGTTTTACGTTTTGTACACCGTAGCTCAATTTTTTGTGTAATCTGTCATTCCATTTAGATCTTTTTCATTCCATCAATATTAATCCAAAAAACTACAAGTTTAACACACACAATTAATCCTCCTTGGTGAACGAACTCATACTTGGGTCATAAGTGTTTCCCGTTTTCCTAAACGTACACTTAATACTTACCGCTTTATACTTACTTTGTTTTTCCTAAAATAAAGTCAAGTGTAATTTTACTACTATCAAACATCCTAGTTGTTTTTGTATCCTTCGACTAAAGGTTTCGAAATGATCGAAAGATTCATTCTTAGAAGCCAAAAATCTAGTCCAAGTGAATCTAGAATAGTCATCAACTATAACTAGGGTATAAAGGTTACCTCCATAACTCCGTATGGCGGAAGGTCCAAAGAGAGCCATATGTAGGAGCTCTAGGCACTGAGAGTTTGATACCAAATTCTTGGCCTTGTGACTTGAGTGAACTTGCTTCGCAACTTTGCATGCATCACAAAAGTGACTATCAAACTTAATCTTGGGGAGATGTCTTACCAACTCCTTAGAGACTAAATATTGAATTAAACGCATATTAGCGTGACCTAGTATCCTATGCCAAAGAGTAGAACTATCATCTAAAGTCGCTAGACATAAGTTGTCCTTTGACTTCCTATTGACCTTCATGACATAAAGCCCATGCTTTCTAACACCTTTTCCAATGATCTTTCCATCTTTTACGATTTCACTATCATGTTCCGAAAAGATGACCTTACACTTATTGTCACAAATTTGACATATACTTAGTAAATTAAACCCTAGGTTATCTACGTGTTTAACATTTTTGATGGTCATGGAGTCAAGAGAAACCGTACCTTTGCCAATGATGTTATCACGTAACTTACTAGCGAAAGTAACGTTATTATATGCTTTGTAAGTAGAGAACAAACTTCGATTACCCGTCATGTGTTTAGAACAACCACTATCCTTAATCTACTCGTTGGGTTCCAAATCGATTCCTAAGCATATCTAGGTAACAACACACAAGATGAAACATTTGGTCCCTAATATCTCATGGGTCTAAAGGTTGTAGTTCCAAACATCCCTTGCATTTGGTTAGGATGCATGAATGGAGGACACATGCCCTACGGAGAAAAACATTGTTGATAATTATTCCAATTCATATGATCATTTTGATGTCCATTGTTTTTCTTAGGAGTCTTTGATCTTGACCTAAAGTTATTGTTGTTTCTAGGTGTTGGAGTTTTATTTCTAGGCCTTGACTTAGAGTGATCATCTCTTTTAGGTGTTGGTGTTCTACTTCTAGGCCTTGAATCATTACGTACTCTTGGAGGAGTAGATGATTGTCTTGACAAATTTCTCATTCCCATTAGGGGTTTTCTTAAAGGCTTGTAGAATTTATCAAGTTCCTTTTTATCAATTATAGGTAATTCAACATTGTTAACAACAAGATGTTTTGACCCTTTACCTAAAATGGAATGTTCAGAATGTTGAGAATTTTCAAGAATCCGATCTTCTGTCTGCGGTTCCTTATCACGCCCCATGGTTCCATAATTATAAGGAACCGCACCTTAAATTGGCGAACCGTGGACAGAGGGTCGTTTTTCTGAAAATCTAACTTGTTTTGGTTCACTAGTGGATGCTTTATTGGTGTTAAGACCTAAGCCTAGTCTTTCTTTAGTGTGAATTTGCTTATTTAACATGTCATCAAGAGCACTATTACCTTTTATGAACTTTTCCAATTTAATGGAAGTACTCTTGAGATCTTCATTCTCTTGTCTAAGGTGTTAACAATTTAAAAAACCTAAAACTTCCTTATTTTTCTCAAGTTTAGCTAATTTATCTATTAGCTCAAAAATCTCATTTTCAAGCTCGGTCCTAGTTGCTTTTAGGACTTTGTTCTTTTCAATGAATTTTAAACTTAGTTTGCATAGGTTATTATATTGACTTTCTAATTCTAAATGGTCTAGAGAAGAACTATCATTGCTATAATATTCGGTTTCAGAATGTACCTCTTTGGAAGAATGGGCCATGAGACACTTTTCATCTTTAGCATTGTCGTCACATTCTTCACCACTGTCGCTCTATGAACCACCAACGAAGGCCGTGTAATTCTTGTCGCGAGATGGCTTGGGACAATCACTGATGAAGTGGTTTAGGTCACCACATCTAAAGCATTTCTTATCACCATTGTCATTCTTGACAAATTCGTTTTTGGAAAATACCTTCTTGTCGTTTCTGGGTTGTCTTACATGTTGACCTCGCCTTTTGAAGAACTTCTTAAAGTCTCTAAGCGCCATAGCATATTCCTCATCATCACTATCCGAGGAAGAGCTATCATGGTCACTTTGCACCTTCTTGGCTTTGAGTGCTAGAGACTTTCTTTCGCTCTTGGTTTTCACCATTTCCATGTCCTTCAAAATTATCATGTCATGAACTTTTAAGTTGCCAATAAGTTCATCAAGTGATAATGTAGTAAGATCCTTTGATTCTTCAATTGCCGTGACTTTACCTCTCCACTTTGGATGAAACGCCCTAAGAAACTTCCTAACACTGTTCTTGCTAGAAAAACCTTCATCAAGTGCTTTTAGACAAGTAATAATAGTATTAAACCTATCAAATGCACTATCAATAGTTTCATCTTCTAAGATGACAAATCGTTCATATTGTTGAACAAGAAGATCGATTTTACTTTCTATTACTTGGATATTACCTTGGTGGGTTACTAAAAGAGTATTCCAAATATCTTTAGCGGTTTTACACATGAAAATCCATTCATATTCTTTCTTAGGTAAAGCATTATAAATCACCATTTTAGCCTCATTATTTTTAGCAAGTTTCTTCTTAGTGTCATCTAACTTCAAAAGTTACTAACTCTTTCTGTTTAGAAACTTCATTATATTGATAAGGCAAAAATTCATCATTGGTAATAACATGTCAAAGATCTAAATATTCTGATTTCACATAAGTCTCAAATATATTTTCCAATAAATAAAACTATCGGTTTCACAAAGAGGTGATCTTTGCATAGATTTCCCTTCTATGTACTTGTTGGAATCCATAAATCAATTCAAGTTTTAAAATACAATATATTTTAAAAACGTTTGAACCACTCTTTGATACCAATTGTAGAAACTAGAAGGGGGGGGGGAATAGTTTCTTAAATTTATTTGTTAAATATGGGTTTTAAAAATCCTTTTCAAAAACTTAGGCATGAGCAAATATGTGAAAACTTCTTATATGTAATATGGACAAGGGATAGTGCAACTAAGCTAATAATCACAAGTATATGCAAGTAAAGAATAATGAATGTAAAGAGATAAGTAAAAGAAAGATCAAACCAAACACCAAGGATTTATAGTGGTTCGGCAACGAAGCTCACTCCTCGTCCCTACTCCACTCCTCGAGTACTCCTTACTCGAGAGTTCACTAATCAACAAACTCCTTAAGGTGGAGAAACCGTACACGTCGTTTAACCAATTTCTGACTCTAAGCTAAAAGTCGAGCCCTAATCTTAGCTAGGACCAATCTACACCAATATACTTTAAGGACTAAGTAGTAACCTTACTACATACACAACTTCCAAATAGACACAACTATTTGGATCTTCACAACACAACTTCCAAATAAGAAAACTACTTAGATCTTCACAACACTACTAAAATGAATGAATAAAACTTGATCTTTAATAGATCTTGAGGTAGACTCGACACTTTAAGGATGAAAGTGTTCTTCTCTTTGCACTGAGAGAGGAAGAGATGGGAGGAGAAAGATTCACTTCTAAGAAAATAGTAATCAACTAAATAACCAAGGATTTTAATGATTTAATAACTATGATTGAATCTTGAAAATTATGTGCAAAACAGGTGAAGAGAAAATATGAGAATGGTCCACTATTTATAAGACAAAAGCCCAACGGCTCTTTCTGGACGTGGTTCCTTATTGATGCATACGGTTCTTTATCGATAAGGATCCGCATAGGCATTTAAGGAACCGTGGAGGTAGACTCCACGCCCTTTTGTCATTTAGTGGGGTAGTCACATGTGGTGGTATAATTATCCATAAAGGATATTCCTAAACCATATGGAATATGCCATTTTCAAATTTTCAAATATTTAATTTAATAAAACATTTTCTTATAAATAAAGTTAAATAAAAAACTTTGTCACATTCAATAAAAGGTGATTTTTAAGAAAACTTAAATCCTTGATCACTTAATTAAGAAGAAAACTTGCTTGTTCATACTTTAAGTGATAATGGTTGAAATGAAAAAATACTTGAACTCAAGAATTCGTTTTTCCTTGTTTTTGTAAATGCTTGTTTTTATATATTGTCGTAATCAAAACAAAGCGAGACCGAAAAATGCAAGTAACGTTTTTAGGCATCATTGCATTAACAGTTTGCATGTTTAAATTCTTGAATAATATGAGAAATCGTATGTTTTGGATAATTAAATTATTCTTTTATTCGTACTTCTCGATTTTACAAATGTTTTACTTGTTCTTCTTTACTTTTTTATACGTAAATACTGAGATCTCGAGAATTTTAATTAAATTATATTTTAATTATTTTTCTAATCACTAATAATATTTTATTCGAAATTATAAAAAATTTATTTTTATTTTTCTATATTTATTTATTGTAGTAACCCAAAATTTAAAATCAACATTTAGACTGAGCTCTAATTCTATTCCTAATATTCGGGCCAATATTTGTTACCCAACTTTTATTTGTCATGTTTGTTCTATGGTTAATATTGAATTCTTGACTAACCGGCAAGGTTAAGGCTTTAACGTATCGAATACGTGTCAACTATTATTTATCGAAAAAGTTTATGTCCGTCATCAACCGTAAACATTATCGTCATTTAACAATATATCAATGTCCTCTGAATGTCAAAGTTTTTATTTTATATTCAGCGTTTATTTTTCGTGTTTTACGTGTAACTTTTGAATCGCGTAACTTTAAAAATATCGAGTTTCAATAATACCCGCTTTTATAAATGTAGGCAAATTTATACAACATGATTTTGATCTTTATAAAATTGTCATATGAGTCACTATTATATGGCATATTAAGATACGTGTCCATTAAATAATATAGTCACGATGGAGCTAAAATTCCAAAATTTGCTAATATAACACGCAGCAACTTCATTTCAATCGGTCCAATTAGGAAAATATATATTTTCGCTTTCACCGTTTGAGTATAAAATAATATGACCAAAGATAATTCTCATCTTTCCTTTTAGACATTTCTAAACGAATGACTTCATTATGTTGTGTTACTTAGACGATGGCGAGCATAAGAGTAGAACAAATAGGTGATTAACTTGTTTGCGGCGTGGGTGTAAGCTAGAGGAATAGCAGCAAGAGAGAAACATGCATGTTTGCTACAACCTAGAAGCTTATATATTGAAAGTGTATAGTTTAATGGCACAACACTTCGGAAGACATCTCGCAATCATGTTCATACACCACCATTAATCGAAAAATATATGTTTCCATTAAGGGATGAGTCTTGGTAAAGGTTACGACAAAAGAAACCATTCCATGACAAGTCATCTTAGTACATCGATAGAGAGGAGGATACATGTGAATATGCAGCTTTAAGCTTAAAACTTCGCATATGAACTCGAGTTTAAATCACAGCCTTGATTCAAGTCGGTATGGTTCGAGCTTGGTTTCCTATTCGTTCATATTAGGTTCGGTAGCCAAGGGTTGGAGTTCGAGTTTTTATTCGAGTCACGAACATATTAAACTTCGTTAACATTCATGTTCGTTCCGGTCCTTATTCTTGTACATCATAACTCCAAATCACTCGTACTTCTCTTGGAACTAAGGTATCGCTCGAAGTCAATTCTATATACGATTTGCTATTTTTATGTTAGTTGAATGATATAAAAAGAATGGAGAGATTGTGATTTTTAAATGAGAATGAAGAATAGTCTTCACGTCCAAATAATTCACAAAATCATTTTCATGAATTTCAAATTTTAATTTACACTTTTGGTCCCTAATCCATAAAGCTAAATACAAATTAGTATATATAAATTTCTAAATAACACTTTTGGCCCTTTTCTCTCCCCTGTCTTCAAATCTTGTCCCAAATATTAATCTAGTTATTTTTTCTTTAACGTAAATGTGTTTCTAAAACTTATTTAAATTTTGTACGTTGTCGTCTATATTTCTAAGACGCGCCATTTTATTTTAGGTCGTCGTTTGAAGCTTGTGGTTTCTCGGCTTATCTTATTTCATCATTTCTCTCCTATCACTATATCTTGATCATTATTCTCGTTCGATATCCTTATCACTAAGGTGAGTTCATAGCTCCTTTTTACTACTTGTACGTTGTTTCTAAAAGCGGGGTGAGATTTTACATGGTGGAACACATTCATATAAAAACTATATGCTATCCAGAACTTGTATGCTATCTAGATCTTGTATGGTTTCCAACAGTTTTCATTATTATTATTGCTTTTAGTCTATAGCCCTTAAGTTTCCTCTCCTGATCATGAACCATTAATTTACTTGTGTTGCTAAGCGCGAATGTTGTGGGTTGATCCATCAGGATTGACAATCCCCGTCCCGATTACCATGACGCATTTAACATTTGATTTGTTACTTGAGTATTTAGGCTGAATACTCACTCGAGGAACTTACATGAGTTAAGCATCGGTTCATGAACTAAACAACAATAATAATGTTTTTGACTATGGTTAATGTACATAACCATTTCCCCTAGTACTTGTTTTACAAATGAATGCTTGTGTTCCACACCTTTACTGCTAAACCTATGAATATCACTCAACTTTGTGTTGACCTTTTTCATTTTTAATCTCAGGTAATAATACTTAGTTTTGCTTGGATGGGAGCCCACAAAATATTTTCACAGCTTAGAGATTTGTGTGTTATATTTTAAACTTTTGTTTTGGTAAAAGTTTTCAGAAGTTTATCATATATTATTGGTAGCCATATATTATAAAAACCATGATTAAATAATATATTTTTCCGCATATAAAACTCTAGGAACTTTGTTTAAAAACTTTGATCTTTTATGATGTAATGTGTATATTTTTATTACGTCAACTCTTTGTCAACAGTATTTCATTGTTTCTTGTACCATGACGTGGAACCCCCTTTCTACTGACGTGTTACCTTGTCCGATTTTGGGGGTCTCACAGATTGGTATCAGAGCGTTGGTTATAGGGAACTGAGTCGTTTTTCTAAACTTAGTCTATAACCGAAAGTTCAAATATTTCTTGTTTCTAAGTGTCAAACACAGAATCTGCCATGGTTGTTCGATATATGCGCGGGTAACTCTCAAATCCTTATTATTTACTTATCGTTGTAGTATTTCATCTCTTGATTACATGTTGAAATATTACATTACCCTAATGACGATAATTACTATGTCTTTTCAAAGCCTTTGTGCTTAATGAATTATCATTGGATATTACTGTGATTACATCTGCCCGTACTTTATTTCTTGAATTCTTGTTCTTGTGAATTGATCTTGTTGCAATGACTTTATATCGTTATGATATTACATACTTGTATTCGGAGCACGTATGCTGCCGAATTTTCATACTCACTTTTCTGAGTACTATTTTTATTTTGTTTATGCGTCATGCGACTGGCCTCATATACTCGTTCATTTTGAACTGCCTGTTTTCTCGACTCATTCTTTTACATGTTGTGTTTATTCCCGTGATATCATTGTTTGGAATTAAATAACTGTTGCTTTCGATGAAACTCCTGATTTTCATATTACTATCGTGCGTGTTACCTTCATTGTTTAACTCTTTTAAGATATCTATTTAGATATCCAAATTGTTTTCCGACCATTCGTAATTCAATGTCTAGTCTATAGACCATTGTGTAGCTCAATGTGTCTTCGAAAAAGACTAAAAGACATCACTTAAGTCACACATCTCGAAGAATTCCTTGAATCCGTGTTGAATAATATCGTGGGTTTTCATGACCTTGATTGGTCTTTACGTCACCGTTTTACACGACACTCGTATATCGATTAAATATTATTTCATTGACCATTCTACGTTTCGACTTCGAATTTGAACGTTCGTTTGTACCTTGGAAACACCATTGTCATTTTGTAATTCCTCCTCTATTATGTAGCGATTGTTTGAAATATAATTCTACTTCTATAAACTTGTACCCTCCCCTTTCATTAAACCTCCTTGCTCCAGGAGTGGCACTCGTTAATGTTGCATTTCTTTCTCGGTATGTCTTGTGATTGTGGAAAATCACACCGCCAAAAGACAATGTTGCATTTCTTTCTTGGTATGTCTTGTGATTGTGGAAAATCACACCGCCAAAAGACCTTCCTGCATTGCATCTTGAAATCAAAGACATGGATGTCATGCGTCATTTTTTATTTATTAGATTATCATTGGTATTCTTGAACCATTTTTATACTATGTTTTCCTTTATATGCTTAATTGTACAATTTATTCTCTATCGTCTTTATGGAATCCACAAGTCATGTGTGTACATAAATTCCAGGTTGTTATGAAGTTTGATTAGATTTCAAGGTGTGTCGAAAAATATACTATGTGCATAAACTTTACATGTAATTTAACGGTGTCGAGAAAATATTTTTAAAAACTTTAGACATAAAAATATGTTTCTACTTGTTGAGACGTTCATTTAGGACATAAAATTCAACCCGAAAATCTTAAAATCGAGCAAGTTACGCTCATTTGAAATTGTAAAATTTAAGAACTTATTTCTGCGTATTTCTAAAATATCATGTTGTTGACAGATTTGATGCGAGGATAATTTCGTTCATTTTTTATCCGTTTCAAGTCTTGAGTAAAACTAGAATGTTGTCCAAAACATCGTTTTGAACCAAATTTCCTTAGACTTCGAGCTTAAAAATATCATTTAGTGAGTCAACTGGTCTGGTCAGACCCCAAAAGTCAAACTCAAAAGTCAAAGCTAATAGAATTTAAAAATATGGTTTGAAGCGTTTTTGAGTTCGTTTGAGCTCGTAAAACTTTAACAAATGAGATTTTAGAACTACCAAACATTGATTGCGTTTGAAAACGTTTAAAATAGAAACTTTTCAGAGTAATTGTACTATTTGGGAAATGATGCTCTACTTTCTTAAAAGCATATTTATGTCAAATAAATTACGATGTGAACACATACGGATTCCTTTATCCTTTCTTTTATATATGACTTATTTGTCATTCTACATTGTTTTTCTTTGCTTCTATCGTACCACTGATTTAGGTAAAGATTTGAATTTCTTATTTTCATCGTTCGTTATCATCTTGACACGTGTCTCATGACGATTCCGGCTAAACCTTTTGAAACTTTATCAACTTGTAACAATTTCATTAATTGTCTTGAACTACTCTTTATTACTCTCGTGTAACCCACTCGCTATTTTGTAAATTATCATCGTGTCACCGACTGGTATCATTTGCGAAACGTTTTACAAAATGTTCTACATTGGTAATTGTTTTACGATGTAATTTCCCAAAAAAATTTACTTTGGTCTTATAAAAGAATTCTTGTAACATTTAAGTTGTTGATTTAAATATCAAGCCAATTACTTACTAGCGAAAAAATTCATAAATCATATTAATGGCATCTTTTTTTATATATATAAATATAAGAAATGTAACACTAGCTTGAGGATACTGAGAATCGCATTGCTAGTCCTAAATTGTGCATGGCCTGATCACCTATGCGTAATTTAGAAGGAGCCATGTGAGGCTGAATAGTAGTCATCTTAAAATCTTGTTAGAACAAAATTATGAAAACTTTTATGCGTTATGCAAGTAGTACAAGTTCATGACAAACGCATATGTTTCTTTATCTTTTCTTGAACGAATTACGTGTCTGTAAGTACAACCTATTTTTCTTTACTCAATGAGCTTTGCTCAACTTGTTACCTCATTTTCTCTCATGATACAATTCTATTTACCCCTCGTCTTGTTACTGGCTATTGATATCGTACTTGGAAGTTTTAGTGATTTTATACTTTCTCCACGACCAACTTTCTTTGAGTAAATTTTGGTATACATTCGAAATGCCTCCATCGAGAATAACGATTTATGAATGTACATGAATAGTGATATCGTATATTCATCATGATGTGTGTCAGACTCTATTGCTTCGAAATTCGCTCATGTAAACCATGTGTTGATTTTGTTCTCTAATTGCCAATGTTGTTCATTTTACTTGAAACATATACAAGTGACTAATTAAGAAGTTTTCTTTGATTCGAAAAATTGTTGTGTGGCTTTTCTCTTTTGATCGTGTATCGATCACCGAGAACCTAATAAGCCGTTGTTGGTGACACTAACCACACACGTGAATTAATCACTTGCTAAATCCTTTGTTTCTTATTATCTTATCATCGATGCATTTATTTTATCATGTTCGTTAAGAAATTGATACGAATTTCGTTTATTCCCTCCTGCTATTGCTTCCATTCTAATTGCTGACTATTATTTGCTTCATATTCGTTTGCTATCTTGTCATCTTTTGAAAACCGAATATGTCCCATGTTTACCATTTGATACATTAAACAACTTTATGGATTTTTATATATTATTGTAAACTTTTTTAATAAAATTTTACACATTTGACCTAACATTTAAATTACCAAAATAACTGTCTCAAGCTAAAAAGTCGGATCTATAAATTTTCTTTGTAAAATTTTTAACTTATGTTTAATATGACATCATGCATTACCTTTTGAACTATTTTGATTTTTGCATCATATTTTAACTCCAGTTTAATGAAATTACCGTCTTGAACTTCATTCCTATTAAGGATTTTAAATAATTTGGAGATTATATTTTCTCTAATCGTAACCATAAACCCAAGTTTTAACAATAATTTCATACAATGATCCCAAGGTTTCTCTAGACGACCAAAATAAAACTTAAACCTAGTTTACTTCTATTTTGAACATTATCTTGATCAAGAAATACTTAGCGATTATTTACCCATTAAAGATACATTTTCCTCTTAATTTCTATATAACATACTTAAAACCCTCCTTTTCTTAGTAAAGTAAATTACTGTGTTTTCTGGTTTACGCAATTTGCAATTCCTCGTCGATCATTAATCTTAATCCGTTTTAGTGCATCTTCTCTGTTTAAGCGTTTATCATATTTATTCTATCTATAAATACCCTCTCGTATTTAAAGACCAGTTCCAAGCAAAGTATCCATATTTGTTCCTGTCTTTTTTTCGTCTCCAGATGAACACTGAGGGACCAGAGTTCCTTTAGGGGGGTCGACTATGAGAACTCGTATTTTTTTGGATAATTAAATTATTATTTTATTCGTACTTCTCGATTTTATAATGTTTTACTTGTTCCTCTTTACATTTTTATACGTAAATACTGAGATCTCAAGAATTTTAATTAAATTATATTTTAATTATTTTTCTAATCACTGATAATATTTTATTCGAAATTATAAAAAATTTATTTTTATTTTTCTATATTTATTTATTGTAGTAACCCGAAATTAAAATCAATATTTAGACCGAGCTCTAATTCTATTCCTAATATTCGGGCCAATATTTGTTAACCAACTTTTATTTGTCATGTTTGTTCTACGATTAATACTGAACTCTTGACTAACCGGCAAGGTTAAAGATTTAACGTATCGAATACGTGTCAACTATTATTTATCGTAAAATTCTATGTCTGTCATCGACCGTAAACATTATCGTCATGACATAGAAATATTTTCTATCGTCGCCATTTTAATTTTTCATTTACGAGTATTTTACGTAAATTTTCGATAATCCTTTAAGCGTCATTCGTTTATATGACACGTTAACATTTGTTAAATCATAAGCCCTCCTTAATTAACAATATATCAATGTCCTCCGAATGTTAAAGTTTTTATTTTATATTCATCGTTTATTTTTCGTGTTTTACGTGTAACTTTTGAATCGCGCAACTTTAAAAATACCGAGTTTCAATAATACCCGCTTTTATAAATGTAGGCAAATTTATACACCATGATTTTGATCTTTATAAAATTGTCATATGAATCACTATTATATGGCATATTAAGATACGTATCCATAATACAATATAGTCACCATGGAGCTAAAATTCCAAAAATTGCTAATATAACACGCAGCAACTTCATTTCAATGGTCCAATTAGGCAAATATATATTTTGCTTTCACCGTTTGAGTATAAAATAATATGACCAAAGATAATTCTCATCTTTCCTTTTAGACATTTCTAACCGAATGAATTCATTATGTTGTGTTACTTAGACGATGGCGAGCATAAGAGTAGAACACATAGGTGATTAACATGTTTGTGGCGTGGGTGTAAGCTAGAGGAATAGCAGCAAGAGAGAAACATGCATGTTTGCTACAACCTAGAAGCTTATATATTGAAAGTGTATAGTTTAATGGCACAACACTTCGGAAGATATCTCACAATCATGTTCATACACCGTCATTAATCGAAACATATATGTTTCCATTACGGGATGATTCTCGGTGAAGGTGACGACAAAAGAAACCATTCCATGACAAGACATCTTAGTACATCAATAGAGAGGAGGATACAATATGCAGCTTTAAGCTTAAAACTTCGCATATGAACTCGAGTTTAAATCACAACCTTGATTCAAGTCGGTATGGTTCGAGCTTGGTTTCCTACTCGTTCATATTAGGTTCGGTAGCCGAGGGTTGGAGTTCGAGTTTTTATTCGAGTCACGGACATATTAAACTTCGTTAACATTCATGTTCGTTCCGGTCTTTATTCTTGTACATCATAACTCCAAATCACTCGTACTTCTCTTGGAACTAAGGTATCGCTCGAAGTCAATTCTATATACGATTTGCTATTTTTATGTTAATCGAATGATATAAAAAGAATGGATAGATTGTGATTTTGGAATGAGAATGAAGAATAGCCTTCACGTCAAAATAATTCACAAAATCATTTTCATACATTTCAAATGTTAATTTACACTCTTGGTACCTAATCTATAAAGCTAAATACAAATTAGTATATATAAATTTCTAAATAACACTTTTGGCCCTTTTCTCTCCTATGTCTTCAAATCTACTCCCAAATATTAATCTAGTTATTTTTCGATTAACGTAAATGTGTTTCTAAAACTTATTTTAATTTTGTACGTTGTCGTCTATATTTTTAAGACGCGTCATTTTATTTTAGGTCGTCGTTTTTTAGCTTGTGGTTTCTCGGCTTATCTTATTTCATCGTTTCACTCCTGTCACTATATCTTGATCATTATTCTCGTTCGATATCTTTATCGCTAAGGTGAGTTCATAGCCCCTTTTTACTATTTGTACATTGTTTCTAAACGCGAGGTGAGATTTTACATGGTGGAACACATTCATTTAAAAACTATATGCTATTCAGAACTTGTATGCTATCTAGAACTTGTATGGTTTCCAACAGTTTTTATTATTATTATTGCTTTTAGTCTATAGCCCTTAAGTTTCCTCTCCTGATCATGAACTGTTAATTTACTTGTGTTGCTAAGCGAGAATGTTGTCGGTGGATCCATCGGGATTGACAATCCTCGTCCGGATTACCTTGACGCATTTAACATTTGATTTGTTACTTGAGTATTTAGGCTTAATACTCACTAGAGGAACTTACATGAGTTAAGCTTCGGTTCATGAACTAAACAACAATGATAATGTTTCGGACTATGGTTAATGTACATAACCATTTCCCCTAGTACTTGTTTTACAAATGAATGCTTGGGTTCCGCACCTTTACTACTAAACCTATGAATCTCACTCAACTTTGTGTTGACCTTTCTCATGTTTAATCTCAGGTAATAATACTTAGTTTTGCTTGGATGGGAGCCCTTAGAATATTTTCGCAGCTTGGAGATTTCTGTATTATATTTTAAACTTTTATTTTGGTAAAAGCTGTCAGAAGTTTATCCTATATTATTGGTAACCATATATTATAAAAACCATGATTAAATAATATATTTTTTCGCATATAAAACTCTAGGGACTTTGTTTAAAAACTCTTATCTTTTATGATGTAATGTGTATGTTTTTATTACGTCAACTTTTTGTCAACATTATTTCATTGTTTCTTGTACCATGACGTGGAACCCCCTTGCTTCCTACGTGTTTCCTTGTCCGATTTTGGGGGTCTCACAAATAATATGTTATTTTAAATAGTCTATATCGATCAACTATATGGGAATATAATTGAATTAAGACATATTTGAGAGATTGTAATATTCGTAGGATATGTAAGAACGGTTCACCAACTCACAAATATTCAAAGGTTTCATATTAGACATCTCCTACTAACAAGTCAATCACTTTATGGATCGGCGTCATTAAGTGAAACTTATTAATGATTTATTTACTAAATTCTTTGACTTGACATGCAATCAGGTCTTATATATGTGGATGGTACTTTTTGTTGTAGTTCTAATGCTGTCCTAAATAAGGTAGTAATAAAGGTTATAATCATTTGTATCTTGAAGCATGTAAGAGGCACGTGTAGTCAAGATAGAATTTGTTCATTCAACAAGGCTTGAAGAATAATGCTACTGGGCTCCTCGTTTAATTAATCAGATGTGTGTACGGTCGTACCTAAAGGTAATCTAGATTATTCTCGATTAGATTGGTAATCTTGATTCAATTAGGTAACACGAGAAACATAATAGCTGAAATAGAATGATTTCGATCCACATCCATTATTAACATGGCATTTGAGAAACAAAGAGATTGTAAATATTTAAGACATTTAAATGTATTTTATAAAAAACTACACTCGAGAGTTTTCGGGAGCATCGGCATGTTGCTAGATGCTAACCTTGTTATTATATTATATTATTGTGCATGTCCAAGTGGGAGCTGAAGGAATATGTACATGCAATAATATATGTCTAGAAAACGTCTCGAGCCTAAGTAGACGCACACGTAAATCGTTAAGCAATATATAATTAATATTGTATTAAATATTAATTATAGTTAAACAAATAAACCAATAAAGAAAATCAAGAAAAAGGAACCAAAAGCCCATGGGCTTTTGTGTTTGGTTGCTTGATCATCAAGCTATTACTTGTATATAAGGAGGTCCGTAATACCTCATTATTTACTTGTAATCCCTAAATCACTTTTCTCCCCACCTCCTTCTTTTTGTCCGATCGGTCAACAAACCCCAAAGGGTTGTTTAGTTTTTGGTGGTCGACAAAAAGTAAAGAAACCATGAGGTTTCTAGAGTATAGGTTTATTGGTTGTTTTCACTTACGTACTAGCATATTTATTGCTTATATAAACGTATTGTGTGTGTATACTTAGAGAGACCATTGTTTGATATTTAATGGATTTTCGGCTATTTGATTGTTCGATTAAGGTGATTTAATCCAATGGTAAAAAGGTACGCTATTCTTTATCGTTTATATTAATTACTTGTCTATACAGGGGCGGACCCAGGCCTATGATAGGTGGTTCCCGGGAACCACCTTAGAAATTGAGATCGTTTGTAAGAGATATGTAAGTTTTATCGGGACCTACCTTAAAAAATTTTGGGAACCACCATGAGATGATTTTGAACCTGGAAAGAGGTGAAAATTACGGTGACTTGTTGGAAAATAGTTAATGAAATAGAACGAGATTGATAAATAAAAGAAGAAAAAGGGTGAGAAATGAGAGAAAGGGTGAGAAATGGTTGGGGTCTTGGAGAAGATGAAGTAAATATGTACGTATAGTTATTAATTTTATTGAAAGTACTTCGTAATAAATGTAAGGCTAAGTGATTTTGACTTTAGTTACAGTATAATTATGATTTTCTTGATTAAATAATTTTAAATAGTTGTTATGAATATTAGGTTATATTTTGATTTTTGAACATTGCTATTATACATGCAAAGAAAATAATAATGACATCTTACATTACGGAACATTTGTCTCTCCTGTAACGTTCCCCTCATATTTCTCTTTTTCTCAACCTGCAATTTTGAATCCAATCTAGCAGCACTCTCAATAAAGATTTTCAATAATTTCTAAGACTACCATTAAAATCAGGAAGTCATTTCGAACAAAACCCAACTCGCCTGATTATCTACAAAGCCGCCACGCGTCGTCATGCACATCGACGTCTGGTGACTGTTCTTGTTTTGTCTATCCTTGAACCACCACTGCCGGCGAGTGGAGAATCATATCAGATAGCAAAACCTCTGGAAACCACCAAAAGTTTGTTACCGGTAGCTAAGTTCTTTTTTATTTTTACAACTAACTTACTGTTTTCTTTTTTCCCAATTTCGTTTATTTTTCTTGCCTTATTACTAGTGTCCCCTGCCTCTATTACTGCCTTGTTCATTTGTGACTTTGTTCCCTTGTTTTTTTTCTTTTCCAATTTTGTTTATTTACTACGTGTTGCTCGTGTGTGTCTTGCCTGTTTACGTTTATTTTTGTGCCACCTATGGTTATTTCTGGCTATCGGCCCTGTTTTTTATTTTGACTTTGTTGGTACGAGGGTAGGATAGAGCCCGTTGCTAGTGATGGTAACTTGAAGTCATGTCGCCCCAGACGGGGAGGGCTAGGCGGGTATAGTGAGACTAGGCTAAGGCGGTAGAGTAGCGGCTTTTCGTAGGATTAGGGTAGGTAGTTGGAACGTAGGCTCTCTTACGGGTAAGCGTTTTGAGCTTATTGATGCCTTAGAGAGACGGCGAGTAGACATAGCATGTTTCTAGGAGACTAAATGGAAAGGCTCGGGTAATATAGAAGGAAATGGTTACAAGCTTTGGTACTCTGGCTCCCCAACCACTAAAAATGGAGTTGGGGTCATCCTAAAAGCGTGGCTTAAGGACAAAGTTGTCCACATAAACTGGTGTTGCGATAGGATCATATCATCAACATTGGTGATGGATGGAGAGACCGTTAATGTGATTAGCGCTTATGCACCCCAAGTGGGCCTGAGTGAAGCAACTAAGAAGAGCTTTTGGGATTCCCTTGACAAGGTGGTGAGGGAGTCCTCGACGGACCATCGTATTTTTATAAGAGGCGACTTAAATGGTCATATAGGGGTGGAGACGGAGGGATATGCAGGGGTTCACGGAGGCTTTGGTTATGGAGTGAGCAATGAAGAAGGTCGCGCGATCTTAGATTTTGATACTGCACACGACTTGGCTGTAGTAAACTCGTTCTTCAAGAAGAGAGACCATAATCTAGTTACCTTTCAAAGCGGGGGTCGCTGCACCCAAATTGACTAGTTGTTAGTAAGAAGAGTAGAACTCAAGGCGTGTAAAGACTGTAAAGTCTTTCCAAAAGAAGCTTTCTCTTCCCAACACAACTAGCTCGCACTTGACACCTTGTTTAAGAGTGTGCAACACCGTAGGGTAGGGAGCTCCTTGCCAAGATTTCTATGGAAGAAGCTTAACAAGGACACATCAGAGGTGTTTAGAGATAAAGTTGCTCAGGGTGCTTCTACACATATGAAGGTCCTATCTGCTAGCGATGCGGATTCTATGTGGAACATCCTCTCTTCTAACATCAAAGACGCTGACAAGGATACCCTAGGTGTAGCCATTGGGACTTCTAAGACGCATACCGCCCGTAGAGAATCCTGGTGGTTTTTCGAAGAGGTGCAACTGATAGTCGTGGCAAAACAATAAAGTTTTAGAGAGCTTCTTTCGTTCCAGTAGAGCAATCAAGAGGAGCGGCTAAAGGCACAAGAGAAGTATAAAGAAGCAAAAAGAGAAGCCAATAAAGTCGTGGCCCAGGCGAAGGAAAAGGCGTTTGAGGAAATGTACAAGAAACTAGACTCCAAGGAAGGAGCAAATGATATCTTCAAGATAGCAAAAGCCCATGAGAGAAGAAGAATGGATCTAGGGGACATCTCTTTTATTAAAGATGAAGGAGGTCATATCATTACAGGCGAGAAAGAGATTAAGTCAAGATGGATGGAATACTTTGCATCTCTCTTCAAAGCTAGAGATCCAGAGAGACGCGACGAGTTTGGGGACCCTAGGGAGGAATTCTACTACTCGAGGATCAGCAAGGCGGAAGTGAGGACCGCCTTAAAGAAGATGGGGAGAAATAAGGCCATAGGTCCAGACCAAATATCCATAGAAGCTTGGAAAAGCCTAGGGGACGAGGGGATTTGTTGGTTAACTAGTCTCTTCAACAAGATTTTCACTAGCGCAAAGATGCCTGAAGAGTGGAGACTCAGTGAAGTCATTCCTATATTCAAAAACAAAGGAGATGCGTGTAAAACTCGCATTAAAAAACTATGAATATTACACGTGAACAGTGGCTTACGAAAACACGATAAAATTTAAACTTTCCATTTATAATATTAATACACGTGTCACAACAATAAATAACAAACAATCATGAATATTATAAATGTTACATGATCACGAATACCAAAATCACGAATACTAAATCACGAACATACACGCTAATTATTTTAACATAGAAAAGTTACGGGTTACCCTTTGTGGGCCCCATATGCCGCGGCAAGACAAAGAGAGAAGGCCCAGGTGGGCTTTTGGCCCAACACCACTTTTTAATAAAACATCAGGAGATTTCTTTTTCATTTATTTTTAGGTTTTAAAAAGTTTTGTCTCTCTCTCTCTTGTCTCCTTGGTGCCGCCGGGTACATCAAAGAAAAGGGAGAACCCGGACGATTTTGTTACTTGTTATTTATTCGTGATCATCTCTTCGTTCTACACACGTTGGTATAATTAAAACCCTTTTTATCTTATTTATTTTCTTAGGTAATTCATGTGTTAAAATTAATTAATCATCAAGAACATGTAAGAACACACCTAACATTAATTAATTCATGTCAAGGGGTTTGGTTTGGTGTTGGTTTTGTTCGGCCGAGACAACCGAGACCCCAAAGGGGTGCTCGGGTTACGTTTAACACCACCACCGAGAGTCACAAGACTCTCGGCTTGGTTTGTTTGAGGCTCGGACGCAGCAAGGCAACCCCGACCAAGGGTCGGGGAGTGTTTGTTGTTCGGTTTGTGTTCACCAAGGCACCACGAGACCCCCAAAGACCAAAGGGACCCCGACTTTAAGTCGGGGTATGGATACATGTTTGGTTGATTTATTTAGTGTCAACCGAGACCCCTCTAAGGTCTCGGTGGGACTTGTTTATAGCTTATTTGGTTCGGCTTATTTAAAGCATGGACTCGGGATTCGTATTTTTCATGAAAACTATTTTTATAAATCATGTTATATAAAACATTAGGTTAATTAATTTATTAAATTAATTCATGTATAACCTAAGGTATTTTACTTAGTCATTTAATTAAAACATGTATTTTAATTAAAATCCTATAATGTATAGTTTAATTAAAGTAACCAGGTATTTAATTAATGAACTGTAACCAACACTTGTATTGTACTAATTAAACTTTAATTATTATTTATAAATCAGCTTATTTCTAATTATGGAAACTTACTATTTTTCAAAACTTTCTATTTTTAGAAACTTGCTATTTATGGAAACCTGCTATTTTTAGAAAGATACTTAGTATTACAATACAAGTATTATAATACACTAATACAAGCATAATACTCAACAGAGCATCATAATAACTAGAGTTAACACAGTAAACAGTAAAACATGACAGAATACGTATAACAAGTTAATAATACACAGAACTAGTAAAACACATGTAATTCAAACAACTCATACACGTCCATAATTCTTATGTAGTGTTATCCGTTGAGGCGGATTAGTCTTCATAGTTTTCCTTAGCTTCTACTAGACATAAGGTACGGATTTCCCGTCCTTCAGTCTGGACAATCTCTTCCTTCATTAGGATTTCCCGTATGCAGCCAACTATTTTCCTCAGTAGTTATAGATTAAATGCTTATGTTTTATTAGTTACCTTAGCCATATACATGCATGACTGATATGTGTCCAAACACACATCTTTTCTACCACTTAATTACAATAAAAATCGGACCAAAACGTGTATTTTATGTCTTTTATGGCGGAATTATGCGTGGTTTGTGTTTTTGTTGTGTTTTAGGACGAAAAGGTGAAAAGTGGAGAAAACACGGGAATTCACGGGCATTTACGGACTTTTATTGAAGAAAAGGATGAAAGACGATGTCAAGAAGTCAAGAGAGCATAAAGAACGGAAGTCCAAGACCAATTCTGAAGATTTATCGAAGAAAAAGTCAAAAGACGGAAGTTTACTTAAAGCCGAGGAACTCTAGTCTTATTTATCGAAGAATTAAAAGACGAGTCCAAAGAAATCCCGAGCCAAAAGTCATCACATTCCAAGATTAACAAAAAGATTAAGAAGGAAGGACTTAAGGGCGCAGTTAAGAAGAAAGGAAGGAGGGGAGGAAGCTTCCTCTAACCTCTCCCCTAATCACCTATAAATACTCTCATTTTCATTTCATTTAGTTTTGTTGGTGGCTTGACAAACCATTCTTCCACTTTATTTTATGCACCTTTAATTACTTGCACATTTAAATACATGTTTTGCACCTTTAATTACTTTTAATTTCAAGTAAGTGTTTCTTTAATTACTTGCTCCTTTACTTTATCTTGTTAATCTTCTTCTACCTTTATTTGATTTACACGTCTTTAACTTGTTAAAGGTTTGATTTTTATGCTTTTGATTGTTTTAAACCATTTGTTTTCATAGCTTATTTTGTTTATTTTCAAGTTTATATAGTTTTTACAAAAGTTATTTTTATATAAAAAGTTGTTTTTCTAAAAGTTTATCTTTTTCGTGTTTAAAAGTTGTTAACTTTCGGTTTGTTAGCTTATTTTCACACGGTTCCACCTTAGAATTTAGACTTGAGCTTATTAGGATTATAGCTTAATTGTTAAGCTTATTTCGTGAACTTTTCCCCGTTTTCCGATCGTGACAATCGGAAAAGGGTTTTGTATTCCGATCGGTACCAATCTGAAAAGGGTTTCATTATTCCGATTGGGGGAGACTTTGGTATTCCGATTGGAGGTTGGTTGGATATTCCGATTGGTGTGCAAGTGACAGTATTCCGATTGGTGTTCAGTACAACATTCCGATTGAGGTGCATGTTGGTATTCCGATAGGGGGGTGACAAATATTCCGATTGGGTACTTAACATCATTCTGACCAAGGTCCTATCCATCATTCCGATCAAGGTAAGTAAACAACTTTCCGATCAAGGTAACGTGGGTATTCCGATCTGACAGGGTGACAGCATTCCGATTGGGTACTCTAATTTACATTCCGATCAGGGGGTTGGTTATTCACTTTCCGATCTAAGGTAAGTCTATATCCCGATTTTGGTTGATCGGAATATATTCCGATTGGAGGGTGTTTTCTCTTATTTTGTCTTGTTAAATTTTTAGTTTAAGTTTTTAATACTTGTCTAATTTTAATTTCCGTCACACTTTTAATTTTTAGTCATTTAATTATTTACTTTCCGTCACGTTTTTAAATATCGCACTTTTCTTCTTAATTAGACTTAGATATAATTGCACACTTTCTTTTTGATTAGATTTAGATTTATATACTTGCCCTTTACTTCTACGACATTTACTTTTAAGTCTTTGCACATTTAAATTTAAAAACAACCAAAATTATTTGTTTCCACCAAAATAAAACTGAGTCACACATTAAACACAAGTTTTTCAATTCGAAGAGATTGGTACAACGAATATCTTTAACCTGAGTAAAATCAAGTTATTAAATGGCGCCGCTGCCGGCTCTTTTCGTAAAGATCAACAGTTTTTTGTGAGAGACACGTTGCTTTTTGGGATCCGTTCACTTGTGAACGTTACTTTTCTTGCATAAAAAATTAAAAAAATCATAAAAATTAAAAAATTCATAAAAACCATAAAAATTAAAAAATTTCAAAAATCCAAAAAGATTTTATCTTTCTTGTGTATATATATTGTCTTTGTGTTTGGTTTTGTTTTCTTTTGCATTTTCAGGTGTATGCGTACTAGATCTTCTAATTATCAAGAGCCCGAGCCTCAAGAAGATTTAGATATGGCAGGTGTTAACAACAACAACATGCCACCGCACCTCAATAATAATAATAATAACAACAATGCTCTTCCACAGCCCGATCTTCGGACCATGGAGGAACTTTGTCAACCAACCATGTTTGGACGAGGAGGACCGATTGCGCCGATGCAAATCAACGCTCCTGATTTTTCGTTGAAGCACCACATGATTCAGCAAGTACAAACAAACCCATTTAGAGGATTGCCTGATGATGATGCCAACAAACACCTCGACAAATTCATTACAATCACCCAGAGCATGAAGTTGGCTGGGGCCACTATGGATGAGCTTCGCCTACAACTCTTTCCACACACTCTATTACATCATGCCGAGAAATGGTTTGATCGTCTCCCGAAGAATTCTATTCACACTTGGGATGACATGACTCAACGCTTTTTGTCGCGCTACTTTCCACCATCCATGGTCACAAGCCTTCGCAATCAGATCAGCGGTTTCATGCAAGATCCTGATGAATCTCTTTTTGATGCATGGGAGAGATATAATGTCTTGATCGACCGTTGTCCAAACCACAACATGCTTCCGGTCACCTTGATCGATACTTTCTACAACGGATTGACTTTTTGAGATCGTGATACGATCAATGCAGCCGCCGGTGGCACATTCATGAAAAGGAGACCCGAGGAGTGTAGAGAGTTAATTGAGAACATGACTACTCACCACAAGAACTGGGATTCCTCTGCATCTTCAAGGAACAACACGAGAGTCAATGTTTCTTCTACCTCAGCAAACCCTGAGATGACCGAACTCACCCGCATGATGGCTGAAATGAGCAAAAGTATTACGCTTCTCGCTTCAAACCAACAACAACAAAAAGTTAAAGCGGTTGCTAATCCTTGTGAAACATGTGGCGGTCCTCACTCATACACCGATTGTCCTTCGACACAAGGAAATCCGGAAAATGTGTATGCAGCTTATGGTAATTATTCACCGGAAAATTACCAAGCTAGACAACAAGGGGATAGAAATCTGCTGAGCTACCGTTCAAACAATTACCTTTCACCCGGTTTTTCCCCTCAAAACCAAAACCCCGCCAACAACTACATTAGAAGCAACCAAATCCCACCAAGAGCTTCTAATCCTTATCACCCACCCGCCCAACAAAACCCACCCAGTAATCCGGATGTTGAGGCCATCATGAGAACCCAAGGTGAGCAAATCAAGAATCTGCAGAGCCAAATTATCAATCTTAAAGGAGATATCACAAAGCAAGGAAATGAGATAAGATCCGAGCTTCGAAATGATATTCAATCCTCCTTCAGCAATCGAACCAATGATTTGAAGAATATGCTTGCTAGTTTCTTGCCCGCCGCTCAACCTTCTACTTCAAGTTCTCTACCTTCAAACACCGTCACTAATCCGCGAGCCAATGTGAGTGCTATTACTACCCGTAGTGGAGTCACCATCATAGGACCACCAATCCCACCCCCATCATCTACACCTCCTCCACCACCATGTATCCCTACTCCTCCTACACCTGGTATTAGTGCACCATTACCGTCTCCGCCTCGACGTGATGAATTTCCCACCAATGATCCTTCAACATCTCAACCTTTACCTACTACACCTGCTCCTTCACCACCCAAACCTAATATTCCTTATCCCTCTCGTTTGGGCAAGAACAAAATGCTAAATAAGGAGGACGCTCAAGTGACTAGCTATATCAAGATGATTTCTCAAATGAACTTCAACATTAGCTTTCTTGAAGCACTTGTCCACATGCCCAAATTTGTTAAAGCATTTAAGGAATTGCTTAACAAGAAGGAGAAGCTGATTGAACTCGCCAACACACGATTAAATGAAAACTGCTCTGCAGTTATTCTGAAAGAACTTCCGGAAAAGCTTGGAGATCCCGGTCGTTTTGTGTTGCCTTGCGTGTTCAACAAAACTGAAGAATTTACTGCCCTTGCTGATCTCGGGGCTAGTATTAATTTGATGCCACTGAGTGTTTGGAAAACACTATCATTGCCCGACCTCACTCCAACAAAGATGACTCTTGAACTTGCAAATCGCACTCTCGCTTACCCTGTTGGTATAGCCGAAGACGTGTTCATTAAAGTTGGCGCATTTACTTTCCCGGTCGATTTTGTCGTAGTTGATTATGAAATGGACCCTCGTACTCCTTTAATACTTGGTCGGCCATTCTTGAGAACCGGACGAGCTTTAGTGGATGTTGCCGAAGGTGAGTTAATCTTAAGAGTCGGGGATGATGCACAAATTTTCAAAATGGGGAAGCTTACAGGCAAATCCTTTGGAGGCCGAGAATCAGTAAATATGATAAATGTGCTCGATGACTTTACCGTCTCTGACAATCCTCTATTCGATTCTTCCACTGATAATCCACTCTTTGAAGATGATGTGGATGATTCTCCCCCCAATTTGGAAGCTTCTCCCATTTATGATTCACCACCGGTCTTTGATGCTTATGATAATGATGATTCTAGCTCAGATTCGGATGATTTTGATTGTACTTCTGAGTATCCCGAGCTGCCTACTTTCGATGATTTTGATGAGGCTGACACTCTATCGAGCGATTCTTCACATGATGAAGATCCTCCGCCATCACTCGATCCTACTTTGGACGATTATTCATTTGAGGAAGATTTCTCTGAATTTCTCAACACATACTTCCCTCATGAGAGTGATGCTCCTCCTTATGACTTTGAAGATTATCGCCTTGATCCTACTTTGGATTTGAAGAGCATTTTGTCAAAGGAGAAGAAACCGGTTGACACCGAAATCCGTTGCACGTACGATTTGACACCTCTTTGTCCCCCTTCTGAGGACGAGGTTGTGCTTCTTTGCGGATCTTCTTCACACTTGGCGGAGCCTGAGTGCTATTTTCCCCTGAAGGAAAAGGAGTTCGACCCCGGTATTGAAGTTTTTAAGCCATCTCAGTATCCACCTGATCAAATAAAAGGAAAAATCTTTGGACCTATTGAAGACATGCTTGCACCACTTCATCTTTGTTTCCACCGTACTCCATCGCTGCTTAAGGGAACCCTGCCACTTCTTCTTTGGCTTGCCTTGTTCACCTTAAGCTTTTGCTTATTGATGGATGAAAACTATGTCTTTGATCCTGGTGGATTTGTTTCATGCTACTTCCGTTGATGATCAAGGTCGAGTCAGGCTCACGACTCGGTAAACAAAAACCAAGCGCTTCTTGACAGGCAACCCATGCATCTATCTTTTCGCTTTCTTTACCATAAGTGTAGGGGGGACCCTTTGGTTTGGTATTTCCTCTCCTCACTTCTTAATCAGGGATTCGAGCTTCAATGATCCACTCTTGATGATTCTTGACAACCCGTGATTCCGTGTTCTACTTCATCCCGGTTCTATCCTAAACTCTTTTCGATTCACTATTTTATATTCTCTCAATATTAAAATAGGAATCTCTTTAGTGGTCTTTTCCTTAGCAAAATTTAAACAACGTGCACAATGTCCTAAGTGTAGGGGAGTTTACTCCCACATGCTTAAACATTGAGGACAATGTTTATCTTAAGTGTAGGGGGGACTTCTATCGAAGTTAAGTGGTCTTTTCCTTGTATTTGTCCTCATTTTAACCGAAAAATCAATTTTTCGACATTTTTCAAAATTTTTGATCTATTTTGGCCTATTAGTTTTTCCTTTGTATAGTTATTTTCTTTCTCTGCTAGAATAAATCTTTGAATAAGTGGTTTAATTTTCAAACGTTGTGAATCTTTTGACTCAACTCGAGTTTACTCTAGCTAGTACCCTTAACGTGTTTAAGTCAAGTTTTGCTAGGCTTTTATATAGGGAGCTATAAAACGCGAAAGTCTTAACTCTCACGGGTTAAGAACAATAACTTTTCGCAAGTTCCTATAATTGATCCTAGAGAGTCGTTTATCAAGGGAACTTTAAAATGCGATTTCTAAACTTGAAAGAGTCTAAGAATTCGCAAGTTCCTATAGGCGATTCGAAAACCCAAAACTTTGATTTAATAGGCTAAGTATCCACGAGTCTCATTACTTGAGATTTTAAACTGTGGAGAACGAGAGATGATAGAGCCAATTATAAGTTCGGTATTCTTTCGTGAATTTATGTGAGTTAATTATAAGCCTATTCTCCCATCGCTTGCTAATAATTTATTTGCTAATAAATAAGGTTGTACGATTTGAAAAGTTACTTAGCTTCTAGCCCCAGATCGTTTAAAAGTTGCTCGGTAATGACGAGAGTTCATAGCCAAGGCATAACTTATGAAGCGGGGCGCGAAGATTAGCGAGTCCGAAAAGGCCCTAACAAGGCATGAGGGCTATGTTTTGTTGCTAAAGATCCAAAGTGATGTGAAGAATCATTTATCGAAAATCAATATGAAGGATCGAGACACACGACGTAAAGCAAAACTCCCCAAAAGTCATGGAGAAGTGTATCCGAAAAGAACCTAACAAGGTATGAGGATAAATAGATCCAAGTCATAAAAGGAGGCGGATCGTTGTATATCAAAGTCCAAAATAAAGATTGGAGAAAAATGAAGAAGTCGTGGTCCAAGTATGAATCTCTCAAAACTTCAAGTGAAGAAATTCCAATTATGAAGAGAAGACCATTATTTCATGAACGTCTCTCAAGATTTAAAGTATGAAGTCGCTGCCAAATATCGGCCCGAGAAAGGTCTCAAATCGCGAACCAAGTTATGCCAAGATATGAACTTTCTGATATCCCGAGAAGCAGTTTTAAAAGATTTGGTCCTTTAGCTAACTATTGATTAAATCGTGCACTTTATTTTCAGACTAAATAACTATCGAAATAAGTCAAACAATGCATCTTCGTGATCATTCAAGACAAATAATAAAATATAAGAGATACACCTAGGAATAAGGGAGTCTAAGTGAGTAATTAGCCCACATGAGTTCGTGTTAGTTTACTAACTTATAATAACAATGATCTCGTTTTTAAGCTTGGTTTGGAGAAAGTGAAAACTTGAGGATGATGATTATTCATAACATTTTCAAAACCCAAGGTATGCTTTTAATTTCTTTATTTTGTATGTTTTTAATTTTCTATCTCTTTAATAAAGGCCAACGTAGATTGATTATGATGAAAAGTGTAAACATGCTTTGTAACTAATGCATTGCATGAGGACATTGCAATAGTCAAGTGTAGGGGATTTGATATGTGTCCAAACACACATCTTTTCTACCACTTAATTACAATAAAAACCGGACCAAAACGTGTATTTTATGTCTTTTATGGCGGAATTATGCGTGGTTTGTGTTTTTGTTGTGTTTTAGGACGAAAAGGTGAAAAGTGGAGAAAACACGGGAATTCACGGGCATTTACGGACTTTTATTGAAGAAAAGGATGAAAGACGATGTCAAGAAGTCAAGAGAGCATAAAGAACGGAAGTCCAAGACCAATTCTGAAGATTTATCGAAGAAAAAGTCAAAAGACGGAAGTTTACTTAAAGCCGAGGAACTCTAGTCTTATTTATCGAAGAATTAAAAGACGAGTCCAAAGAAATCCCGAGCCAAAAGTCATCACATTCCAAGATTAACAAAAAGATTAAGAAGGAAGGACTTAAGGGCGCAATTAAGAAGAAAGGAAGGAGGGGAGGAAGCTTCCTCTAACCTCTCCCCTAATCACCTATAAATACTCTCATTTTCATTTCATTTAGTTTTGTTGGTGGCTTGACAAACCATTCTTCCACTTTATTTTATGCACCTTTAATTACTTGCACATTTAAATACATGTTTTGCACCTTTAATTACTTTTAATTTCAAGTAAGTGTTTCTTTAATTACTTGCTCCTTTACTTTATCTTGTTAATCTTCTTCTACCTTTCTTTGATTTACACGTCTTTAACTTGTTAAAGGTTTGATTTTTATGCTTTTGATTGTTTTAAACCATTTGTTTTCATAGCTTATTTTGTTTATTTTCAAGTTTATATAGTTTTTACAAAAGTTATTTTTATATAAAAAGTTGTTTTTCTAAAAGTTTATCTTTTTCGTGTTTAAAAGTTGTTAACTTTCGGTTTGTTAGCTTATTTTCACACGGTTCCACCTTAGAATTTAGACTTGAGCTTATTAGGATTATAGCTTAATTGTTAAGCTTATTTCGTGAACTTTTCCCCGTTTTCCGATCGTGACAATCGGAAAAGGGTTTTGTATTCCGATCGGTACCAATCTGAAAAGGGTTTCATTATTCCGATTGGGGGAGACTTTGGTATTCCGATTGGAGGTTGGTTGGATATTCCGATTGGTGTGCAAGTGACAGTATTCCGATTGGTGTTCAGTACAACATTCCGATTGAGGTGCATGTTGGTATTCCGATAGGGGGTGACAAATATTCCGATTGGGTACTTAACATCATTCTGACCAAGGTCCTATCCATCATTCCGATCAAGGTAAGTAAACAACTTTCCGATCAAGGTAACGTGGGTATTCCGATCTGACAGGGTGACAGCATTCCGATTGGGTACTCTAATTTACATTCCGATCAGGGGGTTGGTTATTCACTTTCCGATCTAAGGTAAGTCTATATCCCGATTTTGGTTGATCGGAATATATTCCGATTGGAGGGTGTTTTCTCTTATTTTGTCTTGTTAAATTTTTAGTTTAAGTTTTTAATACTTGTCTAATTTTAATTTCCGTCACACTTTTAATTTTTAGTCATTTAATTATTTACTTTCCGTCACGTTTTTAAATATCGCACTTTTCTTCTTAATTAGACTTAGATATAATTGCACACTTTCTTTTTGATTAGATTTAGATTTATATACTTGCCCTTTACTTCTACGACATTTACTTTTAAGTCTTTGCACATTTAAATTTAAAAACAACCAAAATTATTTGTTTCCACCAAAATAAAACTGAGTCACACATTAAACACAAGTTTTTCAATTCGAAGAGATTGGTACAACGAATATCTTTAACCTGAGTAAAATCGAGTTATTAATGACCAGTTTCAACTAGTTATGGAGGTACCATAACCATAACACTAGAGGCACTAGTGTTATGACTTCACCACGGTGGAGTGATAGCTCGTGGCGTCCCTTTTCAGTTATTTGGCCATTATATTATTATATTATCACGTGGGGTATATGGGTGCATCCTATTTACATGTTTCAGTCAGGATTTCATAGTGAATGTGGTGTGTGCCTTGCATCCTTCACAAGGAGCTGGTCCCTCCTACCCACTTACCAATTAATTAGAGGCAACCCCTCTAATTGCATGATGTGGTCTCCCCTCCAATTATTCATGCACATTGTTGACCTCATGACCTATATTGGCTATTATGGTGCATTAACTAATTCAGATTTTCATAAGTAACATAAGCTATGTTTTCATAACTAAAACCAGTTAACATGTCAGACAACTAGGTTTTCCAGGACTTATTCATTCCCACTGCCATTCGTGCTTTATATTCATTATATGCTTCTATATTCTATGTTCTCCATGCTTTATTGTATATCCGTGTACTAAGCGTTATACTCAGGCGTCTACTTTTCCATGTTCCCAAACGGCAGGTACCCAAGAACGCAAGTAGGAACTCCAGAGTATGTGCATTCGGATTGGAAGCTATCCGGCTCTTTTACCTTATGCATTTATTCCTACTTTATCATACTTTACTTCTTTTGGACATTGTTTAGTCCTTTCCATATATAGTATTTATATTGCTTGCGTGTGAGTTACTAGACTACCGATGTTTGATTTCGGTATTTCTATTTATGGTCATAAATGTTTAGACATTTACCTTGCATGCCTTGATGACACGCCATAATTTACTATAGCATCCCATCCTAACAAATTGGGTGTTACAATTATGGTATCAGAGCCAAGGTTTCGACCTGTAGCTCTGTAAAACATGACCTGTAACTTACGGGTAGTCACCAGTGTCTTCTTAGAACTGATAGTTGGTTTTCATGCATTAATTCATTTTCATTTTTATTTCATGCATTCATATCATTGTAGCAGGTTTATGACCAAGTAATGGTTGGTACATGACTGGCCCTATTTAGTCGCATGTGCTTTTACCGAAACTTTTAACTTTGGGACCGACCCATTGGCGTCCCCGCGCCATGTCTTTTGTTTTGAGTGAACTGACCATAGGCGTTCACTCCCGTTAATATTAAAGTTTTATAAACTGCATCATGCATTTTTACTTTGTTTCATGCATTATAAACTGCTTCTTTGATTTATAAATTGTTCATGCATTTTTATGTTATCTCATTTCAGATTTATGATTTATGCTGCATTTTGTTGTTCTAAACTGTCAGATGGTGAACTCACACAATACTCCAGATTAGGCAGCAGCTGTCAATGCAGCTCTGCAAGTCCTCCTTCCCCAACTTCGTAATGAAATAAGAGATGAAGTTCAGGCGGAATTCCAGGTTCATGGCAATCACAACAATCCTCCTCATCCTCCACCGGTTACTCTTATGACTTGGTTGGAGAGATTCAACAAACAGCGACCCCGTTCATTTGAGCAGACTGAGAGCCCTAATGAGGCTAAAGCTTGGATTTCTCACATCAAGAAGATTTTCGATGCAATAGGTTGTGATGGTGTTTTCAAGTCAAGACTGGCTTGCTATAAGTTTGAAGGTGATGTGATGCAGTGGTGGAAATCGGTCAAGCAGTCCAACGGTGGTGACAATTGGGTTGCACTGCTGACATGGGACCGGTTTAAGGAGCTCTTCCTTAATCAGTACTTTCCACATGCTGAGCAAGAGAAGCTCAAGAGGGACTACCACAACATAAGGCAGATTGCTGGTGAAAACAACAATGAATTCATGCAAAGGTTTCTTCGTTTAGCAGGATTTCTGAGAAGTTTCGCTGGGCACTTCGCACTTCGGTTGCCAACAACTTGGTATGTGCTACTTTCACTACAGTGGAACAGGTGGCCGATGCAGCCCGTAAGCTCGAGATGCTTCAGGAACGAGAGGATTTCGGTGATGACAGAGCAGTGAAGAGGTATCTTCAATCACCAATTGTAAACAATTTATTTCCATCACTATTATTCATTTCATATAATCCTCTATTCAATATTATATTCTAGGCAGAAGACTGACGACCGTAAGCCTGCGGCCGCTCAGCAGCAAGCATCCAAGGGAAACGGTCAGACTAACGATCGTTTTGGTTCTGAGAGGCGTGGCAGTAACGATGGTTACCGTAACAACGCTAACAAATCGAACAATAGCAGGTCCCTACATTAACCTTCTTTCATGTTCAACTATTTATGTTATGGTATTCTGACACTCCAACAGTTGTTAATTCAAGAACAATGGTAACGACAGGGATGAGGACCGTAGGGGTTCACAGCCTAACCGTTCTACCTCATATGGTAAATTTTACACCTTCTGTGTAATCATGTTTATGTTCCACGGTCATGTCTCATGCATGTAATCCTTAAACAGACTCTCAGCTAACTAGGAAGCATGCTGGGAGGATTCACGCATCCTGTCTGTCCTACTTGTTCGCGCAGACACTCTGGTATTTGTCGCCGAGGTACTGGTGGTTGTTTAAAGTGTGGCCAACAAGGCCATTAGCAGAAGGACTGTCGCCAGGGTGAGATAGAAGGCACCTCTGGACACGCCGAAACCAAGACACCTCCTACTTCTGGTCGCGTTTTCACTACTACTCGAGATCAGGCAAATAAGACTTCAGGTACCATCACCAGAAATCTCTTTATGAATGGTTTGGCAGCATGTGTTCTATTTGATACTGGAGCGATGCATTCAGTCGTGTCCACTACTTTTGTTGTTAATATGACATGATTGTTTTGTTGTGTTATGTTCGTACTCGATTCAATTCGAATTGATCACGATTTAAGGTGGACTTACCGTTTTTGGTAACTAAAAGGGGGAGCTTTTGATTATATATTTTAAAGTAAATTGAATTAAGACAAATGACAAATATAAAGAGATTAAACAAATTTAAGACTTAATAAAAAGTAAATGTAGAAATAAATTAAGATAAGACAATATAAAATCAAACTTGACAAAAATGGCGGGAAAGAAATAAACTTTGAAAAATAACTAAGTAAAATAAAATGAAGGATTTCGATCAGATCGCAACCTAGATCGCAACCTGCGATCGCAACCTGGATCGCAACCAACGATCGTACCCTGGATCGTAACCAACGATCGTACCCTGGATCGCACCCTGGATCGCAACGAACGACCGCGACTTGAGATCGTAGTTAGATCGCAGTCTGTGATCGCAGTTTGTGATCGCAGTCTGGATCGCAGTTTGTGATCGCAGTATTTGATCGCAAGTAGAAACCCTAAGGCTTATGCGATCACAATACTCGATCGAACCTTAAAAACCTTTAGAACTTTACGATGGAATGTAAAAGGAAAATAAGCAAAAACCAAATAAGCACTTTTCTAATAAGCACTTACCAAAAACTTAACCAAATCAATATTAAGAAGAACTAAATAAGCCACGAATGAAAAACTTTCAAAACACTAAATAAGCAAGATTTATAAAATCAACTTTAAAAAGATTAAACTTTTAAAAACACTTAAATGAAAATAAGCTAAACACAAAATAAGCAAAAAGCACAATAAGGTGGGAACATCAATCGCATGAAAATGATAAGAACAAAAAGATAAGAACTCTTTAATGAAATAAACATCAAGATGAAACGAACTATATACTTGAGCCGAATCAAACTCAGGATTAAAACAAGAAAGGTAGAATAAGATAGATTATGAAAAGCTTTGAATTAAAATTAAGATTCAACGCAAATTAAAAAGGAAGATTAAGGATCTTGCATGATAAACTTGAAGAAAGAAGAAAAATATTTAAAGACAATATGAAAAGCTTGAAAAAATAAAGTGGAGAACTAAAATTAATTAGCTAACACCTCACAAATGAGAATGAGGTCTTCTATTTATAGTGAGTGGAGTTGGTAGGATGCTTCCTTCTTTCTTCCTTTTGTCTTCTCGTCTTTTTAAATAACTCGTCTTTCTCGACTTTGTCTCGGGATTAGTTGAATGATAAAATGAGCTCGTCTTCTAATTTTCTTCTTTTAGTAGACTTGGTTCTTCGACTTCGTCAAACTTCTGTCTTTAGATTTTTTCTTCGATAAATCTTCATAATAGGCCTTTGACTTCCGTTCTTCTTGCACTTTTGATCTTTTGACTTCATCTTTTGTCTTTTTCTTCGATAAAAGCCCGTGAAAGCCCGTGTTTTCTTCCTTTTTCATATTTTTGTTCTAAAACACAATAAAAACACAAACCACGCATAATTCCGCCTTTTACTACATTAAATACACGTTTTGGTCTTGTTATTATTAGAAATAAGTGGTAAAAAGGATAAGTGTTTTCACACTTATTAAATCCACTACACTTGACCATTGCAATGCCCACATGCAATGCAGTAATTTCAAAGCATGATTTACATTCTCCATCATAATTAACCCACCTTGGCCTTTATTAAATACTAGACAATAAGGAAACTTAAAAGGACAGAAAATTACAAAATGCTTGGAAGAAGAAAACAAGTAAAGAGATCGAAGACTTACATTAGGGCTTTGGTTGTCATGAATGTTTATCACCTCAAGTTTCACGTTCCCCGTACTAAGCTTAAAAACGAGATCATTGTTATTATAAGTTAGTAAGCTAACACTCACTCATGTGGCTCAATTATTTGCTTAGACTCCCTTATTCCTAGGTGTATCTCTTATATTTTATTGTTGTCTTGAATGATCACGAGGATGCATTGTTGACTTATTTCGATAGTTTATTTAGGCGGAAAATAAAGTAGGACGATTTAATCAATAGTTATCTAAAGGACAAAATCTTTTATAACTGCTTCTCGAAACCTCATAAAGTTCATATCTTGGCATAACTCGCTTCACGATTTGAGACCTTTCTCGGACCGATATTTGGCATTTACTTCATACTTCGAATCTTGAGAGACGTTCTTGAAATAATGGTCTTCTCTTCATAATAGGAATTTCTTCACTTGAAGTATTTGAGAGATTCTTCATACTTGGACCACGACTTCTTCATTTTTCTCCAATCTTTATTTGGGATTTTGATATACAACAATCCGCCTCCTTTTAGGACTTGGATCTATTTATCCTCATTCCTTGCTAGGGTCTTTTCGGATAGACTTCTCCATGATATTTAGGGGAGTATTTGCTTTTCGTCGTGTGTCTTGATCCTTTATATTGATTTTTGACAAATGATTCTTCAAATCACTTTGGATCTTTAGCAACAAAATGTAGCCCTCATGCCTTGTTAGGGCCTTTTCGGACTCGTCAATCTTCACATCCCGCTTCAATAAGTTATGCCTTGGCTATGAACTCTAATTAATTCTGAGCAACTTTTAAACAATCTTGTGCTAGAAGCTAAGTAACTTTTCAAATCGTACGACCTTACTTATTGCAATTATATTAATTAACAAGTGATAGGAGAAAAAGCTCATAATTAACTCACATAAATTCATGAAAGAATACCAAACTTATAATTGACTCTATCATCTCTCGTTCTCCACAATTTAAAATCTCAAGGAATGAGACTCGTGGATGCTTAGCCAATTAAATCAAAGTTTTGGGTTTTCAAGTCATCTATAGGATCTTGCATCTTTTTAGACTTTTTCAAGTTTAGAATTCGCATTTTAAATTTCCCTTGATAAACGAAATTCTAGGATCAATTATAGGAACTTGCGAAAAGTTCTTGTTCTCAACCCGTATGAGTTAAGACTTTCGCGTTTTAAAGTTCCCTATATAAAAGTCTAGCAAAACTTGATTTATACACGTTCAGGATACTAGCTAGAGTAAACTTAGATAAGTAAACTCGGGTTGAGTCAAGAGATTCATGACGGGCCTAATATGTCAAAGACATCTAAACTTATTAATACCATTTTATTTATTTATTTTTCTCTTTTAACTTTATTCTTGAAATGAAATGTATACATACGATGCAAGAAAATAAAAGAAAATAATTAAAAAATACTACTAGGCCAAAATAGATCAAAAATTTTTGAAAAACGTCAAAAAATTAAATTTTCCGATTAAAATGAGGAAAAATTCATGGAAAAACCCACTTAACTTCGATAGAAGTCCCCCTACACTTGATATAAACATTGTCCTCAATGTTTAAGCATGTGAGAGTAAACTCCTCTACACTTAGGACATTGTGCACTTTGTTTAAATCTTGCTAAGGAAGAGACAACTATAGTGATTTCAATGTCAACATATAAGATATGAAATATTGAATCACAAAAGTTTAGGATAGAACCGGGAAGACGGGAACACGGGATCACGTGTCTTCAAATAGCATTAAAAATGGCTCTTTGAAAGCTTTAATCCCTGCACATCATAAGAAACAAGACAACAAACACCTGCGTGGCTCCCCCTACACTTATTATGAAAACGGGTAAAAAGGATAGATCATCGGGTTGCCTCCCGAGAAGCGCTTGTTTTTTTAACCGAGTCACGAGCCTGGCTCGACCCAGAACTAATTCAAGGGAAACGTGGTAAGGGATGGAATCATCTCATGAGAGATGTCCTCACCAAAGTACAACTTTACACGTTGGCCATTCACCTTAAAGTTAGGCCCATTTGGTTGAGATAACTCAATGGTGCCATAAGGGTAAATTTTGGCAACGGTGAATGGACCGGACCAATGGCTCTTAAGTTTTCCTGAAAAGATTTTCAACCGAGAGTTAAAGAGTAAAACTTGATCACCTATGTGAAACTCTCGGTTCTTAATCTTGGAATCATGAATGAGCTTGTTTTTCTCCTTGTAGATCAATGAATTCTCATAAGCCTCATTCCTAATTTCATTAAGCTCATTGAGTTGGATTTTCCTAAGATCACCGGCTTTGGTTATGTCAAAATGAGCCCATTTTAAGGCCCAATAAGCCTTATGCTCCAACTCAATGGGGAGGTGGCATGCCTTTCCGTACACAAGGCGATAAGGATTACAACCTATAGGTGTCTTATAAGCGGTACGGAAAGTCCACAAAACATCATCTAACTTATCGGCCCATGAGGCACGATGCTCTCCCACAGTACGCTCTAAGATTCGCTTAAGTCCACGGCTAGAGATCTCGGCTTGACCATTAGTTTATGGATGATACGCGGTGGAAAGTCGGTGATTGACACTATAAATATCCATGACTCGAGCAAATGGATCATTGCAAAAATGAGTCCCGCGATCACTAGTGATAGCCCGAGGAACACTAAATCGAGAAAATAATTGTTTCAAAAAGTTCACAAGCACCCTCGCATCGTTAGTAGGTAAAGCCTTTGCTTCAACCCATTTGGATACGTAGTCAACGGCTACGAGGATGTGTTTGTTCCCTTTGGATGATGGAAATGGCCCCATAAAGTCGATGCCCCATACGTCAAAGATTTCACATTCTTGGATGAAATTTTGAGGCATCTCATCTTTATGTGTGATCTTGCCTTGTCTTTGGCAAGCATCACAATGCTTAACCATTTCATGAGCATCATGATAAATGGTGGGCCAATAAAATCCAGAGTCGAAAACTTTCTTCGCGGTATAGTTCGGACCAAAGTGACCACCGATGGGTCCTTTGTGGCAAGCTTCTAGGATTAGTAAAGCTGTCGGCCCATCAACACACCTACGAATGACAAGATCTGCACATTGCTTGAAAAGGTAAGGGTCGTCCCAATAATAGTGTTTAATATCCTTAAAGAATTTTTTCTTTTGTTGGGACGTTAACCCTTCCATAAGAACACCACCCGCTAAATAGTTTGCAATGTACGCAAACCATGGGGTATCGTCAAGATTGGAGTTAATAGACATTAAGGCCTCAAGGGGAAAAGATTCATTAATCTCTTGATTTGGAAATTCCCCTTGATAAGGATCCTCGAGTTTACTAAGATGATCCGCGGCTAGGTTTTTGGCTCCCTTTTTATCGCGAATTTTAATTTTAAATTCTTGGAGGAGCAAAACCCAACGAAGGAGTCTCGGTTTAGCATCTTGCTTGATCAACAAGTATTTCAAGGCGGAATGGTCGGTCTAAACGATGGTGGTGGAAAGCACAAGATAGGGGCGGAATTTCTCAAAAGCATACAGTACGGCTAAAAGCTCTTTTTCGGTAGTGGTATAATGCAATTGAGCCCCCGTCATTGTCTTGCTAGCATAATGGATTGGTTGGAAGTGTTTGTTAACTCGTTGACCTAAAACCGCTCCAACCGCGAAATCACTAGCATCGCACATGAGCTCGAAAGGTAGCTCCCAATTTGGAGAGACTAAGACTGGTGCCTTAGTTAATTTACTTTTAAGAAGTTCGAAAGAATCGAGACATTCGTGAGAAAAGATGAAAGGAGCATCCTTTTCTAAAAGGTGAGTCATTGGTCGAGCTATCTTAGAGAAATCTTGGATGAAACGATGATAAAATCCCGCATGACCTAAAAAACTCCTAACTCCTTTGACGGTGGTAGGTGGAGGTAACTTAGCAATAACGTCAACTTTAGCACGGTCGAGTTTGATACCGGCTTTGGAAATTTTGTGACCTAGAACAATGCCTTCTTTTACCATGAAATGGCATTTTTCCTAATTTAGAACAAGACGAGTGTCTTCACACCGTTTAAGCATAGGTTCTAAATTGGCAAGGCAAGATGAGAAAGAATCACCGTAGACCGAGAAATCGTCCATAAAGACTTCCATAGTTTCTTCAACCATGTCATGGAAAATAGCCATCATACACCTTTGGAAAGTCCCAGGAGCATTGCATAAGCCGAAAGGCATTCTTTTGTAAGCAAATGTTCCATAAGGACAAGTGAATGTGGTTTTCTCTTGGTCTTTTGGATCGATAGGAATTTGATAATAAACGGAGAAACCGTCTAAGAAGCAATAGTAGTCATTACCCGCTAAACGCTCGAGCATTTGATCCATGAAAGGAAGAGAAAAATGATCCTTACGAGTGGCATCATTGAGCTTGCGATAGTCTATGCAAACTCGCCAACCCGTGACAAGTCGAGTAGGAATCAACTTGTTGTTTTCATTAGGAACAACGGTTATTCCGCCTTTCTTAGGCACACAATGGACGGGACTAACCCATGGCGAATCTGAAATAGGGTAAATCATTCCGGCATCTAGAAGTTTGATAACTTCTTTCTTGATGACATCATGAATTTTTAGATTAATCCTTCTTTGACTTTGGATTGCGGGTTTAAAGTCATCTTCCATGAGAATTTTATGAGTGCAAAAGTTAGGATCAATTCCGCGGATGTCGGAAATTTTCCAAGCAATTGCTTTCTTATGATTTTTGAGCACATTGATAAGTCGAGATTTTTCATCCCCTTTTAAGTCCTTTGCAATGATGACGGGTAACTTCTTATTGTCTTCTAGGAAAACGTATTCAAGATGAGATGGTAAATCCTTAAGCTCTAAATCTGGAGGATTGTCGATGGAAGGCTTAGTTAAATTTGGATCATCGTTTGTAACTTCCTTAAATTCTGGAGAAATATGGTCCTTATCGAGAAGTTTCTCAATGGTACAAATGTCTTCTTCCCAATTGGAGGGAGAATCATCATATTTTAAGTCCACATCCCCTAAACTTGCTTAAAATTCTTTCAAAAGAAAGTCACTTTCTCCAAATGGAGTCAATGATGGAGCAATAGAGGCAACGGTCTCAACATAAGGTAAAGGAGAAAATCCTCTGGGCAATTTCATGCTTTGAGTGACAGTTATGAATTTATCGAGGTGTTTGTTGGCATCATCATCCGGTAATCCGCAAAATGGGCAAGCATTTTGAACTTGTTGGGATCATGTGATGCTTCAACGAAAATTCGAGAGCCGTGATTTGCATCGGGCAATCGGTCCTCCACGTCCACTCATAGTCGGTTGGCATAACTCCTCCTTCGTACGAAGGTCGGGTTGAGGGTGATGGTTGTTATTATTTACAACGGGGTGTTGTGGGTTGTTATTGTTATGCACAACGGCCATATCTAGGTCTCTACGAGTCTCGGGCTCAAGATTAGACGAAGATCGAGTACGCATACACTAAAAATGCAATATAATATTTTTAATTTTTATCTTTTTATTTTTTTGGATTTTTGAAAATTTTATATTTTTTAGGATTTTTTGAAATTTTTTATGCTATGAAAATAACGTTCCCAAGAGAACGGATCCCAAAATCCAATTTTTCTCACAAAAAACCGTTAATCTTTACGAAAAGAGCCGGCAGGGACACCATTTTAATATGACATGATTGTTTTGTTGTGTTATGTTCGTACTCGATTCAATTCGAATTGATCACGTATTAAGGTGGACTTATTGTTTTTCGTAACTAAAAGGGGGAGCTTTTGATTATCTATTTTAAAATAAATTGAATTAAGACAAATGACAAATATAAAGAGATTAAACAAATTTAAGACTTAATAAAAAGTAAATGTAAAAATAAAATAAGACAAGACAATATAAAATTAAACTTGACAAAAATGGCGGGAAAGAAATAAACTTTGAAAAATAACTAAGTAAAATAAACTGAAGGATTTCGATCAGATCGCAACCTAGATCGCAACCTGCGATCGCAACCTGGATCGCAACCAACGATCGCACCCTAGATCGCAACCAACGATCGCACCCTGGATCACAACCAACGATCGCACCCTGGATCGCAACCAACGATCGCGACTTGAGATCGTAGTTGGATCGCAGTCTGTGATCGCAGTTTGTGATCATAGTCTGGATCGCAGTTTGTGATCGCAGTATTTGATCGCAAGTAGAAACCCTAAGGCTTATGCGATCACAATACTCGATCGGAACCTTAAAAACCCTTAGAACTTTACGATGGAATGTAAAAGGAAAATAAGCAAAAACCAAATAAGCACTTTTCTAATAAGCACTTACCAAAAACTTAACCAAATCAATATTAAGAAGAACTAAATAAGCCACGAATGAAAAACTTTCAAAACACTAAATAAACAAGATTTATAAAATCAACTTTAAAAAGATTAAACTTTTAAAAACACTTAAATGAAAATAAGCTAAACACGAAATAAGCAAAAAGCACAATAAGGTGAGAACATCAATCACATGAAAATGATAATAACAAAAAGATAAGAACTCTTTAATCAAATAAACATCAAGATGAAACGAACTATATACTTGAGCCGAATCAAACTCAAGATTAAAACAAGAAAGGTAGAATAAGATATATTATGAAAAGCTTTGAATTAAAATTAAGATTCAACGCAAATTAAAAAGGAAGATTAAGGATCTTACATGATAACTTGAAGAAAGAAGAACAATATTTAAAGACAATATGAAAAGCTTGAAAAAATAAAGTGGAGAACTACAATTAATTAGCTAACACCTCAAAAATGAGAATGAGATCTTCTATTTATAGTGAGTGGAGTTGGTAGGATGTTTCCTTCTTTCTTCCTTTTGTCTTCTCGTCTTTTTAAATAACTCGTCTTTCTCGACTTTGTCTCGGGATTAGTCGAATGATAAAATGAACTCGTCTTCTAATTTTCTTCTTTTAGTAGACTTGGTACTTCGACTTCGTCAAACTTCCATCTTTAGAATTTTTCTTCGATAAATCTTCAGAATAGGCCTTTGACTTTCGTTTTTCTTGCACTTTTGATCTTTTGACTTCGTCTTTTTTCTTTTTCTTCGATAAAAGCCCGTGAAAGCCCGTTTTTTTTTTCCTTTTTCATATTTTTGTCCTAAAACACAATAAAAACACAAACCACGCATAATTCCGCCTTTTATGACATTAAATACACGTTTTGGTCTTGTTATTATTAGAAATAAGTGGTAAAAAGGATAAGTGTTTTCACACTTATTAGATGTACGTGTTAGGATTTCCCCGATGCCATTAGATAATGTCTTATGCATTTCCACGCCACTTAGGGTGTTAGAAATACGTTTTACGTATATTAGAAGTATCGGTCACTCCACAATATTATTTATGTTGTAATAGCTCGTAGTTAACAAATAGTTATTAGTTGCTTATTAAGTTAAGTAAGAACCGGTCCATGGGCTTGTCATGGACCGTCCCAAGCCCAATGTAAGCTTGGAAGTATAAATACCCCTTTCCACCATGGAAAGGGGTTGGTGGTTGTCATTTGTTCTAGTTCCACTTAATAAAATACACATAGTTTCTCTCACTTTCTCTCTCTAACTTTATCTCTCTAGAAAACAACAAACCCCTTCATAGATTCATAGGTTATCAATATTCTACATTTGGTATCAAGAGCTATGGGGTGATTTAAGGTAGTGATTTGTGTGGTTTTTTAGTTTTTGATTGTATTAGTGTTCTTTAAAAAGATTCATCTTGATTCTTGGTGTTTTTGGTGTTTTTGTGATTGGGATTAGTGGATAAGTATTAGTTGTTACTTATTATTGTAGAAATCACAAAACTTTTTGGGTTATTTGGTCAAAATCTGGGTTTAATCTTCATATTAGTGGTCGACTGTTCATCGGTAAAAGGTTTCTGATTACCCAGCAAAAGTTCCGAACCAACAAGTTCCGGATCAACCAAGGAAAGTTCCGAACCAAGAACTTCCGAACCAAGAAGTTCCGGATCAAGACAAAAGTTCCGAACCAAGAACTTCCGAACCAAGAACTTCCGGATCAAGAAAAGTTCCGAACCAAGAAGTTCCGGATCAAGAACTTCCGAACCAAGAACTTCCGAACCAAGAAGTTCCGGATCAAGAAGTTCCGAACCAAGAACTTCCGAACCAAGAAGTTCCGGATCAAGTCAAAAGTTCCGAACCAAGAACTTCTGAACCAAGAAGTTCCGGATCAAGCCAAAAGTTCCGAACCAAGAAGTTCCGGATCAAGAAGTTCCGGATCAAGCCAAAAGTTCCGAATCAAGGTAATTCCAAGCCAAATCTTCCGAATCAACACTTCCGAATCAACAAAAGTTCCGAATCAAGGGTTATTTTGCTTGTTTTTCGACGATTTTTAGAGGATTTAATCTTGGTTTCTTACAACAAAAACTCAACACAATTCACAAGCTTTACTTCAATGCTCGATCAACCGATAATCTTTGTCTCTTTGAAGTTAACAAAATGAATCCGAATTCAGTAATGCCTCAGATGACATCACTTACGGATATTTCCGTCATTACGGGAACGGATAATCGCCCGCCAATGCTCATCAAAGAAGTTTTTGAAGCATGGCAAGGCCGGATGATGTCTTATCTTAAGGGAAAACCGGTTTATGGGAGGCTTATGGTTAAGTCAATCTTAAATGGTCCACTTGACTATGGTACCATCGTGGCTAACAATGTGTCTCGACCAAGAGAATTTGAAGAACTTACACCAGCTCAACAACTTGTTGCCGATGCAGACGAGAAAGCTCTTCAAACAATTCTCCAAGCTCTTCCCCATGACATCTATAGGATGGTAAGTCAGTATACGGTGGCAAAGGATTTATGGGAACGTCTTAAGGTGTTGCTACAAGGTACGTCTCTCACCAAACAGGAAAGGGAATGTCAGTTGTATGACCTGTTTGACAGATTCACTTACAACCCAGGGGAAACGCTTCACGATTATTACTTCAGATTCACCACACTCATGAATGATCTGAATGTATACAATCTGGTGATTGCTCCATTCCAGGTTAACACCAAATTCTTGAATACTTTACCTCAAGCTGAATGGGGTGAGTATATTACCGATGTTAAGTTAACCAGGGATCTGCATAAGTGCAATTTGGATCAACTATATGCTTTTCTTCAGCAGCATGAGAAACATGTGATCATGCACCGTTCTCCACGAGGTATGTACCCTGATTCATTAGCTTTGATGTCGAATCAACCAAGCTTGTCTCACAACAACACTCCTTATATTTTGGTACATCAAGCCTATCATCCATCACCTTACATGACACCAACTTTTCCCCAATACTCGATTCTACCACAACCACCCACCTCACATCAGCAACAATATCGGTTTAGTGCACCTTCATCACAATATGCTACACAACCTCACCCAGCAAGTATTGCACCTTATGCTCAATCTTCATATTCTTCTTATCAAGAGAATGCAGCATATCCAACAAGCTACCCTGATAAAATGAGTATTCCTTCTAGTGATTATGGAGCTCAAGACCAAGCAATGTACTGTGATGATGAGGAAGTCCCCGTTCCTGTATTCAAACAAGGTGCTGATCCAGTTGAAGTGTTGACCACTATGTCTGCTTATCTCACAAGGACTTTAAGCAAACGAGGATTTAGGGGATCAGCTCCTACCAACAATCAGTTGAGGAATTCATCCAATTCTCGCCAACAAGCTACTATTGAGAATGGCAGGGTAATGTTCAGCCTATTCAACCATATCAGGGGAGACCTATCACATCAACTACCAATGCTCGCACAGTCAATCAGGCTCCAATGGTCAATCCTGCTCCACGGGCTAATTCCACGGGCAAATTGCGAATGATTACATGCTACAACTGCAAGGAAGAGGGTCACATGTCCAGGGATTGTAAGAAACCCAAGAGGAGAAGGGATGGACAATGGTTTGCAGAAAAGATCTATCTGGTGAATGCTCAGGCACAAGGAAGAGAACTTGATGAAGAGGAGCTTGCATTTCTTGCTGATCCAGGGATTGCTGAACAAGACACGGTCACCACACAGAATGCAGCATACCAAGCAGATGATCTCGATGCGTATGACTCAGACTGTGATGACTTTCAATCTGCAAAGGCTGCTCTCATGGCAACTATCTCCAGCTTAGGGCCAGAAAAGAGATCTGAGGTACTTATTAATACCACCGATAATGCCACTGATGCTAGTATTCAACCACATCAAGTTGTGCAAGAGAGTGCTGATTCGAATGAATCTTCGGTGGTGAGTCTTTCAAATGAGGAGACAAACAATGATAGCAATATCAATGTGAGTCCCCAGACTTTGAGTGAATCACAACCGGGACCCATTTCGCATACGCCTACTCCTGCTCAACAAGATTTGGTCATGGTTCCTGCTACATTACTTAGCCAAATGAATGCTGCACTCTTAGAAACCTTAGCTAAGAATAAGAATTTGTCTGATGAGCTTGCCTTAAGCAATGAGAAAGTTCAAACCTTGGAATTAGTGCCTTCGTCTAGTGTTCTAACTAATCCCGAATATGATCATTTTAGAAACAAACAAATGGGTCACTTGCAAGAAATTGAAAACTTAAGAGCTAATCTGACTAATGAACTTAAAGAAAAGGAGTTAGTGGTCACTAATTTTCAAAAACTTCAAACGGATTTTGAATCACTCGAGTCTAAGAAGAATGAAATGGAGATTAATGCTACTAATAAGATTAGAAGTCTAGATTACTTGCTGTTAAGACAATACGCTGCTTCTCAACTAGTGCACTTATTTGATGCTTCGTTTAGAGAATTTAACTTATCTCGTCAAAAAGGCCTTCCCCCTAATCCACGATATGCAAAACAAGCTTTAAGACATAGTCCTAGACTTTATAATGCAACTCAATTAGGATTGGCCTTAGACCCGATTGTTTTTCCCGATGATCGAACAAGTAAGGATCTAGTTGATGAGGATCGGTCATACAATTCTGCAAAATATCCCGAGTGTGATTATTTTAAATTGAATAAGGAGCTTGCAAAAACGGATTTTAGAATTCGCTTCCATATGGACAAAGATCTCATAACAGCACCGACCTACATATTAGATGAAGAAAACCCTAGTACATTTCCTACACTTGTCAATATGGAAGGTCCTAAGGAAATTCCAAAGGATCTTCCACCTGTTAGCACTGTATGGTTAAACTTGCAAGAGATTAATCAATACTTTACTAATTTTGACAAGGTCATTTTGGAATGTACGACTTCAAATGGCTTAAATGCCGGAGAATGGGCTTTCGAACATATGAACGAGGTGTTTAAAAATGAGATCAATCCGTTTGTCGAAAGTCTAAAAGGAACTTTTGCATCTCTTAAGGAAAATCTTGTGTTTGAAATTGGTGAAGTTAAAAAAGTGTTTTATGAAATGGACACCGCTTACGAACTACAACTAATTGAAAAAGAAAAGATTTTAACCGAATATGACCGATTCTTGTCTGCAGTAATCTCGTGTGATGTGCTTACTACTGTAAATGTTAATTATTCGAATGAGCTTACATCCGCTATGATTAATTGTGATGCTGTGCATATATGTGATGATGTTTGTGATCTCTCTGTAAATGTTGCTGATACTGTAAATGAGGTAGATAATCATTCTTGTCATGAATCTAACGCTGAGTTTTTAAAGCTACAAGATTCTTACAATTTACTTTCAAAACGCTTTAATCAACTAGAACAACATTGTATATCTTTAGAATTAAAACAACAAACTCAAAATGAGGATCTTTTGATATCAAATGGTTGTGAAAACGGTGTTGAGACGAGTGACAAGATGATTGCAATTGTTAAGACATTAGAGGAAGAAATCATGAGATTGAAGAGAGATGCGTCATCAAATGAAACACTAAAATTGGAACTAGAGGCTGCAGAGTCTAAAAACCAAGTCTTAGAAATTAGACTTTCGTCTGTTCTAGGGGAGATGGATCGGACAAGACAGGGACTATCCGCTCTTTATGGTTCACTAGAAGAACGCTTCGCTTTTAATGCGGCACAGCAACAATCTTATGTTGAACAACTGAACCAAAAGTGCGAGGAAATCTCTGATTTGAACATCCTGCTCATTGACAAAAATATGGTTTTGGCTGAGTTAAAGGAGACACTTCTTCTCACCCGACAAGAAGTTGTTGATAACTTAGCAACCGACTCTGCACCGTCCACTAGTGCTCCAACAACCAAGTCAGTAGTGCTTTATAAGAACCCGCTTCATAAGAGAAACCCATTTACCTATGATGATTATATGAGGAATGCCATTAAGCATGTCGATCTTCTTAGGGATATTTTAGACGATCTTTATGCCTTAGATCCCTCAAGTAGCGACTATTATTCGGCTCATGAATATATTAAGCGAGTTCAATATTGCTTAGCATATTTGCAATACATAGGTACACCAGGTTCTGCACTACTTAATAATAGGCCCATTGCTGTAACTCCATTTAATAAGACTCCAGGAGCAAAACCGTCATTGGCACAATCAAGTAAGGCACCTTTAAAATCTGTTGCTAATATTCCCACTTTGCATTCTACAGGATTAAAAGAGACTACTAAGGCTAAAGGATCGCCACTCAAGAAAGATAAGATCAATCCCTCCACTAGTAGTGCCAAAAAGAAGAAAGTAGAAGTTCACAATAGGAATGCTAGTTCAGTTTTAAATAAAAAGAATCATGTTAAGACTAAAAGCTCTGCGCCTGTGCAGCAGCCTAAACCATTCGTGAATTCTGATTTGAATTGTTGGAATTGTAATGAATGTATGTTTTCCCAACGTCATGATTTGTGTCTGATTGATCACGTGAATGAAATGAATGCTATTAAGAATGGTCTTGAATGGAAGCCAACGGGTAGAACTCGTGCCCAAGTTGGCTGGCAATGGCGTCCCACTGGTAGGACCTTTACATTAGATGGAAAAATGTGCCCTTTAACTAGGAATGCATCCATTGAGGTTAGGTCTGAGCGTCCTTTAGTTAAGAACACTCGCACTCAAGTATGGAAACAGCGCCCTTTAATTAGGTCAGCCCCCACTATAGTGCCTATCAGTAAAGAAATACCTCAGGATTTAAGCCAACTAGAATCTACACCACCTATTAAGAAAAAGAAGGCTATGAAATCTAAGAAACCTAGAGTTAGCAAATCTAAGATTATTAAATCTGTACCTGCTAATAACAAGGAACACTCAGATTCCGATACCTCAACATTGTCTTCGTGTGGTGATATTTTCAGGTGGTCCAAATCATCCTGTGGTATTTGGACTCCGGTTGTTCAAAACATATGACCGGAAATCGCTCGATGCTCCGAAATTTCGTCAGCAAGTTTCTTGGTACGGTTAAATTCGGGAATGATCATATAGCAAAGATAATGGGGTATGGTGAATATTAGATTGGAAACGTGACGATTTCAAGGGTATACTATGTAGAAGGTCTTGGTCATAATTTATTCTCAGTAGGACAGTTTTGTGATTCCAACCTTGAGGTTGCTTTTCGACAACACACTTGTTTCATCCGCAACTTGGAAGGAAAAGATTTGTTGAAGAGATCTCGTGGTGCAAATCTCTATACCTTGTCCTTACAAGACATGATGGCCGCCTCTCCAGTATGTCTTCTCTCTAAAGCATCTAAGACCAAGTCATGGTTATGGCATCGCAGATTATCTCATCTTAACTTTGACGCTATTAATCATCTGGCTAAAAACGATTTAGTTCGTGGTCTTCCAAAGCTTAAATTTCACAAGGACCATTTATGTTCCGCGTGTTCAAGGGGGAAAAGTACCAAGAAATCTTACAAGCCCAAAGCTGAAGACACCAATCAAGAAAAACTTCATCTTTTGCATATGGATCTTTGTGGGCCAATGAGAACTGAAAGTGTGAGCGGTAAGAAATTAATTCTGGTAATTGTGGATGATTTCTCCAGGTTTACATGGGTTAGATTTCTACGTACAAAGGATGAAGCACCGAAGGCTATCATCACTTTTCTGAAATTCATTCAGGTACGTTTGAATACTACTGTCCGCCGTATTCGTACAGACAATGGTACAGAGTTCGTCAACCAGACTCTTCGTGATTATTATGAAGGAGTTGGTATCTCACATGAAACATCCGCTGCACGCACTCCACAACAAAACGGTGTCGTTGAAAGACGGAATCGTACACTTATGGAAGCTGCTAGGACTATGCTTATTTACACGAACGCTCCATTGTTCTTGTGGGCAGAGGCTATATCTACTGCATGTTTCACCCAAAACCGTTCTATCATTCGGAAACGCCATGGAAAAACACCTTATGAGCTTCTACATGACCGTAAACCCGATGTTTCATTTTTTCATGTGTTTGGTGCTCTTTGTTATCCAAACATCAATAGTGAGAACTTGGGTAAGCTTCAACCGAAAGCCGATATAGGTATTTTCATTGGTTACTCACCGTCCAAGAAGGCATACCGAATCTATAACCGTCGTCTTGGCAAGATTGTAGAAACTATGGACGCCGATTTCGATGAGCTGACATCGATGGCTTCTGAGCAACACAGCTCTGAACCCGCGCTTCATGAGATGGGAATCGGTGCTATTAGTTCCGGATTAGTTCCCAATAATCCTACTTCTACATCATTTTTACCACCAACAAGGCCCGAGTGGGATAAACTGTTTCAACCGTTGTTTGATGAATTCTTCGATCCCCCAACTGATGAAGTTCCAGCACCTGTAGTAATCGCTCCCATCCCTGAAGTGGTTGCTCAAGCTAATGAACCTTTATCTAATGCATCTACAATTCACATTGAACCGGATGCACCTTCACCAAGTGATTCTCAAACTACACCTGAATCGTCACCCCTACTTGTGCCTAATGATGTGGAAGAGGATTCTATTGATCACGACTTGGAATATGCTCACCTGCAAGAGCTTCCTTTCTTTGGTGTAGCGATACCTGAAAACCCTTCAGCCGCATCTACCTCAGAAGAAGCTCCTTCTATTGTTCACTCCAGACCACCTAGGATTGAAAACCATAGCACTAAATGGACAAAAGATCACCCAATTAGGAATGTTATTGGAGATCTAGATCGACCAGTCTCTACACGCCATCAATTACAAGAGAGTGCACTTTATTGCTACTTTGATGCATTTCTCTCTGAAGTTGAACCTAAAAATTGGCAGCAGGCTATGACCCAATCATCTTGGATTGAAGCTATGCAGGAGGAACTAAATGAATTCCAACGACTTGAAGTATGGGAATTGGTTCCTCTCCCTAACAAGGTCAACATCCTTACTTTGTTGTGGGTTTATAAGGTTAAACTTGATGAGATGGGTGCAGTATTAAAGAATAAGGAGAGATTGGTTGCTAGAGGATATAAACAAGCCTTGGGTATAGACTTTGAAGAATCATTTGCTCCAGTAGCAAGATTGGAGGCGATTAGACTATTCCTTGCGTATGCTGCTCATATGAACATGATCGTCTATCAAATGGATGTGAAGACGGCATTTTTGAACGGTGAACTAAGGGAAGAAGTCTATGTTAGTCAGCCGGATGGGTTCGTTAGCACGGAGTTTCCTAATCATGTGTACAAGCTTAAGAAGGCTCTCTATGGGTTGAAACAAGCTCCACGCACGTGGTATGATCTCCTGTCCACATATCTCATTTCGGAAGGCTTCTCCAAAGGCAAGGTGGACCCCACTCTATTCACTCTCAAGGAAGGCAACGACATGATTCTGGTACAAATTTATGTTGATGATATAATATTTGCTGCCACTAACATAGAATTGTCAAATCGATTTGAGAAGATAATGTCAACACGCTTTCAGATGTCGATGATGGGAAAATTTTCATTTTTCTTAGGATTACAGATTTCTCAAAATCCCAGAGGCATCTTTATTAATCAATCCAAATATGCTCTAGAATCTCTTAAGAAATATAACTTTGACAATTGTGACCCCGTGGACACTCCAATGGTGGAGAAATCCAAGTTAGATGAAGATAGGAACAGGACTATTGTCGATCCAAAACTTTACCGTAGGATGATCGGCACCCTTCTATATCTGACTGCTAGCAGGCCTGATTTACAATTTGCTGTATGCATGTGTGCCCGGTATCAGGCTCGGCCTACCGAAAAGCACCTACATGTTGTGAAAAGGATCTTTCGGTATCTAAAAGGAACACTTCATCGTGGTCTATGGTATCCGAAAGATTCCTCTATTGCTTTAATATCATACGCAGATGCCGATCATGCTGGATGTCAAGACACGAGGCGTAGCACTTCTGGATCTGTGCAACTCCTTGGAGATAGATTGATCAGTTGGTCTTCAAAAAGGCAGAAAAGCGCTGCAATTTCTAGCACGGAGGCTGAATACATCGCCATGTCCGGTTGTTGTGCTCAAGTCCTTTGGATGAGATCACAATTAACTGACTACGGTTTGGGATTTAACAAAATCCCGATGTATTGTGACAACAAGAGCGCCATTGCCCTTTGCTGCAACTATGTTCAACACTCCCGGGCCAAGCACATAGACATTCGCTACCATTTCATTAAAGAGCAGGTGGAGAACGGAGTGATCGAGCTGTATTTTGTCACTACTGAGTACCAGCTGGCGGATATGTTCACCAAAGCATTAGATCGAGGACGAATTGAGTTTTTGATCGACAAGCTTGGCATGAAATCATTCACTCCAGCGACTCTCAAAGAGTTGGCAGAAGAATCAGCTGAATAGTCGTGGTAAACTATTCAGAGTATCCTTTGTTCGTGATCATGTATATTATCGTAAATATATAAACCACAAAAGAAAAATACAAAAATATAAAACCAACAAAAATTATAAAAAATATAAAACCTAGAAAAACCATAAAAAATATAAAATCCAGAAAATCCAAAAATATTTTTCGTTTTTAAATCGGGCATGTCTTTTAGTACGGTAATATTTACGACCTTAGAAATGTCGATCAATATTGACACGGTGCCATAAATAGAGTCCGTATAAAAGTTGTACATTTTTAAAACATGTCCATTATGGCTTGTAGTTATTTCTGACTGCAACCCGGTTTTCATATTAAAGTCACGTATTTCCTTGGAAAACGTTGGCTCAGAACGGGAATTAATTTTCTCGGGCGTGATTTACAAGCCAAATCATGCAAAGGGATCAAGTTTACTTTACAACTTGGTCTAACACGAATTTGTGTACGTCTCAGTGCATTAATTTGTTAAAATAAGAGAAATCTTATTGACACCACGAATCAAATTTTTCAAGATATACATTGGAAATGCTTTCATCAATATTTGACCCTTTAAACAATGACTACAGCTCTTTAAATAGAAAACGGGTCATCGTTTAAGGGGGAGAAAATATTAAATCATCTTTGTCATTAAATCGATTTTTTCAAAAGTGATTGTGAAAAATTAATGGCTAAATGGTAATTGAGTGGTCTTGCTTTAGAATACGACTTGTGTTCGTTCTATGTGATAGGCATTGCTTTTAGATATTGGAGATATGCTAATAGATTGCGTTTGCTAAGTTGTGTGTAAGTTAAACAAGGGTTAAGAAAAATGAAAAATTATAAACAAAAAGGAAAAGAATGAGAAAATGAAGGGACTTAAGGAAAAGAATGAGAAAATGTAGGGACTTAAGGAAAAGAATGAAAAGTCAAAAATTGACCTAAGTCAAAACTAAGCCCCCCGCCCCCCTTTCTTTTCACTGTATCACTATTCTTTGCCGCCATTGTTGAATCACACACACTAGCTCTAAAAATCTTTCGTTTATTCATCCAATCCTGTTCATTCGCTTAATAAGGTAAATACATCAATATTTAAACTTATAATTCGTCTAATTCTTCACTATCTCCTGGTAAACGATTCGTTTAATTTAGATTAAGTCCAATTAGGGTTTTGTGTCTAATTAAACAGTAATTGATTAGGATTTGTGGTGGGTTTTGTGCGGATTAGCATTAGATGATGTTTAATTGCCTTAGATTGCCTTAGAAACTCACAAACGCGCATAGATTAATCATCATAGCTACGTTTGAAAATGTTCCGGATGAACATGGATATGAACTTCCGAATGAAGGATTTTTTCTGAAAAATTTCCGAATGAGGAAGTTCCGAATGAAGGAAGTTCCGAATGAAGGAAGTTCCGATTGAAGAACTTCCGAATGAAGGAAGTTCCGAATGAAGAACTTCCGAATGAAGGACTTCCGAATGAAGGACTTCCGAATGAAGGACTTCCGAATGAAGGACTTCCGAATGAAGAACTTCCGAATGAAGGAAGTTCCGAATGAAGAACTTCCGAATAAAGAAGTTCCGAATGAAGGACTTCCGAATGAAGAAGTTCCGAATGAAGAACTTCCGAATGAAGGAGTTCCGAATGAAGAACTTCCGAATGAAGAAGTTCCGAATGAAGAACTTCCGAATGAAGAAGTTCCGAATGAAGAACTTCCGGATGAAGGAAGTTCCGAATAAAGGGATGTTCCGAATGAAGAAGTTCCGAATGAAGAACTTCCGAATGAAGGAAGTTCCGAATGAAGAACTTCCGAATGAAGAAGTTCCGAATGAAGAACTTCCGGATGAAGGAAGTTCCGAATGAAGGAATTGTTGATCCCAAACTTAGATCGATTAAGCTTTGTGTATACGAGATTAGATCAAGTAATACACGTAGAGAAACCTTTGCTTATGAATAAAGTAACTAAGTGTTATGCGGAATTAACACTTGATCTAAAACACAAAGATGTTAAACAAACTTTCACTTGTATTAGAATGATCGTACTTGATTACAATGAAAGAGATTTAACTTGTGAAAACTTATGAAAACTGATATCTAACTTTTAACCTAAAAGATCTTCTTTTATAGAACAAGAAGTCTTGTACAATAAGCTACGAATCAACTATTCTAGGTAAAGATAATAATGGAAAATACAATGTCGAGCTTATCTTTACCATACACAAATAAAGAAACAAATAAACAAAAAGATTCGTATGAAGATATTCCATCAGTGTCAATCTTCAAGGCTGTCAGCGTTGACTTCTTCAATGTCAACGCTTGGCTGTCAGCGTCCAATGTCATCCTATCAGCGTTGACATTCTTCTTATCAGCGTCTAGTGAACTGACCCATAATTTATTCCCAACAATCCTCCCCTAAACTTGATATCTATTCCAATGATCAAGTTTCTGAATAAAAACTTAAGGCTTAGGAGGAATCTTGCAAAAACTTCTTATGTTGGTGATAAACATATCTAATCAAGTCCTTGGCCACGTCACTAGTATAATCAATCTCCAAGGGTGTCTCTAGCATCTTCTCCAACACTTCTTTGGACAAGAAATAGTCAGCATCCACAAGTAGATATACTGAAAACTTTGTAGAGCTCAAATGAAATACACCACAAGTAGAATAAAGCCTCCAATGAAGATTACTGAGATCATCTTCAAGATCCTTCCATATGGCAGGATCTGCTTCTCTTGGACCACACAAAGTCAAAAATGTGTTCCAAAGTCTTATTCCATTTGCTGAAGTAGGTGCTTCAGCTGTATACTTGGCCTCTATCAATCTCCATAGATGCACCAAGTCTTCTCTGTCTATGCTTGAAAATATAGAAATAACTGAAGTGAAAGTATGTACCTCCTTTACAAACCTGCCAATCTTCCAAAATCCACACTCGTCTTCATCAAAACTGATGATTGGATTTCTGTCATCTAGAGGTACTACATTAACCAAATCTGAAGCTTCCAATGGAGAAAGCTTGAGATGCTTCCTTATGACACCTTCAGTTGGAAAATACACATCCATATCTTTGGGAAATTGAAAAGGATCTCCTTTCTTTACTGGTCTTTGAGCAATCCTCATTTCCTTTTGAATCTGCATTTCCTCAGCAAGCTCTTGTTTCCTTTCTTCTGAAAGAAACTGATAGACATTATTTTCTTGCACATTCCTCCAAATAGGATGTGCCCTATACTCTAACTCCTCAAAGGATAAAGCCAGCAGCTTCTTGTATGTCCATCTAGGTTGATGGCATCTAAGCAACTTGTAGTACAACTGCCTTCTATCTCTTTTGAGCCAAGTCTTGACCTCTTGTGCATTAAACCTCAAAATCACCTTTATGTCATCTTGTACCCTGAGAAGAACTTCCAACCCCCAAACTTGATCTGATAAACTCATCCCTGGGTTGTCCATAACCTTGTCTTCCCAAGCATGGTACATTCTGGTGATTTCAGGAAGGTCCCAATCAATCTGATTCTTCAAATCACTCAATCTTTCCTTTGCTAGCTCATCCCCATATTCAAGCCTTTCTGGATCTTCAATAATTTGAATACTTGAATCTGAGCTATCTCCTTCTTTATCATCACCACTCTCTTCCTCACTCTCAGAAGTAGCAACAAATGGTGATCTACCACTCCTCTTCAAATCTCTTTCCAAAAGTTGTGCAGCCAACTGTTCATCAAATGCAATTTGTGCTGCATCTTTCTTTGGAACATCTTCTTCAACCAATTTTCCTTTACCTTTGTCTTTTGGATCAATAATAGGTAAAGTAGAAGAAGGAACCTGTGTGGACACATCTTTGATGATTGTTGATGACTGGAATACATCAACACCACCTGCAACTTTGTCAGCGTTCAAGTTACCTCTATCAGCGCCACGATTACCTTTGTCAGCGCTGGATGTGTCAGCGTTCAAACCTGTATCAGCGCCCATTGTTGCTGTGAAAGATCCTTCCAAGTTTAATGGTGTCACCTTGGATGTATCAATAACTAGGTGCTTCTTCAAGTTGGTGAGTGCTTCAGCAACCTGTAAAGATTCACTAAATTGTGAACTCTTCTCTGAACTCTTCTCACTAGCTATATGAATCAGCTCATCCTCTTCATCCTCTTCATCCTCCCCTTTGGAAGATTCCTCCATTAGACTCCTGCTACTTGGATTCTCCAAAACAGTTACCCGCTCCCTCAATACTTGGAGTTCACGGCCCTGGTTGTTGACAATTTGTACAAGGCTGACATTTTGCTTTTGTAAGCTAATGACAGCAGCCGTCAATTCAGTCAAAGTCATAGGTTCCAATCTGCCCTCAGCTAGAATGGGGATTTGACCTCCCAAAATAGAATCATAGGGCGTGGAAGAGGTCTTAATGATGTTGGGACTGTCTTGACCAGCATCTAAGCTTGTGTCAATAGCCCCAGCCTCATCCATGGCACCAGCCACACTTGTGGAGGTGGTTCTCTCTGCTACAAGGCTAGGACCACTAGAGGAGAACACTCCAGTAGTACTTTGGCGTTTATTCAACCTAGATTGTAATGGGGTGGAAGATGAAGTAGATTGTGTGGGTGTTGGTTGGTTAAGGGGTGTTTGGGATTGTTCAGGGATGTTATCAGTGTTGGGATTGGCTGTGTCAGCGCCCACATTTTGAGTGTCAGCGCTGGGTTGGTCAATGTCCATGTGGTCTGGTGAAGGTAAAGGTTCATAGATAGGCTCAAGTTGGGGTGCAGGTTCTGGTTGTGGTTGAGCAGCCTGAATTACTTCAAGCATGGCTTGGGTGAGAGGTATGGATCTGTTTGTGGAGCTCATTTTAGCAAAAATGGTTTTCTGTTGTTTAGGGATCTCATAAAAAGTGTCATGATCCCTAGAACAATATTCTTGTAAATCAAAGACCATTTGCAAAAATCTTGGGTAAGCCAAAGTCATTTTACTTCCCTTGTTTTTACACATCCCTTCAAAAATCATTTTTGAAAAATTATACTTAAGCCCACGTGTTATACAAACCAAAGCACTTGCAATGGACCTGTTTATTTCATTAAAAGAAGTACATTTTGGACTTAAGCATTGGAGAAGGACATGTATCAAATATTTCCAGTCAGAGGGAAACTCCTACTTATGATATTTATTTAAAGTGACATCAGCAGGAATAGGATAACCCAATTCCCTAAGACCTTGTTCTATTGTTGCAATGGCAAGGGTAGTCACACCATCAGCGTCATCAAGACGCAAAGCTTGGCGAACCAAGGCTTCAGTGACCACCCATGTTCTTCCATGAACAGTAGATGTTAATGTGGTCACTCCATTAGCTGTTGTGGAACTAGCATTATTCCAAAACTGTCTAATGTGTGCGACAGGGACTAATGGCGTATGAGAAAGTGCATACCTGAATGAGGATGCATTTAAAAATGCCACCATCTGTGAATACTGAGGGAACAAATCATTATCAGCAGTCAAGTAAGCTACCATATTATGTTGGCTCTTGAACTCCAATGTTAAATTCTTTGAGTTGAACTTGGGTGCCATGTTTGAAAGCTGTTTAGGTTATGTGATATGGGAAAAATCTAGGAGAAAAATGTTAGACAAGAAAATATGAATACCCAGAATAAAAAGTTTAGCCAAATTTATAGGAGAGATGCATGATTTTGATTGGTCAAAAATGAGGCAGTTATATTCAAAGAGCAATGATGAAAATATTGAATCAAATATAACTTATCTCATGCATTAATTAAAAGTAACAACTCCCCAAAATTACGGCCAAAGATTAGTCAAAAATAACAACTGGGTAGGGCCCACTAGGTGTCAACGGTCAAAAATAGCCCATCAGCGCCCAACGGCTATATTTTCTTGTCAGCGTTTTCCTAAAGCCTTGTCAGCGTCACGATTGGACGTAACAGCGTTTGGAGAAAAACTTGTCAGCGTCTAAAAAAAAAATATTTAAAAAGAAAAAGACCTTAACAAAGTAATTTATCCTAAGGGAAATATCTTACAAGTTGATAATAATTACTGGGCGGCAAGCACTGTCCATTTATGCACACTTGCTTAAGCAAGATAGACACAAATGTCCTCTAGAGTCCCTTGCTAACCAAAATACTTACCAACAAAGTTACTTCATAAAATTCTTTGTAACTCCCAGGAAACCCATAACAAAACTATTCCCAAGCCTCCCATCAGACCACAACCAATTCTAGGCCAAAAATGTCTTGGCAGCATGCATAGTTTGTCAACTTTGCATGCTACAGTGCCTCATGGTTTAGTAAAACTAACCCATACTCACCTGTGGACACAATCTAGAATTGTGATGAGAGTATTATAAGAATACCCAAAAGTCCTAAAGGTTCCTGAAACCTCCCCTCAAACTATGATACATGAGTTTCTCAAAATATATATGAACATTAAAAATTTATGTCAAGATAGGAATATAAATATTCCAACCATCATCCATAAACAAAACATGTCCAAATAGCTCTTCAAAGATCCATAAGCAACTCTGTATCCAATGGCATAAAGCTACCACCACCTACACATTTAGATGAAAACCACAAAACTAACATTTGTTGCTGACAGCGTCCCGACAACACTTGTCAGCGTTGAAGGAACTCTTGTCAGCGTTAGACAATAATATCTCTAACAACGGCAAAATAACACTTGACAGCGTTACATTTACCTTTGTCAGTGTTAGATAAATAAAGTGGAAAAATCTAAATCATCACAAAGACCAATAACAATGCATTATCCTGTACATACTTTTACAAAAAGGATCCAAACCACATATTAAGTGAGATTAACCATTCCAATATTTGTTACCAAATATTGAAATCTTCCAGCATCAAAAGGTTTAGTTAATAAATCAGCCACATTATCTTCTGTGGCTACCCTATCTGGTTGTATTAAACCTTTCTCAAAGCAATCTCTTATAAAATGATGTCTAATTTCTATGTGTTTGGTTTTAGAATGATGTACAGGATTTTTAATAATGCATAAAGTACTGTTATTGTCTACAAAAATCTTGGTATGCATGAAATTATACCCATAATCCAACAGCTGGTTCTGAATCCATAAGACTTGTCCACAACAAGCAGCTGCAGCTACATATTCTGCTTCAGTTGTAGAGTTTGCCACCACTGTTTGTTTCTTGCACTGCCAAGATATCAATCTACTCCCAAGAAATTGGCATCCACCAGTTGTGGATTTCCTATCAAACTTGTCACCACCATAGTCACTATCTGAATATGCAATAAGCTCCAATGGAGAATCTTTTGGGTACCACAAGCCAAGATCTGGATAACATCTTAGGTACCTAAAAATTCTCTTCACAGCAAAAAGGTGACATTCTTTGGGAGTCACTTGATGGCGTGCACAAGCACACACAGCAAACATGATGTCAGGTCTTGAGGCTGTAAGATACATCAATGAACCAATCATTGATCTATAGTGCCTAACATCCACATCCTTTCCAGCTCCAATTTTTCCCCAAGGATGTTCCCTATCCATAGGAGTGGAAGCATCCTTTTCATGTGGAGAAAAACCATATTTCTTCAAGATTTCAGCTACATACTTGTCTTGGGAGATGAAGATACCATCTTCTTTCTGCTGAACTTGTAAACCTAGAAAGAAGTTCATCTCACCCATTGCACTCATCTTGAATTTATCTGTCATGAGCTTGGAAAAGTCCTCACTCATTTTTGGATCAGTAGACCCAAAAATGATGTCATCAACATAGACCTGCACAAGCAACACATGTTTTCCTTTCTTCTTTGTAAATAGTGTCTGATCTATGGTGCCCCTCTTGAATCCATTGTCCACCAAATATGTAGACAAGGTACCATACCATGCTCTAGGGGCTTGATGAAGTCCATACATAGCTTTCTTCACTCTATAAACCTTGTCTGGATTCTCAGGATCTTCAAAACCAGGAGGTTGCATGACATATACCTCCTCAACAATTGTTCCATAGAGGAAAGCACTCTTCACATCCATTTGATAAACAGTGAAATTCATACAAGAGGCATAAGCTAAGAAAATTCTTATAGCTTCAATTCTTGCAACTGGTGCAAAAACTTCTTCATAATCTATTCCTTCCTCCTGTGTATATCCCTGAGCTACCAAACGTGCCTTGTTTCTGACCACAATACCCCTTTCATCTTTCTTGTTCCTTAGAACCCATCTTGTCCCAATTGGTCTCACATATCTAGGACAATCAACCAGCTCCCAAACATCCTGTATAGCAAATTGGTGAAGCTCATCCTGCATTGCTTCCACCCAACTAGGTTCTTTGAGAGCATCAAAAATCTTCTTGGGTTCTTCTTGTGACAGGAAACATGCAAACAAACATGCTTGTACAAGAGGGGTATCAACCTTCTTGTGTATATTGGCAATAAATCCACCAAGACTTTGATGGGATCTTCTTGTCTGAACTGGAGCCATAACATCACCAATGATCTGAGATGAGGGGTGATCCTTTGCTGTGGAAGTGAGAACTCCTCCTTCAAAAAGTCTGGTGTCCTCAACTTCACGCTCCATGTTGCCAATATCTTCTTCATCAGACTCTCTTTGATCAACAGAAATCTCTTCATGGACATTGGAAGGTCCACCTTGTTCAAAATGTGAAGAGAAAAGATGTGCAAAGGTGTTGTCAAAGTCTGAACCTTGTTTGTCAGCGCTTGGGCTAACAGCGCTTGAACTGTTGGTGTCAGCGTCTGATCCATCAGCGTCTGAATTGCTCTTGTCAGCGCTTGATTTCCCTTTGTCAGCGCCTGAAGAACCATGCATGTTTGTATTTGGTGGTATTTGGAAACCACCATTATCTTTTCTAGCAGCAGCAGCAGCAGCATAATACTCATCTGTCCATATAGGAAGTGTAACATATTCTTGTGTGGGAGATGACTCAACTGCTGGTGATCCATCTTTCTTAGCAACCTGTATACCTGAAACATTACCAATTCTCTTTTCCAAAACACTTGAAGTTACCTTCACAATGTCTGGATCAGTAACAGGCATATAATTTAAAGCTCTAGATAAAGGTTCTAAGTCAAACAACCAATTTGGACCACTTTCAGGATCACTAGGTTTACTCTCTAAAAACCTAACATGTACTTTTTCAAGTATACGTTTTTCCTTTTTAATGTAAACCCTATATCCTTTGCTCTGCACTGAATAACCCATGAAGTAGCCTTCATCACCTTTTGAATCAAATTTACCTAGGGCCTCACTAGTTTCTAAAACAACTACATGACATCCAAAAGGCTTGAGAAAGCCAATATTTGGCTTCCTTCCCCAAAGTAACTCATAAGGTGTCTTATTATGTATTTTGTTGACCAATGCCCTATTTTGAACATAACAAGCTGTGTTAACAGCTTCAGCCCAAAAGGCTATAGGAAAGTGGGCATCAGCCAACATGGTTCTGGCTGCTTCAATTAGGGTTCTATTCTTCCTTTCAGCAACCCTATTTTGCTGTGGGGTTCTAGCTATGCTAAACTGCCTAGTAATCCCTTTCTTGGCACAAAAATCATCTAACAACTGATTTCTAAACTCACCCCCATTGTCACTTCTAATAATTTTGACCTCATTACCATTCTTCTTTTCAATCTGGGTAATGAAATTAATCAGACTTTAGGCAGTTTCACTTTTCTTGGCTAAAAAGAAAGTCCATGTAAACCTGGAAAAATCATCAGTGATGACAAAACAATATGATTTACCCTTTAAACTTTCTATATTAGTTGGACCAAAGAGGTCCATATGCAATAAGTGAAGTGGCTTAGAACTAGAGTGCACCTGTTTAGACCTGAATGAGACCTTGTGCTGCTTGCCCTTAAGACATGCAACACAAGTGTGGTCATTGTGGAAAGCCTTTTCAGGCAAACCATCAACTAAACTAAGCCTCACAAGTCTATTGATATTCTTAAAGTTTATGTGCCCTAATCTCCTGTGCCAAAGATTACTTTCATCTACTGAGGCTTTAGCATAAAAACATGACATCATTTTATTAATTATCTTAATTCCATTAAGATTCACATTATATATGTCTTTATGCCTTGGTGTTCTAAATTCTATGTATTTCTCCTCAGGGAGCTTGCAATCTTTGCTTAACACCAAGCACTCAGTATCTGTGAAAAGAACCTTATTTTTGTTATCACACACTTGTGATACACTAAACAAATTATAATCCAGTTCTTTTACCAGGAAGACATTATCAAACCGTAGATTGTTGGTGACAAGGGTTCCTTTTCCAGTGATGGTGCCATATCCCCCTCCAAAGTATACCTTATCACCATCTTGAATAGGCGTAAAGTTTGTCAGATAGTCTTCCTTTCCTGTCATGTGCCTTGAGCATCCACTATCCCAATATCCATAATCATTGATCTTCTTCTGAATGCCCTGCACATAAAGAAAACACATTAGTTTTCTTTGGGAACCCAAGCCTTGGAAGACTTGGATTCATCTGGTTGTTCAACAAGAATAGACTTGGTTCTCATAACAACCCCATTTTCATCCCTTTTTGAATGAAATTCCCAGTTAACCCCAATTGGTGTTGACATTGCTTTTGAAATATAATGAAACCTGTTGCATGTCATAGAAACACCAGTAGAATTAGAGTTTTGGTCTTGTTTTGGTCTCCATGTTAAGCTAGTAGAAGCTTTAGACCTATTTCCCTGTGGTTGCAAATACCTAGGTTTGGCAATGTGACTGTCAGCGCTGAAATTGCTCTTGTCAGCGCCCCGATTGTCTTTATCAGCGTTGAACCTAGGGTTTGCTACAGGAACCCATTGCCTATTGGACCAAGTGTTTGACTTTTGGAAAGGTCTTAGGCCTTGTGTGTTAGACCCTCTAGAAAAGAATGGGGCTGGTCTAATAACTTGTGAACTTTTGTTCACAAAGGTATTGGGTCTGACAGTGTTTGACCTATGTTGACTTTTGTCAGCGCTGAAATGGTTCCTATCAGCGTTGACATTGGAAGCATTGACACATCTGTAAGCCAAATGTGAGAAGCTACCACATGTGTAACAAGCTTTTCTAGACATAGTCTTAGGTCTAGAAGCAAAGAAGCCTGTTCCATGGTTACTAACTTGGCTTATTGGTGACCTAGTATTCCTATACATCTCTACATACTTAACACTAGGTTTTCTAACAATTTGTGGGCCAAGGTCAACAGCTTTGCCAGTGGTAGGGTGTGTGATTTTAATAGGTGTAGGATCATTGGACTCCACAATATTATGGCTCATGATTGGTGTGGGCTCATTTGGACTTTCACACAACAACCCTCCCTTAACAAACAAGGTGTGGTTAGCTTTCTTCCACTCATCTAGGTCAGTCAGTTTTTGCTTGTATTCCTCAACTGGGGAAGTCACTCTAGGTGGAGGAATAAATTCCTTCTCTTGAAGTTCTGGCAAGCCAGTCCAAGATAAGTCCTTTGATTGGACACCATAGAAATCCCCAGCTGGTGGTGGAACACCAGTATAATCTTTCATCCCAATCCCACTCATGTCCTTAGAGTCTCTTTGTTTACTAACACACTCTCCTAGGGATTGTGTGGCCTTATCAAATCTCTGGATTTTAAGACTCACATTATCTTTATTTTTGTTAGCCTCCTCTAACTGAGCTATCAAATCAAGATTAACCCTGTTTACTATATCTTGAACATCTTTACTTTGATGTAACTCATGTTTTAAGATATTTATTTGATCCTTTAAATCAAACTCCATTTTCTTATACTCAGCTACTGTCTTTTCTGTTTGGGTAAGAGCAATTTGATAATTAGATACTTTGCATCTTTCAGTACTTGTCTCATCTAATAATTTTACTATCTCTTGATTTAGTTTTTCAGTATTTAAACGACAACCCTTAGAACAGAAAGTATCATCATATACCTCATTATCTGATGAAGAGGAGGAGTGTGCCATGAGAGCATATTCAACATGCTCTTCTTTAACTTCAGCAACCAAAGCTCTGTCCTCTTCCTCATCCTTAGCCATAAAGTTCCAACTCCAGTCCCATCCTCCAACACCATCAATTTGTTGAACAGCAACCATGGCCTTGGGATCTAGGCTCTTAACCATTTGGCTTGAAGGCTTACCAGCATCAGATCTTCTTGGAGATCTACATTCCCTCATAAAGTGCCCCATCCGATGACAATTGTAGCACTCAACCTTTGATTTGTCAAAACCAGCAACATCCTTAGCATTAAAGGTCATCTTCTTCTTGAACCTTTTATTAAACCTGTTTGCTCTTAAACTTACAAGAGCCATAGTCCACTTGATGTCCATCTCTTCCAATTGCTCATCACTTATCTGCTCAAGATCTTCATATGTAATCCTTGAATCACTGGGCAAAGAAGCAATGAATGCACACACAGTATCTAGATCTAAACCAGCAGGTTTAATTCTATCAGCGCCAAAGTTGTGTGTGTCAGCGCTTGAATATAAAGCGTTGACAGGATATGATCCAGCGCTGACAGACTGAGATCCAGCGTTGACACATTGAGATCCAGTGGCTGGATGTCCATAGAAGTTCATGGAATCAAATTGGCCTTCACTTTGTGAGAAGAAGGCCATGTTGCTACTGGAATATTTATTATCACTATCCAAAAGCCATTCATTCTCCAACAGTCTTAGTTTGTTGAAGATGTCATCAAACCTGGAAGTCTTGTGGGTGTTATTGACAACAATGGATCTTGTCTCAATCTTCCATACATCACCAAGGCTTTTGAGAAAAGTAGCATTCAAGTCAGGGTCATCAATCTGTGTTCCCATGAAGGAAAGTTGACTTGTGATGTCAAGCAATCTACTTCTCACACTGCTGAGATTCTCATTTGGTTGAGCCTTAAAGACAGCATACTCATGCATGAGTTGCTTCTTCTTTTCATCTTTTGTGTCAGCATTGCCACCATGTGCTACTTCAAGAGCTTCCCAAAGCTCTTTTGCAGACTCAAAGCGTTTGTACTTGTGCTGATTCTCATGACCTAAGGCGTGTTTCATGATGTTCAAGATTTTCATGTCCACCCTTTTCTTGGCTATATCTTCAACAGATACAGCTCTTCCATCTCCAGGCTTTTCCTTCTTATCAGCTTCAGGACAATTAGGAACAGCTGTCCTTGTGGCAATAGCAGCAGCAATCTTTTGTGCTTTGTCGAATGTGTTCCCATATTCAACAATCTCCCAAAGAGTGTAGTCATGAATAGCTATATACTGCTCAAAGTTAGACTTCCAAAGCTCAAAGTTCCTGGCATCAAACATGGGAATTTTGATACTAGGGTTTGTGGAGTTGTTTTGTAGCAAGGCAGAAGGCTGATTTGTGCCAGACATGATGTTTTTAGGGTTTTGAGAGATTTAGGGTTTTTAGGGTTTGGTGTTTTAGGGTTCTTGCGTTACTTAAAGATCAAAAGTTTCTCAACAAGCTCTGATACCACTTGTTGATCCCAAACTTAGATCGATTAAGCTTTGTGTATACGAGATTAGATCAAGTAATACACGTAGAGAAACCTTTGCTTATGAATAAAGTAACTAAGTGTTATGCGGAATTAACACTTGATCTAAAACACAAAGATGTTAAACAAACTTTCACTTGTATTAGAATGATCGTACTTGATTACAATGAAAGAGATTTAACTTGTGAAAACTTATGAAAACTGATATCTAACTTTTAACCTAAAAGATCTTCTTTTATAGAACAAGAAGTCTTGTACAATAAGCTACGAATCAACTATTCTAGGTAAAGATAATAATGGAAAATACAATGTCGAGCTTATCTTTACCATACACAAATAAAGAAACAAATAAACAAAAAGATTCGTATGAAGATATTCCATCAGTGTCAATCTTCAAGGCTGTCAGCGTTGACTTCTTCAATGTCAACGCTTGGCTGTCAGCGTCCAATGTCATCCTATCAGCGTTGACATTCTTCTTATCAGCGTCTAGTGAACTGACCCATAATTTATTCCCAACAGGAATGTTCCGAATGAAGAAGTTCCGAATGAGGAAAAGTTCCGGATGAAGAGTTGTTTGATTATTATTGTTTGCATGTTATATGTACTTGTTGTATTATGTTAGGAAATGTGTTATGCTTAGAAGTAAGAATGATATATATCTATATGTTCTTGTGCATCAACCTTTTATGTCTTATCTTAAGCAGATACAATGACTAATCCAACAGTACAAGCAATCCAAGACTCTAGAGAAGCCGCTATTGCTAAAGCACGAACCCTTAAGTTCATACCCAACAACTACCGGCTGAAGCAAGTCTCAAAATCCACTCACCATGGATTTAAAGTAGCCATCGCAATCCTTGATCAATCCCATTTTAAGAATGCTTTAAGAAGTAGTGCCTCGGTGCCTTATGAGTATATGTATGAATTTTGGGCTACCAAGGAAATCACTTCAAACAAGATCACCTTCACCATCGACAACAAGCAGCAGACGCTCACAGTTTCAGATTTCCGTAAGATTTTTGGTATACGGGATACACCCAAAGGCATGTCATTCTCGAGGGATCCTACTAAAGATGAACTCATGGAGTTATTTGACGCTCTTGGATGTCCGGAAATACGAGTTGCATCTGAGTTTACCACTGCTAAAGTAGGACAACCTTGGAGAGCATTGTTGGGGATTCTCAGTAGATGTCTTACACCAAAAACAAGTGGCCATGATGCTTTGCGCAGTCCTATTATAAACCTCTTCTATGGCATGTACAAAGCTGCAAATGCAGATTATGCATTGTTGATATGGGAAGAATTCACCTTTCAACTCTTCCAGAACAAGAAGCTGAAGACAAATTTCTTTCCTTATCCAAGGTTTATCAAGCTTATCATTAATTATTTTATGAAAAATGATGCTACTATTGATAGGCGTGCAGCAAGTCGTTATCACACTGAAGAAGCTGATGATACTGTGGATCTAAGGCATGAAGGACCGTCTGGTGGTGTGATTCCTGGTCCTATTCCCGATTATCTTCTGACGGAGAAAATCAAAGGTTCTGCTGATTACAAGCTACTGCAACTAGAAATCAAGAAGCTGAAAGCAAACCTTCAGACTGGAGAAGACTCGTCTACAACGGTCAAGAGTAAAGGTAAACGCAAACAACCAGCTGCGTTACCTGAACCCGAAACCAAGAAGAAGAAGACTGAGGGTAAGAAGGGAAAGGGTAAGGCTGATGAGATGGTTTTACGTGACGAAGAAGATGTTGTTGATCCTGCTCTTGACAAAACAGAGAAACAAATGATGAAGATAGCAATTCAAAGGAGTAGGAAAGATACTGGCGGTAGTGGTTCAGGTGCAAGGGTAAATGTTGAAGAAGAGTACCAGGAACCAGATGATGTTTATGAGTTTGGGTCACCTGAACATTATTCCACTTCGAAGGAGCCATCGATCCCTATTTCAGCAAGTGTGGAAAAGGAGTCTGTTGCTCCTACGATCATAGTGTCAACTCAACCTTTAGCAACTCAACCTCCACCAATACAACCCTTACCAACCAGACCGGCTTCAACACCATTTCTTCCACCACCTATAACTCCCATCCTTAGTACCGCAGTAACAACCGAGCCTCTTCAATCAACCCAGAGCAGCTCTGCAACATCTACAATGGCTGCATTGGTGATGGCCGAAATGTTGGATAAACGTGTGGATAATCACAAACGAGAAATGGATGAACTTCGCCAAGAGTTACAAAGACGAGCTCAAAGTGAAGAAGCATCTAGGAGAGCCCAAGAGGAGATGATTGCTAGGTTCACTGCAGATATGGAGTTGACTCGAAAAGCACATGCAGAAGAACTAGCTCGGGTTAAGCAGGTTGAGGCTGATAAGCATGCTGCACGTATCACCAGACTTCAAGCGATGAGGGATAAATATAAAGAGCAAAAAGAAGCACTTGAAGCTTCTGTTGAAGAAAGAGTGCAAGAATCCGTCGAATCCATTATGCCTAAACTGCGTGATGAATTGAAGACACTAGCAGCAGATAACTTGATGATCAAGTCATCCAATCCCTCAGAATCCGCCTACAAAATTGCTTATGAGTTAACGGATTTTGAATTAAAGAAGATCCTTAAGGCTCGTATGGTGGAACTTGGATCGTTTGATAAGTCTAGGATTCAACGGGCTCTATACAAATCCCTGAATGACGCTATCATGGAGGATGATAGGTTATTCAAAACGTTTGGAAGTGTGGTACCTTATCACATTCTACCTGAGGAAGAAAGGGAAGAAAGTGAGCAGGAAGAGGGTACTGGTGAAGAGGAAGAGGAAGAAGAAGGAGAAGAAGAGGAAAAGGATGACGATGATGGTGATGATGAGGATAAGGATGAGGATGATGATGACGATGATGATGATGATGATGATGATGGCAATGATGGTGGTGATGGGAATGAGGAGAGTGCTAGGGGGAGTAATGGGGATAACAATGAGGATGATGATGGGGGTGAACAGCCTAAAGAGGGAGACAAGGTTACCAGCTCCAAGAAACCTGCTAAGTCTGGAACCAAGTCCAAGAAAGATGCAGCGCAGAAGGACAAATCAACATCATCGGAATCAAGACGATCTAAGTGGCGCCACGATGTGAATGCCACTACAGCGTCATCGGTTCCCGGTACCTCTATCGCTGTATCTTTACCTATTACCACTAACCCCATTAGTTCTGTTGTTGTTGCTCCTGTGATTGCAGAATCAATAACGGAACCCGAAGCTGCACAACACTCACCAGTTCACGACACTGCCGAAATGCCTGAATCGGAACCAGCAGATGTTCGAGCTTCTACTCCTCTACAACAAGCACAACAATCTACGGTTCCTGAACCAAGCACACGAGACTGGGCAGACACGTTGGAGATAGACGAGACTGCACCACCACAGGCTTGGATCACGGCAGCAGCACAATATGATCCGATCACAGACGCTGACAAAGATGTGTTGTATCTCCGTATCCGCAGTCCGATTGACTTATGTGCATTTCTTGCTCATGAGTATAAGACTTCGGTTACTCCATCCTTGGTGAAGAAAGCGCTGAAGGATAAGAGACTTCGTGCAAAAACCCGGTTAACCCGAATGGAGTTCGAGTATTATGCCGATGAGATCCTGAAGGCTCTGAATACCGTTCAACGGCCAGGACTTCATGAATCAGAAAGAGCTCCACCTCCAATGGATCCTTCTCAAGATAATCAGATTGCTCTTGACTTCTTCGTCACCAATGATCTTGTGTATCTTCTGAAGGGGTCATCAAAGTACGCAACCTCCCTGACCTTGCTGAAAGCTGCCAACTGGGGGACAATACCCTTTATCGAGGAAACGGTAAACCGACTCTGGGTCCCAAAGATAAATCGTAATTATGATATGTATGCTGTCATAGGTGCATCTCATTGGGACGAACGAGTCCGAAGGGCGTACAGGGGTTGCTGCCTAGTCAGTTCTGGAAGCAACGTTAGATCCGACATCCGCATCTCCAGCATCTTAGGGATGAAAACTGAAGCCAAGAATGGCTATTATCATGTGACGGAGATTCGTTTGAAAAGGGAGGATGACAGGGAATACAAAATCCAGCAGGGAGATTTTTCCATCATTCGCCTTGAGGATATCGAAGATATGCTGCTTCTGATGACCCGAGATCAACTCACACATATTCCTCGTGAAGACCTCATTGCTTTGAATACAGCACTTCGTATGTTCACACGAAGCGTTGTCATCAAGACACGAGTTGAAGATCTTCAGTTGGGAGTCGAAATCTATCAAAGGAAGCTTAACCTAACCCGTCCAGTGAATCAAGTGCTACCTCAACATGTAGAAAGATGTCCCTATACCGGCATTTCTGTCCCGAATTACGGCATTTTCTACTTGAACAGTCGAGGTTTGATGAAGTTTATGAGGGTGGGTGAGCTCCATAAGTACAGTGATGGGACTCTTCTACAAGTCAGAGGAAAGTTGGAGCATCTAAACTCGGGTGGGACTTTGCCAGAGATGACGGAGGATTGGCATCCGGGTTACCGGCAGATGGCGAAGTACGTGATCAAGAAGATTGATCAAAAGCTCCGTGAACGTAGATTGATGAGGAGCTTGGAAAGATTCGTTGGTGGAAGACCATATTTAGTGCATCACAAGCTACTGCAACGATCCATCTAATGGGTCGTACATTTCAGGTCCACTTTATATTGGTTTTCAATTGTGAATATGTATATTTGTGAATATTGTGCTTGTATGGCTTGATGTAGTGTTAAAGTATGATAATTTTTCAAGAATTTCTCACGAGATTCTAAATCTTTCAAAATATATCATACCAAAGCACTACAACTATCCCTTATTAAATTAAGGGGGAGCAATAACTTGTTCTATGGCCAAACATCGATTTCATTTTTACCCAAAGACCGGTTAATCCATTCAATATCCCAAATATTAATGGTTAACATTTTGGATAAGGGGAGAAAATGGGATTAAGGAGACTTAAGTGATACTTGGCTAAAAGATGAAAAAGACTTAACGATTATCCAACTTAATATGTGTAAAGCACGTGTTAAGGGGGAGCGTTTTTGATGAATAAAACACCTAAGGTACAAAACTTTTGATTTCAATATCACAAGTACTTTAGGTGATTTTCAATGATTTTTCATGGTGGCAATTCCTTCCCAAAACACGCTTAATTCACGACGGATGTGGTGACAAAAGGGTGGTAGGAATAGGTTTAGTCCAATGATTCATCAGAGCCGATGGAATCTTCCCAAGGACAATTCCCTATATAGAATTAGAAGTCCTAGGAAAGATGGAGAAAGAATGTGAACGTAGCTGAATGTCGACCAAGTACTTAAGCTAGCACTGGAACAATCACAACAAGGTGCTAGTGATGACGTATTGGTAAGCATTGAAGGGGTTGAAGAATGAAAAAGAATTGTAAAGATAAAGGGTGTAAAGAAAGAAGCCCTCCTTACAACTTTAGGCAGAAACCGGGTCAATACATATGCTATTGAGGTCATTTTTGCTAATGATTCTCGGTATTGAAGAAAGACATCATGGACCCAGTGATGCAATGCACAACCCTTCCCAGCTAACTCAAATATCTCTCAAAAGGTATTTGTTTTAATCACACGGAGATCAACACGTTATCTATTGGTTTATTCACTCTGAATAGACTGGTATTGAAAAGGTGGCACTCCTCTCCAGCCATCGCTCACTAAATCAAAACGCACCATCGAGTCTAGAGCCAAGAGATCATCAAAAGTCTCATTAGGACACTTTCCATTTATTCTTTGCTTTCTCACACACTGTGAAAAGTAAGAGATTTTCATGATTCCTACGCAGTATTCCTGTAATATTGCCAGAACATCCGAGTAATACGCAAGTATTACAATGAAGATGGAAATCCTGCTTGAGCCAACATCAAACAAGCTCATGGTAGGTTACACGTGCGGTTCTTTTAGAACCAATCTTGTGAAAAACTGGAAGGTAACAGTGGTTTAATTCTTAATTGAACTTAAACTCGTTCCAGGCCTCTTCGCATTATCATATGATCTTGCCAGAACACTCAGAGTGACTCTTTATTGACCACAGTGACGAGTGGAAATCCTTCTAGTGTTAACATCAAACAACACTTGGTAGGTGACGTGCAAGATTCTTTATGAATTGAGCTCGTGACAACTGGAAAGCAACGATGGTGAAAATCTTAATTGAAATTCACTTGTTCCAGGTTTCATGAATTGACGGCTTCAAATCACAAGGATAATTTATCCAAGTGATTCACTCTTTATGTTCGCAGTCAGCTTTGGACGGTCGAATAAAGAGAACGGGTTTACCCGCGAAATCCTGTCAGGAAGTTACTTAATTGAAACTATCCGTCACGGGTACGATATCTAATATCGTCCAACGGTCTTCACCGACTGGAGGTAAAATGCTACCGAATTAGAATAAAATGTTCAAAGCCATTTTATTCGTGTCGTTGCTGTGTACCTGTTAAAGAAGGTGGCGTTGCTGTGTACCTGTTGAAGACGGTGGCGTTGCTGTGTACCAGTGAAGACGGTGGTGTTGCGGTGTACCTGTAGAAGTCGTTCCCACATGCTTATGTTTTTCTGCATCAAAGTTTAGCAAAAATTCAAGAAAGTACAAGATAAAGTCTTCCGTTGTACCAAACTCTGAAACTTTCGAGAATTCAACAAAAAGACATAAGTATGTGGAACATGGAGTCACGAGAAGGCAAATTCACAAGAGAGGCAAAGATCGCACGTGAAAGGCCAAAGAACAATGCTCTCAAGCCAAAGCCAAAAAGATCAAACCAACATATTCACAACAAAAGAAAGAAAAGAAGAAAAGACTACGAGCTAAAGAACGAAGACTTAGTATAGTATGCTAGGTTTAGAACTTTGTAACGTGGAGTGACCTCCCTTAGGGGGAGATTGTTAGAAATACGTTTTACGTATATTAGAAGTATCGGTCACTCCACAATATTATTTATGTTGTAATAGCTCGTAGTTAACAAATAGTTATTAGTTGCTTATTAAGTTAAGTAAGAACCGGTCCATGGGCTTGTCATGGACCGGCCCAAGCCCAATGTAAGCTTGGAAGTATAAATACCCCTTTCCACCATGGAAAGGGGTTGGTGGTTGTCATTTGTTCTAGTTCCACTTAATAAAATACACATAGTTTCTCTCACTTTCTCTCTCTAACTTTCTCTCTCTAGAAAACAACAAACCCCTTCATAGATTCATAGGTTATCAATATTCTACATAGGGACTCTGTACGAATCACTCAGGTGTACAGAGATCTTCCCCTAGAAGTTGATGACAAGATCCGCAGAGTTAACGCACTTCCTTTGGACATGTGCGATTTTGACTTGATTTTAGGCGTGGAGTGGTTATCCAGACACCAGGCCACGATTGACTGCCACACTTATCGGGTCATCTTCGGTGATGTTAAATCTCCAGAGTACATACACCATGGTTTTCTTCCAGGGAGGTCAGTACAGATTATTTCATCCATGGTGGCGCGTGCATTGCTATCACACGGCTGTCAGGGCTTCATAGCCAATATTCATGACATTACTGCCGAGTCTCCATCAATCCAAGATCAGTCTATTGTGTCAGATTTTACTGACGTATTTTCAGATGAACTTCCGGGCATACCACCTGTTCGTGAAGTCGAGTTTGGAATCGAGCTCATACCAGGTGCAGAGCCGATTTCCAAAGTTCCTTACCGTATGGCTCCTATAGAGCTTAAGGAACTAAAAGATCAGCTGTACGAACTTCTGGAAAGAGGTTTCATCTGTCCCAGTGCATCGCCATGGGGTGTACCAGTACTGTTCATGAAGAAGAAAGACGGAAGCATGCGTTTATGTATAGATTATCGTGAGCTGAACAAGATCACCATCAGGAATCATTATCCTTTGCCGCGTATAGATGACCTATTCGATCAACTTCAGGGTGCCAAGCATTTCTTGAAGATCGATCTAAGGTCCGGCTACCATCAGTTACGGATATTTCTAAGACTGCTTTCCGTACACGTTATGGGCACTACAAGTTCGTAGTCATGCCATTCGGACTCATTAATGCTCCACCTGTCTTCATGGATTTGTGAACCGTCTCTTCCATGATTTTCTGGACAAGTTTGTTATTGTGTTCATTGATGACATCCTGATATTCTCCAAATCCAAGGAGGAACATGAGGAACACCTTCGCACAATCTTACAGATTCTTCGTCAGAAGCAGCTGTATGCCAAGTTCTCTAAGTGTGAGTTCTGGTTAACCAAGGTGGCATTGGCCATATTGTATCTGCAGAGGGGATCACCATGGATCCTACCAAGGCTTGAAGCTATCACTAAATGGCCGAGACCTACATCTACAACAGAAGTTAGAAGTTTTTTGGGTTTAGCTGGCTACTACCGTAGGTTTCTGGAGAACTTTTCATGGTTAGCCTTACCTTTGACTAAGCTAATGAGGAAAGGAGAGAAATTCGTCTAGATGGAAGAGCGAGAGAAGAGCTTTGAAGATTTGAAGCAGAAGTTAGTGACTGCACCTATTCTTACTCTCCCATATGGCTCAGGTAGATTTCAGATATATAGTGACGCTTCAGGAAAGGGTTTAGGCTGCATTCTCATGCAACATGGGAAGGTTATTGAATACTGATCACGACAACTGAAAACTTATGAAGAAATCTATCCTACTCACGATTTAGAGCTTGCAGCAGCTGTTTTCGCGTTGAAGATCTGGAGACATTATTTGTATGGTGAATCATGTGACATATTCACCGACCACAAGAGTCTCAAGTACATCTTCACCCAGAAGGAACTGAACATGAGACAAAGGAGATGGTTAGAGCTATTGAAGGACTACGACACCAACATTTAGTACCATCCTGGTAAGGCGAATGTGGTGGTAGATGCTCTAAGCAGAAGGTCGGGTATGATTGTTGGCATCTGGATTGCAAAGGAGATCATTCGTGACCTAGAGATGACTGATATTGAGTTTTGTGTATGAGGACATCACGGTTACTGGGCTAATCTTAGAGTGGAACCAAACTTACATTCTAGGATCAAGGAAGCTCAGAAGGACGATGGTGAGATTTGGGCTATCATTCAGAACCTTGATCAGCAGACAGAGTTTCGTGTTGACGATGACGGTATCTTATGGCAGGGCACTAGACTAGTAGTTCCTGATGACTCTACTCTAAGGGAAGCTGTGTTGACCGAGGCTCACAGTTCTCCATTTACTCTTCATCCTGGTTCTACCAAGATGTACCACGACATCAAGCAACACTTTTGGTGGAGTGGTATGAAGCAGGATGTTGCCACCTTCGTATCTAAGTGTATGATCTGCCAACAGGTGAAGATTGAACACCAGTGAGCTAGTGGTTTACTACAACCATTAGATATTACAACATGGAAGTGGGACAAAATCTCCATGGATTTTGTTACTTGTCTTCTTGTTACTCAGAAGAAGAACGACGCTATCTGGGTTATTGTGGATAGGTTGACTAAATCTGCTCATTTTCTACCATTCGCAAGGAGCATCCGGTCAGCAAATTAGCAGACTCATTTCAGAGGGAGATCATGAAACTACATGGTACTCCATCAGAAATCATCTCTGATAGAGATCCCCGTTTCACATCACGTTTCTGGCAGAGTCTGCAGAAAGCTTGGGGCACCAGACTTAAGCTCAACACTTCCTTTCATCCTCAGACCGACAGACTGTCGGAACGTACCATTCAGACATTGGAGGACATGCTGCGATCGTGTGCTCTAGAGTGGTCAGGAAGCTGGGATGACTATATATTCCTAGTAGAATTCGCATACAACAACAGCTGGCACGCTAGCATCAAGTGTGCTCCCTTTGAGATGTTGTATGGTAGAAAGTCTCGTGCCCCAATCTGCTAGGATCAGGTGGGTGAAAGACTGCTTGAGGATCTAGATAAGATTGAAGTTACCAATGAGAAGGTCTTTGTCGCCAAGGCAAAGCTTTAGGAAGCTCGTGCTCGTCAGAAGAGCTATGCTGATAAACGTCGTAGAGATGTATCTTTCAACGTAGGTGATCACGTTTTCCTCAAGGTATCACCTGCACGAGGAGTTAGACGTTTTGGAATCAGAGGGAAGCTCAGTCCTCGCTTCATGGGACCGTTTGACATCATAGAACGCGTTGGTGAAGTGTCATACCATTTAGCGTTACCGCCTCAGCTATCACACGTTCACAACGTGTTCCATGTGTCCTTACTCAGAGGATACAACTATCATCTAGTTCATGTTGTCCAGTATCCACTTGATCAGATTCGTGAGGATCTTTCATATGTTGAAGAACCCGAGAGAGTTCTTGAGCGACAAGATCGTGTCATGCGGAGGAAGACGATCCCTTTCGTCAAAATCCTCTGGAAGGATCATCCTGAGCGGGAAGCTACTTGGGAGACGGAGGAGTCTATACAGACTTCTTACCCTCATTTCCAGTTCTAATTCAGGTATGTTTTCTTTCAGTTTACGTTTCTCCAATTCGAGGACGAATTGTTCTTTTAGAGGGGAAGAGTTGTAAAACCCGCATTAAAAACCAATGAACAGTACACGTGAACAGTAACTTACGAAAACACGATAAAATTTAAACTTTCCATTTATAATATTAATACACGTGTCACGACAATAAATAACGAACAATCATGAATATTATAAATGTGACACGATCACGAATACCAAAATCACGAATACTAAATCACGAACATACACACTAATTATTTTAACACGAAAAAGTTACGGTTACCCTTTGTGGGCCCCATATGCCGCGGCAAGACAAAGAGATAAGGCCCAGGTACGCTTTTGGCCCAACACCACTTTCTAATAAAACATCAGGAGATTTCTTTTTCTTTTATTTTTAGGTTTTAAAAAGTTTTGTCTCTCTCTCTTGTCTCCTTGGTGCCGCCAGCTACATAAAAGAAAAGGGAGAACCCAGACGATTTTTGTTACTTGTTATTTATTCGTGATCATCTCTTCGTTTTACACACGTTGCTATAATCAAAACCCTTTTTATCTTATTTATTTTCTTAGGTAATTCATGTGTTAAAATTAATTAATAATCAAGAACATGTAAGAACACACCTAAGATTAATTAATTCATGTCAAGGGGTTTGGTTTGGTGTTGCTTCTGTTCGGCTGAGACAAGCGAGACCCCAAAGGGGTGCTCGGCTTACGTTTAACACCACCACCGAGAGTCAGAAGACTCTCAACTTGGTTTGTTTGAGGCTCGGATGCAGCAAGGCAACCCCGACCAAGGGTCGGGGTGTGTTTTTTGTTCGGTTTGTGTGCACCAAGGCACCACCGAGACCCCCAAAAGGGCTCGTTGGTTTTTGTTGTTCGTACCCGAGACCAAAGGGACCCCGACTTTAAGTCAGGGTAAGGATACATGTTTGGTTGATTTATTGAGTGTCAACCGAGACCCCTCCAAGTCTCGGTGGGACTTGTTTATAGCTTATTTGGTTTGGCTTATTTAAAACACGGGCTCGAGATTCGGGTTTTTCATGAAAACTATTTTTATAAGTCATGTTATATAAAACTTTAGGTTAATTAATTTACTAAATTAATTCATGTATAACCTTAGGTATTTTATCATTTAATTAAAACATGTATTTTAATTAAAATCATATAATGTATAGTTTAATTAAATTAACCAGGTATTTAATTAATGAACTATAACCAAGACTTGTATTGTACTAATTAAACTTTAATTATTATTTATAAATCAACTTATTTTTAATTACGGAAACTTAGTATTTTTGGAAACTTTCTATTTTTAGAAACTTATTATTTATGGAAACCTGCTATTTTTTGAATGTTGCTTAGTATTACAATACAAGAATTAAAATACAAAAATACATGCATAATACTCAATAGAACATCATAATAACTACAGTTAACACAGTAAACTATAAAACATGATAGAATACGTATAACAAACTAATAATACTCGGAACCAGTAAAACACATGTAATTCAGACAACTCATACACGTCCATAATTCTTATGTAGTGTTATCCGTCGAGGCGGATTAGTCTTCATCGTTTTCCTTAGCTTCTACTGGATATAAGGTACGGATTTCCCGTCCTTCAGTAAGGACAATCTCTTCCTTCATTAGGATTTCCCGTATGCAGCCAACTGTTTTCCCCAGTAGTTACAGATTAAATGCTTATGTTTTATTAGTTACCTTAGCCATATACATGCATGAGCAGTTTCACCTAGTTATGGAGGTACCATAACCATAACACTAGAGGCACTAGTGTTATGACTTCACCACGGTGGAGTGATAGCTCGTGGCGTCCCTTTTTAGTTATTTGGCCATTATATTATTATATTATCATGTGGGGCGTATGGGTGCATCCTAGTACATGTTTCAGTCAAGATTTCATGGTGAATGTGGTGTGTGCCTTGCATCCTTCACAAGAAGCTGATCCCTCCTACCCACTTACCAATTAATTAGAGGCAACCCCTCTAATTGCATGACGAGGTCTCCCCTCCAAGTATTCATGCACGTTGTTGACCTCATGACCTATATTGGCTATTATGGTACATTAACTAATACAGATTTTCATAAGTAACATAAGCTATGTTTTCAGAACTAAAACCAGTTAACATGACAAACAACTAGGTTTTCCAGGACTTATTCATTTCCGCTGCCATTCATGATTTATATTCTTTATATGCTTCTATATTCTATATTCTCCATGCTTTATTGTATTTCCGGTGCACTGGGCGTTATGCTCAACCGTCTACTTTTCCATGTTCCCAAACGGCAGGTACCCAAGGACGCAAGTAGGAACTCTAGAGTATGTGCATTAGGATTGGAAGCTATCCGGCTCTTTTACCTGACGCATTTATTCCTACTTTAACACACTTTACTTCTTTTGGATATTGTTTAGTCCTTTCCATCTACAGTACTTATATTGCTTGTGTGTAAGTTACTAGACTACCGATGTTTGATTCCGGTATTTCTATTTATGGTCATGAATGTTTAGATATTTACCTTGCATGCTTTGATGACACGCCATAATTTACTATATCATCCTATCCTAACAAATGGGGTGTTACAATGCGCAAGTTTGCAGCAACTATAGGGGTATTAAGTTCCTCAGTCACACCATGAAGCTTTGGGAGAGAGTGACTGAGAGAAGGTTGCGTAGAGAGACTTTGGTGTCTGAGAACCAGTTTGGTTTCATGCCGGGACGTTCATCAATTGAGGCAATTCACCTTATTAGAAGCCTTATGTAGAAGTACAGAGAGAGGCAACGAGACCTGCATATGGCTTTCCTAGATCAAGAAAAGGCGTAAGATAGTGTACCACAGGATTTGATTTGGAGGTCTCTAGTCCAGAAAGGCACGTCTAGAAGATACATCCAGGTGATTAAGGACATGTATGATGATGCAAAAAACCGTGTACGGACTCCTATGAGAAACACAGAATTCTTCCCCGTAGAAGTAGGGCTACACCAGGATCGGCAGTTAGCCCTTACCTATTTGCTTTGATCCTTGATGACCTATCAAGAGGGATTCAAGAGGATATACCATTGTGCCTGATTTTTCCGGACGATATTGTGGTAGTTTCCGAGTCGGTGGTAGGTTTAAACAACATCCTAGAAAACTGGAGAGAAGCTTTAGAAGACAACGGCTTACGGGTCAGCCGGGAGAAGACTAAATATCTTAGATGTGACTTCAGTGCGATAGACCACAACGAAGAAGTAGATATTTGTATTGAAGATAAGATTATGCATCCTAAGGAGTCTTTTCGTTATCTCGGATCGGTGCTACACAAATCCGGGAGGATTGATGAAGACGTATCACACCGTATAAAAGTTGCCTGGATGAAGTGGAGGGCTGCCTCAGGAGTCCTTCATTATAGAAATGTCCCTCTTAATCTGAAGGGGAAACTCTATAGAGTCTCTATCAGACCCGCCATGTTGTATGGGTCAGAATGTTGGCCTTTAACGAAACCCCTTGCTAACAGGGTTGAAGTGGCAAAATTTAGGATGCTAAGGTGGACATGTGGTAAATCTCTACGTGACATGATCCCTAATGGAGTGTTTAGAACACTCCTTGAACTTGACACCATCATTAACAAGATGAGGGAAGGACGGCTGAGGTGGTTTGGACATGTCAGGAGAAGACCACAATCAGCACTAGTCAGGAGAGTGGAAGCTCTGGTAGTCGACGGTTTGAGGAGGAGGGGTAGACCTAAACTCAGGTGGGATGATAGAGTGAAGCAAGACATGAAGGAGCTTCTTTTGTCCGAGGACATGACCTTTGACAGGAATGAGTGGACAGCTAGGATTGGTCTAGGTGGGTAGGTGTTTTGTCTTGGTCCTTTATTTATTTATTATTATTATTATCATTATTGTTATTATTATTATTATTATTTAATTTTTTATAAAAACACCACTTTATTATTATTATTATTATTATTATTATTATTATTATTATTATTATTATTATTATTATTATTATTATTATTATTATTATTATTATTTAATGAAAATCTTTTATTTATTAATCACACAAAATTGGAAGAGAGCCGCAAAACAAGTTGCGCTACAGAAACCAAGTCCACCTTAGTGTCTTTCTTGTTTTCTCCTTTTGCTTTCTCTTTCGTTTTCCCTTTGTATGTTCGGTCTATCCGGGCCTTGCTTGGATCCCCTTTTTTCCCTTGCCCCTTTGCTCGCCCTTAGGTTTTTCTTCTGCCTTTAGACTTGCTTTGTGATGATGTGTTGGTTTGTGTGGACCTGTGTGCTTTGCTCATTTTTTGTTTGCTTTGGTAGTATGTGACCCTTGCCATGTCGTATGCTTGCCGTCGTTTTGGTGTATTTGCTTGTTTGTGTCTTTTGTGTGTCGGGCCCTCTTGGGCTCATTTTGGTAATCGTGCTTTGCTCGTTATGTTTTTTTTGTCGTTGTTTACCCTTGTGTAAATTTATTTTCATGCTAAAAAAAATTAATAAAAAATATATCTTATTATTATTAATTAAAATAGAACCAATTATAAATATATATCTATATATAATTTAAATAAATAAAATCTCTCCGATGTCTCCGGTCTCTCTCTCTCTTCATCTCAACTACTTATAAAGGCTACATAATTTTTGTTGAAAAACTCATTTCACCATCTCACAATTCTTTTAGTAGAAACTTTCCTCAACATTACCTTAATTAACATTTGAACATATTCAAAAACAGAAATCTCCTACAATGTAGTATATGTCAACACATGAAAAAGTTGTATGTCACCTAAACTTTTTTCAAACCTACGTTTCGTTCTCATTAACTACAATTCCATATTTAACAAAGTTGTTGACGTTTTTAATTGGGACTATTATAGGAAATGTTGAAACAATGAAACTAATAAGTGTGAAAACACTTATCCTTTTACCGCTTATTTCCAATAATAACAAAACCAAAACGTGTAATTTATGTCGTAAAAGTCGGAATTATGTGTGGTTTGTGTTTTTATTGTGTTTTAGGACCAAAAGATGAAAAAGGAAGAAAACACGGGCTTTCACGGGCTTTTACCGAAGAAAACGAGAAAAGACGAAGTCAAGAGATCAAGAGTGCTTAAAGAACGGATGTCCAAGACCTATTCTGAAGATTTATCGAAGAAAAGGTTTAAAGACGGAAGTTTAATTAAGTCGAAGAACTCAAGTCTAAATTATAGAAGAAAATTATTAAGACAAGTTCAAATCCCGAGACGACGTCGAGAAAAGACAAAGAATTAAATCGAGTCGAGAAGAAAAGAAAAAAAAGCACACCACACATGCACTTCCCACATAGCCTATAAATACCCCCCTAATCACATTAGGAGGGTGGTTAGCTAGTTTTATTTTTCTTTGTTTTAGTTCTCATTTTAGAGAGAGAAAGTATTTAGCTTTCTCTCACTAAAACTTCATCTTTTCTTTTAAGATTAAGCTTTAGTTAATCTTTGTATTTGAGTTTTATTAATCAAAAAGTTTAAGTTTAAGCTTTGTGTTCTTTAATCTCCTTCTACATTTCTTGATTTTGCTTATTCCTTAATCCGAAACTTCACTTTTGATCCGAATCATTCATGATCCGTGATTGAGTTTGATGTTGTGTGGTTAGAAAGTTCATTTCTTTTGTTTCTACATAAGCTCTTAGACGTATAAGCTATAAGCTCTTAATGTTTAGTGGCTTATTCGTTGTTTTAGCTCATTAACCTTTAAACTTTCTTAAAAAGATTATCTTTTTAAAGCTCGGTTTATAAAGGTTACGTGTTTAGATTCCTAAAAATTTCGAATTTGTGCTTATTTAATTTTTTTCCAAGTTGAAAGTGTTTATTGGTTACTGCTTATTCGTTTAAGCTTATTTACTTTTTGGACACCATTTCCATCTTAGAAGGTTTTACTTGGGCACGATCGTAGCCCAAGATCGTGCCCAAGTAAAACCTTCTAAGATGGAAATGGTGTCCAAAAAGTAAATAAGCTTAAACGAATAAGCAGTAACCAATAAGCACTTTCAACTTGGAAAAAATTAAATAAGCACAAATTCGAAATTTTTAGGAATCTAAACACGTAACCTTTATAAACCAAGCTTTAAAAAGATAAAATTTTTAAGAAAGTTTAAAGGTTAATGAGATAAAACAACGAATAAGCCACTAAACATTAAAAGCTTATAGCTTATACGTCTAAGAGCTTATGTAGGAACAAAAGAAATGAACTTTCTAACCACACAACATCAAACTCAATCATGGATCATGAATGATTCGGATCAAAAGTGAAGTTTCGGATTAAGGAATAAGCAAAATCAAGAAATGTAGAAGGAGATTAAAGAGCACAAAGCTTAAACTTAAACTTTTTGATTAATAAAACTTAAATACAAAGATTAACTAAAGCTTAATCTTAAAAGAAAAGATGAAGTTTTAGTGAGAGAAAGCTAAATACTTTCTCTCTCTAAAATGAGAACTAAAACAAAGAAAAATAAAACTAGCTAACCACCCTCCTAATGTGATTAGGAGGGTATTTATAGGCTAAGTGGGAAGTGCATGTGTGGTGTGCTTTTTTTTCTTTTCTTCTCGACTCGATTTAATTCTTTGTCTTTTCTCGACGTCGTCTCGGGATTTGAACTTGTCTTAATAATTTTCTTCTATAATTTAGACTTGAGTTCTTCGACTTCATTAAACTTCCGTCTTTAGACTTTTTCTTCGATAAATCTTCAGAATAGGTCTTGGACATCCGTTCTTTAAGCACTCTTGATCTCTTGACTTCGTCTTTTCTCGTTTTCTTTGGTAAAAGCCCGTGAAAGCCCGTGTTTTCTTCCTTTTCATCTTTTGGTCCTAAAACACAATAAAACACAAACCACGCATAATTCCGACTTTTACGACATAAATTACACGTTTTGGTCTTGTTATTATTGGAAATAAGCGGTAAAAGGATAAGTGTTTTCACACTTATTAAATCCCCTACACTTGACCATTGCAATGCCCTCTTGCAATGCATTAATTTTAAAGCACGGTTTACATTTTCAATCATAAATAACCCACCTTGGCCTTTATTAAATACTAAACATTTAGGGAAAATAAAAAGATTAAAACAAGTAAAGAAATCAAAGACTTACAGTGGGTTTTGGCTGCCATGAATGTTTATCATACTCAGTTCCCCATACCAAGCTTAAAAACGAGATCATTATTATTATAAGTTAGCAAACTAACACGAATTCATGTGGGCCAATTATTCACTTAGACTCCCTTATTCCTAGGTGTATCTCTTATATTTTATTTTTTTGTCTTGAATGATCACGAGGATGCATTGTTTGACTTATTTCGATAGTTATTTAGGCCGAAAATAAAGTGAACGATTTAATCAATAGTTAGCTAAAGGACAAAATCTTTTAAAACTGCTTCTCGGGACCTCATAAAGTTCATATCTTGGCATAACTTGCTTCACGATTTGAGACCTTTCTCGGACCGATATTTGGCAGTGACTTCATACTTCAAATCTTTGAGAGACGTTCTTGAATTTATGGTCTTCTCTTCATAATAGGAATTTCTTCACTTGAAGTTTTTGAGAGATCCTTCATACTTGGACAACGACTTCTTCATTTTTCTCCAATCTTTATTTTGGACTTTGATATACAACGATCCGCCTCCTTTTAGGATTTGGATCTATTAATCCTCATACCTTGTTAGGGCCTTTTTGGATAGACTTCTCCATGATCTTTTGGGGAGTTTTTGCTTTTCGTCGTGTGTCTCGATCCTTCATATTGCTTTTTGATAAATGATTCTTCACATCACTTTTGGATCTTTAGCAACAAAATGTAGCCCTCATGCCTTGTTAGGGCCTTTTCGGACTCGCCAATCTTCGCATCCCGCTTTAATAAGTTATGCCTTGGCTATAAACTCTAATTAATACCGAGCAACTTTTAAACGATCTTGGGCTAGAAGCTAAGTAACTTTTCAAATCGTACAACCTTATTTATTGCAGATAAATTTATTAACAACCGATTGGAGAATAGGCTCATAATTAACTCACATAAATTCACGAAAGAATACCAAACTTATAATTGACTCTATCATCTCTCGTTCTCCACAGTTTAAAATCTCAAGGAATGAGACTCGTGGATGCTTAGCCTATTAAATCAAAGTTTTGGGTTTTCGAGTCATCTATAGGATCTTGCAAATTCTTAGACTTTTTCAAGTTTAGAAAACGCATTTTAAAGTTCCCTTGATAAACAACTCTCTAGGATCAATTATAGGAACTTGCGAAAAGTTCTTGTTCTTAACCTGTGAGAGTTAAGACTTTCTCGTTTTAAAGCTCCCTATATAAAAGCCTAGCAAAACTTGACTTAAACACGTTAAGGATATTAGCTAGAGTAAACTTAGATAAGTAAACTCGGGATGAGTCAAAATATTCACGAGTTTGAAAAATTTAAAACCACTTTATTGAAAATTTATTCTATCAAAGAAAGTGAATAACGATAGCAAAGTAAAACTACAAGGCCAAAATAGATTAAAATTTTTGAAAAATGTCGAAAAATTGAATTTTCCGGTTAAAATGAGGGCAAATTCATGGAAAAGACCACTTACTTCGATAGAAGTCCCCCCCCCCCTACACTTGATATAAACATTGTCCTCAATGTTTAAGCATGTGGGAATAAATTCCCCTACACTTAAGACATTGTGCACTTTGTTTAAGTCTTGTTAAGGAAAGGACAACTAAAGTGATTTCAATGTGAACATATAAGATATGAAAAATTGAATCACGACAGTTTAGGATAGAACCAGGAAGACGGGAACACGGAATCACGGTTCGTCAAATGTCATCAAGAGTGGATCTTTGAAGCTTTAATCCCTGCACAAAATAAGAAACAAGACAACCAACACATATGGAGCTCCCCCTACACTTATTATGAAAGCGGTAAAGGATAGATCACGGGTTACCTCCCGAGAAGCGCTTGTTTTTGATAACCGAGTCACGAGCCTGACTCGACCCAAAACTAGTTCATGGGAAACGTGGTGAGGGATGGAATAATCTCATGAGAGATGTCCTCACCAAAGTACAACTTCAAACGCTGGCCATTCACCTTAAAATTGGGCAAATTTGGCTGAGAAAGCTCAATGGTGCCATATGGAAAGATTGTAGTGACGGTGAATGGACCAGACCAGCGGCTCTTCAACTTGCCCAAGAAGATCTTCATCCGAGAGTTAAAAAGTAAGACTTGATCACCAACGTGGAACTCTCAGTTCTTAATGCTTGCATCATGGATGATCTTGGTCTTCTCCTTGTAGATCAATGAGTTCTCGTAAGCTTCATTCCTCAGGTCATTTAGCTCGTTGAGTTGAATCTTGCGATGATCACCGGCTTTGTTGATGTCGAAGTTAGCCCACTTCAAGGCCCAGTATGCCTTATGTTCCATCTCGATGGGGAGGTGGCATGCTTTCCCGTACACAAGACGATAAGGTGTACAACCAATCGGTGTCTTATAAGCGGTACGGAAAGCCCATAGAGCATAATCTAACTTATCGGCCCACGCGGCACGATGCTCTCCCACAGTACGTTCCAGAATTCGCTTCAATCCACGGTTGGAAATCTCGGCTTGCCCATTGGTCTGGGGATGATACGCGGTGGAAAGACGGTGATTGACACCATACTTAGCCATAACTCTTGCAAATTGATCATTGCAAAAATGAGTCCCGCGGTCACTGATGATAGCACGAGGAACACCAAATCAAGTAAAAAGCTGCTTTAAAAAGTTCACAACCACCCTCGCATCGTTCGTTGGGAGAGCCTTAGCTTCAACCCATTTAGAAACGTAGTCAACGGCTACAAGGATGTACATGTTCCCTTTGGATGTTGGAAATGGCCCCATAAAGTCGATGCCCCATACGTCAAAGATTTCACATTATTGTATGAAATTTTGAGGCATCTCATCTTTATGTGTGATCTTGCCTTGGCGTTGGCAAGCATCACAATGCCTAACCATTTCGTAAGCGTCACGATAAATGGTGGGCCAATAGAATCCCGATTCAAACACTTTCTTAGCGGTGTAGTTGGGACCAAAGTGACCACCGGTGGGTCCTTTATGGCAAGCATCAAGGATTTGTAAAGCTGCTGGCCCATCAACACATCGACGAATGATCAGATCAGCACATTGTTTGAAGAGATAAGGGTCATCCCAGAAGTAAGTCTTAACATCTTTAAAAAACTTCTTCTTTTGTTAGGATGTTAACCCTTTGATGAGAATACCACCCGCTAAGTAGTTTGCAATGTCCGCAAACCACGGGGTGTCATCAAGATTGGAGTGAATAGACATTAAGGCCTCAAGGGGAAAAGAGTCATTGATCTCTTGGTTCGGATGATCCCCTTGATACGGATCCTCAAGTCTACTCAGATGATCCGCTGCTAGGTTTTCGGCTCCCTTTTTGTCACGAATTTCAATGTTGAATTCTTGAAGGAGCAAAACCCAACGAAGAAGTCTTGGCTTAGAATCTTGCTTAGTTAACAAGTACTTCAACGCGGAATGGTCGGTATAGACAATTGTGGTGGGAAGGACAAGATAGGGGCAGAACTTCTCAAAAGCATACACTACAGCTAAAAGCTCTTTTTCAGTAGTGGTATAATGCAATTGAGCCCCCGTCATTGTCTTGCTAGCATAATGGATTGGTTGGAAGTGTTTGTTCACTCTTTGGCCCAAAACCGCTCCAATAGCAAAGTCGCTAGCATCGCACATCAATTCAAAAGGTAGCTCCCAGTTAGGGGTGACTAAGACCGGTGCCTTAGTTAGCTTATCCTTGAGAAGATTGAAGGCTTCAATACACTCTTTGGAAAAGATAAAAGGAGCATCTTTTTCCAAGAGGTGGGTCATCGGGCGAGCGATTTTAGAGAAGTCTTGAATAAATCGACGATAGAAGCCCGCATGACCAAGAAAACTTCTCACACCCTTCACGGTTGAAGGTGAAGGTAATTTGGCTATGGCATCCACTTTAGTACGGTCCACTTCAAGACCGGCTTTAGAGATTTTATGTCCCAGCACAATGTCTTCTTTTACCATAAATTGGCAAGGCAAGAAGAGAATGAATCACCATAGACCGAGAAATCATCCATGAATACTTCCATGGTTTCTTCAACCATGTCATGGAAGATAGCCATCATGCACCTTTGGAATATCCCTGGAGCATTGCATAAGCCAAAAGGCATTCTTTTATAAGTAAATGTGCCGTAGGGACAAGTGAATGTGGTTTTCTCTTGGTCTTTAGGATCGATGGGTATTTGAAAGTAACCCGAGAAACCGTCTAAGAAGCAGTAATAATCATAACCCATTAGACGTTCAAGCATTTGGTCCATGAAAGGAAGGGGAAAATGATCCTTTCTCGTAGCATCATTGAGTTTGCGATAGTCTATACAATCTCTTCACCCTGTAACGAGACGAGTAGGAATCAACTCGTTGTTTTCGTTGGGTACAACGGTGATTCCGCCTTTCTTAGGCACACAATGGACGGGACTAACCCATGGTGAATCCGAGATAGGATAGATCATGCCCGCATCAAGAAGTTTGATAGCCTCTTTTTTGATAACGTTATGGATCTTTGGATTCACCCTTCTTTGGCTTTAAATAGTGGGTTTAAAGTCGTCCTCCATGAGAATTTTATGTGTGCAAAAGTGAGGATCAATTCCACGAATATCGGAGATCTTCCAAGCAATCGCTTTCTTGTGATTCTTCAGCATGGCGATAAGTCGGGATTTTTCTTCTTCTTTCAGGTCCTTTGCGATGATGACCGGTAACTTCTTGTTGTCTTCAAGGAAAACGTACTCGAGATGAGACGGAAGATCCTTAAGCTCTAAATCCGGAGGATTTTTGATGGACGACATAGTCAACTTCGGATAATCGGTAGAGATAGCCTTAGGAGACTGTGGAGAAATATGGTCCTCATTGAGAAGTTTCTCAATGGTACGAATGTCTTCATCCTAATTGGAGGGAGAATCGTCATATTGCAAATCCACATCTCCCAGAGTTGCTTCAAATTCTTTCAAGAGGAAATCACTTTCTCCAAATGGAGTTAGTGATGGAGCAATAGAGGCAACGGTCTCAACAGTGGGTAGAGAAGAAGAACCACTTTTACAAGCGTCTTGAAAATGTTCTTCGCAAGCCTCATCAAGAACGTCAATAAAATTAACACTCTCGTTTTCCGACGGCTGCTTAGAAAGTTTACCCATGTTGAAGACGATTTTATCATCACCAACTGTCATGATTAATTCGCCCGCGGCTACATCAATGAGAGTGCGACCGGTCCTCAAGAATGGACGTCCAACGATTAATGGAACACGGGGATCCATTTCATAGTCATCGACAACAAAATCCGCCGGAAAGGTGAATTTGTCGACGCCGACGAAGACATCTTCGGCTATCCCCACAGGATAAGCAACCGTACGGTTAGCTAATTCCAAGGTCATTCGGGTGGGGACTAGCTCGGGTAGAGACAATTGTTTCCAAACGCTTAAAGACATTAAGTTAATACTAGCACCTAGATCGGCTAGGGCCATACAATTCTCTACCCCAGGGAAGTTGCAAGGAATCAAGAAACGACCCGGATCACCAAGTTTGGTTGGTAATTTCCTTAAGAGGACGGCAGAGCAATTCTCATTAAGTTGGGTCTGAGCGATATCAAGGAGTTTCTCCTTATCACTGAGCAGATCTTTAAACATTTTGGTGTACTTCGGCATGTGAGCGAGAGCCTCAGCAAAGGAGATATTGAAATTCAGTTGTTTAAACATTTTTAGAAAGTTAGAAACCTGAATATCATCCTTGTTTTTCAACTTCTCTTTCCTCAACCTTGAGGGATAAGGTATATTGGATTGAGATGAAGGCTTCGGAATGGAATTCTCACTAACATCCTTGGGTACCCAACCTTGGGCTACGATCGCATTGATTGCGATCTGTTTGTTCTTTCTTTAGCTACGATCCAAATCCACGCCACGATCAATAACTACGATCTATGGGTGCGATGGGTTGTTACGATTCCTAGTTTCGATCGCATCGATTGCGATCAGTTGTGTTGCGATCACAAACCACGATCAAGGACCACGATCCACTAGTTGCGATCGTGGTTGTGATCTGGGAGTACGATCACGTTTACCCAACGCACTGCTGAGTGCGATCTGACTCCTTTGTTGTGATCGCATTGAGTGCGATCGGTGGGTACGATCCACCATTACTATTTGGGTACGATCGCGTTGCGATCTGACTCTGGTTTTTGCTTTGTTTTACTTAGTTTTCAAATCTAGTTTTTCCCGCCCTTTTTACTTAGTTAATTCTAAACAAGTTTCCAAGATTTTAATCAAGCTGTTAAGTTTTAATTTCCAAAGATTGCACACTTTTATTTGTAGTTTAAATTTCAAAAGCTTTCACTTTACTCAACGACAATTTTCTTACTTGCTTTTAGTTTTAAAATTTAGATAATCAATCAAACACATCCTCTTGTTTTCCAAAAGACAATTGAGTCACACTCTTAGCCGGTAATCAATTTGAAGAGATCGGACGATAAGATTTTATACTTGGCCACAATCCTTGTATTAGAAACATAAAATGTTTTAAACCTTATTAAACTTCCTGTATACACTTTAATACCACCATCTTCCTGTATGCACCGATTCATCACGAATTAATTACACCAATGCAAAATTCAAGGTTAATACCATTATCTATTTTTTTATCACAAACGATCTAATTTCTTTTTTGATTAATAACTAATCAGGGAATCAATGTTTTAATTTTGATATTAGGTTTCGTTATAGATACAATCAAGAATACATTTTTATTGATACATCTGTATGGTGATGATTCATCCGTCTCCAATGAGTATGTACCTAGTCTGATTCATCTGTCTTCAATGGTGATGATTTCTATGGCTATAGCTAAGGTTAGTCAACATGAACCTTTATTTTTTAGAATCTTATGTAAAATGTCAAGCTTGATGGATTTTATTTAGATTATTCTTTATTTTTTTTATGTTTATTAGTATTGTACTTTGTTTTCTCATAATTATTGTTATTGTTAGGTCTTTAATAATGCCATTGAAGTGTTAAGGGTTTCGAATAGGAATATGAATCCTCTCTGTGTATCCTTTGCAACTATCAATATAGGATCTGCAATGCTCGCCATGGATATGGTGAGAATCATTTTCAACGTCCCTCTTTAGTTATTATCCTATCTAACTCATATTGTCCATCCTTTAAGATATCTAAATTACTCTATCTCTACGGCGTGTGCCACCAACAACTTCTGATTATTTACCATTCAAACAAGGTCATGATGGGTTTCTTTATTGGGGAAGGAGCTGGAGTCATGTTGATGGAATCTCGAGCATGCTGAGGTTTGTTGAGATTTAATAGTAAAGATCTATGTAAAATTGTTTCTTTAGACGAGAACTATAATATGAAAGTATGCTAATGATTTGTGTTTCCGTTTGATTAAATCTCCTATTGGACAGACTAGGGGTGCAGCGATCTATGTAGAGTTTCTGGGAGGAAGCTTCACTTGTGATGCTTATCACATGACAAAGCCTCATCGTCAAGGTAGTAAAATTACAAGTTATTATATACTTCTATATCTATATCTTCTATACTACATTATAAAGAGCTCATCTCAATGGTTGAAAAGGTTGAAAATTTTAACAATTCCAAGTTTAACAAAGTTGCTGGTATGCTTAATGGGGACTATCTTAGAAAATGTTGAAATAATGAAACAGAAATGCATAATGATTTAAACATTATCAAACTTCCTCTATACAATTCAATCATCTACCTCTATAAAATTTATAAAACCATAAAAAATATCACATAATCATCACCAGTTCAAATCACCAATGGAAATCCAAGGTAAATACAATTATATTTTTTTGTCATAATCGATATAATTCTATTTTTATTAGTATTTAATCCAAGTATTCTATAACATCAAAGAATAAGTCTAGATGATTTGTGAGCCAGCATTCTGATGATCATGAGAACACCATTCTGCCATATAATCTGATGTGCAGTAACTTATTTAACTAGGAGATGTCTACTTTGTTTTATAATGAATTGTGACTGGCCCCTACATGGTCTTACATACTCATTGAGGACGGGTGATCTTATGTTTTTAATGGCTCTTACTAATCCCTACAAAAGAATGCAATTCAAAAATCAGCTTGTAATTATACTGTGATTTCAATTGTATTAAAAGCTTTAGCTATGTGTGTTGCTTGTGAAATCTAAATAGAACTTTTTTTGTAGTCTTAGCAGCAAGATCTAAGTGATTCTTCTTTTTACGAGATTCTTCAAATTTATCATTTTAAATTAGCTCATAACTGAAGCTATTATATATAGTTCATTTGATTGATATGATAATGTGCTGATATTGCTCTTGTCTTTGCAGGAAAATGGTTTACTTCATGTTCCCAAGGGGCATGCTAATAATCCACAGTATGGTCTTTCTCCCAAACTGTTGTTTTCGTATGGTGTTTGCCTGTATTATTTCTTCCCCGTTTTGAACAGACTCTTTACTTTTCTTTCTTCAAGTTGTTCTTTTCCGGATTTGTAGCAGTTATGCCTTTTTCCGTTATGTTTTACACTTGTCTTGTAGCTTTTGGATTTACCGTTTAAAAACATACAATATGATCTTTTCTTTGTATGCAATTTTTTTACAAAGGAAACTTCCTTTAGGTAAAGTATTTCTTATTCGACGGCCATGGTGAATTAAGATCCATATTGAGTGGTGCCTTACTTTGTTTATCCAGCAAATATACCTTTTTCCCCTGACCTCAGAGGTTCAGGTCAATGTTACATAACATGATTGACTAAATACATGTTGATGTCAGCTACGCCAGTAGTAATTCATGGTATGTTGTTAGGATAATAACAATCTAGTAAGTTAGGTTGTTATGAGGGTGTTTGTTTAGCTTATCAAGCACTTCCTTAATCTCTTTGGATTGAGAGGGTTGGTTAGTCTCATTTTGGGAGAGGAAAATGATTAGTATATGCTTTGCGCTTTTCAAATACATATTAGTCAATAATGTGTGCTTAGCTTTTTTATGTCTTTAATTCCAGCCACCTTCTAATGGGATTCGACTTACACCTTTTATTTTCATTGTTTAACAATGCAGCCACAGATGATACATAGTGTATGATGCAAATGAGTGGATTTGGCTTTGATCCATCTAAGGTATACTAATCTTGATGGTTTTATTTTCGCTATAATTATTTTAGATATAATTATGAATCACACTTCACTTTTCAAGGTAGAAAAGAAGGCGTAGGGCATGTGCTTCATTGTATACTGTCTAATTCTTTGGAAGTAATTGGAAGGGCAATTTGCCATTGCTATATATATTTGTTTATAGATACCATCTACATGCATCTCAGTTACCGACTATTATTTCTGGCTATAAAAACCCGGTCCTATTAAACTAAGGTAGATTAGCTAGAGAAAGCATGATTGATGATTCTGAAAATCGTTTGGATCATATGCCTTTAGTGAATTAGTTAGCATTAAGGGGAGGCTAAGGAAGAAAGTTGTAGCTTGATTAAGAGGTTGAGACCCCACATGGATCCAATATGATTTACACATTGTACATTTCATTCAATTCTGAATTAAGATATCCTGGATTATCTGCTCCTCATGCCAGTGCTTGCGTGATACTAATCAAGTTTAGGCTAACGTTGAAGTTACTTTTCTTAGGCCTGGTTTTTCTAGAACTCATAGCAGTGGGTATGCTCAAATTAGAGTAAGAATCAAATGGTTAGTTTTTTCATAAAGTAAAATAGGTTATTCTATCTTGGACATAATGGAATGGACCATTCTTGAAGGAATATGATTTTGACATGTTTGATCTTTGCCAAATTTTTTGCATATTGACTTGAGAGAGTTGAAATGTTTTGCATCCACTAATTCTTAAGTAAATGACCCAAACTTGGTAGCTTTAGGTTAGGTTATCTATCGAAATTGGCCTTTTGAAAGTACTTTTAACATATTGACATTCACGTTTAGGCTTATCAATTTAAGTCTTATAATTAACTAAAAGTTTTTATAAGTCTTATAATTAGCTCTTTTATAATGTATAGATATGTGTAAATTTAGATTGAATTAATCAATTAATCTTTTTTGGATAACTAAACTGGTAATATATAGTTATCTATGTCCTTTAGATATTAGAGAATGTTTAACTATTTTAGAGTGATGTTGGTATTCCGGGTAAACGAAACTGGTTTTGGTCGTGTTTTAGCTGGGTTTTTTTTGCCATTATATGCTATTTTTTTGGTCTAAACATAAGCTACATACATGTGCTTGCTAAAAAGGATAGCTCCTTGTGTTCAACCAAAAAAAGCGAACAACACCAAGATCCTTCTACCTGATATCCCATATGCATGGAAACTGACGGACAATGGGCTGCGTGAATTCGGCTACAATTCTTTCACATTCAGCTTGACCTCATTGGTAGTTATATTTTTTTCTTCATTATTCAACTAAATAAAAATAACATTATCAATTTCATATTGTAACGTATTTTTAATCTCCTATGACGTTGTAATAGTTAAGTTTATATAAAATTGCAATCATAATTCGTAAACCGCAGAGAAATTAAAGGTAGGTTATAAACATTTTGGATTCCAATGCTATACTTCAGATATAATAATGAACCATATGCTTATTCTTTTTAAAATTAGCTCATAAGTTTACTAAGGCAGTGTCAAAAAAAATGTAAGCTATTATCATATCACTTTACTAAGCAATGTAAAAATGCATATTTCTTTTTGCGTATTCAGAATTTTTATTATATGAATATTGTTCGAGTTATGAAATTATATAACCTTAAATACCTTTCGCATCTTGATGGTCCTGTAAAACTGAGGCAAACAAATTAAAACGCGAGTGTCTAATAGCAAGATTATTTTTTCTTGCATATAGAGGATATCGTGTACACCTACCAAAGGTATTAGTGAAACTTTACACTTCATATGTCATGTACCAAGAAGTTTATTTTTATCGTATAATTATGTAATGTTCCACTTTCAGGTTCAATAAATATTTATATATGGTGTTTGATACATGTTAAAAATCTATCGCATGATACGAGTTTGCAAATTCATTTTTATCTTTTCACGTTTTGTTTTGAACATTACATGAAATACATACTACAATATCGTATATCATTATTATGTGTCTCTAGGCATTTCTGCCGCTATGCGCGGGTATTCGCCTAGTATATATATACATGTAAAAAATTAAAAAAAAATTAAAAAAAAACTTTTTCTCTCTTAGCCGGTGGTCATACCTGGAACCAGTCTCCCTGTCCTTGGGTTTCCTGAGGATAGGGGTATGATCTGTTTACATCTCACCTCCCCATACCTTGCCCGGTCGAGATTGGATATCGTTGTTGTTGTTGCTATTATACATGCAAAACTATTGATTCTTCTAGCAATATTAAAATTGTTGATTATATATCACATATTCATAGTCTAAAATAATGTTTAAATTTTCTGATATTATATAGTACTTCGTAACTCATTGAATTTGGCTTGACCTGTCGTGCCCACCAATGAATTTAGTCACCTCAAGTAAGCAAAGAAAACCATCTTAGTCTGGCACTTGGTCGACCTGTATAATTTAGTCACCTCAACTAAACAAACAATATTACACACTTTGAACCTTACTCGACCCGGATAATTGCCCGGTTGATTGGTTGACTATTTAAAATTTCTCCTCGCCCAAATTAAGGAACCACCTTACTTTCATTCTTGGCTAGATCCGTCACTGTGTCTATACGTGATCTTAATTATTCCGTTGCATATTCGGTATTATTAATGTATTAATATAATTAATGGTTTTAATAAATTCTAACAAAAACTGTGTCACTTTGTATTAGATCGTGATTATATATATATATACACAACATATGGAACATGTTACATGTAGCAAACACGTCCCATACGCGAAATAGCATGAATTCGAAGAGTAGCTGAATCTTAGTCTGGTTTTTTTGTTGTGCTAATATTGTTTAAGTTAATGATATCTAATTAAAGAAGCATAAATATTATTTGAGCTTTCCTCTTTTGGCCCATGCATGTTCTCCAAAGCGACCGTTTAAGTTTAAGAATGTTGGAATCGTAAACCCAACAACCGAAGATCGATATGCGGAAACCTAGATCCCTTTTAGAAGATCGCAGAGTTGTAACGACAAACCCAGAAGAACGACACAAAGGTAACCAAACGATTTACTTTATTATACTAATCGGTTGATTACAATAGAAAGAATAGAAGTTACGGTGTAACGAGTCCTTCACCCCTCATCTCTATTTATAGAGATGAGGGGTAATCCTAACCGACCTAGGATTGGGCTGCAACCCACATCCGACTCAAAACATAGTACATTAAGAAAAGTTCACTTAGGTACCTCCTACTTATCGCATACGTTAACTAGACTTGACACTAATACTAACAATTTCCACCTTAGTGACAAGACTAGTTAGCCCCGACTCCAAGTATCTCCATGCAATACTTGAACTTCGGACCTGGAACCACCTTTGTGAAAGCGTCAGCTGCATAATCTTCCGTGCCTATCTTTGCCACTTCAATCTCTTTAGATTCTACGATCTCCCTGATGAAGTGATACCTCACGTTGATATGCTTCGTCCTCTCATGAAACATTGCATTTCTTGAGAGATGAATCGCCCCTTGATTATCACAATTCACAACCACTGACCTTAAGTTTATTCCCAGCTCGATTAGTAGACCTTTAAGCCAAATGCTTTCCTTAACAGCTTCCGTAAGCGCCATATACTCCGCCTCTGTAGTAGACAATGCAACAACATGCTGCAGAGTTGCTTTCCAACTCACAACACAACCATGTACCATAAACACGTACCCGGTTATCGACCTACCCTTGTCAGGGTCTTTAGCATAATCGCTATCCACGAAACCGTCAACATCCACGTGCTTCCCTTGATATCTACCATACACTAGACCTACATCAGCAGTGCCCTTCAAGTACTTCAAAATCCACTTCACCGCTTCCCAGTGATTTTTATCCGGATTCGCCAAATACCTGCTCACAATGCTAACAGCATACGCAATATCCGGTCTAGTGCAAACCATCAAGTACATTAAACTACCTACAACATTCGCATATGGGACCTTACTCATTCTTTCCACATCCCAGTCATTCGACGGACAATCCTTCAAAGACACCTTGAAGTGTGCTCCCAATGGCACAGAGACCGACTTGCCATTATCCACTCTGTAGTTATTCAGAATTTTCCGCACATATCCCGACTAAGACACCTTCAGGGTTCGGTTACCCCTATCCCTGACAATCTCCATACCAAGTATCTTCCTAGCTGGACCAAGTTCCTTCATATCAAACTCTTTCCGCAGCAGTCCCTTGGTATATTCGATCTCGGACTTGCTTTTACAAGCAATCAACATATCATCTACATACAGCAGTAGATATATGTACATACCTGGTGCAAACTCCTTGAAGTAAACACAACTATCATAGTTGCTACGGCTAAACCCATTGCTGACCATATAAACATCAAACCGTTTGTACCACTGCCTTGGAGACTGCTTAAGACCATAAAGGGATTTCTTCAACAAACATACCTTGTTGCCCGTTCCTTCTTCAAAACCAAGCGGATGCCTCATATAAATGGTTTCTTCAAGATTACCATGCAAAAACTCCGTCTTCACATCAAGTGGTTCCAACTCGTAATCTTCACAAGCAGTTAATGAGAGAATCACCCTAATAGATGTATGTCGAACCACGGGTGAGAATACCTCATTATAGTCAATCCCTGCTCGTTGTGTGAAACCCCGAGCTACCAGCCTTGCTTTATACTTTGGTTTCTGAACGCCTTCAATCCCTTCTTTAATCTTATACAACCACTTGCAGCTTACCAGCTTCTGACCACGTGGTTGATCGACCAGCTCCCAAGTATGATTCTTCTTTATAGAACTCATCTCTTCCTCCATAGCACGAACCCACTCATCCTTATCAGATGAATTAATCGCCTCCTGGAATGTGATTGGTTCATGTGTATCTTCTTCCTCAGCAATAGCAAACGCATAAGCCGTAATATCATCTTCTTCCCTAGACCCTGATGATCTAGACAATGATACATTACCTTCATTCCTATACCTTGCAGGTTTAGTAGTTGTTCTCTTAGCTCTATCACGCACCAGAACATAGTTGTCCAGATTCTGTTGTTGAGGCATTGCATCTACTACATCTTCAACTTGATCCTCATATTCATTCCCTGGATTTACCCCAGTATGAGGATCCACAGTTGGTTCGACCCGACTGCCTTGAAGTTCCACCTCAAACTCAATTTCCTTCCCAGAATCTGCAGCACCAGCACCCTTGAGAGTATCCTTATACATAAGGCTCTCATTAAAGACCACATCCCTGCTTATGATTATCTTCGGTTTAACATCATCCAACCTCCATAATCTGTATCCCTTCACACCCTCAGGATACCCCAGGAATATGCATTTTATAGCTTTAGGCTTGAGCTTTCCCTGATTCACGTGTGAATAAGCAACGCAACCAAATATCTTCAACATCTCGTAATTCGCCTGATGTCCTGACCATAAATCCATAGGTGTCTTCTTCTCCAATGCTTTAGATGGAGACCTATTGATCAGATATGCTGCCGTCACCGTTGCTTCAGCCCAGAATGATTCTGCCAAACCAGACTGAATCAGTAAACACCTAACCTTGTCCAAGAGCGTCCTGTTCATTCGTTCTGCTAGACCATTCTGTTGTGGAGTTCCAGCAACCGTCAAATGTCTTGCTACCCCGCTCTCCTTGCACAAGTTATTAAACTCCTGATTACAAAACTCCAAACCATTATCCGTTCGAAGTTTCTTCAGTCTTCTACCTGTCTGGTTTTCTACCAACTGCTTCCACTCCTTGAACTTGTTGAACGCCTCACTCTTGTGTCTAAGAAAATAAACCCAAACCCTCCTCGAATAATCATCAACAATCGATAAGAAGTAACGACAACCACTCATCGATTCCACCCGAGAAGGACCCCAGAGATCCGCATGGACATAGTCTATAACCCCCTCTGTTGTGTGCTGACCTCGACCAAAACTCACCCTGGTCGATTTTCCAAGAACACAATTTTCACAAAATTCGAGCTTACCTAGACCTTCCTTCCCCAGCACCTCTCTTCTTTTGAGTTCATTCAAGCCTGCTTCACTAATGTGACCCAGGCGTTTATGCCACACCTGCGCAAGACTTTCCTTTTCTTCTATACCGACACTAGCTTCGCTTGATTCAGCCCAACCATCCAAGGAGTACACACAATTTTCCTTCAAAGTTCCTGACAAAACCATCAAAGAACCCTTGATCACCTTTACTCTTCCATTCTGCAACTTCACGGTATAGCCCTCTCGATCCAGAGTGCCCAAAGATAACAAATTTCTTTTCAACTCGGGAATGTAACGCACATTCTCAAGCACAAAACTTGAACCATATTTCATTTGTACTCTCACCTTCCCTATCCCCTTGATGGCACATGCTCTATTATCACCGAGCAAAACCAGACCTCCATCAAGCTCCTTAAAATCAAACAAGAAGTCCCTCCTAGGCGTCATGTGATAGGAACCACCAGAGTCCATGATCCACTCTAAGAACCTTTCCTCACTCACCGCCATCAACAAATCACCATTGTCATAACCCTTAGAATACGTCCCAGCGTCCTGTTTTGCATTCTTGTTGACAAAGCCAGTTGATTTCTTCTTGTTCCATTTTGGACAGTCTTTCTTAAGGTGATCCTCAGAATAGCATATGTAACACTTCTGTTTATAAGTTCCTTTACCCTTTGACTTTGATCGCGAACTACCACGTCCTTGATTACCCCGATGCTCCGGCCTCCCCCTTACGAATAACCCATCACCATCATCCTTTGCATCTGTCCTCTTCTTCAACTCCCATGAATTGAGGGTAGACAAGACATCTTCCAAAGAGAGCGACTCCCATCCATAAAGCAATGTCTCCACAAAGTTATCATATGAAGATGGTAATGATGTAAGTAACATGAGTGCCTGATCTTCGTCATCAATATCAACGTCTATGTTCGCCAAGTCACCGATCAACTTATTAAACTCATCTATATGTTCAGATAGTTTCTTACCTGAATGCATGTAGAAAGTGAACAGCTTCTTCTTCAAGTACAATTTATTGGCTAAAGACTTTGTCATATACAAAGTTTCTAACTTTAACCAAACACCCGCAGCAGAATTTTCTTTGTTGACTTCCCTCAACACCTTGTTATCCAAGCATAAGAGTAAGGCACTGTGTGCTTTTTTATAGACATCCGTCTTCAACGCCGCAGTCTTTTGAACGTCCGTCATGGTATCCGGGAAAGTATCTAACGCAGCCTCCCAACCATGTTGAATTAATAGACACCGCATCTTCACACGCCACAACCCGAAGTCATTAGACCTGTCGAATTTTTCGACGTCAAACTTCGCTATCGACGACATATTCTTTCTCCCTTGTTGCGTAAAAAAAACCCTTCTTGCAAATCGATTTAATTAGAAGAACCCTAAACCTCGATCACGTACAAGCAAACCGACCGCAAACTTGAAAACCCCAAGCAAACCATGATCAAACTTGTACCACAAGAAACCCGCAACAAGAACCTTCGCTTAAATCGTATTGTACCCGATATAAAACAAGAAGTTTTAATAATAAAACTCAAAACCTTATATCAAATCAAACAATTGAATATTCTATATAATATACCACTTGTAACCAAATAATGACAATATGTATATTATATTAGAAAACCAATTCCACTTTGTAGCCTCCACGTGAACAATAAAAGAAGAATCACCTTTTATTTATTATAGATCACGTGTTTAAAGACAATAAAACCTGCCAACTTCGTCTTCTCCGTCGGATGACCTGCAACTCCAAAGAAAAACTAGATCGACAACCTCGAAAACCTTTTCTTTCACGAATACTTCTCTGATCTAGCACCGATCTCCAATGATCACTACTAACCGTAAGCTCTGATACCACTTGTTGGAATCGTAAACCCAACAACCAAAGATCGATATGCGGAAACCTAGATCCCTTTTAGAAGATCGCAGAGTTGCAACGACAAACCCAGAAGAACGACACAAAGGTAACCAAACGATTTACTTTATTATACTAATCGGTTGATTACAATAGAAAGAATAGAAGCTACGGTGTAACGAGTCCTTCACCCCTCATCTCTATTTATAGAGATGAGGGGTAATCCTAACCGACCTAGGATTGGGCTGCAACCCACATCCGACTCAAAACATAGTACATTAAGAAAAGTGCACTTAGGTACCTCCTACTTATCGCATACGTTAACTAGACTTGACACTAATACTAACAAAGAAATATGATCGGTAATCGGTGTATTTTGCATACACCTCATAGCATGTTAATTTAGTATATTTATATATTTATTTTTCGTTATATATGTACTTTGAGTGTGTTTTGTGATTATGTAGGTTACGAGCGAAGTGGAATAAAAATGGACGCTTAATTAATTTTTTGGAGAAAAGACATTGTGAGCGCCGATAAATGAAGAAAAAATATTGAAGAAAAAGATTTGAGCGCGTCGCAATATTTTCAGTCATCTTTTATTTGTCCAGGCTTCGTTTGAGCAATTATTGGTGTTGGGTTAATTTTTATTGGGCCAAAGTTATTATATGTCAAAAGAATTAAAAAAAAAAAAAAGAAGCCTTTTGGCCCATTTGGACCCAATGGCCCAATATTTAACCGACACCAACCAAAGTATAAAAAGAAAAAAAAAAGCCACCGATTGGGAGGGGGAGAAACACATCATTCGGTTGAATAGCAAAAAGCAAGAGATATAAAAAAACGATTGAAAAGGGATTTTGTAATTTGGTGGGGTCATTAGATACGAATATCAATTTACAAACATTGAAGTTGAGTGGGACAGCATTCAAACGCATCATCAATAAAAAAGAGGACGAAAATTATTGTTGTAACAGTGGAGATGAATAGCGGACAGCGGGTCGGGTACATCGCGATGTCCGGCTAATTTTGTTGTAATTCCTTCCCCGGTAACTTTATTTATGGTTTGATCATTACTTTTGGATTATCATATTTTTATTACACTGATTTATGATTTATTTATAAATTATTTTTATCGATTTGATATTATGTTTAATTATTTGTGTTAGACAATTTATTGTTAGTTAACGATTCATACTTATTTTATTTAGGAAAAAAAGATGGTCGTATAATCAACATAAGTTGTACCTAAATAAATTGTTAAAACATAATTATTGGTTGGATTATTTTAAGATTTATTATTACGAGTCGTTGATGAACATAATAAATGCCGACATTAATTCATTCATATTAAGTCAAAATAATCTTTGTAATCGGTTCTAAAAAGTTTCGATAATCCATAAGTGTGACCAACCATAAATATTAGGAGCTGGAAGGGATTACATTTTTCTTTTAATTGTTTACATCTTTATTTTATTTTTCTAGCTTTACTATTAGTTTAATAATTATTTTAATTTTTAATCAGCATTTTTGTTATCAAAAGTATTTTAGTTGTCAGACTTCAAAACCACAACCTTTATTGATCAGTGATCACCTCAAAACTTAAACTAAAACCACATAGTCCTCGTGGATCGATACCCATTAACCCTATCTAGTATAAGGTAATTAGGTTTTTTTTTTTACCGGCACTTCGACGTCGATCAAATTTTGGCGCCGCTGCCGGGGACTCAGTGAGCTTTTCGTTTAAGTTTTTGTTAATATTTTTCTTAAATAAAATAAAAAAATACAAAAAGATTTTATTTTTCTTGTTTGTTTGTTTGTTTCTTGTTTTGTTTGTTTCTTGTGACTGTGCAGGTTAGTGTATGCGCACACGCAGATCGGGACGAACATCACCGTTATCTTACGATCCTGAGGTTGAGAAAAGTGCAAGGTTAAGAAGAAAGACGTTTCGACAGTTTTCTACTAATCTTGATTTTTCAGGTTTAGCAGAGCTTTTCGCTGAAATGCCAGGTGACGAAGATGTTGGCGGAAGTGCTAGCGGCAGTAGTAGCGGAGAAGAATCTCCACCACGGGGTGTTGATTCTTATTACAGGCCGGGGATCTTCGAGGATCCTTCGCCTATCGTTTATCCGGATCCGGTTAAAGGGGTTACAAGTAACTTCAAGATCCAGCCGAACCTCATAGCAATCTTGCCAGTGTTTAGAGGTCGTGAGGAACCATACGCACATCTGCGAGAATTCTTCTCAATTGCTGACACACATCAGGTTAATAACATTACTAAGGATGAGGTAAGACTTCGCCTTTTTCCTTTTTCTCTTAAAGATCAAGCTAAGGACTGGTTCTCATCTCTTGAGCCAGGTAGTATTAACTCATGGTCTGAAATGCAATCTGCTTTTCTTGAGGAATTTTATTCTATAAGTAAAACTACTGCCATTAGGAATAAGATTAAATCCTTTCGTCAAATCCCAGGCGAGCAGTTTCATGAAGCATTTAATAGACTTAAGGAGTTATTAAGAACATGCCCTCATCACGATGTTCCAAAATGGGAGCTTGTCAAAGTCTTCTATGATGGGTTGGATTATAACAACCAACAATTTTTGATGGCCACTAGTGGGGGTATGTTTTTCTCGCGACCTATGGAGGAAGAATAGGAGTTTTTTGAAAAACTAAGCAAAGGTTCTAAGACCCAAGCTTCAGTGGATTGAAACAACCACCCATCGTCCGCCAATTATGTGTCTAACCATCGTGGCACAAATTCTGAAATTAGCGAGTTAAGTAAGAAAGTTGATCTTTTGTTGAAAAATATAGGAAAAGGTGTTCCAAATGTGTCTAATGTGTCGCATAGTGGGTGTTCAATGTGTGGCGATCCAAGTCACTCTGTCGATAATTGTCAAAGTTGGGGGGCGCCACCGAATGAGGAGGTAAATGGAGTCTACGGTGGTCGTCCACGAAATGACCCATTCTCCGAAAGTTACAATCCTGGATGGCGCAATCACCCCAATTTCCGTTGGAAAGATGAAGACACTCGCCCTAATAATGCCCAACAACAACACTATGGTTACAAACCAAGGTATGAGGGTGGCGATTCATCTAACTTCCAACAAAATTCTTACAATCATAGGCCACAACAACAATATCCAAATCAGGGCCAAGGCCAAGATGATAACCGTCTCTTGAACCTTGACCGAAAGTTTGATAGGCTTATGGATTCATTGTCTACCAACAATCAAGAGATTAATAGAAAATTTGAGGTCACTAATCAAAGACACGAGACCACTACTAAATCTATTGCAGCTCTTGAGAGACAAGTTGGTCAATTAGCGGATCAATTAAGCAAAAGAGATGAGGGAAGGCTACCGAGCTACCCTACCATGAATCCCGCACACAAGAAAAATGGAAATGAGCACGTGAATATGGTGACATCTCTTCGAAACGGTAAAATCTACAACAATGACAAGGGAATTCCAAATTCTCCTGATGTCGAGGATTTCGTCACTGATGACGAAATTATTGTTGAAGGTAAAAATTCTGATAATGTTAAGTCCGGTTCTGAGTTGGTAAATGATTTGTTAAATGATTTTCCTAAACCAACAACACCGAATCCTAAAGCTACTGAATCTCCCGAAGTTAAGGAGGGTGGTGTGTCCAGCACACCTTACCCTACAGCTTTGGAGAAATCGACATCTGCAAAGTTAGCTAAAAAGGGTCCTCATGCTGAGGATATGTGGGAGACTTTCAAGCAAGTTAAGATCAATCTCCCCCTTATTGATGCTATCAAGCAAATTCCTGCGTATGCCAAGTTTTTAAAGGACTTGTGTACCCAGAAGAGGAAGCTGAAGGCGTCTTTGCCTAAAAAGATTGACCTAACTGAGCATGTTAGTGCAGTCTTATCTAGCTCCCTTCCTCCTAAATTCAAAGATCCTAGAGCACCGTTGATTTCAGTGGTGGTCGGAAATATTGCCATTAAGAAGGCGCTCCTTGATCTTGGTGCTAGTATCAACATCCTTCCTGCTAGTTTGGTTGATAAGTATGACTTAGGAACTCTTCGTAAGACAGACACCATTATTTCCTTAGCCGATCGATCTACCAAAATTCCTAGAGGTATTTTAGAGGATGTAATTGTGAAAGTTGATGATTTCTATTACCCAGTTGACTTCTTTGTTATGGACACCGAGTCACAATACAAGGATGTTCAACCAACTATTATCCTTGGCCGCCCATTCTTAGCCACGATAGATGCTAGGATTAATTGTCGAACTGGCGCCATGGATATTGCATTCGGTAATAAGAAGATAAGATTGAATGTGTTTAATTCTATGAATTCTCCTACGATGAATGAATGTTACCAAGTAGATGTGATTGATGAGGAAGTTCAAAAGCATGCATCCCGTATGCTTAAGGATGATCCTTTGGAATTATATTTAACTAGTGATAACGAGGAGATTCTTGATGTTGCTGAAGTTCTAGAGATTCAAGAGTGTTTGGTCAATTCTTTGGACCATCAAAAACCACCTTGGTCTTATAAAGTGGAGCCCTTGCCTTCTACTTTTGACACGGCCACGAAGCCGTCTTTGGAGGAGCCTCCAACTCTTGAGCTAAAACCTTTGCCACCTAATCTCAAATATGCTTTTCTAGGTCCTAATAATATGTTACCCGTTATTGTTGCTTCTGATCTTTCTGAATCACAAGAGGGAGCACTCCTAAAAGTGCTTTCCAAGTACAAAGCAGCAGTAGGATGGACGATTGCAGACTTAAAAGGGATCAGCCCTTCATTATGTATGCATCGAATTGTTACGGGCCCAGATATTAAGCCAGCAAGAGATGCGCAAAGGCGCCTGAATCCTAATATGAAAGAGGTGGTGAAGACGGAAGTTCTTAAATGGTTAGATGCTGGTATCATCTATCCCATCTCGGATAGTAAATGGGTAAGTCCTACTAAAACGGTGCCTAAAAAGGCCGGAATCATCGTTGTTGAAACCGAGAATGGGGAAAAGCTCACAACCCGACCAGTCACTGGGTGGAGAGTTTGTATAGATTACCGTAAGCTGAATAATGCCACATCTAAAGATCACTTCCCACTACCTTTCATTGATCAAATAGTTGAGAAGCTTTCTGGTAAGAAATTTTATTGCTTCTTGGATGGGTACTCTGGTTATAATCAAATACCCATTCATCCTGATGACCAGGCCAAAACTACGTTTACATATCCATATGGGACGTTTGCATTTCGAAGAATCCCTTTTGGCCTGTGTAATGCACCCGCTACCTTTCAGCGGTGTATGATGAGTATCTTTTCTGACATGGTTGGAGAATCTGTAGAGATATTTATGGATGATTTCTCCATCTTTGGTCAGTCTTTTGAAAGCTGCCTTGATCAGCTTGAAAGTGTGTTAAAAAGATACACCGAAACTAATCTGGTGCTTAGTTGGGAGAAGAGTCATTTCATGGTTCGAGAGGGAATTGTATTAGGGCATGTTGTGTCTGAAAAAGGATTTGAGGTTGACCGTGCCAAAGTTCAAGTAATTTCAACCCTTCCTCCTCCCACTACCGTCAAAGGTGTGCGTTCTTTTCTTGGTCATGCCGGGTTCTATAGGCGATTTATTAAAGATTTTAGTGCTATATCAAAGCCTCTTTGCAATCTACTCTTAAAAGATGCACGCTTTGATTTTAATGAATCATGTCTTAAAGCATTCAATATGCTTAAGCAAAAGCTTGTAGAAGCCCCTATTCTGCAATCACCTGATTGGTCGAAGCCTTTCGAGATCATGTGTGATGCGAGTGATTATGCCGCTGGGGCGGTTCTAGGACAGCGGGTCGATAAGAAACCCGTTGTGATCTTTTATGCTAGTAAGACTTTTTCAGAAGCTCAAATGAATTACACCACTACTGAAAAAGAGTTGTTAGCCGTGGTTTTTGCTCTTGATAAGTTTAGGTCCTATATTTGGGGGCATTCTAAGGTGATAGTATTTTCAGATCATAGTGCTTTAAGACATTTGTTGACTAAGAAAGAGACAAAACCGAGGTTGCTTAGGTGGATTTTGCTTTTACAGGAATTTAATCTAGAAATTCGGGATAAAAAGGGGTCAGAAAATGTAGTTGCCGACCATTTGTCTAGAATTATCCCTCCGCCGTTCAACCCTTCTGATGTGATTAAGGAAAGTTTCCCGGATGAAAGTTTGTTTGAGGTTTCTAAGGTTCCTTGGTACGCAAATATAGTTAATTACTTAGCTGTTAAAAAGCTTCCGGATTTTTGGTCCAAGCAACAAAGAAAATACTTCTTCTCCCAGTTGAAGCATTATTTTTGGGAGGATCCGGAGCTCTATAAGGTGTGTGCTGACCAAGTTGTTAGGAGATGTGTTCCCGACCATGAGCATATGGACATATTGGCTCATTGCCATTCTTATGCGTGTGGTGGTCACTTTGGTGCTACAAAAACTGGGCATAAAGTCCTGCAAAGCGGTTTCTTTTGGCCGACTATATTTAAGGATGCCCAGTCTTTTGTGAAAGCATGTATTCGTTGCCAAAAAGTTGGAGGGATTTCAAGGCGTGATCAAATGCCTATGAATCCCATACTTTTTGTTGAGATCTTTGACGTGTGGGGTATTGACTTTATGGGACCATTCCCAACTTCCCATGGCAATATGTACATTTTAGTGGCAGTTGATTATGTGTCTAAGTGGGTAGAGGCTGAGGCTACTAGAACAAATGACCATAGTGTAGTTCTTAAGTTTGTTAAGAAGAATATTTTTGCTAGGCATGGAATTCCTAAGGCTATCATTAGTGATGGGGGTTCCCACTTTAAGAACTTTTAATTTGGGAAATTACTGAAACACTATGGAGTTAATCATAGGATAGCTACCTCTTATCACCCACAAACTAGTGGACAGGTTGAAGTATCTAATAGGGAGATTAAGCGAATTTTAGAAAAGACCGTCCGTAGTGATAGGAAAGATTGGTCCTTGAGGTTAGATGATGCTTTGTGGGCATATAGGACAGCTTTTAAGACTCCTATTGGTATGTCACCGTATAAGTTGGTATATGGCAAGGCGTGTCATTTACCGGTTGAGATAGAGCATAAGGCTGAATGGACGATTAAGACTGTTAATTTGGATTTATAGAAAGCGGGTAGTTCTAGGAAACTTCAATTATCTGAATTGGATGAGATTAGACGTGATGCTTATGAAAGTTCTAGGATTTATAAGGAGAAAACCAAAGCTTTTCATGATCGACACATCACCAAGAAATCGTTCTTGGTTGGTCAAAAAGTTTGGTTATTCAATGCTAGACTTAAGCTTTTTCCTGAAAAGTTAAGAAGTAAATGGACGGGTCCATATATAGTGACTCAAGTCTCTCCATACGGAGCCATTGAAATAAAAAATATGGTGGTTGGAGAGCCGTTTAAAGTTAATGGACACCGTTTAAAGCCGTATGTTGAGTTAGAAAGTGACCAGATGGAAACGGTGGATGTGGTTTACTTGGAACCAATCCAACCGTCTCAATAGCTCTTTTGAGTTATGTCTGGCTGAAGACGGTAAACTTAGCGCTTCGCGGGAGGCAACCCGTGGTTTGTGGAACTTTGTGGGTGTGTTCACTACAAACCCTCACGAGACAAAACTCGTCCAGTCGGGCTACCGAGTGGTTTAAAGGCTTGTTGCATACGCTAAATGCAACCGTGATTCCTACGAAAGTGAGTTAGATTTTTGTTCTTTATGTGAGTTTGTCAAATTGATTTTTAACCAAAATTTCAATTTAAAGTTTTTGCATTAGGGACAATGCAATGCTTTAAGTTGAGGGGGGTGGCACATGTGTTACATGTTTTTGTGTGAAATTTTGGTCAAAATAGGTTAAAATGTGATTTTTGGGAAAAATTGAAAATTTTTAAAATTTTAAATCACATTATAAGAGTCTTGTGCTAATTAGATGTGGAAGTTCTTCTACATATATGTTTGTTGAGTGTTTGCAGATTCTGAAGATTAGCTTGTGGATGATTTATTGGAGCAAGCTAGAGGATTTGGCCAAAATTATCAGGTGCACCCGATTCCATTGTATAATTTGGTTATTAAATTGATTTGATTGTTTGCATGTAGTTAGGCATATGTATAATTAGATGATCAAACCACGCCGGTTGAATTCCCTCTATTTTCCTTTGCTTAGATCGAGTAAAAAGTTTAAATAAATAATATGAATATAGTAATGTAATAGTTGGGTTAGGACATTTGAAATTGATCTTATTCGGCTCGCCACCCGCGCACGGTGGCCTTAGAAAAGAGTTGGAGAACTGTCATAATTATTGGTGGTAGTCATATGCTGGGCTTGCCTATCTGATTCGTCACCCGCGCAAGGTGATACTTTAGTTGTTAGCATGGGTCAGACGCCAATCTTTATGATGGATAGCATTGCACTTGGCTGAGACAATTTTATGTGAAATAACTCAATCCTTGAATTGTTGTAATGAAATTAAAAAGATTAGTTTAATTTAGTGCATTGTATAATTATACTATGTGGTAGATAACTCCATCATGTGATGTACCAGTAGGCACGAAGTATAACTGTTCCCATTTAATTAAACAGACTTAATTAACCGGTTCTCATGTGCCGATGTGTTTTAGTATGCACCTATAGGATAGATATTCATTTTTCTGAATAATTGGTCTTTATATCAACCTTAAAAGGAGTGTATAAAGTGTTCGGGATGACTTGTATAAGAAACGGTCTCGAATGACTAAAAAAGAGAGAGCTTATGTGTGATGTGAAAAAAATGAAAAAAAAATGTGAAAAAAAAATGATGAGAAAAAAAGTGGAAGTATGTAAGCTAAAGTATGATGGCTTATGATGTGCTCTTATGGTATAAAAACTCCAATGTTATAAAAGGTGTACGATATTCTCACCTCATGTTTTAGATTAATGTTTATATTGATTATAGGTGTGTATTATGTACGTTGGACACATGGTTAATTATATGAAATATAAAGTAAATGGAATCAATGGGAATGGTTATGCTAAGTGTTTAAGAAGGACAAAAATATTGGTAATCATTTTGGATTATTTGTCATGTAGGATGGTTATTAGTATATTAGGTTGAATGTGATCTTTTTGATTAAATTTCAATAGTATGATTAAAAATTATGAAATTAACATGTTCGTCTATTTTTATTTTATTTTTACACGAGACGGTAAAAGTTAAGTTGAGGGGAGTTAATCGGTTTATTTTGCATACACCTCATAGCATGTTAATTTAGTATATTTATATATTTATTTTTCGTTATATATGTACTTTGAGTGTGTTTTGTGATTATGTAGGTTACGAGCGAAGTGGAATAAAAATGGACGCTTAATTAATTTTTTGGAGAAAAGACATTGTGAGCGCCGATAAATGAAGAAAAAATATTGAAGAAAAAGATTTGTGCGCGTCGCAATATTTTCAGTCATCTTTTATTTGTCCAGGCTTCGTTTGAGCAATTATTGGTGTTGGGTTAATTTTTATTGGGCCAAAGTTATTATATGTCAAAAGAATTTAAAAAAAAAAAAAAAAAAAAAAAAACCTTTTGGCCCATTTGGACCCAATGGCCCAATATTTAACCGACACCAACCAAAGTATAAAAAGAAAAAAAAAGCCACCGATTAGGAGGGGGAGAAACACATCATTCGGTTGAATAGCAAAAAGCAAGAGATATAAAAAAAACGATTGAAAAGGGATTTTGCAATTTGGTGGGGTCATTAGATACGAATATCAATTTGCAAACATTGAAGTTGAGTGGGACAACATTCAAACGCATCATCAATAAAAAAGAGGACGAAAATTATTGTTGTAACAGTGGAGATGAATAGCGGACAGCGGGTCGGGTACATCGCGATGTCCGGCTAATTTTGTTGTAATTCCTTCCGGTAACTTTATTTATGGTTTGATCATTACTTTTGGATTATCATATTTTTATTACATTGATTTATGATTTATTTATAAATTATTTTTATCGATTTGATATTATGTTTAATTATTTGTGTTAGACAATTTATTGTTAGTTAACGATTCAAACTTATTTTATTTAGGAAAAAAAAGATGGTCGTATAATCAACATAAGTTGTACCTAAATAAATTGTTAAAACATAATTATTGGTTGGATTATTTTAAGATTTATTATTGCGAGTCGTTGATGAACATAATAAATGCCGACATTAATTCATTCATATTAAGTCAAAATAATCTTTGTAATCGGTTCTAAAAAGTTTCGATAATCCATAAGTGTGACCAACCATAAATATTAGGAGCTGGAAGAGATTACATTTTTCTTTTAATTGTTTACATCTTTATTTTATTTTTCTAGCTTTACTATTAGTTTAATAATTATTTTAATTTTTTATCAGCATTTTTATTATCAAAAGTATTTTAATTGTCAGATTTCAAAACCACAACCTTTATTGATCAGTGATCACCTCAAAACTTAAACTAAAACCACATAGTCCTCGTGGATCGATACCCATTTACCCTATCTAGTATAAGATAATTAGGTTATTTTTTTTTTACCGACACTTCGACGTCGATCAATCGGCTCACATCACTTTCTTGTTTCTAACAATAGTCATTGACGCGGCTTAATTAAATCTATTTTGTAATCGTCCTTGTATATTTTTCATGGATCTTAATTTCGGAATTTCACATTTTTATAGTAGTAATAATGCATGTATTAGTTAAAAAAGGTGGCAATATGTTTTTAGTATCGAATCACAAATTAGCAACCTTGGAACCTAAGTTTGACTTCATGACCTCAATCATTAAGCGAAATTTCTAAGTCACGAACAGAGACATATATAATTAATATAATCCTTAAAAAGACGAGTGTAGTTCAAGCATTTAGATATCATCCTAAACGTAATACAGTTTAAAGTCGAAAATGTTGACTTTTTGTTAAACCAAATTAAACTCAATCGTATAGTATTCATTTTTATTGAACTTGATAATAATCAACAGTTGGATATTTTCTCCTAAATAACTTTTATTAGTCAAATACTTGGCGTCTCAATTTATAATACACAACTGACACAAGTACACATACAAAACGTATCTCATACTAATTATGTGCTCCACCCTTGATTCTATATGTTGTTAGCTTCAAAAGTTGCTCATTATATACGTAACATTTTTAAACCTTCATGGTCAAAACACAAGTCCATGTTAACGTTGTTGTCGAGAATGATATGATACTATGCAATCAATCTATATTTACTTGTATGAATTTATTAGTGAGCATTATTATATAGGACAAGTTAATAATGATACCTAAAATGAACATGCATGTGTTTGTTTTTATTACTAAAAAGTCGCACCGCATGATTGTATGAGAAAACTACCTTCACATGCAAGAAATAAGAAGAAGTTTAAAAGTAGCCTTGACCAATGCATTAGAACTTTGATGGTTGAGTCCTACAAGTTACCCACAACTCTACCAACACATATTGTTATATTATACTTTTTTATACGTGTTGGTGTTTATTGTCGACCAACTTGGTATGATACTATTTATTTAGTTATAATTGTTAGCGTAACATATATTGAGGGTGTGCCTTTTTCTTTTATTAGTGACGGCTATGAATAAATCATGTTTTAAAATGATTGTATTGCTAGCATAATTTTGATGCGAAAGTATTATTTTGTTTGTGTCATAGCAATTAGTATCATAATGTGTCTCTCCAAAGATAACATATTAATTTTCTTATTAAACTTTGGATCATCGATATATCATCAGAGGCTATTTTGATCCTAGGTCCAGAGCAATTATAGTTAGAGTCACGAAACTTTATTGTTTTATCCGATGTTTTAAAACTCGAGTTGATTCGGTCGGTTAAATCGATTAAATCGTGACCTGATCAAGTAATCGGATACCGATTTAAATAAAAAAACCCGATTGAACCGTTAGTTAAACCATAACTCGATAGTTTGAGCGGGTCAATTCAAACTGGGTTATCTATTCATATCGATCCACAATTATTATCTAATCATATCGAGTTCACAGTTTAGCTTTGATTATTAGCAAATTTAAACTCTCGAAAGGAAATTAAAATGTGATTACAAAGAACCAAAAGAATTATGCTTGAACTTTGTGGGTGACTTATATAAGTAGAAATACGAATAAGAACTACATTCTCAATATTATTTTTTTTAGTCTACTACGAGGAGTTCCTACCGCCTTTAAGACGAGTGGACTAATCTCCCGCGGGAGTTTGACTACATTCTCAATATTTAATAAGAACCATCTATTCTTATAACATGCAATGTTTAATTGTCTATTTAATACTGTATTATCTCTAGCGAAAGGTGATAACCATGCATATTGGTGAATATTTCAAGTGAGCACGACACTCAAATAATTTAATATTAATATTCACCCAAAAGTAGTAACCATATGGGTGAATATTGGTCAAATTAGGGTTGTTGATAGATTTTATTTTGGGTAAAAACTAGATGACAAAAAACAAGGTGGCACCAAACATAAAAGCGAAAAGCAAAATACTGAAGTATGTTAGGATATACTATATGTTTTGAAATGTAAAAAGTTAATGTGTAGAGACACGCCTATGATTTATGCAGTACTGGTTTATCCAACATCATATCGCATGGGCAACATGAGAGATACAAACTAATTATAGCTAGAAAACAGTAGCAGTATATGTTTAGATTGTTAAACCATCTGTGCGTTTGAGGCAACTACACGAGGTAATTAATAACCTAGAAACATCAATTGCTGGTTGGAAACTATATCCAAACCTTCTCCTTGGCTTTGGGCTTGACCCTTAGCCCTCGAGAATTTCTAAAAGGACTAGCCTTAGCTTGGTTAGACCCTACACTTGTATGATCGATATCGTATCACAAGCTGTGGATAGAAAATGATGTTTGCATGCCCTGCTGGATCAAATACAAGACCCTACACTCCATTTATTTTTTTTGAACGGCAAGATTAATAAAAGAAAGCCACTAGCAAGAAGCTAAGCGCAAAGTTACAAAGTAGAGATGGAAATGGCTTTACAATGATTGAACCATTTCACCCAATTAAGAGAGACTTTCTTATTTCTACTTGAAATCTATGAAAATGAAGCTAGCTTAATGTCATTTAAAATTAGATTCTTTGAAGGACGTTTTTATTAGACGCCTAGATTAGAACCCAAGCCTATTTTTGAATGACAATTACATAAGATAGCATATGTATTTATACTAAATACATAGCTTTAACACTAAGCAACCCTAACCCTAGTGAACCCAAGCCCATAATCGAGTTGGGCCCTAATCTAGGCGTCTAATACTCCCCCGCAGTTTGAACGGCAGCCTTACGAACGGACAAACTGGAATGAAAATTGAAAGCAGCTTCTTTTCCTCATCTTCTTTTTTGTTTGTTGTAGCTGAAGTATAATTGTTTTGGCGGCATAGTTGCTTATTTCTTGCGGCATCCTCCTTTTGCGTGGCTTGCTTTGCCTTTTAGAAGGGAGCGGCAATTTGATTATCAACTTTTTGTTGTCAACGACAATGATCTTCGACAACGAACACAATAGATGATGAAGAAAAAAAAATGACTAACATAATTTTTTTTTGACGGCTAGGGTTTAGGGTTACGAATTGAAAGCAAGAAAAAAAAATTCAAAAACACAATAAAGCAAGAAATAACGAAGATCCCTCCGGATCATCGGTATGTAAACCGATGACCAGAGGATAACAAATTTTGTTGGTGGATCTAACCTGCTCTGATACCATGTAAAACACTGAATAAGTTTTATTGATTGAATGACAATTACATAAGATAGCATATGTATTTATACTAAATACATAGCTTTAACACTAAGCAACCCTAACCCTAATGAACCCAAGCCCATAATCGGGTTGGGCCCTAATCTAGGCGTCTAATAGTTTCGTGACGAAGACCATTTCGTTTCTAAGTCTCCAGAGGTGCCAAAGGGTTGTTTGAACCACAACATCGAAGAAGCGAGTGAAGGGCCTAGCAATGACGTCTTCGTCCAAGTGACATGGTCTTCAAAAGATCAGTGGGAGTATTGAGGTGCATATCCCACCATTTAAAAATAAGACCCCAGACCTCCTTTGCGACTTTACACGAGATACAAATGTGTTCTTCGGTCTCGATAGCATCATGGCAAGATGGGCACAAAACATAATCCAAGTCCACTCCACGATAATCAAGGTTCGATCTCGTCGGTAATCTGTTAAGGGATAATCTCCAGCTCAAAATGTTAATTTTAATAGGTAGAAGGTTATTCCATCTGGTGGGATGAATATTTTGATTATGGGTAAGGGTAGAATGAGTAATGTAAAGACGCATCCCTTTGACTGAAAATAACCTTGAGCTATCTATTAAACATTCCCAAGTATCTTTAGTATCACCTAAACAAAGACCTGAGACCAAGCTCATAAGATCAGAAAGTTCTACCTTTTCAGATGTGGATCTTAACTGTCTAGACCAAGCCCACTAGAAAGATAAACCTAGAGGGGACATCGGATCTCCATAGTTGTTGACAAGCCCCAAAGGATCATTAGACATCACCAAAGTGTTCATGTTGTAGTTGTTTGGAATAGGAGAACGAACACTCACCAGGCTATTTGGATCGGTATCCAAACGAAAGAGACGTGGGAAAGTGGTACAAAGTGGTGAGCCACCCAACCACGGATCAAGCCAAAATCGGGAGCATAAACCATTCCCGAACTTTTTCTTAAATACAGAGGTGGGATTAATTCCAAAATCACAAAGGTCGTCTTTTAGCTTCATAATATTGAACCAACATCTTGTTTTAAGAGAAAAATCGAATTATTAGTTAGATCTCCATCTGGACCATGTAAGGAGCAGATTACTTTACACCAAAGGGATTCCTTCTCATTTAGAAAACGCCACCACCATTTAGCCAACATGGCTAAGTTACTCGCCCTTAAACTTCTTATACCAAGACCTCCTTGATCACGAGGAGATAAAACTTTTTCCTACGCAACCCAAGCGATTTTTCTATCCTCCTTTGAACACCCCAAAAGAAAAAACATCTGAGACTTTCAAGCTCGCTAATCACAGATTTAGGAGCCTTGTAAGAGGAGAAAAAATACACTCCGAGGCTACCGAGGACAGATTTGATTAAAGTTAAACGTCGTCCAATAGATAACGTTTTTGATTTCCACTTAGAAAGTCGTTTGTGAAAACGATCAACCAAACGCTTCCAATTAATACAATCGCCATATTAGCCTCGATAGGTAGACCGAGATAGATGCAAGGTAGTTGAGAAGGTTGACAGCCACTCAAAGAGGCAACCGAGCAAACTTCACTCAGAGTAACACCTAATCCAAAAATCTTACTCTTGTGAAAATTAACTTTTAGACCATAAGTAAGATGGAAGCATGTGAGTATTCTTGAAAGATTCCGAACATTCAAAATTGACCATTCACCAATAATTAAAGCATCATCCGCAAACTGTAGATGCGAGATCGGTACTTTGTCGGCTCCGACTTCGGCTCCACGAAAGATGTCCAAAGTTTGAGCTTTCATAATAGCCACATTAAGAGCTTTCTTAATAGCCACGAAAGATGTCTACACTCCATATAAAATTATTGATCGTTATAGCGTAGATTAACACATTTGCTATTTTATCTGGGCTCTAATGTCTCAATCTTTTTGTGTGTTGGGCTATGGTGCCCAATGCTCATTGTCATATTGTGCATGTACAAGTAACCCAAAAGATGTGTAATAACGGTTTGTTAAGAACCACCGAATAGCTTGCTTGACTGGATCTAAAACACGACTTAAACATTTATTTAAAGTTTAATCTTAATTTATAAAGTAATAGATACTTTTAAGCATGAATCGTCTAGAGACTAGAGCTGATTATATGGCATTACTACTATTACAAAAATAGGTTGCTCGTGTTTGTTTTTGTTCGTCGTTAAAAAGATTATTGACCGAACAAACATTACGCGTACAAAAGCAAGAATAAATTCGCTTACATGTGTATAGTACTAAAAGTTTATAAGTATATACCAGCAATAAACAGGCGTGACATTCAGAAATAGTAGTGAACAAAAACAAATAAATAATCGGATTTCATGAGCGTAATGAATAAGATTTTGTTCATTTCCATTCATGTTAATGCATCGATCATTAAATCCTGTTCATACTTATTTATTTAATAAACACACAAGCATAAGACTAATTTCAATATTACATGAAAGTGTTAATTAATATGTAAATATGTTACAATTTTTTTAAGGGAAAATCACCTAAAAATATAGTAAACTGACTACTTTTTATAGTTGTGTGTACCAAACTATTTTTTTTCTCATTGTGTATATTAAACTTTTTAATTTCGATCATTGTGTGTATTTTGAGACGATTTTTTCTTATAAAATGACCCTTTTACCTTTCAAAATTTGAGAAAAGTAGGGGTAAAATGGCCACAAAATACACACAATGATACGTATTTAAAAGTTTAAAACACACAATGAGAAAAAAAATAGTTTAGTATACACAACCATAAAAAATGATAAATAAACTACATTTTTAAGTAATTTTCCCTTTTTTAAATGCGTCTAAACTAATGAATTATCTTTTTGTTCATTTAGGTTATCGAAGTTTTAGTTTGGATCATTTTCATATTATCAGTGTTACTGAACGTATATTTTTAAATAGTTATGTACGAGTAACACGGATGTTTTAGTGATATTTACATACTCTTTTCGTCTTAAAATTATAGTCTATATTTCCTTTTTGAGTTCTCTCAAATTAATTGTCTATTTTCAAAACTTCTAAAAATATGTATGAATTTTAGATCGAGATTACTAGATTACCCTTAATTGAAATCATCTTACTACTTTATAAAAGATTTAAGTCTTTTTCTATTTTTAAAAGTCTTAAAATTTTCAGCCTTAAACATTTCTTAATTAGGGAATTTAAAAACTTGTTACATATACTTAAACAAAAGTTACATTTGCTATTAAATGTATTAATAAATTTATAAAAGTGTAACACCCTACTTATTATTCAGTAACGTCACCATTAAAAATTCAGTTACACAATATTAAGGCCCATAGTAAGTGCCCATGTAGTAACCAGACCTATAATAACTCCCACACATATACCTGAAAACTAAAATAAAACAAACACTCCATCTGCTACATCTTTCTGTCTCTCTCGAACGCAACACAAACAGAAGCGCAAAATGCGTGAAAAGGCATCCACGAAAGTCGAGACTATCACCACCACTAGAATGGGACTTGTTGGTGGTTTAGGCGGTTTGAGTGTGACTTGGTTGTGCGTTATTTTCTTACAGTGATTGTTAGAAAAAAAATTGTAACAAAACAATATTTGTTTGTCGCAAAATATAGTCACAAGGTACCCGCCGCTGCATTGCGCGGGCACCCTGCTAGTAATTACAAATTTTAAAAAGGTTTTAAATTAAATTGTTTAAGGGTAAAATTGTCTTTCTGCAAAAGGTAAGAGTGATAAAGCTAAAAAGGTGGTACTTTTCTTAAACTGTGTGTTTTTTGTCAGGAATAATAATTTTAGGACGGAGAGAGTATATATTTATAAGTTTAATGTCGTCATGTCTCATAAACTCAGTTATCCAAATCAAAAAATGATGTTATTCTAAATGCATTTGTTAAAAATGTTTAATTATATATTTGTACATCGACCTTTTCTTTCATGAAATGTTAACAAAAGTTCAGATTCATGTTACAACCTTCTAACAGTTTTAGATAATTAAGAGTTTAAGACTGACAAATATACTTTACGAAAGAAGTGTTGGAAACTTGCTTGAAATCATTATATGTACATCCATGCATCGTGAGTTTGTGACCCCGGCAAAAATATTTTTCTTGTTGGGTAGGGATGGGGCCGACAAATTGCCCCTTCTGACGACACGTGGCATTATATAGTCCAAAACCTATAGCAAAGAACATGAAAAAGTTCAAAGGACAAGTCCTAAGAGCTGACGTGGCATGATTTTGAAGGAGTCCAGTGTGTTATATATGTCCACGTGTTACTACGTATGCCATCAATCAATATTTCTGATCCTGTCATTTTAGCTAAGCACATATAAGATGTTTCTTTTGACCATGACCTAAAGCTGAAGGCTCTTAGTGGTCAACTTGTCGAAATGACTATTTCATATGAGATCAAAACCTTTTGTTAGTTTTAAACCTTTTATACAAGGAAATTTTGTGAGCGACAATTGTAGAAGACTTGCATGGAGCTAGATAAGTGCATGGAAGTGAATTGGACGTTACGAGGATTACAAAGTTACCTTATCTAATTAAACTTAGCCTTTAAACCTATTCGACGATATCCACTTGAAAACTACTTGTTTCACATCATTGAGAATTCGGTTCTTCAAAGACCGTTTGACCATGAATGTATATTCATTAAGGAATCGCCAAAGGAGCCATGAAGTTGATTGAATAACGGCATCAAACATGATGGTTATGTTGGATGGAAGATTTGGATAAGTTGCTATTATGAATATTTAGGCTAGGGGGAGTGGTAACTAAAAATCCCACCGCCACGTCAGCTTCACCTCAATTTTCTCTTTCCTCTCACTAACCCACTCAAAACTCACCTTTCAAGGTTCTTAAGGAAAAAAAAACCCACCATCACCTCACCTCCACTTCATCTTTCCACTATCACTTTTATTTAATTTATTTATAAAATACATACTTTTATTCCATATTAGGCATTATTAGCCAAATGCTGGATTAAATCGGATCGAAGGTTTTGATGCACTTGAGCTGATCTGATGTATCCCATTACAGCATGAATTTCTTCCGTGCTTCGTACCAGATCGTCCGGTTGGTGTGCTTCTCCTCGGAACCATTTGGGACTTATCGCATATTTTTTGTGTTTACGAATCATATTATGCATTATGATGCATGCATACATCATACTAACAAGTCTTTCTTTCTTCAAAGCACGTGCTGGATTGGCGATTATGGCCCATTTCCTTTTCAGAACACCAAACGCGCGTTCCACATCCTTTCTTGCCGATTCTTGCTTCTGCTTATACAATATTCGATTGTGGTCATCGTTAGATGGTTCTGGAATCGTCTTAACAAGTGGAGCTAATTCGGGGTATATCCCGTCAGTAAGATAGTATCCAAATGGATAAGTAACGCCGTTAGCCGTAAAAGGGACCTCTGGTGCTCGTCCTGTTTTCAAGTCGTTAAACAAAGGGGATTGATATAACACATTGATGTCGTTGTTAGACCCAGAAACACCAAAGAAAGCATGCCATATTCACAAGTCTTAAGACGCAACAGCTTCCAACAAAATGAACGGATTCGATCCGTGATCAAGTCTAACATATTGCCCTTTATGGGCGTACGGACAACCAAACCACTCCCAGTCCGTACAGTCTAGACTTCCTAGCATCCCAGGGAAACCGTGCTTCCTTTCGTGATGTTGATATAGTAATTCAACATCACTCACCGTGGGTTTTCTCAAATATTCTGGCCCATAAATCGCCCTTATAGCAGAACAAAAATGATCAAGACTTTCCCGTGAAGTTCTTTTAGAGATTTGCAGATATTCATCTAAAAAGGCTGGAACAATGCCGTATGCCAATTGACGAATTGCAGAAGTGCATTTCACCAATGGAGCAACGCCTTCTCTTCCGATACAGTCGATATTTGAATTAAAGTAAGGATCATGTGCAGTTACAGCCGTAACTATATCGTTGAAAAGTGATCGATCCATGCGATATGTCTTTCGGAATGCACGTTCGTCGTAGACCGGGTTGTCAGTGAAAAACGCGGCAAGTAAACGATCATGGGCACCATAACGATCTCGATTAACCGGGTTTCTCGACACTTTTTGTCGTCTATTTCGAAAAAACGCCATAGCTTTTGCTAGCAACCGGATACGAGGGCTATTCATCAAAGTTTCTTCATCTTCGATCATTAGATCGGGGTACATAAATGTATATTCATCAATGTTTTCCATGCTAAAAATTTAAAATTTAGAAAAGATGATTTTTTTGATTGAGAGAAAGGTGAAATGAGAGATATGAAAAAAAAGAAGTGAAAATGAGGATTATATAGAAATAAAATGGGGATGAAAAAGAAAGATTTGGGGTAGTGTGAATGGTGAGAAACTCACATGTAGCGGCTTTTTTTGCCCTGGGAACCACAACCCACGCGTGGATTTTTAAGGTAGGATAGTGGGGTTCATAGCAACCCACGCGTGGCTTTTTGCCACATGTATCCCACCCGTGAGTTTTTTGCACCACTCCCCCCAGCCTTAGTTGAGGTTGTTGTTTATTTGTTATACATACAAGTAATTAATATAAATAACCTACAATTAGAGGCCGGGATGAAGTCATGAGGTGTCTTGTGGTGCTTGTGACATATATAGATTTTTTTTAATTTAATGTTAATTTTTGAAAAAATATTGATTTTTTTAAATGTATCTTAAATGCATCCGGTTTTTCAAAAATGTGTTTCTAATCTTATTTATTTAGTATACTTACAAATAAAAAACAAATTTTAACTTTTATAAATTACGGTTCAAAAAGTTTTGTGCACCCGATCATATATGGTATTGGCTTCGTCCCTGATTAGAGGTGGTTAAATGGACGGGTAGAGCGGGTATGGGCAACGGGCCAAATGAGTGTTGGTTTATGGACGCGGATCAAATGGGCAATTATTAATGTTTGGACCAAACGGGCGTGGTCTAAATGGACACGGGTCAAACGGTCATGAGTCAAATGGACAAATGATGCAAATTCTTACTTTATATTAATGAAGAAACAAATATACTCAATATTATTTAATGGGCAAAAAATACTCATCACATATTATCCATAATACTCATTTATTCAACTTAATACTTTTATTTTATTCAAATAATTCAATTAAAATAAAAGAAAATACATATATTTATCTCATTACTTATGAAAAAAAGTTCAAATAGTTCAAGAAAGGAATGCCGTACAGTAATTTAAACGTTCGGAACTATTTCATAACTCCACTAGCTAGTTAGAGCGAGTAAAATCTGTTTATACAATTCGAAGTACTTAGAGCTTATGAACTACGGTATTGTTTTTCTTTTTGAACAAAGGTATGAACTATTTGAAACACCAAGAAAATTGATCAAACCCTCTAGACCCTATAATATGCATTATTAAACGATATAATTACTATACTCGTTACTACCTCCGTTCAATAATTATTGTTTACATTTGACTTTTTTAGTCGTACTTTGTCAATTTTGATTCTAACTTTTTTTATATAATACTTAATAAAAATTATATCAATAAAACATACAGTTAAAACTCAATTCATTTATATATTTTTCATCAAATAATAAATAACACAAACAAAAATATATAAAGTTAAAAGTGAATAAGAAAAATCCACAAAATCAAAAATGGACAATAATTATGAAACATAGATAGTATATAAATGGTCAAATATAAACTACGTAGTATTTTTTAGTCTTTACATGGAAAAAGGTTAAATATTGTGCTTAGTTACCCAATGCCACGGAGAAAATTTTTAATGGATTCGTTAGCACCTTTGATGGTTGATCGTGAACGTCTAAAGGCTCCAAAGCCTAAAGTATCGTTGTACGGTGACGAAATATCTTTTTCTTAGACTAAAGAAGTGGGGGCAAACACATTTATTTTCACGTCAGCGTCATATCAGCTTTTAACAAACTCACTAGAACTCATCTACGAGGATAATGACACTCACTCAAACTCACTCACATTCTCTTTTTATACTTACTAGGCAAAGTGCCCGCGCTTCGCCGCGGCGTGTTGATTTCGTTGGTTGGATGTTATGCATAGAAGACACACTTTAAGAAAACATTTATAAAGTGTAGAAACCAAAGCTGTTTACATGATATATTGAACCATCGTATGCACACCATCCCATCAAAACGTTAAACCATCAGGACATTTATAAAGGTCACATCTTGGGCTTTACCTTCCGCATAACAGTTGGTGCAACTGCTGTACAAAGCCCAAATGTGTCGACGTTACCATTGCACATTAGAAAACTGATATTGGTTCCTCGTCCACTACAAAACACAGTTGGTTTATGCACATTAGAAAACTGATTGAATACAAATCCTACATAAGCTATTGTTCAGTACAACATAAAGGTGGTAAAATGAAGGAAATCAAATAGGTTTGTTAACAGGGGGATTTTCTAACCAAAACATATTTCCCCCCTCACACCAAAATAGTTCCCGTATCCACAACATTTCCCCCTCACACCAAAACAGTTCCCCCCCTCACATATTTTGCAACTCAGGTTAGGCTATGCACGCTCCTTGCAATTACCCTATCCAATATCAGTGACGTTGACTCAATTGCTTCATGGGTTCTGTAATGGTGAGCCGACCTGCAAGAAGCAGGACAGTTGAAATCCCGTTGCAGGCAGAACAAAAACTATAAACTATGAATAAAAATAATAATCAATAAGCAATAAGCATTAAACGTAAGCCGTAGGAAAAGAGAGTAACCTGTAGTGTCGAGAAACATGGAGTCTGCATACATATGTATGTCGGGTTCCTGAAATATTATACGGCCACAGAATGTAAATGATGTTTCTTGCTTTATTTCAATTCCCAAGGAAAGGACGAAGATGCACGCTATACCTGAAATATTAAACGGTTACAGGATGTTTATGATGTTTAATACAGTTAAGCATATTTAAGTCACTAAAGAAACATAATTAAGTCGTCTTTAACATGTGTAATGTGTAATACAAATGCCAACATAATTAAGGTATTAGAGAGTGTCAACTTTAACATGTGTATAGGGTTAATAAGTCGAGTCGCATCATATTTTCTTTCAAATAGGCCAAATAGAAAAGTTACAAAATTAGCTCCATGTAACATATGTCAAATTAATCGAAGTCGCCCAAAGTGTACTTGAATTGCTTGAAACTCTTAAATTGTTTTGGTTAATAATTTGTACATTAATTAAGTTTCTGTATCAAAATTTAACATAAAGAAATTAATTGTTTTTATGAGATAACTGTCTGAGGGTCGACCATACCCAACCTGTCCCACTTTGATCTGCTATTAAAAGGAACCCATTTTGATCTGTTGCTCGACCTGCCTGCCCCACCCATTTTCCACCTTTAAAAATACTAAACGGGTAAAGAATTACCTTATCAGGTGCAAACTTTAACGTAGCATGTTTCCAATCAGACAAATCTTCCTCACTTTTATCCTTGGATTCACTTTTAGGTTATGTTGGTTTGGAGAACATGGCTGTTTTGAACTGCTTTAGTTTGGCTAGCTTCTGCATGATAAAAAATGAGCACACAATCATTAACTTGAAAGGCTTGAGAAGCTGAAATACTCAGTAAAGCCACTTCTTGATGTAAGTCGAGCAACGCAAATAACATTTCACTTACACCAATTTCAGGACATGAATAACTTTGAGAGCGATCATGAAGAATTTGCAAAAAATTTCTGTGAAGATATGGGTATTGAAGATCCTGAAGTTGGAGTAAGTTATTGAAATGTATTCCCTTACTATTTAAGGTGATACAATCATTATGCTAACTGTTGACTTTTTATTGAATTTTGATTTGGGACCAAATGTTGTTCATCAAGTTAGAATTTCGCTCGGGTTTAGGGCGCATTTTACATTATAATCCACAAAATATCTAGGCATCGCTTAACCATAAGGATGTGCTAAAATGTATCGGTTACTTATTGAAAGCAACATCTTTAAAGCTATTTTCTTTTCCTAGCGTCGTTTTTCTAGAAGAGTGGTCATACCTATAAGTCATATGGTGTTTATATTTTTTTGGACCTGTAATTTATCAGCAAAATTTATGATTGTTATCTAGTTAACAAAACCTTGTTTTTACAGCCTGCAGTTGCCTTCGCCATTAGGGAGCAACTTTGTGAGGTTAGGATTTAGCTACCTTTATTTTTCTATTTAAATCGTTTCGGCAAATCTGACAAAGTAATTTATAACTGATTTATTTATTCTTATGATCTAGATTGTAATCCATGGTGTAGCTTCAGCAAGGGAAACAAAAATCCATAAAAAAGGACGCAGGAGGGCTGAGCCTCTAAGGTTTGTTTGCTGGTGTTTTTAGTTCTTTATTTTATGATGAAATGCAGTCGATAAAATAAAATATTACTATTATTATGAGGACCTAGAGTTTTTTGTCGTTGCTATTTTTATGCCACATTAAGTCAAGTGTAGGTGCATCAGAAACCACATTGAAGTTATCTGGTGCCAGATCGAGCGGCATTAGGTAAAAAAAATACTGGAGTAATAATTTTTCAGCCAGTGTGACCCAACCTCTTTCTTTGGCAACCATGGAAATAATAATTATTCATATCATGGCAATAATAGAGGGGAATCGTACCTGTTTCTCCTGTCAAGGATGCACAAAGCACGTGTATGGTACCTGTTTCTCCTGTCGAGGCTTTAGAACCATACCCACCGTCTTTTGCAAGAGCCCGGAGCAAAATCTGAAGCGACCGAAACACGAAGCAGCATTGTTTTCAGCAGAACAACATTTCTATTAGTTTCCAGCTTTCGAATAATGGAGATGGTTTCATTCTATCCTACAATCTCGTATAATTCTCTTTAAACCACGAACCACCCGTTCAAAGATTGGTTCACCGTCTGCTCATTTAGCTATGCCCTATGACAACAAATATATATCCAAACAATAAACATTAAAAAACTAATATACATAAAGAACACCCTATACTAATGTTGATCGCATTGATTCTCGGCCAAAGCTACTAATCCAGTACGTAGAAAACTCACAGAATGTGAATCGCGGAAGACCAAATTGAATTGGTTTACTCTGTATAATTTTGGTAGTAAGCATCTTAGAGTAGCAGGTGTTATAAACGATTGGTAGAAACGTAATTCTGGTAGTTAGCATCCAACGGTACTAATACTAGGCTTTTAAGCTCGTATGAAAGTTCGTTGAACCGATCTTTTCGAATTGACTATTGGTTCAAAGTGTGACTCAATTGTTCTTGGTGGAAGATAAATGGTTTGGTTGATTATCTATTTTAAACTAATAGCAAATATGTAAATGTCGTTGAGTTAAATAAGAGCTTTAACGATTAAACTAAAAGGACGAGTTAAAAATTAATGCTTGAAAACTTAAAGACAAGATTAGAAAAATACTTGAACACTTAATAAATCTAAAACTTGAAAACTTTGTAAAAACAAGAACTCATCCAATCGGAATGTGCAAAAAAGGAGTGATCGGAATGTGAGAAAATAACACTAATCGGAATATTGCCCATCGGAATAGTCTCAATCGGAATGTTTGGAAAACATGTAAAATCGGAATACGGCAAACTTACTCTAGTCGGAATACTGAAATCGGAATGCCCAATCGGAATAAAGAAAAAGAAGGCAGTCGGAATGTTTAGCAAGACACTCCAATCGGAATGTCAACAAATCCCACCGTCGGAATAATGAAACCCTAATCCGATCAATTGATCGTAATACCAAGGGTGCCAAATCGGAATACAAACTCCCTAATTCGATCAAAGAGATCGGAATACTAGAGAAGTGCAAATCGGAATGCTTCAATCGGAAAAGGGTTTAAACCTTTTCCGATTACCCTTTTGATTCGAAAAATAAGCTAAGTGATAAGCTAGGATGATAAGCTAACACCAAAACTTGAACGAATCTATAATGAAAAGGACTAAATAAGCACAAATATCAACTTTTCCAACTTAAAATAAGCAATCTTTAAAATCAAACCATAAAAGATGAAACTTTTTAAGGAAACTTCAAAAGTAAATAAGCTAAAAGAAGCGAATAAGCCAATAAGCACAAGAATCTTAAAGCTTAATCGTATGAAAGCTTAAGTATGAATAAAAAGATTAACTTTTTAAGCATGAAAACATCAAGACCAACACGGATCAAATATAGTTCGCACCAAAAGTTAACTAAAATCAAGAAAGGTAGAAAGAGATTAATGAACGAAAAGCTTAACTTGAACTTGATTAATGGAATCCAAAATACAAAAGGTTTAATCTTGAAAGATTAAAAGAAAGAAAAGATGAAAACTTAGTGAGAGAAAGTTGAGAACTTTCTCTCTCTAAAAACTAGAAAGGAAAAATGAAAAAATGAAACTAACTACTACAAACTAACCAACCCTCCTAATGTGTATTAGGAGGGTATTTATAGGGAAAATGGGAAGGTGTGCATGTGTTGCCTCTTCTTTCTTTCTTCTCGATTCGATTTAAATCCTTTGTCTTTCTCGATGTCGTCTCGGGATTTGTCGATGTATATTGAACTTGTCTTGTAATTTTCTTCTTCAATTAGACTTAGGTTCTTCGACTTCATTAAACTTCCGTCTTTAGACTAAATCTTCAGAATAGGTCTTGGACTTCCGTTCTTTTTGCACTCTTGATCTTTTGACTTCGTCTTTTCTCGTTTTCTTCGATAAAAGCCCGTGTTTTCTTCCTTTTTCATCTTTTGGTCCTAAAACACAATAAAAACACAAACCACGCATAATTTCGACTTTTACGACATAAAATACACGTTTTGGTCATGTTATTATTGGAAATAAGTGGTAAAAGGATAAGTGTTTTCACACTTATTAAATCCCCTACACTTGACCATTGCAATGCCCTCATGCAAAGCATTAATTTTAAAGCACGGTTTATATTCTCCATCATAAATAACCCACCTTGGCCTTTATTAAATACTAAACATAAAAAGATAGAAAAAAGTAAAGAAATTAAAGACTTACATTGGGTTTTGGCTGCCATGAACGTTTATCATCCTCAAGTTTCACGTTCCCCATACCAAGCTTAAAAATGAGATCATTGTTATTATAAGTTAGCAAACTAACACGAATTCATGTGGGCCAATTATTTACTTAGACTCCCTTATTCCTAGGTGTATCTCTTATATTTTATTTGTGTCTTGAATGATCACGAGGATGCGTTGTTTGACTTATTTCGATAGTTATTTAGGCCGAAAATAAAGTGGACGATTTAATCAATAGTTAGCTAAAGGACAAAATCTTTTAAAACTGCTTCTCGGGAGCTCATAAAGTTCATATCTTGGCATAACTCGCTTCACGATTTGAGACCTTTCTCGGACCGATATTTGGCAGCGACTTCATACTTCAAATCTTTGAGAGACGTTCTTGAAATTATGGTCTTCTCTTCATAATAGGAATTTCTTCACTTGAAGTTTTGAGAGATTCTTCATATTTGGACCACGACTTCTTCATTTTTCTCCAATCTTTATTTTGGACTTTGATATACAACGATCCGCCTCCTTTTAGGACTTGGATCTATTTATCCTCATACCTTGATAGGGCCTTTTTGGATAGACTTCTCCATGATCTTTAGGGGAGTATTTGCTTTTCGTCGTGTGTCTTGATCCTTCATATTGATTTTCGATAAATGATTCTTCACATCACTTTTGGATCTTTAGCAATAAAATGTAGCCCTCATGACTTGTTAGGGCCTTTTCGGACTCACCAATCTTCGCATCCCGCTTCAATAAGTTATGCCTTGGCTATGAACTCTAATTAATACCGAGCAACTTTTAAGCGATCTTGGGCTAGAAGCTAAGTAACTTTTCAAATCGTACAACCTTATTTATTGCAGATATATTTATTAACAAGCGATGGGAGAATAGGCTCATAATTAACTCACATAAATTCACGAAAGAATACCAAACTTATAATTGACTCTATCATCTCTCGTCCTCCACAATTTAAAATCTCAAGGAATGAGACTCGTGGATGCTTAGCCTATTAAATCAAAGTTTTGGGTTTTCGAGTCGTCTATAGGATCTTGCAAATTCTTACACTCTTTCAAGTTTAGAGATCGCATTTTAAAGTTCCCTTGATAAACGACTCTCTAGGATCAATTATAGGAACTTGCGAAAAGTTCTTGTTCTTAACCCGTGAGAGTTAAGACTTTCGCGTTTTAAAGCTCCCGATATAAAAGCCTAGCAAAACTTGACTTAAACCCGTTAAGGATACTAGCTAGAGTAAACTTAGATAAGTAAACTCGGGTTGAGTCAAAATATTCACGACTTTAAAAAATTTAAAACCACTTTATTTTAGCAAGGAAAGAAAAATAACCATAACAAAAGAAAATACAACTATACAACTAGGCCAAAATAGATTAAAAATTTTGAAAAATGTCGAAAAATCAAATTTTCCGGTTAAAATGAGGACAAATTCATGGAAAAGACCACTTACTTCGATAGAAGCCTACACTTGATATAAACATTGTCCTCAATGTTTAAGCATGTGGGAGTAAACTCCCCTACACTTAGGACATTGTGCACTTTGTTTAAATCTTGCTAAGGAAAAGACAACTATAGTGAATTCAATGTGAACATATAAGATATGAAATATTGAATCACAAGAGTTTAGGATAGAACCAGGAAGACGGGTACACGGGATCACGGTTCGTCAAAAGTCATCGAGGTGCTCGTTGAAGCTTGAATCCCTGTAGAGAATAAGAAACAAGACAACAAACACATACGGGGCTCCCCCTACACTTATTATGAAAGCAGTAAATGATAGATCACGGGTTGCCTCCCGAGAAGCGCTTGTTTTTGTTCACTGAGTCACGAGCCTGACTCAACCCAAAATTAGTTCATGGGAAACGTGGTGAGGGATAGAATCATCTCATGAGAGATGTCCTCACTAAAGTACAGCTTCAAACGCTGGCCATTCACCTTGAAATTTGGCCCATTTGGCTGAGAAAGCTCAATGGTGCCATATGGAAATACTTTGGCGACGGTGAATGGACCAGACCAGCGGCTCTTCAACTTGCCCGAGAAGATTTTCAACCGAGAGTTAAAAAGTAAGACTTGATCACCAACATAGAACTCTCGGTTCTTAATTCTTGCATCATGGATGATCTTGGTCTTCTCTTTGTAGATCAGTGAGTTCTCGTAAGCTTCATTCCTCAGTTCATTAAGCTCGTTGAGTTGAATCTTGCGAAGATCACCGACTTTGTTGATGTCGAAGTTAGCCCACTTCAAGGCCCAGTATGCCTTATGTTCCAGCTCGATAGGGAGGTGGCATGCTTTCCCGTACACAAGACGATAAGGTGTACAACCAATCAGGGTCTTGTAAGCAGTACGGAAAGCCTACAAAGCATCGTCAAACTTATCGGCCCACACGACACGATGCTCTCCCACGGTACGCTCCAAAATTTGCTTCAATCCACGGTTAGAAATCTCGGCTTGACCATTGGTTTGAGGATGATAAGCGGTGGAAAGACGGTGATTGACACCATACTTAGCCATGACTCTTGCAAATTGATCATTGCAAAAATGATTCCCGCGGTCACTGATTATAGCACGAGGAACACCGAATCGAGCAAACAGCTGCTTCAAAAAGTTCACAACCACCCTCGCATCGTTCGTAGGGAGAGCCTTAGCTTCAACCCATTTAGAAGCGTAGTCAACGGCGACGAGGATGTACTTGTTCCCTTTGGATGATGGAAATGGCCCCATAAAGTCGATGCCCCATACATCAAAGATTTCATATTCTTGTATGAAATTTTGAGGCATCTCATCTTTATGTGTGATCTTTCCTTGTCTTTGGCAAGCATCACAATGTTTAACCATGTCGTGAGCGTCATGATAAATGGTGGGCCAATAGAATCCAGAGTCGAAAACTTTCTTCGCGGTGTAACTGGGACCAAAGTGACCACCGGTGGGTCCTTTATGGCAAGCATCAAGGATTTTTACCTCTGTCGGCCCATCAACACATCGACGAATAATCAGATCCGCACATTGTTTGAAAAGGTAAGGGTCGTCCCAGAAATAGTGTTCAATATCTTTAAAGAACTTTTTCTTTTGTTGGGACGTGAACCCTTCCTTGAGAATTCCACCTGCTAAGTAGTTTGCAATGTCCGCAAACAACGGGGTGTCATCGAGATTTGGATTGATAGACATTAAGGTCTCAAGGGGAAAAGAGTCATTGATCTCTTTGTTCGGATGATCCCCTTGATGAGGATCCTCAAGTCTACTGAGATGATCCGCGGCTAGGTTTTCAGCTCCCTTTTTGTCGCGAATTTCAATGTTGAATTCTTGAAGGAGCAAAACCCAACGAAGAAGTCTTGGCTTAGAATCTTGCTTAGTCATCAAGTACTTCAACGCGGAATGATCGGTATACACGATGGTGGTAGAAAGGACAAGATAGGGGCCGAACTTTTCAAAAGCATACACTACATCTAAAAGCTCTTTTTCGGTAGTGGTATAATGCAATTGAGCCCCCGTCATTGTCTTGCTAGCATAGTGGATTGGTTGGAAGTGTTTGTTAACTCTTTGGCCCAAAACCGCTCCAATAGCAAAGTCGCTAGCATCACACATCAACTCAAAAGGTAGCTCCCAATTAGGGGTAACCAAGACCGGTGCCTTAGTTAGCTTATCCTTAAGAAGATTGAAGGATTCAAGACACTCTTTGGAAAAAAATAAAATGAGTATCTTTTTCCAAGAGGTGGGTCATCGGGCGAGCGATTTTAGAAAAATCTTGAATGAATCGACGATAGAAGCCCGCATGACCGAGGAAACTTCTCACACCCTTCACGGTTGAAGGTGGAGGCAATTTTGCAATAACATCGACTTTAGCACGGTCCACTTCAAGACCGGCTTTGGAAATTTTGTGTCCTAGCACGATGCCCTCTTTTACCATGAAATGGCATTTTCCCCAATTTAGAACAAGGCGAGTGTCTTCACACTGCTTAAGCATACGTTCTAAATTGGAAAGGCAAGCAGAGAAAGAATCACCATAAACCGAGAAATCATCCATGAAGACTTCCATAGTTTCTTCAACCATGTCATGGAAGATAGCCATCATACACCTTTGGAATGTCCCGGGAGCATTGCATAAGCCGAAAGGCATTCTTTTGTAGGCAAATGTTCCATAAGGACAAGTGAATGTGGTTTTCTCTTGGTCTTTGGGATCGGTGGGAATTTGAAAATACCTGAAGAAACCGTCCAAAAAGCAGTAATAGTCATTACCCGCTAGACGTTCAAGCATTTGGTCCATGAAAGGAAGGGGAAAATGATCCTTTCTCATAGCATCATTGAGTTTGCGATAGTCTATACAAACTCTCCACCCTGTAACGAGACGAGTAGGAATCAACTCGTTGTTTTCATTGGGAACAACGGTGATTCCGCCCTTCTTAGGCACACAATGGACGGGACTAACCCACGGTGAATCCGAGATAGGATAGATCATTCCCGCATCAAGAAGTTTGATAACCTCTTTTTTGATTACGTCATGGATCTTAGGATTCACCCTTCTTTGGCTTTGAATAGTGGGTTTAAAGTCGTCCTCCATGAGAATTTTATGTGTGCAAAAGTGAGGATCAATTCCACGAATATCGGAGATCTTCCATGCAATAGCTTTCTTGTGATTCTTCAGCACGGCGATAAGTCAGGATTTTTCTTCTTCTTTCAGGTCCTTAGCGATGATGACCGGGAACTTCTTGTTGTCTTCAAGGAAAACGTACTCGAGATGAGATGGTAGGTCCTTAAGCTCTAGATCCGGAGAATTTTCGATGGACGGTGTAGTCAACTTCGAATCATCGGTAGAGATAGCCTTGGGAGACTATGGAGAAATATGGTCCTCGTTGAGAAGTTTCTCAATGGTACGAATGTCTTCATCCTAATCGGTGGGAGAATCATCATACTTAAGATCGAGAGGACCCAAGCTAGCTTCAAAATCATCCAAGTCACTTTCTCCAAAAGGAGTCAATGACAGAGCAATTGAGGCAACGGTCTCAACAATGGGTAGAAAAGAAGAACCACTTTTACAAGCGTCTTTGAAATGTTCTTCACAAGCCTCATCAAGAACATCAATGAAATTAACACTCTCGTTTTCCGAAGGCTGCTTAGAAAGTTTACCCATGTTGAAGACGATTTTATCGTCACCAACTCTCATGATTAATTCGCCAGCGGCTATATCAATGAGAGTGCGACCGGTCCTCAAGAACGGACGTCCAACGATTAATGGAACACGGTGGTCCATCTCGTAGTCAACGACAACAAAATCTGCCGGGAAGGTGAATTTGTCAACACCGACGAAGACGTCTTCGGCTATCCCCACTGGATAAGCAACCGTACGGTTAGCTAATTCCAAAGTCATTCGTGTGGGGACTAGCTCGGGGAGAGATAATTGCTTCCAAACACTTAATGGCATTAAGTTAATACTGGCACCGAGATCGGCTAGGGCCATGTAATTCTCTACTCCCGGGAAGTTGCAAGGAATCAAGAAACGACCCGGATCACCAAGTTTGCTTGGCAATTTCCTTAAGAGCACTGCGGAGCAATTCTCATTAAGTTGGGTCTGAGCAATATCAAGAAGTTTCTCCTTATCACTGAGAAGATCTTTAAACATATTAGCATATTTCGGCATGTAAGAGAGAGCCTCAGCAAAGGAGATATTGAAATTCAGTTGTTTGAACATTTTAAGAAAGTTCGAAACCTGAATATCATCCTTGTTCTTCAATTTCTCTTTCCTCAACCTCGAAGGATAAGGTATATTGGGTTGAGATGAAGGCTTTGGGATAGAATTCGCACTCACATCCTTGGGTGGTGGAGGAGTAGAAGTAGAAGGTGGTGGGATTAGAGAAGTAGAAGTTGGAGGAATAGAAGATGGAGGATTTGGAGAAGGAGACTCGTTTTCCTTTGTCACAATCACCGGTGTAGGTGTAGGAAGCTCGGGTTCCTTTAAACCTTTTCCACTGCGAGTGGTGATTGCTTTCATCTCCCCTCTTGGATTAGCAACGGTTTTACTCGGAAGAGAACCCGATCCAGAGGCTTGATTACTAGGGAAGAAACTAGCCATCATTTTCCTCAGGTCATTCGTTTGACTTGCTAAAGTGTTTCGCATATCAGCTCGAAGATCATTCCCTTGCTTCACCATATCTGCTTTCATGTTGGCCATTTCCCGCTGAAGATTTTGCACGATCACATCGTTAGTCCTCATGTAGGTTTCAACATCTTGGTGTAAGGCTGTTGGTTGGTTGAGAGGAGGAGCATGGTAGGCGGGTGGTTGATAAGCAGGTTGTTGGTAAACTTGGTTGTTTCTTTGAGGTGGATATGGGTTTCTTTGGTTTGGATATAGAGTTGGAGCACGTGGTTAGTTTTGATTGTTGTGATTGAGGTTGTTTGGGTTTTGTGGTGGAAAACCGGGAGGTGAAAGAAAGTTGTTTGAGCGATAGCTGAGCAAGTTGCGGTCACCCTGAGGACGTGCTTGATAGCCTCCTGTAGCATAGGTACCGTTGGCGGCATACACATTTTCCGGATTCTCGTGAGTCGAAGGACAATCGGTGTATGAGTGAGATCCCCCGCATATATCACAAGATTGAGTCATAGCATTGTCTTGGGCAGTGATAGCTTTAGTATTATTAGCGGCTTGGAGAGCAAGTGATTCGACAAGCGAAGTAAGCTTATCAAGTCTCTTGCCGCTCTCATTAGTGCTAGCACTAGCCACATTGGTCCGAACACTCTTGGTTTGAACTCTAAACTTGTTCTCAATAATATCCCAAGCGGCATTAGAAGACTTAACCAAAAGATTACCCCCCGAGGCACTATTTAGTGAATCTTGGTCATTCATGCTTAAACCATTATAAAAAGTGTTAATTTGATGCACTTTGGTAAATCCATGTTGTGGACACTTTCTTAAAAGTTCCTTAAAACGGTCCCAAGATTCACTAAAAGTCTCATCGTACTTTTGTTCAAAAGTAATAATTTCATTCCGCAAAGCGGTAGTACGAGAGGGTGGGAAAAAGTAGTTTATGAATTTGGTCTCTAAGTCTGTCCACGTAAGAATACTTTGTGGCGGTTCCTTATCAAGCCAATGCCGGGCTTGTCCCTCTAAGGAGAAAGGAAAAAGTTGCAAACGAACTACCTCTTGTGAAACCCCATTGAATTTGACCGTATTCGTGAGTTGAAGAAACCTTTTGATGTGGTCATGAGGATCATCAATGGTACGTCCCAAGAATGGTTGAGCATAGACCATTTGAATAAAGCCGGATTTGAGATCAAAGTTGTTGGCTCCAATCGCGGGTATGACAATAGCATCGTGGTTGCCCTCTACATGTGCTTGCAAAAGTTCGATCATAGGACGATTGTCCGGTAGAGGTTCATTGTTGTTATTATTCATGTTGTTTTAAGGTGGATTATTATTGTTGTTGTGTACACCGGCCATGTCTAAGTTATCGAGAGTCTCAGGCTCATGATAAGACGTTGATCGAGTGCGCATATACCTGCAAAAGAACTAACAAAACAGAAATATTTTTGTTTTTTTTATGATTTTTTTAATTTTTTTGTATTTTTGAAAATTTTATATTTTTTAGGATTTTTGAAAATTTTAAAGCAAGGAAAGTAACGTTCAAAGATGAACGGATCCCAAAATCCAACGCGTCTCTCACTTAAAACCTTTAATCTTAACGAAAAGAGCCGGCAACGGCGCCATTTAATACTAGGCTTTTAAGCTCGTATGAAAGTTCGTTGAACCGATCTTTTCGAATTGACTATTGGTTCAAAGTGTGACTCAATTGTTCTTGGTGGAAGATAAATGGTTTGGTTGATTATCTATTTTAAACTAATAGCAAATATGTAAATGTCGTTGAGTTAAATAAGAGCTTTAACGATTAAACTAAAAGGACGAGTTAAAAATAAATGCTTGAAAAATTAAAGACAAGATTAGAAAAATACTTGAACACTTAATAAATCTAAAACTTGAAAACTTTGTAAAAACAAGAACTCATCCAATCGGAATGTGCAAAAAGGGAGTGATCGAAATGTGAGAAAATAACACTAATCGGAATATTGCAATCGGAATAGTCTCAATCGAAATGTTTGGAAAACATGCAAAATCGGAATACGGCAAACTTACTCTAGTCGGAATACTGAAATCGGAATGCCCAATTGGAATAAAGAAAAAGGAGGCAATCGGAATGTTTAGCAAGACACTCCAATCGGAATGTCAACAAATCCCACCGTCGGAATAATGAAACCCTAATCCGATCAATTGATCGGAATACCAAGGGTGCCAAATCGGAATACAAACTCCCTAATCCGATAAAAGAGATCGGAATACTAGAGAAGTGCAAATCGGAATGCTTCAATCGGAAAAGGGTTTAAACCTTTTCCGATTACCCTTTTGATTCGAAAAATAAGCTAAGTGATAAGCTAGGATGATAAGCTAACACCAAAACTTGAACGTATCTATAATGAAAAGGACTAAATAAGCACAAATAACAACTTTTCCAACTTAAAATAAGCAATCTTTAAAATCAAACCATAAAAGATGAATCTTTTTAAGGAAACTTTAAAAGTAAATAAGCTAAAAGAAGCGAATAACCCAATAAGCACAAGAATCTTAAAGCTTAATCGTATGAAAGCTTAAGTATGAATAAAAAGATTAACGTTTTAAGCACGAAAACATCAAGACCAACACGGATCAAATATAGTATGCACCAAAAGTTAACTAAAATCAAGAAAGGTAGAAAGAGATTAATGAACGAAAAGCTTAACTTGAACTTGATTAATGGAATCCAAAATACAAAAGGTTTAATCTTGAAAGATTAAAAGAAAGAAAAGATGAAAACTTAGTGAGAGAAAGTTGAGAACTTTCTCTCTCTAAAAACTAGAAAGGAAAAATGAAAAAATGAAACTAACTACTACAAACTAACCAACCCTCCTAATGTGTATTAGGAGGGTATTTATAGGGAAAATGGGAAGGTGTGCATGTGTTGCCTCTTCTTTCTTTCTTCTCGATTCGATTTAAATCCTTTGTCTTTCTCGATGTCGTCTCGGGATTTGTCGATGTATATTGAACTTGTCTTGTAATCTTCTTCTTCAATTAGACTTAAGTTCTTCGACTTCATTAAACTTCCGTCTTTAGACTAAATCTTCAGAATAGGCCTTGGACTTCCGTTCTTTTTTCACTCTTGATCTTTTGACTTCGTCTTTTCTCGTTTTCTTCGATAAAAGCCCGTGTTTTCTTCCTTTTTCATCTTTTGGTCCTAAAACACAATAAAAATACAAACCACGCATAATTCTGAATTTTACGACATAAAATACACGTTTTGGTCATGTTATTATTGGAAATAAGTGGTAAAAGGATAAGTGTTTTCACACTTATTAGTACTCATATTAGTTACTTTCTATGGCATAAGACAATGACACCAATCCCAGATAAAGTATATATGTTATAATTGCTTATTTATACAAAGATTAATGTTAAGAAAAATAAGAATTTGTTATAAACGATTGTGTGAAAGTTACTTCTACAAATATTTAAATCTAAAGCATTATACGAATTCTGAAAATATAACAAAGTTAGTAACAGGTTTTTAAACGATTGTTAGTTTAAAAATTTTGTTCCATGTTCCTTTAAAAAAGGTTTTTAAGAAAGTGTGTGTGATTTTATATTTACATATGATGTAGTAGAATAGGCTTCGAGAATAGACTTTCGTTAGAGGGTTAAATTCATCACACCCTTTAATAATCGCAATAACCAGCAACCTCATGTCATGAGTGGAGTTTCAGTTGTATAGTAGGCTCAGATAAGGTAACAATCAAAGCAAGATCATGTGGCAGCCATGGCTGCAACAGATCGTGAGTTGCCCCGCCAAGACACGGCTGATCTCATTTTGATCGAAACCATGTGTACTCATCACAGCCCGTAACAAAGGTCATTTAAGGCAACTGCAACAAATAACCGAAACCAAACGGGACCAGTAGCAGGCATTGTCACAACTATCTGTGACATTCCCTATACTAAATTTCTATGTCACAACTTCCAACAAAACGACACAACAAGAGTGTCATCAATGCATAAAGAAGATGCAATGGAGAGATGGGGAAAAATGTGACTGACCCGCAACGGCTGCAAGCACTACACCATGCTGCCCTACCTAGTTACGGTCCTACTCCACCCGATACCATCCTTTAACCACATATACATTTTTATATTATTTTTGTCACTGTTCTTCCCAAAAAAATAAACCAATCTCCACGTTTTCTTCCCAGATAGTAAGTGTTGGACCTCAAACTTGACCACAACCGGCGATTGCCTTCTCACACACAACATATTTGTATGCCTTCTCTCAAAACCCAAAGGAATTGTTTAATCAGTTGCCTCACACCTTTGTGAAAGTACATGCGACCCAAAGTCTGTTTTTTGACAGAATGTATGATATAACATGCACATCACATATCACTTTATAAGATGTTCCACATGAAAGTCCCAGGTTTCATGGTATGTGGGTCTCGAAGAAAGACAAGCGTGGATGTCCCGGCACGAACCGGGCACTACCAAACAACACACATTATAGCCAGCCACCCAAACTGTGATCAAATCAGTTTAGGTACGATTAATTTCAACCATCACTACTGTAGTATTGCAATAGGCTCAGAATGTAGAACGCAAAGGTTGCGATCGTCATGGCTGCAAACATGATAGTTTGCCACGCCAAGCTACGAACAACCTATGGTTTTCAGAATGCTTTCCGATTCATCATAGCCATGAACTGTTTTCACTATTTTTCATTTTTAAGGCCTCGATAATGTGCAAGAAGGAACCATAGTTCCTAGATTTAAGAAATAAGAACAGCAACATGGAAGTAACAAATGAGGCGGCCAAGTATTTTTGAAGAAACCAACCAATAGAAGTCGGGGCAAGTTCAATCAAGACAGCCAAATTACCAACGTAAAAGTAAATCACACCATTCAAGCAGGAAACACCATTAAAAATTATGGTTTCCAAGAAACCCCACCATATTAGGACTGGAACCTAGTAATTATTAGTAGGGATTTAACAATCGGCCAAATATCAACGGTCAATAAACACACCGAAACCTGAGTATACTAACCACTTGACTGAATGAAGGCAAACAAATAAATTGACAGTCAAGAAAGAACAAATCAACGCACCTTGTATTAAAATCAGGTTAGTCACTCAAGGTGGCGCCACCACCAAAATGAGGAAGCCAAAGCAACCACCACCAAATACCAACAACACCACCACAATAAGTGTGTTTGTGTTCACCATCAAACACCAACATAAGGAGTTTGTTTCTTCATTAAGAAATCAAAAGGGCCATAAAAGCGTCACAAACCTACCAACAACGTCGCACAGCGCAGATGGCAGCAACGAAGCGGTAGGGGAAACACACAAAAGGCAAAGCTGTAAAAACCTAACCAATGTGTCCTTTGGTTTTTACGAAATACTTTTTTAATCAAAGCATTGGATCAAACTCGTTTGATAAAGAATGATCTATGAAAGATCAAACTGACGACCAATAATTTTTAGATCGAACACATTGGTTTTCACGATAAACTTTTGTGATCAAAGTTTTTTTTATCAAACTTGACTGATCAAGAAAGGTCTATTAAAGATCAAACTCATAGGCCACAGATCCACCAATAATTTTCAGATCAAACATAGATCTGATTTAGGTGAGAAAGAGTAGAAAGTATGTGGGTTTTGACTTTTGAGAGAAACTATACAAATGGGATAATCACATAAGCATATAAAAACCCCAAATCAAAATGAATGGCCATGATTTACTAACCAATTAAGAATCAACGGCATGAGATACGAATCCTGTAGCAAGACCAATCAACGGTGGAGGTCGATTGCTACTCCCACTATGTGTGTGAGAAGGAAATCGACGGCTGTGGTCTTGTTTGAGGCCCAACACTTACCTATCTGAGAACAAAATGTTAAAGAGAGTGTTTTTTAATTTGGGAAGAACAGTGACAAAATGAATATAAAATATGGCTTGTGAGGGGATCACTGTTCCTAGGGGAACGTGTCCCATCTATTATAAGGTATATAATTTTTTTATTATTTAAACACACTCCACTCACAAAAAATCCAATAATAAACCTAACCCAAAAAATAAAACACATCGGACCCACAAAAATAAACTAGCGTTGGGTAAGTCTGCCCCTTGTTTTTGAACCCAGCTTCTTACTCACGCGTGAGTGACTATTAAAAGGGAAGGTAGTCGCGCGTGAGTTCATCAAACTCACTCGTGGGATGAGACCCATTACCTCCAGCCGTATAAACATTCTTTAGCCTAAAGTATACTTGACACGGAGAAAGAGACACTAGAACCAAGTCATAAATATTGACACTTTATTAATATGAAATAATAAAAGACGATTTGAGTGATTTCCTCTTTGCCGACAAAAATCAAATAACCCGATTTTAAGAACGAAACTACAAATCAAAATTACTCAAATAAGATTTCGAAAAAAAGTTATGATTCTTTTATGTCGAGTGACACCGACATACACATGAGTGATTAATACTCAAACATTTGTTAAACACAAGCTAACATTTAAGGTACCAATAACTTTTTATAGACAATAAGAATAGACAAAACCTAATCACTAGTGAACAATTAATTCACAATTGAAAAGGTTTGAAGGTTTACTAATACAAGATATACTTCTTTGAATTTGAGCTAAACTACAACCATTCCCATTAACTTATATCATAACTTTTATACATTAGTATTCTTACAATTTTCACTTTGGTGATGGTAGTTAGCCTTTTTCGATACACAACAACTTTAACTCGTGCTAAAACTTCAGACCAAGGACCGCCTTCAAAAAGGCATCATTAGCAATACCCGCTACTAACCCTAGCTCAAATCTAAACTCTATAAAGAGACCCTTTAATCATGTACCCTCCTCCAATTCTATAAAATAAGTGCCAAGTACCCCAATTCAATTGTTAACAAAGACATTAGGTGCTACAATATATCTTCTCAGAGCACTGCACAATCCTATTCCATAAACTCGTACAATCTGTGGCATTAGTTGATCTACCCATGGCCTAGTCAAAATCCACAAAAACCTGTATGTCCATATGTAATTCACGATCAAACACACCAACATAACTAAACCAACATCTAGTTGAAAAATCTTAATCGTAACACCTTCAAAGTACTACCACCATAATTTTTGAAGATATATGTTAACACAAATAATGTCGTAAAACGTTATTTATTTTTTTGAATTCTCGATGTTTTTATTATTACAAAATGAGAAAAATGTTCGTAAGTAAAGTTTTTGTCGTAAATATCTACATTGACACTATAATCACTTACACTTGAGAAGTGATCAAAGATAAAACAAAGTTTTTTACAAATAAACATTTTATAAAATATACACAAAATATATAAAATGTTACAAGGTATTTATACGAGTTTAATAAAATGTTCTAAACTAAAATAAAAATTTAAAGTTCAAATTTTCGCCCTCCTAGCGGTTTAAATCCTATAGTATTCGATAATACCTTTACCACTAAAAGAAAAAAGGAAGCGCATAGACTAGCTGGTACATTAGGCTAGGCAGTCAGTACACTAAAATTTAGTGCACCGATTGTGTTATTTAGTGCACCGGCCACGCTCCTTTCGTGGGTCTCTTAGTATAAATAGATCACTGTTTTATTTGATCAAATACTTTTTTGCGCAGTTAAAAACTCAGTGTCAAAACTCTCTTCTTAATTCTTTCTTCCTTTGATCATATAACTTGTATATATTTGTTTTCAAGTGATCCAATACTTATACCTCCACATTGTGGAAGAGAAGAATACTTGTGAATACTCGAAAGATCAAGTGTTATAGTTTAGTGTTCGTATATGCTTACATATTGTTGAAGCATTGTATATGTGTATTATTTTGTGAGAGATTCAAGTGTAGATAATGGTGTGATTTGTAATAGTATTTCCAAGGTGTGGAAATGCTTGTGATCAGGTGTGATCAAAGTGTGTAGTAGATAGATCATGTGATCGTGAGCATACTTCCTAGAAAAGGAAGTAAGAGTGTAGATTGGTTCTAGCTTATATTAGGACTTGACATTTAGCTTTGTGTCGGTAAATATCGTAAGCGACGAGTGTACAGTTTTTTCCACCTTGAAAGGATCTTGTTGATATAGTGAAATCTCGAGTACGGTACTCGAGGAGTGAAGTAGGGCTAAGAGAAGCTTCGTAGCCGAACCACTATAAATCTTGGTGTTGTGGTTTGCATATTCTTTCCTTTTCTCATTACTTACTCTTTTCTTGTCATTTACATTATTAGCTTGTTTGATCTATTGATTTATTGAAATGTGTATAATGCAAGTTCGTTTTCTCAGTTCTTAACTAATAGAAAGTCCAATCAATATCAAATTTTTAATTGTTTTTGGTTGTTCAAGCTTGCTTGGTAATCTATTGCTAATTCAAACAACACTAAGTAAAAATGAAAAATATAAACCTATTTATACGTAAAACAAATTGCAAATTCCAAATTTTATTCAAGTAAAATATTAAAATGCAAAATTTAAAAGTATAAGGACTGAAAATGTAATTTCTATGAAATATAAATGCTTGAAATGTAAATTCTAAAAATTATAAGGACTAAAAATGTAAAACAGTTAACTACAAGGACTAAACTTGTAAAAATTCTAACAAACTAACCAAATTTAACAAACTAACAAACTTCTAAAACTGAAATTAAACAAACTAACAAATCCAGGGACTAACTTTTGCAATTACCACAAAATTAGAAAGATTAGCTAGGTTTAAACACTAATTAAACTCCTAGGGACTAAAGTGCAAATTTCCAAACTTATAACCAAAAAACGGGCTTAATGAAAGAATAAGCTCGTTTGAGCTTATTTCTCAACCAATTAAGCTGAAACAAATTGCAAACTACTTCAAATCCAATAATAGAAACGTGTGTTTAAGGAAAATGTCTAAAAGTCCAAAATAAGCAAAAGAGAGCTTATCAATAAGCTCAAAATAAGCTATAGCATAATCCAGACATCCACAACTTGATTTTTGTAAAGAAAATGAATAAGCACTTGATTTAAAGCAGGGGAAATCAAACTAGAACAAATTTCATCCACTAATAAGCAAGATATTTGAAAATAAGCTCAAATGAGCTTATGTTGACCAAATGTTGACCAGATTTTTGAAAAAACTCAAAATCTCAAAACTTCATATCCAAACCTTTCTAAACAGAATTGTGAAAGAAAACAAGGACTTTTATGAAGTGGATTATTAGAACTAGTAAAACAGTAAGGAACTTATATCAGAGAATGCAACTTGCTAAGGTCTGAACTAATAAACTGATTTCTTGCTTATTTCTTGATACTGTAGAATTTCCTCCTAGATACTAAAAGATTATGATGTAAGCTTTAACTAGAAACTGGTTTGAGCAATTTTCATTAAGAATTGAAAGAGAAATGATCAATTGAATCTGACAAGTTTTGAACTAAAAGCTGTTAAAAGGTATGACCCAATCTTTTTATCAACCAATTGCCTGTTTGACTTTTATATTGACTAGTAAAAGACTCTAAAACACTTGTTAACTTCTAAGGACTGCAAATGATCACTTTAACCCCAATTAACAACACTTGAATTCTGAATTACAACTAGTCCCAAACACTCCTTATCAGATTATGATCAAACTTTTACAAAGGATTATTGAGTTCTGATTAAGACTGAACAAAGAGCTATAGCAAACTAGTTTATGTGATCAAAATGCAGGCTAATGAAACTGAAATCAAGCTACTTAACCAACTAGAACTCAATTAAGGTGTTTAGCTAAGCAATTACTGAAATTTAGCCAAAAACTTCAATACTAAACTCAAGTGAACAAGATTAAGCTACAATACACTAGACTCACTCAATCAAACAACCACTTATCAAATAGAATCAGGCAGCCATCAAGTTTACACTAGAGAATGAAGCATGCAAAGACTGTTTAGAGGAATTTGAAAACAGAAGCTTTAAAACCTAATGTAGAAGTCCTTTGGGTAGAAGAGGAGCGCTGAGCTCTCTTGCCCTAGTGATACCACCACCTATCACTAGCTATCAACTCTTATCAATCACCAAAACAGCTAAAACTCATCATTCTGCCATGGAAACTTCAAGAACAATGGAAAGAACTGAATTTTTGATCAAACAGCAACAAATCTTCAACAAAGCCAGTTATGATCAATGTATGATCATAACAAACTTCTAACAGCAACAATAGAATCCAATAACAGCAAGTAAGGTAGCAGGAATTGAAGAACAAGAATTGGCGGGAAAACTTGGATTTGAATTTTTATTGATGAAAACAGTTACAATTGGTTGTTACAAGGTTCTAACTAACTAACAAACTCAAGAGCTTGTCAGACTCTTGAGTTGTTAGGTGAAAAGGAGGGAAAAGAAGAAAAGGGAAATTGAGAGAACTATGTGTTTTCTGAAAATTAACTACTACTGAAAATGAAGAACAAGTTGTGTATTTATAGGCTAGACTTGAGAGTTTGTTGGAGATGTGACGTGTTCAGGCCAATCATTGCTTGACACGTGGATGAATTCTGCCAATCTTCTTTAAAGGTGATGAACACATTTTGGGGATTTTTGATTCATTGGATAATATGCTAATTAAGTTGCACCATTGGATTCGTCTCATCAAAACGAGCAACTTTGATATTTTGATCTTCTTCTGAAATGCATTCTATCAAAAACGCGATCCTGGAAAATATTTTGGTGAAAGAGAGAGACACGTGGCAGCTTCTTATTGGTGGAAAAAGTGTTACACGGATCACACTGTTGTGATCTTGCATTAAATGTGGCGGCTTGTAGTGGGATTTAATTGTTTGATCCGTGTGACATGTTTCCTTGTTTCTGATTGGTTAAAAGCCTTTGCACATGGATTCAACTTGCAATACTTTCCAAACTTGGCAATTAAAGTCCCTTAACTTGGCAGATTTCTCTTTAAGGCTAGAAACTTCATTCCTTTGACAATTTTGGCCCTTCAACTTTCATTCTTCAACAAAAAATGGCCCTTTGACTTGATTGACTTTGTAGTTTGACCAGGTTTGACTTGGATCTTGACTTTGCAGTATTTGCACTTTAAGTCCCTCAACTTTCAAGACTTGTCAAGATAGGTCCTTGAGCTTTGAAAACTTGTCACTTGTGATCCTTCCTTGTCTTTTTCATCCATTTTAGCTTGGTTTTTCCTTGTTTGCTTGAAATTGTATCCTTTTACCTACATAAGATCACACAAACACAAACATACCACATAACACTGCTTTTTACAATATAAAAAGGTATTTTGCTTCATGTTTTAGGGTTATTTGTTGATAAAAGGATATGAGTTTAAGCTCATATCAAATTCCCCTACACTTGAGCATTGCCATGTCCTCATGCAATATTATCTTACAAGGCTTAAAAAATTTACATTTCCCTCATAATTAATCCACCTTGGCCATATGAGATGCATCTACACTACTCTAAACTAGATGATGCATGATTTTGATTTTTAACAATGCTATGGATTAAAATACAATTCTATCTATATCTTTTTGATTTTTCTTGAAAAGGTTTTGATGGAAATAACTCATAAAGAACTCAATGACTTGGATTAGGGCTTGGGTACCATGGACACTTATCACCCTCAAGTTTCACTTTCCCCATACCAAGCTAGTAAATGGAATCATTGCATTCACAAGTAAAAAGTGCATCAACTTATTCATGACAATTAAATGTGGAACCGGTTATTATTTGAGCAAATTGCTTGTGAGCAAATTTGTCATTATTAAAGTGTGAAATATAAGAAATGTAAAATCCAAAAATAAGGAAGGACGGTTTTAATCCTAGGTAATCTTCTCATCCATTACTTGAAAAACCGCTCACAATTAATATAAGTCCGTATTAAGAGTAATAAGTCATTCGCCTTATGTGTAAAATCCTCATGTCATGCTTTCATAAGTAACTACACACTCGCTAAGGAAAGAAAAATAAAACTCACGCAATAATTTACATCCGCATCTTTTTGAGATTTTGGATCTTCAACCCCGCAACCCGTCAAGGTAATATTGGATTGGAGCAATCTATTGAATCCCCGCAACCCGTCAAGGTAATATTGGAACTCAATAGTCACTATAATTAACACCACACTGCCCCTCTTGGGAGTCTTGCATTATTTTTTTTTTTTTTCTTTTTTTTTTTTCTAGCCACTCATTTTTTTTCATAAGCCGCTCTTATTTTTCTTTATTCCTCACAAAGAAATTTGAAAAGAAGAAAAGGAAAAACACCCGCTAAATATGGAGCATGACACAATTTTAGTACACATAAAACGTGCTAACTTAGAATCTTAAGACGTACTCATACTAACCATGAATGATTAGCCAAAAATGCATAAGAGATTACGAACCAATTAAAACCGTACTTGATTATTTATTAACAATTATATACAAGCGAAGAAAATAGAGGTCAAGAAGAGAAGGGTTTAGCCACAAGTAATTGCCATGAAGTCTATCTAGCCCTTTTACACTTGCTTCAACTCTATCATTTCCCATTCTCCACAAATTTAAAATTTCAAAGAATGAAATTGGTGGAAGCTTAGCCTAATAGACCAATGAAGGACTACATGGTTAAGGATACTAGCTAGAGAATGCTAAAATAAGCAAACTCGGGTTGAGTCAAAATATCCATGGCGGGCCTAATATGTCAAAGAAATCTAAACTTGTTAAAACCATGTTTTATTATATTTTTCCTTTTTATATATTTTTGATGCAAAATAAGAGAAGAAATATATACAATGCAAATGTGTTATGCAAATGAAAAATGATTGATGCAAAAATTATGAATGCATATTTTTGGTGGCCAAAGTAGATCAAAAATTTGAAAAATGTTGAAAATCCAATTTTCCATGTTATCATGCAAGACAATGACAAGTTCTAGGTAAGGTCACTTCGATAGAAGACCCCCCTACACTTAAGCTAAACATTGTCCTCAATGTTTAAGAGCATGGAAGTATAAAAACTTCCCCTACACTTATGACAATGAATAGACTTTGCTTAACCCAAGTTAAGGAAAGGACTACTATTAGTGAAATCAAGTTTAAGCACAACGTGTCAATGAAAAATCACTTAAAGTAACGAAGTGAACCGGATACAAAGGCCTCCTCCATAAGCTCCAAAGCATGAGATGAGTGAGCAACCCTACAAACAAACATGAAGACAAAAGAAGGTCTCCCCTACACTTATCTCCAAATCTATGCCCTTATTTCTAACCTACAACACTCTAACCTAGTTATACGATGCTTGAGTTAATGAGTCTCTAGCTCGACTCGTCCCTCAATGAATTAATTCATGGGGAAAATGGGGACCTCTTGGACCATTTCAACGGAAATGTCCTCCCCAAAGTAGTGCTTAACACGGTGACCATTCACTTTAAAATTTGGACCATCGGGTTGGGACAACTCAAGAGTTCCATATGGAAACACTTGAGCAATAGTGAATGGACCGGACCATCTCGACTTAAGCTTGCCCGCAAAAAGCTTCAATCTTGAGTTAAAGAGGAGAACCGGCTCTCCAACTTTGAACTCACGATTCTTGATCTTAGCATCATGCAATTTCTTAGTCTTTTCCTTATATAGCAAAGAATTCTCATAGGCATTAGCTCTCAACTCATCCATCTCATTGATTTGATCTTTCCTATGTGAACCGGCTTGGTTTAAATCAAAGTTAGCCCACTTGAGAGCCCAAGATGCCTTATGTTCTAACTCAAATGGGAGGTGGCACGCTTTTCCATAGACAAGCCTATAAGGAGTACAACCAATTGGTGTCTTAAAAGCCGTCCTAAACGCCCACAAAGCATCATCAAGCTTATCCGACCAAGAAGCTCTATGCTCTCCCACCGTTCTTTCTAAAATTCTCTTTAAACCACGATTTGTGACCTCGGTTTGACCATTTGTTTGAGGGTGATACGCGGTAGAAAGTCTATGATTCACTCCATATTTCTTCATAACTCTCGTGAATTGATCATTACAAAAGTGCGTACCACGATCACTTATGATGGCCCGAGGTACACCAAATCTAGCAAACAATTGTTTCAAGAACTTTACCACCACTCTAGCATCATTAGTAGGTAAGGCTTTAGCCTCCACCCACTTGGACACGTAATCCACCGCCACAAGTATATACTTGTTTCCCTTAGAGGATGGAAAAGGTCCCATGAAATCTATTCCCCATACATCAAATATCTCACACTCTTGGATAAAATTTTGTGGCATCTCATCACGTTGTGTAATTTTTCCTTGTCTTTGACAAACATCACAAAATTTCACCATCTCTTGAGCATCCTTGTAAATGGAAGGCCAATAGTAACCCGAATCAAAGACTTTCTTGGCGGTGTAGTTAGGCCCAAAATGTCCACCCGTAGGTCCTTTATGACATGCCTCTAAGATTTTAAATGCCTCGGGCCCATCTACACACCGTCTAATGATTTGGTCCGCACATTGCCTAAAAAGATATGGATCATCCCAAAAGTAATACTTAACTTCCTTAAGAAACTTTTTCTTTTGTTGGTAAGTAAGACCCTCAATAAGCACATTGCCCACAAGATAGTTTGCAATATCCGCAAACCAAGGTGTGGCATCCTCTTGGGAAGAGATAGACATGAGCTCCTCTAATGGAAAGGATTCATTGATTTCTTGATGTGGGAAATCTCCTTGAAAAGGATGCTCAAGTCTACTCAAATGATCCGCCGCTAAATTCTCGGCCCCTTTTTTATCACGAATCTCTATCTTAAACTCTTGAAGCAACAAAACCCATCTCAAAAGCCTAGGCTTAGCATCTTGTTTTGTCATAAGATACTTGAGAGCGGAATGATCCGTATACACTATGGTCTTGGAAAGCACAAGGTATGGTCTAAACTTCTCAAAAGCATATACTATAGCAAGCAACTCTTTTTCCGTGGTAGTGTAATGAAGTTGTGCACCGGTCATGGTTTTACTCGCATAGTGTATAGGTTGGAAATGCTTATTAACTCTTTGTCCTAAGACGGCCCCCACCGCATAATCACTAGCATCACACATAAGTTCAAAAGGTAATTCCCAATTTGGAGAAACCAAAACGGGAGCCTTTGTCAATTTTTCCTTAATTGTCTCAAAAGATTCTAAACAAGCTTGGTCAAAAATGAAAGGAGCCTCTTTCTCCAAGAGATGAGTCATCGGTCTAGCTATCTTAGAGAAATCTTGTATAAAGCGCCTATAAAAACCCGCATGACCTAAGAAACTCCTCACACCTTTAACCGAGGTGGGTGGGGGAAGCTTAGCAATCACATCAATTTTGGCTCGATCAACTTCTAATCCCTTATTGGATATCTTGTGTCCTAAAACAATCCCCTCTTTTACCATAAAGTGACATTTCTCCCAATTAAGCACCAAACGTGTTTCCTCACAACGCTTAAGCATTCTCTCAAGATTGATGAGACACGAGCTAAAGGAGTTCCCAAATACGGAAAAGTCATCCATAAAAACCTCCATGGTTTGCTCTATCATATCATGGAAAATTGCCATCATGCACCTTTGAAACGTCCCCGGTGCATTACATAGGCCAAAAGGCATCCTCTTGTAAGCAAATGTACCGTATGGACAAGTGAATGTGGTCTTTTCTTGATCCTTAGGGTCAATTGGGATTTGGAAATAACCCGAAAAGCCATCAAGAAAACAATAGTACTCATTTCCCGCTAAGCGTTCAAGCATTTGATCCATAAAGGGAAGCGGAAAATGGTCTTTCCTAGTTGCCTCATTGAGTTTTCTATAATCAATGCAAACTCTCCAACCGGTTACAAGTCTCGTGGGAATAAGCTCATTGTTCTCATTAGGCACCACGGTGATTCCACCCTTCTTTGGAACACAATGAACCGGGCTAACCCATGGAGAGTCGGAAATGGGGTAAATCATACCCGCATCTAAGAGTTTAATCACTTCTTTCTTAATAACCTCATGAATTTTTGGGTTAACTCTCCTTTGGTTTTGAATGGCGGGTTTATAATCATCCTCCATAAGGATTTTGTGAGTACAAAAATGTGGATCAATTCCCCTTATGTCGGATATTTTCCATGCTAAAGCTTTCTTATGTTTCTTAAGGACTTCAATAAGTTGCTCCTTCTCATCCTCTTTCAATTCTTTAGCAATAATCACCGGTAATTGGTCTTTTCCTTCTAAGAAAGCATATTCTAAGTGGGATGGAAGTTCCTTAAGTTCAATGGGGGGTGGACTCTCTATGGAAGGTTTCACTATGGAAGGTTCCTCAATGGTAATCTCTTGTGGAATAGGGGAAGGAATAGGGTCCTCATTGAGCAACTTTTGGATTGTAAGAATATCTTCTTCCCAATTAATGGGAGAATCATCATCACCAAGAAAGTTGGACTCAAATTCCTCCAAGAGGAAATCACTCTCTCCAAAAGGTGTTAAAGAGGGAGCAATTGAGGCCACGGTTTCAACATGTGGAATCTCATTACTAGCATTCTTACAAGCATCATGAAAGTGTTCATTACACACTTCATCTAACACGTCCACAATGTTAATCGTCTCACAAGGTCTAGACTCCTTAACCTCTCTTCTATCACAAACTTTCCCTAACTTAAACACCACTTTCTCATCCTCTACTCTCATAATTAATTCTCCTTCCGCCACATCTATCAAGGTACGACCCGTTCTCAAAAACGGTCTACCAACAATCAAAGGCACTCTAGGATCCATGTCATAATCGACCACTACAAAGTCGGCCGGAAAGGTAAACTTATCCACACCCACAAACACATCTTCCGCTATACCTACGGGGTGAGCTATGGTTCGGTTGGCTAGTTCAAGAGTCATCCTAGTGGGGGTGAGCTCGGGAAGAGAGAGTTGTTTCCAAACCGATAAAGGCATGAGATTTATGCTTGCCCCTAAATCCGCCAAAGCCATGCAATTTTCAACACCGGGAAAATTGCAAGGTATCAAGAAGCGCCCCGGATCTCCAAGTTTTGTTGGTAAGGTTTTAAGTAACACCGCGGAACAATTTTCATTAAGTGATGTGTTGGGCAAGTCAACCAATTTTTCTTTGTTTGAGAGCAAATCCTTGAACATCTTAGCAAACTTTGGCATATAAGCAAGAGCTTCCGCAAAGGATATGTTGATATTGAGTTGCTTGAACATCCTTAAGAAATTGGACACTTGTATGTCATCTTTGTTCTTTAACTTGTCCTTTTTCAACCTTGAAGGGTATGGAAGAGTAGGTTTGGGTGTAGGTGGAATAGGTGTTGTAGTGGAAGATTTGTCTTTGTTAGCCTCTTCATTGGGAAGTGGGGAAGGTAAAGGAGAAGTATGAGGTGGTTGAGAAGGTGTGTTTGAGTGAATAGGAGCACTTTGAGGAGGTGGAGTAGAAGTAAAAGGCTTATCACAAGTAGGAGCACAAGTGGGTTGAACAATAGTAGGTTTAGGAGGTGAAGGATCCTTTGTTGTTGTACCACTCCTTGTTGTAATAGCATTGACATTGGCCCTAGGATTTGTTTGTGTGTTGGAAGGTAAAGCTCCTTGTGGTCTTTGAGTTACCGCCACTAAAACCCTATTGATTTGTTCCTCTATTGTACGTTTCACTTGGTCATTCATTCTCTTCTCAATGTCACGCATTTTCTTGTCAACATACTCTTGAGTCTCTTGCATTCCATATCCTTGAGTTTGATTTTGAGGGTAAGCTTGATTTGGAATTGGAGCATATGCTTGATTGGGAATAAATGGAAGTGGTTGATTAAATCCTTGTTGTGGTGGATAAAAGGTATTAGCTTGAGGTTGAAATTGATTGGGTGCTTTGTAATTATTGCCTTGGTATGGTTGTCTTTGCCCTTGATTCCTTGCTAGAATTTGAGGAGGATTTTGTTGAATTTGGGTGGGTGGTTGGGGTGGGAAGCCGGGTGGAGTAAGGTAATTTTGGGATTTGTAAGAAAGGTTATTTGGATTGATGTTAGGCTTGAAGTGTTCACGGTGTTCTTCTTGATAAGCATAACATTCCCCTTGATACCCTTGCACCTTGTCACATTGCTCATAAGAGTGAGGGCCTCCACAAGTAACACAAGAAATGGTGATGGCATTCACATTGTTTGAGGAATTGTTCAATGTCATGCTCTTAAAAGTTTGAAGCATGTCTTGTTGTGCTTGCAAATGCCTCTCACTTTCTCTATCCATCCTTTGAAAAATAGCTTCTTGAAACTTGAGGAGTTGGTTGTCAAAAGGGATTTGAGAAGTGTTTTGGATAACATGAACTCTTTCCTCAAATGGATCATTGGTTTGAACCATTGCCTTAGTCTCAATAATGGTCAAAGCCTCTTGGTATGTCTTGAAATGAATACTCCCTCCCGCGGAAGCATTTAGTGAATCTTGGTGGTGAGGTTTAAGGCCATTGTAGAAAGTATTGATTTTGCTTAGATCATCCATTCCATGATTAGGGCATCGCCTCAACAACTCACTATACTCTTCCCAAGCATCACCAAAGGATTGACTAGGTTTTTGTGTAAAGCCCATAATCATATTTCTCAAAGCCATAGTCTTTTGTGGAGGAAAGAATTTGTTCAAAAACTTAGTGGTAAAACCATCCCATGTGGTGATACTATCGGGTGGTTGAGTGTCTAACCAATGCTTAGCACTCCCATCTAGTGAAAATGACACTAACAACAATCTAATGACATCCGGTGGAACCCCATTATGCTTAATGGTATTGCAAAGTGAAAGGAATCTCTTAAGATGAGCATGGGGATCCTCATTTTGTTTTCCATAGAAAGGTGATGCAGCAACCATATTGATCATAGATGTATGTAGCTCAAATGTGTTAGCGGGATAGTCGGGAATCTTAATGGCACTAACAAATCCATGAATGTTGGTTTGCATACGTTCAAACAAAGTACGGTTATCAACAGCCATGGCTCCTTGTGGTGGTGACAAAGCACGATTCTCGTGATCGGCTTGGTGGACGATGGTGGTCTTACTCTTTCTTTTCTTCTTCCTTTTCGGAGGAAGAGGTTGTACACCAATCGGTATTTGTGCACGCCCGCGAGTGAGCATGCAACTCAATACGAGGAATGAGAGAGAAGCTCTCGTGTGACTTTGAAAAGAATAAGATTATTCTCTTCGAGTTTCGATATTAAATATCCACAAGAAAGTAACAATATATGTAATACTACTTTGGGTGCAAGACCCTCAATGAAGCTTTCCTTCTTAGAATACTCCCAAGTGAACGGGGGGTTAGGTGGCGCGAAGCACTTAAGTACCTATTGACCCTTAGATGGCATTTTATAGCACATCGCCTTTCTATTCACTTAAATGTTCGTATTCTTCGAATTATTGCTTATTGAGAGTATTTATCTATTCTTGCTTTATTTTGTTTGATCGATACGCGTGTCAAGGACCGGAGCGCCCCTCAACACGGTGTATTGCCTCGGCAATACTTATGGAAGATATGTAGATTGATTGTTCTTATACGTATACGTATGTACTTATAATAATATATGGAAAATATTTTTGTATTTATGAGTTTTTTTTTTTTTTTTTTTTTAAAGGAAAATACTATATGTACATAAAAACCGAGAGAATCCAATAATATATATTTTTGGGTGCAATCTCTTAGGAAAAAGATTGCTTTTTGGATTTTTTAATTTTTTTTTTTTTTTGGTCAATTCTTTAGGAAAAGAATTGTTTTGTTAATTTTTTAGTTTTTTTTTTATATATTTTTATATTTTTGATTTTTTATTTGTTTTTGATTTATGATACGTAAAAATAACGTTCACAAAGTGAACGGATCCCAAAAGCCAATGAAAACCGTCAATCGATAGTCTCTCGTGTAGTCAAAGAACCGGCAGCGGCGCCATTTGAAATGTGTATAATGCAAGTTCGTTTTCTCAGTTCTTAACTAATAGAAAGTCCAATCAATATCAAATTTTTAATTGTTTTTGGTTGTTCAAGCTTGCTTGGTAATCTATTGCTAATTCAAACAACACTAAGTAAAAATGAAAAATATAAACCTATTTATACGTAAAACAAATTGCAAATTCCAAATTTTATTCAAGTAAAATATTAAAATGCAAAATTTAAAAGTATAAGGACTGAAAATGTAATTTCTATGAAATATAAATGCTTGAAATGTAAATTCTAAAAATTATAAGGACTAAAAATGTAAAACAGTTAACTACAAGGACTAAACTTGTAAAAATTCTAACAAACTAACCAAATTTAACAAACTAACAAACTTCTAAAACTGAAATTAAACAAACTAACAAATCCAGGGACTAACTTTTGCAATTACCACAAAATTAGAAAGATTAGCTAGGTTTAAACACTAATTAAACTCCTAGGGACTAAAGTGCAAATTTCCAAACTTATAACCAAAAAACGGGCTTAATGAAAGAATAAGCTCGTTTGAGCTTATTTCTCAACCAATTAAGCTGAAACAAATTGCAAACTACTTCAAATCCAATAATAGAAACGTGTGTTTAAGGAAAATGTCTAAAAGTCCAAAATAAGCAAAAGAGAGCTTATCAATAAGCTCAAAATAAGCTATAGCATAATCCAGACATCCACAACTTGATTTTTGTAAAGAAAATGAATAAGCACTTGATTTAAAGCAGGGGAAATCAAACTAGAACAAATTTCATCCACTAATAAGCAAGATATTTGAAAATAAGCTCAAATGAGCTTATGTTGACCAAATGTTGACCAGATTTTTGAAAAAACTCAAAATCTCAAAACTTCATATCCAAACCTTTCTAAACAGAATTGTGAAAGAAAACAAGGACTTTTATGAAGTGGATTATTAGAACTAGTAAAACAGTAAGGAACTTATATCAGAGAATGCAACTTGCTAAGGTCTGAACTAATAAACTGATTTCTTGCTTATTTCTTGATACTGTAGAATTTCCTCCTAGATACTAAAAGATTATGATGTAAGCTTTAACTAGAAACTGGTTTGAGCAATTTTCATTAAGAATTGAAAGAGAAATGATCAATTGAATCTGACAAGTTTTGAACTAAAAGCTGTTAAAAGGTATGACCCAATCTTTTTATCAACCAATTGCCTGTTTGACTTTTATATTGACTAGTAAAAGACTCTAAAACACTTGTTAACTTCTAAGGACTGCAAATGATCACTTTAACCCCAATTAACAACACTTGAATTCTGAATTACAACTAGTCCCAAACACTCCTTATCAGATTATGATCAAACTTTTACAAAGGATTATTGAGTTCTGATTAAGACTGAACAAAGAGCTATAGCAAACTAGTTTATGTGATCAAAATGCAGGCTAATGAAACTGAAATCAAGCTACTTAACCAACTAGAACTCAATTAAGGTGTTTAGCTAAGCAATTACTGAAATTTAGCCAAAAACTTCAATACTAAACTCAAGTGAACAAGATTAAGCTACAATACACTAGACTCACTCAATCAAACAACCACTTATCAAATAGAATCAGGCAGCCATCAAGTTTACACTAGAGAATGAAGCATGCAAAGACTGTTTAGAGGAATTTGAAAACAGAAGCTTTAAAACCTAATGTAGAAGTCCTTTGGGTAGAAGAGGAGCGCTGAGCTCTCTTGCCCTAGTGATACCACCACCTATCACTAGCTATCAACTCTTATCAATCACCAAAACAGCTAAAACTCATCATTCTGCCATGGAAACTTCAAGAACAATGGAAAGAACTGAATTTTTGATCAAACAGCAACAAATCTTCAACAAAGCCAGTTATGATCAATGTATGATCATAACAAACTTCTAACAGCAACAATAGAATCCAATAACAGCAAGTAAGGTAGCAGGAATTGAAGAACAAGAATTGGCGGGAAAACTTGGATTTGAATTTTTATTGATGAAAACAGTTACAATTGGTTGTTACAAGGTTCTAACTAACTAACAAACTCAAGAGCTTGTCAGACTCTTGAGTTGTTAGGTGAAAAGGAGGGAAAAGAAGAAAAGGGAAATTGAGAGAACTATGTGTTTTCTGAAAATTAACTACTACTGAAAATGAAGAACAAGTTGTGTATTTATAGGCTAGACTTGAGAGTTTGTTGGAGATGTGACGTGTTCAGGCCAATCATTGCTTGACACGTGGATGAATTCTGCCAATCTTCTTTAAAGGTGATGAACACATTTTGGGGATTTTTGATTCATTGGATAATATGCTAATTAAGTTGCACCATTGGATTCGTCTCATCAAAACGAGCAACTTTGATATTTTGATCTTCTTCTGAAATGCATTCTATCAAAAACGCGATCCTGGAAAATATTTTGGTGAAAGAGAGAGACACGTGGCAGCTTCTTATTGGTGGAAAAAGTGTTACACGGATCACACTGTTGTGATCTTGCATTAAATGTGGCGGCTTGTAGTGGGATTTAATTGTTTGATCCGTGTGACATGTTTCCTTGTTTCTGATTGGTTAAAAGCCTTTGCACATGGATTCAACTTGCAATACTTTCCAAACTTGGCAATTAAAGTCCCTTAACTTGGCAGATTTCTCTTTAAGGCTAGAAACTTCATTCCTTTGACAATTTTGGCCCTTCAACTTTCATTCTTCAACAAAAAATGGCCCTTTGACTTGATTGACTTTGTAGTTTGACCAGGTTTGACTTGGATCTTGACTTTGCAGTATTTGCACTTTAAGTCCCTCAACTTTCAAGACTTGTCAAGATAGGTCCTTGAGCTTTGAAAACTTGTCACTTGTGATCCTTCCTTGTCTTTTTCATCCATTTTAGCTTGGTTTTTCCTTGTTTGCTTGAAATTGTATCCTTTTACCTACATAAGATCACACAAACACAAACATACCACATAACACTGCTTTTTACAATATAAAAAGGTATTTTGCTTCGTGTTTTAGGGTTATTTGTTGATAAAAGGATATGAGTTTAAGCTCATATCATTTATTCATATTAATTGCAAGTAGAATAGATATAATCTTGAATCTAATCTTTTAACAAGTAAATTAATTTTGAAAATATAATTATAACCGGTAAACTATTCAACATCCATTCTAGTTTCCACAATTGTATCAAGAGTCAAGGTCACCCAAGATTTGTGAAATACATTTTATTTTAAAATTGGAACGATCATGGATTTAGACAAATATATAGAAGTGCAATCTATGCAAAGACCACCACTTTTCTAAAGTAATGGTTTTATATATTAGAAAAATAAATTCGAGACTTATGTTAAATCTAAAGACCTTAATATTTGGCACGTTATTAATGAGGGTGATTTTAAACCTATTCTTTTTAATGAAGTAACTAAAAAGGATGAAAATATTTCTTATGAAAACTAAATAATGATCTTAAAAAGAAACAAGTGAAAAATAATGAAGCTAAAATGGTTATTTATAATGTTTTGTCGCATAAAGAATAAGAAAGAGTTTTTATGTGCAATACGGCTAAAGAAATTTGGGAAACCTTACTAATCACCCACCAAGGTAATAACCAAGTCCAAGATAACAAGATTAACTTACTTGTACAACAATATGAACAATTCGTCATTTTTGAAGACGAATCTATTGATAATGCATTTGATAGGTTTAATACTATCATTACTAGTTTAAAGACACTTGATGAAAGTTATTGTATCAAAAATTATGTAAGAAAATTCCTTAGAGATTTACATCCTAAAGGGAAAGCTAAAGTCAAGAAAACTGAAGAATCGAAAGACTTGACGAAACTCTCACTTGATGAACTAATTGGAAACTTAAAAGTATACAAATTAATAATCAAGAAAGATCCGAATTATTTGAAAGTAAGATTGAAAGAAAATTAACCGCTTTAAAAGCTAATAAAAGCTTTAGTGAAGATGAAAATTCGAACTTCGATAACAATGACATTGATTATTTCATGGTCGTTAAAACATCAAGATTTTTCTTAAAAGTCAAGTGAGGCACACAAAACAACCACATGAAGAAAGAAAACAACTCCCTAATTATATAGTCGACAAGAACGAGAAAAAATGTTATAAATGTAGGGATCCGAACCATCTCATCATAAAATGTCCTAAGCCGTCCAAACCAAAACTCAAAATGCATCGTTGGAGGTGTTTGGGGTGATAGTGACGTTGAAGACGATGAAATGATAAAAGACGAAGTTTGTCTCATGATTCACACATCCAAGGTAAGTTCCGAAACCGAATTTGCAAACTCTTCTTCAATAAATGAAAATATAGTAGATAATGAATGTAATAACTTATACAATATTAGTCAAAAGATTATAAATAAAAACAACATATTTAAAAATTCAGAAAAGTAATCTAGAAAATGAAATACTAGAACTTAAGTTAAAACTAACTAGATTAGAGAAAATAAGGAAGTGGAATTAGAATGTAATTATTAAAAAAATATAAGTCTTGAAATAATAGACTTAAAAATGATGTTAGTAGACTCGAAACCTTTGAGAAAAGTACTCACTCTCTTAGAAAATCGATTCAAACTAAAGATAATATGAAAGTAGGAATTAATTTGATAAAAGAGTCTACGGAAAAGCTAGAATTAAATTCGTCTGTTCAACAAAATGGAAAAGACACTATAGGTATAAAGGAAATTAGTAGTGTAAAACCGGCATAAAATCTATGAAAATATAAATACATGAAAATACGGATTAATTAAAACTTTATAATTAATTAATACACGATAAGTATCATGAATATTTAATGAATAAATACAAGTATCACATATATTATTTATTTATTTAATGACAAGTATTTATGTATAATAAATAATGCACGACAAGAATTAACACGAGTTTAAAACACGAACATATGTCATGAATATCAACACACGAGAATTAATAAAAACACGAAAAATGTATACTAAAGGGGTGTATGGGCGGCTATAAAAGAAAGAACAAGAAATGGGGCCAAAGCCCGGCCCGTTAACCAATTATCTATAAGAAAACCCTTCCCAAGAAATTCATTATACAAGTTTACACAAAATAAAGAAAATCCTAGTATCTCTTGTCCCTTTGGCCGCCGGTTTTGAAAAAGAAAAAGGAAGAGGAGAACAAGTTTGGTCTTCGATTGTATTCGGGTATTGTTCGTCTATGTTTCTTCTAGATAATTACGCATTCGTTATCACCAGTCTAATCCTTTTCTTTTATTATTATTATTATTTTATCATGAATCCTGTTGATACAAAAGTTAGATAGACCGAGCTTGACCCGAATTAGGCTTAATTCGGGGTCTTGTTGACTCCGGCTCTTGCACCAAGTGAAACTTGTTTAAGGACCCTACGCACTAAAAACAGACAGCGTTAGGCTTACAGTGGGTTTGTGACCCACGATTAGACTCCAGCATGAGAGTAAGTAATCGATTTGAGTATATTAGGGTTTAGGGTATTGTGTGTATCGTACCTTTGTTGAACCATAGGGGTTCCTTTTATAGTCGATAGAGTCCTGGCTGGGCTCCCTATTCTTGCAGCCTAAGGAAGAGATAATGACTCAAAATAGATTGATCCTTATCGTATAATTGAGGTAAGTGTATATCCTCTTTCCTTAGGCGAATATAATCATAAGATAGATTATATTCTTGTTTGATCCCGTCGCAGTGCAACGAGGACACGGTTAAGTAATAAACCGCACGTGCGACAGCGGCTTACTGGGCCTCCTGGGCTGTGCGGGCATCGCATAAGTATGAATTCACTCCTGATGGATACGGGTAGTACCCGTGAGTCAGACTATTCATCCCGACTAGGGACTATACGTCATCATGTTCCCCTAGTCTAGTGGTCACAGGTTCTAACCGCGACTACTAGACTACAATCTTCTAAGCGTTCAAAACCAATATGCGCATAGACCACACATGATTATCCAATAAGAATTCGAACATTCCCGCCAAGAAGACATTCATCCCCCTTTTTTACCTAACCTCCTCGAAACCCGGGAAAAGCGCCTGCCACGTCATATTTACCCCATCATGTTCCACCGTTTGATTTAGCAAGTGGGTAACACGTGCCGCATATCTAAGCACTGAACAGTAACCTAGGAGGGCTATATATATAACCTTTACGCCTCCATTTGACTATTTCATCACTTCTTAAACTCTCAGACTCCATTAACCTTTTCCTAAAAACCCTCTACCTTCACCGGATTTCTTCTAAGGTAACCTTTGCGACCACTTTATTTTATACGCGCAATCATGGTTAGGAAACTTCACGAAATCACTTCTACCCTCACCCTAGATGAGCCTGACCAGTTTACGACTGAATATTATATTCCTAACTATTTACACAGAGAAGTTCCCAATCCCCGACATAATATCAGGCAGGCTCCAAGGGGGAAAATAGGAGTAAATACTCGGGTTTTTTACTACGCGAATCAGCGTATACCCATGTCGCGCTTCCTTATCAGCGTGTTAATGCATTATGAGATCCACGTATCTCAATTTCATTGTATAGGGGCAGCCAAAATTTCGAATTTCAAAATTAATTGCCGTACCCTATACATAGAACCGACTGTAGATTTATTCCGTGCATTCTACCAACGACAACTAGCCAATGGTTGGGTTTCCTTTGCTAAGAGAAAGAGCGGGATGCAATGTTATAATGGGAAAATAGATTCCCTAAGGGATTGGAATGACAGGTTCTTTTGGGTTGACGAAGCTACCTTTCCCTTTCATTTCCCTTTCTTGACCCCTGGAACGGTGAGGAAGGACCCATCACCTGGCCCTAACTCCTACAATACTGGGGACGCGGAGACTTTGAATAACAACCGCATTCTAGAGCAACCGTATCCGGAGGCTTTGTTAGTTATTCTTAGCCTTTGTCGCACAGTCATTTGTGGCGCGCAGCTTATACCTGTCTTCCGTACCCAGAATGGACAGGGTTAGTGGTTCTTCCCACGTTCCTCATATCAACCTGTAAGTACCATCTTTAACTGAAAAATTAAAATTTCTCTCTCTTTCGTGCTTGTTCTATTGTTGCGTAGAAATGCATGTGCTCGATCTTGTGCGTGGTGCTTTTCCTGATGATTTAATAGTATACTCTTGCCCTGAGAAGGAAACCGAAGAGACACTGCAAGAGCACGCAAACAAGAACACCATGGACCTATAGATCGGGGAAGATTCCGCGGCGCAAGAACAAGAAGACACTGGAGCGGGACAACCACTACCAGAGCAACCGGCACAACAACAACAGCAACCACTACCAGAGCAACCAGCACAACAACAACAATAACCACTACCAGAGCAACCACCCCCGTTCCTCAGATCCTACCTATCCTCGGATAATTTCACCAAGGATGCTGAGTTCGCCGCCCATCAATTCGAGGAGGAGGAGTACTCTACTTTATTTGGGAAGAGGCGGAGAAGCTCTCCATCTACTTCTCGTAAGTCCGATCGCACAGGGGGTGAAACCTCGTCATTGGATGCGCATAGGCAACAGGAGGAAATCTCCAGTGCGCGCCAAGCTGAAGGAGACGTCGAGGAGTGATAACACTCTAATTATACATGTTTGCGTGTGCGTTATCTGTATGTATTTAGGTTAATTATATGAACTATCGATACTTAATAGACTATATTTGATGTATAGGTTACAAGAACGTGTCGTGGAAGGAAATGAAAGAAAACACGAAGGAACGAAGCTTAAACAAAGAAATAAAGTCAAGCTTCTGATCTCCGGACACCTGTCACAGTTTTGGCCATATCTTGAGCATATGAACTCCGTTTTAGTTGATTAAAGCGGTCACGGAAAGAGGAAAGAATTATCTACAACTTTGCGATTTGGTCCAAGCTGGAAATGACCAATGTGAGGTGCAAATTTGAAAAAGTGCGACACACTTTTCCTCAGAATTAATGAAACTTTGGCTCCAAGTTTAGAAAATGTGCGACGCACATTTGACAAAGTGCGGCACACTTTGGGTCGCAGAAAGCCTATAAAAGCACCCTTTGGCCCTCTCATTCCATACCAGCTCACCACCACTTCTCCCATCTTTCCCTAATCATTTTAGCACGTTTTTTGGTGTAGTAACATCATCCAAAGTGTTCGTAGCATAAGGAATTGATCATTGGATCATTAGTATAAAGTTTTCATTTGGGAAAACTAATCATCGAATGAAACTATTGTAATCATTTGGTATAATCTCTATAAGTTTTTTATTATGATCAATTCTGGAATTATGATGAATGATATGTTTGTTATTCCTTTGATTATGGAGTAGTTACTTGTGTATTTGGTTGAGGCATGTATAGAACTATGAATAGATTATATTAGCTTCGCAGGGGGGAAGTGCGACGCACAATTAGTTTTGTGCGGCACACTTTCTCCCTGGTTCGTGATTATAAGCGTGGTTGCTTTGTTCTTGTACTCGATACTATTACGTTTGATCATTGTTATGTATTTGGTTCATTCATGATTATAACTAGTACTTATATGATTGAATGGATTTCATGTCATCTAGTAAATGAATCTTGGTATTCGCCTTTGTCGCGATTGGTGGAATGAAATACATAACGACTCTTGCATAATTTTGATTAGTGCTTGAATTATTGAAACCAACATAAACTATTCTTAATGCTTTTGGTATGACATGATCTTTAGTCGGATTTCTTGTTATATTGAATAGATGTTGCATGTACGACTAGTAATCCATATGTAAATCAGTGTTAGAAGAATCAAATCTTTAGAACTTGTGACACTCTAGACATCATTGTTTTTACTTGTTAACAACAATCCCGTAGATCGACCTGGACTTTACCTTAGACTATACTATACACGAAAGGGTATACTTGCTTGTGTTGTGTTTTTAGTCCTCGTTTGGTAATCATCTAGTAATATATAAATTTAAAACTCGCTTACGCTACATCAAGGAGGATGTTGTAAGGACCCGTCCACGATCTCCCCCAGCCACCATCAACCTATGGTAAATATACTTGCCTTTATCCTAGGATTATCGCACCGAAGCTTTTTTCCAATACTTTCTTTTTTCCTTGTAACGGTGATGACCAAGAAGACTCAGCTCCCAAGGTAGCAATTGTGCCTTCCCTTCCAAATGATACCGAAGAGGCAGGGGGAGTGCGTTTTCCCCAGATCCCCCTTTTGCCCCCAACTGGGATCTTCCCGCGTCTTTAGAGCTGACAGGTGCTTTCGACTGCGCTAGTTTTTTGGACAACATTGTGCCCTCGGTCGAGCTGCCGTGCTTGAAGTAATGAATGATGTGGTTCTGGTTGACGAAGTTAGTTACTTCGCATCGCAGAACGTGACACTAATGTCACGCGTCAAGAAACGGTTCTTAGAGCTCTCCGGCCAGGTTCAGACTACAGAGCAGAGACTTGAGCAAGTTATTAATGAGAAGACTGTCGCTCTTGGGGAAATGCAAGCTAATATTGACCAAGAGGCCAAAAGAGGACACCAAGATGCCAAACTCATCCACTCCCCCACTAAAGAAAGAGATAACTTGGTTACCACTCTTTCAGATGAGCGCGCACAGCTCGCCCAGCTCAAGGCGTCAAATGAAGAGGCAATGAAAGCCTTTACTCAGGGAAAGGACCAGTTTGTGGCCGGTGTGGATGCGCAGGGTGCAAGGCTAAGTGGTGATGTGAAGGACCTTAGCAGCCAGCTGAAGAGACTAAGCATTGAGCTTGACACCGATTTGTATCCGCGCTTGATGCAAGAAATAGCTGAGAAACGCTGGCTGGTGCGCTACGCCTGTTCCTAGCTGCCATGTGTGCCTTCGAAGACCCTACTCTACGGGCCGCCTTCGCCCAATTCGTTATTGCTGCGGTGAATGAGGGTACCTCCAAGGGCTTAGAGAAAGCGCACGAAGATGAACTGCTGAAGAAAGACTTGGGAGAAGTGCCTTTCTACGATGCTTCTGCTAAGTCCAAGCTCAGAACTGCCCTAAAGGACATGAGTGCCTGCCCTTTGCCATCTTTCGGTCTTGGCGACAAGGATCATGAGCTACCAATTGAAGTTGATATGGAAGGCCTTCCTTAGAGCAGCTGATGGTACCAATATTTGCTCACCCCAGGGTTTTGTTTGACCCTTTTAGGGTTGAGAAGGAGGTACCATTGTCCGAGGTGCTCGCGGCATATGATAGTCATGCTGCCGCCAAGAAAACTGCGCTGAATATAGAGGTTGTGCCTTCTGTTGGTGCTGCCCACCTTTCTTCCTCCATCCATGTGTTGCCTTTGCCGCTTCTAGAGAGAGATGCGCGTGTGCTGGACCTAATGGAAAAGAACATGAAAGAGCACCGCGCCGAATCATTTTCCCTCCCTTGCTGAAGTTGAAGAGATCTTTTTCTGACACCAATTTACTTTCCAATAGTTTAACTGATTTGTAAATATTTATGTGCTTTGTATGTGTGAATGTTTTCCCGTTATTTTGTAATGAACATTTCCCACTTTCCGTTATGAAAAATATGTTTCTACACTTTAATGTTTATAGCGCATATCTGTTTTATGAATTAATGTAAATTCATAAATAGTCCTTATGGGTGAGGCAGACTCATTACGTACGGTATACCGCTACTACCATAAGGACGGCCAGGTGAGGCTGACCAGTTGTTAGATGTGCACGATTGTGTCTTATTAGTCTCAAAATGTACTGGTTGTATAACTTGCTACGACGTCATTAATAGCAAGGGGCCTAACAAGGATACATGATCCATGGTCGATGGGGTTGCATGCCTCTTACTCGATGAGTCTAATTAGTAGGGTAGACCCATTCCTCTTATTTCTCCTAGAAACGTTGTGCACGTGTGCGCTAGTAGGCAATATATAACATAGACAAAGTGTACGTATTACAAGAATAAATGTTTTTAGAATGCGGCGTGGAACTAGCTAGGGACCACGACAGTTTTATTAATGCTTGTAAGATTTTAAATACATGAAATAAAAGAAAAATAATACACTGGTTCAGAAGTTCGCTGCTAAAGGTAGCACTTCTTTAGGTGGCATATGTTCCAAGGCCTCTGTAGGTCGCGACCATCCATGTCGCGTAGTCGATATGCTTTGTTCCCCAATGCATATGTCACCATGTAAGGTCCCTCCCACTTAGGCCCAAGTTTTCTTGTATTTTTAGCGCGACTGGCCGCGTTTGAGCGATACACAAAGTCACCTGGCTTAAAGGAAGTCTTTCGTACCCTAGCATCATAATAAACATTCATTTTTGCTTTTGACATGGCCTCGTGGATAGCTGCCAATTCTCTTCGCTCATCGATTATATCCAGGTTCAATCATAATTCGTCATCATTTGTGACCATGTCTACTTCTCCTATGCGAAGCGTTTGTAATCTAATTTCGGTTGGGATAACTGCCTTTGTTCCGTACATTAGGGCGAAAGGGGTATCGCCCGTAGCTGTTTTTATCATCGTGCGATGTGCCCACAAGACATGTGATAACTCATCGACACATTTTTTGTTGTGTTCCTGATACACGGCTTTTGCCAGGTAAAAAGATTCTTTGTCGTGTGTCTGATCGAATTGATCTGGTTTTACTATGCGACTCAGCTGTTCTTTGGTGAAACAATAAAGTTGTGTTGTTGTAGTAATTAAAATGTGCAAGACTTAAAAGTAAAAGGGCAGGTAAAATAAATCTAAACTAATTTAAAATAAATGGCGAGTATTTAAAAGCGTGACTAAAAATAAAAGGCACTAAACGTAAATAACGCAAACTTAAATCTGACTAAGGCAAACTTAAAACGCAACTAAAACTTAAACTAAGGCAAGGCTAAAATAAATCTAATGCAAATAAACTTAAAGTGTGTCTAAGGAAAAAGGCGGGAAAAATAAAGCTTGAAATTAAAAAGCAGAAACTTAAAAACTGAAATTAAAGAAACCTGAAAATTAGCTCATCCGGAATAATATCCTCATCCGAAATAAATTGCTTACTCGGAATATGTCACCTATCCGGAATAACTTCTCTATTCGGAATAAAGCCTTGATGCGGAATATTGCCCTTGATCCGGAATAATGCTTGATCCGGAATAATATTCCGAATAGAACCCTTGATCCGGAATATGTCACTTATTCCGGATGGAAGTCCTTGATCCGGAATATAAGGTTGATTCGGAATGTTCAGTCTATCCGGAATGTTCTGTCTATCCGGAATAATTTCCTTGATGCGGAATAATGGATATTCCGGATGAACCTTTTGCTAACCTTTGATCCGGAATGTTTGGTTATTCCGAATAGAACACTTTGATCCGGAATATGTCACTTATTCCGGATGAGTGTCTTTGATTCGGAATATTTTCTTCACAATCCTTCACTCGGAATGCTGGGGTTGATTTGGAATATGTGCCTGGGAACAGAAACTTGCAGCGAAGAACAAGGAAGAACCAAAACACACGAATCTAAACAATTCTAAACAAAATCAACCACAAGATTAAATCTAACTAATCAATAAACATCTATTAATCATAAACAAACAATCTAAAACAACCAAACTAACAAAACTAATCAAAATAATCAAAACCCACTTAAATAAATCAATAAAAATCAAGAACATGAACATAAACAATAAAGCATGTAGATTAAGATCAAATAAACAAAGGTAGATAGGAGATTAACAAGAAAAAGTAAAGATTGACAAAAATTAAAAGAGAAACTTACTTGAAATTAAATGTAATTAAGGTGCAAGACAATTAAGGTAAATGACATGTAATTAAATGACAAAGAAAGTAAAATGGAAGAACTAATTGTCACTATTAGCCAACAAAAATGAAATGATTATGATCCTAATCTATATATAGGGGAGGATTAAGGAGTGCTTAGGAAGCTTCCTCCCCTCCTTTATTTCTTCTTAATTGCAAGCTTAGGTCCTTATCTTCTTAATCTTTTGTTAATTGCACCATTAGTCCTTAAGCCTTTTATCTTCTTTAATCTTGGACTTTAATGACTTTTGGCTCGGGATTTCTTTGAACTCGTCTTTTAATTCTTCAATAAATTAGACTTGAGTTCTTCGGCTTTAAGTAAACTTCCGTCTTTTGACTTTTTCTTCGATAAATCTTCAGAATTGGTCTTGGACTTCCGTTCTTTTTGCACTCTTGACTTCTTGACTTCGTCTTTCGTCTTTTTCTTCGATAAAAGCCCGTGAATGCCCGTGTTTTCTCCACTTTTCACCTTTTCGTCCTAAATCACAACAAAAACACAAACCACGCATAATTCCAACATAAAAGACATAAAATACACGTTTTGGCCCGCTTATTATTGTAATTAAGTGGTAAAAAGGATGGGTGTTTACACACCTATCAAATCCCCTACACTTGACCATTGCAATGTTCTCATGCAATGCATTAGTTACAAAGAACGTTTACACTTTTCATCATAATCAATCCACATTGGCCTTTATTAAAGAGATAGATAATTACAAACATTCAAAGTAAAGAAATCAAAAAGCATACCTTGGGTTTTGGAAATGTCATGAATAATCATCATCCTCAAGTTTTTACTTTCTCCAAACCAAGCTTAAAAACGAGATCATTGTTATTATAAGTTAGCAAACTAACACGAACTCATGTGGGCCAATTATTCACTTAGACTCCCTTATTCCTAGGTGTATCTCTTATATTTTATTGTTGTCTTGAATGATCACGAAGATGCATTGTTGACTTATTTCGATAATTATTAAGGCCGAAAATAAAGTGAACGATTTAATCAATAGTTAGCTAAAGTACAAAATCTTTTAAAACTGCTTCTCGATACCTCATAAAGTTCATATCTTGGCATAACTCGCTTCGCGATTTGAGACCTTTCTCGGACCGATATTTGGCAGCGAATTCATACTTCAAATCTTGAGAGACGTTCATGAAATAATGGTCTTCTCTTCATATAGAAATTTCTTCACTTGAAGTTTTGAGAGATTCATACTTGGACCACGACTTCTTCATTTTTCTCGAATCATTATTTTGGACTTTGATATACAACGATCCGCCTCCTTTTATGACTTGGATCTATTTATCCTCATACCTTGCTAGGGTCTTTTCGGATACACTTCTCCATGACTTTTGGGGAGTTTTTGCTTTTCGTCGTGTGTCTCGATCCTTCATATTGATTTTCGATAAATGATTCTTCACATCACTTGGGATCTTTAGCAACAAAATATAGCCCTCATGTCTTGTTAGGACCTTTTTGGACTCGCCAATCTTCGCATCCCGCTTCAATAAGTTATGCCTTGGCTATGAACTCTAATCCATACCGAGCAACTTCTAAACGATCTTAGGCTAGAAGCTAAGTAACTTTTCAAATCGTGCAACCTTATTTATTGCAGATAAATTTATTAGCAAGCGATGGGAGAATAGGCTTATAATTAACTCACATAAATTCACGAAAGAATACCAAACTTATAATTGACTCTATCATCTCTCGTTCTCCACAGTTTAAAATCTCAAGGAATGAGACTCGTAGATGCTTAGCCTATTAAATCAAAGTTTTGGGTTTTCGAGTCATCTATAGGATCTTGCAAATTCTTAGACTCTTTCAAGCTTAGAAATTGCGTTTTAAAGTTCCCTTGATAAACAACTCTCTAGGATCAATTATAGGAACTTGCAAAAAGTTCTTGTTCTTAACCCGTGAGAGTTAAGACTTTCGCGTTTTATAGCTCCCTATATAAAAGCCTATCAAAACTTGACTTAAACACGTTAAGGATACTAGCTAGAGTAAACTAAGATAAGTAAACTCGAGTTGAGTCAAAAGATTCACAACGTTTGAAAATTAAAACCACTTTATTAAAAATTTATTCTAATAAGGAAAGAAAATAACTATTCAAAGGTAAAAACTAATGGGCCAAAACAGATCAAAAATTTTGAAAAATGTAGAAAAATTGATTTTCCGGTTAAAATGAGGACAAATACAAGGAAAATAGCACTTAACTTCGATAGAAGTCCCCCCTACACTTAATATAAACATTGTCCTCAATGTTTAAGCATGTGGGAGTAAACTCCCCTACACTTAGGACATTGTGCACGGTGTTTAAATCTCGCTAAGGAAGAGGCAACTAAAGAGATTACTATTTTAATATTGAGAAATATAAAATAGTGAATCAAAAAGAGTTTAGGATAGAACCGGGAAAGTGGAACACGGAATCACGGGTCGTCAAGAATCATCAAGAGTGGATCATTGAGCGCTCGAATTCCTGATTAGTAGAAGAGAGGAAATAGCAAACACCAACGGGTCTCCCCTACACTTAGGATAAAGAAAGCTAAAAGATAGATACATGGGTTGCCTCCCAAGAAGCGCTTGATTTTTGTTAACCGAGTCGTGAGCCTGACTCGACCTTGATTACCATAGGAAGAAGCATGAAACATATCCACCAGGATCAAAGACATAGTTTTTGTCCATCAAATAGCACAAGCTTAAGGCGAACAAGGCAAGCCAAAGAAGAGTAGGCAAGGTTCCCTTAAGCAAAGACGGAGCACGGTGGAAGCAAGGGTGAAGTGGTAAAAGCAGATTTCCATAAGTTCCAAAGATATTTCCTTTTATTTCATCAGGTGGATACTGAGATGGCTGCAGAATATCGATACCGGGGTCGAACACCTTTTCCTTTAGGGGAAAATAGCACTCAGGCTCAGCAGAATGTGAAGAAGATCCGCGAAGAAGATGCACAACCTCGTCCTCAGAAGGTGGACAAAGAGGTGTTAAATCATATGTGATCCGGATATTGGTGTCGACTGGTTTCTTCTCCTTTGAAAGAATTTTCTTCAAATCCAAAGTAGGATCAAGACGATAATCTTCAAAGTCCAAAGGAGGTGCATCACTCTCATGAGGGAAGTAAGTATTAAGAAAAGTAGAGAAGTCTTCCTCAAATGAGTAATCGTCCAAAGTAGGATCGAGTGATGGCGGAGGATCTTCATCACGTGAAGAATCACTCGAAAGAGTATCGGCCTCATCAAAATCATCATAAGTGGGCATCTTGGGATACTCGGAAGTACAATCATCAAAATCATCTGAATCTGAGCTAGAATCATCATCATAAGCATCAAAGATCGGTGGAGAATCGTAAATGGGAGAAGGTTCCAAATTAGATAGAGAATCATCCACATCATCTTTAAAAAGTGGATTATCAATGCAAGAATCGAATAGAGGATTGTTGTAGATGACAAAATCATCGAGCACATTAATCATATTCGTAGATTCTCATCCATAGGATTTGCTTGTAAGCTTCCCCATTTTAAACACGTGTGCATCATCCCCGACTCTTAAGATTAACTCACCTTCGGCAACATCAACTAGAGCTCGTCCGGTTCTCAAGAATGGCCGGCCAAGTATTAAAGGAATACGAGGGTCCATTTCATAATCAACAACGACAAAGTCGACCGGGAAAGTAAATGTGCCAACTTTAATGAACACGTCTTCGGCAATACCAACGGGGTAAGCGAGAGTGCGATTTGCAAGGTCAAGAGTCATCCTTGTTGGAGTAAGGTCGGGTAAAGATAGTGTTTTCCAAACACTCAAAGGCATAAGATTAATACTGGCCTCGAGATCAGCTAGGGCAGTAAATTCTTCGGTTTTGTTAAAAAGGCAAGGCAACACAAAACGACCGGGATCTCCAAGTTTTTTCGAAAGTTCTTTAAGAATAACTGCAGAGCAGTTTTCATTTAAGCGTGTGTTGGCGAGCTCAATCAACTTCTCCTTCTTGTTAAGCAATTCCTTGAATGCTTTCACAAATTTCGGCATGTGGACAAGTGCCTCAACAAGGCTAATGTTGAAATTTAGTCGAGAGATCATCTTCATAAAATTTGACATTTGAGAGTCATCCTTGGTGAGCATTATGGTCTTGCCTAGCCGTGAAGGATAAGGGATATTGGGTTTGGGCGGTTGAGGTGCAGCAGGTAAAGGTTGAGATGTTGAAGGGTCCTTCCTAGATACATCGTCATGACGAGGCGGAGACGGTAATGGTACACTAATACTAGGTGTAGAAGGAGTAGGGATAAATGGTGGTAGAGGAGGTGTAGATGATGGGGGTGGGATAGGTGGTCCTACTATGATAACTCCACTACGGGTAGTAATAGCACTCACATTCGCTCGCGGATTGGTGACGGTGTTTGAAGGTAGAGAACTCGTAGAAGAAGGTTGAGCGACGGGCAAGAAACTAGCCAGCATATTCTTTATATCATTCGTTTGAGTGCTGAAGGAGGATTGGATATTATCTCGAAGCTCGGATCTAATGTCATTTCCTTGCTTGGTGATATCTCCTTTCAAATTGATAATTTGGCTCTGCAGATTCTTGATTTGCTCACCTTGGGTTCTCATTATGGCTTCAACATCGGGGTTAATGGGTGGGGCTTGTTGAGTGGGTGGGTGATAAGGATTAGAAGCTCTAGGTAGGATTTGGTTGCTTCTATTGTAGTTGTTGGCGGGGTTTTGGTTTTGAGGAGAAAAACCGGGTGAAAGGTAGTTGTTTGATCGGTAACTCAGCAAATTTCTATCCCCTTGTTGTCGAGCTTGGTAATTTTCTGGTGAATAATTACCATAAGCTGCATACACATTTTCTGGATTTCCTTGAGTAAAAGGACAATCAGTGTATGAGTGTGGACCGCCGCATGTCTCACAAGGATTAGCAACCGCTTTAACTTGTTGTTGTTGGTTTGAAGCGAGAAGCAAGATACTTTTGTTCATTTCAGTCATCATGCGGGTGAATTCGGTCATATCAGGGCTTGCTGAGGTAGAAGAAACATTGACTCTCGGGTTGTTCCTTGAAGAAGCGGAGGAATCCCAGTTTTTATGATGAGTAGTCATGTTTTCAATAAGCTCTCTACACTCCTCGGGTCTCCTTTTCATAAATGTGCCACCGGCGGCTGCATTAATCGTATCACGATCTCGAAAAGTCAAACCGTTGTAGAAAGTATCAATTAAGGGTACAGGGAGCATGTTGTGGTTTGGACAACGATCAATCAAAACATTATATCTTTCCCAAGCATCAAAAAGAGATTCATCGGGTTCTTGCATGAAACCGCTGATTTCATTGCGAAGGCTCGTGGCCATGGATGGTGGAAAGTAGCGCAACAAAAAGCGTTGAGTCATGTCATCCCAAGTATGAATTGAATTCTTCGGGAGACGATCAAACCATTTCTCGGCGTGATGTGATAAAGTATGTGGAAAGAGTTGAAGGCAAAGAACATCCATTGTGGCACCGGGCAACTTCATGCTTTGAGTAATTGTAATGAACTTGTCGAGGTGTTTGTTGGCATCATCATCAGGCATTCCTCTAAAAGGATTTGTTTGCACTTGCTGAATCATGTGGTGCTTCAACGAAAACTCCGGAGCCGTGATTTGCATCGGCGCAATCGGTCCTCCTCGTCCAAACATGGTAGGTTGACAAAGCTCCTCCATGGTCCGAAGATCGGGCTGTGGAAGAACATTGTTGTTATTATTGTTGAGGTGCGGTGGATTATTGTTGTTGTTAACACCTGCCATACTTAAATCTTCTCGAGTCTCGGGCTCTTGATAATTAGAAGATCTAGTACGCATACACCTACAAAGGCAAAAGAAAACAATACCAAACGCAAAGACAATATATATACACAATAAAAATAAAATCTTTTTGGATTTTTGAAATTTTTAATTTTTATGATTTTTTTTTGAATTTTTATGCAAGAAAAGTAACGCTCACGAATGAACGGATCCCAAAAAGCAACGCGTCTCTCACATAAAACCGTTAATCTTTACGAAAAGAGCCGGCAGCGGCGCCAATTCGTTATTGCTGCGGTGAATGAGGGTACCTCCAAGGGCTTAGAGAAAGCGCACGAAGCTGAACTGCTGAAGAAAGACTTGGGAGAAGTGCCTTTCTACGATGCTTCTGCTAAGTCCAAGCTCAGAACTGCCCTAAAGGACATGAGTGCCTGCCCTTTGCCATCTTTCGGTCTTGGCGACAAGGATCATGAGCTACCAATTGAAGTTGATATGGAAGGCCTTCCTTAGAGCAACTGATGGTACCAATATTTGCTCACCCCAGGGTTTTGTTTGACCCTTTTAGGGTTGAGAAGGAGGTACCATTGTCCGAGGTGCTCGCGGCATATGATAGTCATGCTGCCACCAAGAAAACTGCGCTGAATATAGAGGTTGTGCCTTCTGTTGGTGCTGCCCACCTTTCTTCCTCCATCCATGTGTTGCCTTTGCCGCTTCTAGAGAGAGATGCGCGTGTGCTGGACCTAATGGAAAAGAACATGAAAGAGCACCGCACCGAATCATTTGCCCTCCCTTGCTGAAGTTGAAGAGATCTTTTTCTGACACCAATTTAGTTTCCAATAGTTTAACTGATTTGTAAATATTTATGTGCTTTGTATGTGTGAATGTTTTCCCGTTATTTTGTAATGAACATTTCCCACTTTCCGTTATGAAAAATATGTTTCTACACTTTAATGTTTATAGCGCAGATCTGTTTTATGAATTAATGTAAATTCATAAATAGTCCTTATGGGTGATGCAGACTCATTACGTATGGTATACCGCTACTACCATAAGGACGGCCAGATAAGGCTGACCAGTTGTTAGGTGTGCACGATTGTGTCTTATTAGTCTCAGAATGTACTGGTTGTATAACTTGCTACGACGTCATTAATAGCAAGGGGCCTAACAAGGATACATGATCCATGGTCGATGGGGTTGCATGCCTCTTACTCGATGAGTCTAATTAGTAGGGTAGACCCATTCCTCTTATTTCTCCTAGAAACGTTGTGCACGCGTGCGCTAGTAGGCAATATATAACATAGACAAAGTGTACGTATTACAAAAATAAATGTTTTTAGAATGCGGCGTGGAACTAGCTAGGGACCACGATAGTTTTATTAATGCTTGTAAGATTTTAAATACATGAAATAAAAGAAAAATAATACACTGGTTCAGAAGTTCGCTGCTAAAGGTAGCACTTCTTTAGGTGGCATATGTTCCAAGGCCTCTGTAGGTCACGACCATCCATGTCGCGTAGTCGATATGCGTTGTTCCCCAATGCATCTGTCACCATGTAAGGTCCCTCCCACTTAGGCCCAAGTTTTCTTGTATTTTCAGCGCGACTGGCCGCGTTTGAGCGATACACAAAGTCACCTGGCTTAAAGGAAGTCTTTCGTACCCTAGAATCATAATAACCATTCATTTTTGCTTTTGACATGGCCTCGTGGATAGCTGCCAATTCTCTTCGCTCATCGATTATATCCAGGTTCAATCATAATTCGTCATCATTTGTGACCATGTCTACTTCTCCTATGCGAAGCGTTTGTAATCCAATTTTGGTTGGGATAAATGCCTTTGTTCCGTACGTTAGGGCGAAAGGGGTATCGCCCGTAGCTGTTTTTATCATCGTGCGATGTGCCCACAAGACATGTGATAACTCATCGACACATTTTTTGTTGTGTTCCTGATACACGGCTTTTGCCAGGTAAAAAGATTCTTTGTCGTGTGTCTGATCGAATTGATCTGGTTTAACTATGCGACTCAGCTGTTCTTTGGTTAAACAATAAAGTTGTGTCGTTGTAGTAATTAAAATGTGCAAGACTTAAAAGTAAAAGGGCAGGTAAAATAAATCTAAACTAATTTAAAATAAATGGCGAGTATTTAAAAGCGTGACTAAAATTAAAAGGCACTAAACGTAAATAACGCAAACTTAAATCTAACTAAGGCAAATTAAAACGCCACAAAAACTTAAACTAAGGCAAGGCTAAAATAAATCTAAGGCAAATAAACTTAAAGTGTGTCTAAGGAAAAAGGCGGGAAAAATAAAGCTTGAAATTAAAAAGCAGAAACTTAAAAACTTAAATTAAAGAAACCTGAAAATTAGCTCATCCGGAATAATACCCTCATCCGGAATAAATTGCTTACTCGGAATATGTCACCTATCCGGAATAACTTCTCTATTCAGAATAAAGCCTTGATGCGGAATATTGCCATTGATCCGGAATAATGCTTGATCCGGAATAATATTCCGAATAGAACCCTTGATCCGGAATATGTCACTTATTCCGGATGGAAGTCCTTGATCCGGAATATTAGGTTGATTCGGAATGTTCAGTCTATCCGGAATGTTCTGTCTATCCAGAATAATTTCCTTGATGGAATAATGGATATTCCGGATGAACCTTTTGCTAACCTTTGATCCAGAATGTTTGGTTATTCCGAATAGAACACTTTGATCCGGAATATGTCACTTATTCCAGATGAGTGTCTTTGATTCGTTATATTTTCTTCACAATCCTTCACTCGGAATGCTGGGGTTGATTCGGAATATGTGTCTGGGAACAGAAACTTGCAGCGAAGAACAAGAAAGAACCAAAACACACGAATCTAAACAATTCTAAACAAAATCAACCACAAGATTAAATCTAACTAATCAATAAACATCTATTAATCATAAACAAACAATCTAAAACAATCAAACTAACAAAACTAATTAAAATAATCAAAACCCACTTAAATAAATCAATACAAATCAAGAACATGAACATAAACAATAAAGCATGTAGATTAAGATCAAATAAAGAAAGGTAGATAGGAGATTAACAAGAAAAAGTAAAGATTGACAAGAATTAAAAAAGAAATTTACTTGAAATTAAATGTAATTAAGGTGCAAGACAATTAAGGTAAATGACATGTAATTAAATGACAAGGAAAGTAAAATGGAATAACTAATTGTCACTATTAGCCAACAAAAATGAAATGATTATGATCCTAATCTATATATAGGGGAGGATTAAGGAGTGCTTAGGAAGCTTCCTCCCCTCATTCATTTCTTCTTAATTGCAAGCTTAGGTCCTTATCTTCTTAATCTTTTGTTAATTGCACCATTAGTCCTTAAGCCTTTTATCTTCTTTAATCTTGGACTTTAATGACTTTTGGCTCGGGATTTCTTTGAACTCGTCTTTTAATTCTTCATTAAATTAGACTTGAGTTCTTCGGCTTTAAGTAAACTTCCGTCTTTTGACTTTTTCTTCGATAAATCTTCAGAATTGGTCTTGGACTTCCGTTCTTTTTGCACTCTTGACTTCTTGACTTCGTCTTTCGTCTTTTTCTTCGATAAAAGCCCGTGAATGCCCGTGTTTTCTCCATTTTTCACCTTTTCATCCTAAATCACAACAAAAACACAAACCACGCATAATTTCGACATAAAAGACATAAAATACACGTTTTGGCCCGGTTATTATTGTAATTAAGTGGTATAAAGGATGGGTGTTTACACACATATCAGTTCCCCTAATCACGCCTTTATGCCGTATCCCAGACTCCTATTTGCTCTTTCCACAAGTCCATTTGTTTGTGGATGGGCTACCGATGCGAACCTTTGGTTGATGTTGTTTTTCGCGCACCAATCTTTGAATGGGTTCTCCGCGAATTGTTTCCATTATCAGAAACGATCTCTCCAGGTAGCCCGAAGCAACATACTATATTGTCCCATACGAACCTTTTTACTTGGTTTCTTGTGATTGTTGCGACTTCCTTTGCCTCAATCCACCTCGTGAAGTAATCCATCGCGACTATTAGGAACTTAATTCCACCTGCGGCTACAGGGAAAGGTCCTACGATGTTTATTCCCCACTTGAATAATGGCCAAGGGGAAGTGATAGGTGTCAGTTCCTCTTGGGGTTGACGTGGTACCGGCCTGTGTACCTGACAGTCATTGCATTTTTATATGAGTGTACGTGCGTCCGTGTACATGGTTGGCTAATAATATCCGCTACGCAACGCCCTCGCCACTACTGACCTTGGTCCTGCGTGCATGCCGCAGGATCCCTCGTGTATTTCACTAATGACATACTGCGCTTGCCGCGACCCTACGCATCTTAGCCATGGCTGAAGGAATGAGCGTTTGTAAAGAATCCCGTCCTTGAATTCGAACTGCCTCGAGCGTCTTCTTATTCGTCGCGCTTCGGTTTCGTCATGCGGTAGTGAATCTTTCGTAAAATAGTCTACGATCGGTGTCATCCATGTAGGACCTTCTTCCTCCACTATCGATGTGACTTCTTGCTCTTTTATTGATTTGTCTTTAAGTATCTCTACCAAGACCTGCTTTGATAGGTGTGCAAAGCTAGCGGACGCTATCTTACTGAGTGCGTCTGCTTTTTTGTTCTCCCTTCTCGATACTTGGCGTATTAGGAACTTCTTGAATCCTTCAATCAATGACTTGGCTTTTTGACTGTATCATATTTTCCTCCTTTGCTTCATATTCACCAAGTATGTGGTTTGCTACCAGGCGAGAATCTACAATTGCTTCGAGGTTGCGCACGCCCATTCGGGCTGCGATTCTTAGTCCTGTGATAAGCGCCTCATATTCTGCCTCATTATTTGTAGCTGTGACATCAAAACGCAATACGTATGTAAATTCCATTCTTTCGGGATTGGTTAGAATGATTTGTGCGCCAGATCCATCAGTGCTGGATGATCCGTCAGTGAATAAAATTCATGGGTCTTGGTCTTCTTCCTCCTGTTTTGGCTCCTGATCACCTTCTTCTGGTTTTTCGATGATGAAGTCTGCCAGAATTTGTCCTTTTACGGCATTGCGCGGTCTGTACGTAATATTGTGTTCCCCAAGTAGAACACTCCACTTTTGTAATCTGCCTGTAACGTCCGGTTTTGATATTATATGTTTTATGGGTTGATCTGTGATCACCACTATTGGATGTTCTTGGAAATATCCGCGCAACCTTTTCGCCGTAAATACTAGTGCGAGTACCAACTTTTCTATTGGGGTATAATTTAGTTCCGAGCTTTGTAATGCTCTGCTTATGAAGTATACTAGTGTTTGCACATTTTCCCTATCCGTCATTAGCACCGCACTGATCGCTCCATATGTAGCTGACAAGTACATTATCAGTTCTTCTTTGGGGCGTGGTGCGACTAACATGGGGAGAGAAGCTAAACGTGTTTTTAGTTCCTCTAAGGCTTTCTCAGCTTCCTTTGTCCAATTGAAGTCTCCTTTTTTCATACACTTCTTGATTGTTTTAAATAAAGCGAGTGATTTCTTTGCAGATTTGGACAAGAATCTATTCAACCCTGCGAGCTTCCCATTTAGCAATTGCACTTCCTTCTTTGTCTTTGGGCTTTGAAGCCGAATGACTGCGTCTGTCTTTTCTGGGCAGGGTTTAATGCCATTGGGGTCAATCATGTATCCTAGGAACATGCCTTCTGTTGCCCCAAAAGTGCATTTCTTTAGGTTTAACTTCACGTTTATTCTCCTAAGCGTTAAGAATGTTTCCTCTATATCCCGGATAAGTTCACTCTTTGTGTGACTTTTTATCACTAGATCATCAACATACACCTCCAAATTTCGCCCAATTTGACCTTCGAACGCCTTATTAACCAATCGCTGGTACGTGGCCCCTGCGTTCTTGAGTCCGAATGGTATTTTTGTGTAGTAGTACAGACCCTGGCTGGTATGGAATGCTGTTTTTTCTTCATCTTTCTCTGCCATTTGTATTTGGTGGTATCCCTTGTATGCGTCTAGGAAGCATTTAAACGGATATCCACATAACGATTCTACTTTCCAATCTATCTCTGGGAGTGGATAGCAGTCTTGGAGGCAAGCTTTATTGAGGTCTGTGAAGTCAAGACACATGCGCCAACTTCCATCATATGCTTTTTAACCATTACTGGTTTAACGAGTCAATCATGGTAGTAAACTTCCCGCATGATTCTTGTGTCCACCAGCTTTTTTACTTCCTCAAGTATCACCTTGTTGCGCTCTGGGGCATGTCTTATTTTATTTTGCCTGACTGGGGGATATCATTCGCGGATTTGCGGCTTGTGTTCAGCTATTGACCTTGGTACCCCCGTCATGTCTTTAGGTTCCCAGGCGAAGATGTCTAGGTTATCCTTTAATAGACGGCACATGTCAGCCTTTCCTTCGTCGGACAATGTCCCCCCAATCGTTATCTCTTGATTTGGATATTGTGGATGGACTGCCACTTTTAGGTTCGGCGGCGAGTCTATCCTGGGTTCCATTGTAACCCGAGAGGTTCCGCGATCGTGTTTCACTCTGGGAGTGCTATGGTTGTGTTGAAGATCGTTACGATTCCTCCCTCCACTAGGAACTTCATCATGCCATGGGCTGTAGAAGGTACTGCTCGCATTGCTAGTATGGCAGGGCGCACAATGATTCTGTTATACTGCGATGGCGACCGTATTATCAAGAAGTTCATTGAGACCTTTGTCGAATGTTCGTCTTTTCCCACTTTTACTACTAGCTTTAGTTGGCCTAAAGGCCACACCGCTTCTCCACTGAATCCGATGAGCGGTGAGGTTGCAAGTACCATCTGGCTCCTTACTTCTGCGCCGAGTTCCAGGAAACAGTGTTCATACATTATTTCTGCTGATGAACCTCCATCGACATACATACGATGAATACTGTGTTCACCAATGTTTACTTCTATTACCAGCGGGCCTTCTGCCACATTGTTCGCCCTGAGGGGTGGGAAAGAGATGTCTCTTCCTTTCGAGAATTTTTGGCTTACCTTTTGCTTTGTTCTCCGCTGCCATGTTTGAACTATGTAAACATTAGCAGTTTTTGGTTTTTCATCCGCCGCTGCTTCTTTGACAAGGTGTTTCAGCTTGCCTTCTTTTACCATATTCTCGATATGCCTTTGTAGCTGAATGCATTCATTCGTAGCGTGCACCTTCTCACCATGATACTCACAATATCTGTTGCCAATGCGCCTTTCTACCGGAGTGGTCATTGGTAATGGTCTTGGGAAGTTCGCGCCTTCTGATATAAGGATTTCCCTTGGGGTTAACTTAAGGGGAGTAAGCCTAAAGTTACTGGCTTGTCCCTCTCTTTTATTTCCTTGGTAGTCGAGACCTCCATGCCTACTTTGTCTACTAGACCCTTTATTAGGCTCGTCACAGGGTCTATACCCATGGACGTTTTGTATGAATTCTGAGGCAGCTGATTCCCCTTGTATGAAGGATCTTACTCAGCTTTTTTATTAGATCGTTGTTGCGTATACCTGCCATGAAGCAAGATACTTTTAAGATCTTTGGGATTCCTTTATTTGAAGACATTCGCTCTTGAAACGTTCTAGTAAGTCCTCCAAGTATTCGCCCTGGTTCTGCTTAATTTTGGCGAGTGATACAACACTCCTATCATGTATTTTTTGTTGCACATAGTTTCTTTTCAATCCTTTTCGCAATGCTTCAAACCCATTAATTGTTCGTGACAGAAGTCTGTCAAATCAGATCCGCACGTTTCCTACAAGTGTAGAATTGAACATATTGCACCATACAGGTTTTGGCCATTGCTCAATGCCTGCTTGGGATTCGAAGACCTTTAGGTGGTCTTCCGGATCTGAGGTGTCATCATATGTTTTTACGTTTGCTGGCATGCGACGCTTTCTTGCATCCGAGTAATACTGTATGCGTCTCGTGAAAACACTTTTTCTAGCTTTTATCCAAGGTTGTGAGAAGCCTTTGTCATCTAAAGAGTAATATTCACGCCTGCGCTTTACAAGGTGTTTATCACTCGATCATGATGAATCGCTTTCAGAGGATTGATCGTGTTCTGTGCGCTCTTTTTCTTTCGTTCCCTTTTGATTTTTCTTGTGTTTGGCAACTAGTGGGATGAGGGCTTGCAGGTTATTCGCTACATATTCCTCCATCACGCGTGCCTCAGTAGCGACTACTTCCCCGCTTTCTTCTAATGCGGGGGTATCCTTCTTTTGTGTTTATCAGAAGGAGGCTGAGTTGACCACTGTCATACGTTTCCTTCCTCGACAGTAGGTAGGGGAGTTGAGAATAGTACACTTGTTCCTCTGAAAGGTAGCTTTGTTACATCCCGGGTGTTTGCCTCGCTGGCGGATCCAAGAGTAACATTCGCGGATGAAATGTGACCATCTTCTATCGAGGATCTTCGATGGCCTTCGTTCATACCGTTTTTCGTCATTGCTTAGAGTTTAGTGTAGGGACTCACGGATGGTGCCAACTTGTTGATACAAAAGTTAGATGGACCGAGCTTAACCCGAATTAGGCTTAATTCGGGGTCTTGTGGACTCTGGATCTTGCATCAAGTGAAACTTGTTTAGGGACCCTGCGCACTAACAACAGACACCGTTAGGCTTACCGTGGGTTTGTGACCCACGATTAGACTCTAGCGTGAGAGTAAGTAATCGATTTGAGTATATTAGGGTTTAGGGTATTGTGTGTATCATACCTTTTTGGAACCGTGGGAGTTCCTTTTATACTCGAGAGAGTCCTGGCTGAGATCCCTATTCTTGCGGCCTAAGTAAGAGATAATGACTCAAAATAGATTAATCCTTATCCTATAATTGAGGTAAGTGTATATCCTCTTTCCTTAGGCGAATATAATCATAAGATAGATTATCTTCTTGTATGATCATGTCACAGTGCTACGAGGACACGGTTAAGTAATAAACCGCACATGCGACAACGACTTACTAGGCCTCCTGGACTGTGCACGCATCGTATAAGTATGAATCTACTCCCGATGGATACGGGTAGTACCCGTGAGTCGTACTATTCAACCTGAGTAGGGACTATACGTCATCAAATCCATTTAATTTAATAATAAGAGCACATAATTTTTGAATGAACAAAACATGGAAATTAGATCGGGTTGGTTTGACACGGAAACCGAGAGCCCAAGGCTCTCGATGTGGTATTTGAGTCTCGGTGGCTGTTCTTTTATGTCAGTCGCAACACCACAAAACCCCATAGTGGGGTGTTTGTTTGGGTAGTGGCAACCGAGAGCCCAAGGCTCTCAGTGGGTCTTTGTGGCCACCAGCAGGGAACCAGCTACAGCCGGTGGTAAAACCACTCGGCCAATAGCAAGAAGCCACGACCGGTGGCAAGGAACCACAACCAGGAACATTCTTTTAATAACCCACCAATGTAATAGTCAAGTCAAAGAAAGCAAAATCGATCTTCTTGTTCAAGAATATGAACAATTTGTCATCTTAGAAGATGAAACTATAAATAGTGCATTTTTTAGGTTTAATACTATTATTAATAGTTTAAAAGCACTTGATGAAGGTTTTTCTAGCAAGAACAATGTTAGGAAGTTTCTTCGGGCGTTACATCCAAAGTGGAGAGCCTAAGTCATGGCGACTGAAGAATCAAAGGATCTCATTACATTATCACTTGATGAACTTATTGGAAACTTGAAAGTTCATGAAATGACAATCTTGAAGGACCCGGAAATGGTTAAAAGTAAGATTGAAAGAAAGTATCAAGAACTAAAGGCCAAGAAATTGCAAAGTGATCATGAAAGCTCTTTCTCAGATAGTGATGATGAGGAGTATGTGTTGGAAATACGTTTTTACGTATTTAGAAAGGATCGGTCACTCCAATGATATATTCAAGTATTGGGCTCGTGATCCATTATGTAATCATATAGTCCATATAGCCCACATGTAGGGTGGGCTATATATACCCCCTCCTAGCATGTTAGGAGGGGTTGCTCATTTGTGTTTTCACTTTCATTTAATCCAACCTTCTATCTCTCTTCCTCTCCTTTCTCTCTCTTCTTTCTCTCTCTAGTTCTTCCATTTTTCCATTCCATTCATTAGATAATTCAAACATTGCCTAAATCCTAAGAAACTATGGACCTACAATTGGTATCAGAGCTTTGGTTGATTCTTCGGATTTGAGTGTTTTTATCTATTGATTTGGTGGTAAAAATCTTTTCTTTCTAAATTTTTTATCTATTGTTTTATCAGTTTCTTATACTCTTTTTGTCTCATCTTTTGTCTATAATCAGTTTTCTATTAGTTTTTTATCTGTTTTCTATCAACTTTGATCATTGAAAATCACAAAATTATCATTTTTTTTATTTTTTTATCAGTTTTCTATATTTTTTTTATCATTGAATTCCGGATAAGATTTTTGGTCCATCTTTTGTCCAAACTTTATCAAACTTTGTCTTACATCACGTTTTTTGGTCTTGGATTTGTCAAATTGTCATCAGTCCTTTATTACGTTTGTCTCATCAGTATCAAAATTTTTATTCCGGATAACATTAGGACGCCGTATTCCGGATAAGTAGTCGGATAAGGGTTCGAAATATAGATTCCGGATAAGAGGGTTGCCAGTTATTCCGGATAAGCAGAATTTATCATTCCGAATAAGAAGGCTGAGACATATTCCGAATAAGCAGAACTTATCATTTCGGATAAGAAGGCTGAGACATATTCCGGATAAGCAGAACTTATCATTCTGGATAAGAGATTGAACCGTATTCCGGATAAGTTACAATTTTATTCCGGATAAGTATTTCGGATAAGCCATAAGTTTTATTCCGGATAGTATCACGAATTTCTTTATTCCATAAGGACCCCTAACTCGATTCAAACGTAACGGGAATCAAGACTCTGACTTCTCAAAACACCACTCGATCACTCGACTCATATAAACAACAACTCACCCTCGTCTCGCCATTTTGACTCGACACAACACTTGACTCTTAAACCATAACTCACGACTCAGGACAAAAAGATAGACTCTTCAACAATCAAACCAACATCAACTCAACAAACTCCAACGCACCCTCGACTTACAAAATCCCAAGACTCGAAACAGTCTCTCAACCTCTCAACAGACTCGAAAAACCTGCCTATTTCACTTAAGATCTCAGATTAATTTCGTGGTTTTTCACTTGTATGACTAGATCAATAAAGATCTAAACCCACGAATTTAAATCATCACAGATATGTGAGAAGATTAATCCTTCTTTTTTAATTTAAATAAAGATAGATTTATAACAATTCTGTTATAATCATTAATCTTTGTTTCGATTGTAAAGAAAGAACAACACAAAAACCAGCATGCATTAAAGACCTACCCAAGATCATACTATGATCTTGTCGTTTTAATTCTTCTTGTCTAGTTCTTAGCCCCTCAGAAATCTGATCTTCGTGGGTTGATCTGAAAAGTGATTAAAGAGGCAGAGGTTTCTAGGAGGGAGGTTTCTGTGCTTGTGACTGTGATTGCGTTGGGAGTAAGATTTTTGGGTATTAAGTTTAGGTGTGAGAAAATTAAACAGATATTGGATTTTTGGGGGCGGAGTAAATTAGATTAGGTTTACAAAAAGTAGTAAGAGATTGAGTATTTGGGGGAGAAGATATTAGGTTTTGTGAGTTTAGTAGGTTTGAAAGAGCGAGAGACGAAGGAGTAGTATTTGGTGGGAGAGAGAGAAGACAAAGTGACGGAGGAAACAAAGAGATTAGTTTGGCTTTGACTTTTATATCCACAAAGGGCGAAGGTTACAAGATTTCTGTGTGCATCCACGTATTTTTGGCTAAACGTGTCATTTGTAAACACGTATTTAAGAGGGAAAGTGACGGAGAAAGTGAGGTCACAAGATTTTTTCATAAACGTTTCTTTTAGATAAATGTATTTTTGGATACATATTTATTTATAAACATATTTTTTTTGGATAACAGAGTTGAAATTATTTTTACACCCACGTGTGCACGTATTTTTAGATAGAAATATTTGGAGATTCTTATTATCGAGACGAGATTAAGTGACAAGAATTAGTTGACGAGACCACGAGAAATTAGATATAAATTGTCGGGCTGATCATTATATTAACCGTAGCTTGGATTTATTTGTTGACGGGCTTTATTTTTTAGAGTGAGCCGAATTTTACTTAGTCTCCGATTTGTTTTATCAACGTTTGAGCCGACAATAATTTTTGAGCCGAGAAAAGAGTTACATCATCACTCGAGGATTTTTTAAGATTTATTTACGAATCTTTCGTTTCTTCACGAATTGTTAAATTCCGAAAACAACCACACTTATCTTTCATCGAACTTCAATGGATTCGTTGACTTCGACTTTTCAAGAGGGAGACTCGCATCAAATACAAGACAAAGCTAGTGATAAAGGCATCACTTCATTTCAACTACTTTAGTCTCATCTTGTGACTCTTTCATGGATTCAAGGAGGGAGCGAATTTGTGACACTCTTTGGTCAAGATCGTCATATATTCATGGAATCGATGTTCATCATCTTGAACCAGCTAGCAGAGCAACTCCACAATAAAGACTTTAATCACTCGGCATTGGTACTTGCATATAAGGCTCTTGTGACACAACTCACGCCTTTCCTCCAATTCAATATCGTCAAGCTTGAAAGTTCAGTGATTTGCCAATCATTTCTTCGAGATACACATACCGAGCTTCGAGATTTCCGTGGTACAATATTGAAACTCCTGTCATCGGTTTCATCTTCGATTTATGCAAGATCACAACTTCAACTCGCGTTTGATAATGGAGTGCAAGAATTTATGATGCAAGAAAATAATGGTCATACGATTAACGAATTGGGGGCTGCTAAAGAGTGTAAAGGCATGGAATCAACAGTAAGCATGATATTAGCAACACGTCAGGGAATGATATAGACATCTCTTATGATGACACCATACCCGTTTATGACGAAGAGCCTACAAACATGGTACATTGTAATGTTGTATATGATGTGTATGCTGATGAAAATGATGATGAAATGTCGCATATTGAGAATTTTGAACCTAATTATGACAAACATGGGATGGAGAAGAGTGATAGCAATACCACTTCTGATTCATCCGATGTGAGTCATAATGGGGAAGAGATTGTTCAGAATGCTATAGTACATCATGATAAATGCTTAGTGACTGCTTTGTTAACTGATTCTGATTCCAAGATTAGAGAGCTCGAATCGATCGTAGCTCAGCAATCAAAAGATCTTGAGGATGCCAAAATAGAATTTTCCAAGAAAACGGACAAATTTGAAACATTTTTTTGAAAAACTTGAAAAGTCAAAAGTTGTTCTTGAAAGAAAATTGGATCAAAAAGTTTTAGATTCTAAAGCTGAAAAGGATAATCTTTTGAAACAAATTCAGTTACTAGAGTCTAAATTGGCATCCCAAGATAGATTGCTCAAAGAGAGTGAGACTTTAAAGGCTCAAGTACAGGAAAAGGTTTTTGCAATAGCGGCTCTGAAAAACGAGTTGAGGAAAACCAAAGGAACTAGCGTGGACACTAAGCTTGAAAAACCATCAATCTTGGGGAAACCGCCTCAAATACAGTCCGTTAGACAACCGACTGCATTTAGATCCGAGCGACCACAATCCTCGAGACCGCGGTTTGCCTCCCAAGTTGATATGGCACATATTTTTAGAACAATCACTCCACCAACTAGGGCCAATGTGACTAAAACAGCTTTTGCAAGACCTAATCACATGATTCCTCTAGTTTCCCTAGACATAGTCCAAAGAACACGTCTCGAACTAGTTCAAATGACGTTCGCCATATATTTGGTCTAAGGGAAGCTAAGCAAAAGACACAAGTATGAGATAGGAATTTCAAACCTAGTCAGATGCCTTCTAGATTACCCAACATTGCTAACCGTAGCATGTCACATCCTAGGAGCATCAATCAATCATCTAGGAATTCTAGATCTTACTCTGACATTAAATATGCTACTTGTAAAACATGCAGGAAATGTGTCTTTAAAGCCAATCATGATTCTTGTATCAAGAAATTACTTAATGAGGTGAACTCCCGTGCTAGACTTAAATCCCAGTGGGTGGCTAAAATCAAACCCATTGGTAAAATGTGGCGCCCCACTGGTAGAACTTTCACTCTTGTAGGAAACGAGTGCCCTTTAACTAGGATTGTCTCCGATTCTACTAAGACTACTAAGGAGGAAATTGCAAAAGATAATACATCACTTAAGCCTGATCTTAAGGTTTTCTATAAAAGGAAACGTTTGCCGACTAAGACAAGTGAATCATCCCCTCAGGCCACCTCTGGCACAAGAAAAGAAAACTGTGAATCCCTGCATGGTTCTGAAATTGATATCGCTAACCCATATCAAAGCATGCAAATTCCTAATGAGAATGCAGGTACCAAAGTTGATATTCCAAAATAACGAAGCGGTCCAATCGTTGTATACCGTTCAACTAAGGACACTCTTAGATTTTGGTTGCTAAAGAAGCAAATATCGGAGAAACAAGTGTCTCAGGGGATTCTCAACAAAAGGCTTATAGATAAATCACAGTCTGTAACCCGTTCTTCAAAGAAATAAAAGTTTATCTCGCAACGATAACTTACCCTCAAAACGAGAAATTAAATTTTCTCAGACACGAGCTTCCGTTAAAACTATTCAAAGGTTTTAAGCTCGTGTATAGGACTTACAGTCACATAACAGTCTGTAACTCGATCTCAAAAGACAGGAAAGATCATCCCGATGATGACTTATCCTCAAAAACGAGAAATTAAATTTTCTCGGACATGAGCTTACATTTAAAACTATTCAACGGTTTTAAGCTCGTGTATAAGGACTTATAGTCAAATCACAGACTGTAACTCGTTCATCAAAGAAAGGAAAGTTTATCGCCGATGATAAACTTATCCTAATAACGAGAAATTGATTTTTCTCGGGCATGAGCTTATATAAAAAACATTCCATGTTTTTAAGCTCATGCACAATGGCTCCTCGTTAAATGACAGACGATCACCCGGATTTCAGAGACAGGAAAGTTTATCTACGCAACGATAACTTACCATCTTAACGAGAAATTAAGTTTTCTTGGACATGAGCTTATCCTAAAATCATTCAAAGGTTTTAAGCTCGTGTATAAGGCTCTTCATTAAATATCAGATGATGACCCGATCTTCAAATAAAGGAAAGTTTATCGCCGATGATAAACTTATCCTCAAAAACGAGAAATTAAATTTTCTCGGACACGAGCTTACTTTAAAACTATTCAACGGTTTTAAGCTCGTGTAAAATGGTTCATTGTGAAACGTCAGACAATGACCCGGACCTCAAATAAAGGGAAGTTTATCTTTAAATGATAACTTACCCTCGTAACGAGAAATTAATTTTTCTCGGTCATGAGCTTGTATTAAAACATTCCAAGTTTTAAGCTCATAAAGTAAAGTGTATCTTTTAAATAAGAGAACTTTTCTTCTTAACGAGAAATTCATCTTTCTTGGTCATGAGCTTTACGTTAAAACACTCAAAGTTTTTCAAGCTCATGAAAACGACTTCTAAGTAAATATCAGCTTAGAACTCGTTCTTCAATTAAAAGGAAAGTTTATCGCCGATGATAAACTTATCCTTACAACGAGAAATTAATTTTTTTCTCGGGCATGAGCTAATATTAAAAACATTCGAAGTTTTTTAGCTCATGCACTATGACTTACAGTTAAATATCAAATTGTAACTCGGACTTCATATTTAGGAAAGCTTATCTTTAAAGATAGCTTATCCTCGTAACGAGAAATTCATCTTTCTCGGTCATGAGCTTGTATTAAAACATTCAAAGTTTTTAAGCTCAAAACATAACGAGAAATTCAACTTTCTCGGTCATGAGCTTTCCATTAAAACATTCAAAAGTTTTTCAAGCTCATGAAAACGACTTCTAAGTAAATGTCAGCTTAGAACTCGTTCTTCAGTTAAAAGGAAAGTTTATCACCGATGATAAACATATCCTTCACAATGGGAAGTTTACAACTTCTCGGACTTGAGCTCGTTTTATAAGATATTCAACATCTTAAGCTCAAGTAATTGGTTTTCAAAACTTTGAACACAATTTTTCGAGAATTCTCAAATGGTTTTTCTAAATCTTTCAAAATTGTGTGTTCAAAAATGTTTTGATAAAAAGAGCATGTCTTCTGGAATCGATAATATTTACGATACTAGAAATGTCTTTCAATAATGACACAGGGTTGTAAATAAAGTTCGAGCAGAAGTTCAAATGTTTTAAAACATGCTCAAAATGGCTTGTAGTTATTTCATACTGCAACCCGCTTTTCGTATTCAAGTCATGTATTTCTTACAAAAACGTTGGCTCACAACGAGAATTAATTTTCTCGGGCAAGGTTTACTTTAAAACCTTGTAAGGGACTAAGTTTACTTTATAACTTGGTCTAACACAAATTTATGTACGTGTCAGTGCATTTATTGGTTAAAACAAGAGAAATCTTGTTTTTATGAAGTTATCATCTCCACCAACCGTAGAAATTTACAATTGATATCTACATACTCGATGATGCGAGTACTCAAACGGCGACTATAACTCTTTCAATAGAACACGGGTCAACAATTGAGGGGGATCAATTGTCCAACATTCAGAATCTTTGACGCCGAAAGTGCCAAGTTCACATGTTGGTGTCAAGACAACGATATCAATCGTACACATGGAGTAAAGAGATAACTTCAGACATGATGAGGCGACCAACATTCGTGAACAAGAACCATGTGCTTCTTTCATATGATGTTCTCCATCATTCAGGTCCAACCTCATAAATCACTAATCTTGTGAATACATTATCATATATGATCTTTGCACGTGTTAAATACCTTACACTTGTGTTTTAAAGGTATTTAATTTACGTTTCAAGTACACCCTCATTAATTTGAGGGGGAGCTTGTAAAAATCATGAAGATAACTAGATTTGCATTTTTCTTCCCAAATTTTCTTAAAATGCTATTAACTCAATTGATATTAAAAACATCGATTGGGTTAATATTTTTAATATGGGGGAGAAAATTTGATTTAATATGGGAAATGATTAATCAAAAATGGTTTGACTTAACGTGATAGCTCATCCCGACATGTGCGAAATATTTTCGAATATCGTGGCATATGTTAAGGGGGAGCAAAATGGATTTGTACTTCAAAATGGATTTCACGGTGATTTATACTTACCCGAAACCCATTTATTTCACGACGATGAAGATTGTGGTGACATAAGGATGGTAGGATAGGTTAAAGTCCAATGATTCCTCTAGAACCGGAGGAATCTTCCCAAGGACATTCTATAGCTAGAAATAGTAGTCCTTAGGAAAGATGGAGAAAGATTGTGAACGTAGCTGAATGCCGACCAAGTACTTAAGTTAGCACTGGAACAATCACAACAAGGTGCAAGTGATGACGTATTGGTAAGCATTGAAGGGGTTGAAGAATGAAAAAGAATTGTAAAGATAAAGGGTGTAAAGAAAGAAGCCCTCCTTACAACTTAGGCAGAACCCGGGTCAATACATATGCTATTAAGATCATTGTTTAATGATTCTTGATATTGAAGACAGACATCATGGAACCAGTGATGCAAGGCACAACCCATCCCAGCTAACTCAGATATCTCTTAAAAGATATTTGTTTTAATCACACGGGGACAACACATTATCTATTGATTTATTCACTCCGAATAAATTGGTATTGAAATGGTGGCACTCCTCTCCAGCCTCCGATCACTAAAAATCCAAAATGCACGATCGAGTCTAGAGCCATTTGAGATCATCAAATATCTCATTAGGACACACTTTCATAATTCCTTGCTTCTTCACACACTTTGAAAAATAAGAAAGATCTTAAGAGTCCTAAGCAAAATCTTCATGATCTTGCCTGAACATTCGAGTAATACAAAAGTATTTACAATGAAGATGGAAATCCTTCTTGAGCGAATATCAAAAAGCTCATGGTAGGTGACTTGTGCGATTATTTATGAATCAAACTTGTGATATCTGGAAACCAACAGTGGTTTAATTCTTAAATGAATTTAAACACGTTCCAGGCCTCTACGCAATATCTTAGTGATCTTGCCAAAACACTCAGAGTGATACCTTATTGTTCACAGTGATGAGTGGAAATCCTTCTAGTGTTAACCTCAGACAGCACTTGGTAGGTAACTTGCAAGATTCTATACGAATCAAGCTCGTGACAATTGGAAAGCAACGATGGTGCGATTCTTAATTGAATTTCACTTGTTCCAGGAACATGAATTGACGGCTTTAAATCATGCGGGTATTATTATCCAAATGATTCACTCTTTATGTTCGCAGTCAGCTTTGGACGGTCGAATAAAGAGAACGGGTTTACCCGCGAAATCTTGTCAAGGAGGTTTTTAATTGAAACTACCTGCCACAAGTACGATATTTAATATCGTCCAACGGACTTCACCGATCGGCGGTAAAATGCTACCGAATTAAAATGAAATGTTCAAGGCCATTTCATCCGTGTATATGTTTTGTTGCTAACTGTCTTATGCAGCGTAACAAGAAGGTGGCATTACGGTGTTCAATCCAGAAGAAGTCGTCAACACATGCTTTTGCTTTCTGCACTTAATACTTCAACAAATTAAAGAAAGTCTAAAAGTCAAGTCTTCCGCTGTATCAAACTCTGAAGCTTTCAAGAATTTATAAAAGTATAAGTATGTGGATCATGAAGTCACGAAGAGGCAAATATCACAAGTGATGAATGCACAAGGTCAAGGCAAGAGAACATGCTCAAGACTAAAGTCAAAGATCTCATCAGCATATTCACAAGAACAAGATCAAAGACTCAAGCATAGTATGCTAGGTTTAAGATTTTGTAAAATGGTGTGATCTCCCTTAGGGGGAGATTGTTGGAAATACGTTTTTCCAAGGAAAGTCTCGGTCACATCATTATTAGCATAGATCATGAGCTATAGACTATTTAGGACATTGTAACTTGGAGTGACCTCCCTTTGGGGGAGACTGTTGGAAATAGGTTTTTCCGTATTTAGAAAGTATCGGTCACTCCAATGATATATTCAAGTATTGGGCTCGTGATCCATTATGTAATCATATAGTCCATATAGCCCACATGTAGGGTGGGCTATATATACCCCCTCCTAGCATGTTAGGAGGGGTTGCTCATTTGTGTTTTCACTTTCCTTAATCAAACCATCCTTTTTCTCTCCTTTCTCTCTCTACCTTTCTCTCTCTAGGTTCTTCTTTCTTCCTTCCATTCAATAGATAATCCATAACATGCTTAATCCTTATAAAATATGGACCTACAGTATGCTATGGCGGTTAGAGACTTCATGAAGTTCTTCAAAAGACAAGGTCAATACGTGAGACAACCAAGCTACGCCAAGAAAGCGTTCTCCAAGAACTGATTTGTCAAGAATGAAAAAGGTGATAGGAAATTCTTTAGATGCGGTGATCCAAACCATTTCATCGGTGAATGTCCCAAGCCACCTCGCGACAAGAATCACACGACATTCGTTGGAGGGCCGTGGAACGATAGTGGTGAAGAATGTGATGATAATGCTAAAGACGAGAAGTGTCTCATGGCTCATTCTTCTAAAGAGGTACATTCCAAAACTGAATATTATAGCAATGGTAGTTCTTCTCTAAATGATTTAGAATTAGAGAGTCAATATGATAATCTATGCAAACTAAGTCTAAAATTCATAGAAAAAAATAAATTGCTAAACTCTACTACATCTAAACTTGAAAATGAGATTAATGAGCTAAAGATAAATTGGCTAAGCTTGAGAAAAATAAAGAAGTTGATGTAGGTTGTCTAAGTTGTGAAAGCCTTAGACAAGAGAATGGAGATCTCAAGAGCACCTCCATTAAATTGGAAAAGTTCATGAAAGGTACTAGTGCTCTTGATGATATGTTAAGTAGACAAATTCATTCTAAAGAGAAACTTGTGTTAGGTTTTAACACTAGTGAATCATCAAAAAGTGAAACCAAACAAGTTACTTTTTTAGAAAAATCGTATGTTGACCGTGGATCCAAAAAGTATGGGGTGGTTCCATATGATTATGGAACCGACGGCTATAATAATGAGCCGCGGATAGAGATGCCTGAAACTGATAAAAAAAGTTTTCTGAAAAATCTATTTTAGGTGAATGACAAAAACATCTTGTCATTACCAATGTTAAATTGCATATTCTCGATAAAAAGAAGCTTAATAAGTTTTAAACACCCTTAAGCAAACCGTTAATGGGAATCAAACATGTATCAAGAAAATCATCTTCTCCTCCTAGAAGAGTTAGAAATGATTCAAGGCCTAGAAATAGAACTCCCACACCTAAAATCAATGAACATTCCAAGCTACGACCGAGAAGTAAAACACCTACACCTAGAAACAACAATAGTTCAAGATCAAGGTTTAAAACACCTAAAAAATAATGAACACCGAAATGATCCAATGAATTGGAATAATTTTCAACAACAATGTTTTTCTCCGTGGGTATGTGTCCTCCATTCATGCATCCCAATCAAATGCAAGGGATGATGTTTGGAACTAACTACTTTGGACCCATGGGATATTAAGGACCAAATGTTTGATTTTGTGCGCTGTTACCTAGATATGCTTGGGAACTGATTTGGAGCCCGACGAGTAGATTAAGGATAGTGGTTGTTCTAAACACATGACGGGTAATCAAAGTTTGTTCTCTTCCTACAAAGCATATAATGGAGGTAACGTTACGTTTTCTAGTAAGCTATGTGGTAATATCATTAGAAAAGGTACAGTTTCTCTGACTCCATGACCCTTGAAAATGTTGAGCACATAGATAACTTAGGTTTTAATTTACTAAGTATAGGTCAAATTTATGACAATAAGTGTAATGTCATCTTTTCGGAACATGATAGTGAAATCGTAAAAGATGGATAAATCATTGGAAAAGGTGTTAGAAAGCATGTGCTTTATGTCATGAAGGTCAATAGGAAGTCAAAAGACAACTTATGTCTAGCGACTTTAGATGATAGTTCTACTATTTGGCATAGGAGATAAGGTCACGCTTATATGCGTTTTATTCAATCTTTAGTCTCTAAGGAGTTGGTAAGACATCTCCCTGAGATGAAGTTTGATAGTCACTTTTGTGATGCTTGCAAAGTTGGGAAGAAATTTCACTCTAGTCACAAAGCCAAGAATTTGGTTTCGACCTCTCAGTGCCTAGAGCTCTTATAAACGGATCTCTTTGGACCTTCCGCCATACGGAGTTATGGAGGTAACCTTTATACCCTAGTGATAGTTGATGAGTATTCTAGATTCACTTGGACTATATTTTTTGCTAATAAGAATGAAGCTTTCGATCATTTTGAAATCTTTAGTCGGAAGATCCAAAATCAACTAGGATGTCCAATTGTGTCTATTAGGACGGATCATGGTAGAGAATATGATAATGAAGTGAAATTTGGTGCCTTTTGTGAAGCTCATGGTATTACCTATAACTTACCGGCTCCTCGAACTCCACAATCAAATGGGGTAGTTGAAAGGAAGAATAAGACCCTACAAAAGATGAGTAAGACCATGTCAAACAAGCAATCTTTGCCTCAAAAGTTTTGGTACGATGCCGTTGACACATCGAACTATATTCTCAACCAAATTCTTATTTGACCTTTTCTAAGAAAGACACCCTATGAGATTCTTAAAGGTAAGAAGCCCTCATTAGAATACTTTAAAGTGTTTGGAAGCAAGTGCTTCATTCTCAACACTAAAGACTACCTTACCAAGTTCGACCCAAAGTCGTACGAAGGTATCTTTTTAGGGTATTCACAAATTAGTAAAGCCTACATAATCCTCAATAAAAGCTCGAGTGTAATCGAAGAATCACTCAACATGACATTCGTTGTAACTCCCTCTTTATCTAAGACACTACTTTTGGTATATGATGACATATATGAAATAGACATAGTTTATGCCAAATTGGTTAGAAAACTATGAGTTGAAGACCTAAATGTTGAAAAGGAATTAAACATTAAGGAGTCTAAGGATCATGCCCTAGATAACGTCATAGGCGACCTTAACCAAAGGACCCTTAGATCTTAAGTCCAAGATTAAAGTAACTTATGTTGTTTCGTCTCCTTGATTGAACCAAATAATGTTAAAGAACCTTTGATGGATGAGAGTTGGGTCATCGCCATGCAAGAAGAATTAAAATAATTCATTGCTAATGACATTTGGGAACTTGTTCCTCCACCTAGAGGTACCACCATCATAGGAACCAACTAGATGAGAATGGTGTAGTGTCTCGTAACAAGGCTAGACTTATAGCTCAAGGCTATAATCAACAAGAAGGTATTGATTATGATGAGACTTATGCACCCGTAGCAAGGTTGGAGTCCATTAGGATCCTTTTATCTTATGCTTGTGCTCTAGATTTTAAGCTTCAACAAATGGATATAAAGAGTGCATTTCTTAACGGTTTGATCAATGAGGAGGTATATGTGGCTCAACCTCTTGGCTTCATTGATTTTGAGAAACTGGATCATGTTTACAAGCTTAAGAAAGCTCTTTATGGTCTTAAACAAGCACCTAAAGCTTGGTATGATAGACTTTAAGAGTTTCTTGTAAAACATGAGTATACCATAGGAATGGTAGACAATACTCTCTTTATAAAGAAGAAATGATCTCAGCTTATCATTGTTTAACTATATGTTGATGACATTATATTTGGTTCAACTTGTCAAAGTATGTGTGATGAATTTACCAAAATCATGCATGACGAGTTTGAAATGAACATGATGGGAGAACTTAACTTTTTTTAGGACTCCAAATTAAATAAATAGACGATGGTATTTTCTTTAATCAATATAAGTATGTTAAAGAAATGCTAAAGAAATTTGGATTAGAGGACTCTAAGTCTATAAAGACTCCCATGGCCTCGAACACTAAACTCACCGTAGATGATGATTGTGAGTCGGTAGACAATACCAAATATAGAGGTAGGATTGGTAGTTTGTTATAGCTAACGGCAAGTCGACTGGATATCATGTTTATTGTTTGTCTTTGTGCTCGCTTCCAAGATGGATCCCAAAACCTCTCATCTTGAAGCGGTTAAGCGTATCTTCCGATACATTAAAGGTACTATGCATTTAGGATTATGGTATCCTAAAGGGACGGCGTAGAAACCATTGTATACGCCGACTCAGATCATACGAGAGACTATGTAGACCGTAAAAGCATTAGCGGAGTTTGTACCTTAATGGGTTGTTGTTTAACTTCTTGGTTCTCTAAGAAACAAACCGCTCTTGCCATATCCACCAAGGAAGCTGAGTATGTGAGTGCCGGTAAAGCTTGTCAACAAGCTCTATGGATGAAGCAAATGCTTTTTGATTACAAGATTACACTCAATAATGTTCCTATCATGTGTGATAATAAGGGTGCAATAGACTTTAGTAAGAATCTCGTGCAACATTCGCGAACTAAGCACATAGAGATTCGTCACCATTTCGTTAAGGATAATGTTCAAAAGGAAACATTTCGATTGAGAAGGTACCATCGGTAGAGAACTTAGCCTACATATTGACTAACCCACTTAAGAGGGAACCTTTTTAATTACTTGCGTCAAGGTCTAGGTTTAATGGAACATATACCTTGAATGTGCTTGATTAATTGAGTCTTTTCCCTTTGAGTCTTTGAGTCTCTAAAACTTGTTTTTAAAATTCTTCTTCCTCAATTCAAAACTTCTCAAAGTCTTTTCTAAATGGTTGAAAAATGTTTGTGCATTGTTAATACAATCTAGAAACATTTTTCATAAGTTCTTGCTATTGATATCGAACATACATAATTAATATGTATGGGTCACTCAATTATAGAAACAATAACATTGAACTATGGAGGATTATTAGATTATCGAAAATATGTCATGACTATGTGTCTTGATAATCACACCTCCAACTTTGATTTTACTTTAAAACTAAATTTTTTTGGTCAAAGTCGTGTTTGTTGAGTTCTTGTGCATTCCTTAGTCTTTTATTGCTCTTTAGCATAGCTTTATGATAAGTTAGATAAGAATATTAGGATTTGTTGAATTGAAAAATTCTCCTTGTCCTCCAAAACACACCTTCTGTAGGCGGATCCTTAATTGTCTGGCAGATCAATATATATTGAACCGCGGGTACAATTATAGAACCCAGGCAGCAGCTGTCAAAACTAGGTTTTCTAAAACTCCCAAATTGTTCCAACACCTTTTGGAATCTTTGTTTCAAACCTTTGACCACTCCTAAAATATCTTGTGCTTTCTCTACTTAACCCTAAGCATTTTGCATCTCTTTCTCATAACAAAATGTCTTAATCACCAAATAAAAGCCTTGATTGTCCTCCATTTTCCCTAATTTCTTTCAACCCAAATTCATCAAAGAACACACAAAATGAAATCTCTTTTCCTTCTAAGGAAATTGATTTTGGAAACTCTCCTTTTCCGCCACTTCCCTTTTGTGTTTTCCTCCATCACATGATAATGTCATGCATCATGGAACATATTGTCATTGTTTTTAATATCAACATCTTGCCATGTATCACATCTATGATGAGCTGAATTACACCAAGAGTCTTTTAGTCAAGCATTCTCTTCACTATAACTACAAGACCATTGCCAAGCCTCCACCACCACATTCTACTACCACTTCGTCTTTTAATTAAGCATATGTGTTGCTTATTAATTAGACATCTAGTTTAAGCAAATCTTAGAATTCTAGTGTAACTAGGATTAGAACTATGCTTAAGTTATAGGCTTGTGCTTCATACATCTTTGTATGACTTATTATTTCCTTGTATCTTTTCATGTTTTGGTATAACATGATTTCTTTTGGATCTTGGATCTCTTCTTCTTTCTTTTATTTCTTTTGTGACCATTGCTATATCTTTTTGGGTGTTTTTTTTCTTCTTCTAACCCTTCTATGTATCTTGTCACCATAGCTCGATCTCTTGGTGCCCCAAGCAAAGGGGAGTAAGCACCAAGGAGGAGCATTAGAAAAGTCTTCTTCTCTTCTTCAAAGACTTTTGCTACATTTTTGCTTCAATAAAGGGGGAGAAATAAAATAAACTCGTCTTCGAAAATCTTGCTTTTATACTTGTTTAAGTTTATGTATTGTCGGAATCAAAAAGAGGAAGACTGTTAACTCAATGATATCTAAAAATGTTACTTGCATTTTTCGGTCTCGTTTTGTTTTAATTACAACAATATATTAAAACAAGCATTTACAAAAGAAACGAAAATTGAATTCTTGAGTTTAATTATTTTTCATTTTCATCAATTATCACTTAAGGTATGAATAAAGAAGTTCTTAACCTAACTAAGTGATCAAGGATTTCTATTTTCTTTAAACTCACTTTTATTTTAAAAGTGACAAATGTTTTTAATAAACTTTATTTTTAAGAAAATGTTTTATTAAAATAGAAATTAGAAATTCGAATATGTCATATTTCAAATAGTTTTGGAATATCCTTTTTAGATAAAAACTGCACTAGAAGGGATTTCACCATTAAAAGACAAAAAGGAGCGGAGTCTACTGGCGCGGCTCAAAATATGGGGCGGTGGATCCCATATCGATATGGAACCGCGTGCCTATTTAATGAACTACGACCAGATATGACCGTTGGGCTCTTGTCCTATAAATAGTCAACCATTTCTAGATTTCTAGTTTACCTCTTTTGCACACAAATTATCAGATTCAATCCACATTCTTAAATCACTCAAATCCTTTATTATTTTGTTGATTACTACTTGTTTAGAAGTGAATCTTTCTCCTCCCCTCTCATCCTCTCAAGTACAAAGAGAAGAACACTTTCATCCTTGAAGTGTTGTGTCAAACTCAAAATCTATTGAGGATCTAAACTTTATTTCTTTGGTCATTGTGAAGATCCAGATTGTTGTGTATATTTGGAAGTTGTGTATGTATTGTGGTTAATACTTAGGTCTTAAAGTATATTGGTGTTGATTGGTCCTAGATAAGATTAGGTCTCAACTTTTAGCTTAGAGTAAAAAACTAGTTAAGGGACGTGCACGGTTTCTCCACCTTAAGGAGCTTGTTGATTAGTGAACTCTCGAATAAGGAGTACTCGAGGAGTGGAGTAGGAATGAAGAGTGATCTTAGTTTTCGAACCACTATAAATCATTGGTGTTCGATTTGATCTTTCCTTTCCTTATCTCTTTCCATTCATTATTCTTTATAGAATATACTTGTGTTTATTAGTTTAGAACCACTATCAATTGTTCATATTGTGCATAGGAAGATTTCACAAAATCACTCAAGTCTAAGTTTTTGATTTTTTTCTTAAAACCAATCTTTGATCAACTTAATTTAAGAAACTATTCACCCCCACCCTTCTAGTTTCTACAACAAAGTCTTTTACAAATGGGAAAATGGCTTGAAAATACCGTAAACTTCCACCTTTTTATCATTGTATGTAGTCATATTTTTTTCTCATTGTATCGTGAAACTTTCAAATTTCGACCTTTGTATGTATCAGGTGACCTGGTGAACCCTTAACATGTTACTAATTCAACGCAAATTTACACAGTTAATCCTTTATACTAAAGACTGTTTATAAATAACAAAAAAATTACTTTTAAGAAAAGAAAATCCATTTATTTTTAAGAAAAAGATTTATTTAACCCATTTTCCCATCTTTCTCAACAATATAACAAAATCATCTTTCACAATTTTTCATGAAGGCCTAAAGATTTCTACATCTTATATATCTACATCAATATTTTATTATATCAATTTGGATGAACACAACCTAGAAAACCCAAATTATAATTTGGACTACCGCTAGCAGTGACAGAATGGAGCAAACATCACAGCAATTAGAGGGTATGTAGGCATCAATCTAATCAATGTTCTTTAGATCTGAACAACTGTGCGGCCGGTGGTGGTCCTTAGATCTGCACAACTTTGCGGCCGGTGATGGACCACAAATAGTATATCGGGTTTAGGGAGCAACGAGGTTAAAGATGACGACGATAGATCTTGTGATGGTGAAGGTGATGTGTGGCGAAGTGACGTTGGTGATAGCAATTAGTGATGTGGTGGTTTTTGGACCGAGGTAGAATCACATATTCCAATTACTGTGATGTTTGATCGAGTTGGGTTTTGGATCACCGCTCGATATCGAGGGTATGGAGGCATTAAACTAATTGGGTTGAAAAATTTTGGTGTGATGGTGATTAATGGTGAGTATCGGTAATAAGTGTGTAGACACTTATCCTTTTGCCACTAAAATCAAGGAAAAACAAGACCTAATCATGTGTTTAATATCTTAAAAGTCAGAATTACGCGTGGTTTTGTGTTTTTGTGTTAAAAATAGGTACAAATGATCAAAAGAAGAGAAAACACGGGATTTCACGGTCAAATAATGAATAAAAGTCAAGAAAGAGACGAAGACAAAGTCAAAAGACCAAAAGTGTGCCGAAATCCACGAAAACCGTCAAATTTGACACGGTTCTAAAGAAATGAACAAGAAAACTAAAATCGGGCTCGATTTAGTGGATTTAATTATTATCGAAGATTTTGGGCCTTGTGGGTCCCACTTATGCTTAATGGGCCCACAAGCCCATTTAAGAAATGGTTAATCTAAATTAAATAGATAAAGTTTTCAAGACATTGGGTCAAAATCCCAATTGCACTTCAAAGACGATTGGAAAATAAAATGAGACGGAAGAATTGGGCCCAAAGCCCAACTGATAAACAAAAGTGGAACGAAAATAAAGTGATTATTCACTTTAACTTTGTATAAGTCAACCGTTTATTTCATTCCCAACCCCACTCCCACGTGTATTACCCTCCCCACACACAAGCAAAACCGGTCAAACACCCCATGTTTATTTTTTTCCCAGTCAACACAAACCTATCCCAAACTTTCACCTACCCACACGTGTCACCCCAACACATGGTTTTAATAAAACAAGTTTTTTTATTTACCCCATATCCATTAAATAAAACGATTTTGTTTTTACCCCATAACCTAATTCGATACATCCAAAGCATGATTTCCACTTCCCTTTTCTCTCTCTCACAAATATACACAGCCTCCCATCTTCACCTTTTTTACCCACAAACCCTAATCCAAATACACCAAAAATACTTAGTAAAAATTGGAGGTTTTTACATATAAGGTTAATTCATATTAAAACATTTAAATCCCCCCAATTTTCGGGAAGAACACTCACTGGTGGTCCTCTACTCCAATCTCACGTGGCCCTTTCTTGCATTTTTATTGGTGGAAACAACACAACAAATACACGCTGGCAATCCGTGATAGTGGAGCAATCTCAGCCGAAGATTTGAAGAGAAGAGAGAGAAGAGAAGATTGAAGGGCTAGGATTATTTGCTTACTTTGGAATCTAAGAAGAAGGGTTTGAGGGTTTCTCCTATAAAAACCCCCAAATCATTGTGTAAAAAAAATCCTCTAAGCTTTTTCTTTATTTTCGGTTTTTTTTAAATTAGATAGGAGTAGATTTAAATTAGATTTATTTTTCAGTAAATTAGTTATAGGTTTAATATTGTAATTTCAATTTCCAGTTTTTGTAATTATTTTTATATTAATGAAAAAGTTAATTTTATTTAATTCGTTTCATTTAAATTTCGTGCAAGTTTAATCTTTAATCTTTCTTATTTTTTTTACTGTTCGAGAGTATTTATTATAAAAAGAAAAATAAAAAAAATAAAAAAAATAAAAAAATAATAAAAAGAATTATATTTATGATAAAAGAAAGTGGAATCAAATCTTCCCCCACCGGGAAGATTAAAGAAGATACTGTTGAAGGTTTGAAGGATTGTTCGAAGCTTATTGTTGATGTTTTTGGTTTGATTCGAAGAAGGTGTTTGTTCGATCCGGTTCATAAGATGGCTCAACGCCAATCTTCAACCCAACGGAAATCGACAAAAGGTTTTTCATCTTTTTTATTTTACTGTTAATCTTAGATTAATATCTAATCTGTTTGTTTGGTTAGTTTATGAATTTGTTTTATCTGTTTAGTTTAAATCTGCTTAATCTGCTAATTTAAGTTTAGACTGCTTTTATTTGATTTTGGACGTTATCTGCTTATTAGATTGGTGTTTAAATTTTATCTGCTTTAGGATATTTTGAATTTGTTTGAATCTGTCTATTGTTTGTATTTGGTTTATTTAGTTGGTAGCTTATGGTATATAGCTTATTTGTTTTTTTTTTTGCCTGTTTGTTTTTTTGCTTATAGCTGGTGATTTTGTTTCGTCTGTTACTGCTTCAAACTCAGTCATTTGATCTGAGTTTCACTAATCCAAAAAGTAAAAAAAATAGCTAATATTTGGTCTGGGGTGGGATTCGAACACAAGGCCAGCGCCCCAACCATCTCATCTAGGACCCTTTTTATGTTTATCTTTGCAACATTAAATTAATATAGGGTTTTTCATATTGGCAGATTTCTTTAATTTAGTTTAATTCAATAGTTAAGTTTTATTTTAATTTTAACTAAAAAGTTTTAAATTAGTTTTTTTTTTCAGTTTTACAAATATAAAAAGATAATAAAAAAATATTTTTATTTACTTTTATAACTTTAAATTTGTTTTCATTTTATTTTGTCTATTTAAATTAGATTATTTTTTTAAAATTTACTTTTATTTTTAAATTCAAATTAGTTTTAAATATTTTTATTTTAAATTTACTTTTATATAAAATAGTCTTCTCGTATGTTTTTAAAATTTAGTATTAAAAACTAGTTTTCAATTAAAATTAGTTTTTATTTAATTATGGTTTTCATTAAAAAAATAGTTTTCATTTAAAAGTTCTATTTAGTTTTAAATTAGTATTAACTTTAAATTAGATTTACTGCAAAATAGTTTTTAATTAATTAGAATAAAAGTTTTTATTTTAAATTAGATTTTATTTTAAATAGATTAGTAAAATACAAAAAGTTATATTTTCACCAAAAACAAAATTAAGTCAAAACGATAATTGGAAATCAATTCGAGTGAGTCGAGGAACGATAAAGGTAATATAAAAAGGGTAAACAAAATCTTAGTTTCAAATGGCGCCGCTGCCGCTTCGCTCGTACGATTGACGATTATTCGTGAAGACGTTTGGATTTTGGGATCCGTTCTTTTTGAACGTTACGTTTCTTGTTAAGAAAATCAAAAAAACAAAAAAAATCAAAAACTTAAAAATACAAAAAAATTAAAAAAAAACCACAAAAGCAAATTCTTTCCTAAGATTTGCACCAAAAAAATTAAAAAAATCCAAAAGTAATACTTTTCCTAAAGTATTACACCAAAAATATTTTTCTTTATCCTCTATTGTGTTTAATTCTTTTCTCAACCCCTCTTATTTTTAATTCTTCATGGATTCGTCTTGCGTTCGGTGTGGGAGACCATGGCATGGTTTTCAAACATGTCAATGGTGTGCTTGTGAGCGGTGTGGTTTTGATATCGACAATACACAATTTAAATTTTTTCCATTTTGCAATTCAACGAATTTGTACTTCTCCTCTTACAATACTTTCTCACCCCCTCCCGTCTATGACAATCCCTATCCGCAACATGCACCGGTTTTTTCTCAATACCCGTGTTGCAATCATTGTGGGGGCCCTCACGATACTTCTTATTGTCAGCCAATGAATTATTATGAGCCAAATCCGTGTCCTCATTTTTCTTCACCGATGGATTATTATGAACCAAATCCGTGTTCTAATTCTTCTCAACCGATGACTTCCTATGAGCCACATCCGTGCTATAATTCTGGTTTTCATAACTGTGAGCCCCCACATCCCACCCTCAATCATCAATCCTCTCAGAGAACTCAACAACTCAATGCTTTGAATGAAGAAACACACGCCATTATTTAGCAACTTCAAGAAGCCGTTGTTCTTCTAAAAGAAGCAAAGGAGGAGGAAAAACGACAACGACAAGAGCAAGTATCTAATCTTAGTGATTATACTCCTCCTCTTGTGAGTTCTTACTATTATGATGATGATGACGATGAGAATTCTATTTCTTGGAATGATCTTTGTGCTCAATGTCCTAGTGCAATTGTAATTCCTTCTCTCGACTTGCCGGCTCTCGAGCCTAAGGATTCTACCACTCCTATTCTCGATTCTTCCACTACGGAGACCGATGCCTCTCTCATCATGGGGGATGAGGGTCTTATCACTATTCCTTGTGACGAGACTCTTATTCCAATCCAAAGTGAGCCTACGGTTGATTCCGATAGTGACGATGAGTGTGAATCTCTTTCTAGTGATGATTCATTACCTCCCACCGACATCTTGGGAGACGATTCTTTGGCTTTCTCTAATCCCCTTTTTAATCTCGATGATGATTTTACTTCTAGTGATGACGAGTCACTATCCGATGAAGACGTTCCGAAGGAAAATTTCAAGATTTATTCGAACCCTTTATTTGATTTTGATGACGCCTACATCTCTAGTGAGGTGAATCCTCTCTTTGAAGAGGGGATTGAGGACATTGATAGCTCCGACTCTCTTGCTATTAATGAGCATTCTTTGTTAGCCATGCCACCTCCCATCATAGAGGAGGTGGAGAGATTTGATCCTACCTTCCATTTGATTCGGTCCGGTGAGGTGACGCGGGTGGTAGATATGTCTTCTGATATTTCTCATATTATGTTGCCACCCCGTCCTACCGCGTGCACACCCAAGCAGGTGATGTATCGCTTTTACTCTCCTCATTTCATACCGGGGAATGAGGATGAGTGCTTCGACCCGGGAGGTGACAATGACCATTCTATGATTGATACCTTTACGGCTTTGCCGAATAGTGCCCATCCTATGTCTTTGGGGGATGACAATTTGTCTCCTTTACCCATCCCACCTCCCGTGGATCACGACCTCACATATTTCACGTATGTTGAGAGGACTTTTCTACCTTTCATGACTTATCCTCCTGCCTCTCATTTATTATGTTCCTCCGGGACCGAGGATAAGATTTTTGATCCCGGTATAACATTCGAGGCTTCCCCATGGACCATTTAATTCGGGGTCGAGTCAGGCTCGTGACTCGGTTAACAAAAACAAGCGCTTCTCGGGAGGCAACCCGATTATCTATCTTTTATCTATTTTCTACAATAAGTGTAGGGGGAGCCGTGTAGGTTGTTTGTTTTGTGTGTTGTGATTGTGCAGGGGCATGTGCTTAATGATCCACTTTTGGTACTTTTGACGAGACCCGTGTTCCCGTGTTTCCCGTGTACCCGGTTCCTTCGATAAGTTTTTCTATTGTGATTCTATCTTGTATATAAATAAGACGAATAAATGTAATCACTTTAGTTGTCCTTTTCTTAGCTCGATTTTAAACAACGTACTCAATGTCCTAAGTGTAGGGGAGTTTATTCTCCCACATGCTTAAACATTGAGGACAATGTTTATATTAAGTGTAGGGGGACTTCTATCGAATTTTAGTGGGCTTTTCCATGAATTTGACCCCATTTAACCGGAAAATTTAAAAAATTTTCAACGTTTTTCAAATTTTTAATCTATTTTGGCCTAGTAGTATTTTTATTTATTTTCTTTCCTTTTATTATCGCATCGTAATAATTTCCATTTCTAGAATAAAGAATAAAATAAATAAATAAATAAAATGGTTTTAACAAGTTTAGATGTCTTTGATATATTAGGCCCGTCGTGAATATTTTGACTCAACCCGAGTTTACTTATCCAAGTTCACTCTAGCTAGTATCCTTAACCATATGGACCTTAATTGGTTTATTAGGATAAGCATCCATGAGTCTCATTCCTTGAGATTTTAAATTGTGAAGAACGAGAGATGATAGAGTTAATTATAAGTTCAGTATTCTTTCATTAACTTATGTGAGTTAGTTATGAGCTTTTTCTCCCATCGCTTGTTAATAATTATATTTGCAATATATAAGGTTGTACGATTTAAAAGGTTACTTAGCTTCTAGCACAAGATCGTTTAAAAGTTGCTCGGTATTAATTAGAGTTCATAGCCAAGGCATAACTTATTGAAGCGGGACGCGAAGATTGGCTTATCCAAAAAGGCCCTAACAAGGCATGAGGATACCCGAGTCCAAAAGGCCCTAACAAGGCATGAGGATTCACTTTTTGCTAAAAATCCTAAGAGATTATGAAGATCATTAATCCAAATCAATATGATGGATCAAGACACACGACAAGAAGCAATTACTCCCCTAAAGATCATGGAGAAGTCTATCCAAAAAGACCCTAACAAGGTATGAGGATAAATAGATCCAAGTCCGAAAAGGAGGCGGATCGTTGTATATCAAAATCCTAAATAAAAAAGAGGATAAATGAAGAATTCGTGGTCAACGTTTGAAGCATCTTTCACCCCTAATGAAGATGTATACCAAAATGAAGAGAAGACCATAATTTCAAGATCGTCTCTCAAGATTTGAAGTTTGAAGTACAAGCTAAATATCGGTCCGAGAAAGGTCTCAAATCGTGAAACGAGTTATGCCAAGATATGAACTTTATGAGGTTTCGAGAAGCAGTTTTAAAAGATTTTGTCCTTTAGCTAACTATTGATTAAATCGTCCCACTTTATTTTCGGCCTTAATAAATTATCGAAGTAAGTCAAAAATGCATCCTCATGATCATTCAAGACAAAAATAAAATACAAGAGATACACCGTAGGAATAAGGGGGTCTAAGTGATTAATTAAACCACATGAGTAAGTGTTAGTTGTGTTAACTTGTAGTTTCAATGATCTCGTTTTTAAGCTTGGTATGGGGAACGTGAAACTTGAGGATGATTAATATTCATGACACCAAAGCCCTAATTCAAGTCTTAGATTTCTTTACGAGTTTATTCCATCAAATAAATTTCCAAGTTAAAATAAATTGTTATAACTTTTGTCTCCTTTTAAGTTTTTTATCTTTTCGTCATAGTAGTAGCGGTAATAGTAATAAAGGCCAAGATGGGTTAATTACGAGAAAAATGTTACTTATGTTTTAAAACTATGCATTGCATGGGGTCATTGCAATGGTCAAGTGTAGGGGATTTAATAAGTGTGTAAACACTTATCCTTTTGCCACTAAAATCAAGGAAAAACAAGACCTAATCATGTGTTTAATATCTTAAAAGTCGGAATTACGCGTGGTTTTGTGTTTTTGTGTTAAAACAGGTACAAATGATCAAAAGAAGAGAAAACACGGGATTTCACGGTCAAATAATGAAGAAAAGTCAAGAAAGAGACGAAGACAAAGTCAAAAGACCAAAAGTGTGCCGAAATCCACGAAAACCGTCAAATTTGACACGGTTCTGAAGAAATGAACAAGAAAACCAAAATCGGGCTCGATTTAGTGGATTTAATTATTATCGAAGATTTTGGGCCTTGTGGGTCCCACTTATGCTTAATGGGCCCACAAGCCTATTTAAGAAATGGTTAATCTAAATTAAATAGATAAAGTTTTCAAGACATTGGGTCAAAAGCCCAATTGCACTTCAAAGACGAATGGAAAATGAAATGAGACGGAAGAATTGGGCCCAAAGCCCAACTGATAAACAAAAGTGGAACGAAAATAAAGTGATTATTCACTTTAACTTTGTATAAGTCAACCGTTTATTTCATTCCCAGCCCCACTCCCACGTGTATTACCCTCCCCACACACAAGCAAAACCGGTCAAACACCCCATGTTTATTTTTTTCCCAGTCAACACAAACCTATCCCAAACTTTCACCTACCCACACGTGTCACCCCAACACACGGTTTTAATAAAACAAGTTTTTTATTTACCCCATATCCATTAAATAAAACGATTTTGTTTTTACCTCATAACCTAATTCGATACATCCAAAGCATGATTTCCACTTCCTTTTTCTCTCTCACAAATATACACAGCCTCCCATCTTCACCCTTTTTACCCACAAACCCTAATACATATACACCAAAAATACTTAGTAAAAATTGGGGTTTTTTACATATAAGGTTAATTCACATTAAAACATTTAAATCCCCCCAATTTTTGGGAAGAACACTCACTGGTGGTCCTCTACTCCAATCTCACGTGGCCTTTTCTTGCATTTTTATTGGTGGAAACAACACAACAAATACACGCTGGCAATCCTTGATAGTAGAGCAATCTCAGCCGAAGATTTGAAGAGAAGAGAGAGAAGAGAAGATTGAAGGGCTAGGATTATTTGCTTACTTTGGAAGCTAAGAAGAAGGGTTTGAGGGTTTCTCCTATAAAAACCCCCAAATCATTGTGTAAAAAAAATCATCTAAGCTTTTTCTTTATTTTCAGTTTTTTTAAATTAATTAGGAGTAGATTTAAATTAGATTTATTTTTCAGTAAATTAGTTATAGGTTTAATATTGTAATTTCAATTTCCAGTTTTTGTAATTATTTTTATATTAATGAAAAAGTTAATTTTATTTAATTAGTTTCATTTAAATTTCGTGCAAGTTTAATCTTTAATCTTTCTTATTTTTTTACTGTTCGAGAGTATTTATTATTAAAAAAAATTAAAAAAAAATATATTTATGATAAAAGAAAGTGGAATCAAATTTTCTCCCATTGGGAAGATTAAAGAAGATACTGTTGAAGGTTTGAAGGATTGCTCGAAGCTTATTGTTGATGTTTTCGGTTTGATTCGAAGAAGGTGTTTGTTCGATCCGGTTCATAAGATGGCTCAGCGCCAATCTTCAACCCAACGGAAATCGACAAAAGGTTTTTCATCTTTTTTATTTTACTGTTAATCTTAGATTAATATTTAATCTGTTTGTTTGGTTAGTTTATGAATTTGTTTTATCTGTTTAGTTTAAATCTGCTTAATCTGCTAATTTAAGTTTAGACTGCTTTTATTTGATTTTGGACGTTATCTGCTTATTAGATTGGTGTTTAAATTTTATCTGCTTTAGGATATTTTGCATTTGTTTGAATCTGTCTATTGTTTGTATTTGGTTTATTTAGTTGGTAGCTTATGGTATATAGCTTATTTGTTTTTTTTTTGCCTGTCTGTTTTTTTTTGCTTATAGCTGGTGATTTTGTTTCGTCTGTTACTGCTTCAAACTCAGTCATTTGATCTGAGTTTCACTAATCCAAAAAGTAAAAAAAAATAGCTAATATTTGGTCTGGGGTGGGATTCGAACCCTCGACCCCTCGCACACAAGGCCAGCGCCCCAACCATCTCATCTAGGACCCTTTTTTATGTTTATCTTTGCAACATTAAATTAATATAGGGTTTTTCATATTGGCAGATTTCTTTAATTTAGTTTAATTCAATAGTTAAGTTTTATTTTAATTTTAACTAAAAAGTTTTAAATTAGTTTTTTTTTCAGTTTTACAAATATAAAAAGATAATAAAAAAAAAATTTTATTTACTTTTATAACTTTAAATTTGTTTTCATTTTATTTTGTCTATTTAAATTAGATTATTTTTTTTAAATTTACTTTTATTTTTAATTTCAAATTAGTTTAAATATTTTTCTTTTAAATTTACTTTTATATAAAATAGTCTTCTCGTATGTTTTTAAAATTTAGTATTAAAAACTAGTTTTCAATTAAAATTAGTTTTTATTTAATTATAGTTTTCATTATACTGCAAAATAGTTTTTAATTAATTAGAATAAAAGTTTTTATTTTAAATTAGATTTTATTTTAAATAGATTAGTAAAATACAAAAAGTTATATTTTCACCAAAAACAAAATTAAGTCAAAACGATAATTGGAAATCAATTCGAGTGAGTCGAGGAACGATAAAAGTAATATAAAAAGGGTAAACAAAATCTTAGTTTCAATCGGTAAAATCGCATATTCCACACTCGAGTTGGATTTTGGATCTGGTATTTTTTGTGTCGTCGAAGTGTGTATTGATCTGGAAAAATGTTTTCGCGGGTTTTATTTCTGTTTGTGAAGATTGTTTTTTATCTTGGTTATGTTTCAGATCTAGAGATGGTTAGGATAAGGATGTATATTATTTTTTTGTTTTAGATGGTATCTAGTGATGATGATATCGAGTAATATGAAAATGTTTTGATCCTCTACGAAAAAATTCTGACGAGTAATACTACGTTTTTCTAGATTTTGGTTATGTTTTAGATCCAGTTACTACTGTTTTTCTAGATCTTGGTTATGTATGATGAATCTGGGCAAAATTTAGTTTAAAAAAAGTTTTAGTTACTACATTTTAAATCTGGGTAGTTAATAATAAAAATGTTAAAAAATGCAATAAAAAATATACCTTAAAAAAACAAATTTTTAGTTAATTAAAAACATCGTTAGTAAAAAGAACTAACATTGCAATAAAAACAAATAAGCGTTAGTGTAACCTACTCCACGTATGACTAACTTGTTTAGTAAGTCACCCAATACATACAAAGGTCGAAATCGAAAGTTTAATGATACAATGAGAAAAAAAAGATGACTACATACATTTGATAAAAAGGTGAAAGTTTACGGTATTTTTAAGCCATTTTCCCTTTACAAATAAACATGTTATAAAATGTACACAAAATGTCTAAAATGTTACAATGTATTTATACAAGTTTAATAAAATGTTTTGAACTAAAATACAAATTTGAAATTCAAATTTTCCCTCTCCTGACGGTTTAAAACCTATATCAGATAATACCTTTACCACTAAAAGACAAAAGAGAGCGCCTAGTCTAGCCGGTACACTAAAATTTAGTGCACCGGCTGTGTTATTAGTGCACCGCCACGCTCCCTTCATGGGTATCTCAGTATAAATAGTCCACTATTTTATTTGATCAAATACATTTTTGCATAGTTAAAAACTCACTGTCTAAACTCTCCTTCTTATATATTTCTTTCTTTATTCATATAACTTGTATATATTTGTTTACAAGTGATCCAATACTTATACCTCCACATTGTGCAAGAGAAGAATACTTGTGAATACTCGAAAGATCAAGTGTTATAGTTTAGTGTTCATATATGCTTACATATTGTTGAAGCATTGTACATGTGCATTATTTTGTGAGAGATTCAAGTGAAGATAATTGTGAGATTTGTAATAGTATTCCAAGGTGTGGAAATACTTGTGATCCTATAATCAAATTGTTTAGTAGATAGATCGTAGGATCGTGAGCATTGTAACATCCGGTAATTTTTCTAACTTGTTAAATGACTATTTTTCCCTTTGTTTTTTATTTATTCAACTATGTGTTTGAATTTTGTTTGAATCGGAAAGTTATCCCGTGTTTTTTGAAAAACCGTCTGATGACGTGTAATGACTTAACACTATGCTTAGTCATCGTTATGAAAATATTCTGTGAATTTGACCTAATTGCTGTAAGGGTCAATGAATTGACGATAATCCGTGAGATTATTCGTAATTGTGAATTACGTGCTTAACTGTTTAGTTTAAACTGCGTAATCGTTCTTTACGTAATCTGAGTGATTATTAGCTTATGTATATGTTTCTATGTACGTATTTTTATATTTATGCTATTTATAGTAATGAATCGTATTTTCTGTGAATAGTTAATTTACATAACGTATTTTCGTATTTTACGTTGTTTTTACGTTTAACCGTCGTTAGCATGCATAAAACGTTTTAAAAATTATAAAATATAATTTTTCTTTGAAAAATCCTAAAATTAACATATTTCTTCAAATTTTAAAGTTTTACGTATTTTTAAATAACTACATACTTTTTGATAATTACCTAAAATTAATTAACCTTTTTACCATAAACCTTTTAACTAATTACCATTAGTAAAATTTTGAAAATTTTATCCTTGTGTGACCCCCCATTACCGGCCAACAATGCACCATCACATGGCCATGAATGAATTATTGGTTAAGCTAAACATAATTCTCAATCATATTACCTCATTAGTTTTAACTTATTACTATACATAAACATACACTTTCACTCATTATTTCACTAGCAAAAACACACAAAACTCGCCTCTCTCTCTAAAACTCACGATAGAAACAAAGAACACACGGAAATACGATAAATTTAAAACTTTCCATTTATAATATAATTCACGTGTCACGATATTAATAACATATAGTTACGTGTATATTATAAATGTGTTAAGTACACGACATATAAAAATCACGACATTGAAACATGAACGTACACGTAAATAATTAAACTCGGGAAAACTACGGGTTACCCCGTGGGCTCCCTTTTGGCCGCGGCTAAACAAGAAAGAAAGGAAGGGATGGGCTCGGCCCATGACCCAACTTAAAATCCATCATAAGTAAAAACTCAGGAAACTTAAAACATAAATTAGGTTTCACAAAAAAAGTTCTCCTCTTGCCTCCTTTTTCCTTCTAGCCGCCAGCCATAGATCAACCACAAGGACAAACCAGACGATTTCCATTGTTGATTATTCGTGTGTACGTGAACGTCTTCATAACCTTTTCTTTCTAGGTGTTCGGTAAATTAAACACTTCCTTTTTCTTTTTAATTCTTATGAGTTCATGTTATTTATTTAATAAATCATTAAAACAAGTTAATAAAACACATGGGATTAATTAAATCATGATAAAAGGGGGGGTGTTTATGTTTGTTTGTTTCGGCCGAGCACCAAACTGAGAGCATAGGGCCCTCGGTGGTGTTTGATTCGCCAACCGAGACCTCATGGTCTTGGTTTTGGGGTCGTGTAGTTCGAACGCAACAAGGGGACCCCGACGTGGTGTCGGGGTGTGTTTTTGGTTTGGACCGAGAGCCAACCGATACCTATAGGGTCTCGGTGGGGTTCTTTTGGCTAACAGTGGGAACCGAACATGGGCAGGGGGAACCAGGTCACAACTGGTATGAACCGGTGTGAAGCGGCAGAACCGCGGCTCGAGCAGTGGGTAAACCACTCGGACAGTGGCAACCGGCTAGGCCGGGTTAGCCACTGTCAAGGGTGTTTGGCTCTGCATATATATGACTTGGGTTTCGGGCTCGGGTTAAGTTTTAAAACACGGGTTCGGGTTTCGTGATAATTATTAAAATCAGAAAATATGTTTAATTAAATTAATTACTAGACTTATTAATTTAATTAAATTCATGACTTAGGTTAAATATTAAAATTAATATTTCATGTATAACCTAAAGTATTTTACTTAGTTTAATTTAATTAAAACATGTATTTTTAATTAAATTCTTATAACATATAGTTTAATTAAATTAACCAGTTATTTAATTAAAAGCTATAACCATGACTTGTATTATATTAATTAAAGTTTACTTATTATCAATAATCCAGCTTATTTCTAATTATTGAAACTTACTATTTTTGGAAACTTTCTATTTTAAAAACTTACTATTTATGGAAACCTACTATTTTTAGAAAGTTACTTAGTATTATAATACATGTATTATAATACACTAATACATGCATAATATACAACAGAACATCAGAATAACTATAGATAACACAGTAACACACTAAAACATGACAAAATACGTATAACAAGCTAATAACACACAGAATCAGTAAAACACATGTAATTCAGACAACTCATACACGTCCATATTTCTTATGTAGTACTATCCGTAAAGGCGGAGTAGTCTTCAGCGTTTTCATTAGCTTCTACTGGACATAAGGTACGGATTTCCCGTCCTTCAGTAAGGACAACCTCTTCCTTCATTAGGATTTCCCATATGCAGCCAACTTTTTTCCCCAGTAGTTACAGATTTAAATGCTTATGTTTTATTAGTTACCTTAGTCATATACATGCATGACCAGTTTCACCTAGTTATGGAGATACCATAACCATAACACTAGAGGCACTAGTGTTATGACTTCACCACGGCGGAGTGATAGCTCGTAGCGTCCCTTTCAGTTATTTTGGCCATTTTATTTATTATGTTATCATGTAGGGCGTATGGGTGCATCCGAGTTACATGTTTCAGTCAGGATTTCATGGTGAATGTGGTGTGTGCCTTGCATCCTTTACAAGGAGCTGATACCTCATACCCATTACCAACTAATTAGAGGCATCCCCTCTAATTTGCATGACGAGGTCACCCCTCCAAGTATTCATGCACGTTGTTGACCTCATGACCTATATTGACTTTTGGTATATTAACTTATACAGATTTTCATAAGTAACATAAGCTATGTTTTTAGAACTAAAACGAGTAAACATGACATACATCTAGGTTTTCCAAGACTTATTCATTTCTGCTGCTATTCATGCTTTATGCTCTTTATATGCTTTCATATTCTATGTTTTCCATGTTTTATTGTATATCCGTGCACTGAGTGTTATGCTCAGCCGTATACTTTTCCATGTTCCCAAACGGCAGGTACCCAAGGTCGTAAGTAGGAACTCCACAGTATGTGCATTCGAATTGGAAGCTATCCGGCCTCTTTTACCTTATACATTTATTCCTACTTTTTCATACTTTACTTCATTTGGACATTGTTTAGTCCTTTCATTTACATTACTAAATATTGCTTGTGTGTGAGTTACTAGACTACCGATGTTTGATTCCGGTATTTCTATTTATGGTCATGAATGTTTAGACATTTACCTTGCATGTTTGATTCCGGTATCAGAGCCAAGGTTTCAACCTGTAGCTCTGTAAAATATGACCTGTGACTTACGGGTAGTCACTAGTGTCTTCCTAGAACTGACAATTGGTTTTCATGCATTCATTCATTTTCATTTTTATTTTATGCATTCATATCATTGTAGCAGGTTTATGACTAAATAATGGTTGGTACAGGACTGACCCTATTTAGTCGCATGTGCTTTTATCGAAACTTTTAACTTTGGGACCGACCCATAGGCGTCCCCTCGCCATGTCTTTTGTTTGAGTGAACTGACCATAGGCGTTCACTCCCGTTCATATAAAATTTTCACAAACTGCAACATGCAGTTACCTTGTTTCATGTATTATAAACTGCTTCATTGATTTATACATTGTTCATGCATTTTATGTTCATCTCATTTCAGACTTATCATTTATGTTGCATTTTGTTGTTTTAAACGGTCAGATGGTGAACTCACGCAATACTCCAGATTTGGTTGCAGTTGTCAATGTAGCTCTGCAAGCCCTCCTTCCCCAACTTCGCAATGAGATCAGGGACAAAGTTCATGCGGAATTAGAGGCTCATGGAAATCAGAACAACAACAACAATCCTCCACCACCACCTGTTACTCTCATGACTTGGTTGGAGCGATTCAACAAACAGCGACCCCGTTCGTTTGAGCAGACTGACAGCCCCAACGAGGCTAAAGCTTGGATTTCTCACATCGAGAAGATTTTCGATGCGACGGGTTGTGACAGTGTTTTCAAGGCAAGAATGGATTGCTATAAGTTTGAAGGTGATGTGCTGCAGTGGTGGAAGTCAGTCAAGCAATCCAACGGTGGTGATAATTGGGTTGCACAGCTGACATGGGACCAGTTTGAGGAGCTCTTCCTTAATCAGTACTTTCTACATGCTGAGCAAGAGAAGCTCAAAAGGGACTACCACAACATTTGGCAGGTTGCTTGTGAAAACAGCAACGAGTTCATGCAAAGGTTTCTCCGTTTAGCAGACGGCCTACGTTATTAGAGGAGAGTTACTGTAAAGACACAACTTCTGGGTCCAGCCGCAGGGACTGCTGCGGAGCAAGCTGAGAAGTTTTGCTGGCCACTTCGCACTTCGGTCGCCAACAGCTTGGTATGTGCTACTTTCACTACAGTGGCACAAGTGGCCGATGCAGCCCGTAAGCTCGAGATGCTTCAGGAACGAGAGGAGTTTGGTGATGACAGAGCAGTGAAGAGGTATCTTCAATCACCAATTGTAAAATATTCATTTCCATCAGTATTTTTATTTTCATATAATCCTCTGTTCAACCTTATATTTCAGGCAGAAGACTGACGACCGCAAGCCTGCGGCCGCTCAGTAGCAAGCATCTAAGGGAAACGGTCAGACCAACGACCGTTATGGTTTTGAGAGGCGTGGCGATAATGATAATTACCGTAACAACGCTAACAACTCGAACAACAGCAGGTACCTACATTAACCTTCCTTCATGCTAAACTATCTTATGTTATGGTATTCTGACACTCCAACGAATTTGATTCAGGAACAACAACAACGGTAGGGATCAGGACCGTAGAGGTTCACAGCCTAACCGTTCTACCTCATCTGGTAATTATTAAACCTTCTATGTAATCATGTTTATGTTCCACGATCATGACTCATGCATGTAATCCTAAAACAGGCTCTCAGATAACCAGGACGCCTGCTGGAGGATTCACGCATCCTATCTTTCCTACTTGGCGCAGACATTCTGGTATTTGTCGCCGAGGTACTGGTGGTTGATTCAAGTGTGGCCAACAAGGCTATCAGCAGAAGGACTATCGCCAGGGTGAGATAGAAGGCATGTCTGGACATGCCGACTCCAAGCCACCTCGTACTTCTGGTCGCGTGTTCACTACCACTAGAGATCAGGCGAATAAGATTCGGGCACCATCACCAGAAATCTCTTTATGAATGGTTTGGAAGCATGTGTTCTATTTGATACTAGAGCAACTCATTCAGTCATATCCACTACTTTTTTCGTACGTGTTAGGATTTCCCCGATGCCTTTAGATAATACCTTATGCATTTCCACGCCACTTAGGGACTCTATACGAATCATTCGGGTGTATAGAGATCTTCCCCTAGAATTTGATGATATGATCCGCAAAGTTGACGCACTTCCTTTGGACATGTGCGATTTTGACTTGATTTTGGGCATGGACTGGTTATCCAAACACCAGGCTACGATTAACTGCCACACTTATCGGGTTATCTTCAGTGATGTTAAATCTCCAGAGTACATACACCGTGGTTTTCTGCCAGGGAGGTCAGTACAGATTATTTCATCCATGGAGGCGCGTGCACTACTATCACACGGCTATCAGGGCTATAGACAATATTCATGACATTTTTGCCGAGTCTCCATCGATCCAAAATCAGCCTATTGTGTCAGAATTTCCTGATGTCTTTCCAGATGAACTTCCAGGCATACCACCTGTTCGTGAAGTCGAGTTTGAAGTTGAGCTCATCCTAGGTGCAGAGCCAATTTCCAAAGCTCCTTATCGCATGGCTCCTATAGAGATCAAAGAACTAAAAGATCATCTGCAGGAAATTCTGGAGGGAGGTTTCATCCGTCCCAGTGCATCGCCATGGGGTGCACCGGTACTGTTCATGAAGAAGAAAGACGGCATCATGCGGTTGTGTATAGACTATCGTGAGCTGAACAAGATCACAATAAGGAATCGTTATCCTTTGCCGCGAATTGATGACCTTTTCGATCAACTTCAGGGCGCCAAGTATTTCTCCAAAATCGATCAGAGGTCCGGCTACCATGAGTTACGGGTCAAGGAGCAGGATATCTCTAAGACTGCTTTCCGTACACGTTATGGGCACTACGAGTTCGTAGTCATGCCATTCTGACTCACTAATGCTCCAGTTGTCTTCATGGATTTGATGAACCGTGTCTTCCATGAGTTTCTGGACAAGTTCATTATCGTGTTCATTGATGACATCCTGATTTTCTCCAAATCCAAGGAGGAACATGAGGAACACCTTCGTACAGTCTTACAGATTCTTCGTCAGAAGCAGTTGTATGCTAAGTTCTCTAAGTGTGAGTTCTGGTTAAGCAAGGTAGCATTTCTGGGCCATATTGTATCTGCAGAGGGGTTCACTATGGATCCTGCAAAGGTTGAAGCTATTATGAAATGGCCGAGACCTACATCTGCAATTGAAGTTAGAAGTTTTCTAGGTTTAGCTGGATACTACCGCAGGTTTGTAGATAACTTTTCACGGTTAGCCTTACCTTTGACTAAGCTGATGAGGAAAGGAGAGAAATTTGTCTGGACGGAAGAACGAGAGAAGAGCTTTGAAAATCTTAAGCAGAAGTTAGTGATTGCACCTATTCTTACTCTCATCTGGCTCAGGTGGATTTCAGATCTATAGTGACGCTTCAGGAAAGGGTCTAGGTTGTGTTCTCATGCAACATTGGAAAGTTATTGCATACGCATCACGACAGCTGAAACCTTATGAAGAAAACTATCCTACTCACGATTTATAGCTTGCAGCAGTTGTCTTCGCGTTGAAAATCTGGAGACATTATTTGTATGGTGAATCATATGACATATTCACAAACCACAAGAGTCTCAAGTACATCTTCAGCCAGAAGGAACTGAACATGAGACAGAGGAGATGGTTAGAGATATTGAAGGACTACGAAACCAACATTCAGTACCATCCTGGTAAGGCGAATGTGGTGGAAGATGCTCTAAGCAGAAGGTTGGGTATGATTGCTGGCATCTGGATTGGAAAGGAGATCATCCGTGACCTAGAAATGACTGATATTGAAATTTGTGTATGAGGACAGCACGGTTACTGGGCTAATCTTAGAGTGGAACAAGACTTACATTCTAGAATCAAGTAAGCTCAGAAGGACAATGGTGAGATTTGGGCTATCATTCAGAACCCTGATCAGCAAACGGAGTTTCGTGTTGACAACAACGGTGTCTTATGGCAAGGCACTAGACTAGTGGTTCCTGATGACTCTACTACCATACACCCTGGTTCTACCAATATGTACCACGACATCAAGCAACACTTTTGGTGGAGTGGTATGAAGCAGGATGTTGCCACCTTCGTTTCTAAATGTATGATCTGCCAACAGGTGAAGATCGAACACCAGCGAACTAGTGGTTTACTACAACCATTAGATATTCCAGCATGGAAGTGGGACAAAATATCCATAGATTTTGTTACTGGTCTTCCTGTTACTCAGAAGAAGAACGACGCTATCTGGTTTATTATGGATAGGTTGACTAAATATGCTCATTTTCTGCCGATCCGCAAGTAGCATCCGGTCAGCAAATTAGCAGACACATTCTAGAAGGAGATCATGAGACTACATGGTACTCCATCAAAAATCATCTCTAACAGAGATCCCCATTTCACATCACGTTTCTGGTAGAGTTTGAAGAAAGCTTGGGGCACCAGACTTAAGCTCAGCACTGCCTTCATCCTTAGACTGACGGACAGTCGGAACGTACCATTCAGACATTGAAGGACATGCTGTGGTCATGTGCTCTAGAGTGGTCAGGGAGTTGGGATGATTATATATTTCTAGTAGAGTTTGCATACAGCAACAGTTGGCACGCTAGCATCAAGTGTGCTCCTTTTGAGATGTTGTATGGTAGAAAGTGTCACACCCTAATCTGTTGGGATCGGGTGGGCAAACGACTGCTTGAGGGTCCGGAGATACGTGAAGTGACTAATGAGAAGGTCGTCGTCGCCAAGGAAAAGCTTCAGGAAGCTCGTGCTCGACAAAAGAGCTATGCTGATAAACATCGTAGAGATGTATCTTTCAACATAGGTGATTACGTTTTCCTCAAGGTATCACCCGCACGAGGAGTTAAACGTTTTGGAATCAGAGGGAAGCTTAGTCCTGCTTCATTGGATCGTTCGACATCATTGAACGCGTTGGTGAAGTGTCATATCGTTTAGCATTACCGCCTCAGCTATCACACGTTCACAACGTGTTCCATGTGTCCTTACTCAGAGGATACAACTATCATCCTGTTCATGTTGTCAAGTATCCACTTGATCAAATTCGAGAGGATCTTTCATATGTCGAAGAACCCGAGAGAGTTATTGAGCGACAATATCGGGTCATGCGGAGGAAGACGATCCCTTTCGTCAAAATCCTCTGGAGGGATCATCCTGAGCGGGAAGCCACTTGGGAGACGGAGGAGTCTATACGGAATTCTTACCCTCATTTCCAATTCTAATTCGGATATGTTTTCTTTCAGTTTATGTTTCTCCAATTCGAGGACGAATTGTTCTTTTAGAGGGGAAGAGTTGTAAAACCCGCATTAAAATACCATGAACAGTACACATGAACAGTACACACATGGAAATATGATTAATTTAAAACTTTCCATTTATAATATAATTCACATGTCACGATATTAATAACATGTAGTTACGTATATATTATAAATGTGTTAAGTACACGACATATAAAAGTCACGACATTGAAACATGAACGTACACGTAAATAATTAAACTCGAGAAAACTACGGGTTACCCCGTGGGCTCCCTTTAGGCCGTGGCTAAACAAGAAAGAAAGGAAGGGATGGGCTTGGCCCATGACCCAACTTAAAATCCATCATAAATAAAAACACAGGAAACTTAAAACATAAATTAGGTTTCACAGAAAAGTTCTCTTCTTGCATCCTCTTTCCTTCTGGCCGCCGGCCATAGATCAACCACAAAGACAAACCGGACGATTTTCATTGTTAATTATTCGTGTGTACGTGAACGTGTTCATAACCTTTCTGTAACACCCCATTTGTTAAGATGGAATGCTACACTAAATTATGGCGTGTCATCAAAGCATGCAAGGTAAATGTCTAAACATTTATGACCATAAATAGAAATATCGGAATCAAACATCGGTAGTCTAGTAAATAACACACAACCAATATTTAGTAACGTAAGTGAAAGCATATAAAGAGCATAAAGCATGAATAACAGCAGAAATGAATAAGTCATGGGAAAACCTAGATGTATGCCATGTTTACTGGTTTTAGTTCTGAAAACATAGCTTATGTTACTTATGAAAATCTGTATAAGTTTAATATACCAAAAGAAAATATAGGTCATGAGGTCAACAACGTGCATGAATACTTGGAGGGGTGACCTCGTCATGCAAATTAGAGGGGATGCCTCTAATAAATTGGTAACGGGTAGGAGGGCTCAGCTCCTTGTGAAGGATGCAAGGCACACACCATATTCACCATAAAATACTGACTGAAACATGTAACAAGGATGCACCCATACACCCCACATGATAACATAATAAATAAAATGGCCAAAATAACTGAAAGGGACGCCACGAGCTATCACTCCGCCGTGGTGAAGTCATAACACTAGTGCCTCTAGTGTTATGGTTATGGTACCTCCGTAACTAAGTGAAACTAGTCATGCATGTGTATGGCTAAGGTAACTAATAAAACATAAGCATTTAAATCTGTAACTACTGGAGAAAACATTTGGCAGCATATGGGAAATCCTAATGAAGGAAGAGGTTGTCCTTACTGAAGGATGGGAAATCCGTACCTTATGTCCAGTAGAAGCTAATTAAAACGATGAAGACTACTTCGCCTTGACAGATAATACTACATAAGAAATATGGACGTGTATGAGTTGTCTGAATTACATGTGTTTTACTACATCTGTGTGTTATTAGCTTGTTATACGTATTCTGTCATGTTTTAGTATGTGACTATGTTATCTATAGTTATTCTAATGTTCTGTTATATATTATGCATGTATTAGTGTATTATAATACTTGTATAGTAATACTAAGTAACTTCCTAAAAATAGTAGGTTTCCATAAATAGTAAGTTTCTAAAAATAGAAATTTTCCAAAAATAGTAAGTTTTCATAATTAGAAATAAGTTGGATTATTGATAATAAGTAAAGTTTAATTTGTATAATACAAGTCATGGTTATAGCTTTTAAATAAATAACTGGTTAATTTAATTAAACTATATGTTATAAGAATTCAATTAAAAATACATGTTTTAATTAACGTAAACTAAGTTAAATACTTTAGGTTATACATGAAATATTAATTTTAATATTTAACCTAAGTCATGAATTTAATTAAATTAAAAAGTCTAGTAATTAATTTTGTAAAACCCGCATGCTTTTACCATGCATAGTACCCTTAGGATCGTACGTACTAGTTGAAACTTTCCTAATATAGCATGATTATGATTACGTGTTAGGAGTTTACGTATTACGTACGTGTTAGAACACGATAAGTATTTTATATGAACGATCACGTAATAATTATTTAACGATAATTAATTACGAACATGCGATCATGAAATCATGAACGTAATTAAAACACGAGCTATTATTAATTACGTATATATATTTATTACGAGCGTAATTAAATATATTAGATCACGGTATTTACGTAAAAAGAACATTTAAAACACGAACATAAATAAACACAAACGAGTAACTAAATAACGACACACGGAACAAGGTACGGGAACCCCATGTGGGGGTCCCTAGCCGCGGCTAAACAAGGACAATGGGCCAAGCCCATTGTCAATTTTTACTAAATGGGGGTTAATTAATTTTTACTACTCAAAATCACTTTACAGAAGATTTCAAGAAAAACCTAAAACCCTCTCTTTCTCCTTCTCTTTGTGCCGCCACCTATACATCACCATACAAGGTGATTCTTTGATCTTTGATCTTGAAGATTTGTTGATTGTTCGTGTTTGTTCTTCGTTCTCTTGATCCACGAATTCGGTAAAACCTTTTTAAACCTTTTCTTTTAATTTAATCTTTTATTAATTATGAACATGTGATGTTTTTATAAAAACATATTAATTAATCATAGATCTAACATGTTTTGGTGATTAATTAAATCAAAGGGTCGTTTTAAGGGGTGTTTTGTTTTGGCCGTCGGCTTCACCGAGCCCAAATGGGGTCTCGGCTTGCCAAGCCGACCACCACCAAGACCATATGGTCTTGGTTGGTGCGTGTGGGTCCCACGGCAGCAAGGGGTACCCCGATTTGGTTCGGGATACGGTGTCGATTCATGTTTGGTTCATGTTTTTAAGCTTAGATCCGGTTCATGGTTTATGTTAGTTTTTGTTTTATGTTATGAACTTATGTTAAAAATTAAATTAATAAAGATGTTATTAATTTAATAACATGACTTAGGTTAGTTAATTATTAATAATCATGAAATTATTTTAACCTAAGTATTTATATTATTAAGACTTATAATTAATTAATTATTTTAAAAACCATGGATATAATTAATTAATTAACATGACTTAGGTTATATTATTAATATTTAATAATACATATTTTAACCTAAGTATTTAATATATTTAATTAAAAACATGTTATACTTTAATTGAATATTATAACCTATAGTTTAATTAAATTACATGAAATAATTATTAAACTATACAATATATCATATGACTTAGAAAATAATCATGAAAAACACTTAGGCTTATATACTTAGCTTATTTAACCAGCTTATTTATAATTATGGAAACTTTCTATTTTTAGAAACTTAATTAAATAAGGCAGCTAATCTATTTATGGAAACCAGCTATTTTTAGAAACTTATTTATTTAAGGCAGCTAATCTATTTATGGAAACTTATTTAATTAAGGCAGCTAATCTATTTATGGAAACTTTCTATTTTTAGAAACTTATCTATTTTAAGCAGTAAATCTATTTTTGGAAACTTTCTATTTTTGGAAACTTTCTATTTTTGGTAACTTTCTATTTTTGGAAACTTTCTATTTTTGGAAACTTTCTATTTTTTTGAAACTTTCTATTTTTGGAAACTTTCTATTTTAGGAAAACTGCTATTTTTGGAAAGTTACTTATTATTACACAACAAGTATAATAACACATGAAATACCAGAAATACTTAATCAGATTAAGCAGAATATAAGATTTAATACAGTTTAAGGCTTTAAACAGTAAAACATAGTAAGAACACATAAAATAAGCTAAGACATGATATAAAACCAACTATGTATTTAGTTAGCAGATACTTATTCATGTACGTATTTATGTAGCACTAGTGATTCGGATGTACGATTCTCGCAGTTCGTCTTTCTCGTTCACTGGACATAAGGTACGGATTCCCGTCCTTTCAGTATGGATATTCTTTTCTTATTAGGATTCCCCGTATGCAGACAACTGTTTTCCCGTAGTATAAGTTATGAGTTTGATTGCTTATGTTTAAATATGATTACCTATAGCCATATACATGCATGACCAGTTTCACCTAGTTATGGAGGTACCATAACCATAACATTAGAGGCACTTATGTTATGACTTCACCACGGCGGGGTGATTGCTCGTGGCGTCCCTTCAGCTTTTGGCCATTAATATTATATTTATCATGTGGGGCGTATGGGTGCATCCTAGTTACATGTTTTATTCAGGATTACATGGTGAATGTGGTGTGTGCCTTGCATCCTTCACAAGGAGCTGATCCCTCCTACCCATAAACCAGTATATTAAATTAGAGGCAGCCCCTCTAATTTGCATGATGAGGTCACCCCTCCAATTATTCATGCACGGTGGATTTTCATGACCTATATTGGCTAACGGTAAAATATGACAAACATTTTTTATAAGATAAACATAAGACTTTCAAACTATAAAACAAGTTTTATTAAGACTTAACCAGGTTACTCGGGACTTAGTTTTCTTCCGCTGTTATTATGTTATATGCTTATTCTATTCATGCTTTATTGTACATCCGTGCACTGAGCGTATTGCTCAGCCGTTTTCCTTTTCTATGTTCCCAAAACGGCAGGTACTCAGGGACGCTCGAGGACACTAAGAGTACGTGCATATGGACTGGAAGCTGTCTAGCCTTCTTTACATTATGCATTTCCTTTCTTTTGATACTTATGCTTTGGACATTGTTTAGTCCTTTTCCTTATTATACTATGTTTGTGTGTGATGAGCTTTACTTTTGGACTACCGATGTTTGATTCTGGTATTTTCCTTTATATGGTCAAGTAATGTTTAGACATTTTACCTTGTATGCTTTGATGACACGCCATAATTACTGTGATATTTCCATTTCCAAAATGGGGTGTTACAATTATGGTATCAGAGCCAAGGCTTCGACCTATAGGCTCTCAAATATGACCTGTGATTAGTGGGTAGTCACTACGGTCTTCCTAGAACTGACAGTTGTTTTCATGCATTCATCATTTTTAAGCATACATATACATGTCATTGTTGCAAGGTTTTTGACTAAGTAATGGTTGGTACAGGACTGGCCCTATTTAGTCGCATGTGTTTTATCGAAACTTTTAGATTTGGGACCGACCCATAGGCGTCCCCTCGCAATGTCTTTGTTTTGGGTGAACTGACCAGAGGCGTTCACTCTCGAGCATACAAAAGTTTTCATAAAACTACATCATGCATTCATACACAAAATTTTCTTGCATAAAATTTTTCTCGTGAAATTTTAAGTATAATTTTTTTTTCATGTATATATAGATTTTATGTTTTGATCTGTTTAATCATACGTTTTATGTTATACTGTCAGATGGCAAACACAGACAATATCTGGGCAATATTTGCAGCTGCTGATGCAGAGATGCAAGACGCTCTTCTTCATAACGACGGTTATCCTCCCCCTCCTAACATCTTTCCCATGGAAAGAAGGAATCGACTCATGAGGGAATACTATAGCCTCAGACATCGACCTGACGAAGACAGCAATGACTTCATGCAGCGTTTCCTTCGCTATGCTGGTGTCCTGAGAGCAGCTGCGGGCACCACTGAGGAACAAGCACTACATTTTTGTTGGGCTCTTAATCCAAGGATCGCAAATAACTTATCAGGTGCTCCGTTGGATACGGTAGCACAAGTAGCCGATGCAGCACATAGACTGGAGATGCTGCAGGAGAGAGATGAGTTCGGGGAAGATGGAAGACCCGACAAGAGGTAAACCTTCGTATTCAAGCGGTGATCAATCCGTATACTTTCCATATGTCAATTATTCATCTCTTTAACTGTATCTTCCAGGCAGAAAACTGGGGACCGGTCTCAGCCGGCTACTCAGCAGCAGCCTCATCAGCCCAAGGGAAACGGTCAGACTAACGACCGTTCTGCTACGGATAGGCGTGGCGGTAATGATAATTACCGTAACAACACCGGGCAATCCAACAACAGCATGTCCTAATACTTACGAAATTCCTTATGTTTTATGTTATAACTCATATTCTGACACTTTAGCAAACTTCTACCAGGAACCATGGAAACGGTAGGGACCAGAACCAGAGAGGTTCGCAGCCTAGCTGTCCAGCTATCACTGGTATTCAATCTTACGATTATCCGCTTTGTTCTTTGTACCCAACTATCATGTCTTATGTGAAATGTTTTTATCAGGTCCTCAGCCAGCCAGAGCACCTGCTGGAGGATACACTCATCCTCTTTGCTCTACTTGCCACCGTAGGCACCCAGGACCATGTCGCCGTAATACTGATGCGTGCTTCAAGTGTGGTCTTCCTGGCCATATTATGAAGAATTAGCGTAAGGGCGAGATGGAGGGTACATCGGGACATGCTGATACCAAGCCGCCTCCTACTGTCGGGCGTGTCTACACGACATCTCGAGACCAGGCCACAAGTCTACAGGTACCATCACTGGAATCTTGTATATGTATGGTCGCGCTACATGTGTTCTTTTCGATACGGGTGCTACGCACTCGGTTATTTCTATTGTTTATGCTAAGAACATTGGGATGTCTCCCTTGCCACTAGAAAATAGGCTTACTATTTCCACGCCTTTGAGGGACTCTGTATTAATCACCCATGTATACAAGAGTCTTCCCTTAGAATTTGATGATAAGGTTCGACCTGTTGACGCACTTCCGCTGGACATGAATGACTTCGACATGATTTTAGGCATGGATTGGCTATCCAAGTATCATGCTACCATAGACTGCCATTCATATCGAGTTATCTTCGGTGATGTCAATGCACCAGAGTACATTCATAATGGGTTCATACCCGGACGGTCTGTACAAGTCATATCCACCCTGCAAGCGCGTGCACTACTGTCACATGGCTGCGAGGGTTATCTAGCTACAGTTCACGACATGGATGTTGAATCTCCAACGATTCAGGATCAACCAATAGTGTCGGAATTCCAAGATGTGTTTCTACCAGAACTTCCGAGCATACCACCTGCACGAGAAGTGGAATTCAGTATCGAGCTGGTTCCAGGAGCTGAACCAATCTCCAAGGCTCCTTATCGCATGGATCCCATAGAGCTGAAGGAGCTGAAGGATCAACTGCAAGAACTTATTGAACGAGGTTTCATTCGACCGAGCGCATCTCCATGGGGCGCACCGGTCTTATTTGTTAAGAAGAAGGACGGCAGTATGCGTCTTTGCATAGACTATCGCGAGCTCAATAAGATTACCATTCGGAATAGGTATCCACTGCCACGCATTGACGATCTGTTTGACCAACTCCAAGGGGACAAACACTTCTCCAAGAACGATCTTAGGTCAGGCTATCATCAACTACGGGTCAAGGAGCAGGACATCGCTAAGACTGCTTTTGTACCCGCTATGGCCACTACGAGTTTGTAGTTATGCCATTTGGCCTGAAAAATGCTCCAGCAGTGTTCATGGATCTGATGAACAGAATCTTCCATGAATTTCTGGACAAGTTCGTCATTGTCTTCATCGATGACATCCTGATTTTCTCAAAGTCCAAGGAGGAACACGAAGACCATCTTCGTACGGTATTACAGATTCTTCGCCAGAAGCAGCTGTATGCTAAATTCTCCAAGTGTGAGTTCTGGTTAGACAAGGTGGCATTCTTAGGTCACATTGTATCAGCAGAAGGAATCACTATGGATCCAGCGAAGGTTGAGGCCATTACTAAGTGGCCAAGGCCGACATCAGCAACGGAAGTCCGCAGTTTTTTAGGCTTAGCTGTCTATTACCGTAGATTCGTGGAGAACTTTTCCACCCTAGCACTACCATTGACCAAACTGATGCGGAAAGGGGAGAAATTCGTCTGGACTGAAGATCGAAATAAGAGCTTTCAAGACCTGAAGCAGAAGTTAGTATCTGCACCTATTCTTACTCTACCATCTGGTACGGGTGGATTTCAAATCTACAGCGATGCATCGGGGAAGGGACTTGGCTGTGTTCTCATGCAACATGGGAAAGTGATCGCGTACGCTTCACGGCAGCTTAAGCCTTATGAAGAAAATTACCCCACGCACGATCTGGAACTTGTTGCAGTCGTGTTTGCATTAAAGATATGGAGGCACTACTTATATGGAGAATCATGTGATATTTTCACGGACCACAAGAGCTTGAAGTATGTCTTCACTCAGCGTGAACTGAACATGAGGCAAAGGAGATGGTTAGCGCTGTTGAAGGATCATGACATTAATCTACAGTATCATCCCGGAAAGGCGAATGTAGTAGCAGATGCTCTTAGCAGGAAGTCCGGAATGATCAACGACATTAGAATCGAAGAGGAAATCATAAGAGACTTGGAGCGACTAGACATCGAGTACATGATACGTGGACAACACGGTTACTGGGCTAATCTTAGAGTAGAACCCGAGTTGCTATCTAAGATCAAGGAAGCTCAGAAGGATGACGGAGAAATCTGGGTGATTGTACAGAATTTGGAGAAGCAGACAGAATTCAGAGTAGATGCAGATGGTATCGTATGGCAGGGCACTAGACTTTGTGTTCCCGATGACCAAGAACTCCGGGAAGCTTTGTTAGCTGAAGCTCATAGCTCCCCATTCTCGATACATCCTGGTTCGACTAAAATGTACCATGACATCAAATAGTACTTTTGGTGGAGTGGAATGAAACAGGATGTGGCCACTTACGTCTCCAAATGTCTTACCTGCCAGCAGGTTAAGATCGAGCATCAGCGATCTGGTGGCCTCCTTCAACCGTTAGATATTCCAGAGTGGAAGTGGGACAAAATCACCATGGATTTTGTTACCGGTCTTCCGCCTACCAAGAGGAAGCACGATGCGATTTGGGTTATCGTTGACTGACTTACCAAATCAGCTCATTTCTTACCGATCCGCAAGGAAGATCCGGTAAGTAAACTCGCAGATACGTACAGACGAGAGATCATGAGACTCCACGGTGCACCATCCAGCATCGTCTCGGACAGAGATCCTCGATTCACTTCGTGCTTTTAGAAAAGTCTGCAGAAAGCTTGGGGTACACAACTTAAGCTTAGCACGGCTTTTCATCCACAAACGGACGGACAGTCGGAGCGAACCATTCAGACGTTGGAGGATATGTTGAGGTCATGTGCGCTGGAATGGACGGGTGATTGGGACGAATACATCTGTTTGGTGGAGTTTGCATACAACAACAGCTGGCACGCAAGCATCAAATGTGCCCCATTTGAGATGTTGTATGGCAGAAAGTGTCGCGCCCGAATCTGCTGGGATCAGGTTGGCGAGCGAACACTCGAAGGACCGGAAATCATTGAGATGACAAATGAGAAGATCGCAGTAGCTAGGCAGAAAATTCAGGAGGCACGTTCACGTCAAAAGAGTTACGCCGATAAGTATCGTAGGGATTTACACTTTAACGTAGGAGATCACGTCTTCCTTAAGATTTCGCCGGCACGTGGTGTTAGACGCTTCGGGATTAAAGGGAAGTTCAGTCCTCGTTTCATCGGACCGTTTGATATCACTGAACGAGTCGGTGAAGTATCTTACCGATTGGCGTTAACTCCGCAGCTTTCGCATGTGCACAATGTGTTTCATGTGTCCTTACTCAGAGGGTACCAATATCATCCCCTTCACATGGTTCAGTATCCACTGGAACAGATACGTGAAGATCTCACTTTTATAGAAGAACCCGAACGAGTTCTTGACAAGCAAGAACGAGTCATGAGGAAGAAGACGATTCCATTAGTCAAAATTCTATGGAGGGATCATACCAAGCGGGAAGCCACTTGGGAAACGGAGGAGTCTATCCGGGCTTCTTACCCTCATTTCATATTTTGAACTCGGGTATGTTCTTCTTTTCCAGTTTACTTTATCTATAATTCGGGGACGAATTATTCTTTTTAGGGGGAAGATTTGTAAAACCCGCATGCTTTTACTATGCATAGTACCCTTAGGGTCGTAAGTACTAGTTGAAACTTTCCTAATATAGCATGATTACGATTACGTGTTAGGAGTTTACGTATTACGTACGTGTTAGAACACGATAAGTATTTTATATGAACGATCAGGTAATAATTATTTAACGATAATTAATCACGAACATGCGATCATGAAATCATGAACGTAATTAAAACACGAGCTATTATTAATTACGTATATATATTTATTACGAGCGTAATTAAATATATTAGATCACGGTATTTACGTAAAAAGAACATTTAAAACACGAACATAAATAAACACAAACGAGTAACTAAATAACGAGACACGGAACAAGGTACGGGAACCCCATGTGGGGGTCCCTACCCGCGGCTAAACAAGGACAATGGGCCAAGCCCATTGTCAATTTTTACTAAAGGGGGGTTAATTAATTTTCACTACTCAAAATCACTTTACAGAAGATTTCAAGAAAAACCTAAAACCCTCTCTTTCTCCAAATCTTTATGCCGCCACCTATACATCACCATACAAGGTGATTCTTTGATCTTTGATCTTGAAGATTTGTTGATTGTTCATGTTTGTTCTTCGTTCTCTTGATCCACGAATTCGGTAAAACCTTTTTAAACCTTTTCTTTTAATTTAATCTTTTATTAATTATGAACATGTGATGTTTTTATAAAAACATATTAATTAATCATAGATCTAACATGTTTTGGTGATTAATTAAATCAAAGGGTCGTTTTAAGGGGTGTTTTGTTTTGGCCGCCGGCTTCACCGAGCCCAAATGGGGTCTCGGCTTGCCAAGCCGACCACCACCAAGACCATATAGTCTTGGTTGGTGTGTGTGGGTCCCACGGCAGCAAGGGGTACCCCGATTTGGTTCGGGGTACGGTGTCGATTCATGTCCGGTTCATGTTTTTAAGCTTAGATCTGGTTCATGGTTTATGTTAGTTTTTTTTTATGTTATGAACTTATGTTAAAAATTAAATTAATAAAGATGTGATTAATTTAATAACATGACTTAGGTTAGTTAATTATTAATAATCATGAAATTATTTTAACCTAAGTATTTATATTATTAAGACTTATAATTAATTAATTATTTTAAAAACCATGGATATAATAAATTAATTAACATGACTTAGGTTATATTATTAATATTTAATAATACATATTTTAACCTAAGTATTTAATATATTTAATTAAAAACATGTTCTACTTTAATTAAATATTATAACCTATAGTTTAATTAAATTACATGAAATAATTATTAAACTATACAATATATCATATGACTTAGAAAATAATCATGAAAAGCACTTAGGCTTATAAACTTAGCTTATTTAACCAGCTTATTTCTAATAATGGAAACTTTCTATTTTTAGAAACTTAATTAAATAAGGCAGCTAATCTATTTATGGAAACCAGCTATTTTTAGAAACTTATTTATTTAAGGCAGCTAATCTATTTATGGAAACTTATTTAATTAAGGCAGCTAATCTATTTATGGAAACTTTCTATTTTTAGAAACTTATCTATTTTAAGCAGTAAATCTATTTTTAGAAACTTTCTATTTTTGGAAACTTTCTATTTTTGGTGACTTTCAATTTTTGGAAACTTTCTATTTTTGGAAACTTTCTATTTTTTTGAAACTTTCTATTTTTGGAAACTTTCTATTTTAGGAAAACTGCTATTTTTGGAAAGTTACTTATTATTACACAGCAAGTATAATAACACATGAAATACCAGAAATGCTTAATCAGATTAAGCAGAATATAAGATTTAATACAGTTTAAGGCTTTAAACAGTAAAAAACATAGTAAGAACACATAAAATAAGCTAAGACATGATATAAAACCAGCTATGTATTTAGTTAGCAGATACTTATTCATGTACGTATTTATGTAGCACTAGTGATTCGGAAGTAGGATTCTCGCAGTTCGTCTTTCTCGTTCACTGGACATAAGGTACGGATTCCCGTCCTTTCAGTATGGTCATTCTTTCCTTATTAGGATTCCCCGTATGCAGCCAACTGTTTTCCCGTAGTATAAGTTATGAGTTTGATTGCTTATGTTTAAATATGATTACCTATGGCCATATACATGCATGACCAGTTTCACCTAGTTATGGACCATAACCATAACATTAGAGGCACTGATGTTATGACTTCACCACGGCGGAGTGATTGCTCGTGGTGTCCCTTCAGCTTTTGGCCATTTATATTATATTTATCATGTGGGGCGTATGGGTGCATCCTAGTTACATGTTTTATTCAGGATTACATGGTGAATGTGGTGTGTGCCTTGCATCCTTCACAAGGAGCTGATCCCTCCTACCCATAAACCAGTATATTAAATTAGAGGCAGCCCCTCTAATTTGCATGATGAGGTCACCCCTCCAATTATTCATGCACGGTGGATTTTCATGACCTATATTGGCTAACGGTAAAATATGACAAACAGTTTTATTAAGACATAACCAGGTTACTCGGGACTTAGTTTTCTTCCCTTGTTATTATGTTATATGCTTATTCTATTCATGCTTTATTGTACATCCGTGCACTGAGCGTATTGCTCAGCCGTTTTCCTTTTCTATGTTCCCAAAACGGCAGGTACTCAGGGACGCTCGTAGACACTAAGAGTACGTGCATATGGACTGGAAGCTGTCTAGCCTTCTTTACATTATACATTTCCTTTCTTTTGAAACTTATGCTTTGGACATTGTTTAGTCCTTTTCCTTATTATACTATGTTTGTGTGTGATGAGCTTTACTTTTGGACTACCGATGTTTGATTCCGGTATTTTCCTTTATATGGTCAAGTAATGTTTAGACATTTTACCTTGTATGTTTTGATGGCACGCCATAATTACTGTGATATTTCCATTTCCAAAATGGGGTGTTATAAATTTAATTAAACATATTTTTTATTTTAATAATTATCCCAAAACCCGAACCTGTGTTTTAAAAATTAACCCGAGTCCGACGGCTGGTTCACACCTAAGCCGAGCCATAAGCTGAAACAAACAGCCATACCAGTTGCTAGACCGGCTAGCCGATTGCCACTGGTGGCTCACGGTGCCCACCGGTTCACACCGGTTGTGACCGGTTCCCCCTACTTTTGTTCGGTTCCCACTGTTAGCCACAAAAGCCCCACCGAGACCCTATAGGTCTCGGTTGGCTCTCGGTCCAAACCAAAACCACACCGCGACACCACATCGGGGCCCCTTGCTGGGTTCTAACCACACGACCCCAACAACAAGATCATGAGGTCTCGGTTGGGTGAATCAAACACCATTGGGAGCCCCATGCTCTCGGTTTGGTGCTCGACCGAAACAACCAAAGACAAACACCCCCCCCCCCCCTCCCCCCCTTTATCATGATTTACTTAATCCCATGTATTTTATTAACTTGTTTTAATTATTCATTAAATAAATAACATGAACTCATAAGAATTAAAAAAGAAAAATGAAGTGTTTAATTTACCGAACACGTGGAAAGAAAAGGTTATGAACACGTTCACGTACACACGAATAATCAACAGTGAAAATCGTCCGGTTTGTCCTTGTGGTTGATCCATGGCCGACGGTTAGAAGGAAAAAGGAGGCAAGAGGAGAACTTTTCTGTGAAACCTAATTTATGTTTTAAGTTTCCCGTGTTTTTATTATAAATGGAAAGTTTTAAATTTTTCATATTTCCATGTGTGTACTGTTCATGTGTACTATTCATGGTACTTTAATGCGGGTTTTACATTTTCTTTCCACGTGTTCGGTAGATTAAACACTTCCTTTTTCTTTTTAATTCTTATGAGTTCATGTTATTTATTTAATTAATCATTAAAAACAAGTTAATAAAACACATGGGATTAATTAAATCAAGATAAAGGGGGGAGGTGTTTGTGTTTGTTTGTTTCGGCCGAGCACCAAACCGAGAGCATGGGGCTCTCGGTGGTGTTTGATTCGCCCAACCGAGACCTCATGGTGTTGGTGTTGGGGTCGTGTGGTTCGAACACAGCAAGGGGACCCCAACGTGGTGTCGGGGTGTGGGTTTGGTTTGGACCGAGAGCCACCCGATACCTATAGGGTCTCGGTGGGGTTCTTTTGGCTAACAGTGGGAACCGAACATGGGCAGGGGGAACCGGGTCACAACCGGTATGAACCGGTGTGAACCGGCAGAACCGCGACTCGGGCAGCGGGTAAACCACTTGGATAGTGGCAACCGGCTAGGCTGGGTTAGCCACTGTCAAGGGTGTTTGGCTCGACATATATATGACTCGGGTTTCGGGCTCAGGTTAATTTTTAAAACACTAGTTCGGGATAATTATTAAAATCAGAAAATATGTTAATTAAATTATTTACTAGACTTTTAATTTAATTAAATTCATTACTTAGGTTAAATATTAAAATTAATATTTCATGTATAACCTGAAGTATTTTACTTAGTTTAATTTAATTAAAACATGTATTTTTAATTAAATTCTTATAACATATAGTTTAATTAAATTAACTAGTTATTTAATTAAAAGCTATAACCATGACTTGTATTATACTAATTAAACTTTACTTATTATCAATAATCCGACTTGTTTCTAATTATGGAAACTTACTATTCTTGGAAACTTTCTATTTTTAGAAACTTACTATTTATGGAAACCTGCTATTTTTAGAAAGTTACTTATTATTACAATACAGTATGATAATACACTAATACATGCATAATATACAACAAAACATCATAATAACTACATATAACACACTAACACACTAAAACATGACAGAATACATATAACAAGCTAATAACACACATAATCAGTAAAACACATGTAATTCAGACAACACATACTCTTCCATATTTCTTATGTAGTATTATCCGTCAAGGCGGAGTAGTCTTCATCGTTTTCATTAGCTTCTTCTAGACATAAGGTATGGATTTCCCGTCCTTCAGTAAGGACAACCTGTTCCTTCATTTGGATTTCCCGTATGCAGTCAACAGTTTTCCCCAGTAGTTACAGATTTAAATGCTTATGTTTTATTAGTTACCTTAGTCATATACATGCATGACCAGTTTCACCTAGTTATGGAGGTACCATAACCATAACACTAGAGGCACTAGTGTTATGACTTCACCACGACAGAGTGATAGCTCGCGGCGTCCCTTTCAGTTATTTTGGCCATTTCATTTATTATGTTATCATGTGGGGCGTATTGGTGCATCCTAGTTACATGTTTCAGTCAGGATTTCATGGTGAATGTGGTGTGTGCCTTGCATCCTTCACAAGGAGCTGATCCCTCCTACCCATTACCAATTAATTAGAGGCATCCCCTCTAATTTGCATGACGAGGTCACCCCTCCAAGTATTCATGCACGTTGTTGACCTCATGACCTATATTGGCTTTTGGTATTTTAACTAATACAGATTTTCATAAGTAACATAGGCTATGTTTTCAGAACTAAAACCAGTAAACATGACATACATCTAGGTTTTCCCAGGACTTATTCATTTCCGCTGTTATTCATGCTTTATGCTCTTTATATGCTTTCATATTCCATGTTTTCAAAAATTATTGTATATCTGTGCACTGAGCGTTATGCTCAGCCGTCTACTTTTCTATGTTCCCAAACGACAGGTACCCAAGGTCGCAAGTAGGAACTCCAGAGTATGTGCATTCGGATTGGATGCTTTCTGGCCTCTTTTACCTTAAGCATTTATTCCTACTTTTTCATACTTTACTTCATTTGGACATTGTTTAGTCCTTGCATTTACACTACTAAATATTACTTGTGTGTGAGTTACTAGACTATCGATGTTTGATTACGGTATTTCTATTAATGGTCATGAATGTTTAGACATTTACCTTGCATGCTTTGATGATACGCCATAATTTAATGTAGCATTCCATCTTAACAAATGGGGTGTTACAATAAACTTGAGAGTATTTTACTATATAATAATGTTTATGAAAATTGGAGGGGAATTGGTAGTGTTACTACTAGTGGTTTTACTTGAAAATGGTTGAAAATGGATTTTTACAAAAAAAAAAGTTATATTCTGTCTGAATTTGTGACAAGGCTTAAAGGGTTATAAAACATGTTTGACACTAGATTAGTACGATATTATAAAAATACATGTTAATACCTTCGTTTCGATATATTATATGCTTAAATCGGAGTTAAAATGAGTAAGATATGGTCGTTTGAATTTCGTTGTTGGAAAACTTAATTTTTGTGGAAAACACTATAATTAACTTGCTGTCTAGATTTTTAAATCGGTCGAAATGACGTTTTCGAGTTAAACTGAGCTATTTTAAGTGTCGGAATGAGTACTAAATGTTGTATATGATTGACGGAAGTGTTTTGAAAAGGGTAAAAGCGCAAAGTGAAAATACTTGAATTATTGTTGAAATTGGGCGTTCAAAGTAGAAGTTGGTATTTTGCGAAAAATGAGTCATTGGTTGATTGTGATTGAGAAAGTGTTGAAACTAGGGGAAATTAGGTCGAGATTTGAGTACTTACTAAAAATGAAAAATTCAAAATGACGCTGAAAGGCTGTCGAATTTTCTGTAGAAATTACGTCGAGAAATTTACTAAGTTAAATTTGGGTAAATTAAAATTTACGCCGAAAGGCTGTCGAAATTCTGTCGAGTAAAAAATAAACATTTTTGCCTAAGTATACTATAATACTTATAACGATATAATTTCAATAAGTCATGTTTTAACTATGAAACAATGCATATGATCGATGAGCAACATACGTGACAGACTTATGTGATTTATTTGCTAGCGACTAAACTATAGTATTATATTTAGATTGTCGCTAGAGGTGTTCGCTATTACTTGATCATACTTGTGCGGTTTGATTCATTGCTTGAGGTGAGTTTATAGTGACTTTATAGTTCCCTATTAACCTGTTTTAAATGTTTAATGTTTTGGGATGTGATAAATGCTTTGTACTTGTTTATGGACGCAATAAAACTGTTTTTTTTGTGAACGCTCTGTGAGCACTGTTTATGATATAGCTTAAGTTGCTTTAGCCATGTTCCCCACTATCATGCATTATTAATTGCTCTACTAGAGTAAGCTCTTACGTTATAGATAGATCTATCGAGGCTTGACAACTTCCACTAGGACATTCTGACGCCGGACGAGTGTATACCATTTGTGTGAACTGAGTTATCTTGGCTGGACACTCTCATGGGGCAATTTATATGTGCAACTATTGCCTGTACTGGATCATTAGTTTCGATGTCACGAGCTTAGCTATCATAAATATTGTAAACACCCTATTTATCCTACTCTTGGCACTATATCTCTTATAGTTGCATGTGTACATGAACTGAACTTTTGCGGTCCAACTTGATATGATTTGATTTGAAACGTATATTCTCACCAACTTTATGTTGACCCATTTTAGCATTTATCTCAGGTAATTGATGATGATGTGTATCTGCTATATGAAGTACTTGGAGTCTGCATGCATTTCATGGCTATCTTCGGATATTTATCTATTTATGCTTTTGAACTATTATCTTGTTGATATCTAAAACTTTTTTCTTCCGTTATGCTATCTTTTGAAAACTGAGACCTTTATGCTTATTGTTTTTATTCAATTCAACGAGGTATTTGTATAAAACGTCTCATTTAAAGTCGTTCTCTTGTACCTTGAACTATGTAACAATGACGTAATATCCCCCGATCTTTACCGCTTTCGCATACCGCATTTTGGGGTGTTACAAGCATACTTCTCATGAAAGGAAGTAAGAGTGTTGATTGGTTCTAGCTGAGATTAGAAATCGACATTTAGCTTTGTGTTAGTAAATATCGTAAGCGATGAGTGTAAGGTTTTCTCCCCCTTGAAAGGAGCTTGTTGATATAGTGAAATCTCGAGTACGGTACTCGGGAGTGGAGTAGGGTGAAAAGGAGCTTCGTAGCTGAAACACAATAAATCTTGATGTTGTGGTTTGCATATTCTTTCCTTTTCTCATTACTTACTCTTTACTTGTCATTTACATTATTAGCTTGATGGTCCAATCATCGTTAACCGTTGTTAACCATAGTTGACAGATTTATGTAAATATGATAGATTAATGGTCCAATAGCGACTAGGCAACGATTTATAGGTTTTGTAGGCCTTGTTTTCCAATAGTAGTTACAACTATCCACTTGAAAATATCTCACAAGAAACTACATCCTTGGAAGACAATGACTCGTATGCTTCTTCTTCTATTACGACAACAACTCCTAAAGCAACCTTATTTTGTGACCTTTATACATGAGTGGTTCTCGTACTTAACACTAATATCTACTGTGTGCAAATTGAGAGGGAATATTAAGTTTGAAAAAGTTGTAAATCATAATCTAGACCATAACTTCCTAGAGGCTCCACCACAAATCTATGATCCTCCGGTGGTTCCACCTCAAAATCAACTCCATGTCACGTTTGGTTGGCACGTGTCCTTTCGATAGTACATGTATACCGACCATTCTCAAAGTTCATAATGTCTCCAAACAGGAAATATTAAACTTAACCCTTGAAATCCCGTAAACTCTTATAAAATTAATTTAACCCACTAAAAACTTCATCTAAAATTGTTGGATAAAATCTCCAACAAACCTAAACCTTAGCTAGAAACTGATCAAAGAGTTCACAAGAAAATTCACACCCTCGAGATCAAAACGACAATCAACAAAGGAAAGAACAACATGCACACAATATATATTGTAAAATCTCTTGTTAACAACCAATAAAGGCTTATTGATCGGTTACAACGTGTCTATTGTATGTATAAGTATTAATTTAAAATTAGTTAACTAAAGTTATAATTAGGCTTAAAATAGGATGGCTTGGTGCGCAATGCAAGAAAGGTAGTATGGAATTCAAATTCCATAAGGATTGTATCTCATCATTTGTATTAACAAAGGTGCGGAGGATCTTAAGTATGTTTCATGTCCATTTGTTAATTATTACAATGTAATGCTTGAGGTTAAGTGTGTGGTTACTTTGAGTCAGTATTTTGAGCTAGCTTACAAGATGTTTTGGTCTTTTATTCTAATAAGCAGTACCAAATCCTTGTTTGGTAAGAACAAATCACACTTCGTAGAGAGAGCTGAAATAAGAGAAATGACTGACTCAGGTTTGGTTCGTCGGTTAATGTGCATTCGTGGGAGAATTGACGCTACGGGTTCTTGAATTGTTGAATTTCGAAGAAATTTAAATCTTAGGTCGAAGACATAAAGATCTTGAATCTCCTTATAGGGATATTGCGTCATAGATTCCAAGAACAAGATATAGTTCATCGAAGTGTATGATCCGGTTGATGTGTTCTTTGTCATTTTCGTTTATTTTTTGCTATCATTTTGTAGTTTAAAAGGTTCAAGGTTTTTAGGTTTACGAATCAAAATTACTTGGGAAACTAGGTTATTGAAGCTGTCTTGCAAGCATGTGACTCAATTCTCCTATAAGTTTTAAGAAATCGTTATCTTTTTTAATAAGGTTCTTAGAGTTTTGATTTTGTGCTTTCAAGGTGACAAGGTTTTGCAAGATTTTCAACATTAGAGTCTTGGTTTAAAGAAAGTTACTTGGTTTCAAATGAAGGTGTCTTTTTGAGCTATTTGGTTCAAGGGTTATCGATAATATATCTTTATTCATTGTAAGTTTATTGAACTAACTTATTACTTGGGACATGTTTCAAGATTTCTATGGTTTAATCGAAAAGGAATTTAGTTTAAGGTGTTTTTCAAGTTTAATATTAGGTTAGTCTACTTCTTGTTAGGATTTTCTATAAGGGTTGGATCAACCAAAGAGTGAAGAAAGATCAACTTAAAGGGTAAAAAAGATTCAAGGTTTAGTTAATTATCTATAATCTTAAATTATTCTCAAAAAAAAAAATATTGGTGGTTCTTGGTAGACAAATGTTTAGCTTTGTCCTAGGACTTAAAAAAAGTGAATGCTTTAAGTACAAGGTATATCAAGGTTTTATAATTGTTATGAAAAGATCGAAGCTTTGAGTTTTTAAAGGTTAGTCGATCAACTATTATAAAAAAAAGTTTAGCATGCGGCTCGCGAGACTTGTTTATAGTTATTTAGAAAGAAACTTGACAAGGTTTGTAGTAAGCTTGAGAAGAATGGCTAGTATGAATATTAAGTTAAATCTTGAAAAAGTTTAATGCAAATAGTGAACAAAAGCATGAGGTTCTAAACAAGTTGTGTTCAAGCAACTTGGTCTTGGTTAGAGTACATGTTTAAAGTGTTTTGGTTTGACGTGGAACTTCATGGTGCTTTGGAAAAACCTAAAGGAGGTAATTTAATATGATAACGATGATGTTGCAGAGGCTCGTTATTTTTTGAAGTTGAAACAACTTGAAGGACACACAACCACGAACTGCTCGGTAAATGAGCATGCATACCTTGGTGCAAAGGTGTGGGTAGACATTAGGAAAACCAGTATACCTGATTTAGAGGGAGTAGATGATAATGCTTCTAAAAGAAATAAAGTGAAGTTTTAAAAAATCTAACTTGCATATTTAATAAGTTATATTGCGTGATTAACAAGATTGTCCGTGGTTGGAGGTTAAATATTGATGTCGAGTATCCGTATCAGTAAGAGCTACTACTATGGTGAAAATTGTATAAATATCCAATTAACGTTTTAATAATCGTTTGTGATAAATGATTTTTCGTAAACTTTGGGCACTATTTAATATATTACTTCGTATTTGTTATATATATTATTATTAGTTAGTAGCTTTGCGTTCCCCTCTAAGAGAGCTTCACAATAAGGTAAAGTATGTTCAAAATAGAGTTAATATGAATGAGATATCGTGTATTAAAGGGAGGCGCGTGAAAAACAAATTTTCGAAAGGAGAAATGTCCCACATCGCCCAAAACATCAAGTAAAAACATGTTTATAAGGAAATTGTGCTTTCTACTTTCAAAATCTCTTTGGTTGATTTTACTCCAACACCTACGTTCGAGCGCAGGGGGTGTAGATTTAAGGATTTTTGGATCAAAATAAGTTCGAAGCTTCTGAACTTGTGCGAGCTCGCACGAGACCTATGGACACGAATGCAGCTCTGAATGTTCTCCTACGCGCCTATCTTTTTGCTGTCAGTTTCGGGGTTGGTTTCTTTCCAGAATATTTTGTAATCTATTTAGAATAGATTTAGACTTTGTAAACAAGTTTTAGCATAATAACTTTGTGTATATAATTGATACGCAAATCGTGTTATGGAAATAATAATTTTGTAAATCAGTTTATAATGTAAAAAAATATCCTATCTTGGTGACCAAGACAAATTTTCACTAAATAATGAGTCATATCTCGTTTGTTTTTTGACACAGAAAAACAAATCCGAAACTCTATTATCAGTAGGGAGAAGATCCCCCACACATCCTTATTTAACAAAGTCTTCATGGATAAATCCCCACCCTCTATCTCTAAATGATCTAAGGGTTGTGATTAAACCCCCCTTTCTTATAACTTATCTTTATTTATAAAAAAACATAACAAACTCCGGATGGAACCTGATCCTCACCCCCACCGGCGACCACCACAACCACCTCCACCTAATCGCCGACCACCACAACAACCTCATCTCCCACCTTTTTCAGGCGACCACCACAACAACCCCACCTTCTTCCCGCGACCACCACAAGACACCAACCTTCTTCCTGCGCCATCCACACCAACCCACCTTTTTCCGGCGGCCTTTACCGCAAACAACCTTTTTCCAGCAGCCCCCACAAGAATCCATTATTTTACGGCAAGACCCACACTAAACCATCATTTCCCAGCAACTTCTACAACCCCACCTCTTCCCCAACAAGTTCCACAACGTATCCACCATTTTCCGGCGACTTCCATACGAAACCCACGTTTTTGGCGCCCCACACAACAAACCCAACAATTTCCAGCAACCTACACAACAAACAACCCTTTCCCGTCGATTTATACAATAAACAACTCTTTTCCGGCCAACTCCACAACAAACATCCAACTTTCGGCAACCTCCACAACAACTGACCATCTCCCAGTGACTTCCATGACCTCCACATCAACTGACAATGATCCAGTAAATGTAGTTGCTGATATTAGTGAAAATGTAGAAAATGTAGAAGTTGCTCATGATGTTAGCGAAAATGTAGTTGCTGATGTAGAAGCTGATGTTAGCAAAAATGGAGGGGATGCTGATGTAGAAGCTGAAAATGTAGTTGATGCTGATGTAGAAGCTGAAAATGTAGTTGATGCTGATGTTATTGAAAATGTGGTTGCCAATACAGGTAATAACTTTGTACCTATTTATGTTACTGAAAATATAGTTGTTGATGCTGGTATGAGGCACACTGACTCATGTATGAGTCATACTGACTCATGTATGAGTCACACTGACTCATGTATGAGTCAGTGAAACTCATGTATGAGTCACACTAACTCATATATGAGTCAGTCTGACTCATACATGAGTCAGTGTGACTCATACATGAGTCACACTGACTCATATATGAGTCATATATGACTCATACAATTCCTGAACTATTCTTTTAATGGATTGTAAAACAGATGCTCATAATTCACCAAAACCTAGTTTATACATTCATTTTGAGTCACCCGGAGGATCGACATATTGGGAACCAAATGTTGATGAGAAGTACGTGCCTCTTGAGGGAAAAGAATTTAAAACGATAGAGGAGAGTATTGACTTTTATGAAGCTTATGCTGAAAAAGCGGGATTTGAAGTTAAAAAATACACACAAAAAAGAAATAGAAGTGGAGAAGTAAAACGTAAATACATCACGTGTAACCGACATGGGAATATAAAAGATATAAATATCAACACATTGGTTAATAGTAGAAAACAAACTAGGCACACGAGGCACCGTATAACAGGTTGCATGGCGCAAATAAAAGTTGATTTGGATTATGTCCGGAAAAAGTATGTTGTGACTAAGTTTGTTGCTAAGCACAATCATCCCATGATTCCTAAAGAATATAAGCATCTAACAAAGAAACAAAGAAAGATGAGTCAATCGAAAAGGTTGTTTGTAGTCAAAGCTTCAACAATGAAACTTGGCGCAACAAAGGCACATACCTTGTTATCTGGCATCAAAGGCGGATCTCAGTATGTTCATGGCACTAGTGATGATTTTAAGAATCACATCAGGGATGTTAATGCAATTATAGGAGAAAGTGATGCACAAATGCTTATTAACAAGATGGAAAATAGGATGAAGTTTTTTCTGGGATTTACATTTCAGTATAAGATTGAAGATAGGGTATTAGTTGCGATGTTTTGAGCAGACGAAGTTGATAAACACAACTACGAGGAGTTTGGAGATATTATATCTTTTGATGCAACTTTTCGAACAAATAAGTAAGTTGTCTTTTTCACATAAATCACATGTGACTCATGTATGAGTCAATGACTCATACATGAGTCACAGTGACTCATGCATGAGTCATAATATGAAATATTATATCCTTCTAATGTATCTGTTTTGAAGGTATGGCATGGTTTTTGTACCATTCACTAGGATAGATAACCATAGAAAGTGCGTGAACGTTGGCTCTGGATTGCTTTTAACAGAAGATACAGAAGCTTATACGTGGCTACTAACATCATTCATGACAACTCACAAAAAACAACCAAAAATGATCGTAACAGATCAAGATGGGGCAATGAAACGAGCAATTGAAGCGGTTTTGAAAGAATCTAAGCACAGATTGTGCATGTGGCATATTTTGCAAAAAAATCCCAGCAAAGGTACTGATTGTTTGTTATTTATCAGATAACTCATACATGAGTTATAAAATATACATGACTCATATATGAGTCACATGACTCATGTATGAGTCACATGACTCATATATGAGTCAGTGTTAATACATGATATGAAAATATCTTAACATTCATACATTCTTCATTTTCAGATATGTGAAAAGATTTACAAGGAAACTGATTTTAAAGATCGTTTCAATAAACTTGTGTGGAATATGTTCATCGAGCCAGAAGAGTTTCAAAAAAGATGGGTTGAACTTATTGAACGCTTTGGATTGGAAACACACAAGTGGATGACAAAGAAGTATGACCTTCGTAAATTATGGTTACCGGCTTATTTTATTGACTCACCACTGTTTGGACTAATGAGAACTACTTCAAGATCTGAAAGTGAAAATGCATTCTTTAAGAGTTTCACAAATCATGGGTCAACATTAGTAAATTTCATGATGTGCTTTGAATCGGCAATCGAAAGGCAAAGACATAAGCAAGAACTTTTGGACTTCAAAACATGGGACTCGGCTCCAAATCCTGAAACGAAGTTAAATATTAAAGAACATGCGCGTAAAGTTTATACTAGAACAATATTTCTCTTGGTTCAAGCTGAAATAGTAGAATCAATTTGGTCATGCCAAATACAAGAATTTAAGACGGAAGAGGGTATTGAGACGTAATACGATTTTTGCCCAATATAAAAATATTATCGTCCGATCTTTTCGAATTGAGAAAGGAAAAAATGTGCGACTCATACGTCTTTCGGTGGAAACAAATAATTTGGTCGTTGTAAAATAAATGGGCAAGACTTTAAACTAAATGACGTTTAATTAAATCTAAAACTAATTAAAATGTAAATGGTGCAATATTAAAAACTTTAAAAGGTAATTTAACTAAATGACTTAAAATGAAAGCGTGACGAAAAATAAATTTGGCAATGTAATAAAAATGTAAACTTGAAATTAAAATAAAGAAGAGCAATTAAAATGACTTAAAGAAAAATAGCGAGAAAATTAAATGCTTGAAAATAAAAAGGAAGTAAACAGAACCTGAGCCGGGATCCAAAATACTGTCACTATTCGGAATCCAATCTTACCCTTATCCTGAATAACAAACGTGCTGCTTATCCGGAATAAAACTGTCACTCTTATCCGGAATCACCAACGGTTTCTTATCTGAAATATTGTTCTGCCTCTTATCCAGAATAATTCCACTAAATTACCTTATCCGGAATATGGAAGAGGAAGGTTATCCGGAGTAGTCAGAAAATGCCCTTATCCGGAATATTTATCGAGATGCTTATCCGTAATATCCACTTGTGGCTATCCGGAATAATTTCCCCTGAGGCTTATCCTGAATACCCAGAAATTCCTTATCCGGAATATACTCAAGCTGTCACTATCCGGAATTTATTCCGGATACTTATCCGGAATCCAGAACTTGCAGCTTATCCGGAATCCTTTACCTTTCCCTTATCCGGAATAATCAAAAGTGCCCTTATCCAGAATTCGACTTAAACTCCTTATCCGGAATAATCCCCAGCGTGCTATCCGGAATCTTCACAAGCTCACTATCCGGAATAATTCCCAAGAGACTTATCCGGAATAATGGGGTTTCGAAGCACTATTCGGAATGATGGTCTTGAGGCTTTGTTCGGAATAAGAGGGTTTTACCAAACCCGGATAACCACTAAAATCAAATAAGCTATAAACTAAAATTAAGCTAGAAACAAATAAGCACTTAACTAAAACTTTTACCAAATCAAACTTTAGAAAAAGCTATTAAACCAAAATTTAAAAACTTTTAAAAACACTAAATAACAAAAATATTTAAGATCAACTTTTAATAAAAATTAACTAATAAACACTTAATTAAATTTAAGAAAAACACAATAAGCTATAAAATCAATAAGCTAACACAATCATAAACATAAAAACAATACCAATAATCAAACAAGCATAACCATAAGCAAATAAGCAATAAGATTAAATCAAGATAAGAAAGGTAGAATGAGAGATTAAAATAAAACTTGATTAAGATTAAGATTCAACAATTAAAATAAAGACAAGAATTAAAAGCTTACAAATTTAAGGTGCAAGACAAGTAATTAAAGGTGCAATTAAGTAAATGACGTGAAAATAAAGGTGGAAAGACTAAGTTGTCAATTTAGCTAACACCTCCTAATGTGAGATTAGGAGGGTATTTATAGTGATTAGGGAGGTTAAGCATGTGTTGCTTCCTTCTTTCTTTCTTTCTCGTCTTCTTAATTCTTCGACTTTTTCGACTTTGTCTCGGGATTAATTAAACTCGTCTTGTAATTTCTTCATTAATTTAGACTTGAGTTCTTCGGTTTTTTTATTATACTTTCGTCTTTAGACTTTTCTCCGATAAATCTTCATAATAGGCCTTGGACTTCCGTTCTTTTTGCACTCTTGATCATTTGACTTCGTCTTTTGTCTTTTTCTTCGATAAAAGCCCGTGTTTTCTTCCCTTTTCACATTTTGGTCCTAAATCACAACAAAAACACAAACCACGCATAATTCTGCCATTTACGACTTAAAATACACGTTTTGGCTTAGTTATTATTGTAATTAAGTGGTAAAAGGATAAGTGTTTTCACACTTATTAAATCCCCTACACTTGACCATTGCAATGTCCTCATGCAATGCATTAATTACAAAGCAAGATTACATTTTTCATCACAATCAATCAACATTAGCCTTTATTAAAGAGACAAAATATTTAAAGGAAGAAAACAAATAAAAAGATCAAAAACTTACTTTGGGTTTTGGAATGTCATGAATGATTATCATCCTCAAGTTTCACGTTCCCCATACCAAGCTTAAAAACGAGATCATTGTTATTATAAGTTAGCAAACCATCATAAACTCATGTGGGACAATTATTTACTTAGACTCCCTTATTCCTAGATGTATCTCTTATATATTATTGTTGTCTTGAATGATCACGAGGATGCATTGTTGACTTATTTCGATAGTTATTTAGGCTGAAAATAAAGTAGGACGATTTAATCAATAGTTAGATAAAGGACAAAATCTTTTAAAACTGCTTCTCGGGACCTCATAAAGTTCATATCTTGGCATAACTTGCTTCACGATTTGAGACCTTTCTCGGACCGATATTTGGCAGCGACTTCATTCTTCAAATCTTGAGAGACGTTCATGAAATAATGGTCTTCTCTTCATAATAGGAATTTCTTCACTTGAACTTTTTGAGAGATTCTTCATATTTGGACCACGACTTCTTCATTTTTCTCCAATCTTTATTTGGGATTTTGATATACAACGATCCGCCTCCTTTTAGGACTTGGATCTATTTATCCTCATACCTTGTTAGGGCCTTTTTGGATAGACTTCTCCATGATCTTTAGGGGAGTATTTGCTTTTCGTCGTGTGTCTCGATCCTTCATGTTGATTTTTGATAAATGATTATTCACATCACTTTTGGATCTTTAGCAACAAAATGTAGCCCTCATGCCTTGTTAGGGCCTTTTCGGACTCGGCAATCTTTGCATCCCGCTTCAATAAGTTATGCATTGGCTATGAACTCTAATTAATACCGAGCAACTTTTAAACGATCTTGTGCTAGAAGCTAAGTAACTTTTCAAATCGTACAACCTTATTTACTGCAATTAAATTTATTAACAAGCGATGGGAGAAAAAGCTTATAATCAACTCACATAAATTCATGAAAGAATACCAAACTTATAATTGACTCTATTATCTCTCGTTCTCCACAATTTAAAATCTCAAGGAATGAGACTCGTGGATGCTTAGCCAATTAAATCAAAGTTTTAGGTTTTCGAGTCATCTATAGGATCTTGCAAACTCTTAGACTTTTTCAAGTTTAGAATTCGCATTTTAAAGTTCCCTTGATAAACGACTCTCTAGGATCAATTATAGGAACTAGCGAAAAGTTCTTGTTCTTAACCCGTGAGAGTTAAGACTTTCGTGTTTTAAAGCTCCCTATATAAAAGCCTAGCAAAACTTGACTTAAACATGTTAAGGATACTAGCAAGAGTAAACTTAGATAAGTAAACTCGGGTTGAGTCAAAAGATTCACAACGTTTAAAAATTAAAACCACTTTATTTAAAAATTATTCTAGCAACGAAATAAAATAACAATAACAAAGGAAAATACAACTATACTACTAGGCCAAAATAGATCAAAAGTTTTGAAAAATTTCGAAAAGTCAATTTTCCGGTTAAAATGAGGACAAATACAAGGACAACCCCACTTAACTTCGTTAGAAGTCCCCCCTACACTTAATATAAACGTTGTCCTCAATGTTTAAGCATGTGGAAGTTACCTCCCCTACAATTAGGACATTGTGCACATTGTTTAAATCTTGCTAAGGAAGAGACAATTAAAGTGATTCCTATTTTAATATTAGAAAATATAAAATAGAGAATCATAAGAGTTTAAGATAAAACCAGGAAGACGGGTACACGGGATCACGGTTCGTCAAAAGTCATCAAGAATGGGTCTTTGAAAGCTTGAATCCCTGCATATGATAAGAAATAAAACAACAAACACATACTAGGGTCTCCCCCTACACTTATTTTTAAAACAAAGAAAAAGGATAGATATTGCGGGTTGCCTCCCAAGAAGTGCTTGTTTTTGTTAACCGAGTCGTGAGCCTGACTCGACCTGGATTATCATGGTAAGAAGTTTGAAGAGCATCCACCAGGATCAAATACATGGTTTTCGTCCATCAAATAGCACAAGATTAATGCGAACAAGGCAAGCCAAAGAAGAGTAGGCAGGGTTCCCTTGAGCAGTGATTGAGCATGGGGGTAGCAAGGGTGAAGTGCAAGCATATCTCCATAAGTTCCAAAGATTTTTCCTTTTATTTCATCAGATGGATACTGCGATGGCTTAAAAAGTGCAATGCCGGGGTCGAACACCTTTTCCTTTAGGGGAAAATAACACTCAGGCTCAGCAGACCTTGAAGAAGATCTGATCATAAATCTCGCAATCTCATCCTCAGAAGGTGGATATAGAGGTATCAAGACATAAGTGTTGCGAATATCGGTATCGGCCAGCCTTTTCTCCTTTGAAGCGGGTTTCTTCATATCCAAAGTAGGATAAAGACCATAATCATCAAAGTCCAAAGGAGGAGCATCACTCTCATTTGGGAAGTAAGTGTTGAGAAAAGTAGCAAAGTCTTCCTCAAATGAGTAGTCATCCAAAGTAGGATCAAGTGTTGTTGGTGGAGGATCTTCATCAAAAGTAGGTGCAATGTCATCATGTGAAGAATCACTCGAGAGAGTATCAGCCTCATCAAAATCATCATAAGTGGGCATGTCCGGATACTCATTAGTAAAAGCATCATAATCATCTCCATTGGAACTAGAATCGTCATTATAAGCCTCAAAGATCGGTGGAGAATCATAAATTGGTGGAGGAAAATTGGATAGAGAATCATCCACATCTTCTTGGAACAGTGGATTATCATAGCAAGAATCGAATAGAGGATTGTTGTAGACGATAAAATCATCAAGCACATTAATCATATTCGTTGATTCTCTTCCATTAGATTTGGTTGTGATCTTCCCCATTTTGAACACTTGTGCATCATTCCCGACCCTTAAGATTAACTCACCTTCGGCAACATCAACTAAATCTTTTCAGGTTCTTAAAAATGGTCGACCAAGTATTAAAGGAATACGAGGGTCCATTTCATAATCAACAAAAACAAAGGCGACCGGGAAAGTGAAGGTGCCAACTTTAATGAACACATCTTTGGCAATACCAACGGGGTAAGCGAGAGTGCGATTTGCAAGATCAAGAGTCATCTTTGTTGGTGTAAGATCGGGTAATGATAACTTTTTCCAAACACTTAAAGGCATCAGATTTATACTTGCCCCGAGATCGGCTAAGGCAGTAAATTATTCGGTTTGGTCAAAAGTACATGGTAGCACAAAACTACCGGGATCTCCAAGTTTCTCCAGAAGTTCTTTAAGAAGGACGTCAGAACAATTTTCATTCAATCGAGTATTAACAAACTCGGCCATCTTCTCCTTCTTATTAAGCAATTCCTTAAACATCTTAACAAATTTAGGCATTTGTGTTAGAGCTTCAACAAGGCTAAAGGTGATGGTCATTTCTGAAATTTTCTTCAAATAGTTCGACACTTGAACGTCATCCTTGGTTTGCAGTTTGGCCTTGTCTAAGCGAGATGGATAAGGAATATTGGGTTTATAGGTGGAAGGTGGGGTTGGTGAAGGGTTCTTCTTGGGTACTTCGGTAAGAGGTGGAGACGGTAATGGAGAACTAATACTAGGCGTGGGAGTAGGAGGGATATTGGTGGTGGAGGAGGTGTAGATGGAGTAACTTGGGGATGGATAGATGGTCCTACTAAGGTTGCTCCACTGCGTGTAGTAATAGCACTCACATTCGCTCTTGGGTTGGTGACTGTGTTTGAAGGTAGAGAGCCCGAAGTAGAAGGTTGAGTGGTTGGTAAGAAACTAGCCATCATATTCTTCAAATCATTAGTTTGAGTGCTAAGGGAGGTTTGTATATCATGTCGAAGCTCGGATCTAATTTCATTACCTTGCTTAGTGATATCCCCTTTCAAATTGATAATTTGGCTTTGCAGATTCTTAATTTGCTCTCCTTGGGTTCTCATTAAGGCTTCAACATCTTGATTAATGGGTGGGGCTTGTTGAGCGGGTGGGTGATAAGGATTAGAAGCTCGAGGTGGGATTTGGTTGCTTCGATTGTAGTTGTTGGGGTTGTAGTTTTGAGGAGAAAAACCGGGTGAAAGAAAGTTGTTAGAACGGTAACTTAGCAAGTTACGATCATCTTGAGGTCGAGCTTGATGGTTTTCCGTTGAGTAGTTACCATAAGCCACATACACATTTTCCGGATTGGCTTGAGTAGAAGGACAATCAGTGTATGAATGAGGACCGCCGCAAGTCTCACAAGAAATTGCTACAGATTTAACTTTTGTTGATGATTTGTAGCCAAGAGTTTCATGTTCTTGCTCATTTTGACCATTGCGCGGGTCAATTCGGTGATATCAGGGTTTGAAGAAGTAGAAGAAACATTGACTCTCGGGTTATTCCTTGAAGATGCGGATGAATCCCAAATTTTGTGGTGAGTAGTCATGTTCTCTATAAGCTCTCTACACTCCTCGGGTCTTCTTTTCATAAATGTGCCACCGGCGGCTGCATTAATCGTATCACGATTACGAAAAGTCAAACCATTGTAGAAAGTATCAATTAATGTGACGGGGAGCATGTTATGGTTTGGACATCGATCGATCAAAACATTATAACGTTCCCAAGCATCGAAAAGTGATTCGTCAGGTTCTTGTGTGAATCCACTGATTTGATTTCGAAGGCTCGTCACCATGGATGGTGGAAAGTAGCGCGACAAAAAGCGTTGAGTCATCTCATCCCAAGTATGAATTGAATTCTTTGGAAGACGATCAAACCATTTTTCGGCATGGTGGGATAAGGTGTGTGGAAATAGGTGAAGGCGAAGAAAATCCATATTAACCCCGGGCAACTTCATGCTTTGAGTAACGGTAATGAACTTGTCGAGATGTTTGTTGGCATCATCATCCGGTAATCCTCAAAATGGACAAGTGTTTTGAACTTGTTGGATCATGTGATGCTTCAACGAAAACTCTAGAGCCGTGACTTGCATCGGCGCAATCGGTCCTCCTCGTCCATTCATGGTAGGTTGACAAAGCTCCTCCATCGTTCTAAGGTCGGGTGGTGGAAGAAAATTGTTGTTATTATTGTTGAGGTGCGGTGGGTTATTATTGTTGTTCACACCTGCCATATCTAAATCTTCACGAGTCTCGGGCTCTAGATAAGTTGAAGATCTAGTACGCATAGACCTGCAAAAGCAAAAGAAAAAGATACCAAAGAAATAGACAATATATATACACTATAAAAAATAAAAATCTTTTTGGATTTTTGAAAATTTTTAATTTTTATGGATTTTTAACAATTTTTAATTTTTAATGGTTTTTGAAAGTTTTTTTAGCAAGAAAAATAACGTTCACGAGTGAACGGATCCCAAAATTCAACGCATCTCTCACAGAAAACCGTTAATCTTTACGAAAAGAGCCGACAGAGGCGCCATTTAATACAAGATTTTTGCCCAGTATAAAAATATTATCGTCTGATCTTTTCGAATTGAGAAAGGGAAAAATGTGCGACTCAGTCGTCTTTTGGTGGAAACAAATAATTTGGTCATTGTAAAATAAATGTGCAAGACTTTAAACTAAATGACGGTTAATTAAATCTAAAACTAATTAAAATGTAAATGGTGCAATATTAAAAACTTTAAAAGGTAATTTAACTAAATGACTTAAAATGAAAGCGTGACGAAAAATAAATTTGGCTATGTAATAAAAATGTAAACTTGAAATTAAAATAAAGAAGAGCAATTAAAATGACTTAAAGAAAAATAGCGAGAAAATTAAATGCTTGAAAATAAGAAGGAAGTAAACAGAACCTGAGCCGGGATCCAAAATACTGTCACTATTCGGAATCCAATCTTACCCTTATCCTGAATAACAAACCTGCTGCTTATCCGGAATAAAACTGCCACTCTTATCCGGAATCACCAACGGTTTCTTATCCAGAATGTTGTTCTGCCTCTTATCCGGAATAATTCAACCGAATTCCCTTACCCGAAATATGGAAGAGGAAGGTTATCCGGAATAGTCAGAAAATGCCCTTATCCGGAATATTTGTCGAGATGCTTATCCGGAATATCCACTTGTGGCTATCCGGAATAATTTCCCCTGCGGCTTATCCTGAATACCCAGAAATTCCTTATCCGGAATACACTCAAGCTGTCACTATCCGGAAATTATTCCGGATACTTATCCGGAATCCAGAACTTGCAGCTTATCCGGAATCCTTTACCTTTCCCTTATCCGGAATAATCAAAAGTGCCCTTATCCATAATTCGACTTGAACTCCATATCCGGAATAATCCCCAGCGTGCTATCCGGAATCTTCACAAGCTCACTATCGGGAATAATTCCCAAGAGACTTATCTGGAATAATGGGGTTTCGAAGCACTATTCGGAATGATGGTCTTGAGGCTTTGTTCGGAATAAGAGGGTTTTACCAAACCCGGATAACCACTAAAATCAAATGAGCTATAAACTAAAATTAAGCTATAAACAAATAAGCACTTAACTAAAACTTTTACCAAATCAAACTTTAGAAAAAGCTATTAAACCAAAATTTAAAAACTTTTAAAAACACTAAATAACAAAAATATTTAAGATCAACTTTTAATAAAAATTAACTAATAAACACTTAATTAAATTTAAGAAAAACACAATAAGCTATAAAATCAATAAGCTAACACAATCATAAACATAAAAAGAATACCAATTATCAAACAAGCATAACCATAAGCAAATAAGCAATAAGATTAAATCAAGACAAGAAAGGTACAATGAGAGATTAAAATAAAACTTGATTAAGATAAAGATTCAATAATTAAAATAAAGACAAGAATTAAAAGCTTACAAATTTAAGGTGAAAGACAAGTAATTAAAGGTGCAATTAAGTAAATGACATGAAAAATAAAGGTGGAAAGACTAAGTTGTCAATTTAGCTAACACCTCCTAATGTGAGATTAGGAGGGTATTTATAGTGATTAGGGGGGTTAAGCATGTGGTGCTTCCTTCTTTCTTTCTTTCTCGTCTTCTTAATTCTTCGACTTTTTCGACTTTTTCTCGGGATTAATTAAACTCGTCTTGTAATTTCTTTTTTAATTTAGACTTGAGTTCTTCGTCTTTTTATTAAACTTTCGTCTTTAGACTTTTCTTCGATAAATCTTCAGAATAGGCCTTGGACTTCCGTTCTTTTTGCACTCTTGATCTTTTGACTTCGTCTTTTGTCTTTTTCTTCGATAAAAGCCCGTGAAAGCCCGTGTTTTCTTCCATTTTCACATTTTGGTCCTAAATCACAACAAAAACACAAACCACGCATAATTCCGCCATTTACGACTTAAAATACACGTTTTGGCTTAGTTATTATTGTAATTAAGTGGTAAAAAGATAAGTGTTTTCACACTTATTAAGACGGTTAAGGTTCGAGACACGAGAGCGGGTGCTTATAGAACACTGTATACAGAAGAAGGAAAAGAGATGGTTGTACAGGAAGAAGACAAAGTAATAACATACAAGGTTAGTGAAACATTTTACTGATACATGAATGACTCATACATGAGTCGCACTGACTCATGCATGAGTCAGTATGACACATATGTGTTATGCTCACTTATTAACATGTTTGATGTTTATGTTTAAGGTTCTACGTAATCCTGGAGATGGATCTGTTGAGTGTACGTGTAGGCATTTTATGCGTTATGGTTTTCTTTGTCGCCACATATTCTATGTTTTTGAAGAACCGTGATATTGAAGAGATTCTGGAGAAGTACATTTTAAGGCGTTAGAGAAGGGATTTGATACCGCTTTCATTAAGAAGAAACACAAATAGATATGGAGAGAAGAACGAAAAAATTCAGAGACTAACAAATGAGGCTAACTTCCACGTAGATGAGTGCTTGTTTTGGTTGAGTAAAGATGCAGAAAAGTTGGCGGAATATGTGCAAAAGCTGGATAAAATAAAGAAAGAATATCAAGTTTTAGTGCCCAAGCCCCCTTCAAGGAAAACAAAGGACGTTATTGAAGATATATATGCAATTGAGGAACCAAAGAAAAACCTTGTTAAAAATCCAACTGGGGCTAGGCTCAAAGGTGGTCGTAGAGGAGCGCGTATAAAAAGTGCAAGAGAAATAGCTATGAAGGCTAAAAAGAAACAGCCTCATACATGTGGTTACTGTAAACAGAAGACAAACGAGCATACAAAAATGACATGTCCACTAAATCCATACTATATCGCAAAACTAGCGAAGATCACTGCAGCTGCTAAACAACAAGCACAGGAAACAGGAGAATCAAGTACAACAACTATTTGAATATATGTTTTAAATTTTCTATTATTCTTTTACTGAACTATTGAAAACCAGGGTAGAATATTTGATTATGTTATGAATATTATGACTCCTATATGAGTACTCTTGAAACATATCTGAATTGAATACTGTGTATTGAATATAAAACCACGTGCTCATACATGAGTCATGTGACTCATGCATGAGTCACATGACTCATGTATGAGTCACGTGACTCATGTATACTAGTATATGAGTTACATGACAAAAATGTAACATATACTAGTATGACTCATGTATACGATATAACTCTTGCAACTCTTGCAAAAGGAAGAACCTAAAATCATGCCAATACCGCAAGAAATCCTTATACAAGATAACTCTTGCAACTCTTTGAGGCCTTGCATGAGTCATGTGAGTTGAATGTGTGATAGTAATATATGTTTGTATGTGTTTACATGACTCATGTAAGCAAGTCACATGACTCATGCATGAGTCACATGACTCATGCATGAGTCACATGACTCATGCATGAGTCATGTTACTTATGTATGAGTCACATGACAAACACATACAAACATATACCAACATATATTCATAAGCACTTGCACATAGTCATAGTAATATATGTTTGTATGTGTTTACATGACTCATGCATGAGTCACATGACAAACATATATACCAACACATATTCATAAACACTTATACATAGTCATAGTAATATATGTTTGTATGTGTTTGCATGACTCATGTATAAGTCACATGACTCATGTATAAGTCACATGACTCATGAATGAGTCACATGACTCATGCATGAGTCACATGACTCATGCATGAGTCACATGACTCATGCATGAGTCACAAACACATATTCATAAACACTTGTACATAGTCACTGTATGAGTCACAAACAATTTTATATGTGTTCAAAAACACGAAACGATATTGCACGTCTTGTTCCAAACAAGGTTATTCAAAGTCAAACTTAATATCATAAAGTATTACAACATAGATCCAACATTTCTAGACATCTAGTTTCTTCTTGGCAGCTGGTTTCTTCTTGGCAGCTACCTTCTCAGTTACTGGCTTCACGGCTGCTGCCTTCTCAGTTACTGCCTTCTCAGTTACTGGCTTCACGGTTGTTGCCTTCTTAGTTACTACTTCACCGGCTGCTTGCTCAACTCCTACTGCTGCTACACCGGCTGCAGCTTTCTCAACTGCTGGCTTCTTGGCTACAGCTTTCTTTGATGCAGCTTTCTTGGCTGCTTGCTCAACTGCTGGCTTCTCGGTTACAGCTTCACCGGCTGCAGGTTTCTCAACTGCTTGCTTCTCGGCTGCATGTTTCTCGGCTGCTGCTGCATTGTTTTCTTCGGATATATTTATAGGAGGATCACGCACATCCCTGTTATTGATGGCATTCAAAATGATCGAGATCCTTTTTTGCTCATCATGTGCCATCTCAAATTTGTAAGCCAAATCAAACATTTTCTGCCTTTCAGCATTGAAGCTCGTGCAATAAATTTTTTGTTGCATACCTGTACCTCAAGCGCTTCAACAGATTTTCCTGTATGCTCGACTCTTCTAACAAACCAACATCCCATTCTTCAGGAGCCACATCCTTATAAGACTCCAGATGTACCATCGCAAAGACACCACAATCCACTTCGTTATCCTTAGTAGTCCATTTCAAACGCGGATTGCGTCCTTTGAGCTTAGAAACAATACTATGCTTCGGATGATTAACTTCTTGGAGATATTTGGCGAATAATTGTTTCTACACAACAAACAATTTAGGGGAAAACATGTTATTTACAATGAAATGAGTCACACTGACTCATGCATAAGTCAAACTGACTCATGCATGAGTTAAGGTGAAAACAGATAAAACATTAATGACAATAATCAAGTATAGAACTTACCAAAGGATCACAGACTCGTTTGTACTTCGGTGCATTAGGATTTGGAACATGAATGTTATCAAGTATAATCATTGATGAAGGTTTCTTGAGGCAGAAAACAACAACAAAGAAATGATTTGAAGCGCAAACTGGAATGAAAACCTATTTTAAACAAAAAAAGTATTATATGTAAATTCAAAATGATGAAAACTTGATGCTTATATATTTAAAAAAGAATATAAAATTACCAATTCAGTATCGGATAAAGAAAGTGAAGCAGCATCATTTTTAAAATACGCAGAAATGACATTTGAAAACAATTTATACTGTTCAGCATCAAACATTATTTTGTCTATCATTCCTTGTACCTGCGTTTAACAAAAATACAGTATTAGCAAACAATGATAATAATTATTGAAAATCTAAAACATATAAATCATGTGAAACTTACAATACATCCAGTTGGCATAAAAACTCTTATTGGTTCTGGATTCTCTTTCCGTGACTCCTCAAAGTTTAAAATGGTAACCAAACAATTAACAACACTTGCATCTAACCACAACCCTGGTGTCAATGTTTCCAAATTTACTCGAACAGCTGATAATACATAACCATACACAAGATCTGCTCGGAAAATGGGTTCACTACACGTTTAAAAAAGAATAAATCATATGATATTCTAAAAATATGAAGTTTACATAAAGAAAAAGAAAAAAATATATATGCTTACAATTTTTCTCCTTCCATCGCAAATAAAGAATTACCCAACACAAACTTAACCCTTTGAAGCTTACTAGTATCACAACTCTGATGCATAAAAGGGGAAGGCAAGTATGGACACCGCTTAGCAAACTGCTTCCGTGGATCCACCTTTTTAGGAGTGCTAGGACGCACAGCATCGTCATTAACTAGCTCATCTTCAATAACTGGCTCATGATCCCGAGGCCCAAAATACGCATCCTCCTGAAATATTACAAAAACTTTAATACTGACTCACATAGTGTTAGTGACAAATACATGAGTCAGGCAACTCATGTATGAGTCACATGACATATACATGAGTCAGGCAACTCGTGGACTCATGTGACTCATGCATGAGTCAGGCAACTCATGGACTCATGCATGAGTCATGTGATGAGAAGCCAACTTATTAAAAAGTTAAAAACTAACAAGGATATAACAAAGTACATTAAGATATATGTCAACAAGAAGATCCATCACCTCTGCATACCAATCAATGTTCTCATCAATCCACCTATCATCAAGTATTATATTTTCATTACCAACATCTTCGTTACCATCAGGTTTAACGGCAATATCTATCAAAATAGAATCGCCAAAAACTCCTTTATATCTATCATACAACACTAGAAGATCTTCGTCATGGGGAAACTGAGTGTTGGCATTCTTCAACATGGTTTCAAGTTTAATTTTTTCTCTAGATATAAGAGAAAGCTTTTCTTCAATATCCTTCAACATTTTCTGTATATAAAATGAAAATTCATAAATGTTCAAATGTACAAGTGTTTATAAACACTTGCAAATTTATGTGACTCATGCATGAGTTTCCTGACTCATGCATGAGTCGCCTGACTCATGCATGAGTCAAGCGACTCATGCATGAGTCAGGAAACTCATGCATGAGTCACATAAAAATAAAAACATAAAATTAAAAATAAAAACATAAAATTAAGCTAATAGCAACCATTTTTTCAGTAGGAGGCACATTATCAGGCTTTGGAATCCCAACACTATCAGGCTTTGGAGACCCAATACTATCAGACTTTGAAACAAAACCCTCACTTTGTTTCGCTTCAGACGGAGTCCACTCTCCATACAATTCCAATTTGCCCATAACATCGTCATTTAATTCAACAGTTTGGCGGCTAGTCATGAGTCTTGTATTCCAACTTTGAATAGCTGGCCTCAACCGAATAACTGGAACCCATTCACACTTGGTAGAATCTAAATACAGAAGCTGTAAACAAAAAACCATGTTTGTTATCTGAAAAACATATATGTTATATACGATTAAAACAGAAAACATAAAAAACAGATTAAAAACACTTACAATTAGAAAACACAATGGGCCGTTGTAATAGCCAGTCAAAGTCCTCGGTAGTTGACTGCTTTCGAGACACCTGTGAATGTACCCACACCAGTCAATGTTCTTAATGTATGTATCTTCACGAATTCGACGAACAACAATCAAACTTGGGTAAGCATTCAATGTTGCACCTTTCCCAAAAACCAACGCAAAAAGCTCAAGAAAGTTGACTTTAAATATAAAGTCAATTTTATCCGCTTCAATCACCTTCAACGCGATATCAGCTGCACCGAGTTTTCTCAACTTCCTTGGCTCAAAATGTCTAATCCATTTCTTAACAAACTCATCATCCATATCTCTCTCAGGTAAATCAAAAATGCTAGTACCACCAAGAGGAACTCCTAGAATATCTTTTACTGTTTGAGGTGTGACATGAATCTTACCATTTGTAAGCTCAAGATTGTAGGTTTCTGGTTTAAACTTCTTAACCACAAACCTAGCCAAAATACTAGGTAATTTATCTATCTTGCGCAAACACAATGCACCAATACCAATCTCCTCCATGAATTATTCTATACCCGCCACATTTGCATCACGGACACATTCAAAAAAGGAAGTAGGTACATTCCTACAAAATAGAGGCAACGTACTATCATCCTCCTCCCCCTCCTCCTCCCCCTCCTTCATCTTCTTTGAAGGCTTTTCATCATCCTCCTCTTTTTTAACAGCCTTACGCTTCTTAGAAGGCTTGAACTCCTTTTTAACCTCCTTTTTCACTTCCTGTTTAACCATCTGTTTTTTAGGAGGCTTGACCTCCTTTTTAGCCTCCTGTTCCTTTTTAGCCTCCTTTTTAACCTTTTCTGTTAGCTGCTTCTTAAGATCTAACTTAGGCTGAAAATTAGATCTTAACCTTTTGCCAATCCTTTTAGGAATAATAATCTCCTCCTCACTTGTCTCCTCATCAATCTCATTCCCACTTCCTTCATCCGACCCCTGTTGACTTTCCACTTTCTCATCCTCATCATCACCATCGCCCTCAGCATCACCCCCACTCTCATCCTCATCATCACTATCGCCCTCAGCATCACCCCCACTCTCATACTCATCATCACCATCGCCCTCAGCATCCCCCGACTCTCATCCTCATCATCACCATCACCCTCACCGTCACTGTGACAACCCTAGATTTTGGATTTTTCACTTTTGACTGTTTGATGTTGATCATGTGCTTGGTGTGCGTTTATGTGTTATGTGCTCATATTTGAGACTTTATAATGATGTTAGACATTGTTTATGTAGTACATCGTATGTTATATGATGATGTGATGGGGTTGGTTCGTGCTCATGCGTTTATATGAATGTATAAATCATGGTATAAGTTGGAAATGAAACGAAATGAAATGAAATGAAATGAGTTCATAAATGAACTGCAGAAAAGTTCGGGTATCATTTTGATAAGGTTTCGTGTACGTATCGTATGTTGTATGTATGTATTAAGTATATATAATATGGTTAGGATAAGTTTTATAGTTACTTTCTATATTTAGAAACTTTTAGAAATGAAGGCTAGTTCAAAAATCGCGTAAAAAGTCGAAAAATTAGCAAAAGGGAACCCGGTTTGGTCCCGAATGTGTATAGGAGTATAAGTAAACATAAAATAGAAGGGGAAGAGTGTAAATATGATAAAACACAGAGAGGAGTCGAATTTGTGGGTCCCATAGCCTTAATTTTAATAATTAAATTAATAAAAAGAGGATAATTACCATTTAAAAGTCCTAATTGGGCCTAAACTTGTCCAGAAGGTTACCAAGGCTATATAAACACCCCTAGACCCCTAAAACGACTAATAACCCTAAATAAACCTAAAATCAGTCTAAATCTTCCATGGATATCAAAAGAAGTCGAAATTATGATTAGGGTTCATTAATTTTTCTTATTTCAAGGTAAGTGATCAACTAAACCTTAATATAATTTATGTTTTTATTAATTAATCATAATTGTATTGTTAATTAACCATCATTGAGATGATTAGGGTTTTATTAATTTTATGGAAAAATATATTAATTAAGATCCATTAATGATTTTAGGGTTTGTGTTATAAATTTAGGGATAATTAATGATGTTTAGAGGGTTAGTGCATAAAGGCGTAAAACAGTCTGATTTTTAAGACTGTCTTGTGTCGACTGTTCCGGGCAGTAGGTAGCACCTTTGGTCGAGTTTCTTTTTTTTTAAATTAAGTTCAGGGAGTCTACTTTTCAAAAATGTAAGGTTGGTCGATAATGGAGTTCGTGAAGGTCGTCAAATAATTTTTACAAAAACAGTGCACTGTTCAGGAATAAATTTTGATTTCAGGGATTTGAGTCAAAACCTAACCAAACGGATGAGATAGCCAAATATTTTTGATTTGTGAACTCTTTATAATGTATATAAAAGGACTGGAGGTTTTCAATAAAATTTATGGTGTTTAGGTCGGGGTTTTGGTGTCAAACATTTAGCATGTACGGAAACTCAGTTTTGGTGAAAACGACTTTTGGCGTAGAGACTAAACGAAAGGGTTAAACGTGTAATAAGAAAGTAAAATTGGTTTTTGAAGTTCTTAGATCATATAACAACATAACTCCAGTAGGGTAGGAGTCAAGTGTGGTGTTAAGTTCACTTCATGTGATCGTTTAGTGACTAGTAAATCGTAGCGGGGAAAAACTGGAATTTTACGTATAGAATAGCTTGTAGTGGGAGAACTAGATAGTGGGGATTCGGGGATTAGATTCATCTCCTTGATTTTTTTACTTAACTTGGGTGTTAAGACCTGAGCTAAGGGTGTCGTGTATGATTTTATAGGTTTGCTGGAGTGCTAGCTTGCTGTGCTATCAGGCGAGTTCATAGTCCCATTTTTACTAAGTTTTTAAATGTTTTCTTCTAGTATGGGATGGAGATGACACTTGTGGTGTTCTTAAAATGTTTTGGTACTATATTTTTATAAATGTTTGGACATAGATGTGTTATTGTGTGACTTGCGTGCTTATTTGTTCTCATATGTGCTTTGATATGTGTTATGATATGTGAATCTTGATTGTGTTATGATTGGGATTGGTACATAGATGTATGGGCGTCTATGGGACCAGTTGTGATGTGTGTGGTGCGTGGGGCATGATCCGTCCTGAGTTCTTGGTTCTGAGTTCTTGGTTCGTGGGGCAAGATCCGTCCTGAGTTCTTGGTTCGGGGGGCACGATCCGTCCTGAGTACTTGTGCATCGTCTCTTCGGAGGCAAGATATATCTCGACGGGGATATAGTTCATCTTCCAGAGGTGGTGTGGGAAAGATCCGGATAGTGTGGTGTGTGTTCTTGTGTGTGTGACGGGATACTACTTGACTATTATAGTGTGCTTTGTGAATTGTAGATGTGATTGGTACTTGGATTGAGTTTTGTTGTGGATGCATGTAGCATGATTATCACATTATGGTCCATTACTATAAATTGTTTTTCTTCAACTATTTACAGCGGTTGTTAAGGGTTCTTAAGATGTTTTGATAATTTAAACCTATGTTCTCACCAACTTTATGTTGACAGATTTTAGTGTCATTTTCAGTTGAGGTAGTTGAGGAGGATGATGTTAGAAGTGGCTAGAGTGTAGAGGCTGCTAGGATTGCATTAGGAGGATGCCCTTTCCTCTTAGATTTTATTTTGTGTCTTGATTAAGTGAACTTTATGGTACCTATATGTTTGATGTTTGTTCATTTGTATGTCTTTGGTAAGATAGGCCTGTTACCTACTTACCTAGACGCCTGCATTGTTGAGATATTGTTACGACATTTGTGTCGCCATTTATGATATTTCAATTTCATTTAGTTCTCTCTATAGACACGCTGTTGTTGTGATGATATCTATACGTCGCGCCCCATATTCCGCCATGGTGGGGTGTGACAGAATGGTATCAGAGCCAATGGTTATAGAGAATTAGGTTGCTTAGTCGCGTAGCCTAATCTATAGCTTAAGGGTCCCTGCATATAGGCGTCATATGAGTATGTGTGCATTTTATATTAATTGATGTGTTTGGATGTTATTTATTGCGATGTTTTGACTAGTATGAATTGAACCATAGTAAGTTCATACTTAGCTACATTTTATTTTCTTTACGATTTTTGACTAGTGCGGGTAGAACTATAGTCGTATACGCTAGTCATTGTTGGATTTCGTTTAATTACGTTTTCATGTTCTTTATACATTTTGAATTTAGTCTACGCTGGTTCAGCTGGACTACGAGTTTATTTGTTTCATGCATTGGCTATGTTATTTTAATACATGTGATTTTGGACCTTATGTTATGTTGTGGATTATGTGCTTATATGAGTTGTAGGATCTATGTGATTATTTGAGTTGGTAGACTGATGTGTTATGTGTAGTATTAATTCTTATAAGTGTCATCATAGGAGGGAGTGCATTAGTGAAAGGGGACTGGTATAAGTATGGTGGCCAACATAGTTATACAAGTACCACGACATCAGTGGATTCCTAAGTATGGTTGCATGAAAGAGGGTTAATACATGCTTGTATTGTATATGTTGTATGGACTTGAGTGTATGTACGTGTATGCCTATATATATGTATATATCCCTTCTACTTATCGGTTGTATTCTTAGGATGGTTTTATAGCTCTTCATTCTTTGGGATGTTCAACTTCTGTAGTAGCGCATTTATCGAGTCCTCATTTCACGTATTTGTTTGTACGGTACTTTTGGTGTAGAGGCTATTGAGAGGGTGGGGAATTCTTTTTGGGATCACGGTATCTTTTAGTTTGTATCTTATGTGGTAAAAGAAATGGAATTTGTAAATAGTTAAAATAGTTGTTGGTAGTCGGTGAAATAAGGGTTAAGTGTCGTAAGCGTGTTTGAAATAAGATGGGATATATTTTTTTAACATATAAGTATGGCTTGTTTATTATTATTATTTTTTAAAAAAAAAAACTAAAATTGGTTTTGATCACCTAAAGCTAATGATCTTTAGTTAAATTCTTGTTCTTATTTAATTAAATATGTTAAAATCATGTAATTACTCATATGATGGGTAAGGGTTTCTAATTTTCTGGAATTAAAATAAATTAGGTCTTGAATTTGGTAATTAATGAGGGGTTTTAGGGTTTCAAATCGTTTTTTTTTTTTGTTATAAATCGGAGTAGGCAGAAACTGTCGCTAAATTGTCAGAATTCTTCGCTAAACTGTCAGAAACTGTCGCTAATGTCTGGGCAGATTCTAGGTAAAATTCGTTTTGGTTATAACTTATTCGTTTTTAAAGATTTTTTGGTGATTCAAAAGCCTAAAGTTATGTACTCGGAGCGTACTTTTCAAATATTTAGAACGTATTGTCAATGGAAGTCAGTAGCTTGGTCGATTAATTGTACAACTGTCGAGTTCAAGATTAATTTTCGGACAACATGGTTTAAACTCGTGTTTTGGGTATTTTGGGATTGTGGACACTTAGAAGGCTAACATAGGGCTGCTTTGGGATAGGATTTTAGATGTATCCATCATAGAGATTGTTACATTAATGAAGAATGTGGGTTTTGGAGTCAATGTTGACGTGTGATATTGTGTTGTGTGCTTTAGACAATTGATCGTTCGTGAAGATACTATAGTTTTTTTTTCGTCAAATGATTACATAAATTACTAATGTGATACCATGGTTTTAGAACAACTAATATACATTAAGGTACAAAATCCATTCTGGGGTAAAATTTGGTTTTGCACAAGGTTTTAATAGTATGTCACCGGTCGTAATACGTTTCGGTTGTCGCTGGGTGCTTCTTGTGTCATTGGTCCGTTTTCATGGTTCGTTGGGAGTCGATACATGTTTTATGTTGAGTATCTTTTGGAGTCTCAGGTTTTGGTTCATATTTTTAAATTCTTTCACGTAAACGTCCGTTAGTTGTCCATGGGCTTGATCGTTTATCCGAAGTTGGGGGTCCTAAAATTTGTCTTGAGCTTATATTCATTGAGGGCGTTGTTGTAGTCATACGGATGATCCGGTTACGTTCTTATGAGAGAGATAGCGAGTTGGTTGTGAAATGAAGTTTTTTGAGCTTATGGAGTAAATCTCGGGATGAGATTTCTATTAGGAGGGAGTGATGTGACAACCCTAGATTTTGGATTTTTCACTTTTGATTGTTTGATGTTGATCATGTGCTTGGTGTGCGTTTATGTGTTATGTGCTCATATTTGAGACTTTATCATGATGTTAGACATTGTTTATGTAGTACATGATACGTTATATGATGATGTGATGGGGTTGGTTCGTGCTCATGAGTTCATATGAATGTATAAATCATGGTATAAGTTGGAAATGAAACGAAATGAAATGAAATGAAATGAGTTCAGAAATGAACTGCAGAAAAGTTCGGGTATCGTTTTGATAAGGTTTCGTGTACGTATCGTATGTTGTATGTATGTATTAAGTATATATAATATGGTTAGGGTAAGTTTTATAGTTACTTTCTATATTTAGAAACTTTTAGAAATGAAGGCTAGTTCAAACTTCTTTCCCCGGGATACTATTGGCTTACTCTTCTTTTCCTTCGGTGAGGATACCTTAGTTCCAATCGTTTGAGGAAAGTCGGCATTCTTAGTTGAAAGGAAAGGACTTCTACCATGAACGGACTCTTTGCCTTGGGGAAATCACTTCCTTGGCTTACTAATGACCATTTCGAGAAGAACCTATTTGAAGTCTAATGCCACATCTGACTCAACAGCTCCTTCTTCCTCTGAGAACTCGACTTGTACCTCTCCTTGTGATCGGGATGAGGTAGATGCCTCCCAGCCGGGGGGCGGATCGAATCGGAGTTTCCTTAGGTAGCCACCGACCTACAGTTATCCTTAAACTTCCGTGCTTGGTGGAGAAGAAGCGAACAAAGGTACGCTCGCTTGCTGTCTTGTTCCCGATCCGAAGCACCCCTTTTCCATTCATAGAGAGATCCAATCGTCAAAATCAATAAAAAGGCCATCATGGACCAAGATCCAAAGGGATCAATCTTGTTGGGAGGTACTGCCCAAGGAAAGGAAAAGGTGACTTCCGGATCAGGGATAATAAATAAAATAGAAACAAGATAAAATCGTATATCAAAACGACTTCTATTTTTGCTGAAATCCAGGGGCTATAATCGGCGATATTCTATGAGATCCGAGAGTATGGTAAGTAAGAAATTTATTTCTTACTTACCATACTCTCTATTAGTGCTATAGTAGTGTATAAAGTTGTACTTGACTTTCTAATAAAAAGGGTATACTATATTAACTTTTATCTTCAATTCAATATATGTAGTTATTAATCCATATCTAGAATTAATAAACCGGACTGGCTTATTATCTGAATGAGATCGGAAAGAGAGGAGGTAGCCCAAATCTTCCAATAGGCGCATACGAAAGGTTCTGAAAGAATTGAAAAAGCTCTGAAAAATAAACAACCCGACCTGAGGAACTACCAACAACGGAAGAACTAGCAACAGCGCCCATTCTGGGACGAGTTGGAAGAGGAATTCCTAATTCTTACACGGATGAGACTGCCTGAAAAGTGAGAAATTCTGACACCCATCATTTCGACAAGGATCCTTCTCTCAATCCAAATAGGCGGGGACAGGATTCGAACCTGCAATCTTCAGATCATGAGCCTGATGAGTTGACCATTCCTCTACCCCGCTTCATCCATTCCCATTCCAAAAATTCCTTCTACGAATAGTGAGAAAGATAAGAGTTTATCCAGTTGGGGCATAGAAAGAAGACCTGAACTCGGTGTTTCCTCAATCTGAATAGATCAATCTGGATTATAGTCCAGTAAGCCCGGAACCTGCTAGTGGGAGCCTGCAGGCAAAGAGAATGTTATCGCGTAAAAAGTCGAAAAATTAGCAAAAGGGTACCCGGTTTGGTCTCGAAAGTGTATAGGAGTATAAGTAAACATAAAATAGAAGGGGGAGAGTGTAAATATGATAAAACACAGAGAGGATTCGAATTTGTGGGTCCCATAGCCTTAATTTTAATAATTAAATTAATAAAAATAGGATAATTACCATTTAAAAGTCCTAATTGGGCCTAAACTTGTCCAGAAGGTTACCAAGGCCTATATAAACACCCCTAGACCCCTAAAAACGACTAATAACCCTAAATAAACCTAAAATCAGTCTAAATCTTCCATAGATATCAAGAGAATTCGAAATTATGATTAGGGTTCATTAATTTTTCTTGTTTCAAGGTAAGTGATCAATTAAACCTTAATATAATTTATGTTTTTATTAATTAATCATAATTGTATTGTTAATTAACCATCATTGAGATGTTTAGGGTTTTATTAATTTTATGGAAAAATATATTAATTAAGATCCATTAATGATTTTAGGGTTTGTGTTATAAATTTAGGGATAATTAATGATATTTAGAGGGTTAGTGCATAAAGGCGTAAAACAGTCTGATTTTTAAGACTGTCTTGTGTCGACTGTTCCGGGAAGTAGGTAGCACCTTTGGTCGAGTTTTTTTTTTTTAAAATTAAGTTCAGGAAGTCTACTTTTCAAAAATGTAAGGTTGGTCGATAATGGAGTTCGGGAAGGTCGTCAAATAATTTTTACAAAAACAGTGCGCTGTTCAGGAATAAATTTTGATTTCGGGGATTTGAGTCAAAACCTAACCAAACGGATGAGATAGCCAAATATTTTTGATTTGTGAACTCTTTATAATGTATATAAAAGTACTGGAGGTTTTTAATAAAATTTATGGTGTTTAGGTCGGGGTTTTGGTGTCAAACATATAGCATGTACGGAAAATTAGTTTTGGTGAAAACGACTTTTGGCGTAGAGACTAAACGAAAGGGTTAAACGTGTAATTAGAAAGTAAAATTGGTTTTTGAAGTTCTTAGATCATATAACAACATAACTCCAGTAGGGTAGGAGTCAAGTGTGGTGTTAAGTTCACTTCATGTGATCGTTTAATGACTAGTAAACCGTACCGGGAAAAAACTGGAATTTTACGTATAGAATAGCTTGTAGTGGGAGAACTAGATAGTGGAGATTGGGGGATTAGATTCATCTCTGTTAGCCTCAAAATATTGAGCCAAACAAGAATGCTCGGTCATATGTTTATTATGTATCGTATTTTAGAACGTTGTAATAGGTAGTATATTAGTCGTGTTATACGGGCTTAACTTTAGGCTAAAGTTCATTAATAAGTAACTAAAGCCCAAAAGGAAAGCCCGGCCCAAACCATATAGTCCATTAAGAAGCCCGCATGTGAGTGGACTATATATACTACCCTCCTAGCATGTTAGGAGGGTTGGTGATTCATTTTCTCTCTTAATCTAATATTCTACAAGTTAATCCTCTCTACTTTCTCTCACTACTTTCTCTCTCTAGAAATCTATCTCTTTTTCATCTATCTTCTATCTCTAATCATCTAAATATATGGGACAACAATTGGTATCAATTGCCATGGGGTAGATACGTGATTGGTTTTGATTCTTCTTTAGTAATTCGTGTATTTTTCTTGATTTTTAAGCTCTAATCATCACGTTTTTTGTGTTTTTGTGGAGTTAGTGAGTAGACAAATCATCTACATAGGCGTGGTAGTGATTTGGGTTACTTTGATCGGTTAAAAACACGAAATTTAGGGGTGTTTGGCTTGATTTTTGGAGTGAAATCACGTTTCCTATAAGTGTTCTTCCTTGTTCCTATTTTTTAGGAACTTTTGGTTCAAATTCGCATCATCTGTCCTAAATTCGCAACTTTCACCTGAATTGCGAAATTGAATCCGAAAAGTAATTGCGGAATTGTACTTGGAATTGCGAAATCTTGTGATTTTTAAGTATTGCGGAATCTTCTTTTTACCCAAAGTTGCGAAATCATACCCAAAGTTGCGAAATCATCCCAAAGTTGCGGAATTGTACTTTGTGCAATTGCGAATTTGAATATTCTCCCTATTGCGGAATTGTATGTGTATAAGAATTACGAATTTGTACTTTACAAGAATTGCGGATTTTAACCATTGAGTGATTGCGAATTTCATCCATTGCGAAATTAATTCACCCAATTGCGGAATTAATTCATTATTGGGAATTTGTGTAACTTTTTGACATGAAGAATTTTTAGACTTAGCCAGTATCTAGACTAGTTTCGGACTATCGTTTATTTTTTCCTAGACCATTTTTAGGCCATTTAAGCTTCAATTTCAAATTTTGGCGATGCGGAAAATTTTTCGACCAAATATCAAATTTTCGGACCAAAATTCAAATTTTTAGGCCATTTTTAGGTTTTATTTTTCGTTAAAATTTTCTATTTTCAAAATTTTTCCCTACTAGTTATTGGCTATTTCTAACTCGATTTCAAAATTTTGCATTTCAAAATTTTTTCAGTTTACCGTTTTGTCGGACTGAGGAATTTACTGTCGGGCTGAGAAAAAATCGGAATTTTCGGAATTGAAACCACAACCCAATCACACCATATCTACTTAAGATCAAAAGTCACTTCATCATCTGAAACACTCACTATGGATTCCAAAACACAAGATGTGCATGCACTCCAATCCATAATGTCGGTTGCAAAAGAACGATGCATGACACACTTTAGATCACTCCAGTCACACATTCAAGTTCTTTCAACTGACGAGTTAAAAGGCACTCGCGTCGAACTTGGATTCAAACGGGTATTCATGTCACTCACTGGTCAAGATATTGAGACATTCACAAGCACAATGCAACTCAATGCAGATAATCTTGAACAACAACTTGCAAACGATGACTTTCAAGAGGTTGAATCCATAGATGCCGTTTTGGTTCTTGAGAATCAGTTTCAGTAATTCCTTGATACACAGGTCTCTGTACACTATGATCGAGAATTCATAAACAAATATTTCTTTGAATTTACTCGGTTAGAAGTTCAAGAATTCAAGGAGACATTTCTTCAACACATGAGTGATGTAAGGAAGTCCATTGCTGAAAGAACACGTCAGAAGAACGAGAGCTATGTCGATGATGGTCAAACATTGGATGATTGTACGATTGTCACAGAACGCAGCGGGATAGAATCAGAAAAGCAGCATACCAGCAACAACTCAGGGAATGATCAAGCAGCCGATGATGCAGATATCAGACCCATTTACGATGAAGAGCCAATGGCTGAGGTACAATTAACTGCTCTGTATGATTCTCATATTCATGAGCTCGAAACTATGTTAGCTCAAAAGACAAAAGATTTTGAGTATGCCAAACTTGAGTTTTCAAAGAAACATGACAAATTTGAGGCCTACTTTGAAAAACTTGAAAAAGCAAACGTTGTTCTTGAACAAAAACTGGATCGTAAGATTCAAGATTTTAATACGGAAAAAGAACATTTTGTGAAACAAATAAATTTGTTAGAATCAAAGTTGGCTTCTCAAAATCTAAGTTCTCCGCCTGCTTCATTAAGTGAAATATTTGTACAACCAATCGACACTGTAGATAGTAATGACGCGAATGCTCATAACGGCATATTTGATAATATGAACATTAAGTTAGAACAACGTGTCGCTCAATTACTTCTACAAAATGAGCAATTGAAAGCTCAGATTCAGGAAAAGGTTTTTGCATTAATACCGGTGAAAAATGAATTAAGGAAGCTAAAAGGAAATAGTGTGGATACTAAATTAGCAAATACGTCAATCTTGGGGAAACCTCCTACTCAACCATTCAGAAACCGCTCAGTTGCTAGACAACCGAATGCGTTTAAATCTGAACGACCCAAAACATCAAACTCGAGGTTTGCATCCCAAGTTGACGTGCGTAGCAATTTGCCAAAAACAGTCACTCCACCATCTAGATCCCCTTTAATAAATTTTGCCTATGCTAAACCCAATCATATGAATGCTTCAAGCAACTCTAGAAATAGCTCCAAGAACTTGCCTCAGAGTAGTTCAAATGACACGGGTCATAAAAGCTATCTAGAGGATGCTAAGAAAAAGACACAAGCAAGAGATAGGACCCAACCGAAACCTAGGAGCGCTAATCACACATCCAGAAATTCTAGACCCTTCTATGATGTGCCCAAATCAGCCTATCCTAGGAACACTAGATCCTTCTCAGATGCTAAGCACTTTGTTTGCACGAAATGTAACAAATGTGTGTTTAATGCCATTCATGATGATTGCATCACGAAAGTCCTGAACAAGGTGAACAAAAAAGCTAGAGTCTCTCAAAGACGGAACCCTATAGGAAATAGATTTTCTCCAATTAAGTCTTCCGCTGTGCGTGAGAAAACTACGTTTCCTAGACCTTGTCTTAAGTGGACACCAACAGGTAGAATCTTCAAAACAACTGGTCCTAAATGGGTTCCTACTGGAAAGAGATTTCCCTCTAGCACGAAAAAGGTTCAAGGTGAACCCCCACATGGTTCTCATCAAGAAATCGCTAACCCACATGCAAGCATACAAACTACTGATGAAAGTGCAGGTAATAAAGTAACGGTTTAACAAGAACATAAAGGTTTTCCATACACATACCGTTCAACAAAAGACACTCTCAGAGTTTGGTTGCTGAAGAAACAGATATCAGAGAAATATGTGTCTCAGGGGTTTCACAAGTAAGCTACACAATGGCACTTGAACAAAGCAGTTTAAGTCCCGATCCACAACGACAAACGACTTCCGTTCACAACCGCACGGAACTCGGAACTCAAGACCATAACAATGAACCGTCAAGTTCAAAGTTGGTTCCTGAACATGTTCCTAGAGCAGATATGACAGTGGACACGACACTTGAAGATTTGGAAATGTTATATGGACCAATGTATGATGAATATTTCACGGGGGAGAAACAAGTTGCATCGAAGTCTTCCGTTGTCACTCATGATAAGAATGATGATACCTATCATCAACAACAAAAGGATACAACTTCATCTACTTCAACACGGGTTGCTACAGATTTACTTCCTCAGAATATCACATTAACAATCGATCCTACAACATCCACAACTACTGTCATTGCTCCAGAGAATACACATCAAGCAGACGATGCATTATCTGACGAAGACGAATTTATCAACCCATTCGGTACACCGGTACACGAAACTGGAGAGTCTTCTACTCGCCATGTTGATCCGTCAAATATGCATACGTTCTATCAACGACATCCTTCAACACATCATTGGACCCGAGATCATCCTTTGGTTCACGTAATTTGAAACCCTTCACAACCTGTTCGTACTAGACGACAACTAGCAACCGATGGCGATGTTTGTATGTTCGCACTCACTGTGAGTACAGCTGAACCGAAAAACATCAAAGAAGCCATGGCTGATCATGCTTGGATTGAATCGAAGACGGATGAACTTCAACAATTTGAAAGACTTAAAGTCTGGGAACTTGTTGACAGACCATACGATGTGACTCCATTAAATCTTCGTTGGATCTGGAAAAACAAGATGGATGAAGAGAATACGATCATCAAGAACAAAGCTAGGCTAGTGGCTAAGGGGTATGGCCAGAAAGAGGGAATTGATTTTGATGAATCATTTGCACCAGTTGCTCGCATGGAAGCGGTCAGGATTTTCCTTACTTATGCTGCACATAAGGGATTCACTGTCTATCAAATGGACGTAAAGACGGCGTTTCTTGACGGTCCTTTGAAGGAAGAAGTCTATGTCACGCAGCCGGAAGGATTCGTCAATCCTCATTATCCTGACAAGGTGTATCGTCTCCACAAAGCACTTTATGGACTCAAGCAAGCTCCAAGGGCGTGGTACGACGAGCTCTCAAAATTTCTGGTATCCAAAGGTTTCTCAAAAGGTTCCATTGATCTAACTTTGTTCACTTATAAATATGGGGATGACATTTTGTTTGTGCAAATTTATGTCGATGACATAATTTTCGGGTCTACAAACCCAAAACTTTCAAAATGGTTTGAAAAAGTAATGCACAGCAAATTTGAAATGTCAATGATGGGCAAACTAAAATTCTTTCTAGGAATTCAAGTTCACCAATCCCCAAGTGGTATCTTTATAAACCAAGCTAAGTATTGTCAAGAGATAATCAAAAAGCATGGTATGACTTCATGTGACCCCGTTGGGACACCTTTATCAACCACATCGCTAGATGCTGACTTGGAGGGATTACCCATAGATCAAACGAGATATCGTTCCATGATCGGGTCCCTCATGTACTTGACAGCAAGCAGACCTGATATTTCACATGCTACGTGTTATTGTGCACGTTATCAAGCATGACCCACTAAAAAGCACCTCAAGGAGGTTAAACGGATATTTCGGTACCTCAAGAATACCATTCATTTGGGACTCTGGTATCCGAGGGAAACCGGTTTCTTTCTAACGGCCTATTCAGATTCTGATCATGCAGGGTGTCTTGATACACGAAAAAGTACTTCTGGTGGTGCACAATTTCTAGGTCAAGATAAGCTTGTGGGATGGTCTTCCAAGAAGCAGGATTGCACGTCACTTTCATCAGCCGAAGCGGAGTATGTGTCTCTATCTGCGTGTTGTGCTCAAGTTCTTTGAATGAGAACACAACTCACGGATTATGGCTTCCACTTTGATAAAGTACCTATGTACTGTGACTCAAAGTCGGCCATAGCCATCTCCTGTAACCCGGTACAGCGTTCCCGCACGAAGCACATAGATGTCAGATACCACTTCATAAAGGAACAAGTTGAAAGAGGTATCGTTGAATTATACTTTGTTGGAACGGATTACCAATTAGCCGACTTGTTTACGAAAGCTCTGTCGAAAGATAGGTTTGAGTACCTCGTTAGGCAAATTGGTATGAGATGTTTGACTCCAGCAGACCTGGAGATTCTGGCAAAGGTGCCTGCTTGATTTATCTATCAAACATCAACTTGTAAATATCTTTGAAAAAGCAAAATACAAAAATATAAAACACATAAAAGCAAAACACAAAATTAAAAAATCTTTCAAAATCCAAAAATATTCTTCTCGACATGTCTTTCAGTATCGATAATATGGACGTGCCTAGAAATGTCGCTCAACAACGACACGGGTGTGTACATAAAGCTCGAATGAAAGTTGTAAATATTTTTCAAAACATGTCATTTCTTCTTTTAATAAAGGAAATTGTCTATTTTGGACAATATTTCCAAACAACGGGTAGAGCAATCTATCACGGGTTGAGCTTGTCACAAAACATTCAACGTTTTGAGCTCAACACAATGGCTTGTAATCACTTTCAGATTGCAACCCGGAACTATATTCACGGGGGAGTGTACGATTTCGTGCTCTTACCCTTAGCAAAAGAAGTTAACTCTTCTTACACTTGAGTGGATTCGTCAAGACATTCAAAGTCTATGAACTCAAGTTTATGCTTTAGAAAAACCTCTTCGACAAAAAGAAATAGGATTTTTTCAAAAAGCGTTGAACACAATTTTTTCAAGAATTTCTCAATGATTATTCAAAATCTTTCAAAAATTGTGTGTTCAACAACTCCCATCCTCAAAAAGCGAAATGTGGATCATATCCTCACAATGACAATTCAATTGGATCAATTTTGAGGGGGAGCATTTTAACTTCATGCAAAAGATTAACACATCTTTCTCCTGGAGATTTCAAGACTATTTTTCAAAATATATTTTAATCAAATTTGGTATCTCTAATATCAAAATATTTTATATATTAGAGATAGGGGGAGAAAATGTGATTAAAATGTGATCTAATATAAGACTCAAGCACGTTAACTCTTACCCACATGTGCAAAATGTTTACTTAAATTCTTTCGCATTTAAATGCACATGTGAAGGGGGAGTTTTTCTGAAACGACAAAACTAGCAAGGTGTCAAATGTTTTTCATACACTTTGTTAGAATTTGAAGTGGTTTTCATGGTTACGATCAAATACCCACAACATCTTTAATTCACGAAGTTATTGGTGTCAAAAGGGTGGTTAGGTTTAAGTCCTATGATCCAACCAGAACCGGAGGGATCTTCCCAGGGACAATCCAATAGACTATTAGAAGTCCTTAGGAAAGATGGAGTAGAATGTGAACGTAGCTGAATGCCGACTAAGTACTGATGCTAGCACTGGAACAATCACAACAAGGTGTTAGTAATGATGTCTTGGTAAGCATTGAAGGGGTTGAAGAATGAAAAAGAAATGTAAGGATAAAGGGTCTAAAGAAAGAAGCCCTCCATACAACTTAGGCAGAAACCGGGTCAACTCATCATGAAGACAAACTCATCATGGACCCAGTGATGTGAAACACAACCCTTTCCTAGCTACTCAGGCTTCTCTCAAAAGAAGTTTGTTTTATTGTCACGGAGATCAACACGACTTCTATTGACTTTCTCACTCCGAGATAGTTGATAATGAATAGGTGGCATCTGCTCCAGCCTCCGACCACTAAAAGTGCACAAATCGAGTCTAGAGCCAAGAGATCAATCAAATCTCGTTAGGACACACGGATGAAGATCAAGAGAGTCCTACGCTATATCCTTGCGATATTGCTAGAACACTCAGAGTGATACTACTTAGTAATCACAATGATGAGTGGAAATCCTTCCAGTGTTAACATCAAACAGCACTGCGGTAGGTCATATGCAAGATTCTTTATGAATTGAACATATGTAAAACTGAAAAGCAACAGTGGTTTGATTCTGAATTGATTCAAACTCGTTTCAGGTTTCTACGCAATATCTTTATGGTCTTGCCAGAACATTCAAAGTGATATTCATTAATATTCACAGTGACGAATGGAAATCCTTCTAGCGTCAACCTCAAACAGCGCTACGGTAGGTGACTTGTGAGATTATTATGAATCAAACTTGTGTCAACTGGAAAGCAACAATGGTAAGATTCTTAATGAATCAAACTTGTTCCAGGAATTTGAATTGACGACTTTAATCAAGCGGATATCTATCCAATTGATTCACTCTTTATGTTCGCAGTCTTGCTTTGAGACGGTCGAGTAAAGAGAACGGCTTGTACAGCCGCGAAACCCTGTCAAGGAGATTCTTAATTGAATCTACCTGATCACAGGTACGATATTTAATATCGTATAACGGTCTTCACCGACCGGAGGTAAAACGCTACCGATTTAGGACGAATGTCAAAGCCATTCAGTCCGTGTCTATGTTTTGTCTCGAGAAGGTGGCGTCACGGTGTACACAGCAAAGTCAATGATTCAGAAACCACATACTCATGCCTAAAGACATATTCAACAATTAATAGTGTGAGCATGTGGATGAAGACACAAGATCGCAAGATGGCAAAGACAAGTCAAGAATGATTTGAAGATCTCAAGCTTAAAGACAAAGTCGAAAGACAACGACAAAGGCTCAAAGATCACAGCATGAAGGAACAAGACTACCATTACACGTTCAAGACTCATTTATGGCGAGATTAGTAATCTCTACAAATTTCCTAAATGACCAAGGTTTATGACCTCTCATTGGGGGAGATTGTTAGCCTCAAAATATTGAGCCAAACAAGAATGCTCGGTCATATGTTTATTATGTATCGTATTTTAGAACGTTGTAATAGGTAGTATATTAGTCGTGTTATACGGGCTTAACTTTAGGCTAAAGTTCATTAATAAGTAACTAAAGCCCAAAAGGAAAGCCCGGCCCAAACCATATAGTCCATTAAGAAGCCCGCATGTGGGTGGACTATATATACTACCCTCCTAGCATGTTAGGAGGGTTGGTGATTCATTTTCTCTCTTAATCTAACATTCTACAAGTTAATCCTCTCTACTTTCTCTCACTACTTTCTCTCTCTAGAAATCTATCTCTTTTTCATCTATCTTCTATCTCTAATCATCTAAATATATGGGACAACAATCTCCTTGATTGTTACTTAACTTGGGTGTTAAGACCTGAGCTAAGGGTGTCGTGTATGATTTTATAGGTTTGCTGGAGTGCTAGCTTGCTGTGCTATCAGGTGAGTTCATAGTCCCATTTTTATTAAGTTTTTAAATGTTTTCTTCTAGTATGGGATGGAGATGACACTTGTGGTGTTCTTAAAATGTTTTGGTACTATATTTTTATAAATGTTTGGACATAGATGTGTTATATTGTGACTTGCGTGCTTATGTGTTCTCATATGTGCTTTGATATGTGTTATGATATGTGAATCTTGATTGTGTTATGATTGGGATTGGTACATAGATGTATGGGCGTCTATGGGACCAGTTGTGATGTGTGTGGAGCGTAGGGCACGATCCGTCCTGAGTTCTTGGTTCTGAGTTCTTGGTTCGTGGGGCACGATCCGTCTTGAGTTCTTGGTTCGGGGGGCACGATCCGTCCTGAGTACTTGTGCATCGTCTTTTCGGAGGCAAGATATCTCGACGGGGATATAGTTCATCTTCCACAGGTGGTGTGGGAAAGATCCGGATAGTGTGGTGTGTGTTCTTGTGTGTGTGACGGGATACTACTTGACTATTATAGTGTGCTTTGTGAATTGTAGATGTGATTGGTACTTGGATTGAGTTTTGTTGTGGATGCATGTAGCATGATTATCACATTATGGTCCATTACTATAAATTGTTTTTCTTCAACTATTTACAGCGGTTGCTAAGGGTTCTTAAGATGTTTTGATAATTTAAACCTATGTTCTCACCAACTTTATGTTGACAGATTTTAGTGTCATTTTCAGGTGAGGTAGTTGAGGAGGATGATGTTAGAAGTGGCTAGAGTGTAGAGGCTGCTAGGATTGCATTAGGAGGATGCCCTTTCCTCTTAGATTTTATTTTGTGTCTTGATTAAGTGAACTTTATGGTACCTATATGTTTGATGTTTGTTCATTTGTATGTCTTTGGTAAGATAGGCCTGTTACCTACTTACCTAGATGCCTGCATTGTTGAGATATTGTTACGACATTTGTGTCGCCATTTATGATATTTCAGTTTCATTTAGTTCTATCTATAGACACGTTGTTGTTGTGATGATATCTATACGTCGCGCCCCATATTCCGCCATGGTGAGGTGTGACAGTCACCCCCAACGTCACCATCACCATCACCATCACCCCCACTCTCATCCTCACCATCACCATCACCCCCACTATCATCCTCACCATCAACCCCACCATCACCCCCACCGTCACCATCACCCCCACTCCCACTCACATTCTCACTCTCACTGCCACGACCACTACCACTATCCTTAAGACCAGTCAAAACCTTCGCAACATCCACATCAGTTTCTTTTACCTACGCAAAATCCACATCAGCCTGAGAATCCACATAAAACTCAAAACATCATATAAACTTGACATTACAATGTCTGTTTTTGGGTATCCAACTCATGCATGAGTCATCTAACTCATGCATGAGTCAGCTAACTCATGCATGAGTCACCTGACTCATGCATGAGTCATAATGACAGAAATAGATATATCAACTGCTAAAAACAATTTTACACTTTTACCTACGCAACTTCAACATCAGTCGCTTTTAGACGCTTATTGGAAGGATGGGGAGCAGGTTTTGGCAAATCAAGGTCAGTTGTAACACTTGAATGTTTACGTTTAACAAACTCAAATTTAGGAAGTTTTAGATTTGTAGGAGGTCGACTCACTTTTGGATTTATAGGAGGTAGATTATGTTTTGGAAACGGATTTTTAGAAGGAAATGGTTAATTATGTAAATGGATTGGAGGTAGATTATGTTTTGGAGGTGAACAAGGTTTTGTTTTATCCATTTCTGTTAGCTCTGCAACAAACAGATATAAATACTAATTAAACATCATATAACCGTAAAATTACTAATTAAACATCAAAACAGCTACTAGATTAAACCGTAAATTACTCATACATCAACAACATAAAAAAAGCATATAATTCATATTTTACTCATACACCAATTTAAAAAAGCTGATAAAATACTAATTACACAATTTAAAAAAGCTTATGAGTCACTAATAAGCAAATAACTCATGTATAAGTCACTAATAAGAAATAACTCATGTATAAGTCACTAATAAGTCATGTATAAGTCAACAAAACTCATGTATAACTCATATATAATCAAAAAAACTCATGTATGAGTCACGAATAAACAAATAACTCATGTATAAGTCACTAATAAGCAATAAAACTCATACATAAGCAACAAAACTCATGTATGAGTCACGAATAAGCAATAAAACTCATACATAAGCAACAAAACTCAATGTATAAGTCACAAATAAGCAAATAACTCATGTATAAGCCTCTAATAAGTCACTAATAAGCAACAAACAGATATGAATGAATCATACTCTGACTAATCGACGAGTACCACTAACATTACGAGTCGCCACTAACATTACGAGTCGCCACTAACAAACAGATATGAATGAGTCGCCACTAACAAACAGATATGAATGAGTCGCCACTAACAAACAAATATTGAAAATGTAGTCGCCACTAACAAATAGATATTGAAAATGTAGTCGCCACTAACAACATATAACCATAACAAATAACCATAACAACTGATTAATTATAGGGATACCATAACAAATAACTGATTAATAATAGGCAGATCAACAAATAAGCATAATAAATAATAAATAATAAATAATTAGAAAAATAGGGTTAGGGTTTACTAACCCATCGCATTAACAGCAGCCTGAGCCAGTTCTGCACGAATATCAATCGGAATCAATGGCGGAATCAACTAATTAGGGTTATATTAACATCAAAAGTTTCTAATCGGAATCAATGGTGTGTGTGTTTTAATGGCGATGATAAATGGATTCTCCGGCGGAATCAATGATGTGTGTGTGTGTGTGTTTTAATGGCGGATTGTGTGTGTTTAAATGGCGGCGATGTGTGTGTGTTTTTTCCGGCGATGTGTGTTTTAATGGCGATATAAACGATTGAAATGATAAAAACGGTTATTAAATGAATGAGGAATATAAAACGGTTATTAATATGTGAGTGGGGATTTTTTTTTTTAATTTTGGCCGTTGGATGATAAATAGATTGGATGGTATTGATCAATCCATTAAGACTTTGCAAAAACTAGGGACTTTATAGAACTTTTGGCATTATCAGTATTACTCCAACATTCTTTTGATCAAAAACAAGCACTCTTTTTCGTGATCTTTCAAGCAAGATAAGTTCAGTTGTATAACAGCTTTGGACGTTGTGATTTTAAGAGAATCATGTTCAACACGAGTATCGTCTCGTAATAGTTACTCCTTTCATTTACTATTCGTTTTTCAATTTCTGTTATTTAATTTTTTGTTAATTTAATATTAGTAACTGAATTTATTTAATAAAAGCATACATATTTTCTTACATAATCCACATCTTAAACCTACCAAATCAAAGTAATTAAAAATTTGGCAAACTAAACTGACCATTAATTAAGAAGAAATATATTATAGAAGGAAGATCGTCATAATTTGGCGAATTGGTAATACCGTAATACAATACAAGTAGATTAACAATCATTTTTTTTCTTATTCTAGACGCCCCCTTCTTACCATAACACACTAACAGGAATCATACATTAACATCCGGATTAATGTTTGATTGTGAACAATATATAATCGCTGTTTATTGTAAATAAAATAAGGTGAATAAACAACGTGATTAACGTCTTCTGGCTGCAGTTTCCCTTTGGCAGTTGAAAAAGACGCCAGCAACAGGCGATCCAAGTTGATTTTGATGCGCGAAACTACGAGTGTTGAAATTGTGCCTTGACAATGGGCTCGTAACACTTTGCCTTCCCTTTTGTTTAAAAAGCAGAAACACAAACCTATGGATTCCTATGTTTGGCCTTGGTATCTCATAGCCAACTACCTCTTTTCCTGTTTAACAACATTAATAGTAACAAGTATGTTACATGAACAATCCATTTTCAGTCAGATATATCACTGTAATATACGTACATCAATAATTACTTTATCTTAGATGTACATTTCATGCACGTGTCATAAGAGTGGATATGCATACAAAGTATCCATAAACCCACCTTTCATCTGATTGAAGGGTCAAGTTAGTAAAAAACTTGGTTGCTTTTTATTGTATATCTGAATTTGCAGAATATAGTTTTGGCATGTATGAGGGTTTATATATATATAAAGGTTTGCCAAAGGAGTATTACAAAACAGGTTTCAGGAGGTTTCAAATTAACCTAGGCCATGTAAGGGGCCATAATTTTGTGGAATCAAGTCTAGATAGAAAATATGCTGGACGTAATTGAGTTAATTAGTGATGAAATATCTAGGTAATATATGTACGTACTCTATCAAATTTTAATGATCTCGGGTGATCCCACGTTAGAAAGCTCTTGAACATAAATGAATAATAATTAGGTAAATATATCAGTTATGATTGAAATAATTGAAGGGTTAGTGTGAACTAGATCCAGATTGATCGACATATTTGACACAGTCACATCTATATCAAGGTATACAAGATTCATGGATTCAGAGTCTCGAAAACATAAATGATAGAAAAAGAAATGAAAGAAGGTACCAAATGAGGAGTCCGTTGTGCCTGGGATGTCTGTGACAATCCTGTGAAAGAAGAAATGGTTGTCAACATATTATTGGTCTAAAACTGGTAAACAACATGAACCTGACATGTTACTTTTTTTGTAGACCCCCTTTAAACTATGCAATTGCTTTCTTCTTTTCCTTTGTTCAGATATACATTTGATGTGTTCAGTTTCAAATTCTCTGGTCAATATTCCACGGTTACTTGAACCATATCTAGCCTCTTGCTTATTTTCTACTATTATACTATTGCTAAATGACCCATCAAAGACCTTTCCAGATTTAGAATCCAAAACTATATTAGCAAGGGAGACTATGACATGAGATACCTGCTTTATTATTTGCTGTTTTTTAGTAAAAATTTACAAACAGGTTGGAATAAGTTTTCGTGTTCGTGGTGTTGCTAAGGCAGACAATGAGCAAGAGCTCCATAAAATATGCTTTCTAGCATATCTTATGAAAAAGTTTATAATTTTTTCATGTTATATTATTTTGAATTTCTTATTTTATAAACCTATTAACATTATAGATAAACTTGATAAAATTTTATAATTTAGTAAAATATAAATGAGTTACATGTATTTAATTATAAAAAAAAATCCATAAACTTAAACTTATTTTATTTCCTGTCACCATAAAATTCATCTCATTATAGTTACTCAATTTATAAACCTTTTTAAAAAATATAAATTTTTTCATAAACCTTTGTAGCCCTAATATGCGAAGATGCAGCTAATGACAGAGGTGATAAGATAAACATCTATATTTATACTATTATATAAAGTATTTAGAACTTTCTTAAAATAGGAAGGATAAAAATTCAGACTTTTTACCTACTAAATAAAGCAAGTTGTTGATATTTTCATCAATATTATATATACTACAGTGTAATATTTTCTAACAACCTTTTTAACAAACTTTGTAACAACCTTTTGTAACAATATTTTTTCTTTTAAATTAAAAAATCTTTTTATTTATTTATTATTTTTATAATCTAATTTCACTATATTTTTTAAAATTTTGTGTTTTTTAATTCGATATCCATTTTGATATTTTTTTTTATTAACTTTTAATCTTTTTCAACTTTAGTGGGTTTTTTAATTCGATTTTTTAGAAATTTATAATAAGTAAAAGACTAATATTTGTTAGTCTCAAAATTCGTTATTAGGTACTCGTCGTCGCATTGCGCGAGTACCGTTCTAGTATAAAGAAAAGAAGTCGGATATGTTACTTTTATCTATTGTAAAAATATCCAATAAACTTTTTAACTTGACCACAAATTTACATTGTATAACAGGAACAACTTCGATCTAGCTAAAGACTGTAAAGTGGATGAGGAAAGAGTGTAAAGTGGATTTTGTTGGGCATTGAAGATATTATGTCTAACAATAATTTTCAGAATTATACATTTTGTGCTTTATGGCAACTTGGTCTTTCTGGCAATTTATAAAGTGAAAAAAAAAAACTAAACCATTCTACTAGTAAAACATATTTACCGTAAAAGTAATTATATTGTTTAAGTTGATATATGATTCATTATCAACATAACATTGTTAACACATAACACCATCATAAAGGGTCAAGTTTTATACTTCTGGAAAGTTTTAAATCAGGTTTTAGTAGACAATAGGCTGGATTGTAAGTATAATCATGCATTGTTTAGTTTAGCCAAGAATCAAAGCCATGTTTTATTTTCTTTCATGTACAAATGTACATATTCTATACCTATCACAAGACCAAACAAATGTTTAAAAAATGAAATAATTTCATAAATCACCTTACTTTTTTAATTAATTTCATATATAATATAACCTTTGAATGTATAATTTTTTTTATGTATGTTTGGGTAAATACGTAATTTTCCAACAAAAATTGTGAGGAGATATGAAATAACCCATTAAAAAATTAAGAATCAAGTTATGAGTTGCATTACACAATTTTTATCATTTAATTAATGTAATGTTTGTCATTTAGTTTTAGTAGAACTACATATATAATACGAAAATCTACACATAGCTCGTAGCTACCATAAAACTTCAGGATTCCATCTCAAAATCAAGCTTTTTTTGCTATTAATATCACAAGAGCTAGTCAAAAACTTCAAAATCAAATCTTCAGAGGTTAATTTATGTTTTCTTTACTTCATGGTACGAAAAGTAAAACCAAAATAGAAAGTAGTATTAGATCTTTGTATAAGAGCTTTGAAACCATCTTACATATTTAAGGTTACATGTAAAATGATCGAATCGTTTTTCTCACTGGCATCTTGCTAGATATTTTTAAGGAATTACTGTTTAAAGAAAACATGTGAAATGAATGTCTTGCATACATCTCGTAGATTAGTAACACGCATGGTGGTGATATATATAATGAGTCCCATACGAATAAATGCAAGTTTTATGAATGTGAAATGATGTCACTCTCTAGGGCACATCCAAGCAATGTAGACTTCAAAAGTTTTGAATAAAATTTTTATGAAGAATGGAATTCAAGTAACACAGATCGAGTTAAACATAAGAATCTAATCATGCTGAAGAAACAGTTTTTAGCTATACCAGTGCAAGTGCTCTCTCAGATATGGATCACTCGGGCCAGGAACATCCGGGTCTGTCATAATCTGAAATTTAAGACACATTTATACTTGTTCAGTTTAGCAATACAAAACTGAAAAGCTTTGATGGAAACATATTTCTAGCTCATAGCTAGGTTTATTTAGAAGATTTGAGTTTAAAAAGGGATCGATTTTCGTTCTATATTTAGGAATGAGAATTATACGTACCAGGGTAAAGAAGGACCTCATGTCGCCACCACGAACTTCAACCTTAGGTTTAGCTGTGACAGATGAAGGAAAGAGCTCATGACCATTATAAACTTGCTTTGATGAGTTGTATGTTACAGACATATCAACACATGGAGTGAAAGTGTCCACTACATCACCCACCACCCTACCGACCACGAGAGGATCTGACATTTTAGCCATTGTACCTTACAAATACTTGGTTCAAGAAAGAATTGATTGATAATAATTTGAGACACTGGCTACCCCTTTATATATATTTCTGGAGTTGGGAAACACTTCTTACTTTTACTTCCCACAATGAGCTTTTAGTCATTCTTTGTTTTATTCTTGGGTTTAGTTGTCCTTAGTTTATTCTTTTAAAACCATAATATAATCGAAAAGGTTTAAATGATTGAATATCTAGCATTGCGAGAGAAGATATACCGTGAGAAGAAAGTATACAGAAGGTGTAAAAATGATTGTTCGCTAATTACATTCATCTATTTTCTTTTTGAAATAGCTAAGTTCACATTAAAAACTAACCAAAAGCTAGATAAAATAATTAAATAAGTTTTTTACAAGCAAGTTTAGGGTTATCAATCCACTCAAACCATTTATGGTTTGAGATATTGCTCGTGTGAGTAATCCATGAGTGAGGTAAGATCCAAATTTCATCTCAAATGATATCAATCTCTCACAAGGAATCATGCCACCACCAACGACCGATATTCGCTAGTAAATATCTAAATTTAGTTGGTAAAAGGTATTATCAACAAATCGAAGTTGTGGGAAATACGCTTGTTGGTAAATTAATAATACCAACCACGTCCTTTCATCGTTGGTAAATTACCAACTAATATCTTTGTTGTTGCTAAATTTCACAAACATACCAAAGTTGTTGGTAATTATAAAATACCAACAAACTCTTTTTGAGTTGGTAATGTTAAAAATTGCAACTATAAGAGTTGTTGATAATTTCTAAAAAATAGCAACTGCATTTGCTGAAAAGGATTTACCAACAATATGAATCGATTCTAGCCGATTATCTCCTGGGTATTTTCTACCTTAAAAGTGCACGCCACAAATGTAAATGACAACCTCACAATAAACACAAGTTATACATCAATTGCACAAGGTACAAATAACAATCAATACCGAGTTTGGTAGTTCATGATCTTTCCAAGATAAATAAAAGTAGCTAGAATTTAAATATTAACAAAAAGATTACAAGATAATCAACCTTAATGTTTAGTAAGGAATACAAGAAATGGTTAAATGGATGACTCAAATAATTACTCATTAGATGGTATGTTAACTTGTTGCATGTTTAGTGCCTTCAAGATCTCCTTAATGCTAGCTTTAAGGCTTGCATTTTCCATCTTCAGTGTAATGATCTCAGATTCATTATTGCTTTCATTGGTAGCTGAAGTGGATGAATGAAAAGTAGATTGTTTGGTGGAAGATGGTTTTACCTGCCTATGTATGTTTTGAGGTTCTTCGGTACTTCCAAATCCATACACGATTTCCTGTGGATCACCAATAGCATTTTACACAAGCCTGGGCATCGAATGCAGGAGCAGCAGGATGTGGTGGATTAACATCAGTCACAATCCCTTCATCACTTATCTTAACTTCAGCTACATTCTTTTCTTTGACAATGTCATGATACTTAGAATGAACATTTCTTGCCCTCGCATCACACCATGCACCATCACATTTGTTTAGTTTATGCACCTTTTCAAAAAAACTCAATTTCCGTTAGGTCTACCCTTGTTCATCCCTTTACAAAAATAGTAAAACATATAACATTTAACACTTAACATAGATATAACCTTAAAAGAAAGTCGAACAAGATAAACTGAGCCACATATACCTCCTCATTGATCCAACCGTTAAGAAATGCATGCTTTACATCTATTTTTTGAAGCTTAAAGTCCAGCGCGCAAGCGTAAGCTAAAAGGGTCCTAACAAACTCTAACCTGGCTACCGGTGCATATGTCTCGTCATAATCAATCCCTTCTTGTTGATTATAACCTTTTTACTAGAAGTCTAGCCTTGTTACGAGACACTACACCATTCTCATCTACTTTGTTTCGCAGGACCTATTTGGTTCCTATGATGGTGGTGTTTCTAGGTGAAAGAACAAGTTCCCAAACGTCATTAGCTACGAATTGATTCAATTCTTCTTGCATGACGATGACTAAACTCTCGCCATCAAAGATTATTTAACATTCTTAGGTTCAATCAAAGAGACAAAACAAAAAAAGTTACTTTGATTTTTGAATTCAAATCTAAGGATCATTTGATTTAGATCGCCTATGACAGTTTTTAGGGTGTGATACTTAGATTCCTTAAATTTACTACATTTTCAACATTAAGATATTCAACTCCTAGCTTTCTAACCTCTTTGGCTTTAACTATATCATTTTCATCTAAGTCATCATCTACCAAAGGCTAGAGAGAGAAAAACTTTCATCGAATGTCATGTTGAGTGATTCTTCGATTACGACTGAGGTTCTATTGAACACTATATAGGCTACTAGATTGAGTGTAACCTAGAAAGATACCTTCGTGCGAATTTGGGTCTAACTTGGTAAGGTAATCTTTAGTGTTGAGAATGAAGAAGTTGCTTCCAAACACCTTAAAATACTTCAATGAAGGTTTCTTACCTTTAAAAATGTCATAGGGGGTTTTGCCTAAGAAAGGTCGAAAAAGAATTTGGTTGAGAATATAAGTCGATGTGTCCACGGCATTGCACCAAAACTTTTGAGGTAATGATTGCTCGTTTAACGTTGTCCTACTCATCTTTTGGAGAGTTCTATTTTTTCCTTCAACTACCCCTTTTGATTGTGGAGTGCGGAGAGCCAAGAAATTATGGGTGAATTGCACTTCATTATCAAATTCCCGACAATGATCCGTCCTAATAAATACAATTGGACATCCTAGTTGATGTTCCGACTCATCAAATTGCTCGAAAACATCGTTTTTTTAGCCAAGAATCTAGTCCAAGTGTATCTAGAATAGTCATAAACTATTACTAGGGTATAAAGGTTACCTCTATAACTCCGTATGACGGAGGAACCAAAGAGATCAATATCCAGGAGCTCTAGGCACCTAGATGTGGACACAAGGTTCTTGGCTTTGTGACTTGCGTGTACTTGCTTCCCAACTTTGCAAGCATCACAAAAGTGACTATCTAACTTAATCTTAGGGATATTTCTAACTAGTTCCTTAGAAGCCAAGGATTAAATTAAACGCATATTAGCGTGACCTAATCTCCTATGTTAAGGAGTAGAATTTCGTCTATAGTCACAAGACATATGTTGTCCTTTGACTTTCTACTAACCTTCATGACATAAAGCCCATGCTTTTTAACATCTTTTCCAATGACATTTCCATCTTTTACAATTTCGCTATCATATTTTGAAAAGATGACCTTACACATATTGTCACAAATTTGACCCACACTAAGTAACTTAAAACCTAAATTATCTATATGTTTAATATTTTCAATGGTCATGGAGTCAAGAGAAACCGTACCTTTTCCAATGATGTTACCACGTAGTTTACTAGCAAATATGACATTACCTCCATTATATGCTTTGTAAGTAGAGAAAAGCTTTCGATTACCCGTCATGTGTTTAGAACAACCATTATCCTTAATCCACTCGTGGGGCTCTAAATCAATTCCCAAGCATATCTCTTTTGAAGAATGAGCCATGAGACACTTCTCGTCTTTCACGTCCTCCTCATATTCTTCACCACTATCACTTCACGACCCTCCAACGAACATCGTGTGATTCTTGTCGCGAGGTGGCTTGGGACATTCTCTAGTTAGATGGTTTGGATCACCGCATCTATATCACTTCCTTTCACTTTTGTTATTTTTTCCAAACTGGTTCTTTGAGAACGACTTCTTGTCATTGCTTAGTTGTATTACGTATTGTCCTCTCCTCTTGAAGTATCTAATGGCTGTAGCGTACCCTTTATCTTCACTACCGGAAGTCGATAATTCAATGTCATTACGATCTCTCTTGGCTTTAAATGCTAGATACTTTCTTTCACATTTGTTCTTGACAATCTCCGAATCTTTTAAGATTATCATTTTTTGAACTTTTAAGTTTCCAACAAGTTCATCGAGTGATAATGTAGTGAGGTCCTTTGATTCTTCGATCGCCCTGACTTTAGCTCTCCACTTCGGACACAACGCTCTAAGAAACTTCCTAACATTGTTCTTGCTAGAAAAACCTTTATCAAGTGCTTTTAGACTAGTAATAATAGTGTTAAATCTAGCAAAAGTACTATCACCGGTTTCATCTTTTAAGATGGCAAATTGTTCATATTATTGAATAAGAAGATCGATTTTGCTTTTTTTAACTTGACTATTACCTTGATGTGTTATCACAAGATTTTGCCAAATTTCTTTAGCGGTTTTGCACATAAAATCCTTTCATATTCTTTCTTTGGTAAGCATTGTAAATAATCATTTTAGCCTTATTGGTTTTAGCAAGTTTCTTTTTAGTGTCAACATTTTGGTTTTCGTAAGAAACAATTTCTTTCTTTTTAGAAACTTCATTATATTGCAAAGGTAAAAAGTCACCATTAGTAATAACATGCCAAAGATCTAAATCTTTTGATTTCATATAAGTTTTGAATCTATTTTTACAATATATAAAACTACTGATTTTAAAAAAAGGTGGCCTTTGCACAGATTTCCCTTCTAGGTATTTATCTGAGTCCATAGATCGATCCAAGTTTTAAAATACAATATACTTTAAAAGCTTGTGTGACCTAGGCTCTGATACCAATTGTAGAAACTAGAAATTGGGTTGAATAGTTTTACCACTTAAAATTTGATTAATAAAAAATCTTTTTATAAATAATTAGATTCAAGGATTTATGTGAAATATTTTTATCTTATATATGAACAAGTAATAGTGTTGCTAGATAAATAATCACTAACTACATGCAAGTATAAATAAAGAATGTAAAAAGATTAAGGGAAGGAAAGATCAAACCGAATGCCAAGGATTTATAGTGGTTCGGGCTCTATTTTCGTCCCTACTTTATTCCTTGAGTACCCTACTCGAGTGTTCAGTTAATAACAAGCTCCTTCGAGGTGGAGAAACCTTACACTTCGCTTACACCAATTTCTGACTCTAAGCTAAAAGTCGAGCCATAATCTTAACTAGGACCAATCTACACCATATAGTTGAAGGCACAAGTATTAACCAATATACATACATAACTTCTAAATTATACACTATTTTGGATCTACACAAATACACAAGAATGAAAGAATAGTTTGAATCTTGGATGGATCTTGAACTAGGCATAACACTGAAGGCTGATACTGTTCTTCTCTTTTCACTTTAGAGGATGAGATGATGAAGGAGAGAATCAATTATTAAACAAGATCAATCAAACAAATGATCAAGGATTTAAGAGATTAAAGAAGTGTTTAGATATGAGAAAGTCTGTGCAAAAGGGGTGCTTTAAAAAGCTGGAAATGAGCCACTATTTATAGGAGAAAAGGAATAACAACTAGTCTGGCCACGGTTCGATGATGTTCCCATGGTTTCATATATATATGGAACCGTGGAAGCCTATTACAAACAGTGCGTCGTAGACTCTGCTCTTTTTTGTCCTGGAGTGGTGAAAGCTTATCTAGGGAGGTTATACCTTCTCTGGGAATATCCAATAAGTTTTTTCATTTTAATAAAACGTTTTCTTAAAAAATATTTTAAAAATATTTTTTCAGTTTTAAATAAAAGTGAGTTTAAGAAAATAGTTCATCCTTGATCATTTAGTTAGGTTAATAACTCTTTATTCTTACCTGGAGTGATTGTAATTGAAATGGAAGATTTACACTCATTATTCGATATTCGTTGTTTTTTCCAAATGCTTGTTTTTATGTATTGTCGTAATTAAAGCAAAGCAAAAACGATAAACGCAAGTAACGTTTTTTGACATCATTGCATTAACTCATTCATTATCATAATCTAATTTCACCAATTCATTCATAATTCATTAATTAGCCTAAGCCATATTCAAAAACACCTTAATTGTTGATTTAGAACATAATTACTCAAAACCTCTATTTTTTATCCATTAACCCTAATTCCTAAGTCATCAATTAACTCAACAATTAGGTTGCTTACTTGTATACGATCATACATAAGGCTCAACCTTTCAATTGGAATGTAACCTTCTTCATCAAGGATTATCAAATATTTTTTTTCCTTTTTTTCTCTTAGGCGCGACACACACACAAACACCAAACAACTCTGTAACATTTTAGAAAGCCATAGAGTTATCTATTTTAAGAGGTGGTTGGAAGTTTTCCACATTGGAAACTTCCTTAGTCTATTTATCTTATGTTTGTACCACGTCATATTTTATAACACCATATTACATATGCATTGACTATTAGTTTTACTAACGGGTTTGACTAAACAATCACGTAACATATTCAAACTCATTAAAGTCGTAGTCAAGCTATCTAATGGCATTCTCATAAATACACGTTAATGGGTGTTACACTCGTCCTTTAAAGAGTTGATTAAGTATTAAACGCTCGTGCAATTTTTCACGACAATCTCCACTAAAAAACTAATATTATTATGTAAATGTTTGTATCCTTTTGCAATTCTTCCGTTATTTCTCTTTTTAATAGCTTATTTTTACCATGGTTTCTGATATTTTGACCTACTAATCCACGTGAGTTTGAACCTATCGTCACACATATTTAAACTAGGTAAAGTTAGCTCTTTAATTTTCATGAGGTTGGCGTGACCATTTTAAGTTTGTTTACACCTATCAGGAATCAACCTGGAACCTCACACATTATAACCACAAGCGATCTCATTGGCAAATTTTTGTCCACTAAATCGTTTCTTCCCTAACCATCCTTTAATCTAACAAGTCTAAATAATTAACAAGCCTGTTAATTATTTTATGGTATGATTATTGGATTGCTAGGGTTTATTCTTTTCAGGGGTTTTTCTTGATTTTGTTTTATATGGTTACGAGGCTTTTTCTTGTTGTGACGATCTTATTTAGCTCCTATAATTTTTCTTTTTTATTTTTTTATATTTTATTTTTGGTAACTGTGATTTCCGACACACGTTATTTCCGACACATTGGTGGACTAATCCACGGGGTTAGCTCCTATCATTCGATCGCTATTGATTCTGATTCTTGTTCATTTGTTATTATTAACCTTACTATTATTCTTAGACGTATAAATTTAGTTAGGGTTTTGTTGGTCACTTTTTTCGAGACGTGTCCAGGGTTATTATTTATTGATTTGTAAGTTCATGTGCATGTATTAACGATGGAGGCTGGTTTCTTGTATCCTGGAGGGGGTGAAGACTTCAAAGGTGGGTTCTAGTGTTTTGGTTGGTGAGACTAGTGTTACGCGTGTAAGTGATGATTTAGATGTGAATACTAAAAAGGTCTGATGAGACACCATCTATTGGTGTTCATGTGAGAATTCTGGTAATTCGAGTGAGATGGATGTCGACAAGGAGGAGACACCTAGTGATATTGTTGGTCCAAAGGGTACGCGATTTGTTAATCTTTTTAGAAGTGAAAAGAGTTTGGAAAAGTCTTACTTTACGCACCCCTCGTTACCCCAGCGGTAAATGAGGGTGAGGTGACGGTCCCGTTGGTGTCTATCCGACCAATGAGTGAAAGGTTTGTTAATTTGGCATATGATTTTTTCTTTGGAAAAGGAGTAGCATACCCTGTTGTTGCGAATTGTGTTAAGAATACTTACAGTAAATTTGGATTAGTTAAATCAATGCTTAACGCCTCGACATGGTTATTTTTCTTCCAATTTAAATCTATGGATGATATGAATGTTATACTTGAAAATGGTCCCTGGTTTATCCGAAATAACCCAATAATTCTTAATAACTGGGATCCGGATATAAATTTGTTGAAAGAAGATGGTCAAACTTCATAGTGTTCCTATGACGACCTTTAGTGAAGATGGTCTTAGTGCATTTCTACAAACTTGGTACTCCTTTATGCTTGATTCATATACGACCGAAATGTGTTTGAAATCATGGGGTAGAGCTTGTTATGCTGGAGCAATGATTGAGTTGCATGCTGATGCGAAGTTGAAAGATATTATTATGGTGGCTACGCCTAAGCTTAAAGGTGAAGGTTTTTATTTAATCGTTATTCATGTTGAATATGAATGGAAACCTCCTATATGACCGAGTTGTAATATATTTTGCCATGTACTTGAAGATTGTACTAAGTCTACGAGATCAACTGGTGTAAAGTATGTGAACAAGCCTAAGGAAGTAGCTACGGGTGTACCAATTGTCCTACAGTGAAATTTAAACCGGTTGGTCCTAAGGTTATTCATGGATATCAAATGGTGCGCAACAAGAATACTACTTTAAGTGGTAGGAAAAAGCAAGCTGTTGTGGGGTCTAGTATAGAGGTTAGTCCAAGTAAAGAGGTTAGTAACTCAAATTCTTTTGTTGCACTTAATTCTGTTGAAAAATATGATGATTTGGGTATGAATTATGGGACTTCTAATTCGGTTGGTTTGGATGATGTTTCGGGAGGATTTATGTTTAGGGATGCTACTCCTCGTTTGGATGCTAGCCAGACCCCGATTATTGAGAAAATTGACAGGATTGAATAGAAGATTGTTGAAGGGCAATTTACTCTTGTGGATGATCAAGGGAACATGGTTCTTAAGAAAATGTGTGTTATTTCAGGTGAGCTTAATGAGGAGGAGGTTGTTGAACATGTAGATAATGATGTGATAAATATTCTGGATGCTAAAACGTCTAATATGGGATTTAGGACTAATAGTTTGTGAGAATAATGGCAATATTCTTACAAAAGTGTTGATGATGACTATAACTCATATGTTGATGATATGTACGATGATCGTGATAATCCGAGCGACATCTAGTTTATTGCTGATAATCTTGGTATAAAGTTCATCTTCAATTTTGTGTCTAGTTCATCTTCGATAAGTAAAACGTGACACCGCAATTTTACAAAGCTTAACTTTTAGGATACAAAAGCATATTACACATTTTCTGTTTATTTTTATGCATGTTTCATTATTTCGTGCTTTAAAGTTATTTGTACTAAAAAACAATATGTGCTTGAGAGTTACGAAGTATTTCATAGGCAACTTGCTTGACCTTTATGAAATTAACCATTTAAGGCAAAATAGACTTTATACAAGGTATTATGTACTACTATTTCTGGGACATTCGATTTCTCTACCCACAAAAAGCAATAATACTCCGTAATAACTTTTATAAATATGGAAAATAAAGGCTGGAAAACCATATATACTCGTATATAATATGATGGGTATTGTTCGAGCCTTCCCAATAATATGTGGTTCCCGTAAGACCATATGCTATAAGTAGAAATTGTTAATATTAGACTATTAGTGTCGAAAAGAGTATAAAGCAATTCCACCCTAAAACTATGAAAAATATAAAAAAGAAAACAGCAACAATACTAAAAACTATTGACAAAGTGCGGAAAATACTCAAATAGTTTGTGGTGGTGAGAGGTCATGTCATCAAAGCAAAAGAGATTCAGTGACTTCCATTTTCCTCTTTTTATTAAGAAATCAAACAGTTTAAATTGTTAAATATTCACACTAATCGTATTTTCTCCATAGTTATTAAAAGATAAAAACGATACTCCCGTCGTTTCAATATTATTATTTACAGACAAAAAAGATACAGTTTTAAAAAAACATTATTATTACAATTTTTTTATACTTTTTTTAGAATTACGATTTTATCCTCAACTAACTAATTTAAAAGTTAAAACTTATTTATTTTTTATAGTAAAATCGAATTAGATCTCTATTTATTTTTTGTAAATTGACAATTATTTTAAAAAAACTCAAAATAGTATAATGAGCAATAATTTGTGGACAATTATTCTGTTCGAGAGATAACTCTAGCTCAAGGTTTATCTACTCTTCATCGATTTTACAAGTTTGTACTTAAAAATATATGGTCTAATTATAATTGATAATATTCTCTTAATTTAAAAATTCATCTAAATGTGTCTTTTGGTTCATATTTGTTTTAGTCTCTGTATCACAACTATAACTATTTCTCGTTAAAATATTAATATCACAAAAATTTTACAACCGTTGTAATGTATTATAGACATGGTTTTAAATAGTCCGTTAAGACTCGCTTTAAAGCATGCTAAAACTTAAAGCGTGACATTCATGCTACGCAATACATCAATGTGCGTCATGACATAAAGTGCGGTGATTTTTTGAATTCAACTCCAAAAAATGAAATTACATATAAAGAAGGTTTTCTAACTTTAGTTATTATGTAAAACACTTATTGTGAACTTGTGTGTTACCTAAAACACATCCCCACACACACTAAATACTTAATTCGAAATCTACCCACGGGCAATCTAAATATGAAGATCTAATTGCATGTATCCTCTAACCTAATCACGTTTCACTAGACGTCTAACTACACGAAAGATAAGTAGCTAGTTTTTTAATACCTAACATGCACAATACTAACAAAAAGTAGCACAATCAAATATCACAAAACTAGATTTCAGATAATCATAAGCAAACATGAATAAATGTAGACGAACATATTAATAGAAAGCGAAGGCAACACAAAATCAAACAAGAAATGGTCATAATTAATGATTAAATGAATAAAGATACTTCATTTTAACTCAACATGGAGTTATTATGAGTACAAAATGGTTGGAAAACCTTAAAGTTAGTCCAAAGTGACTGCACTACAAATTTTCTCAAGTCTCCACGCGTTTTAGGATAAATAATGAGTTTGCATATAAAAAACTAAGTTATGTGGTGTCACTTGTAACCATGACGTCGTCAGCCCGCCAATAATAAACTAGGATTTCTCTTAACCGCCTCTTGTGACGGCATAACAAATAACTCTGACGTCGTCGTCTTGAAATCCTTACGTGGTCACAAAACTTTGTGATGATGTTTCCACGGCCTACATGGTCACACACTTGCGCGAAAAATTTACCTTGTAGGCATATTTGACGACCACATCACGATGGTGATCTTATTAGTAATAAAGATTTCTTTTGTAGTTTATTTGTGAACTCTACAAGAATATGATCTTAAACACAATGCAATCCTAATATATTCAAAACGAAATTCATCCAATTTTGCGCAAATTATAAACCAACTTAAACTTTAATCGACCAATTAAGTTTCTCCGTTGTGTGTAGGGGTCGGAATCGGGTCGGATTGTTCGAGTTCGGGTCAATCGGGTCGAGTCTAATTCGGGTCAAGACTAATAGTAAGTTACTCGATTTGAACTCGGGTTACACGAGTTTGCGTCTTTTTGGATCGGGTCGGGTCAATTCAGTTTTAGATCAACACGAATTTGAATTAAAAAAATTTTAAAAAAATGTCTTTTTAAATATAAATTATATACAATTTAAATTAAAAAAACAAATCTTATTTGGGTCAATCGTGTTGATCTAAACCCGAGCTACAAAAAGATAAGTTACCTGATTTTGAATTCAAGTTAGCCGGATTGACTCGATTAACCCGAATTAAATTTTAAACCCGACTCAAATATATTCGAATTGAGTTCACATCGAATCGTGTTCGAGATGGATCAACTTTTTTGACACCCTAGTTGTAAGCCATAAAAACGTGGCACATTTTTGTCATTTCGTCACATATCAAAATTTAGGGTGTGCTTGGTTAAGGGTATTAGGGGGTAAGAAATAGGAATGAGAATAATTAATAGTGTTTTGTTAATGAAAATATAGTTAATCATTATCCACTAATAGGTAATGAATCATTCCCTTGTAAATTAAGGATAATTGATTCAAGGTAATAGATTGACGTATATATATATATATATATATATATATATATATATATATATATATATATATAGATTTCGGTTCAAATGAGAACTTTTTAAAGTTGAAAAAATAAGAACCAACTAAAATCTCACAAATGACACTCTACTTCAAGTAATTTTTAAACGAGATTAATTAAAACTAAGTTTTTTAATAGTTTGGTGGGCTTTCTTTTGAAAATTGACGAACTCTAGGTGATACATCTTGATTTAAGGTGTGATTTGTATCATGTCTTGGTATCGTGTATCATGTTATTTAGTGGTGGTTGTGTATCAAATGTACCATTTTATGTATAAGATGTTATCTTATTGAGATTCTGATGTATATGTATCACATTTTTAATTGTGTATCAGTAATACGTTACACACTAAGTCGTCATTTATTAGTCAATAGAATGTTAAGTTGTATAAATAATGTATATTTTGGTGTATTATTGGTAATATGATTATGTATCAATGTTTTATTGGTGTTTTAGATTAGTTCTCATTTTTACAACTTTAAAAAATCCCTCACATTAACCTTCCTCTATATATATATATATATATATATATATATATATATATATATATATATATATATATATATATATATATATATATATATATATATATATATATATATATATATATATATATATATATATATATATATATATATATATAGTTGGGTTAAAGTAGTGTACTACTTTAAAATTGTTAAAATAAAAAGCGTTTTAAACCGTTAGATCTACCACTTTGATTAAGATGACATTAATTTCATTAAAAAAATCAAAAATAAAATTAGTTACTTTTTTATATTGGGTGATTCCTGTTTGATCAAATGTATGTTATATATTGTCTTCTTTAATGCGATTTGACCATCTGCATCTAACATTACCTTTTTGTATTCCTACAATTCCACCGTCACCTTTTTCTTTTTGGGAATCAAAGTTTGTTGAAGCATACATATGCTAACATTTACGTAAACATATAACTTTGTTCTAAAGAAATGATTTTTTTACGTGAACATGTAACATTTACGTAAAACTTTAAACACATACGAGTCGGTGGTGTATCAGTCGTTGGTGTACAAGTCATTGTGTGTTAGTGGGTGGTGTACGAGTCGTTGGTGTACAAGTCGTGTGTGACGAGGCTCAACTTCACCATGATGTATGAGTTCGTGAAGTAAGAGTCAGTGGTGTATCAGTTGTGTGCTACGAGGCTCGAGTTCACGATGATATACGAGTGGGCCGTGCACAAGTCGGTGGGGTACGAGTTGTGCGTGTCGAGGCTCAACTTTAGGGTGATGTATCATATTTATTTACATGTATAATTTCAACCTTGTGTACCATCTGTTAGCATTTTTATTGTGGCAAAACATATAGTTTTTTAAATAACATCCTTTGTGTACGAGATTTTAACAATCATGTACCATGATTAAACTGTTTCGATATCACAAACGTTAAATTCAGCATGACGTATATGGTTGAATTTTATATTAATATGTATCAAAAGTTTGGTCCATGTAGTTTGATATCATCATGTAACATTGTGTTGTTTAATTAAAAAATTAAATGGTACATAAGGATTAATAAAAAATAGTGGTATATTAAATTGTAAAAATAAAACGTCTACAAGAGCTAACTAGGCTTTTATGATAGCATTAAAGTGAATTTTTAAAAATGGAGCATGATGCCTACCATTGAATTAACTTTCATCCAGTGACATCAAAATCTATTCATCCGATGGTTCAATTTGCTTTCTATTTTAATAACTTTAAGGTAGTACACCACATTAACCCAACTCTATATATATATATATATATATATATATATATATATATATATATATATATATATATATATATATATATATATATATATATATATACTAGCCTTTAGACCCGTCCGGTGGACGGGCTAGCTTTAAGTATATATATTTTTAATGAAAATTGAATTTATGTGTGTTTGTATTAGAAGCTTAGTATATATAGTGTTAGTTATGGCATTGATATTTTAATAATGTAGCATAAAATAGACAAAAATAACGTAGTTTAAGATATTTTATTTATTTAAGAATATTATGAGTTAATTAAATTTGCATACGTTAACGGTAAGAATAAGTTTGTTACATAATTTTTTTTAGATTTTTAATAATATTGTATAAATATTTTATGTATTTTTGAATTTTATGAGGTAATAAATTTTGTATATGTTAATGTTATGAATAACGTTTTTACATTAATCTTTTTTGAAATTAATATTATTGTTGTGTATTTTTATAGAATTTTCTATTTAAGACATTGTTTCACCATCATTCCTTATATATTTTTTTAGAATTTTGTATTTAAGGCATCATTTATAATTTCTATATATATTTTATAAAATTTTGTATTTAAGGCATCATTTGTAATTCCTATTTTATTTTTGAAGCATTTTATGGAATCATTTTTATAGAATTTTGTATTTAAGGCATTGTTTCACCATCCTTCCTTATATATTTTTATATAATTTTGTATTTAAGGCATCATTTGTAATTCCTATATATATTTTTATCGAATTTTGTATTCAATGCATCATTTGTAATTCCTCTTTTATTTTTGAAGCATTTTATGGAATCATTTTTATAAAATTCTATATTTAAGGCATTATTTCACCATCCTTCCTTATATATTTTTATAGAATTTTGTATTTAAGACATCATTTGTAATTCCTATATATATTTTTATAGAATTTTGTATTTTAGGCATCATTTGTAATTCCTATTTTATTTTTGAAGCATTTTATAGAATCATTTTTATAGAATTTTGTATTTAAGGCCTTGTTTCACCATCCTTCCTTATATATTTTTATAATATTTTGTATTTAAGGCATAATTTGTAATTCATATATATAATTTTATAGACTTTTGTATTTAAGGCATCATTTGCAATTCCTATTTTATTTTTGAAGCATTTTATGGAATCATTTTATAAAATTTTGTATTTAAGGCATTGTTTCACCATCCTTCCTTACATATTTTCATAGAATTTTGTATTTAAGGCATCATTTGTAATTCCTATATATATTTTTATAAAATTTCGTATGTAAGGCATCATTTGTAATTGTTATTTTATCTTTGAAGCATTTTAAGGAATCATTTGTATAGAATTTTGTATTTGAGGCATTGTTTCACCATCCTTCCTTATATATTTTTATAGAATTTTGTATTTAAGGCATATTTGTAATTCATATATATATTTTTATAGAATTTTTCATTTAAGGCATCATTTGTAATTCCTATTTTTTTGAAGCATTTTATGGAATCATTTTTATAAAATTTTGTATTTAAGGCATTATTTCACCATCATTCCTTATATATTTTTATAGAATTTTGTATTTAAGTCATCATTTGTAATTCCTATATATATTTTGATAGAATTTTGTATTTAAGGCATTATTTGTAATTCCTATTTTATTTTTGAAGCAATTTATGAAATCATTTTTATACAATTGTGTATTTAAGGCATTGTTTCACCATCTTTTCTTATATATTTTTATAGAATTTTGTATTTAAGGCATCATTTGTAATTCCTATATATATTAATATAGAATTTTGTATTTAAGGCATCATGTGTAATTCCTATTTTATTTTTGAAGCTATTATATGGAATCATTTTTATAGAATTTTGTATTTAAGACATTGTTTCACCATCCTTCCTTATATATTTTTATAGAATTTTGTATTTAAGGCATTATTTGTATTTAATGAATTACATGTGTCATTTTTATAGAATTTTGTATTTAAGGCATTGTTTCACCATCTTTTCTTATATATTTTTATAGAATTTTGTATTTAAGGCATCATTTGTAATTCTTATATATATTAATATAGAATTTTGTATTTAAGGCATCATGTGTAATTCCTATTTTATTTTTGAAGCTATTATATGGAATCATTTTTATAGAATTTTGTATTTAAGACATTGTTTCACCATCATTCCTTATATATTTTTATAGAATTTTGTATTTAAGGCATTATTTGTAATTCCTATTTTCTTTTTGAAGTATTTATGGAAACCCTTTAATGAATTACATGTGTCATTTTTATAGAATTTTGTATTTAAGGAATTGTTTCACCATCCTTCCTATAAGGGTTTTTGATTTGATTTGATTTGATTTGATTTGATATATATATATATATATATATATATATATATATATATATATATATATATATATATATATATATATATATATATATATATATATATATATATATATATATATATATATATATATATATATATATATATATATATATATATATATATATATATATATATATATATATCAAATCAAAAACCCTTATATAGAAAGGATGGTGAAACAATACCTTAAATATAAAATTCTATAAAAATGACACATGTAATTCATTAAAGGGTTTCCATAAAATGCTTCAAAAAGAAAATAGGAATTAAATGATGCCTTAAATACAAAATTCAATAAAAATATATATAGGAATTACAAATGATGCCTTAAATACAATATTCTATAAAAATATATAAGGAAGGATGGTGAAACAATACATTAAATACAAAATTCTATAAAAATAATTCCATAAAATGCTTCAAAAATAAAATAGGAATTACAAATGATGCCTTAAATATAAAATTCTATAAATATATATATAGGAATTACAAATGATGCCTTAAATACAAAATTATATAAAAGTATATAAGGAATGATGGTGAAACAATGCGTTAAATACAAAATTCTATAAAAATTATTCCATAAAATGCTTCAAAAATAAAATAGGAATTACAAATGATGCCTTAAATATAAAATTCTATAAAATATATATAGGAATTACAAATGATGCTTTAAATATAAAAATCTTTAAAAATATATATGGAATGATGGTGAAACAATGCCTTAAATACAAAACTCTATAAAAATGATTCCATAAAATGCTTCAAAAATAAAATAGGAATTACAAATTATGCCTTAAATACAAAATTCTATTAAAATATATAGAGGAATTAAAAATGATGCCTTAAATACAAAACTCTATAAAAAATATATAAGAAAGGATGGTGAAACAATGCCTTAAATACAAAATTCTATAAAAATGATTCCATAAAATACTTCAAAAATAAAATAGGAATTACAAATGATGCCTTAAATTCAAAATTCTATAAAAATATATATAGGAATTACAAATGATGCCTTAAATACAAAATTCTATAAAAATATATAAGGAAGGATGGTGAAATAATGTCTTAAATACAAAATTCTATAAAAAAGATTCCATAAAATGTTTCAAAAATAAAATAGGAATTACAAATGATGACTTAAATACAAAATTCTATAAAAATATATATAGGAATTATAAATGATGCCTAAAATACAAAATTATATAAATATATATATAGAAGAATGGTGAAACAATGCCTAAAATATAAAATTGTATAAAAATTATTCCATAAAATGCTTCAAAAATAAAATAGCAATTACAAATAATGCCTTAAATACAAAATTCTATAAAAATATATATAGGAATTACAAATGATGCCTTAAATATAAAATTCTATAAAAATACATACAGAAGGATGGTGAAACAATGCATTAAATAAAATATTCTATAAAAATAATTCCATAAAATGGTTCAAAATAAAATAGGAATTACAAATGATGCCTTAAATACAAAATTCTATGAATATATATATATATATATATATATATATATATATATATATATATATATATATATATATATATATATATATATATATATATATGAATTACAAATGATGTCTTAAATATAAAATTCTATAAAAATATATAAGGAATGATGGTGAAACAATGTCTTAAATACAAAATTATATAAAAATGATTCCATAAATTGCTTCAAAAATAAAATAGGAATTACAAATGATGCCTTAAATACAAAATTCTATAAAAAATATATATATATGAGTTACAAATGATGCCATAAATACAAAATTTGATAAAAATATATAAGGAAGGATGGTGAAACAATGCCTTAAATACAAAATTCTATAAAAATGCACAACAATAATATTAATTTAAAAAAAATAATGTAAAAACATTATTCATAACATTAACATATACAAAATTTATTACCTCATAAAATTCAAAAATATATAAAATATTTACACAATATTATTAAAATTCTTAAAAAATTAATATTACAAACTTATTCATATCGTTAACGTATGCAAATTCAATTAACTCATAATATTTTAAATAAATAAAATATCTTAAACTACGTTATTTTTGTCTATTCTATGCTACATTATTAAAATACCAATGCCATAACTAACACTACATATAATAAACTTCTAATACAAACACACACAAATTCAATTTTCATTAAAAATACATATACTTAAAGCTAGCCCGTCCACCGGACGGGTCTAAAGGCTAGTATATATATATATATATATATATATATATATATATATATATATATATATATATATATATATATATATATATATATATATATATATATATATATATATATATATATATATATATATATATATATATATATATATATATATATATATATATATATATATATATATATATATGTCTCCACCATCACTGACCACCACCATTGTCTCTACCACCACCCTCCCAACGCCACCACCAATCTCCGACACCACCACTCTCTAACGCCACCACCACCACTGACCACCATCATTTCGCTACCACCACACTCCCAATGCCACCACTTTCGACACCACCACTTTCTGACACCACCACTATCCGACACAACCACTATCTGACGCCACCACCATCACCACCACTGTCATCGGCAGCCACCACCTCACCATGGCAACGCGTCGCACAATCACCACCCCTACCATCAACCACAACCGCGACCAACATCACCGTAGATTCAAAAGTGTATTTGTCCACTAGCCACCACCACCTCTAGCAATGCCGCCACCACACTCTATCACCATCATTAACGGCTATTGATGGCGTCACCTCCACCACCGATACCACACCGCTGATCATCACCACTGCCACAATCTCTACATCCCGTCGCCATCTATACCAACTACCACAACCGCTTATTGCAACCACCAACCAACCGTCAATAACCACCCAAAAATCACCAAACCACGGCATTACCACCACCTCCACCTCAGTCGACACCTCTGCTGACTACCACAAGTACGCAATTGTCTGTAATGGCCGCCGTTCTCAACCACCACTAATTTTATTAATTGTTTCCTTTACCAACATCGTCACGGCCACTGAGTATTACCCTAACAATCACCCTAACAGTTGTTGCCACCATCTCTAATCACTATCACGACTTATATTAACCAAACAACAACAATGCTAATAATAATACTAAGGAATGTTCATTGCATTCCTTTGTATTCCTTACTGATCTTACCCAATTCCATTCCCCTCATATTAACCAAGCGCCCCTATCTTTTTTATTGTTTCAATTCGTTTTCTCCAAAGGTTCTCTTTTCGTGAATGCTCTTAGAATAACGTTTTCGTTTATTATATAAAAAGTTTCGGTAAATTTACACTTGTTTTTCGCCTTAAATATTATTTCTTTTTGTCATTCTAGTTATTCTCGTGTTGACACTGAGCACCCTTTTAGTTTTAGCTCTTCCATATACGAGTTCCTGATTCCCAAATAATTATCCTCATTACTAAAAGTGGTTAATCCATACTTTTATGTTATATTTGCAGAATATTAATCATTTGGAATATTGATTTAACGATTTGACATTTCAATTTGATACATTCCTTTTGATATAAATCAGTATCTTTCACATTTAAAAATGAGGACATTATACTTTTTCATTCTAAAAAAATATGCATTCAAGTATATCTATCATTCTATCCTAGAAGCTAGTAACTATTCTACTATTAATGACAAAATATAACAAGTAAAGAAATTTCTTAGGGAGTAAACCACATGTAAATACAACATACTATCAGAAGTTAACTTTGGAACAAACTATATACGAATGCATTCTATGATTTGTTATGGTTCAAAATATTTCCACGGAAAAATTTGGTGATGACTATGGGCGTAGCTATGTAAAGAACAAAGGAGGTCGTGGCCATCCCACAATTTTCGGCTCTTTGGCTCCTACATGGTTGCAATTACACTCTTGGCCCTCCTACAACATATTATCAAGCTCCGCCGCTGGTCATTGATGCGTCCACTAACACCGATTATTAGTATAAGTCTGTTATGATTTTAAGCTATAATCTATAAAATATTTGAACTTAAGATTGGTGAATGTTTGTGTGTGTACAACTTCGATTGACTTCCAAGACACCATAAAGCAGAAACATATATTTGGACTATTTAGTCAGTAATATTCATAATGTAAAAAGTGGTTGGACCAGTCTCAAATAACAAATATGCCAAAATAACATTGGGCTTAATCTACTAGTAGCTTAAGTGAAATAACAGATGTGCCAGCCCAAAATATCGTCAACATTCTTTTTAAGTTGGATAATATTTGGTCGGAGAGCGTGGGAATGAAGGAATGGCTTTTGTTTTAACGTGAAAGAATGTTGCTCGCATGTTGCGATTGTAGTATTTTTATCTGCTTTGTTTTAGATTAGCATAGTGTTCGCGTAATGCGACGGTGAATACTCGATAATAAATTTTTTAACTAACAAGTATTATATTATCTATCGAGTTCGTATTGATATTAATGTAAAGGCGTAAAAAGGTGAAATCAAAATAAACTCGCAAAAAATAAAAAATAAAAAATAAAAATTAATGAAATTGACGAAATTGTTATTGAATTAAAGAGCACAAAATTTTAAAAAATATGATGAACTTGTATTATGAAAATAACAAGTAAATAAAAGATATTTCAATTTACAATAAAAAATATTATTTTAATAAGTTGTTATAAAAGTTTGTTAAAAATCATATCTATTTATATCTTATCTTATCTTACTATATTATAAAGCATTTGAGACAATTCTAAATTTAGAATGCCTGAAAAATAAGACATTTAAAATTGCTTGCTATGGAAAGATACATTTGTAACAAGATGTGTATTCTTAATAATGTTGGGAATTATTTGTAATATTACCAAGTACTGTTAGTATGTAACCAAGTACCGCTAGTATAACAAGTACTGTTAGTCTATGCGCGGTATATGACCAACTACCGTTAGGCTTGCTGTAAGTACTGCCATTTAAGATAAGAACAGATGTATCTTAAGTAAAGATATGTTCTAGTTATTATAAGAGTATATCGTGTGTGATATACATATCATAATAGAATATTCTAGGTGTTCCTTGCACTATAAAAGGAACATGGGTATAATGAGTTTATTGTACCTCAACACATCGATTAATAAGAATCGAATAGTTAGCTTATGTCTCTGTTCTTCTTTGCTTAATTAAGTTAGATTCCACATAACTTCTTTTAGTTGAGTAAGAGTCTCTTATGTGCTCTTGTTTGTTTGCAAGCTATTGTGCAATCCTTAACAGGATCACGATCTATTCAAAGGGATCAACAAGTGGTATCAAAGCTTGTTGAGAAACTCCAAATAAGAAGAACAAAAACCCTAAACTTACACTCACACAAAAATCCACATCATGTCTCAGAATGGTGATCAACCTCTCTTTGGAGATGATTTTCAAAACTGTGAACCTATACCTCAAGGACAACCACATGTGCAAGTTGCACCAGTTGTACAAGATGCACCAGTTGTGCAACCTGTACCACATGTGCAAACTGCACCAGTTGTAACTGCAACACAAACAGCTACAACCACTCCTCATACTCTATCTGTTGTAAAGCTCCCCATTCTCAAAAACGAAAACTATGAAAATGGGCTATGCAGATGGAACATTACTTGAATCACATAGATTACACTCTGTGGGAAGTGATCAAGAATGGGAACACTCCTAAAAGGCTGAATTGGCGAACTGATGGTACCTATTATGCTTTACCTTCTGTAACTGCTGCTGAAATTCAGGCTGATATTAGAGAGAGAAAGGCCATAACTGTTATGGCTATGGCACTCTCAGAAGATATCTTACCCAGTTTTCATCATTATAAAGATGCAAAGGTTATGTGGGATGCAATCAAGCTTAGATTTGGAGGAAACGACATATCTAAGAAGATGAAGAAAACTGTGTTGAAGCAAGAGTTTGATAGCTTCATGATTTCAAATGAAGTATGAATTCATAAAGGATCTGTAAGGTTTAGTAAGTTGCTTGTTCAACTAGTAGTCAATGGACTTGATATCCCCAATGATGAAGCAAATCAAAAGTTCTTGAGAGGAGTTCCACCATAATGGAAATCAATGGCTATACACTTCCTCGCAAGAGAAGATCTAGATGCTACACCATTTGATCATCTCTACAATAATCTCAGGGTGTATGAGATGGATGTTAAAGGTATTACACCAGCTATGGCACCCTCATCAAAGCCTAACTTGGCTTTTGTGTCTGAAGGAACAAGCGGTACATACTTCCAAGGTACCGCTAGTAGCTCAACTAATGGTACTTACTTTCAAAATACCGTTGGTAATCCAACTAACAGTACATACTACCAAGGTACTGCTAGTAGTCCTTCAAACACACAAGGAAGACCTCCATCATAACTTAATGAGAATGAAGCTTTTTCATTCTTTGTTGGTCAAGACAATAGACCAAGGTTAACCCTTGATGATCTATACCAAATGGATGATGTTGATATAGAAGAGATGGATCTGAAGTGGCAAGCACCTATGATATCTATCAGATCCAATAGGCTCTACAAAAGGACTGGAAGAACTATGACTGTTGATCCTATAGAACCATTAGGATATGACAAGTCAAATGTTGAATGCTACAACTGTGGAAAGCTTGGACACTTTGCCAGGAAATGCAAGAGAGAGGAAGCTGAAGGAAGCAACCAGAAGTCCAAGAACAACAACAGATCCAGTACCTAAGTCATTGAAAGTGCTCCAAAAGGTGATAGTAGAAGTCCATGGAGTCCAAAAGGTTCCAAGGCAATGATATCAGTAGATGGGACAGTCAATTGGGCTCAAGCACATGAAGAAAAAGAGCATGGTCTAATGACTCTTTCTCAAGGAGATAGTGAGGTACACCCTTGTTCTAACGATTGTGTTCTTAAGTTTAATAGTCTTAAAGTAAAACTAGAAGAACAATATCAAAAGGTTAACACACACACTGTAGAAGTAAATGCTTTTAAACAAGTTGTTAACAAATTAGAGTCCAATATAGTTTTGTACAAAAAGGTCAATAAAACTATGAAGAAAAAAAATTAGAATATGTAGCTATCCAAGCCTTTGAAAGACAACTTTTAAAAGTTTCTACTGAGAATGAAGTGTTAAAAACTAATTTATTTAATGAAAGAGAAACTATTAAAAACTGGCAAAACTCTTCAAAAGACATTGGAAAGCTAATTCATTCTCAAATGGGATATTATGAGAAGACTGGTTTGAGGTACATAAATGAACAACCTTAGATAACATTGTCTGATAAAGATCTGTCAAAACGTATTTTTGATAGTTCTAGTGGTAATCCAGAGGATGTTCCTGAGAATGATAGGTATGCTGAAAGAATGAAAGCAGTTCTTCCATCATTATCTGGAATTTACATTCCCCCAAATAATGACAGTAAAGAATTGGATGAATCAAAAGCTGTGTATGGTAAAAAGACAAGTGATTCAGACTCGAATTCTAGTAACTACACCTCATGCACCTCTGATTCTAGTATACTGGCTTAGGGAGAACCAGTAGTGACTAAAAAGGTTGTCTATCCACCTTTTATGAGCACACTTGTGCCTGAAGGATATGTGTCTCCACCTATTTCTGCTCCCATGCAGGTAAAAACTCCTAGGAAGACAATGAATAGTAATCCAAAACATCATGGTAGTATCAAAAGGGATGGACTATGTTTTGAGAACACTAGTACAAACTTACCCTTTTGATGTGTTTTAAAAAGAAGAGGATGTTTTGTATGTGGTAGCTTAAGTCATTTTATTAAAGACTGTACTGTGCATGATGATAAAATAGCTAAACAACAAGTTGCTAGAAAAGTCACTATGAGAAGTCATGATAAAGGTACACAGCGTAAAAGGAAAATGGGACCAAGAGATGTTAAACCTAAGTAGGGTTATGCACAAAGGGTGAATAAACAAAATCAGACCAAAAAGTAAGTCACTTTCATACCAATAGAGACTTTATACGCAGAGCAGTGCATATGAAAACAGGCCTAGTACCTTTAAGGTCAAGTTTTCCAAGTACCGGCAGACCAAAATCTGTTAGTACCGCTAGACCAAAAACAAGTACCGCTAGTCTAAAGTCTAGGAGTCCCAAGTCTCACACACCTTTGAGAAGCTTGTTTGAAATTACTAACTAACCTAGAAACAAGTTTCATGAAAAAAACAGTGCAAATGTGGGTACCAAAAGGGCAAAAACTAAGTGTCAATACAAGTACTGTTAAAACAACAAATAAACATGTTCAAAGAAAGACTAAGGAAATAGAGTCTCCCTATGTCTTTGATTGGTCTACTAGGACTATGAAGCATAGGATTGTATGTAGTCTAATAGAAAAAACCACTTATCAGACACTTAAGTATGTTGGTCCCACTAGATCCAAGCCTAATGTAGCTTGGGCCCCTGTTGACAACTAATATGGTTTTCATTTATGTAGGAGCATCTAAATAATGAACTGAAAGAAAAGAGAATAGTGGATACTGGATGCTCAAGGCACATGATAGGGAACAAAGATTATTTAGTTGAGTTTGAATATTTCAAAGGTGGTCTTGTTGCCTTTGGTGGAAGTAAAGGCAGAATCACTAGAAAAGGAAAGATAAATACTAGAAAATTGGAGTTTGAAGAAGTGTTATTTGTGAAGGAGTTGAATGACTTTAATCTCTTCTCTGTATCATAGACGTGTGATAAAAAGAACAAGGTACTATTTACCGACACAGACTGTATGGTGTCTCTTCAGACTTTGAGATGCCAAAAGAGTCTCAAATCTTGCTCAAGGTTCCAAGGCAGGAAAACATGTACACTTTCAATCTCCATACTATTGTTCCAACAGATGGTATTACATGTTCATTAGCTAAAGCTTCTGTTGATGAGTCTAACTTATGGAATAGGAGGTTAGGTCATGTTAATTTCAAAAATCTTAATAAACTTGTTAAGGGCAATCTTGTTAGAGGACTCTCATCCAAGTCTTTCCAAAATGTCCTTACATGTGTTTCTTATCAAAAAAAGTAAGCAACACAGGGCCTCTTGTAAGTCTAAGACCATCAATTTTATGACACGCTACGGACTAGCCCAAACTTTTAGACTGATTTAGGCTAAGCAATTTTATACGCCTTCACATCCCCTACTTCAATTAAGGCAAACCCTTTCAACTCTTGCATATGGACCTTTTTTACCAGTATTTGTTACGAGTATTAGTCATAAGACCTTTTGCTTAGTTATTACTGATGATTTTAGCAGGTTTAGTTGGGTTTTCTTTATGGATCATAAGAGTGAAAACAATAAATTGCTTAAATACTTTGTAACATTAGTTAAAAAAAACAATTTACTAAACAGGTTATGGTCATTAGAACTGATAATGGGACAGAATTCAAGAATGCTGAATTTGATGAATTTTATAGGACTAAGGGAATCAATAGACTTTTTAGTAATGCTAGGACTCCACAACAAAATGGGGTAGCTGAAAGGAAAAATATGACACTTATTGAGGCTGCCATGACTATGTTGGCTGATTCTCTCTTGCTTAATACTTTTTGGACAGAAGCAATCAACACATCATGTTATGTAGTTAATAGAGTCTTAGTGACCAAGCCTCATAACAAGACCCCGTATAAACTCCTGACTGGTATTAAGCCAATCATAAGTTATGTAAGACCTTTTGGATGTCATGTCACTATTTTGAACACTCTTGATCATTTGGGAAAGTTTGATGGAAAGTCTGATACATAATACTTAGTTGGATTTTCAGTGCAAAGTAGAGCCTTTAGGGTCTACAATTTAACATCATGCAAGGTAGAAGAAAATGCTCATGTCAATATCTTGGAGAATAAGCCTAATGTTCCAGGAATAGGTTATTCTTGGATGTTTGATTTAGACTGTCTAACTAACTTACTAACTCCATAAACTACTATTCTATTCTTACCTCCTATCTCACCTACATTGCCCAACCAACACAAAAGCAACCTCTTTACCAAGGATTGATCAAGCTTCAAATGATGAACTTCAGAAGCTTATTGATCAAGAACAAAGAGCTACGGCTGAAGCTGAGCTGATGAGAGAAGAACCTTTAGAATCACAAGGCTCAACTGTATATGTACATGTCACATCCAAGTACCGCTAAGCAAAATCTATCAAGTATTGCTGACTCATTGGAAGACATTCTTCAATCAATGGATGATGAAGACATTTATGCCATCCGAAGGAAGGAATCTTCTCCAAACCTTCCTATGATGAGGAGGGTGTAGTAACCGATTTTAACAACATGGAATCAACAATTCCAGTCAGTTCTATCTCCACTCATAGAGTTAACACTAGTCATCCTATAGATTGAATTATTGGTGATCCTAAATCAACTATTCAGACTAGAAGACAAGCTAAAGCTAGCACATAAGCCCATGCACTTATTAGTTATGTCAAGAAACAGCATAGAACAAAACACAAGGACACACAACACTGTCTGTTTGCTTGCTTTTTATCACAAATAGAGCCTAAGAACATTTCTCAAGCTCTTGGAGATGAAATTTGGGTGAATGTTATGCAAGATGAGCTGATGCAGTTTGAACCACAAAAGGTTTAGATACTTGTTGACCTACCATATGGAAAGAGAGTAATTGGTACTAGGTGGGTTTTTAGAAACAAAAAGGATGAAAGAGGTGTTGTAGTCGGGAACTAGGCAAGACTCGTTGCTCAAGGCTATAGACAGGAAGAAAGGATAGACTTTGATGACGTTTTTGCACCTATGGCAAGAATAGAAGCCATTAGGTTATTTTTTGGATCATGTATGAGGTTCATTGTCTATCAAATGGATGTGAAAAGTACCTTCTTATATGGCACTATAACAAAGGAAGTGTATGTTGCACAACCTCCAGGTTTTGTAGATCCTAAGTTCCCAAACAGAGTCTACAAAGTGATCAAAGCTCTTTATGGTCTTCATCAAGCTCCCAGAGCTTGGTATGCTACACTTTCAAGTTTCCTCTTGAAACATGGATATAGAAGAGGGACCATTGATAAAACTCTTTTCATCAAGAAGGATAAACAGGATATCATTTTAGTTTAAGTATATGTGGATGATATTATCTTTGGTTCAACATGAAGACATGGTGTGAAGAGTTTGAAGCTTTGATGAAAGGAAGATTTTAGATGAGTTCTATGAGAGAACTTACTTTCTTCTTGGGACTTCAAGTCAAACAGAGGGAAGATTGAATATTTATCAGCCAAGATAAATATGTTGTTGAGATCTTGAATAAGTTTTCAAGTATGGATACAAGAAGTACAAATACACCTTTTGAAGCCAATAAGTCTTTGTCAAAAGATGAACATGGTGCAGATGTGGATCTCCACTTATACAGGTCCATGATTGGTTAACTTATGTATCTTACTACTTCTAGGCCATATATCATGTTTGCAGTGTGTGCTTGTTCAAGGTTTCAAGTCAATCCCAAAGTTTCACATCTACAAGTTGTGAAAAAGATTTTCAAGTATCTCAAAGGTCAACCTAATTTGGGTTATGGTACCTTAGAGAGTCAAATTTTGACTTAGAAGCTTACTCGAATAGTGATTATGCTGGAGCTAATCATGATAGAAAGTCCATAACAGGAGGTTGTCAATTTCTTGGAAGAAGACTTATTTCTTGGCAATGTAAGAAGCAAACAATTGTTGCAACTTCAACTAATGAAGCTGAATGTGTGGTTGTTGCTCATTTATATGGACAAGTGCTTTGGATTCAGAACCAGTTGTTAGATTATGGTTTCAGTTTTATGAATACCAAAATATACATTGACAATGAAAGCACTATATGCATTGTCAAAAATCTAGTGTTTCACTCTAAAACCAAGCATATTGAAATAAGGCATCACTTCATTAGAGATGCTTATGAAAAAAAACTTATTCAGGTTTTGAAGATCCATACAGATAACAATATAGCTGATTTGTTGACCAAGGCGTTTGAAACAAAAAGGTGTGAGTTCTTGGTAACACATATTGGTATGCTCAATCAATAATTGTTGCATTTGTTAAGGGGAGGATATGCATGTACAATATATATGATTATTAGATTGTATACTGTTTTCAGTTGTTTGTGATGTGATTACAGGTTAGATAGATCAAGGAACAAGAGATTACAACGATATTGAGATACATGTACTGGTGGTTATTTCTAAGGTACCGTTTGAAGAACCATGTACAACTAGGCTAATTCGATCTACTGCTAGTAAGCCATGTACCGCTATATTACCGTTGTTGGATGTACCGTTGGAGGGTCTATTATGTAAAATTGGCGATTTCTTCGCGCTCATGTTTTCTTACCATATAAAAGGAAATTCCAATTAAATAATTGATTTACCATATCTCTTAATTATTTACCTCGATTCTATAACTTTAATTTTTCACCGACTATCACATTCAATCATCAATGGCTCCTCTACAATTGGTCTCTCAGCATAATCAAGTTGCGAATTTGGTTCAAAATGCTAATAGTCAAGGATTTCATGAGATGGTGGACTTCCTATTCATAAGTCACATTAATCACACTTTAACTGTCCTATTGTTACAATATCTATGGTTGAAAAATTTTGGGGGACTGCCTCTTCTATTCTTCGCAATGGAGCACCTTGTATCAAAGCAAGGGTGCATCATAGGAATGTATATGTGACAGAAGTTCTCTTAAAAGCATATTTAAGACTAAATGATGCTAATGGCATTAGTATGCTACCAGACCAGGAAATACATGATGGCTTAGCAGCCATGGGATGAAGGGGAGAGAGAATCACTTACTTTCTTTAAAGGTTTGTTTTCACCTCAGTGGAGACTTCTTTTTCATGCTATTATTCATTATTTAAGCCCTAAGAGTACCTCTTGGGATCAAATTTCTGCAACTACAGCAACTGCTGGTATTTGTGTGGCTATAGATAGAGTTTAGTTTTTCAAAAATGATTTAGTTTCTTGTGATATAGTTTCTTGTAAGGTTCAAAAATGGCATTTGTGTGGCTACATATGCACATGAGTCATTGAGTTTCAATGATATAGTTTCTGGTGAGGTTCTTTCTAAGTGGATGGTTGGATTGAAAGAAGAAATGGATACTCGGGTAAATGTGTATGTGCTCAGCAACGGTTGCAAGAAAAGCAGCGGCGACAGAAACGTTTATTACTGAGAGTATACACCAGGTATGTTCATACATCTATTTCTCTATGTAGATGGTATGGTATTTCTTGCGGAAGAAAGGTTGAGATCTAGGTTACCAAGGGTTTGCTGGTTAAAGAAAAGGGAAATATACTTGGTATTAAGATCATTAGGAATCTGAGTGATAATACTCTGAGGGTGTCACAGTCAGAAGTTGGTCAGACTTCGTTGAAGGGACACTTCATACTGTCGATTGAGGGTTGTCTATCAGGGGATTGTGATGTGGAAAAGCATGGTAAGTGGTCATATATATGCGGTTGGAAGCCAGGAGTATTAGATGGTATGCACGAGACTTAACATAACATTGGTCGATGTGGTTATGTTTGATGAGTTTGATCGTGGATTACAGACATACGTACATGTTTGTGGATTTTGACTACGCCATGGGTAGATCGATCACTGTCATGGGTTGTCATTCACAAGGTATGGGTTCATGATACATGGATGTGCAGGAAGCTGAAAAGCAATGATGTTGCACATAATGGCTTTGTCAACAACTGAAGCGGCATATATGACACTTACGGAGGCTGGAAAAGAGGTTATTTGGCTAAAGAGACTCTTGATAGAGTCGGGAACTAAACTAAGGTTAGTAGCGGTTGTTGCTAATAGTGCCTTGACGAAGGCGGTCCTCGGTCCGAGGTTCCAACACACTAGTTGAAGTTGCTACGTATCGAAGAATTCTAATATGATACTAAGGTGGAAATTGTTATACATATTAGTAGCATATTAGATTGTCTAAGGGGTTTTAGTGTAACTTCATATTATAGTCAAATATGGATAGCCATGAGTAAACCGACATAGGGGTCTTTGACATTTGCTTATATATAGTCTTAGGCAACAATCGATTATGGGATTGGTTTTCTCCTTTGTTCTTGGCTGGTCTCTAATCTATACGATTAGGATTCACCCCCTCATATCTACAGCAAGGATGAGGGATTATGTACTATGTCTTCTTTTCTAGTTAAACGTAATCGTTGGGTCAAGGCGTGTGGCTTAGTTCTTTTGTCGTGTGCGTGTATTGTTTTACTTTACGAGTTCGTGATTCCACATAGTTCACTTATGGGTTTGTTGGGTGTGCAAACTCAAAACATCACACATCGGTTGATATATAACCTTAAAGTCTAACATATAAGCTGGTTCCATTCTAAAACCAATTGGTGATAGAAGGAGTAGCCCACCAAACATATATTGTTTGCACACCCAACAATACCTCCCTCAAACGCTCCACTTCAACTATAGCCACGATCTCACCTTTTTCATACCGTCGACCTTTACAATCGGAACACACCGCCTTTTATCGGCTTCCTTTCGGTACAAGGTCTACCGGGATCCACTAATACCGTCGAACCGGGGTTTAACCGAGAGAACACCATCCACATCCCACTAGGCTCAACCTGGCTCTTATACCGATTTTAGGAATCCTTGGCACAACATCTCACAAGTCCATGAGGTTCCATTCTAAAACCAAATTGGTGATAGAATGAATATACCACCAAAATTATATGTTTGGCTTTAAAATTATATTTCAACCGTTGTGGATATTAGCTTTGCACACCTAACATAAATTACGATTCAAAAAGTTTTGTGTATTCGTCCCCGAGTCGAGCTCGATTATTAAATAAAGCCCGGCCGAAATTTAGTTCACGAAAAGAAAAAAGAAAAAAGCTTGTCTAAATTTTCTACCGATACAGTCTTGACCTTTTTCACGAACGGCTAGTAACGAGATATACTTGTACAAAAGTTTTACATAAAATGTGTAGAACAATAATACTAGAAAGATTTGTTAAAATGAAATAGAAAATCGTAACACGTTTCTGAGATGAAGATAAGGCGACAACCAAACTGATTTAATAACGTTTTCATCACATGTCGTTTGTTCCTTAATTAACCAAACAAAATACTACCAACTTCACTACCACTGTCCCATTTTCACTGTAAGTTTCCTTGTGAACTTAATTATATTTTCTTTATTAATTTCATGTTTCTTACTACAGTAGTATTTAATATTGTGATGTTTGTGTGTCTAATCCGATCTGCAATTACTTGTAGTTTTTCTAGAACGGCGAGTTAGTACGGTTAATAAGTTAGTTACTGGGTTTCATATATAGTACTTACTCATAAGGTAGTCCATGCGAGCCTGAAATAATAGTTTAGTGATTCGATTCCATACTACAGAATTGGCGCATCTATAGGATCTATGGGGCAGAAACCCCCACGGAGAGACTCTCTCGTAAGGGTTTCCCTTCAATTAGTTGTAGTCGTGTAGATGCAAATAAATGATAAATGTATGTATATAGAGTGTGGATAATATAGAGGGTGTTTATTATACAAGATAAGGGCTTTTGATTGTGTTTGGGTAATTGGGTTTCACAGCTTCTCACTGATAAGGTAAATAAGATTATTACAGCGTGTACACTCACTTATAATTACCGTGCTAGTATCTGTATCAATGAAACTCGAAATTTAGGATCTTAAGAAATCAGATATAGTCAGGACTACATGTTCTCTCACTTATAATTACCGTGCTAGTATCTATATCAATGAAACTCGAAATTTAGGATCTTAAGAAATCAGATATAGTCAGGACTACATGTTCTCGCAGATATGCTATTATGAAAACATTAAGAATTACTTGGGGGTGTTTGTTTCGGCTTATATAGTGGGCCTATGGCTTATTTGATTTTGGGCTTATGTTTCATAATCTCACGTTTTGTGGCTTATTTTGAAACTTTCCGGCTTTATGATAACATAAGAAAATTTTATAAGCCAAAAAGATTCAAAATAAGCCACAAAAAGTGAGCTTATGAAACATAAGCCCAAAATCAAATAAGCCATAAGCCGGATGTATGTAAGTGTATATTCATTGCTGCTATTAATTATGTTGATGTTCATCATTCTGCGTACATATTAGGCGCCCTGTAAGCTTTTGGTCTGTTCTGTATATACAGCAATGATTGTAAAGATAGCGGTTGCTGTGGTGGGTGGTTCTCTTGGATGGGTTTATATGCGAATTAAGCCACCGTCTTCTAAGATTTGTGGATCACCGGGTGGTCCTCCTATAACTTCACCACGAGTACGACTTGATGATGGAAGACATTTATCTTACAGAGAATGGGGGATCTCCAAAGACGAGGCTAAGCACAAGATTGTTATAATTCATGGCTTTGATAGCTCCAAAGACTTGAAACTACCTGTTTCTGAGGTATCATAAATTTCACTATTCAGTATTATATATAAATTCATCCGCCTTTGTCTCATTAATTATTTGTGAGTTTTTACTTAGCATATACTTTTATGATGACAGGAACTTCTCGAGGAGCTGCAAATTTATGTTGTGTCATATGACAGGGCAGGTTATGGAGAGAGTGATCCATATCCAAAGCGTACAGTTAAAAGTGAAGCATTTGATGTTCAAGAACTAGCCGATAAGTTGCAAATTGGTCCCAGATTCTATGTTATTGGATTATCAATGGGTGCATATGCTGTTTGGAGTTGCCTCAAATACATACCACACAGGCATGGTTGACTTGGTTCTAGCATCATCTTTTTCTTTGATTATTTGTTTCAAGTAGATTAAAACTTGATTTATATTTGTAGGTTGTCAGGAGTTTCCCTCGTTGTTCCATTTGTGAATTACTGGTGGCCGTGTTTGCCTGCTGATTTGGCTAAAGAAAGCTTTGAGCGACTGCTTGTTCAGGACAGGTGGACGTTTCGCGTAGCACTTTATGCCCCGTGGCTTTTTCACTGGTGGATGAATCAAAAGCTTTTTCCTTCACTAAGCATGCTGGCTGGAAGGATGGATGTATTCTCCGAACCAGATTTGGAGTTCTTAAAAAATTTGCCACCAAATCCGGATGGCAATCAGGTAAATAATCATTGTTAATTAATTTCATAAATGAGCTTACACTTAGCCCAAATTTGATCTTTTATCTAAGTATACACCCCCTAAATGTATCGTAAACTTATTAACCGGTGAAATGAAATAAAAATTGCCAACTCCTGTTTCATTTCAATTTCATCATGGATGGTGTCACATTAGCTCATCAAATGATTAAGTTTGCTGTGTTATTTGGTGCGAAACCTTTATTTGTACACTTCATTCACGATTAAGTAGTAAAATACTAAAATCTGACTTTTATGGTCAATAACTTTCAAACACTGAAATCGTGAATCGTGATATGCATCAATTCACCACACACTGAAATCGTGATTAATTTTCAGAAACTTAAGTAATCTAATCCATATTCTTAATGTGATGATACTTATTGTTTTATGTTTATGCACATTAGGAAAAGACGCGTCAGCAAGGTGTTTACGAATCTCTGTACCGTGATATAATGGCTGGTTATGGAAAGTGGGAATTTGACCCGTTTGATTTAAGCAATCCTTGGCCAGACAACAGTGGTGCTGCTCATATCTGGCAGGGCTATGAAGATAAAATCATACCATATAAAGTGAATCGATATCTATCTGAAAAGCTTCCTTTTGTTCGGTATCATGAGATTCCAGGTAAAGGTCATTTTTTACCTTTTGACAGCAGTTTATGTGAAGAAATATTTAGGACACTTGTGGTCGGATGAAACAGTTAGTACCAATTGTTTCAAAAGTATCATCTATATACTGGTGATGTATGCTACACTGTTGCATGGTGGTTTAATACTAGTACACTGAGATTTGTGTTATCCCTAAACCTTTAACTATAATTTTAAGAAAATATAAAGTTTGATATTGTATACATGTATCTATACTCCAATACTAGCTAAGATCTCTATCTAGAATGTTCGGTTTCATTAGCCATAGCTCAACAATTTGAAACAAAAAGTAAAAGTGTTTTCCCATGATAGTATGATACTATCTTGAACACAAGCTAAAATGGCAAAACAGATAGAAGCCTCCATCTTTTACTAGTTACATAGTCGAATAAACAAGTTATCAATTATATAGCGATACTCCAGAACCACATCATTTTAGTATACACTAAGTCATCAAAAGTATAAGGCTTATATGTCAAATCCCGTTCCATTTGGCATGTGTTCTTTAGTGACTGTTTGTAAGTTAGTAATCAATATCGAATGGAAATGAAACTCTAAAGTTGATAACATGAAATCTCAATCTACCAAGCAAAAAATAACTGGTTATTGAAAGATGACAAGTCCATAAAACATGCCCAAAAATCATATAGAAACTGGAACTTAAGCTGTTAGAAAAAAAATCATATAATTTGGCATCTCGAGTTACCAAATGGTTCTTAGACTGATATCAAAGGGCTATCAAGTTGTATTATCATTCATCCGGCTTCTGTCCCAAAACAGAAATGTCTTCGAATCGCTTCTGCATCACATCAATAATAGTTAAAGCGAGTCAGGTATGCAGAATGCATGGACAAGCTACTCTATGCAGAATGTAGCACAAGAAGAAATATATTGAAACATTACCCCAACGTTGTTTTTCTCCCAGAGTTTATGAACTCCATAATCAACAGCCTGAAACACAACATACACATAACTCCATTAGTCATAAATAGGCACAAGCCATAGTAAATGATGCAACGAAAAGGATGAAAACGATAATACTCACTCGTTCACCAAGGAGAGCACCAACAATGACGAACGTGGCATAGACAGAAGTGCGACGCATAAAGACTTTGTATACTCCTTCAAAAAACGCACTCATGGTTGTGGCTTTCTTCTCCCTGTCTTGCCAATGAGATGGTAAAAATTTCAATGTTTTGAGATGAAGAAACTAGTGGTTAAATGAAAAATAGTTTGGATTTTGCATAACTTTAAGTTTGATCTGTTCAATCGGTTAAAAAAAGTGCCCATTTTTATGCCTTGTTTGTAGTGAGTTTCATTCTGTATCGTTCATTTATGCATGGATTTTGGTACTATTTATTCAAAGTTAAACCATTTTTTTTCGGGTGAAATCAAGTTCGAGTTTTGTCCAAATTTGTCATTGTAACTTGTTTGTTGCTTTAAAAAAAATCTAAACACCCTAGATAATCAGTTAGTTAGAGCTTTTAAATGTTAAGTGTGTTTCTTTTTTATTTTTCGTCTAAAAGCAAAAAAAAAAAGTAAAACATCTAGGTGAACAAGACATAAAAGAAGAATCTTAATGCCTCTGATTGTATTAATAAACTATACAGACGTTTTCTTTAAAAAAGACAAATAATATTAATTTCATTCATATTCAAACATTCCCGTTTATATTCATATTGAAATGTGAGAATCATAAAACATTGTCATGCAAAATTAGACACAAAACTAATCTCGTTAACTGAATATCTGGATCATAAAGTTATAAGAGTTATCAATGACGATCTTCCTGCTCCTCCCTTCCCCTTAATCCGCCGCTTTCCTTCGATCTCCTATTCCCTTTTCCCCTAATCATTTGGCTTACAGCCACAACCCCTCCCCTTAATCAATCTTAAAAAAAAACTAATCAACAAAACCCTAATCAATCTTCTTCTTCCATAGGAAAACAATTCACCAATACGGATCAAAATGGTTGGACATAGATAACTCGGCAAAAGAACACAAAACCTATTGGAAATCCTTATCATATGGATCTGGAGAACATTGCAACATCATTTTATGTCACCAGTATGCCTCCGGCATTAATATCAAAAGGATTATGGAACGTGTATGCTCTCATGGTCGTTTAATTGACGCTTCCATCGCTAATAAACTATCTAAAGGAGGTAAACGCTTTGGTTTTATTAAATTTCTTGTTGTTAAGGATGCAAATTCTATTATGAACTCTATGTCGAATATATGGATTGGTAGTTTTCATCTTTACATTACCTTTTAAACCAACGTCTCAACTCAAAAATCCATGCACCAAAATATACGCAATCCCAACCAAAACCTACCAACGCCTTCACCGCGACCAATAACCAAAACGCCTTCCCAACTCTTCACAATAACGCCACAAATACGACACCTCCGAAAAACAAAACTCATCAACCAAAACCCTCATACTCTTCGACCCTCAAATATGTTCCCAAACAACCTCCAGTCAAACAAAACCTATCCAAAATCGCACCATCACACTAATGGAACAAGAAATCATAAATGTGGAAACCACGGATGCAATCCAACTTGTGAAAATGAAAGACATCGATTCCATGGAAAAAATGTATGTCATTTTTAGGAATGAAGGTTTCTTATATCTTAACATCCATCATGTTGGCGGATACTGGATTTGGATACAATTTCCCTCATCTATGGCTTACTCTAAGTTCCAAGAAAATGAAAGTCTAAAAAGGTTGTATTCGGTTAAAAGGGCTCCCATGCCTAACTTTATAGTAAACAAACACATTATTTGGATTGAGGTGAGTGGTTTACCTTTATATGTTTGGGGCTTAATGGCTTACAAAAAGATAGCTAGTAGCTTTGGGAAATTCTTGTTCTTTGAGAAGGAAGAATCCACAACATTGAGTTCTGTAGACTTCGCATATCTACCAAATCTCATCAACTCATTTCGAGTATTGTTCGAGTCGGCATAAAGAATGAGTCTTTTGAGGTATCAATCCAAGAAATTGGATCATGGAGTATAAAAATAAAAGATGATTAAAATGACATTTCCTCTAAGGGGGTGGATCATGCATCCGAATCAATTGACGAGCAACAGATTGATGATCTTGAAATGCTCCAAACAAACCTCAACAATATGGACGAACAAGCTCTTGACAATGAACCGGGTAACGAAGGGAGCAAAAAAGATGGTGAAAACAAGGAATCAATTGACTCCTCATTGAAAAAAGTAGAATAAGGCACCAATTTCAATCCCACTATCATAAATAAATGATGATTCTTCAGATTTAAGTAGACGTCTCGGATTTGAGTTCATGAAGAAGAGCTCATCATCATCTAGAAATTGTTTTACATCGTTTGCAAGACATAGAATAAATGATATCAAAGGAATTTCCTTTTTAAATGAACTCAACCAAATTATCGAAGTGGGCTCATCACTTGGTTACGATGTTAGAGGATGTAAAAGAAATCTAAACAAAATGATCAAAGGAATCGGGATTCACATGGTTGATGAATGAATATTCTCTCATTAAATAGTTATGGTACGAGGAAAAGAAGAAACACACGTGGATAAAGGATCTATGTCTTAAACACACTATGCATTTTCTTAAGATTTAAGAATAAAAAATGACTCGTCTTGAGCTATTTTGAATTAGACTATGTGGGGTAACTATGCATTTGATTATGCTTGTAGTATGGCTCGTGGTCTCTCGGGTGATCTTATCTCTATATGGTACCCTAATATGTTCACTAAGAATGTTATTTGGTGTGACGATTCGTTTATCATTATCAAAGGAAATTGGAAGAATATCGTGGGAGACTGTTTCATGGTGAATATTTATGGCCCTCGAGACCAAGACTCTAAACTTGCCTTATGGAATAGACTCAAAGACTTCATGCATCACCATAATGGCTCCTATACTCTGTTTGGGGACATGAATGCCGTCAGAAACGCACAAGAAAGGTTTGGTACTACTTTGAATATTGAAGCTAATCATTTTAACTCTTTCATTGATTCCAGATATCTGGTCGATCTTCCTATTGGTGGTCGCTCTTTGACTTGGATGAATAAACCAGGTACTAAGCTTAGTAAAATTGATCGCTTCCTTATTTTTGAAGAGGTGATTGTTCGGCTCCAAGATGTTCGGATTACTGCTCTTAATAGGTTATGGTCTGACCACAACCCTATTCTTCTTCATATTGTCAAAACTGATTTTGGCCCCCCCTCTGTTCAAATTGTATAAATCATGGCTTTTGAGAGATGGTTTTGATAACATCATCAAAGAGGAATGGGATTTGTTTGATTATAATCTCAAACTTCATGAAAAGTTCCGTCTCCTCAAAGTCAAGATCAAAACAATAGAGCAACAATACCAAGACGTTGGAAAGAACAAAAAAAACTACGGCTCTTGAGGAGATTAATTCTATTGAGAAAAGGATTGATGACGGGATTCGTTATGCCTTCTAACAATAATCACCGCCTGAACCTTCTTCGAGAGATTGAAAAGATTGATAAGTTTGCTTATGTGGATCTTATTCAAAAAACTCGTGTCAAATGGGGTATAGAAGGGGATGAAAATTCCAAATTCTTCCATGGTCTCATCAATAAAAAAAGGCGGAATCAGATTATCAATGAGATTATGGTTGAAGAAAGTTGGATCACGAACCCTTGTTTGATCAAAGATGCCTTCCTTCAATTCTACAAAAGGAAATTCCAAACACAAGATACACAAGTTATGTTATCTAATCTTCCTCATTATCATTCTCTTGATTACATGGATAGAGAAACTCTTGAAAGACATTTTACTCTTGAGGAAATAAGGAGTCCGTTTGGGATTGTGGAAGTAGTAAATCTCCGGGTCCAGATGGTTACTCTTTTGCATTTGTAAAGAAGTATTGGGACACGATTTCAGAAGGACCTTTATGACTTCGTTATTTTTTTTTCTATTAGTGTTATGCCTAGTGGTGATGCTCTTGGAATTGGTCTCGAACCAATTTTGGTGTTAGAAACCTTGCCTATTTACGTGAAATGTTAAATGAGATTGGTCAAGTAGATATTGATGTCAATGAAGATACTTGTACTTGGAGTCTTGGACCTAATGGTACTTTTACCATCAAGGATGCTTAATAACTAGATTTTACTTAGTTATAAAAGTTCGTTGAATCCGATCCTTTCGAATTGATTACTAGTTAAGAGTGCGACTCAGTCATTCTTGGTGGAAAATAAAATGGTTTGATTATCTATTTTAAACTAATAGTAAAATGAAAGTGTCGTTGAGTAAAAATAGAAGCTTTAAAAATTAAACTAAAAATGACGAGTTAAAACTAAATGATTAAAAATTTAAAGTGAATTTAAAACTTAAAACTTAAAACTTTGCAAAACTAAAACTTAACCCATCGGAATGAGTAAAAAGAAGTTCTGTCAGAATATTTTGTCTGAATAACCATCGGAATGTAACAAATGAAAGCTATCAGAATATAGATTGAAGTATCGGAATAATGAACATGAAAAACTATCGGAATGACACTCTGTCGGAATATAACTTCTATCGGAATATGGCTAACAAAAATTGGGCAGCGTTTCGTCGCAACAAAGCCTTAAGACCCGTCACAATGTACGATCGCAATGAGTGATCGCAATCACGATCGGAGTAAGGGGGAATACACTATCTGAATATTGATCGCAAAGTAGCCGTCGGAATCACAAACCCTATTCCGATGGTCTGTAATCGGAATGTAGCGTCGGAATCACAAACCCTTTTTCGACAGCTTTGAATTCGCAATAAGCAAAACCAAATAAGCAATGTTTTGATAAGCACTATTCGAAACTTAACCAACTCAATAATGAGAGAACCAAATAAGCACGATTATTATAACTCTAAATAAGCAAAACTTAAATCAAACTTTTAAAAAGACAAACTTTTAAATAACTTAAAAGTAAATAAGCTAAATAAAAAATAAGCCAATAAGCATGATAAGCTCAAAGCTTAATCCGTATAAAACTTAGATAGAAACCAAAAGATAAACTTTTTAATAAATCAAACATCAAGATTAAACAAAATCAAAGATAATTTTCGGATCAAATAAGTAAAAATCAAGAAAGGTAGAAAGAGATTGAATATGAAAAGCTTAACTTGAACTTGTAGATAAATGATTCCAAAATACAAGATTGAATTAAAACTTAAACATGAAAGAAAGAAAAGATGAATTTTTGTGAGAGAAAGTTAAACACTTTCTCTCTCTAAAAATTAAAGAAAGAAAAAAATGAATATGCTAATTTAACTAACACCCTCCTAATGTGTCATTAGGAGGGTATATATAGGAGGTGGGGAGTGCATGTGTTGCTTCCTTCTTTCTTTCTTCTCGTCTCTACTCGATTTAAATTCTTTGTCTTTCTCGACGTCGTCTCGGGATTTGTCGATATAAATTGAACTTGTCTTATAATTTTCTTCTTCTATTAGAATTGAGTTCTTCGACTTCATTAAACTTCCGTCTTTAGACTTTTTCTTCGATAAATCTTCAGAATAGGCCTTGGACTTCCGTTCTTTCTGCATTCTTGATCTTTTGACTTCGTCTTTTGTTTTTTTCTTCGATAAAAGCCCGTGATAGCCCATGTTTTCTTCCTTTTTCATATTTTTATCCTAAAACACAATAAAAACACAAACCACGCATAATTCCGAATTTTACGACATAAAATACACGTTTTGGTCTTGTTATTATTGGAAATGAGTGGTACAAAGATAAGTGTTTTCACACTTATTAAATCCCCTACACTTGACCATTGCAATGCCCTCATGCAATGCATTAATTTCAAAGCACAGATTACATTTCTCATCATAAATAACCCACCTTGGCCTTTATTAAATACTAAACTTTAAGGAAATTAAAAAGATAGAAATATGTACAAAACAAGTAAAGAAATCAAAGACTTACATTGGGGTTTTGGTTGTCATGAATGTTTATCATCCTCAAGTTTCACGTTCCCCATAACAAGCTTAAAAACGAGATCATTGTTATTTTAAGTTAGCAAACTAACAAGAACTCATGTGGCCCAATTATTTACTTAGACTCCCTTATTCCTAGGTGTAACTCTTATATTTTAATTTTGTCTTGAATGATCACGAGGATACATTGTTTGACTTATTTCGATAGTTTATTTAGGCCGAAAATAAAGTGGGACGATTTAATCAATAGTTAGCTAAAGGACAAAATCTTTTAAAACTGCTTCTCGGGACCTCTTAAAGTTCATATCTTGACATAACTCGCTTCACGATTTGAGACCTTTCTCCGACCGATATTTGGTAGCGACTTCATACTTCGAATCTTTGAGAGACGTTCTTGAAATTATGGTCTTCTCTTCATAATAGGAATTTCTTCACTTGAAATTTTTGAGAGATTCTTCAAATTTGGACCACGACTTCTTCATTTATCTCCAATCTTTATTTTGAACTTTGATATACAACGATCCGCCTCCTTTTAGGACTTGGATCTATTTATCCTCATACCTTGTTAGGGCCTTTTTGGATAGAATTCTCCATGATCTTTAGGGGAGTATTTGCTTTTCGTCGTGTGTCTCAATCCTTCATATTGATTTTTGATAAATGATTCTTCACATCACTTTTGGATCTTTAGCAACAAAATGTAGCCCTCATGCCTTGCTAGGGCCTTTTCGGACTCGCCAATCTTCGCATCCCGCTTCAATGAGTTATGCCTTGGCTATGAACTCTAATTAATACCGAGCAACTTTTAAACGATCTTAGGCTAGAAGCTAAGTAACTTTTCAAATCGTACAACCTTATTTATTGCAAATATATTTATTAACAAGCGATGGGAGAAGAAGCTTATAATCAACTCACATAAATTCATGAAAGAATACCAAACTTATAATTGACTCTATCATCTCTCGTCCTCCACAATTAAAATCTCAAGGAATGAGACTCGTGGATGCTTAACCAATTAAATAAAAGTTTTGGGTTTTCAAGTCATCTATAGGATCTTGCAAATTCTTAGACTCTTTCAAGTTTTGAATTCGCATTTTAAAGTTCCCTTGATAAATGTAACACCTGGTAATTTTCCTACTTTGTAAAATGACTATTTTACCCATTTGACTTTTTATTTAGTCAACTATGTGATTTAACTGTGTTGGAACCGGGAAGTTATCCCGCGTTTTCTGAAAAACTGTTTGATGACGAGTAATGACTTGACACTGTGCTCAGTCATTATTCTGAACACTTTCTGTGAATCTGACCAAAATGCTGAGACGGTCAACGAATTGACAATAATCCGTGAGATTATTCGTTATCTGTGAATTATGTGCTTAACCGTTTAGTTTTTAACAGCGTAATCGTATTTTCATGAACAACGTATTTAAATATTTTTGTATATGTTTATATGCCTGTATTTTAGTATTTTGCTATTTATAGTAATAAATCGTATTTTCTGTGAATATTTAATTAACGTATCGCGTTTTCGTATTTTACGTCATTTTTACGTTTAACCGTCGTTAGCATGCATAAAATATCTTATAAATTATAAATATCAGTTTTCTTCGAAAATTTATAAATTTATTATATTTCGTCAAATTTTTAAGTTTTACGTAATTTTAAACTTAACTATATACTTTTCGACATTTACCTAAAACTAACTAACCTTTTTACCTTAAACCTTCTAACTAGTTACCATAGTAAAATTTTTGAATTATTTACCTTGTCGGACCCTCCCCATAACCGGCCAAACTACACACCACATGCAAGATAAACCAAGTTTTCTTCATTTTGCCATTTTGAGCTTAACTTACACCTTCCTACACATTTTAACTTATTAACCCTTTTACCTCAAAATCACTTCACATTATTCACTCATACACTTCACTCAAAATCAAAAACACACAACTCTCCTTCTCTCTCTAAAACACACGGCACAAACACCTACACCATTTCCACCATTGTTGAATTTTTGAAGCTTCATTTTAAGAACAATTAACACAAAATAAATACATCATAGGGTTTGTACAAGCATAAGGAAGAATGGGTTTTCTTGGTTTGTTGATTTGAGAAGTTTTGGTTGTAGTTTATAGAAGTTGGGTTCTTGTTGATTATTAGTTGGTTAGAGCGTAGATCGGGTTGTCGTGGTTACGTAGAGTCGTTACTCAAGGTTATTTCTTAAACCTTTTTCATCTTTTTCATTTTTCATGCATAATCTATGTAGATCTATGCATGCATGTTACTCATCAACTATTTTCTTGAAATAAAATGATAAAAACTATTTTTGGTCATGAAATATTTTAGATCTATGAAAATTATGTGTGGATCTATTAGATCCATGCATGAAAATGATTTAATTGAAAGACTTGTAAAATATAAAAATGTATTTTTAGATTTGTGGACTTGAAGAGAAATCTTTGATTTTGAGTGTGTTTATGAATAATTAGAGGGAACTAGTAGTGTTACTACTAGTGGGTACGCTTGAAAATGGTCGAAAACGAGTTTTTACGAAAAATATATAATCTGTCCGATTTTTATAAGAGGCATAGAGGGTCGTAAAAATTGTTTTGACACTAGTTTACTACGATATTATGAAAATATAAGTTAATACCTTCGTTTTGATATATTATGGGCTAAAAACGGAGTAAAAATGAGTAAGATATGGTCGTTTAAATTTCGTTGTCGGAAAACTTAATTTTTGTGAAAAACACTATAATTAGCTTGCTGTCTAGATTTTTAAAGTGGTCGAAACGACGTTTTCGAGTTAAACGGAGTTGTTTTAAGTGTCGAATTGGGTACTAAATGGTATGTATAAATGTTGGACTCATTTTGTAAAGAGATATATGCGCGAAATGTGAATACTTTGTAGAAACTAGAAGGGGGGGGGGGGGGGGGGGGGGTTGAATAGTTTCTTATATTTACTTGTTAAAATATGGTTTCCAAAAATCCTTTTTCAAAAACTTAGGCTTGAGGAAATATGTGAAATCTTCTTATGCACAATATGAACAATGATAGTGTAGCTAAACTAATACTAACAAAAATATATCCACAAAGAATAAAGAATGATAGTGTAGCTAATCTAATACTAACACATATATATGCATAAAGAATAAAGAATGTAAAGAGTTAAGGGTAAAGAAAGATCAAACCGAACACCAAGGATTTATAGTAGTTCGGCAACGAAGCTCACTCCTCGTTCCTACTCCACTCCTCGAGTACTCCTTACTCGAGAGTTCACTACACAACAAGCTCCTTATGGCGGAGAAAATCGTACACGTCGCTTAACCAATTTCCGACTCTAAGCTAAAAGTCGAGCCCTAATCGTAGCTAGGACAAATCTACACAACTATACTTAGTACATACACAACTTCCAAATAGACACAACTACTTGGATCTTCACAACTATGACACAACTACAAGTGTATAAAATTAGATCTTCAATGGATCTTTGGTGGTGGACTCAACACTTCACTAGGATAGTGTTCTTCTCTTTGCACTTGGAAAGGAAGGGATGGAAGAACAAGATTCACTTCTTAAACAAGTAATAATCAAACAAATGATCAAAGATTTGAGTGATTAAAGAAGGGGTTTGAATTTGGAAATAAATGTGCAAAAGAGGTGAGGTGAAAAGCTGAGAATGGTCCACTATTTAAAAGACAAAGGAGCCAACGGCTATATCTCCCGCGGTACCTTATCACAGCCCGCGGTACCTTATCGATAAGGTACCGCCTAGGTGCTAAGGTACCGCCGGACTAGACTCCGCTCCTTTTTGTCCTTTAGTGGTGGAGGTCTTATCTGGGTATCAAAAATATCCAGAAAGGATATTCTTAGCCAAATAAGAATATGCCATTTTCAAATTTCAAATAATTAATTTAATAAAACATTTTCTTAAAAATAAAGTTTAGTAAAAACTTGTCACATTTAATAAAAAGTGAGTTTTAAGAAAAGATTAAATCACTTGATCACTTGATTAAGGTTAGTACTTGTTTATCCATACCTTAAGTGAAAATGGGTAAAATGATAAATACTTGAACTCAAGAATTCATTTTTCGTTGTTTTCGTAAATGCTTGTTTTTACATATTGTCGTAATCAAAACTAAGCGAGACCGAAAAATGCAAGTAACGTTTTTAGTCATTATTGCATTAACAATCTCCCCCTTTTTGATTCCGACAATACATAAACTCAATCAAACAAAAACAAGATTTTCGAAGACGAGTTTATTCATTTCTCCCCCTTTGTCGAAGCAAAAAGGTTGCGTAATCCGGTGTTGAAGAAACGGACTTTGCAAAGACTCCCCCTTGGTGCTTACTCCCCCTAGCTTGGGGCACCGAGGAATCGAGATATGGTGACAAGCTACATAGAAGGGTTGGTTGAACAAAAGAAACAACCAACAATATATAGCAATAGGTCACAAAAAAAAATTAAAAGAGAAGAAAACACAAAGACAAAGATCCAAGATAGGTTACTAAAAGTACATCATACAAAGAAGTATGGAAAAAGAAACAAGCCAAAAGCATAAATCTAATCCTAGTTATTCTAGAATTATAAGATTTGCTTGAATTTGGTGTCTTGTGGATAAGTAATCAATGCTTATATGAAAGACAAGGTAATAGCGGAGGGTGGTGGTGGTGGCTTGTTGGAGATCTCATAATCAAAGTGAAGAGGAGGCTTGATTAAGAGACTCTTGATGTAACTCAACTCCTCATAGATGTGTGCCATAGCAAGATGTTGATATTGACAACAATGACAATATGTTCCATGGTGCATGACATTATCATGAGAAGGAGGAAGAACACTAAAGGGTGGTGGTGGAAGAAAAGAAGTTCCACAATCAACATTCTTGGTAGGAGAAATGTGATTAAGAGTGTTCTTGGGTGGGTTTGGATTGAAAGCAATTGGAGAAAATGGAGGAGATTCAAGGCTTTCATTGGGAGAATAAGACATTTTGGATGTGAAGTAATGCAAAATGCTTATGGTTTAAATAGGGAAGGCTTAGGGTATTTTTGGGGTGGTCAAAGGGTTTGAAACAAAGATTCTCAAAAATGTTGAAGCAAATCTGGAGTTTCAGACAAAAACCCGAAAAAGGAAGGACATTGTAGGCGGTTCCTTATCTAGGGTGGCGGTACCTTATCAATAAGGTACCGCGGTTCACATAAGGAACCGCCTGCAGAAGCAGGGTTTGGTGTTTGGAGGAAGATTTTTCAGCAAATCTTATTTTTCTAGTCTAACTTATCATAGGGATATGCTTAAAAGCAAAGATAGACAAAGAAAACATATGCAAACTTACCAAATAGAGATTTGACCAAAATACATGGATTAAAAAATCAATGTAGGAGGTGTGTAAGACAAGACCTTAAGTCATGACACAATGATCCTCCATGATTCAATCTTGTTCTTGCTATGTTTGAGAGAATCATACATATGAATTATGTAAGCTCTAGATTGATAGCGAGAATCTATGAAAAATCGTTTTTAGATTGAATTAACAATGTCAAACGAATTTCTCAACCATTTTCGAACGAGACTTTGAGAGTTTTGAAAAAGAGAGGAGAAGATTTTTTAAAAGGAGTCAAAGTGGTAAAAGAAAACACACAAGAAGAAAAGATTTTAAGGAAGATGTTCCATTAATCCTAGACCTAGACGGAAGTAATTGAAAGGTTCCCTCTTAAGTGGCTTAGTAAAGATATCGGCTAAGTTGTCCTCGGAGGGCACCTTTTCAATGGTAATGTTCCCCTTTTGAACATTATCCCTAAGGAAATGGTGTCTAATTTCTATGTGTTTGGTTCGCGAATGTTGCACGGGATTCTTGCTTAGGTCTATAGCGCCTTTATTATCGCACATGATGGGAACATCATCAAGAGAAATCCCGTAATCAACAAGTGCTTGCTTCATCCATAGAGCTTGTTGGCATGCTTTTCCGGCACTCACATACTCGGCTTCCGTGGTGGATATCGCAAGAGCGGTTTGTTTCTTGGAGAACCAAGAAGTTAAACAACAACCCATGAAGGTACAAACTCCACTAGTGCTTTTCCGGTCCACATAGTCTCCCGCATGATCCGAGTCCGCGTAGACAATGGTTTCTACGCCGGTCCCTTTAGGATACCATAATCCTAAATGTATAGTGCCTTTAATGTATCGGAAGATACGCTTAACCGCTTCAAGGTGAGAGGTTTTGGGAGCCTTTTGGAAGCGAGCACAAAGACAAACACTAAACATGATATCCGGTCGACTTGCCGTTAGGTACAACAAACTACCAATCATACCTCTATATTTGGTGTTGTCTACCGACTCACAATCATCATCTACGGTGAGTTTAGTATCCGAGGCCATAGGGGTCTTCATTGGTCTAGATTCTTCTAATCCAAATTTCTTTAGCATTTCTTTAGCGTACTTAGATTGACTAAAGAAAATACCATCGTCCATTTGTCTAATTTGGAGTCCTAGAAAGAAGTTAAGTTCTCCCATCATACTCATTTCAAACTCATCATGCATGATTTTGGCAAAGTCATCACACAATTCTTGACAAGTTGAGCCAAATATAATGTCATCAACATATATTTGTACGATTATGAGGTGAGAACCTTTCTTCTTTGTAAAGAGTGTATTGTCTACCATTCCCATGGTATACTAATGTTTAACAAGAAACGCTTTAAGTCTATCATACCAAGCTTTGGGTGCTTGTTTGAGTCCATAAAGTGCTTTCTTAAGCTTGTAAACATGGTCCGGTTTCTCAAAATCAATGAAGCCGGGAGGTTGAGCCACATATACCTCCTCATTGATCAAACCGTTAAGAAATGCACTCTTTACATCCATTTGTTGAAGCTTAATATCTAAGGCACAAGCGTAAACTAAAAGGATTCTAATAGATTCTCATCTAGCTACCGGTGCATATGTCTCGTCATAATCAATCCCTTCTTGTTGATTATAGCCTTGAGCTACAAGTCTAGCCTTGTTACGAGACACAACACCATTCTCATCTAGCTTATTCCTAAATACCCATTTGGTTCCTATAATTGTAGAACTTCTAGGTGGAGGAACAAGTTCCCAAACATCATTGGCAACGAATTGATTCAATTCTTCTTGCATTGCAATGACCTAACTCTCATCCGTCAAAGCTTCTTTAACATTATTTGGTTCAATCAAGGAGACAAAACAAAAGAAGTTGCTTTGGTTTTGGACTTGAGATCTTAGGGTCCTTTGATTTAAGTCACCAATGACATTATTGAGAGTATGATCCCTAGACTCCTTAATGTTTACTTCCTTTTCAACACTAAGGTCTTCAACTCCTATTTTTCTAACCTCTTTGGCTTTAACTACTTCTAATTCATCCAAGTCATCATCAACCAATGGTGGTGTCTTGGGTGAAGGAGGGGTTTCATCAATGGTTACGTTGAGTGATTCTTCAATAACCCCGGAGGTTCTATTTAGGACTATGTACGCTTTACTAGTTTGGGAATAACCTAAAAGAATACCTTCGTATGACTTTGGGTCAAACTTGGTAAGGTAGTCTTTGGTGTTGAGGATAAAGCACTTGCTTCCAAACACCCTAAAGTATTCTAATGAGGGTTTCTTACCTTTAAGAATCTCATAGGGGGTCTTTCCTAGGAAAGGTCGAATAAGAATTCGGTTGAGAATATAAGTCGATGTGTCCACGGCATTGCACCAAAACTTTTGAGGCAAATATTGCTCGTTTAACATCGTCCTACTCATCTCTTGGAGAGTCCTATTCTTCCTTTCAACTACCCCATTTGATTGTGGAGTGCGAGGAGCCGAGAAGTTATGGGTAATACCATGAGCTTCACAAAAGGCACCAAATTGCACTTCATTATCAAATTCCCTACCATGATCCGTCCTAATAGAAACAATTGAACATCCTAGTTGATTTTGAATTCTTCGACTAAAGATTTCGAAGTGATCGAAAGCTTCATTCTTAGATGCCAAAAATCTAGTCCAAGTGAATCTAGAATAGTCATCAACTATAACTAGGGTATAAAGGTTACCTCCATAACTCCGTATGGCGGAAGGTCCAAAGAGATCCATATGTAGGAGCTCTAAGCACCGAGAGGTCGAAACCAAATTCTTGGCTTTGTGACCCGAGTGAACTTGCTTTCTAACTTTGCAAGCATCACAAAAGTGACTATCAAACTTAATCTTGGGGAGGTGTCTTACCAACTCCTTAGAGACTAAAGATTGAATTAAACGCATATTAGCGTGACCTAATCTCCTATGCCAAAGAGTAGAACAATCATCTATAGTCGCAAGACATATGTCGTCTTTTGACTTCTTATTAACTTTCATGACATAAAGCCCATGCTTTCTAACACCTTTTCCAATGACTTTTCCATCTTTTACGATTTCACTGTCATGTTCCGAAAAGATGACCTTACACTTATTATCACAAATTTGACCTATACTTAAAAGGTTAAAACCTAAGTTATCTACGTGCTCAACATTTTCAATGGTCATGGAGTCAAGAGAAATCGTACCTTTGCCAATGATATTACCACGTAGACTACTAGCGAATGTGACGTTACCTCCATCATATGCTTTGTAATGCGAGAACAAACTTCGATTACCCGTCATGTGTTTAGAACATCCACTATCCTTAATCCACTCATCGGGCTCCAAATCAATTCCCAAGCATATCTAGGTAACAACACACAAGATCAAACATTTGGTCCCCAATATCTCATGGGTCCAAAATTGTTAGTTCCAAACATCCCTTGCATTTGGTTGGGATGCATGAATGAGGAGGGGATTCCCCATGGAGAACAAAATGGAGGAGGGTAGTAATTCATGTAACCATTTTGTTGTTCATTACTTCTCCTAGGTGTGTTTGATCTAGGTTTAGAGTTATTATTATTTCTTCTAGGTGTTGGAGTTTTACTTCTAGGTCGTGAGTTGTTTTGATTATCTCTTGTAGGCGTTGTCGTTCTACTTCTAGGCTTAGATTCATTCCGTACTCTAGGTGGAGTAGAGGATAGTCTAGATAAACTTCTATTTCCCATGAGAGGTTTACTTAACGGCTTATAGAACTTACCAATAGCATTGTCGTCAAGTATGGGTAATTGTACCTTATTAACAGTAAGATGCTTTAGTTTTTCATTTAACTTAGATTTTTCAGAAAGTTCAGAATTTTCACAAAATTCAACTTTTGGCCGCGGTACCTTATCTATGGCCGCGGTTCCATAGTGATAAGGAACCGCGCCATACAATGTGGAACCGCGTCCAGAGGGAGTTTTCTGTGAAAACCTGACTTGTTTTGGTTCACTAGTTGAGGCTTCATTTGAGTTAAAACCTAGACCAAGTCTTTCCTTAGAATGAACTTGTTTGTTTAACATATCATCAAGAGCACTAGTACCTTTCATGAACTTTTCCAATTTAATGGAGGTGCTCTTGAGATCTTCATTCTCTAATCTAAGTTTCTCACAACTTAAGCAACCTAAATCAACCTCTTTGTTTTTCTCAAGTTTAGCCAATTTCTCCCTAAGTTCATTGATCTCATTTTCAAGCTTAGTTTTGGTTGATTTTAAGGTTTTATTCTTTTCTATGAATTTAAGACTAAGTTTGTGTAAGCTATCATATTTGCCTTCCAATTCAATATCATCTAAAGTGGAACTATCATTGCTATAATATTCGGTTTCGGAATGTACCTCTTTAGAAGTGTGAGCCATAAGATATTTCTCCTCTTTGGGGTTGTCATCATCATCTTCGCCGCTATCGCTCCAAGCGCCACTAACGAATGCCGTGTGGTTCTTATCACGAGCGGGTTTTGGACAATCACCAATGAAGTGATTTGGATCACCACATCTAAAGCAATTCCTATCACCTTTTTCGTTCTTGACAAACCGATTCTTTGACAATGGTTTCTTGTCATAGTTGGGTTGCCTAACGTGTTGACCTCGTCTCTTGAAGAACTTCTTGAAATCTCTCACCGCCAATGCATACTCCTCGTCATCGCTTTCCGAGGAACTATCATGGTCACTTTGTGCCTTCTTGGCTTTAAGTGCACGAGTTTTCCTTTCACTCTTGGTTTTCACTAATTCTGAGTCCTTCAAAATTATCATCTCATGAACCTTCAAGTTTCCTATGAGTTCATCGAGTGATAAAGTTGAGAGATCTTTCGACTCTTCAATCGCCGTAACTTTTGCTCTCTATTTTGGATGTAAGGCCCTTAGAAACTTCCTAACATTGTTCTTGCTAGAAAAACCTTCATCAAGTGCTTTTAGACTAGTAATAATGGTGTTAAACCTAGCAAATGCACTATCAATAGTTTCATCTTCTAAGATGATAAATTGTTCATATTGTTGGACAAGAAGATCGATTTTACATTCTTTGACTTGGCTATTACCTTGGTGGGTTACTAAAAGAGTGTTCCAAATATCTTTAGCGGTTTCACACATAAAAATTCTTTCATACTCCTTCTTAGGCAAAGCATTATAAATCACCATTTTAGCCTCATTATTTTTTGAAAGTTTCTTTTTAGTATCATCATTAGCTTTGTCAAAAGTGACCATGTCTTTTGTTTTAGAAACTTCATTAAATTGAAAGGGTAAAAAATCACCATAGGTAATAACATGCCAAAGATCTAAATCTTTTGATTTCACATAAGTTTCAAATCTATTTTTCCAATAAATAAAACTATCGGTTTCAAAAAGTGGTGGTCTTTGCATAGATTGCCCTTCTAGGTACTTGTTGGAATCCATGGATCGATTCAAGTTTTAAAATACAATATACTTTAAAAATACTTGAGCAACCCGCTCTGATACCAATTGTAGAAACTAGAAGGGGGGGGGGGTTGAATAGTTTCTTATATTTACTTGTTAAAATATGGTTTCCAAAAATCTTTTTTCAAAAACTTAGGCTTGAGGAAATATGTGAAATCTTCTTATGCACAATATGAACAATGATAGTGTAGCTAAACTAATACTAACAAAAATATATCCACAAAGAATAAAGAATGATAGTGTAGCTAATCTAATACTAACACATATATATGCATAAAGAATAAAGAATGTAAAGAGTTAAGGGTAAAGAAAGATCAAACCGAACACCAAGGATTTATAGTGGTTCGGCAACGAAGCTCACTCCTCGTTCCTACTCCACTCCTCGAGTACTCCTTACTCGAGAGTTCACTACACAACAAGCTCCTTATGGTGGAGAAAACCGTACATGTCGCTTAACCAATTTCCGACTCTAAGCTAAAAGTCGAGCCCTAATCGTAGCTAGGACCAATCTACACAACTATACTTAGTACATACACAACTTCCAAATAGACACAACTACTTGGATCTTCACAACTATGACACAACTACAAGTGTATAAAATTAGATCTTCAATGGATCTTTGGTGGTGGACTCAACACTTCACTAGGATAGTGTTCTTCTCTTTGCACTTGGAGAGGAAGGGATGGAAGAACAAGATTCACTTCTTAAACAAGTAATAATCAAACAAATGATCAAAGATTTGAGTGATTAAAGAAGGGGTTTGAATCTGGAAATAAATGTGCAAAAGAGGTGAGGTGAAAAGCTGAGAATGGTCCACTATTTAAAGGACAAAGGAGCCAACGGCTATATCTGCCCGCGGTACCTTATCACAGCCCGCGGTACCTTATCGATAAGGTACCGCCTAGGTGCTATGGTACCGCCGGACTAGACTTCGCTCCTTTTTGTCCTTTAGTGGTGGAGGTCTTATCTGGGTATCAAAAATATCCATAAAGGATATTCTTAGCCAAATAAGAATATGCCATTTTCAAATTTCAAATAATTAATTTAATAAAACATTTTCTTAAAAATAAAGTTTAATAAAAACTTGTCACATTTAATAAAAAGTGAGTTTTAAGAAAAGATTAAATCACTTGATCACTTGATTAAGGTTAGTACTTGTTTATCCATACCTTAAGTGAAAATGGGTAAAATAAAAAATACTTGAACTCAAGAATTCGTTTTTCGTTGTTTTCGTAAATGCTTGTTTTTACATATTGTCGTAATCAAAACTAAGCGAGACTGAAAAATGCAAGTAACGTTTTTAGTCATTATTGCATTAACATACTTGGAGTATCGTTAAAAGTTTGAGCGTTGAAAGTGATAATTGATACTATTGCGGGAAAATGACTTGTTGAAACATTGGCGATTGAGAAAGTGTTGAAATTAGGGGTTTTAGTACGATATTTGGGTACTTACTAAAAATGGCAAAGTTTTATGTGACGTCGAAAGGCTGCCGAATTTTTGTTAGAAATCGTGTTGGAAAATTTATTAAGATAAATTTGGGTAAATTAAAATTTACGCCGAAAGGCTGTCGAAATTTTGTCAAGTCAAAAATAAATATTTTTGCCTAAGTATATATATATACTATAATGTTTATAACGATATGATATTTACAAGTCACTATTTTAACAACAAAATAATATATATGATTGAAGAGTAACGTACATGACGAACTATTGTGACTTATTTGCTAGCGCCTAAACTATAGTATTATATTTAGGTTGTTGCTAGAGTTGCTCGCTACTATTTGATCATACTTGTTCGGTTTGAATCGTTGCTTGAGGTGAGTTTATAGATCCCTATTAAACTGTTTTAATATGTTTAATGTTTTGGGATGTGATAAATGCTTTCGATGCTTGCTTCTGGACGCAAGTAAAACTAGATTTCTGTTAACGTTTTGTGAACACTGTTTATGAGATAGCTTAAATTGCTTTAGCCGTAGTCCCCACTATCGTGAATCGTTAATTACTCTGCTGGAGTAAGCTCTTATGATATGGATAGATCTATTGAGGGTTGACAACCTCCACTCGGGCATTCTGACGCCGGACGAGTGTATACCATTTGTGTGAACGGAGTTATCTTGGCTAGGTACTCCATTGGGGCAAAATTTATGTATACAATCTATTGTATGCATTGGATCATTAGTTTCGATGTCACGAGCTTAGCTATCTTAAATAATGTGAACACCTGATTTATCCTACACTTGGCACTATATCTCCTATAGTTGCATGTGTACATGAAATGAAATCTGAAATCGAATTACTATGAATTTTTACTTGAAACCTATATTCTCACCAACTTTATGTTGACCCAATTTAGCATTTATCTCAGGTAATTGATGATGATTTGTATCTGCTGTGTGAAGTACTTGGAGTCCGCATGCATTTCATGGCTATCTTCGGATACTTATTCACTTATGTTTTTGAACTGTTATGTCGTTGATGTTTAAAACTTTTATATTTCGCTACGCTATCTTTTGAAACTGAGACCCTATGTACTTTGATGCTTTTATTAAATTCAACGAGGTATTTTTATAAAACGTCTCATTTAGAGTCGTTCTCTTGTACCTTGAACTATGATACAATGACGTAACAGCCCCCGAGCTTCACCGCTTCCGCATATCACATTTTGGGGTGTTACAGATTTGGTATCAGAGCCTTGGTTATAGAGAACTAGGTTTGTATCTTAGGCCTAGACTATAACCGATGTGGCTACTTGTTACTCTGTATACATATGTGTACTACGTAATGATTATGTAGGATAACACTATAAGTAATATGTAATATATATTATGTAATACGTAATATGTATTATATACATATGCATTTCGCTGATTTGCATACTTTAATTTCTATACATGATTATTTCATGCATACCCTACAACCATTCGCACGAATATCTAACATTTGGTTGTTGTAGGATATGTCATCGCATACTATCACGTATCATTTCGATTACATCTATAGTCTGATTCTAATCTAACCACCATTTTCGGTGTTATTTTTTGTTTTGTTTTGATCTTTGGTATTTAATCGAAACTCTTATTTTATGACTATGTACTCGATATTTTGATTATGAATGGGAATTTAACTTTATGACTTTGACCAGTGACTATCCTTTTTATGTTTGTTGTACTGTTAAATTCTGCATTTTATTTTAGCATAAGAAATATATAACGTGTATATTCGTGCTTGAACCTTATCTGCATTGTTGTCTTAACGCAGAGAAACAATGGTGAACACACGTAACGGAATGACCGACGAACAATTGGAAGAACAGATTACACAACGAGTGACCGCTACATTTGCAAACATCCAAGCTAACAACAACGTGAACCAAGCACCACCGAACGATGTTGACAATCGACCGCCTAAGCCGTGTACTTACAAGGACTTTAGGAGTTGTGACCCTTTGAATTTTAATGGTACTAAAGGAGCTGTCAGATTAGCTCGTTGGGTTGAAAAGATGGAGTCTGTGTTTCGTGTCAGTGGATGTACAGTTGAAAACCAAGTGACTTATTCTACTTGTACTTTAGCTGCTGGAGCGTTGACATGGTGGAACACCCATGTGCAGACGGTTGGAGCCGAGGAGGCGTATGGAATGAGTTGGGAGGAACTTAAGAAGTTGTTGACTAAGGAATACTATCCTCGTAGTGAGATTCAGAAAATGGAAATTGAACTGTGGAACCTGACTGTGAAGAACAATGACATTGGTACGTACACTAGGAGGTTCCAAGAGTTGTGTTTGCTATGTCCTGTAATAGTTCCAGATGAAGAAAAGAAGGTTGAGCGCTATATTTGGGGTTTACCTGGTAGAGTTCAAGGGAATGTGACATCGTCTGGACCGACAAAAGTTAGTGATGCTATAAGGATGGCTCACAGTCTGATGGACCAAGTTGTTCGAGCAAATGCTGGGAATGCCGCGGACAACAAGAGAAAATGGGGGAATAACCAAAGGAACAACCATGAGAACTATCCGAATAAGAGGCAAGAAACCGTGAAGGCGTACACTGCTGGTACTGGGGAAAAGGGAGTATACAATGGGACGTTACCTTTGTGCAACCGATGTAAGCGTCACCATAATGGACAATGCAATGTACAATGTCACAACTGCAAGAAAACTGGACACATTGCTAGAGACTGTAAGTCACCACCCAACCCGAAAGCCAACGTCACTTGCTTTGAATGTCAGCAAAAGGGACACTACAACAATGAGTGCCCAAAGAAGAAGAATAAGAACCAAGGAAAGATTGCTAAAGCTGGGGAAGCTCGTGGAAGGGTCTATGTGATAGGAGGAGGATAAGCACAACAAAACCCCGACGTCATGACGGGTACGTTTCTTCTCAATGGTCGTTATGCTTCTATTTTATTTGATACTGGAGCCGATAGGAGTTTTGTGTCGACTGTTTTTAGTGTTTTACTTGATGTGACCCCTTCGCCCTTAGACACTAAGTACACTATTGAGTTAGCTAATGGGAAGTTTATAAAAGCCGACACTATACTTCGTGGATGCACTTTAAATCTTCTAGGTCATCCTTTCGTAATAGACCTTATGCCTGTTGAGTTAAGGAGTTTTGACGTGATTGTCGGAATGGATTGGTTGTCGAGATATCGTGCTACGATTGTATGCGACGAGAAGATCGTTCGCTTACCATTTGGTGATGAAGTATTGGAGGTACAAGGGGATACAAGTAACGGAAAAGGGAAGTCACGACTGAACATTATCTCGCGTGTCAAGGCTCAGAAGTTGTTGTCGGAAGGTTGCCATGTATTTTTGGCCTGTGTTACTGAAAAGCAGACGAAAGAAAAGCGGTTGGAAGATGTACCTATCGTACGGGATTTTCCGGAAGTCTTTCCTAAAGATTTGCCTTGATTACCGCCGACCAGACAAGTTGAATTCCAGATCGATTTAATACCGGGAGCTGCACCTGTTGCTCGAGCGCCTTACCGTTTAGCACCGTCGGAATTGCAAGAACTAGCGACACAACTACAAGAGTTGACTGATAAAGGATTCATAAGACCGAGTTCTTCACCCTGGGGAGCTCCAGTCTTATTTGTACAGAAGAAGGATGGGAGTTTTCGGATGTGTATCGACTATCGTGAGTTGAGCAAACTTACCATCAAGAACCGTTACCCGTTACCTAGGATCGATGATTTGTTTGATCAGTTGCAAGGATCGAGCGTTTACTCGAAGATTGACCTTAGGTCTGGTTATCACCAATTGAGAGCCCGTGAGGAAGATGTTGCAAAGACTGCTTTTAGGACAAGGTATGGACACTATGAGTTCCAAGTGATGCTATTCGGTTTGACAAACGCACCTGCTGTGTTTATGGACCTCATGAACCGGGTGTGTAAACCGTATTTAGACAAGTTTGTCATTGTGTTCATCGATGACATACTGATTTACTCAAGGAATGAGAAAGAACATGAGGAAAATCTTAAGATAATATTGGAATTGCTTAAGAAGGAGGAATTGTACGCTAAGTTCTCGAAGTGTGATTTTTGGTTGCCAAGAGTACAATTTCTAGGTCATGTTATTGATAGCAAGGGGATTCATGTTGATCCCGCCAAGATTGAATCAATTAGGGAGTGGACTGCTCCTACGACACCGACTGAAATTCGCCAATTCTTAGGACTCGCCGGATACTACCGAAGGTTCATCGAGGGATTCTCGAAGATCGCAAAACCATTGACGAAGTTGACTAAAAAGAAGGTGAAATACGAATGGGGAGATAAAGAGGAATTAACATTCCAGAAGTTGAAACAAATGTTGTGTATTGCGCCTATTCTATCGTTACCAGAAGGATCAGAAGACTTTGTGGTCTACTGTGATGCATCAGTAAAAGGATTGGGAGCTGTGTTGATGAAGAGGAAGAAAGTTATTGCCTGCACGTCACGACAATTGAAAACGCATGAGAAGAACTACACTACGCACGACTTGGATCTAGGAGCGGTGGTATTTGCCTTGAAGTTGTGGAGGCACTACTTGTATGGAACCAAGTGTGTCGTCTATACCGATCACAAGAGTTTACAACATATTCTTGACCAGAAGGAACTGAACATGAGACAACGTCGATGGATCGAGTTGCTCAACGATTATGACTGTGAAATCCGCTACCACCCTGGGAAGGCCAATGTAGTGGCGGATGCGCTAAGTAGAAATGAACAATTGATGACACGTAGAGTTAGATCGTTAGCTATGATTATCAATCCGAACTTACCTGTGCAAATTCGTGAAGCACAAACCGAAGACCTTAAGCCTGAAAATGTTGAAGCTGAGAAATTAGGAGGAATGGTTACTAAGAAATTGGAGACTAGCACTAATGGAACGCTATGTCTGAATGGTAGAAGTTGGTTACCACGGTTTGGAGGACTAAGGGACGTGATTATGCACGAGTCACATAAATCTAAGTATTCGATTCACCCAGGATCTGACAAAATGTATCAGGATATGAAGAAGCTATATTGGTGGCCAAATATGAAAGCTGGAATCACTACGTATGTAGGGAAGTGTCTGACTTGTGCTAGAGTGAAAACAGAACACCAAAAACCATCTGGATTGTTGGTTCAACCTATAATTCGTATGTGGAAGTGGGAAAACATAACCATGGATTTCATAACTAAGCTACCTAAAACGACAAACGGATACGACACAATTTGGGTAATTGTGGATCGACTTACGAAATCTGCACACTTTTTGGCTATGAAGGAAGATGATTCAATGGATAAGCTTACGAGGCTTTACCTGAAGGAAGTAGTCGCAAAACATGGGATACCGATCTCGATAATTTCCGATAGAGACGGTAGATTCACTTCAGAGTTCTGGAAATCACTTCAGAAGGCGTTGGGTACGCAATTGGACATGAGTACTGCTTATCACCCGCAGACTGACGGACAGAGTGAGAGAACTATTCAAACGCTGAAGGATATGTTGCGTGCTTGCGTGCTTGACTTTGGAAAGCAATGGGATAGACATTTGCCTCTAGTGGAGTTCTCTTACAACAACAGTTATCATACCAGTATTAGGTTGCACCGTTTGAAGCGTTGTATGGTCGTATATGTCGCTCGCCTGTATGTTGGAGTGAGGTTGGGGATAGTCAACTCACTGGCCCTGAACTCATTCGTGAAACGACTGAGAAGATTATTCAAATCAAGAGCCGAATTCAAGCAGCCCGTGATCGTCAAAAGAGTTACGGCGACGTTCGACGTAAGCCTCTCGAATTTCAAGTAGGAGACAAAGTGATGCTAAAAGTATCGCCTTGGAAAGGCGTGGTACGTTTTGGCAAACGAGGGAAGCTGAACCCCCGTTATATTGGACCTTTCAAAATTCTGGCAAAGGTTGAAACCGTAGCTTATCGTCTCGAATTACCGCAAGCGTTGAGCCGTGTGCACATCACTTTTCATGTATCGAACTTGAAGAAGTGCCTTTCTGATGAGACACTCGTTATACCGTTGGAGGAACTCCGAATCGACGACAAGATGCAATTTGTCGAAGAACCTGTTGAAATCATGGACCGTGAGGTCAAACGATTGAAGCAGAGTCGTATTCCGATCATCAAGGTGAGGTGGAATTCTAAACGTGGACCTGAATTCCACTGGGAGCGTGAGGATCAATTTCGCAAGAAATATCCGCAACTCTTTGACAACTCTAGAAACCGTGACACTCCTAAGCTTTGAGGACAAAGCTTCTCTATCAAGGGGATGATGTAAAACCTGGTAATTTTCCTACTTTGTAAAATGACTATTTTACCCCTTTGACTTTTTATTTAGTCAACTATGTGATTTACTATGTTGGAACCGGGAAGTTATCCCGCGTTTTCTGAAAAACTGTTTGATGACGAGTAATGACTTGACACTGTGCTCAGTCATTATTCTGAACATTTTCTGTGAATCTGACCAAAATGCTGAGACGGTCAATGAATTGACAATAATCCGTGAGATTATTCGTTATCTGTGAATTATGTGCTTAACTGTTTAGTTTGTAACAGCGTGATCGTATTTTCATGAACAACGTATTTAAATATTTCTGTATATGTTTATATGCCTGTATTTTATGTGACGCCCCCAAATTGAGTCAAATGCAGCGGAGGTAATATTTGGGTGTCACGTAGGTGGATCAACAGCAGACAGATTATAGAGCGACAGATAAAAGATTATCCTTACATTTATTACATGATTAAAAGTGCAAATGTTCTTAAAACAAGTCTTAAACAATATTCAGTAGTTTGAATTATTCCCCGGTTTATAAAACCCCAGATGAGCTTTATAAATGCAGCCTATCATGATGCTTGACTCCATGCACACCAATACCTGCTTTAGTTTCCTGAGAAAACATGCTTAGAGAGTCAACATAAAGTTGGTGAATTCACAGGTTTAATTAAAATAAGTTTGGACATATAAACATTCACTGAAGTAGTAATGCACAAAGCATTAATACTTAAAAGTAATTACATTTCCATATTGCCCGAAACTGAAACTTGACAGTTAAGCCCTTAACAAATAAGGGCCCTTCGCCTTATCATTATCGAAGCACCCATAAATAATAATGTACTGACATGTGAAACATCTGTTGTCCTGGCCTAGGCACAGTGAGCATGACTCACCCAGATAGGGACGGTCAATCCCAAATAGATCTATTTATAACATTCAGGCAATTCAAAAATTCTAACAGTTTCGGATGCACGGGTCATGCGGGTTCATCTACAATAGGCATTGTAATCAAAAGTTTTGCAGTTCAGTTTACGTCCATAAAATAAAATATGTTGCATGTTTTCTTCCCCATAAAAGAGTTTAAAAGTTTGTCAATATATAAAAGTGGGGCCATGAACTCACCTCAATAGTACAGCAATTAGTCAATAGATAAGTCTGATAGGGATGCTCACGATACAGTCAACGACCTAAATAATTATAAGGTCTCAGTAAATGCATAATATAAATGCATAAAAGTTTCAGAATAAATCTGTGCATGCTTAACTGGTTTAAGTATTTAATAATAATACTTGAAATTTGTTCGTCGAAGTACAAGTTCTAATAGTATTTATTTTAGGTGTAAAATAAATAATAAGGTTTAATTAATTAATTCGCTTAATTAATATTTTGTACTTACGTTGTTATAAAACACTTTAAGTATTCATATAGGATGGTTTTATATATATTTAAAGCGATAGGAAAATAAATATAATTAATATATTTATTTTATAAGTTAACCATTTACAATTTATACTTAATATATAAATAAGGTTTATAAATGTATGACATTTATTTAAAATCCATGTTTACGTAAGATTTACATTTATTAAGTTATAGGTTTGAAAATAACAACTGTTACATTTATTTAAGTTTTACGTTTAAATAAATGACTTAAAATATATAAGGTTTTTAAGGTTCGTAATAATTGTATAAAAGTACGTTTTAGTCCTTTTAAATAAACGGATACTCGCGATTAAATTACTTTTATACCCCTAGGGTTTCTAAATCTTTCAAGTATTTACAGTTTTGGTCCCTCCTAGTTACACGTGTAACTAGGGTTTCTTAAAGTTTCATAAAATGTCAATTTTGGTCCTTATAGTATGCGGCATATTCTAGGGCTTATAATAATTTCACTTAATGGCAGTTTTAGTCCCTGAAGTTTCGGCTAGTATTAGGGTTTATTATAAGTTACAATTTTGCCCCCTAGGGCTTGTTTATGTTTCGGCTTTAGGCAGGTTTGGTCCCTAGGGTTGCTTAGTGTTGTATTAAGTTTAGTAACTTGACACTTTTAGTCCCTAAGGTTAATATTATGTCACGGCTTGTGTCCAAAGTGGTCCTTAGGCTTTCCAAAATTTACACAACTCACCCTAGTATTTTAGTAATCTCTTTTTAGTCCTTTTTAACTTTACAAAGTTTCGGATATGTGCAAAACACACCCTTGGACTCTCGGCATGTTTTAAAAAGTGGATTAAAGTTTATGTTTTTGAAATACCAAGTTCTATACTTATTCATTTAGATCCCTTTTACTATATAAATTTACAATTTAGTCCAAAAGTATTATATAAGCTATTTTTAATCCGAAAATTTATATATATATTATTTTAGTTTCAAAAACTTCTTAGATCTATTATTTAAATCCAAAATAATTATAGATCTATATTTTTAATATGCAACTTTATAAAATCATAACTTTGACACTAAAAGTCTTATAAAACATTTATTTAATAAAGATGATTATTTATCTAGGAAAAGTATTATAGTGAGCTTAAACTAATCCTATAAGGCCTAATAGTGATCTTAATATTTTAAGGCACCTAATAACATGAAGCTAATATTTCTAGTTATATCTAAATATTACAAGGTCACTCAAAATCATCATATGAGCTTTAAAGCTCACGTCCCATTTTATTTGCATGGTTAGGTTTTCATGATTTTATAAGTTAAACAAGGTCATGTTGATGTGTTCTTCCAAGTTGACAAGTTTTTACATCAAGTTTTACTATATATAAAAATTAGCCGTGGGTTTTACCTTGGTTTTTAGGGTTTCATGTTTGTTTAAATGTTAACTTTACCATAATAAACATGTACACATAAATATATATGAATGTAATGTATTGAAAAAGATAGGTTTTAACTTGGACTTACTTGTTTAGTTAGGTTTAGGAATGGTATGAGAATAGGTAGAAACAAGTGACAAGCTTTCAACAATGGAGGTCTAGGAAAACATATACATGCCGTGGGCTTCAAGTGAGGCGTCTAGGGCTTCTTTGTTGCTTCAAGGATCAAGGTTTCTTGTAGGTTGAGCTTAGGATTAGCCTTTAGGTTGTAGAAGACATAGTATGGATGTAGTAGTAAACTTTGGAGGTTTAAAAATGGTGGTGAAGGTGTTGTAACCGTGAGTTGAGAGAGAAGAGAGTGAATTGGAGAAAATGTTTTGTGTCGTGTGAAGTGTGTGTGTTTGCCACGGCTTAAGAAGAGAGAGGGACAAGATTTTGCAAATCATGTACCTAGTACCCAAGATCTTAGAAGATATTGGTTGGATTTGAAATATCTTCCAATTATTTGACACATGCCTAAACTAGAAAGTCCACTTTCTTCCCATTTGGTTTGTATCCGTGTGTTTGCAAGTCAAAGTGGGGGGACAAAACTTACAAGTGTAGTAGGTTGCATGGAGGTTGAGTGTGTAAGTGCATAAGTGTGCTTTGGTGTAAGTAAAGCATGGTTAGGTGTAAGTAAGGCATGGTTTATGCATGTATTAGTATAGGGTATTAGTGGAGTGCATGATTACATAGGTTGCTTGTAGCTAGTTGAATCAAATGATGGTATTGTATGCATGCATGCACATACACGTTTTACATAGGCTTGGGAGAGGGGTTTTGGGTAAATTTTGCCAAGTGTTGTATGATAATAATAGTCTTTGTATATTATTATAGGTACTTGTGGTGTTGTAGGTATTTTTGTTGAAGCTTTTAGATAATTTAATGAAAGTGTATAAAATATATCATTGTAAGTATTTACTTGAAGAAAATAAATAAATGACACTTGTTAAAATAGTGTACATTATATTTAGAGTGTTAGGTGTTTATTCCTTTTAAGTATTATATGTAGATATATACATATAAAAATAATTCAAGTACTTAATAAATAAATTAAGTAAGGTTATTTATCTTAAAATATGTACTGAGGTGATGAGTTCATTAATAAATCAGGTGGTCAGTCAGTTGCCAGAGTAGTCAATACATGACTAAAGGTCCACATAATTATAAAATAAATGGGATAAATAATATGACAAAAGGTATATATGCTTAATAATAAAACATAGAAAGGTGAAATTATATAAATTCCATAAATAAGTAGTACAACAGTTGACAAAGTCAATAAGGTAAAATCAGGGGTTTTACAGCACAATCCCGTTATTTTAGCTTTGTCCTCAAAGCTTAAGATGAAGTCATTGGTCAGGTGAACAAGTGTGGGTACTTGGTTTTGAACGAGTCTTCTCGTTCCCAAGTGAACTCAGGGCCTCTCCTAGAGTTCCAACGTACTTTGACCAACGGGATACGACTGCGTTTCAATTTCTTAACTGTTCTCTCCATGATTTCTACTGGTTCCTCTGTGAACTGGAGTTTGTCGTCAAACTGAACTCCTTCTAATGGCATAGCCAATGGTTCTTCAGCATAGCACTTCTTCAAGTTAGACACATGAAAGGTAGAGTGTACCCGACTCAGTTGTTGGGGCAACTCTAAACGGTAAGCTACTTCCCCGATCCTGGCTATCACTTTGAAAGGGCCAACATAACGTGGATTCAGCTTTCCACGTTTGCCAAAACGTACCACACCCTTCCAAGGAGATACCTTGAGCATAACACGGTCACCTGCTTCAAATTGCATAGGTTTTCGCTTCAGGTCCGCGTAGCTCTTTTGTCGATCGCGGGCAGCTTGAAATCTCTGTTTAATGAGGACAATCTTATCTGAAGTCTCTTGGATTAATTCTGGTCCGGTGAGTCGAAACTCTCCTACTTCTGCCCAACACACAGGTGAGCGGCATTTGCGACCGTACAGTGCCTCAAAAGGGGCAGCCTTGATACTGGCATGATAACTGTTGTTGTAGGAGAATTCCACTAAAGGAATGTGGTCAACCCACCCACTTCCAAAGTCAATTACACATGCTCGCAGCATGTCCTCTAGAGTCTGAATGGTTCGCTCACTTTGTCCATCAGTTTGTGGATGATAAGCTGTGCTCATATCCAATTTGGTACCTAAGGCTCGTTGAAAGGCTTTCCAAAAATTTGAAGTGAACCTACCATCTCTATCACAAATTATTGAGACTGGTATTCCATGCTTGGTCACGATCTCCTTCAGGTACGTTTTTGCCAGTTTGGCCAGGGAATCGTTCTCCCTAATTGGCAGAAAACGGGCGGACTTAGTGAGTCGGTCGACAATCACCCAGATAGTATCGTAACCGTGAGATGACTTTGGGAGTTTGGTGACAAAGTCCATAGTGATGTTGTCCCACTTCCATTCCGGTATCTTGGGTTGTACAAGCAAGCCCGATGGTCTCTGGTGTTCAGCTTTGACACGTGCACATGTCAAACACTTCTGAACGTAGGTGGCAATGTTGGCTTTCATATTCGGCCACCAATACAACTTCTTCATATCCTGATACATCTTCTCAGATCCGGGATGTATAGAATATTTAGACTTATGAGACTCGTGCATGATCACGTTCCTCAAGTCTCCATAACAAGGTAACCAACTTCGTCCGTGAAGGCATAGGGTTCCATCTGTCCTTGGTTCTAGCTTTTCCTTAGTAAGGTCGGTCCTGAGCATTCCTCCAACATCTTCCTTCACAAGGTTTTCAGGTAATTGGGCTTGAGTCTGAGCTTCCAAAATCTGTTTGGGTAAGTCCAAACTGATCGTCATAACTAATGCCCGAACTCTCATAGGAGGGTCCGTATCCTTACGACTTAGAGCATCTGCAACCACGTTTGCTTTACCGGGGTGGTATTTGATCTCGCAGTCGTAGTCACTCAACAACTCAATCCAACGACGTTGTCTCATGTTCAGCTCCTTCTGGTCCAATATGTGTTGCAAGCTTTTGTGGTCAGTATGCACTGTACATTTTCTTCCGTATAGGTAATGCCTCCAGATTTTGAGAGCAAAGACCACGGATCCGAGTTCCAGATCATGAGTGGTATAGTTCTTCTCGTGCTTCTTCAGTTGTCTTGAAGCATAGGCGATCACTTTCATTCTCTGCATCAATACTGCACCTAAGCCTTTGTGTGAGGCATCGCAGTACACAACGAAATCATCGTTGCCCTCGGGCAAGGCCAGAATAGGTGCACTACACAACTTCTGCTTAATCAGTTGAAATGCTGCTTCTTCTTTCTCTCCCCAATCAAACTTCATTCCCTTCTGTGTGAGCTTGGTCATTGGCTTGGCTATTTTGGAGAAACCTTCAATAAATCTACGATAGTACCCGGCAAGGCCTAGAAATTGGCGGATCTCCGTTGGTGATTTAGGAGATGCCCAATCTTTGACAGAATCGACCTTTGCTGGATCTACGTGTATGCCGTCACAATCAATAACATGACCAAGGAAGTGCACTTTGGGAATCCAGAATTCACATTTGGAGAATTTGGCATAGAGTTGTTCCTCCTTGAGTACCTTCAGTACTTGTGCAAGATGTTCCCCGTGTTCTTGTTCGTTCTTAGAATAAATGAGTATGTCGTCAATGAAGACTATCACGAATTTATCCAAATAAGGTCTGCACACGCGGTTCATAAGGTCCATGAAAATAGCGGGTGCATTGGTCAGCCCGAAAGGCATAACCTGAAATTCATAATGACCGTAACGGGTTCTGAAGGCTGTCTTTGGAATGTCTTCCTCCCTGACTCTCAGCTGATGGTATCCAGATCTCAGATCGATCTTGGAATACACACTTGACCCTTGCAGTTGGTCAAATAAGTCGTCAATGCGAGGTAGCGGATAACGATTTTTCACTGTTAATTTATTAAGTTCTCTGTAGTCAATACACATACGGAAAGAACCATCCTTCTTTTTGACAAATAGAACAGGAGCTCCCCACGGAGAGGAACTGGGTCGGATGAATCCTTTGTCAGATAATTCTTGGAGTTGTTCAGCTAATTCCTTCATCTCTGATGGTGCCAACCGGTATGGAGCTTTAGCTACAGGTGCTGCTCCGGGAATCAAATCAATTTGAAATTCCACTTGTCGAGTCGGTGGTAAACCTGGCAACTCATCAGGAAAGACTTCTGGAAAATCTCGGACAATGGGTACGTCCTTGATTTGCTTCTTCTCGGGTTTTTCTTCTTCATCTGTTCGAGAAATATGGGCCAAGAAGATAGGACATCCTCTCAACAAATATTTCTGAGCTTTGGTACAAGAGACAACACTAAGTCTAGTGTCAGTGAGGTCAGTGTTACCGTCTCCTCTAATGATTAAGATCTCGTTTCCCCAAGGAATACGGACTAGTTTTTCATCACAAACAATGACTGCGTGGTATTTTGCTAACCAGTCCATGCCGATAATTACATCAAAACTACCAAGGTGTACTGGGATAAGGTCAATATTGAACGGATGTTTCGAAAGGTTTAAGGTACAACCTCTAACGATGGTGTTAGTGACTACAGTTTTACCGTCAGCTAGTTCTACAGAATAACGGTGATCTAAAATCGATGGGACGACTTCTAACACATTGCTAAATTCAGTGGATATAAAGCTTCGGTCTGCTCCAGTATCAAACAAAACAGATGCATAACGATTGTTTAGTAGGAACGTACCAGTAACGACATTTGCATCGGGGTTGGCTTTTGCATTGCCGACCACGTACACTCTGGATGAAGCTCCTCCACTGTTCTTGTTCTGGTTGGCCCGCTTAGGGCAACTTGGTCTTACGTGTCCCGGTGCTCCACACTCATAGCACACAACTCCTTTCTTGGGTCCGTTTCCATTTCCTCCGATAACATTACGGTTTCCTTGCTGTCCATTCCCGTTCCCACGAGCATTATACCCGCCTCTGTTGTTGTAGTTCCCAGTGTTCTGATTGGGTCGGGCCTGAGTGACAGCATTAACTCGACAGGTCTTAGCAAAATGACCTACTTGTCCACATTTGTAGCAGGTCTGGCATGGGCTATCAGTAGTGTGATGATAATTGCACTTTGAGCACAAAGGTTTGGCGCCCACGTACGAGTTAGCTCCTGCAGAAGTAGCACTGTAAACCTGTCCAGCATGTTGTTTCTTAGGATGCTGCTGGTGCTGACTGCGGAAATACTCGTCTGCCTTTCGTTTGTTGTCAGTGTGCCTCTCAGATATGGTACGGACTCTTTTGTTTATCAACTCAGTAGCAAACTCAATAGCATTCTCGATGGTAGTAGGTCGAGATGCGAGTACACTGTCGTGAATGGTGTCTGGGAGTCCTCCCACATACTTCTCAATCCTATCATCCTCTTCCACAAACATCCTGGTGCACATTAGGGTCAACTCTTGGAACCTCTAGTTGTACGCAGTGATGTCATTGTTTCTGCATCTGAGATCCCACAATTCGATCTCCAGTTTCTTCATTTCTCCCCTTGGACAATATTTCTCCGTCATTCTTTCCTTCAGCTCGGTCCAGCTGAGAGTATAGGCAGCATCGTGTCCAAGGGTAGCAACAACAGAGTTCCACCAAGTCAGAGCACTCTCAAGTAAGGTGCAGGTGGAAAACTTCACTTTGTTCTCTTCTGTACAGTCGCTGATGCGGAACACAATCTCCAATCTCTCGAACCACTGCATTAGTTCCACTACTCCTTCTTTTCCTTTGTAGTAGGAAGGCTTGCATTTCAGAAAGTCGGGGTAAGAGCAACCTCTGGTGGCTTGGTTGTTCCTGCGAGCGTTGGAGTTTTGACTGTCATCTACGTTCCTGCTGGCAGCCATCGCAGATGCGATGCCTTGGTCAATCATTTCCCTTAATTGGGCAGCAGTGACGTTTTGGGCAGTCTCGGCATTGACGGGGTTCGTTCTAGTGTTTACCATTTTTCTATAATTTATACAAAAAAATGAAATCATTAGTTCAAGGTGTTAGCACAGTTTTATATAATTACACGAAAAGGAATTTCATGCATATACTTTGCAACAAATTGGATAACCTGTTTAATGTTCACAATATAATACAGTACAGATTTAACAAAAGTTAATGAGTACATGCCATAAGTCTAGAATAAGAATATAGTACAAAATGCACAACCTAATCCAAGACAGAGCACAGCCCGCCTGTTTGGGATGGTGGTACATATAATCTAAGGTACATCGTCTACAATCTAAAAGTACAGTACAAGGATACAACTGATGAAAGGAAAGTACAAATACAAAAGATCCTAAATCATGCGAGCCGGGATGCAACCCTAATAGCTTGTCATGATATACAGAAATCTAGTATAACTACTCTAACCACGTCTAACAGACTCCTCGGAAACTGCGGGTGCCGCTGGTGGTGGTGAGGCAACTGGTGCCCTCCTAGCATCCTGCATCTCTGTCAGCGCAGTCCTGGTCTCCTTGAGTAGTCGGATTGCCTCAAGAAACTGGTCTCTGAAAGTCTGCTGAGCTCCTCTGAGATGAGCGGTCTCTGACGTCAATCCCTGATGTCGGACATCCTGGAGGTCAAAGAAGATAGCAAGAGTCTGCTCCATGGACGATAGAGAGATCTGAGTCTCTGTCTGCTGGCTCTGGAGCGAGTAGATCTGCTCACGTAGGAACTCATTCTCATCCAGCAGCCACTGGATGGAATGGTAAGTAGTAGACCACGCTCCTCGGGCGGCGTGCGCCTCCGAACTCATAGTCCAAGATAGAAGGTCCTGACGCTGCTGTAGAACAGCGCGTCCCGCCTGTCCAACCGACAGCAGAGCATGAATGTCTGCTACATCCTGTGCCTGGCGTGCGGCCAGTGCAGCAATCTGGGCCTGGACGGGGTCTGCCTGTCTAGCCCGGGAACCCTCTCCGATCTCATAGGTGGAGTCGAGAGGTGCCTCGTACCTCCTCTTACGAGGTGGTAGAGACTCCGGAGCATAACCCTGAAGGGTAGAGGCTGGTGGTAAGGGTGGCAAGGCAAAAGTCGGTGAGACCTCTTCCCCAGCGGGGGAAACAGGTGAGATAGGTGGAGTGGAGATAAGTGCCTCCAATGATGCAGCATCGACTGAAGTGTGGCTGTCGTCTGCGTCACTAGCAGATAGCCATCCACATAAGACGGTAGTCGGCGATACGGCAGCAGGAGTATCGGTAGGTGATGTCATGATAATCTGAAAGTAATATAGTTTTAATTGACATAAGTATAAACTTACTCAAATTAAAAGTTTTGGGAAATAATAATTTAATTTATATGATAGTGCCGTTAGTATGGCGATATAGAAGGTTACGTTAATACTTAATAGATTAATCAACCGGGTGTTAATAATCAATGCACAGTCAATCACACAATCGATGTATGCTCTACAATCTATATTCTTAACTATTCTAGTCCCGAAAATCCCAAAAGATTTTTAAAAGCAGTTATAGTCCAGATTATATAAAAATTTTATTTTTATATTTATTTTAATTTTGCTCTGATTCTCTATAACTATCGCTCTGATACCATTTCTGTGACGCCCCCAAATTGAGTCAAATGCAGCGGAGGTAATATTTGGGTGTCACGTAGGTGGATCAACAGCAGACAGATTATAGAGCGACAGATAAAAGATTATCCTTACATTTATTACATGATTAAAAGTGCAAATGTTCTTAAAACAAGTCTTAAACAATATTCAGTAGTTTGAATTATTCCCCGGTTTATAAAACCCCAGATGAGCTTTATAAATGCAGCCTATCATGATGCTTGACTCCATGCACACCAATACCTGCTTTAGTTTCCTGAGAAAACATGCTTAGAGAGTCAACATAAAGTTGGTGAATTCACAGGTTTAATTAAAATAAGTTTGGACATATAAACATTCACTGAAGTAGTAATGCACAAAGCATTAATACTTAAAAGTAATTACATTTCCATATTGCCCGAAACTGAAACTTGACAGTTAAGCCCTTAACAAATAAGGGCCCTTCGCCTTATCATTATCAAAGCACCCATAAATAATAATGTACTGACATGTGAAACATCTGTTGTCCTGGCCTAGGCACAGTGAGCATGACTCACCCAGATGGGGACGGTCAATCCCAAATAGATCTATTTATAACATTCAGGCAATTCAAAAATTCTAACAGTTTCGGATGCACGGGTCATGCGGGTTCATCTACAATAGGCATTGTAATCAAAAGTTTTGCAGTTCAGTTTACGTCCATAAAATAAAATATGTTGCATGTTTTCTTCCCCATAAAAGAGTTTAAAAGTTTGTCAATATATAAAAGTGGGGCCATGAACTCACCTCAATAGTACAGCAATTAGTCAATAGATAAGTCTGATAGGGATGCTCACGATACAGTCAACGACCTAAATAATTATAAGGTCTCAGTAAATGCATAATATAAATGCATAAAAGTTTCAGAATAAATCTGTGCATGCTTAACTGGTTTAAGTATTTAATAATAATACTTGAAATTTGTTCGTCGAAGTACAAGTTCTAATAGTATTTATTTTAGGTGTAAAATAAATAATAAGGTTTAATTAATTAATTCGCTTAATTAATATTTTGTACTTACGTTGTTATAAAACACTTTAAGTATTCATATAGGATGGTTTTATATATATTTAAAGCGATAGGAAAATAAATATAATTAATATATTTATTTTATAAGTTAACCATTTACAGTTTATATTTAATATATAAATAAGGTTTATAAATGTATGACATTTATTTAAAATCCATGTTTACGTAAGATTTACATTTATTAAGTTATAGGTTTGAAAATAACAACTGTTACATTTATTTAAGTTTTACGTTTAAATAAATGACTTAAAATATATAAGGTTTTTAAGGTTCGTAATAATTGTATAAAAGTACGTTTTAGTCCTTTTAAATAAACGGATACTCGCGATTAAATTACTTTTATACCCCTAGGGTTTCTAAATCTTTCAAGTATTTACAGTTTTGGTCCCTCCTAGTTACACGTGTAACTAGGGTTTCTTAAAGTTTCATAAAATGTCAATTTTGGTCCTTATAGTATGCGGCATATTCTAGGGCTTATAATAATTTCACTTAATGGCAGTTTTAGTCCCTGAAGTTTCGGCTAGTATTAGGGTTTATTATAAGTTACAATTTTGCCCCCTAGGGCTTGTTTATGTTTCGGCTTTAGGCAGGTTTGGTCCCTAGGGTTGCTTAGTGTTGTATTAAGTTTAGTAACTTGACACTTTTAGTCCCTAAGGTTAATATTATGTCACGGCTTGTGTCCAAAGTGGTCCTTAGGCTTTCCAAAATTTACACAACTCACCCTAGTATTTTAGTAATCTCTTTTTAGTCCTTTTTAACTTTACAAAGTTTCGGATATGTGCAAAACACACCCTTGGACTCTCGGCATGTTTTAAAAAGTGGATTAAAGTTTATGTTTTTGAAATACCAAGTTCTATACTTATTCATTTAGATCCCTTTTACTATATAAATTTACAATTTAGTCCAAAAGTATTATATAAGCTATTTTTAATCCGAAAATTTATATATATATTATTTTAGTTTCAAAAACTTCTTAGATCTATTATTTAAATCCAAAATAATTATAGATTTATATTTTTAATATGCAACTTTATAAAATCATAACTTTGACACTAAAAGTCTTATAAAACATTTATTTAATAAAGATGATTATTTATCTAGGAAAAGTATTATAGTGAGCTTAAACTAATCCTATAAGGCCTAATAGTGATCTTAATATTTTAAGGCACCTAATAACATGAAGCTAATATTTCTAGTTATATCTAAATATTACAAGGTCACTCAAAATCATCATATGAGCTTTAAAGCTCACGTCCCATTTTATTTGCATGGTTAGGTTTTCATGATTTTATAAGTTAAACAAGGTCATGTTGATGTGTTCTTCCAAGTTGACAAGTTTTTACATCAAGTTTTACTATATATAAAAATTAGCCGTGGGTTTTACCTTGGTTTTTAGGGTTTCATGTTTGTTTAAATGTTAACTTTACCATAATAGACATGTACACATAAATATATATGAATGTAATGTATTGAAAAAGATAGGTTTTAACTTGGACTTACTTGTTTAGTTAGGTTTAGGAATGGTATGAGAATAGGTAGAAACAAGTGACAAGCTTTCAACAATGGAGGTCTAGGAAAACATATACATGCCGTGGGCTTCAAGTGAGGCGTCTAGGGCTTCTTTGTTGCTTCAAGGATCAAGGTTTCTTGTAGGTTGAGCTTAGGATTAGCCTTTAGGTTGTAGAAGACATAGTATGGATGTAGTAGTAAACTTTGGAGGTTTAAAAATGGTGGTGAAGGTGTTGTAACCGTGAGTTGAGAGAGAAGAGAGTGAATTGGAGAAAATGTTTTGTGTTGTGTGAAGTGTGTGTGTTTGCCACGGCTTAAGAAGAGAGAGGGACAAGATTTTGCAAATCATGTACCTAGTACCCAAGATCTTAGAAGATATTGGTTGGATTTGAAATATCTTCCAATTATTTGACACATGCCTAAACTAGAAAGTCCACTTTCTTCCCATTTGGTTTGTATCCGTGTGTTTGCAAGTCAAAGTGGGGGGACAAAACTTACAAGTGTAGTAGGTTGCATGGAGGTTGAGTGTGTAAGTGCATAAGTGTGCTTTGGTGTAAGTAAAGCATGGTTAGGTGTAAGTAAGGCATGGTTTATGCATGTATTAGTATAGGGTATTAGTGGAGTGCATGATTACATAGGTTGCTTGTAGCTAGTTGAATCAAATGATGGTATTGTATGCATGCATGCACATACACGTTTTACATAGGCTTGGGAGAGGGGTTTTGGGTAAATTTTGCCAAGTGTTGTATGATAATAATAGTCTTTGTATACAATTATAGGTACTTGTGGTGTTGTAGGTATTTTTGTTGAAGCTTTTAGATAATTTAATGAAAGTGTATAAAATATATCATTGTAAGTATTTACTTGAAGAAAATAAATAAATGACACTTGTTAAAATAGTGTACATTATATTTAGAGTGTTAGGTGTTTATTCCTTTTAAGTATTATATGTAGATATATACATATAAAAATAATTCAAGTACTTAATAAATAAATTAAGTAAGGTTACTTATCTTAAAATATGTACTGAGGTGATGAGTTCATTAATAAATCAGGTGGCCAGTCAGTTGCCAGAGTAGTCAATACATGACTAAAGGTCCACATAATTATAAAATAAATGGGATAAATAATATGACAAAAGGTATATATGCTTAATAATAAAACATAGAAAGGTGAAATTATATAAATTCCATAAATAAGTAGTACAACAGTTGACAAAGTCAATAAGGTAAAATCAGGGGTTTTACATTTTAGTATTTTGCTATTTATAGTAATAAATCGTATTTTCTGTGAATATTTAATTAACGTATTGTGTTTTCGTATTTTACATCGTTTTTACGTTTAACCGTCGTTAGCATGCATAAAATATCCTATAAATTATAAAATATCAGTTTTCGTCGAAAATTCATAAATTTATTATATTTCGTCAAATTTTTAAGTTTTACGTAATTTTAAACTTAACTATATACTTTTCGACATTTACCTAAAACTAACTAACCTTTTTACCTTAAACCTTCTAACTAGTTACCATAGTAAAAATTTTGAATTATTTACCTTGTGGGACCCTCCCCATAACCGGCCAAACTACACACCACATGCAAGATAAACCAAGTTTTCTTCATTTTGCCATTTTGAGCTTAACTTACACCTTCCTACACATTTTAACTTATTAACCCTTTTACCTCAAAATCACTTCACATTATTCACTCATACACTTCACTCAAAATCAAAAACACACAACTCTCCTTCTCTCTCTGAAACACACGGCACAAACACCTACACCATTTCCACCATTGTTGAATTTTTGAAGCTTCATTTTAAGAACAATTAACACAAAATAAATACATCCTAGGGTTTGTACAAGCATAAGGAAGAATGGGTTTTCTTGGTTTGTTGATTTGAGAAGTTTTGGTTGTAGTTTATAGAAGTTGGGTTCTTGTTGATTATTAGTTGGTTGGAGCGTAGATCGGGTTGTCCTGGTTACGTAGAGTCGTTACTCAAGGTTATTTCTTAAACCTTTTTCATCTTTTTCATTTTTCATGCATAATCTATATAGATCTATGCATGCATGTTACTCATCAACTATTTTCTTGAAATAAAATGATAAAAACTATTTTTGGTCATGAAATATTTTAGATCTATGAAAATTATGTGTGGATCTATTAGATCCATGCATGAAAATGATTTAACTGAAAGACTTGTAAAATATAAAAATGTATATTTTTAGATTTGTGGACTTGAAGATAAATCTTTGATTTTGAGTGTGTTTATGAATAATTGGAGGGAACTAGTAGTGTTACTACTAGTGGGTACGCTTGAAAATGGTCGAAAACGAGTTTTTACGAAAAGTATATAATCTGTCCGATTTTTATAAGAGGCATAGAGGGTCGTAAAAATTGTTTTGACACTAGTTTACTACGATATTATGAAAATATAAGTTAATACCTTCGTTTCGATATATTATGGGCTAAAAACGGAGTAAAAATGAGTAAGATATGGTCGTTTAAATTTCGTTGTCGGAAAACTTAATTTTTGTGAAAAACACTATAATTAGCTTGCTGTCTAGATTTTTAAAAAGTGGTCGAAACAACGTTTTCGAGTTAAACGTAGTTGTTTTAAGTGTCGAATTGGGTACTAAATGGTATGTATAAATGTTGGACTCATTTTGTAAAGAGATATATGCGCGAAATGTGAACACTTGGTGTATCGTTAAAAGTTTGAGCGTTGAAAGTGATAATTGATACTATTGCGGGAAAATGACTTGTTGAAACATTGGCGATTGAGAAAGTGTTGAAATTAGGGGTTTTAGGACGATATTTGGGTACTTACTAAAAATGGCAAATTTTTATGTGACGCCGAATGGCTGCCGAATTTTCGTTAGAAAAATCGTGTTGGAAAATTTATTAAGATAAATTTGAGTAAATTAAAATTTACGCCGAAAGGCTGTCGAAATTTCGTCGAGTCAAAAATAAATATTTTTGCCTAAGTGTTGTACTAATGATAAATTATGAAGGCAGACATCGCCTCATACATTAGTAAACGTCTAGCTATTGCAAAGGTCATCATCTGAATTTGATTCGATTTGGGTCATCGTCGACAGACTGACCAAATCTGCTAATATCATTCCCGTTAATGATAAATGCAAAAGAGTTATGTAAACATAGTGTGCCTGTATCGAACATCTTTATCAAGATCCTCGCTTCGCATCGAATTTCTAGAGATTTGCTCAGAAATCATTGAGAACGAACCTTGATGAGAGTACTATGTACCACCCCAATCGAAGGGACGAGGTAAAGTAACGATGCAAGGTAATATAAGTGCTGTTTTATGTTTGAATGAATGACCTTTAGTAATAAACCGTATGATCATTTTCCTTTAGAGAGATTATCATTGATAATTATCGTATTAGGATCGAGATCGAATCTTGTTAGGATCTAAATATTAGAGCATCTGTAAGCAAGAGTTGAGATGAAGACATCTGACATACACCCACTGTGAGTTGGACATGTCTTTTAGGTTTAAGGTTTCTTATGATGGTAAACCTAACCTTGCAAAATACCCGACCCGTGAGATCTGAAATGATTGTTGAAATTAGGATTTGATTATTGACTGCCGGTAATGGGCAAGAGGTTATGTGAATGTGAAATGTAGATCTTGAAGTGCCAAATGGGTAGCGAAGTTATGCCAAAAAAAATTTTACCTTGGAAAAATAAATTCATGATCTGACAAATCATGGGATATAAGTCCCCGTTGTATGGGACCATTGAGATGATATAAAAGATTGGTTTGAAAGGCATATAAGCTGGATCTACCCTAGGACTTCAAAGACTGCGTGAATTATGTTTTGTATATCGAACTTGATGGAATATCTATCAAGTGAGAATCTGATTATTCTTAGAAAAGCTTAGATCGGCGAAAAGTTGCATTCATCAGAAACCCGTGAACATCATGGATAGAGAAAGTAAGTCAACATTTAGCCTGATCTTATTCCCGTAGTTATGTTTGATGAAACTCGCGTATTATAATAGATTACACTTGTGAGAAAAGACCAAATGTGGAGGAAATACCCACATGACTTTAACTCTATAAGGAGCAAGTAGTAAGGTAAGATGATCTTTGAGGACAAAGATCCTGTTTAGGGGTAAATGCTGTGACAATCCGTCAATTTACGATTGATATTTTATTCTCAAATATTATTTGAAAATATTATTTTAATGATACAATATGAACTCACTTATTTTTGGGAAGAAATTTGGATTTACGTCTTGGAGTAGCAGTGACTACGTCTAAACCGGAGGATTCAACGTTACGTGCTTATGTTTACATACACCGTCCTTGGTGACAGTCCGACATTTCAGAAAATAAATTTATCTATGAATATTATTTTGGAGTTTTAAATTTGTGTTGGTTCATAAACTCACAAATTTACGAGAAGAGACTAGGACTTACGATTTTATTTTAACGTCCTTTACGACTAAAACCGGAAACCTTAGGATTACGTATTTACGTTTTCGAACTCCGTTTTTGATGAGACAGTTTTTATTGGATTCGTTTTGTAACGTTGATTCATAATTTATAAAAACGTTTTTCGTAAAACGACCCGAGGGCACGCAAATCGAGGAAACTAGAATCGAGGGGTACCCGTAAATAAATGGGGATGAGACAAGTGGGACACTTGCCCCACCCCCATCAAAACCGGCCAAACTATTGCCACAACACCCTTTGAGGTGTCAAAATGTAAACAATACACTTACACTTGTAACCAAGCTTACAAGTTAAGCTTTCCACCCACCAAAACTAGCAACTAGTTTCACTTCCACCATTTGCAACATGCAATACCACACACATTTTCTCTCTTCACCTCATATGTGCCGTCCCATTTTTCACCACAAACCACCATCACTTGATCAAAATTAACCATGAAATCTCTTGTTATTTACATACATGTTGAAGCCCTTTTGAAGCTCTCTTGAATGGTGGTGATTATAACATCCATGGAGGAGTTTCCTTGATGTCTTGAGGCTGATTTTCCACAAGGTATACATGAAGAATGATGGTCTTGAAGATGGTCTTGGCTATGCACAAGTTTCTCCATCCAAATCCATGTCAAACTCATAACCTGCATTAACTTGGTGGTATAAAGATTGTCCTCCTCATCTTCTTGTTATTTTGATTATGTAAACATGTATTTTACTTCCTATTGTATATGTATATGATGATTATATGATGATAAAAATGTTATGTGGGGATTTGGTGTTGATAAACATGATTAAAAAGGTGAAAAACTATAAAGAACAAGGCAAAAATCTTGCTTAAAAGTGATGGTTGTATAAAACAGTAAGGAAACAGGTCATGGACTGATAAAATGATGAAGTAGAATCCATTTACAGTAAAATTTGAGCTTCTATCTCCATATAGAACTCCTGATATGGCAGTTTTGGTGAAAGTGAAGATAAACATCAGATTTTGGAAATTAAAGAATAATACTATTATATAAGCACTCAAAATTTAAATAGTATAAAATATAAATTAAAACCCACTAACTTATGGATTCTATTTATATAAATATGTAAAAGGTGTAATAAGTGTATAAATTATAAAAATGGTAACTTGTTAAGTTTTATAAGTTATAAAACTATAAACATGATTTTTACGACTTTTTCGGCTAATACCGTAAAATTAACGTTTTTGATAAATAAAACTTAGATGGTTGGACCCGTCTAATGTAAACTTTGTAAAACTCATATACTGATATATAGACATGTATAACAAGTAAAAACCGATAAGACCCGAACTATAGGACATACGGACGTTAACGGACTAAATTAACGTTATTGGACTAATAATACAACAAAAATGGACTAAAACACTTATAAACTTATTATCGGGCTTAACCCATTTGGGCCCAACTTGTAAAGTTTAAATACTGATAATATAAGTATAAAATGGATTAATACAAGTTAAGAACTTATAATAGGCTTATTGGACCTAAAACACGTAAATAGGTAAAACGAGAAAACTAGTATAAAAGTTACCGACATATAACACTAAAATGAGTAAACGAGAATATGTAAACCCACTTGATCATCATATATATATAATCATCATATGTATACATAATCGTTATTTTTATAAAGTCATTGGACATAAGTCTAAGACGAGTATTATTTGTCTAGGTTTCCGTGATTGAAGCACGTACCGTACGTCCGAATTGTCGATAACCCGCCTTCCCACATCAATGTGAGTTCATAGCCTCGCACTCTTTTAAATGTTTTTATGAAATGCTTTATAAACCCGCGAGGGAGATAACATGTTAGTTTTATAAAAATAGGACACCATTTGTCCCGATTGTTTGTTTATTGATTTTGGACCCGAATGATTGAATGACCCGATTGTATGACCCGATAAATGAATAAAGGACCCGATAGATGAAATTAAATGGATTATTAAAGTTAGGTTATGTCACTAAAAGTCCCATTAGATTGAATTTTGAACTACCGGGATTTGGTAGACGCTTATGCATTTAATAGTACTATTTGGGGACGATCACCCCAGTTCGCGCCTTGACGGTTGATCCCCGTCGTGCCACATTGATTGGTAAGCGAATTTATGTATGAGAAGATTTCCATAGCGTGACCTTTGTGACGACACGCTACTTTAGATGGGAAAAATTTGTATCGGGTTAGCTACCCGTTGTTGGTTTAGTAAGGTAACAATGTCATGCGGCTTATAATAATCCAAATTAACGAAATACTGTTGTACGCTCCAAATTACGATGTATTGCCTGACTAGCAATACGGGGTCATACTAATGATATTATGTTTGTGTTTTGGTTTTATATAACCATATTCATATAACGGTTTTTATTTAATCTATATAACGTTGCGAAACGTATTGTATGGTGTTTTTAACGACAATGATTCGTATAATGGTTTTTAAGGCAAATGCCTATATTATGATTTTGATAAAGATTTGTATAAAATGATTTTGGCTATTTTATGGCCTATTACAATGATTTGTACGAAATGATTTTTGGTAATAATTTTATACCAAAGTTATATTGATGGAATTTATTAAACTCTATGAATTCACTCGGCGTTATCGCTGACCCTTTTCTTTAAACATGTCTTATCTCAGGTACTTGAAGGTAATTCTCGGGAAGACGACAAGAATTCATGGCCCGCACTTAAACAATATTTTCCATTCAAATACTTTGTAAAACTTTGTATGAATTAATATGACTTGGGACCGATGTAACTTTGATATTTATGAATGGAAATGATTTATTATTAAACGACGCGATTTTTATGCGTTGTCTATGATGTGAGTAATGTGCTATCCCGTAACACCAACGAGTCTTCCGCTGTATTGAGTTGTATAAATTTGGGGGTGTTACAGTATATTTTATAATACCCGCCTTATAACCACCTTATAGTTTGTATTTTTCAAAATCGAGCTTCACGAAAGTATTTATCTATTTTTGCCTTTTTCTTTTTGTTTGAGATTCGAATACAATAATTAGGAGATCAAATCCCAATTAAGGTTGTGTTTTCACACTTTTGGAGATATTTTGAATCTGTTGTGATACTTAATACAATATAGTAATAATAATTTCACAAGAAAAACGAAAAAAACTGATAATACGTATTAGTAGAGTTCTACTAATACAAATACTATTTATGGTTAATATTAAAAACAAAATGACAAATTAATCACGACACGCCTCCCTGGCAGCGGCGCCAAAATGATTGTGGTAAAAATACGACCTTTTAGGAAAAAGGCGTAAAAGCGGTAAGTATTAAGCAAATGACTTAGGAAAATCAAGTGTTAATGACCCAATTAAGTTCGTTTCCCAAGGAGGTATATGTGTGTGACTAAAATGCAATGATATTTGAGATTAATATTTGAAAGAAGGGGATGAGAAAATAGAATGACGAAGACGCGAAAATTATTACTACGACGACTAAAATTAAAACCGTAAAAAGAGCTAAAATAAAAAAAATTCAAAAAATTCCCAAAAAATTACAAATGATCAAAGCTTTTTCAAACCTTTTAATTAATTAAATATTAATTTTTAAATGCTAATTAAAGCCCTAAAAATCAAAATAATTATTAAAAAGCCCAAATAAAGATTTTTCGCTTTGTAAACCTCTAAAATGACTAAATAAGAATAAAAACCATTTTTATGAATTTTTAAACTAATTAAAACTATTTAAATGATTAAAATCTATTAAAAATTTAAAATAATTCTAGAAATTATAAAAATGATGATAAAATTAATCTAAGAGTTGCAAAAATCCTATTTTAATGTATATAACCTAAGAAAAATATAAAAGTGCTAAAATGTGAAAATTGAAATTTAATAATAAAATAATATTAAAAATCCAAAAATTATAAAAAATTATTAAAAATTATAAAAAAATTCTAAAAACTTGTAAACTAGTTTATTTTAACCTAAATAAACAGAAAATGAAAGTGAAATTACCAAAATACCCCTAATGGGCCCCAAATGGGCTAAAATAGACAACAGTCCAAACTAATGGGCTTTTAGACCCAAAAGCTTCAACTAAGCCCAAATGACCTGAAAAAGCCCTATCTGACTCAAAATTTAATTCTAAACACAAAAGTCTGAAGGCCCAAAAGCTGGTTTTGAGCTTATCACAGCTTAAAAGGTCAACAGCTTATTCTTATTGGGCCAATAAGCCCATTAAGCAATAAGCCAATACGATCAGCTCTAATTGAACACACAGCCTTCTTTTGAGATGCCTAAGAGATATGTGAAAAGAAATTTTGAAAAAGCAAACCCAATAAGCCAGAAATAAGCCAAGTAGAATTTCACTAAAAGACAAAATAGTCGACTTAGAGTTCTAGACCACCTCAGACCTTCTAATAAGTTGCAAAAGACTCTAAATGACTTAATTAAGATAAATCAACAAAGAAAAGTTCAATAAGACAAGCCAAATAATCACAATAAGCTGATAAGCACTTATTTAAAAGTCAAAGTTCTTGGTTATCTAGTCAAACCTCAAAGTCAACCCCTCAAATGCTCCAGAATGAACAAATGGGTCAAATAAGTGACACCTATTACAAATTCAAAGTTGTTGCAGGTTAAAATAAGCTAGAATAGCTTATTGATAAGCACCAGTTGAAATAACACTAGCAGTGGCTAGCAGCAGGGGAAAGGAGTTCCCACTGCTTTGACTATTTGACTTGCTTTTTAGAGAGATCCAGTTGGATTCAAATGGAAACAAGGACACCCTTGTAATTAGTGGACCACAAGGAGTCAATATCAGCAAAGAAATCACAATTTGGTTCACTCAATAAGCACAGAATAAGCAAAAAGTTCACAGATATGCCACAGACCTTGAAAATAAGCAGTTATGAACAAATAAGCAGATTGAGCATGAATAAGCCAGCCAAATTGAACCAAATGCACACACAAGCTATAATAAAGTCCAATAAGCACAAATAAACTTGTTTCAAGCAGTGGATCAAAGTAAATAAGCAGATTCAAGCACAAAAAGTTACTGATTAGCAAAGGTGATTATCCAAAATCCTTTTGTTGATCTATTTGACCACCAACCCAATTTCAAGCCCTCAAATCCCTTTCCCTGATTAAGTTAACCAAAATTTAGCACTTGTTAACCCTAGTCTACCCTTAGATCTAGGTGTCTCCAAATTTAAGCCAAAATACCCAAGTTAAACAGATTTTATAGACTTATGATTGATTTGGTTGTTTAGAGCCTCAAAACTTGCAGATAGTTATCCCTTAATACCAGATAAACAAATTCCAACAATAAGAAACAACAAACAACAACACTAGTTGCCTTAAATCCTTTTGGATCAGTTAACCCAAACACCCCTTTGGAATCTGATTTCTCAATTTTCTAAAGGATTGTTATGATTTAACCTTCCAAACAAGATCTAGTCAACCCTAACAGAAATAATCCAACCTCAATAACTCAAATCAACCACAAATTTACAAATTCACAATCAATCATGCAAAAATCACCAAAAATTCAACAAAATTCAGAAAAATGAAAAAGGATAAGAGATGCAAACCTCTAAGACTTACATCCAAGCCTTGGAATGTTTGAGCTGAGGTGCTAGCAAGAACAAGCACCAGCTTCTAAAGCTACTAAGATGAACAAAAATAAATTGTGTAAATTAAAGTTCGTTTCTCTCGATTCTTAACCAATTGAAAGTCCTAACAAAATCAGGTTTATTATCTTTTTTGGTTGATAGGGTTATTTGGATTTTCTATGTCTATTTAAGCAATCAAGTAAAAATGTGAAAGTTATTAACTACGTATCCGTAAAACAATTAGCACTTACCAAGTTTTTATTCAAATAAGGACAAAATTGTAAATCTATGGAAATAATGTGCTAAAAATATAAGTACTTGAAACTAGAATGCTTGAAATGTAAAAATCAGAAACTATAAGGACTAATTATGCAAAGTGTAACAAACTACTAACAAAATGTAACAACTTTTAAAACTACTTAACTAAAATTGACAAGTAAAGAAAAGTTTGGACTAATACCATGCAAACCCTAAAAACATGTAAGATTAGCTACCAATTCAAACAGTACCAAAGTATAAGGACCAAAGTGCAATAAAGTGTTTTAACCAAAAACGGGCTACTTGGATTATTAAGCTCGTTTAAGCTCAATAATGCACCAAATAAGCTCAAATCAATTTTAAACTACTTAAAACCCAAAATCACTTAGGCTTATCCAAGGAATAAGCTTGAAATGCAGTAAAACTTAAATAAGCCAACTTTGATAAGCCAACAATAAGCTATCTGATAAGCTAGACATGCACAAGCAGATTTTTTAGCTAAATCTTGTTAAACAGCTTAAGGAGAGTCTGGAATGTCTTCTTTTATGGAAAATGATCAAGTAATGAAACTGGAATTTGCAAATAAGCTTAAACTAGCTTATTGACTAAGTTTGACAAAAAATTTGAAAAAGCTAAAAACTTCCAGATCTACTCCAGACAAGTATCTAAACAAGATTATGAAAGAAAATGGCAAGGTTTATGAAGTAGATTTGCCAGATTAAGAAATCAGATAGCACTTTGTTTACAGAAACTTGCAGTTGCTTAACAGCTTATTAAAAATCTAATTTCTCACTTGAATCTTTAAACTATATGTTTTCCTTATAAGCACTCAAACTTCAGATGTTGTATGACAAGTAGAAACTGGTTGGAATGAATTTCATAAAGTAATGAACAAATTCTAAGCAATTGAAAATGGCTACTTTTTAATGAACTAGTTTTAGCAAGACTGACCCAAACCTTTTTTCAACCAGTTGCCTTTTTGACCTTTTTATTGACTTGAAAACTACTCAAACCTGTTTAAGATGACTAAAGAAATGTAAATGAGCAAAAGTTAACTAGTTAACAACTCTTGAATTACAAATTGACAACAAATCCAAACACTAGTTACTGAACTTTGAATAAGTTTTGTGAAAAGAAAATGAGCAATTGGTTGAGCTGGTTTAAAACAGATATCTACTAAAACTTATTGACAAAAATGAAGCACAATTGAACCAATAACATGCAGTAAAACAAACAAGGACTCAAAATGCATAAGCAAGCTAGGTAACTGATGAAATGAAATTCAGTAACAAGTATTAGCTATCAAATGACTATCAATCTAACAAATAACTATCTAAACCATCAAAATCAATCCAAAAACAAGTAAATCACACTTGATCAGATCAACAAGTAGAGTTTACACTAGAATTGAGCATGCAAATTGTTGTTTAGTGGAATCAAACTAAGAACTTGAAACCTTTTAGCAAGAGGCCTCCACTGATGGTTAAAAATTGCTAGTGGAGTGTACTGTGCATATAACGGCGCATTTAATTTGTTTGGTGATGTAGCTTATTTGCTGGAAATCCGTGTCACTGAAATGCTGCTCTCCCATTGGATAATAACCATAGCACACGGATTGAGCCCTTTATATACTTTGAAAAATGGTAGCTTTAGTCCTTGTACTTTGGCAGATTCATGATTTAAGCTTAGCACTTCATTCCTTTGGCATAATTGGTCCCTTGACTTTCATTCTTGTCTAGTTTGACCCTTTGACTTGGTTGACTGAATAGTTGACCATGTTTGACTTTTATCTTGACTTTGACAAATTTACACTTTGAGTCCTTCAGCTTTGGAGTGTTGTCAAGATAGGTCCTTCATCTTCAAAGTCTTGTCATCTTTGATCCTTCTTTGTCTTTTTCATCCAAATAAGCTTGATTTCTTCTTGTTTGCTTGAAAATGTATCATTTTCACCTATTTATACACAAACACAAAAATACCACATAGTTGCGCTTTATAGCACAAAAGTTAGGTAATTTCCTTGTGTTTTAGGGTGATTTGTTGATTAATTGATATGAGTTTTTGCTCATATCAAATCCCCTACACTTGAACATTGCCATGACCTCATGCAATGCTATATTTTAAAGCAAAAATTTACATTCTCCTCATAATTAACCTACCTTGGCCAATATGGAATGCTATTACACTATGCTACTCTATATGATGCATGATTTTGATTTTGAACAATTAATGCAAAAGAAACAATTCTATTTACATCTTTTTGGATTTTTCTTGAAATGGCTTTGATGGAAAAACTCATAAAGAAGTCAGTGACTTAAATTAGGGCTTTGGTACCATGGACACTTATCACCCTCAAGTTTCACTTTCCCCATACCAAGCTTAAAAAATGGGATCATTGCATTCACAAGTAAAAAGTGCATCAACTTATTCATGACAATTAAATGTGGAACCGGTTATTATTTGAGCAAATTGCTTGGGAGCAAATTTGTCTTATTTGAAGCGTGAAATATAAGAAATGTAAAATCTAAAATAAGGAAGCACGGTTTTAATCCTAAGTAATCCTCTTATCCATTACTTGAAAAACCGCTCACAATTAATATAAGTCCGTTTCAAGAGTAATAAGTCATTCGCCTTATGTGTAAAATCCTCATGTCATGCATTAATAAGTAGCTACACACTCGCTAAGGAGAGAAAAATAAAACTCACGCAATAATTTACATCCGCCATCTTTTTGAGACTTTGGATCTTCAATCCTGCAACCCGTCAAGGTAATATTGGATTGGAGCAACTATTAAATTCCCGCAACCCGTCAAGGTAATATTAGAATCTAATAGTTACTATAATTAACACTTCACTGCCCCTCTTGGGAGTCTTGTATAATTATTTTTTCTTTTCTTTTTTTTCTTTTTTTTCTTTTTTTTTCTAGCCACTCATTTTTTTGTAAGCCGCTCTTATTTTTCTTTATTCATCACAAAGAAAATTGAAAAGAATAAAAGGAAAAACACCCGCTAAGTATTAAGCATGACATAAGTCTAGTACACATAAAACATTCTAACTTAGAATCTTAATACGTACTTATACCAACCATGAATGATTAGACAAAAATGCATAAGAGATTACAAACCGATTAAAACCGTTCTTGATTATTTATTAACATATATACATGCGAAGAAACTAGAGGTAAAGAAGAGAAGGGTTTAGCCACAAGTAATTATCATGAAGTTTGTCTAGCCCTTTTATACTTGCTTCAAATCTATCATTTCCCATTCTCCACGAATTTAAAATCTCAAATAATGAGATTGGTGGATGCTTAGCCTAATAGACCAATGAAGGACTGCATGGTTAAGGATACTAGCTAGAGAGTGCTAAGATAAGCAAACTCGGGTTGAGTCAAAATATCCATGGTGGGCCTAATATGTCAAAGAATTCTAAATTTGTTAAACCATGTCCTTATTATATTTTTCTCTTTTTATATATCTTTGATGAAAAACAAAAGAAGAATATGTACAATGCAAATATGTTATGCAAATGAAAAATGATTGATGCAAAAATTATGAATGCATATTTTTGGTGGCCAAAGTAGATCAAAAATTTGAAAATGTTTGAAAAATTAATTTCCAAGTTATCATGAAGGTCAACGACAAGGTCTAGGTAAGGTCACTTCGATAGAAGACCCCCCTACACTTAAGCTAAACATTGTCCTCAATGTTTAAGAGCATGGAAGTATAAAACTTCCCCTACACTTATGACAATGAATAGATTTTGCTTAACCCAAGTTAAGGAAAGATCAACTATAGTAAATTCATTTTTAAAGCACAATGTGTCTATGAAAAATCACAATACTAACGAAGTGAACCGGATACAAGGGCCTCCTCCATAAGCTCCAAAGCACGTGATGAGTGAGCAACCCTACAAACAACATGAAGACAAAAGAAGGTCTCCCCTACACTTCTCATCAATTTGCTAATTTCTAACCTACAACACTCTAGATCTAACAATTTCTAAACCTAGTTATTCAAGCTTGATTTAAGGAGTCTCTAGCTCGAATCTTCCCACACTTAAAAGTGTCTAAAACCTATCATGGAGAAGAAAATTTTGCCCTTTTTAAGAAAAATCTCCATGATGAGGTAAAACAAGTTTTCAATTATCAAAACTCCATAAATATCCCCCCGGGTCAAATACATAATTACCATCCCACTTATAACACAATTCCACAACTAACTTCCCAAGCAATGGTGAAAAAGGTGAGGTGGTGTTGTCCAAAATGTTTTCCCATATGTTCTTCACAAGGTGATAAGGTGATGTTCTCAAATCTTTCACAAGTTTTCCTTTTGTTGCATCAGGCGAATATTGAGATGGTTTATCAAGCTCTATGCCAGGATCAAAAATCCGTTCCTTGATAAGAAAACAGCAAGTGTTGGTTGCCTTAGAAGATTCTCCCTTGTAGTTCACATTGTGAGAGAAAGGTTGAGGATTAATGGGTAATAGCAAGCTCTTAGAAGAAACCATGATTGCTTGTTTTCCTTTATCACATGGAAGGGTTGAGGTGGACAAAGAAGAAGGTAAAGGATCTTCATGCAATAGAGATTCTAGAAAGAGTATGTCCCCCTCCTCATCAATATAACCAAGAGTGTACTCAAAAGGAATATCCACATCTAAAAACTCATCACTCTCATCCATGATAGACTCCTCCTCATCACCATAAACATCATAGATAGGTCTATCAAAGATGGGTGATTCCTCAAAACCCAAGGAAGTGTGATCATCACCAAATGGAGAATTACAAGTAGAAATCTCATCATCACAATAGTCATCATATGTTGGTGTATCACAAAGAAAAGATTCTCCATTACTAAAATCCTCATGAATGTCTTCATCATTGTAGAAAAGTGGGTTGTCATATGAGGTTTCAAAAAGAGGATTGGAATAGATCACAAAATCACCAAAGTTAAGCTCTTGAGGTTCATGAAAATCCAAGGATGAAGTAATGGAAGCAATAGTCTCAACATGAGGTAAATCATATTCTCCACTTGAGCAAGCTTCATAAAAGTATTCATCACAAACTTCATCAAGGATATCATCTTGAGTTTCCTCCTCATTTACAACATCAATATGTTTCACCGCTTCGGGCACATTAGATTTCTTTGACAACTTTCCCATGTTAAACACGACTCTCTCATCTCCTACCCTCATTGTAAGTTCACATACCGCCACATCTATTAGAGTCCGACCCGTTCTCAAAAATGGTCTACCAACAATCAAAGGAACTCTCGGATCCATATCATAATCAACCACCACAAAATCCGCAGGAAAGGTAAATCTATCAACCCCAACAAAAACATCCTCCGCAATTCCCACCGGATAAGCTATAGTACGGTTGGCCAACTCAATAGTCATCTTAGTAGGAGTGAGTTCGGGAAGTGAAAGTTTCTTCCAAACCAATAATGGCATGAGATTTATGCTTGCTCCTAAATCCGCTAAAGCCATGTAATTTTCCACCCCCGGAAAATTGCAAGGAATCAAAAACCTCCCCAGATCTCCAAGCTTAGTAGGAAACTTATTAAGCAAAACCGCGGAGCAATTTTCATTCAAGGAAGCATTAGTCAAATCCACCAATCTCTCCTTGTTACAAAGTAAGTCCTTGATCATCTTAGAAAACTTAGGCATATTGGCTAAAGCTTCCGCAAAGGAGATATTTATGTTAAGTTGCTTGAACATCCTCAAAAAGTTTGAGACTTGTATATCATCCTTGTTCTTAAGCTTGTCCTTTCTTAATCTTGATGGATAAGGGAGACTTGGTTTTGGTGTAGGTGTCGTAGTGGAAGATTTGTCTTTGTTAGCTTCTTCATTGGGAGTTGTGAAAGGTAAAGGAGAAGTGGGAATAGGTTGAGAAGGTGTGGTTGATGAAGTAGTAGAATGTGGAGGTGGTGAAGTAGATGTAGAAGGTTTATGACAAGTGGGAACCAAAGTAGGTTTAACAATAGAAGGTGTAGGAGGTGAAGGATCATTTGTTCGTTTTCCACTTCTTGTTGTAATAGCATTTGTTGGGAATAAAATATGGGTCAGATCACTAAACGCTGATAAGAAGAAAGTCAACGCTGATAGATTGACATTGGACGCTGATAGAAGTCAACGCAGACAGCCTTGAAGATTGACACTGATGGAATATCTTCATACGTATCTTTTGTTTATTTGTTTATGGTAAAGATAAACACAACATTGTATTTTCTATTATTATCTTTACCTAGAATAGTTGATTCGTAGCTTATTGTACAAGACTTCTTGTTCTATAAAAGAAGGTCTTTTAGGTTAAAGTCATATATCAGTTTTCATAGTATTCGCAAGTTAAACCTTTCATTGTAATCAACACGATTATTCTAATACAAGTGAAAGTTTGTTTAACATCATTGTGTTTTAGATCAAGTGTTAATTCCGCATAACACTTTGTTACTTTATTCATAAGCAAAGGTTTCTCTACGTGTAGTACTTGATCTAATCTCGTATACACAAAGCTTAATCGATCTAAGTTTGGGATCAACAAGTGGTATCAGAGCATGTTGAGAAACTTTTGATCTTTAAGTAACGCAGAACCCTAAAACACCAAACCCTAAAAACCCTAAAATTCTCAAAACCCTAAAAACATCATGTCTGGCACAAATCAACCTCCTGCTTTGCTACAAAACAACTTCTCAAACCCTAGTATCAAAATTCCCATGTTTGATGCCAGGAACTTTGAGCTTTGGAAGTCCAATTTTGAGCAATATATAGCTATTCATGACTACACTCTTTGGGAGATTATCGAATATGGGAACACATTCGATAAAGCAGCAAAGATTACTGCTGCAATTGCCACAAGGACAGCTGTTCCTAATTGTCCTGAATCTGATAAGGTGGAAAAGCCTGAAGATGGGAGAGCTGTAGCTGTTGAAGACATAGCCAAGAAGAGGGTGGACATGAAAATCTTAAACATCTTGAAACATGCCCTAGGTCATGAGAATCAGCACAAGTACAAACGTTTTGAGTCTGCAAAAGAGCTTTGGGAAGCTCTTGAAGTAGCACATGGTGGCAATGCTGATACAAAAGAAGAAAAGAAGAAGCAACTATTGCATGAGTATGCTGTCTTTAAAGCTCAACCTAATGAGAATCTCAGCAGTGTGAGAAGTAGACTTCTTGACATCACAAGTCAACTTTCCTTCATGGGAAAACAGATTGATGACCCTGAATTGAATGCTACTTTTCTCAAAAGCCTTGGTGATATATGGAAGATTGAGACAAGATCCATTCTTGTCAATAACACCCACAAGACATCCAGGTTTGATGACATCTTCAACAAACTAAGACTGTTGGAGAATGAATGGCAATTGGAGAATGATAACAAATCTTCCAGCAGCAACATGGCCTTCTTTTCACAAAGTGAAGGCCAATTTGATTCCATGAACTTCTATGGACATTCAGCAACTGGATCTCAAGGTGTCAGCGCTGGATGTCAATCTGTCAGCGTTGGATCATATCCTGTCAACGCTTTGTACTCAAGCGCTGACACACACAATCATGGCGCTGACAGAATTAAACCTGCTGGTTTTGATCTTGATACTGTGTGTGCATTCATTGCTTCTTTGCCCAGTGATTCAAGGATTACATATGAAGATCTTGAGCAGATAAGTGATGAACAATTGGAAGAGATGGACATCAAGTGGACTATGGCTCTTGTAAGTTTAAGAGCAAACAGGTTCAATAAAAGGTTCAAGAAGAAGATGACCTTTAATGCTAAGGATGTTGCTGGATTTGACAAGTCCAAGGTTGAGTGCTACAACTGTCATAGGATGGGGCACTTTATGAGGGAATGTAGATCTCCAAGAAGATCTGATGCTGGGAAGCCTTCTAGCCAAATGATTAAGAGCCCAGATCCCAAGGCCATGGTTGCTGTTCAACAAATTGATGGTGTTGGAGAATGGGATTGGAGCTGGATGGCTAAGAATGAGGAAGAGGACAGAGCTTTGGTTGCTGAGGTTAAAGAAGAGCATGCTGAATATGCTCTCATGGCACACTCCTCCTCCTCATCAGATAATGAGGTATATGATGATGCTTTCTGTTCTAAGGGTTGTCGTTTAAATACTGAGAAATTAAAACAAGAGATAGTTAAATTATTAGATGAGGCAAGTACTGAAAGATGCAAAGTATCTAATTATCAAATTGCTCTTACCCAAACAGAAAAGACAGTAGCTGAGTATAAGAAAATGGAGTTTGATTTAAAGGATCAAATAAACATCTTAAAACATGAGTTATTTCAGAGTAAAGATGTTCAAGATATAGTAAATAGGGTTAATCTTGATTTGATAGCTCAGTTAGAAGAGGCTAACAAAAATAAAGATAATGTGAGTCTTAAAATCCAGAGATTTGATAAGGCCACACAATCCCTAGGAGAGTGTGTTAGCAAACAAAGAGACTCTAAGGATATGAGTGGAATTGGGATGAATAATTATACTGTTGTTCCACCACCAGCTGGGGATTTCTATGGTGTCCAATCAAAGGACTTATCTTGGACTGGCTTGCCAGAATGTCAAGAGGAGGAATTCATTCCTCCACCTAGAGTGATTTCCCCAGTTGAGGAATACAAGCAAAAGCTGACTGACCTAGATGAGTGGAAGAAAGCAAACCACACCTTGTTTGTTAAGGGAGGGTTATTGTGTGAAAGTCCAAATGAGCCCACACCAATCACGAGCCTTGATCCTAAACCTATTAAGATCACACACCCTACCACTGGCAAAGCTGTTGACCTTGGCCCACAAAATGTTAGAAAACCTAGTGTTAAGTATGCAGAGATGTATAGGAATACTAGGTCACCAAAAAGCCAAGTTAGTGATCATGGAACAGGCTTCTTTGCTTCTAGACCTAAGAGTATGTCTAGAAAAGCTTGTTATACATGTGGTAGCTTCTCACATTTGGCCTACAAATGTGTCAACGCTTCCAATGTTAACGCTGATAGGAACCATTTCAGCGCTGACAAAAGTCAACATAGGTCAAACACTGTCAGACCCAATACCTTTGTGAACAAAAGTTCACAAGTTGTTAGACCAGTCCCATTCTTTTCTAGAGGGACTAACACACAAGGCCTAAGACCTTTTCAAAAGTCAAACACTTGGTCAAATAGGCAATGGGTTCCTGTAGCAAACCCTAGGTTCAACGCTGATAAGAGTAATCGGGGCGCTGACAAGAGAAATTTCAGCGCTGACAAACCTAGGTATTTGCAACCACAGGGAAATAGGTCTAAAGCTTCTACTAGCTTAACATGGAGACCAAAACAAGACCAAAACCCTAATTCTACTGGCATTTCTATGACATGCAACAGGTTTCATTATATTTCAAAGGCATTGTCAACACCAATTGGGGTTAACTGGGAATTTCATTCAAACAGGGATGAAAATGGGGTTGTTATGAGAACCAAGTCTGTTCTTGTTGAACAACCAAATGAATCCAAGTCTTCCACGGCTTGGGTTCCCAAAGAAAACTAATGTGTTTTATTTATGTGCAGGGCATTCAGAAGAAGATCAATGATTATGGATACTGGGATAGTGGATGCTCAAGGCACATGACAGGAAAGGAAGACTATCTGACCAATTTCTCTCCTATTCAAGATGGTGATAAGGTATACTTTGGAGGGGGTTATGGAACAATCACAGGAAAAGGAACCCTTGTCACCAACAATCTACGGTTTGAGAATGTCTTCTTGGTAAAAGAACTGGATTATAATTTGTTTAGTGTATCACAAGTGTGTGATAACAAAAATAAGGTTCTTTTCACAGATACTGAGTGCTTGGTGTTAAGCAAAGATTATAAGCTCCCTGAGGAGAAATACATAGATTTTAGAACACCAAGGCATAAAGACATATATAATGTGAATCTTAATGGAATTAAGGTAAATAATAAAATGTCATGTCTATATGCTAAAGCCTCAGTAGATGAAAGTAATCTTTGGCACAGGAGACTAGGGCACATAAACTTTAAGAATATCAATAGACTTGTGAGGCTTGGTTTAGTTGATGGTTTGCCTAAAAAGGCTTTCCACAATGACCACTCTTGTGTTGCATGCCTTAAGGGCAAGCAGCACAAGGTCTCATTCAGGTCTAAACAGGTGCACTCTAGTTCTAAACCACTTCATTTATTGCATATGGACCTCTTTGGTCCAACTAATATAGAAAGTTTGAAGGGTAAATCATATTGTTTTGTCATTACTGATGATTACTCCAGGTTTACATGGACTTTCTTTTTAGCCAAGAAAAGTGAAACTGCCCTAAGTCTGATTAATTTCATTACCCAAATAGAAAAGAAGAATGGTAATGAGGTCAAAATTATTAGAAGTGACAATGGGGGTGAGTTTAGAAATCAGTTGTTAGATGATTTTTGTGCCAAGAAAGGGATTACTAGGCAGTTTAGCATAGCTAGAACCCCACAGCAAAATGGGGTTGCTGAAAGGAAGAATAGGACCCTTATTGAAGCAGCCAGAACCATGTTGGCTGATGCCCACTTTCCTATAGCCTTTTGGGCTGAAGCTGTTAACACAGCTTGTTATGTTCAAAATAGGGCATTGGTCAACAAGATACATAATAAGACACCTTATGAATTACTTTGGGGAAGGAAGCCCAATATTGGCTTTCTCAAGCCATTTGGTTGTCATGTAGTTGTTTTAGAAACTAGTGAGGCCCTAGGTAAATTTGATTCAAAAGGTGATGAAGGCTACTTCATGGGATATTCAGTGCAGAGTAAAGGATATAGGGTTTACATTAAAAAGGAAAAACGTATACTTGAAAAGGTACATGTTAGGTTTTTAGAAAGTAAACCTAGTGATCCTGAGAGTGGTCCAAATTGGTTGTTTGACTTAGAACCTTTGTCTAGAGCTTTAAATTATATGCCTGTTACTGATCCAGACATTGTGAAGGTAACTTCAAGTGTTTTGGAAAAGAGAATTGGTAATGTTTCAGGTATACAGGTTGCTAAGGAGGATGGACCACCAGCAGTTAAATCATCTCCCACACAAGAATTTGTTACACTTCCTATATGGACAGATGAGTATTATGCTGCTGCTACTGCTGCAAGGAAAGATAATGGTGGTGTTCAAATCCCACCAAATACAAACATGCATGATTCTTCAGGCGCTGACAAAGGGAAATCAAGCGCTGACACGACCAATTCAGACGCTGATGGCTCCAACGCTGACAACACCAGTTCAAGCGTTGTTAGCCCAAACGCTGATAAACAAGGATCAGACTTTGGAGACACCTTTACACAGCTTTTCTCTTCTCATTTTGAACAAGGTGGACCTTCTAATGTCCATGAAGAGATCTCTGTTGATCAAGAAGAATCTGAAGAAGATATTGGCAACATGGAGCGTGAAGTTGAGGACACCAGACTTTTTGAAGGAGGAGTTCTCACTTCCACAGCTAAGGATCACCCCACATCTCAAATCATTGGTGATGTTATGGCTCCAGTTCAGACAAGAAGATCTCATCAAGGTCTTGGTGGATTTATTGCCAATATACACAAGAAGGTTGATACCCCTCTTGTACAAGCATGTTTGTTTGCCTGTTTTCTGTCACAGGAAGAACCCAAGAAAATTTTTGATGCTCTCAAGGAACCAAGTTGGGTGGAAGTAATGCAGGATGAGCTTCACCAATTTGCTATACAGGATGTTTGGGAGCTGGTTGATTGTCCTAGGTATGTGCGACCAATTGGGACAAGATGGGTTCTAAGGAACAAGAAAGATGAAAGAGGCATTGTGGTCAGAAACAAGGCACGTTTGGTAGCTCAGGGATATACACAAGAGGAAGGAATTGATTATGAAGAAGTTTTTGCACCAGTTGCAAGAATTGAAGCTATAAGAATTTTTCTAGCTTATGCCTCTTGTATGAATTTTACTGTTTACCAAATGGATGTGAAGAGTGCTTTCCTCTATGGGACAATTGTTGAGGAAGTATATGTCATGCAACCTCCTGGTTTTGAAGATCCTGAAAATCCAGACAAGGTTTATAGAGTGAAGAAAGCAATGTATGGACTTCATCAAGCCCCAAGAGCATGGTATGGTACATTGTCCACCTACTTGGTGGAAAATGGTTTCAAAAGGGGCACCATAGATCAGACACTGTTTACAAAGAAGAAAGGAAAACATGTGTTGCTTGTGCAGGTCTATGTTGATGACATCATTTTTGGGTCTACTGATCCAAAAATGAGTGAGGAATTTTCCAAGCTCATGACAGATAAATTCAAGATGAGTGCAATGGGTGAGATGAACTTCTTTCTAGGGTTACAAGTTCAGCAGAAAGAAGATGGTATCTTCATCTCCCAAGACAAGTATGTAGCTGAAATCTTGAAGAAATATGGTTTTTCTCCACATGAAAAGGAGGCTTCCACTCCTATGGATAGACAACACCCTTGGGGAAAAATTGGAGCTGGAAAGGATGTGGATGTTAGGCACTATAGATCAATGATTGGATCATTGATGTATCTTACAGCCTCAAGACCTGACATCATGTTTGCTGTGTGTGCATGTGCACGCCATCAAGTGACTCCCAAAGAATGTCACCTTTTTGCTGTTAAGAGAATTTTTAGGTACCTAAGATGTTACCCAGATCTTGGATTGTGGTACCCAAAAGATTCTCCCTTGGATCTTATTGCATATTCAGACAGTGATTATGGTGGTGACAAGTTTGATAGGAAATCCACAACTGGTGGATGCCAATTTCTTGGGAGCAGATTAATATCTTGGCAATGCAAGAAACAAACAGTGGTGGCAAACTCTACAACTGAAGCAGAATATGTTGCAGCAGCTGCTTGTTGTGGACAAGTCTTATGGATTCAGAACCAGCTGTTGGATTATGGGTATAATTTTATGCATACCAAGATTTTTGTAGACAATAACAGTACTTTATGCATTATTAAAAATCCTGTACATCATTCTAAAACCAAACACATAGAAATTAGACATCATTTTATAAGAGATTGCTTTGAGAAAGGTTTAATACAACCAGATAGGGTAGACACGGAAGATAATGTGGCTGATTTATTAACTAAACCTTTTGATGCTGGCAGATTTCAATATTTGGTAACAAATATTGGAATGGTTAATCTCACTTAATATGTGTTTTTGGAATCTTTTTGTAAAAGTATGTACAGGATAATGCATTGTTATTGGTCTTTATGATGATTTAGATTTTCCACATTATTTTTCTAACACTGACAAAGGTAAATGCAACGCTGTCAAGTGTTATTTTGCCGTTGTTGGAGATATTATTGTCTAACGCTGACAAGAGTTCCTTCAACGCTGATAAGTGTTGTCGGGACGCTGTCAGCAACAAATGTTAGTTTTGTGGTTTTCATCTAAATGTGCAGGTAATGGTAGCTTTATGCCATTGGATACAGAGTTGCTTATGGATCTTTGAAGAGCTATTTGGACATGTTTTGTTTATGGATGATGGTTGGAATATTTATATTCCTATCTTGACATAAATTTTTAATGTTCATATATATTTTGAGAACTCATGTATCATAGTTTAAGGGGAGGTTTAAGGAACCTTTAGGACTCTTGGGTATTCTTATAATACTCTCATCACAATTATAGATTGTGTCCACAGGTGAGTATGGATTAGTTTTACTAAACTATGAGGCACTGTAGCATGCAAAGGTGACAATCTATGCATGCTGCCAAGACACTTTTGGCCTAGACTTGGTTGTGGTCTGATGGGAGACTTGGGAATACTTTGGATATGGGTTTACCTGGGAGTTACAAAGAATTTTATGAAATAACTTTGTTGGTAAGTATTTTGGTTAGCAAGGGACTCTAGAGGACATTTGTGTCTATCTTGCTTATGCAAGTGTGCATAAATGGACAGTGCTTGCCGCCCAGTAATTATTATCAACTTGTAAGATATTTCCCTTAGGATAAATTACTTTGTTAAGGTCTTTTTCTTTTTAAATATTTTTATTTTTAGACGCTGACAAGTTTTTCTCCAAACGCTGTTACGTCCAATCGTGACGCTGACAAGGCTTTAGGCAAACGCTGACAAGAAAATATAGCCGTTGGGCGCTGATGGGCTATTTTTGACCGTTGACACCTAGTGGGCCCTACCCAGTTGTTATTTTTGACTAATCTTTGGCCGTAATTTTGGGGAGAAGTTACTTTTAATTAATGCATGAGATAAGTTATATTTGATTCAAGATTTTCATGATTGCTCTTTGAATATAACCGCCTCATTTTTGACCAATCAAAATCATGTATCCCTCCTATAAATTTGGCTAATCTTTTTATTCTGGGTATTCATATTTTCTTGTCTAACACTTTTTCTCCTAGATTTTTCCCATATCACATAACCTAAACAGCTTTCAATCATGGCACCCAAATTCAACTCAAAGAATTTAACATTGGAGTTCAAGAGCCAACACAATATGATAGCTTACTTGACTGCTGATGATGCTTTATTTCCTCAGTATTCACAGATGGTGGCATTTTTAAATGCATCTTCATTGAGGTATGCACTTTCTCATACACCATTAGTTCCTGTCGCACACATTAGACAGTTTTGGAATACTGCTAGTTCCACAACAACTAATGGAGTGACCACATTAACATCTACTGTTCATGGAAGAACATGGGTGGTCACTGAAGCTTTGGTTCGCCAAGCTTTGCGTCTTGATGACGCTGATGGTGTGACTACTCTTGCCATAGCAACAATAGAACAGGGTCTTAGGGAATTGGGTTATCCTATTCCTGCTGATGTCACTTTAAATAAATATCATAAGCAGGAATTTCCCTCTGACTGGAAATATTTGATACATGTCCTTTTACAATGCTTAAGTCCAAAATGTATTTATTTTAATGAAATAAACAGGTCAATAGCAAGTGCTTTGGTTTGTATCACACGTGGGCTTAAGTATAATTTTTCAAAAATGATTTTTGAAGGGATGTGTAAAAACAAGGGAAGTAAAATGACTTTGGCTTACCCTCGATTTTTGCGAATGGTCTTTGATTTACAAGAATATTGTTCTAGGGATCATGACACTTTTTATGAGATCCCTAAACAACAGAAAACCATTTTTGCTAAAATGAGCTCCACCAATGAATCCATACCTCTTACCCAACCAATGCTTGAAGTAATTCAGGCTGCACAACCACAACCACAACCAGAACCTGAACCTCAACTTGAGCCTATTCATGAACCATCACCTTCACCAGAAAACATGGACCTTGACCAACCCAGCGCTGACACTCATGATGTGGGCGCTGACACAGCCAATCCCAACACTGATACACTCCCTGACCAATCCCAAACACCCCTTAATCAACCCACACCCACACAATCTACTTCATCTTCCACCCCATTACAATCTAGGTTGACTAAACGCCAAAGGGTTACTGGAGTGTTCTCCTCTAGTGATCCTAGCCTTGTCGCAGAGAGAACCACCTCCACAAGTGTGGCTGGTGAAATGGGTGAGGCTGGGGCTATTGACACAGGCTTAGATGCTGGTCAAGACAGTCCCAACATCATTAAGACCTCATCCATGCCCCATGATCCTATTTTGGGAGGTCAAATCCCCATTCTAGCTGAGGGCAGATTGGAACCTATGACAATAATTGAATTGACGGCGGCTGTCATTAGCTTGCAAAAGCAAAATGTCAGTCTTGTACAAACTGTCAACAAACAGGGACGAGAACTCCAAGTTTTGAGGGAGAGAGTAACTGTTTTGGAGAATCCAAGTAGCAGGAGTCTACTGGAGGAATCTTCCAAAGGGGAGGATAAAGAGGATGAGGAGGATGAGTTGATTCACACAGCTAGTGAGAAGAGTTCAGAAAAGAGTTCACAATTTAGTGAATCTTTGCAGATTGCTAAAGCTCTCACCAACTTGAAGAAGCACCCAGTTGTTGATACATCCAAGGTGACACCAAAGAACTTGGAAGGATCTTTCAAAGAAACATTGGGCGCTGATACAGGTTTGGACGCTGACACATCCAGCGCTGATAAAGGTAATCGTGGCACTGATAGGAGCAACTTGGACGCTGACAAAGTTGCAGGTGGTGTTGATGTATTCCAGCCATCAACAATCATCAAAGATGTGTCCACACAGGTTTCTTCTTCTACTTTACCAATTATTGATCCAAAAGACAAAGGTAAAGGTACTTTGATTGAAGAAGATGTTCCAAAGAAAGATGCAGCACAAATAGCATTTGATGAACAGTTGGCTGCACAACTTGTGGAAAGAGATTTGAAGAGGAGTAGAAGATCACCATTTGTTGTTTCTGAGAGTGAGGAAGAAAGTGGTGATGGAAAAGATGATGATAGCTCAGATTCAAGTATTCAAATTATTGAAGATCCAGAAAGGCTTGAATATGGGGATGAGCTAGCAAAGGAAAGGTTAAGTGAGTTGAAGAATCAGATTGATTGGGACCTACCAGAAATTACCAGAATGTACCATGCTTGGGAAGACCAGGTGATGGACAACCCAGGTATGAGTTTATCAGATCAAATTTGGGGGTTGGAAGTTCTTCTTAGGGTACAAGAAGACATAAAGGTGATTATGAGGTTTAATGCACAAGAGGTCAAGACCTGGCTCAAAAGAGATAGAAGGCAGTTGTACTATAAGTTGCTTAGATGTCATCAGCCCAATTGGACATCAAAGAAGTTGCTGGCCTTATCTTTTGAGGAGTTAGAGTATAGGGCACATCCTATTTGGAGGAAGGTGCAAGAACAGAATGTCTACCAATTTCTTTCAGAAGAAAGAAAACAAGAGCTTGCAGAAGAGATGCAGATTCAAAAGGAAATAAGGATTGCTCAAAGACCAGTGAAGAAAGGAGATTCTTTCCAATTTCCTAAAGACATGGATGTGTATTTTCCAACAGAAGGTGTTATAAGGAAGCATCTCAAGCTTTCTCCATTGGAAGCTTCAGATTTGGTAAATGTAGTACCTCTAGATGACAGAAATCCAATTATCAGTTTTGATGAAGATGAGTGTGGATTTTGGAAGATTGGACGATTTGGAAAGGAGGTACATACTTTCACTTCAGTTATTTCTATATTTGCAAGCATAGACAGGGAAGACTTGGTGCATCTATGGAGGTTAATAGAGGCCAAGTATACAGCTGAAGCACCTACTTCAGCTAATGGAATAAGACTTTGGAACACATTTATGACTTTGTGTGGTCCAAAAGAAGCAGATCCTGCCATTTGGAAGGATCTTGAAGATGATCTCAGTAATCTTCATTGGAGGCTATATTCTACTTGTGGTGTATTTCATATGAGCTCTACAAAGTTTTCAAAGTATTTACTTGTGGATGCTGACTATTTCTTGTCCAAAGAAGTATTAGAGAAGATGCTAGAGACACCCTTGGAGATAGATTATACTAGTGATGTGGCCAAGGACTTGATCAGATATGTTTATCACCAACATAAGAAGTTTTTGCAAGATTCCTCCTAAGCCTTTAGTTTTTATTCAGAAACTTGATCATTGGAATAGATATCAAGTTTAGGGGAGGATTGTTGGGAATAAAATATGGGTCAGATCACTAAACGCTGATAAGAAGAAAGTCAACGCTGATAGATTGACATTGGACGCTGATAGAAGTCAACGCTGACAGCCTTGAAGATTGACACTGATGGAATATCTTCATACGTATCTTTTGTTTATTTGTTTATGGTAAAGATAAACACAACATTGTATTTTCTATTATTATCTTTACCTAGAATAGTTGATTCGTAGCTTATTGTACAAGACTTCTTGTTCTATAAAAGAAGGTCTTTTAGGTTAAAGTCATATATCAGTTTTCATAGTATTCGCAAGTTAAACCTTTCATTGTAATCAACACGATTATTCTAATACAAGTGAAAGTTTGTTTAACATCATTGTGTTTTAGATCAAGTGTTAATTCCGCATAACACTTTGTTACTTTATTCATAAGCAAAGGTTTCTCTACGTGTAGTACTTGATCTAATCTCGTATACACAAAGCTTAATCGATCTAAGTTTGGGATCAACAGCATTGACATTTGCCCTCGGGTTTGTTTTTGTGTTAGATGGTAAAGCCCCTTGTTGTCTTTGATTAAATGCCTTCAAAAGCCTCTTAGTTTGCTCCTCTGATATGAGTTTCATTTGCTCATTCATTCTTTTTTCACTTTCACGAATTCTCCTCTCAACATACTCATGAGTTTCTTGTAGCCCATATCCTTGATTTTGAAATTGAGGGTATCCTTGATTTGGGAAGAGTGGGGGTGGTGGATTAAATCCTTGATTTGGTGGATAAAAGTTATTTCCTTGATTTTGAAAATTGTTAGGTGCCTTGTAGTTGTTCCCTTGGTATTGTGGTCTTGGACCTTGATTCCTTTGTAACAATTGAGGGGGATTTTAATGAAATTGGGTGGGTGGTTGGGGTTGGAATCCTGGTGGAGTAAGGTAACTTTGAGACTTATAAGAAAGGTTATTTTGATTGATGTTGGGCTTGAAATGTTCTCTATGTTCCTCTTGGTATCCATAACACTCCCCTTGATATCCTTGCACCTTATCACATTGTTGATATGAATGGGGACCTCCATAAGTCTCCCATGAAAGGGTAATAGCATGCACATCATTTGTGGAATTGTTCAATGAAAGGCCCTTAATGGCTTGGATCAATTCTTGACTTGACTTAAGATGCATCTCATGATCCCTATCTATTCTTTGAAGTATCTCTTGGTGACTCTTGAGGAATTGGTTATCACAAGGTGTTTGAGAATTGTTTTAGATAACATGAACCCTTTCTTCAAATTGAGTGTTTGTTTGTACCATTGCTTTGGTCTCAATAATATCCCAAGCTTCTTGAATGGATTTAAGAAGAATATTTCCTCCCGTGGAAGTATTGAGTGACTCTTGGTGATGAGGTCTAAGGCCATTGTAGAAAGTATTGATTTGGTGATCATCATCTAATCCATGGTTAGGGCATCTCCTCAGTAACTCTATATACTCCTCCCAAGCATCACTAAATGTTTGACTAGGTTTTTGTTGAAAGCCTATAATTAAGTTCCTCAAAGCCGTAGTCTTAGATGGGGGAAAGAACTTGTTCAAAAACTTCTTAGTGAAACCATCCTATGTGGTAATGCTCTCGGGTGGTTGTGTATCTAACCAATGCTTAGCCGGACCCTCTAGTGAAAATTGCACCAATATCAACTTAATGGCATCATGGGGAACTCCATTGTACTTAATGGTGTTGCAAAGAGCAAGAAATTTCTTAAGGTGATCATGTGGATTATCATTCTTGTTCCCATAAAATGGTGTATTCGAAACCAATTTAATCATAGATGTTTTTAGCTCAAATGTGTTTGCGGGAATATCGGGTATCTTGATAGCATCAGCACATCCTTGTACATTGGATTGCAAGTGCTCCATCAAAGGTCGAGTATCAACTCCGGTCATGGCTTCTTGTTGTGTGTGGATCAAAGCACGGTTCTCGGGATCGTCTTGATGAACAGTGGTGTTCCTACTCTTTCTCTTTTTCTTCCTTTTCGGAGGAAGGGGTTGTACACCAATCGGTATTTGTGCACGCCCGCGAGTGAGCATGCAACTCAATACGAGGAATGAGAGAGAAGCTCTCGTTTGACTTTGAAGAAGAAGGGATTATCCTCTTCGAGTTTCAATATGAAATATCCACAAGAAAGTATAATATATGTATGTACTACTTGGGTGCAAGACCCCTAATGAAGCCTTCCTTCTTAGAATACTCACTAGTGAACAGGAGGTTAGGTGGCGCGAAGCACTTAGGTACCTGTTGACCCTTAGATGGCATTTTATAGCACATCGCCTTTCTATTCACTTTGTAGTTTGTATTCTTTGAGTTATTGCTTATTGGAAGTATTTATCTATTCTTGCTTTATTGAATTTGATAGATACGCGTGTCAAGGACTGGAACGCCCCTCAACACGGTGTATTGCCTTGGCAATACTTATGGAGAATATGTGTATTGGTTGTTCTTATACGTATACGTATTTACTTAAAATAATATATAGAAAATATTTTTGTATTTATGGGGTCTTTTAAAGAAAATACTATATGTACATAAAAACCGATGGAATCCAATAATATATATTTTTGGTTGCAATCTCTTAGGAAAAAGATTGCTTTTTGATTTTTTATTTTTTTGGTCAATTCTTTAGGAAAAGAATTGTTTTTGTTATTTTTTAGTTTTTATATTTTTTTATTTTTTATTTTTTTTATTGTTTTTTATTTATGATACGTAAAAAATAACGTTCACGAGGTGAACGGATCCCAAAAGCCAATGAAAACCGTCAATCGACAGTCTCTCGTAAAGTCAAAGAACCGGCAGCGGCGCCATTTGAAATTGTGTAAATTGAAGTTCGTTTCTCTCGATTCTTAACCAATTGAAAGTCCTAACAAAATCAGGTTTATTATCGTTTTTGGTTGATAGGGTTATTTGGATTTTCTATGTCTATTTAAGCAATCAAGTAAAAATGTGAAAAATATTAACTACGTATCCGTAAAACAATTAGCACTTACCAAGTTTTTATTCAAATAAGGACAAAATTGTAAATCTATGGAAATAATGTGCTAAAAATGTAAGTACTTGAAACTAGAATGCTTGAAATGTAAAAATCAGAAACTATAAGGACTAATTATGCAAAGTGTAACAAACTACTAACAAAATGTAACAACTTTTAAAACTACTTAACTGAAATTGACAAGTAAAGAAAAGTTTTGGACTAATACCATGCAAACCCTAAAAAAATGTAAGATTAGCTACCAATTCAAACAGTACCAAAGTATAAGGACCAAAGTGCAATAAAGTGAACTTTTTAACCAAAAACGGGCTACTTGGATTATTAAGCTCGTTTAAGCTCAATAATGCACCAAATAAGCTCAAATCAATTTTAAAATACTTAAAATCCAAAATCACTTAGGCTTATCCAAGGAATAAGCTTGAAATGCAGTAAAACTCAAATAAGCCAACTTTGATAAGCCAACAATAAGCTATCTGATAAGCTAGACATGCACAAGCAGAATTTTTAGCTAAATCTTGTTAAACAGCTTAAGGAGAGTCTGGAATGTCTTCTTTTATGGAAAATGATCAAGTAATGAAACTGGAATTTACAAAAATAAGCTGAAACTAGCTTATTGACTAAGTTTGACTAAAAATTTGAAAAAGCTAAAAACTTCCATATCTACTCAAGACAAGTATCTAAACAAGATTATGAAAAAAATGGCAAGGTTTATGAAGTAGATTTGCCAGATTAAGAAGTCAGATAGCACTTTGTTTACAGAAACTTGCAGTTGCTTAACAGCTTATTAAAAAGCTAATTTCTCACTTTAATCTTTAAACTATATGTTTTCCTTATAAGCACTCAAACTTCAAATGTTGTATGACAAGTAGAAACTGTTTGAATGAATTTCATCAAGTAATGAACAAATTCTAAGAAATTGAAAATGGCTACTTTTTAATGAACTAGTTTTAGAAAGACTGACCCAAACCTTTTTTCAACCAATTGCCTTTTTGACCTTTTTATTGACTTGAAAACTACTCAAACCTGTTTAAGATGACTAATGAAATGTAAATGAGCAAAAGTTAACTAGTTAACAACTCTTCAGTTACAAATTGACAGCAAATCCAAACACTAGTTACTGAACTTTGAACAAATTTTGTGAAAAGAAAATGAGCAATTGGTTGAGCTGGTTTAAAACTGATATCTACTCAAACTTATTGACCAAAATGAAGCACAATTGAACCAATAACATGCAGTAAAACAAACAAGGACTCAAAATGCATAAGCAAGCTAGGTAACTGATGAAATGAAATTCAGTAACAAGTATTAGCTATCAAATGACTATCAATCTAACAAATAACTATCTAAACCATCAAAATCAATCCAAAAACAAGTAAATCACACTTGATCAGATTAACAAGTAGAGTTTACACTAGAATTGAGCATGCAAATTGCTGTTTAGTGGAATCAAACTAAGAACTTGAAACCTTTTAGCAAGAGGCCTCCACCGATGGAGTAGGTAGGCGCTGAGCCTCCTAAATAGTGTTAAACCGCCACTTTAACACTATTAACCACTAATCAGTCATCTACATTCATCACCATCACCATTTCTACCCAAAATTCTTCAAAATCAACTCAGCTACTTGGAATAGAAATGAACAGCTACAATTCTTCAACAATGAGCTCCTTATAATCAAATGTGATCATAAGCAGATCATAACAACACAAGTTCAACAATAATGCAGGGATTGTATAAGAGATTGAAGGAAAAGGATGGAAATTTGTTTATTTGAATGTGAAAGTTTGTTAAAAAGTTTGGTAAGAGGTTACAACTAACTCTAACTAACTCAAGAGTTTGTCAGGCTCTTGAGTTCGTTACACTAACAACTAACTAGCTAGGATTGAGAGAGAAAAGGGAAGTGTGTGAAATTTTCACACTTTAGCTACATATAACAAATGAGAGGGCTATTCCCTATTTATAGACAAAAAGTGAGAAGTTGTTGGAGCTGATGACGTGTCCTAACCAATCAATTGCTGCCAAGTGTCTTGAATCTCTCAATTGGAACTAGCCGTTATGACTTTGAATTTGGTCTTTTCTTCTTGGTTGATTTTCAGGTTAATCAAGTGAGTGGGTTGAATTCGTCATCAAAAAATAAGCTTCATGTTGATGACTTTTTCTGATATGTAGTATAACTCCAAGTCGTTCATGGGTTTATTTGGGGAAGAAGATGCCACGTGGCAGATTTGGATTAGTTAAAATATGAGCACACGAATCATAATCTATTTATGGATAAAGGATTATTGGTTGGCACATTCTGATTGGTTAAAAATTTCCAGTGGAGTGTACTGTGCATATAACGGCGCATTTAATTTCTTTGGTGATGTGGCTTATTTGCTGGAAATCTGTGTCATTGAAATGCTGCTCTCCCATTGGATAATAACCATAGCACACGGATTGAGCCCTTTATATACTTTGAAAAATGGCAGCTTTAGTCCTTGTACTTTGGCAAATTCATGATTTAAGCTTAGCACTTCATTACTTTGGCATAATTGGTCCCTTAACTTTCATTCTTGTCTAGTTTGACCCTTTGACTTGGTTGACAGAAGAGTTGACCATGTTTGACTTTTATCTTGACTTTGACAATTTTACACTTTGAGTCCTTCAGCTTTGGAGTGTTGTCAAGATAGGTCCTTCATCTTCAAAGTCTTGTCATCTTTGATCCTTCTTTGTCTTTTTCATCCAAATAAGCTTGATTTCTTCTTGTTTGCTTGAAAATGTATCCTTTTTACCTATTTATACACAAACACAAAACATACCACATAATTCCGCTTTAAAGCACAAAAGTTAGGTATTTTCCTTGTGTTTTAGGGTGATTTGTTGATTAATTGATATGAGTTTTTGCTCATATCAAAACCTTTTCTCAAAATCAACAAAACATGTATATGGAACTAAGATCTTAGCTATTCAATCACCAAACTTTTATAAAACACAAAAGAGAATCCACAATTTTCAGAAATTCAAATTTTATTTCAATAAAAAGGAATTACAAAGAGATAGCTAAAATCTGGAACAAAGGGGCTCTCACATGTTGATGCCTCCTTTTATAGACGAATACAAGGCAGGAATAAACAAAACCCTAGGCTATGAAGTCCCAAAATTGCCCTTGAAATATTCTAGACGAATTGTGTTGTTGAGTTGTCCAAATGCATCTTGGTTGTTCATTTTATGCTTGGGGACCAAGTAGTAGCTATAAATCGTTGATCTTGCCAGCTAGGATTACTTGGAGAGGAGGGTGTGATATGATTGGGTAACGGGTTGAATGGTGGGGGCCATTGGTGAGTGGGATTAGGGGTTTTTGTGTGGGATGGGTTTCTGGGTGTGTGAATCATACGTGGGACAAGGTAATTGAAATTAACCCCTTGTTTAAATGGGTGGTAATTCTGGGTTCATGTGGGTAAACAGTAAAGATTTTGATCTGAAAAAGGGGGTGTAAAGTTGTTTGGCGCGTGTTTATTTGGTTTGAAGTTTGGGTATTGACAATATGAGCCCTTGTGTTTTGGGAAAGTAGATAAAACGTGTTTTTTAGCTTGAAAACTTGATTTCCTTTGTTTTTAAACTTTCCATCTTTATAGATTTGCCACAAAACTTTTCAACATAGGTTATAAGGGTTTGTTTTGCCATTTTTGCATAGTTTGAGGACTGATCTTGGACATTCTTGATCTTCAAAGGTCTTCAAAGGTCTTCAATGTATCTTTGACTTCATGAGGGACCATTATTGACAATTTAGAATTGTTGAGTGACTAAACTTACTAATTCTTCGAAGTTGAAGGACCTTTTTGTAATTTTGACAAACTTAAGGGACCAAACTTGTAATTATGAATATACAAGGGTATTAAGTGTCATTTATTCATAAATGAGGGATCAATCTTGTACATCTTCAAGTCTTCAAGGGTTTTTCTTTGAGAAATCCATAACTAGGGCCCGGTTCATTGTACGGCTTCGTTTCTCGTGTTCATTTTTCCTTGTTTCTTGTGATCTTTTGTCTTTTTCACGATATCCATACCTAAAACACACAAGTAAACAAATACAAGCATATATATGGTATTTATATGACATTTTATGCATTTAAAGCCCAAAAAGAACGACGAGATCATGTATAAATGCCATTTCATCACCCATTCCATTTAGATACAAGGTATTAAGTCACTCAACCGAATGACTACTACGAGCATATCTTTGTTGTACCCAAACTATATATATTTGATTAGGATATATATATATTAAGTCCAACATTGGCATCATCCTTTTCGTCAGTAAAACGTAGTCATATAAAATCAAATCACACGTCGCATTACATAGAAGATGTCGCTTCAGATAAATGATTCTTCAAAATCATAAGAAGTACTCGGATCACGAATATCACATCAATCAATTACGTTTCGAAAGGAGATGTCCTAAAATGGCACATCATGATACGATGATAACAATCGAACTTAAACAAGTCGATATGTGATAGATTACGAAACAGTATATACATACTCAAAGTATCAAACAAGTTTCACACTTGTATTCAGATAATACATAATCATCAAGATTAGTGATTGGCGGTGAGGCCAAGTCATATACAAAACCGCATTATAAAAGGTATGATAATCATTCAAGGACCATTGCTTCACAAGCAATTCGTTTAAAACCATAGTATATTCATACATATACATACTAGCATTCCTACATACACATAGGTTCACATAATCATAATCAATCATAAGAAATGCAAGAATAGCCTTACCGGAGCCATGCGGAGTAGTTGCGTGCTTAAAACTTTTTAGAACACACCAAAGTTATAGTTTAGGTTTTTCAAAATTGACCTAGTTCTCTATAACTTGTGGCTCTGATTACCATTCTGTAACACCCCCAATTTCATAAGGCAACGGAATACCACTTTGGGGCGCTACTCATAGCACATCACACACAATCATAGACAACGACCTCAAAAGAGAGTTTAAAATAATATACAACCTTGTCTAAAAAATTTCCCATCCCAATATATAAAATCAGAGTAGCGTTTAGTCCCAAAAATTGTTACCAATACATCACATTCATCAAAGACTTAAAAGTCATTTATTCATTTCAAAGGATGGAAAACAATATAAACTTTAGACAAGTAAGCACCAACTTCCTCCTCGCATGCTCCGATGCTATCCATCTTGATTACCTGAAATACATGCTTAAAATCATCAATACAACGGTTGAGCAAGTCTATAGGTTTTTGCAAATCATCATTTGAACACAAGAATTTTAATCATCTCAAACTTGTCACACAGACAAATAATATATATATATATATATATATATATATATATATATATATATATATATATATATATATATATATATATATATATATATATATATATATATATATATATATATATATATATATATATATATATATATATATATATATATATATCGATAAATGCCTTAAGCTCATGCAACTGAACGTTAACCAACACGTCAACCGAATCACTTACGGCGCCCCTACAACAGGTAATATTGTCATATACCAACGACCTCTTATACATAATATCCCTTTCAGGTGATCACAAAGGATACATACCCTAGGATAAGGCTGTCAAACCAAATAGATCTATCATATGTATTAGCATTTACCTCGCAAGGTAATTAACAGTTCATAAAATTCAGGGACTTCCTAAGACAATGGTACTTAGGCATTTATCATATCATATTCGGGTCCAGTATACCGAAAACAACTTGTGTTCATTTTATAAAACAGCATGTATTCCCCCTCGCGAGTTAAAAATCATTTACAAGATAATATAAAAGCGAGGCTATAGACTCACCTTATATAGCTATTACACGTAGATCAAGGAACAAACGTCCAATAGTCGATACACGACTTCACGAGATATCAATCACTCAATGATCGTGAACGAGATGCCCAACGGTCGACATATGATCGAACGAGACCTATAATGACGAGACGCGTCTTAGGATTGAGACTATACATAATCATATATATATATATATATATATATATATATATATATATATATATATATATATATATATATATATATATATATATATATATATATATATATATATATATATATATATATATGTATGTATATAGTTCACTTTAGTAAGTTTGGACATTGCATAAGTTTTATAAAACTTTTCATAAGACTTTTGATAATAATTTTCATGTATTACCCGTTATGACCAATAAACTCATTAAAGCCCATTACATGTTCATGTGCCTTTAGTCAATTTCAATCTCATTATTAAACTCCAAACTTATTTATAAATTTCAGGCCTAACAATGACACAATATCCATTATAATTGTATGTTGGGCTTTTATGGCCCAAATCCACTTTATATGCATTACGGGTTCTAAAACGCCTCGAAACGTTGTCGACTTAATATTTCACTTGGTCAAGTCTCGGGTTCTATAAATATCAGTATACAAAGATTCTACAATTCTCGACTAGTGGATCATACCACTTTGGTTTTTAAAAAAATCGTCATGTTTTACCTTAATTTAATATAGTCTAATTCTTACAATTTCCCGACATTCCTCGTAGATTAGATCGTTTCTTCTAAACCGTAAATAATATAGATGAGTTACTTTTACCAAATTCATTCTTAACTTATGTAGTTTACTTATTATAAGCTCAATTGCCCCTAATTTATATTTATTATAGCTCATTTACTCATTTTATCACTTAGAAGAGTTGGCTATTTTTCGCAGCCAACTTCAGTTCCACCGTTTTGCCCGTCATTTCTAAACCGTTTATCCATAGAAAACCACCCGATTCGTGTGTGTTCTACATGATATTATCTACAAATTTTAGTTCTAAACAATTCTTGGTCAGTATACGAATTTATGAGAAAACAGCCCATCTTAACAGCAGGTCAGATTTTGACCTAGTTTCATATTTTGCTCATATCTCACTCTCCGAGTATCATCGGGACGTGTCACCCTAGAAAATACTCAAAAAACAACCCTCTATACTAATATTTCAAGTCCCAATAACCCAAACCTCCTTATATTATTGAAAATAGCACGTTTGCTACTGACCTGAATTTTAACACAACAACTTTTGACCTAGGTTTGTTTAAGCTTGTCTTTTATGTCACAAAATTTATATACAATCTCCAAATCACTAATGAATTATTACAAATCTCATTCCCAGTATGTGAATAATATATATATATATACACATAACAAATATATATAAAAATTAAATCAAAGGAAATAAGTAGCGAACCTTCAATAATGAAGTAAAAAGCTAACAATTCATCACTACCACCAAGCTTTCAAGATCAACCCAATAATCCATTCATCCTTGCTTCAACCCACTATCCAAATGATCTTTAATCAAGCTTTGAAAACTGATGAGAGGGCATTTATACATGATCTCATCGTTCTTTTCGGGCTTTAAATGCATAAAAATGTCATAAAATACCATATATATGCTTGTGTGTGTTTACTTGTGTATTTTAGGTATGGATATCATGAAAAAGACAAAAGATTACAAGAAACAAAGAAAAACGAACACGAGAAACGGAGTCGCAAAAAGAACCGGGCCCTAGTTTGTGATTTATCAAAGGAAAACCCTTGAAGACTTGAAGATGTACAAGATTGATCCCTCATTTATGAAGAAATGACACTTAATACCCTTGTATATTCATAATTACAAGTTTGGACCCTTAAGTTTGTCAAAATCACAAAATTCCCTCAAGTTTGAAAAATTGTCAAAAATGGTCCCTCAATAATTCAAGAATTACACTTTATAACCCTTAACTATCCAAGAATACTTTGGGGTCCCTAAAGTTTGATAAGTTTACAAGTTCAGACCTTGAAGATTGAAAAAGGACAACACAAGTCCTCCAATGTTACAAAGGACTATTGATGAAATGGCCGAAGGACTAACGAAGAAAACTCAAAAGGACCAACGATGCTAAACTATTAAAGGACTGTTGTTATCAGAGGGGGTGAAGTTGCCAGAAATTAAACTCTTTTAACCAAATTAGCCCAAAGCCCCATTACACTTAACCATACCCATTTTGTTAAAATAGTCAAATAAAGTTTTCTAAAAAAACACGGGGAACACCTTTTCTCCCCCAAAACAACATCACTGTTCACCCATCAATCCCTAATCACCAATCTCAATCAATAGGATGAATTGGACTTTGATTTCGTCCAGATTCACAATTCACAAACGTGTGAACACTTTCACACGCTTGTTTTGGTCCCCTCCATGGCCACGTGGCATTCCCACACATCCCCTACACCTCCAAAAAAACATAGTACTCCCATCAATGGTCTATAATGATTTCTTGCTTCCAAAGTATGGAATGAATGCACAAGATCGATTCTACATAGCTGGCTTCACCACAAACCTCCAAGATTATCACATGGGACGATTTTTACAACAAGACTCAAGGGCAATCCTGGAAATTCGTCACTAGGGTTTTAGGATACTAGAATCTTCTTGTATCCATTATAAAAGGAGGTCCAGATTGTGGCAACCCCTTTTTGTTCCAGTTTTTATTTCTCAAACCTGTAATCCCTTTTTAATATTTATAAAAGTTGGTATTTTTAGGTAAATGTAATTCCTTTTTGTGAGTTTAAAAGTTGGTGGTGTTTGAGAATAGATTCTGAGTTCCATAAATTTATCATAAGTTTATTTTTCAAATTTAATTCCTTTTTCATAACTTTGAAAAAGTTGGTAGTTTGAGGAAGTTTTAAGGTATAAAAGATTTTGTGTGAAAAGATTTATGTGGAAGAAGTTTTTATTGTTCAAGAAAGTGTGTGAAAGAAAAGATAAATTAGTTGTTTGATTATTGTTATTGTTTAACGTTTGTTACTCTTAGCAGGTTCGGGAAGCTTGTGCTTCTACGCTAGCACATAAGCTCAAACAATCTAGGGCATGGATGTATGCCCTAGAGGTTTGCTCCCTTGTTTTCCCTTTTTTATTTTTTTGCTTATGAACATTTGCGTATGTGATTTATGGTTTTGAGAATTTGGTATATGATGTTTTATCGTTGTTCGTGTTAATCTTGCTTGTGGTGTTGGAATTTAACATAACCGTAGTTAAAATCTTCTTAAACAGACCGTTAAGTGTGTTAGTGTTTGGGACAGTTAGGGATTTCGGGAGTAAATGACCACAAAAGTTCCAACTTAGCTCTGCACCATATCTATAGGCTTAGAGAAGTCTATTTTTGCAAAAAAAATTGGAGTTGGTGTTTAAAAAATTAATTTTCATAAGTTTGAGTTAAAAAGCCGTTTTGAATGTTTTCATGAAAAACTGTCAAAAGTGTGAACTGCTAGTTGATTAGTTTTTATGTTTATCAGTATCTTTAGGGTGTTTATTTAGTCTTTGTTCAGGTAATCTTTGAGGTAGAAAAGCTCCAAGTCATAAAAAGGTCGAGTAGTACGGCGGAAGACACTTTCTGCCTGCTGGTGTTGTACCCACTGTTTAGTATAGGATCTAGAACCACTGTGTACTCTGGACGGTTAAGGGTGTTACCTGCTGATTATGGTGGTTTTAATTGTGACGTGAAATAGGTGTTGGGCTGATAAATTAGTGTTGGTGTATATGTCTGTGCATCCAACATCGAAACGTAAAAAAAAGGACATAACACAAAAAAAAGAAAAAGATAGAACAAGAGAGTATAAGTAAAAGTGAACCTGCTGCCAGTTTGGGTTTAAATTTTGGCACGATTCGTGTTTATTTTATAGTTGTGTTTGGAGTTTGATTGTGTTCCTGTGCAAAACCAACAGCAACGTTAAATTAAACCGAAAAGGAACCAAGAAACAATACAGGGAATAGACCTGCGTGTTTTAAGTTTGAGATATGTGCTCAATACAGCCCAAGTACTGTTTTGTGATTTGTGTACCATTGTGTTCATATGCCCACTGTCCGAACAGCATCTCAACAAACCAAAGTGAAAAGAAAAAAAAAGTAAATAAGGTGCCTGTTTGATTTTCTTTATATGCAAATTGGGTTATTCGTGGTTAACAAGGGTGTGTTGTGGATTGTGTTACAAAATTATGTTGTTGTTGATTTTGGGCTGTGAATCAAAGTAATCAAAGAAAATTAAAAAAGGGGTGACTGCTTGTTTCTGCTTCGTTTTACTGTGCACACACAGCAACCATTAACTAAATAGCAAACCAAATAGTAAGTTGTTGGTTAACACCAACAGCATCCAAACCAGCCCAAGTATTGTTTTGTGATTTGTGTACCATTGTGTTCATATGCCCACTGTCCGAACAGCATCTTAACAAACCAAAGTGAAAAGAAAAAAAAAAGTAAATAAGGTGCCTGTTTGATTTTTTTTATATGCAAATTGGGGGATTCGTGGTTAACAAGGGTGTGTTGTGGATTGTGTTACAAAATTATGTTGTTGTTTATTTTGGGCTGTGAATCAAAGTAATCAAAGAAAATTAAAAAGGGGCGACTGCTTGTTTCTGTTTCGTTTTACTGTGCACACACAGCAACCTTAAACTAAATAGCAAACCAAATAGTAAGCTGTTGGTTAACACCAACAGCAGCCAAACCAAAAAAAAGAGCCAAAAAGTGAGTGCAGCAGGGAGTATTGAACTCCTGACCTCACTGTAATATCAGACGCAGCATCACTCTCTCATACCATCTGCTCTATCAGTGTTTTGTGTTAATGCTCCCTTTCATGTTTCCTTTATACAGTTTGTTTTTATTCAGCTTATAAGCTGATAAGAAAAGAGAAAAAAATATATACAAAAGTGTAGTCACTGAGTTTCGAACCCCAGACCTCATAGAGTTAACATACGCAGCAACCCACCCCTTAACCATCTCTTCTCATTATAATTTTTTGTTAACATTCTTATTTGTTTTCTATATATACACTTTTAGTTTTCTTTTTAGTTTTTTTTATAATAGTTATAGCTTATTCGTAGCTTTCTGAGCTTATCGGATAAGCTGATTAATCCAGATTATTTTCCTAGGATATAGATAGATTAATATACTTTCTATAATTTTTTGAGATTTTTCGGAATTAGTTAAAATTTTTTAAACATTTAAATAGTTTTTCATCTTATTTGATTCATAAAAAAATATTTAAATGTCAAAAAAATATATTTCTTTTTCTGAAAATTTTATTTTATCATTTAGGACTTAGGAAAAATAAATTTTCTTTTTTAGAATTTAAATTTCATAATTCTCTTTTTATTATTTCATTTTCTAGGATTATTTTAGTTTTAAATTTGAGAAAAGTCATAAAAAAATAGTAAAAAATATTTTTAAATTTCCAAAAAATATTTTTTAGCTTTTATATAATATATTTTAGGTTTTCAAAATAAAAAGTTTGAATTTTGTTCTTTTCTTAGTTAATTTATTTTTTAGGATTTTTATTTAAAAATTAATATAAAATTATTAAAAAGTTTTTGGAAATTTTTGTTTTTATTTTTATTTTATTTATATTTTTCATAACTTAGATTAAAATTTTGGTACTTTTTAGTGGAGTCTGATTTTTTTGTCAATTTTTATGATTTCTCATTTACTACGTCGTAGTATAGTTTTTAGCGTAATCCGTCATTTTCTTTCTTCTTTCCATCAAATATTAATCACAAGCATTTAACAAGTTTTTCACACACATATACCTCCTTGGAAAACGAACTTTCACCTTTGGGTCATTAGTACACGGTTTTCCTAAACCGTCGTATTTAATACTTATCGCTATTTACGCTCTTTTCCAAAAGAGTAGTAAAACACTACAATCAAAAAACATGTAATAACTCTTTTTACTTCAGCCCATTTAACTTTAAAAACCTTATAATAGAACTTTGTTTTATGATAAGCTACCAAGGAGATAAACTCATTAATCAACTTTCATGTGTAACGAGATATTATAGTAATAACTTTTAAAATGAAATGGTGATTTGGGCTGTTGAATCACACGGCCGAAATGAGGAGCAGTGTTTGAGTTTTCTTCTTTTTAACTAAAATGAAATTAAGCTTAGATGTACATATTTTATATTAAGGTTACATTAAATTTAGTATACCATCAATTTAGCATACCACGTGTCTCAAGAGTTGGTTGCATAGATGAAACGTGTAGTGTGCATGTGAGGTGATGTTTATTATAAATCTTGTCCCACAATTTGCTAAAACAGGTACTATCGAAGTCCGATATTTTTAAAGTTATGCGATTTGAAAGATACCCGTTGAACACGAAAAATAAACGCTCAATATGATATAAAAACGTTGACATTCGGATAACATTAATATTTTGATAATTAAACGATGGCTTATGATTTAATAAGCGTTAACGCGTCGAATAGACGAATGATGCTTAAAGACTTAACGCAAATTACCAAGAATTCTCATAGAACGAGAAATTAAAAAGACGACAATAGAAAATATTTCTATGTCATAACGAGGATATTTACGGTCGATGACGAACATAGACTTTGCCGATAAATAATAAATAACACATATTCGATACGTTAAAACCCTAATATTGCCGTCTAGTCGAGAAATCAATATTATTCGTCGAACGAACATGACAAATAAAAGTCGATTAATAAATATTTGTCCGAATAAAAGAATTAGTTTTAGAACTTGGTCTAAATATTGATTTTAATGTTCGGGTTACTACAACAATTGACACATGAAACATAAGTACTAATGATTCAAAGGAAAGCTTGACATTGAAATAAACATAAATCACAATCACAACCACTACTTCATACCACAAACATCATCCTACCAATTGTAGAATGAGATTTAGCTACTCATAACAAACAATAAAATAAACTCTGAAATAATAGTCTTATAAGTCATAATTAAGAGTCTTACAAAGTGGAAATATGTTGCTAATAATTAGGGTAATGATCCCTAAGATTTTCGTGATGTTAACTTTGCTTTTCGGACTCCAAAAGTGACTTTTCTTGCACCACATTTCTCAAATCCGGGAATGGAGGTTTGGACAAGGTTGAGAGAGTTATTTTGTGGTTATGAAAGAGTAATGAGATTATGTGAAGAGATATATGATTACATGACCCCAAGGGTCTTATTTAAAGGCAAAGCTAAGGCCTAGACTTCAATGATTGGCTTGGAGCCAAAGACAAATGCTTGGAGCCAATGGAAGTCTAGAATCTTCTTGTATATTCTCCCTTGAGCTTGCATGAATGTAGACACAAATTCTGCCAACACAAATGTGGGTGGCAACTTTGATTCTGTTGGTGGTAAGTCGACTAAGTTTTGCTGGTGGCAACTTCATGCTGAGTGACTTGTATGCTCCTTGGAAATACTTGTTCTTGCACCCGAAATTGATCTTTAAAGGCTTGTAAATTGTAAACGGGTCTTGAACTTGACTAGGATTCTTCGTACTTGTACTAATATCCATATTTACGTTGTTTTATACTCTATTCCTGCAATTGGCTACACAAAGACTTGCAAACACATTTGGGTACAAATATGCACAAAAGTATTATAGATATGACCAATATACATGTACAAAAATATGGATAACGTTCCCAAAAACATATTGGATTTGGGCGTTATCAAATCCCCTCACACTTAAGTTTTGCTTGCCCTCAAGCAAGAAGAAAAGAAAATTAAATCCAAAGGTACATGTATTTTATAAAAAGTCGATGCATGTCTACCAAGTACAAGTAAAAGATAAAACTCATCGACTTAAGTTTTTATGGTTGAAAAATTGAGATATAAAGTCAATACCCATAAAAATCTAGAAAGTCTTTTATTTCTAACTACACTAATAACATATGAATTGAAGCAACATGTATCCCGACTTAGCACATTGGCTAATCGATACCTTTTATTTCTTCTTGTTCCTTCAACTTCATAACATTATAGCTCATTGACTATTTATTTGTCTTTTTGACTTTTTCTTTCTTTTTTTTTCTTGGCTAAAACTCCTAGCCATGGATCAACATACTTGCAAAGTTCAAGTTGTATTTGAAAAACATTGAGCTTGCAACTTTCTCCTAATTTTTTTTATTTTTTATTTTTTGGGATTTTTCTTCTACTATTATATGAGACTTTGACTTGGGTAAGTTTGACACAAAAATATATCTCAAATTTTCAAAAATTACCGATTGGATAATTTCTTAATTATTTATATATATTTGCTTGAAACTTTTTATTTACGAGGGCAAAACAGAATAAAATTTGAAAATAGCCCAAATATATGGCAATTAAGCATCTTTTTTTTCTCGATTTCCCTACAACCCCCTCACACTTAAGTTTAGCATTGTCCTCAATGTGATGAAACTGAACAAAAGCTAGGGAATAAGAGAAAAACCAGAATCACGGGCATATCATGTATCATACAATAGTCTTGTCTTCGCCTTCAACTTGCGGTACCTACAAAAAAAGATAAAACATACAAAAATACGAAAACACTCTGTTTTTTGTTTTTATAGGTTTTTATAAAAGCGACAAATGCTACATCCCCTCACACTTAAGCATAACATTGATTAAAAATTGTGTGGTGTAAGCATGAATTTATTTTTAAAAGGAAAATCACGCTTAAAAATTTTAAAACACACGGGTTGCCTCCCGAGAAGCGCTTATTTTATTATTGAGTCATCAGCGTGACTCGTACTTCTTTTTAGTTTTCTTTATTTTTTATCGAGCGGAAAATGTTCACTCCACTCATCATGGTATAAATTAACACGGTGTCCATTAACAATGAAGCTTCCTCCATTCTTGTCATACAATTCAACATAACCGGACGGGTATCCATGTTTTACTATAAAAGGACCGTACCACTTTTTTTAAGCTTTGGAGCTTTGAATTTATATCGAATATTAAACAAGAGAACTTTGTCTCCTTTCTTGAATTCTTTTCGAATTCGAAGTTTCTTGTCATGATAAGCTTTGGTACGTGCTTTGTATAATTTGGAATTCTCATACGCTTGGAGTCTTAATTCATCAAGTTCATGCAATTGCAAGAATCGGTTTTCTCCAGCGATTTTGAGATCGGGATTACAGCTTCTCAATGCCCAATAAGCACAAAGCTCAATTTCAAAGGGCAAGTGACACGTTTTACCGTACAATAAATGATAAGGTGTTGTGCCAATTGGTGTCTTATATGCTGTTCGGAATGCCCACAGAGCATCGTCAAGTTTCCGTGACCAAATGGAAGGATTGTCCTTAACCGTTTTTTCGAGTATTCATTTTAAGGCTCTGTAGGTATTCTCAACTTGTCCACTCGTTTATGGATGATATGCGGTGGCAAAGCAATGGGTGACTCCATAACGCTCTAAGATTTTCTCCATTTGTTTGTTACAAAAATGGGAACCTCGATCGCTAATTAAAGCTTTCAGCATTCCATAACGGGAGAAAAGCTTTTTCAGAAAATTGAGTACGGCTCGTGAATCGTTCGTGGGTAAAGCTTAGGCTTCGGCTCATTTGGACACGTAATCAATAGCGACTAAGATATATTCGAACTTATGGGATTTGGGAAAGGGTCCCATGAAATTAATTCCCCATACGTCAAATATTTTGCTAACTTGGATGCTGTTTTGAGGCATCTCATCTCTTCGTGAGAGGATACCAGTACGTTGGCAAGAATCAAAATTTTTGACTAGAGTATATTCCTCTTTAAAAAACTTTGGCCAATAGAAACCAGCATCAAACACTTTTTTTGCGGTGGTGGAAGGACCATAATGTCCCCCAGTAGGGACATGATGACATTCATCAAGGATCTTTCTTGTTTCCGCACCATAAACACATCTCCTAATCATGCCATCGGGGTATACCTTGAAAAGGTAGGGATCTTCTCAGAAATAGTGTTTTAGGTCGGAAAAGAATTTACATCGTTGGTGATAGGTTAAACCTTTTCTTAGAATTCTTCCAACGAGGTAATTTGCAAAATATACAAACTACGGAGATTCGTCCGTAGAGATTTGCATAAGAGTTTCATCGGGAAAATAGTCATCGATATCTTCATCCCTTAACTCTTTCATGTTTGGATTTTCAAGTCACGATAAATGATCAGCTGCGACGTTTCCTTTCTTATTTTGAATTTTGATGTCAAATTCTTGGAGTAGTAAAATCCATCTAACAAGACGCGTCATAGCATCTTGTTTAAATAATAGGTATTTCAACGCGGAACGATCGGTGAATACAATCGTTTTTGACAACACGAGATAGGATCGAAATTTGTCAAAAGCAAAAACTACGGCAAGTAGTTCTTTCTCGGTGATTGTGTAGTTGAGTTGTGCGCTATTTAGAGTTTTGCTTGCAAAATATATAGGACATAAATGTTTTCCTTCGCGTTGTCCTAATACAGCTCCTACAGCAAAATCGCTTGCATCACACATAAGTTCAAACAGTCGCGACCAATCCGGTGAAACCATGATCGGTGCATTCGTTAACTTGTCTTTAAGCTTTTCAAATGCCTTTATGCATTCTTCGTTGAAATCAAAGACTATGTCTTTTTCAAGGAGTTTGGTCATCGGTCTAGCGATTTTGGAAAAGTCTTTTATGAATCGGCGGTAGAATCTCGCATGACCTAGAAAACTTCTAACGACTTTAACGTTAGTGGGTGGTGGTAATTTGGATATCACTTCGATCTTGGCCTGTCTACTTCCAATCCGGCTCCGGAGACTTTTTGTCCAAGCACAATTCCTTTAGTCACCATAAAGTGACATTTCTCCCAATTGAGCACGAGATGAGCTTGTTTGCATCGGACTGAGAAATCATCCATGAAAACTTCTATGGATACTTTGATCATGTCTTGAAAGATCGCGATCATACACTGTTAATCCCACTCTAATCCATAACACAATATAAGATGATATTTAGAGAGATAAAGAGTAGAAAAGTAGAGAGACAAATAATAGAGATATGGATGAATTAAACACTCTTAGAGAGAGAAACAAATGTTAACCAACACCCTCTTCCACACATGGAAGAGGGTATATATACCCTTGGCTTGTTAGGCCGTGGGTTTAAGTGACATGGGCTGGCTTGGCTTTATCTTGGGCTTACGCCTCTAACTTATACAATATTAGCTTAAAGTCCAAGCCCGGATTTCCCGACTAACCTATTAAAATACAAGACCAATAACGACTAAGATGACCTATTACATTCTTGTTCGACTATATAAAATATAGGGCTAACAATCTCCCCTAATGTATCGGTCATCTTAAAAAGCTTAAAAAGCATAAGATGATTGAGTGAATACATTCTTGTAGAGGAGATATTCCTGCTTTGGTCTTGTATCTTGGTCTTGATCTTGTTTGTAACGGTTTTGTTCCTTCATGGTTTTGTGATCTTTATCTGAGCCTTTGTCATTTGACTTTGAGTGCTTGAGATCTTCAATCTATTCTTGATAGTGTTCATCTTGAGCTCTTGTGACAAGATGACCTATTACATTCTTACATTCTTAAGTATCTTGAATATCGCCATCTTGTGCTCCTGTGACTTCTGAATCGACATCGGTTACACAGCTACGCCACCTTCTTGATATGCAGCAACATATACAGACACGGATAAAATGTCTTTGAACATTTCATCCTAACTCTGTAGCATTTTACCTCCGGTCGGTTAAAACCGTTTAGACGGTATTAGATACCGTACCTGTGATCGGGTAGATTCGATTAAGAATCTCCTTGACAGGGTTTCCCAGCGGTAGTAGCCAGTTCTCTTTACTCGACCGTCTCAAAGCAGACTGCGAACGTAAAGAGTGAATCATAAAGATAAATTATCCGTCTGATTAGAGTCGTCAATTCAGATTTCCTGGAACAAGTTTGATTCTAAAAGAATCGTACCATTGTTGCTTTCCAGTTTGTCACAAGCTTGATTCATAGAGAATCTTGCGAGTCACCTACCGCAGTGCTGTTTAATGTTGACACTGGAAGGATTTCCATTCGTCACTGTGAGCACTCAGGAGTGTCACTCTGAATGTTCTGGAAAGATCACACAGATTTTGCGAAGAAACCTGGAATCAAGTTTGAATCAATTAAGAATCCAAACTTAGTTGCTTTCCAGTTCTCACAAGTTTAATTCGTGTAGAATCGCACAAGTTACCTACCATGAGCTTGTTTAATGCTAGCTCAAGCAGGATTTCCATCTTCATTGTGAATCGTATCACTCAGATGTTCTGGCAATATCACAAGGATAATGCGTAGGACTCGATTGTGTCCTAATGAGATGATAGATTGATCTCTTTTGGCTCTAGACTCAATAAGTGCATTTTGGTAATCGGAGGCTGGAGCAGACTGCCACCTTTTCAATATTAACTATCTCGGAGTGAGAAAGTCAATGGATACGTGTTGATCTCCGTGACAATGAGACAAGTTTCTTTTGAGAGAAACTCGAATGGCTGGGAAGGGTTGTGCATTGCATCACTGGGTCCATGATGACTTGTCTTCAATGGATGTATTGACCCGGTTTCTACCTAAGTTGCATAGAATATTCAACTCCTTTAATTCTTACCAATACGTCATCACTAGCACCTTGTTGTGATTGTTCCAGTGCTAACTTAAGTAATTGGTCCGCATTCAGCTTCATTCAACTCCATCTTTCCTAAGGACAACTATTTCTAGCAATGGAGTGTCCTTGGGTAGATCCCTCCGATTCTAGTTGGATCATAGGACTTAGTTTCCGATCCCAAAACACCTTTTGACTCCATCGTTCCGTCGTGGATAGTAGGTTATTTTAGGTAAAGATCGTAACCATAAAACCTTTGAAAACCATTCAAAGTGTTTGATAAAAATCAAAACTTTTAACACTCTGAAAGTTTTACATTTCCAAAAGCTCCCCCTACACACATGCATCGATATACGAAATAGTTTGGCATGTGAAGGAAAGAGTTGCACTTGAGTCTTTAAGATCACATGTTGCGATATATTACATTTTAATCACATTTTCTCCCCCTATCTCTAATATAGAAATATAATATTAGAGATACCAATTGATTAGAATATGATAATTTCCGAAAAGTCGACGGGAGAGAAACATGTGTGCACGCATGAATCATGGAACATTTTCAGTCGGGTCGCTCCCCCTCAACAATATATGTGTGTCTTGAAACAAAATTTGACAAAATTTTAGAAAAACGACACCACAAAATATGTTGAGGTACGGAGTTGATATGCCTTTACCGATAATATATAAGACAGATTTAATATCATTTTCGGAATGTGTTGGATACATAAAATATGACAATTTTAGAGATGTACCCAACAACATTAAAAGGCTTGATTTTAAAACGCTCCCCCTCAAAAATTTATCAAAATAACATATGACAATTCTGATATATGAAAACCACTTATGAGGAAGGGAGTGTTGAACACACAATTTTGAAAGATTTAGAAAAATCTTTTTGAGAAATTCTTGAAACATTGTGTTCAACGGTTTTAAAATAAATTCTGATTTACATGAGCTCAAAACTTTGAATGTTTTGTGACTAGCTCATGACCGAGAAAAATTAATTTCCCCTTGTGGAGGATAAGTTATCATCCGTGATAAACTTTCCTAAAGTGGAAGTACGAGTTCTAAGCTGACATTTACTTAGAAGTCGGTTTTCATGAACTTAAAAACTTTGAATGTTTTTATAGGAAGCTCATGACCGAGAAATATGAATTTCTCGTTGAGAAGGATAAGTTATCGTCCGAGATAAACTTTCCTTAGTTGAGGTCCGAGTCCTAAGCTGTGATGCGCTTAGAAGTCATATACACGAGCTTAAAACATTAGAATAGTTTTGATGGAAGCTCGTGTCCGAGAAAATTGAATTTCACGTTTTGAGGGTAACTTATCGTTGAAGAGATAAAGTTCCCTTTCTTTGACGTTCGAGTTACAGTCTGATATGTGACTGTAAGTCATTGTGAAGTTTTACTTGTGAAACCCCCGAGACACGTATTTCTATGATATCTGCTTCTTGAGCAACCAAACTCTGAGAGTGTCTTTTGTAGAACGGTATGAATATGGAAAGCCTTGGTGTTCTTGTTGAACCGTCACTTTATTACCTGCACTTTCATCAGTAGTTTGTATGCTAGCGTGTGGGTTAGTGATATCCTTGTGAGAACCATGTTCGGGTACACCTTGAACCTTTTTCGTGCTAGAGGGAAATATGTTTCCAGTAGGAACCCACCTAATACCTATTGTTTTGAAGGTTCTACCCGTTGGTATCCACCTAAGACAGGGTCTAGGAGTCATATATTTCTCATGCATAGCGGAAGACTTAGTTGGAGAAAACCTATTTCCTATAGGGTTCCATCTTTGAGATGCTCTAGCTTTGTGGTTCACCTTGTTTAGGACTTGCTTTATACAATCATCATGAATGGCATTAAACACGCATTTGTTACATTTCTTGCAAACAAAGTGCTTAGCATCTGAGAAGGCTCTAGAGTTCCTAGGGTTGGCAGAATTGTGCACATCATAGAAGGGTCTAGAATTCCTAGATGTGTGAACAACGCTCCTAGGTTGTGGTAAGGTCATATCTCTTGCTTGTGTATTTTTCTGAGCATCCTCTAGATAGCTTTTATGACCCGTGTCATTTGAACTACGCCTAGGCATGTTCTTGGAGCTAGATCTAGAGTTTCTTGAAGCATTCATGTGATCGGGTTTTGCAGATACAGTCTTTCTTAAGGAGGATCTAGATTGTGGAGTAACTGGTTTTGACAAATGCTACGCGTGTCAGATTGGGAGGCAAACCTCGGGTTCGACGTTGTAGGTCGTTCAGACTGAAATGCATTCGATTGTCTAGCAACTGAGCAAGGTCTGATTGGTTGAGAAGGAGGTTTCCCCAAGACAGACTGTTTTACAAACTTAGTATCCACACTATTTCCTTTCAACTTCCTTAATTCATTTTTCGCAGCTGTAAGTGAAAAAACCTTTTCCTGAATCTGAGCTTTTAATTGCTCATTTTGTAGAAGTAATTGAGCGACACGTTGTTCTAACTTAATGTTCATATTATCAAATATGTCGTTATCAGCAGTCGCGTCATTACTGTCTACAGTGTCGATAGGTTGCGCATATATTTCACTTGGTGAAGCAGGCGGAGGACTTGGATTTTGAGAGGCCAACTTTGATTCTAACAAATTTATTTGTTTCAAAAAATGTTCTTTTTCCGCGTTGAAATCTTGAATCTTACGATCCAATTTTTGTTCAAGAACAACATTTGCTTTTTCAAGTTTTTCAAAATAAGCCTCAAATTTGTTATTTTTCTTTGAAAAATCGAGTTGGGCATCCTCAAAATCTTTTGTCTTCTGAGCTAACAGAATTTCAAGCTCATGAATCTTAGTATCAACATCATATACAGCATTTAATTGTACCTTATCCATTGGCTCATCACATAAAATGTGTCTGATATCCGCATCATTGACTGTGTGATCATTCCCTAAGTTGTTGCTGGTATGCTGCTTTTCGGATTCTGTTTCGCTGCTTTCTGTATCAACCGAACAAGCATCCAATGCTTGACCCTTATCGACGTTGCTGTCTTTCGTCTGCATCAGTCGTTGATTCACCCTTCGTTTAAATTGCCTTTGATGGCTTGTTCTTTCAGCAATTGACTTCTTTATATTGCTCATATGTTGAAGAAGTGTCTCTTTGAACGCTTGAAGATCTACGAGAGTATATTTGGTAAAGTATGTGCTTGTGAACTCTCGATCGTTTTTGGATAAGCCAATTGAGTCAATAAATTGCTGGAACTGATTGTTGAGAGCTAAAAGGACCTCCATGGATATATTCTCGTGAAAATCGTCTCTGTCAAGTTCTTGTTGAAGATGGTCCACATTAAGTAGCATCGTTATGATGAATGTCTCAACATCTTGACCAAATAGTAGAGAGAATACCCGTTTGAATCCAATTTCAAGACGAGTGCCTTTTAGGTCTTCTCTTGAAAGAACCTGAAGGTGTGACTGAAGCAACTTTATGTGTTCCATGCATCTTTCTTTTGCTTTCGACATCTTGTATTTGATTGCATGAACGGTTTTGGTGGTAGAATCCTTGTTATAAGGTTTACTGATTGGAGTCTCAGTATTTTTCTGAACCTCAAGATTCTGCATCTTCTCTTTATTCATCTTAGTCATGGACGTTGTTGGTGTTGAATCCACGAAGATGTCCATTGAACGGATGTCTCGAAGAGGATATGATGTGTATGGATTACGGATCTTAGTGAATGTGTTGTGATTTATTGTGGTTGAAATTCCGAAAATTCCAGTTTTTTCAGTCCGACAATAAATTCCTCAGTCCGACAAAACGGTAAGCCGAAAAAATTTTGAATCACCAAATTTTGAAATCGAGTTAGAAATAGCCAGAAACTAGTAGGGAAAAAATTTGAAAAGTGAAAAATTTTGACAAAAATAAAACCTAAAATTGGCCTAAAAATTTGAATTTTGGTCCGAAAATTCGAATTTTTGGTCGAAAAATTTTTCGCTTCGCCAAAATTTGAAATTGAAGCTTAAATGGCCTAAAAATGGTCTACGAAAAAATAAATTTTAAAATGGTCTAGGAAATTTTTTTTTTTTTTTTTTTTTTTTGGAAACGATGTTCCGAACCTTGTCTAGATAGTGGCTAAGTCTAAAAATGCTTCAGTCAAAAATATCATCACACATTTTCAAAATAACTGACATTTTCGGAATAATGGATGTTTTCAGAGATTTGAGGATCTTCGGAATAAGTGATGTTTTCAGAAAAATGTCATTCTTCGGAATATTTGATGTTTTCAGAGAAACAACTTCTTCGGAATATTGAGGTTTTCGGAAAAATAACTTCTTCGGAATATTGAGGTTTTCAGAAAAACAAGCTTCTTCGGAATAATAACTTTTTCGGAATAGATACTTTTTAAGAATTATCACTTCTTCGGAATAATCACTTCTTCGGAAAAATCTTCGGAATAAACACTTCTTCGGAAAAATCTTCGGAAAACACACTTTTTCGGAATAAGCTTCGGAAAACACACTTTTTCGGAATAATCTTCGGAAAACACACTTTTCGGAAATCTTCGGAAAACACACTTTTTCGGAAAAATCTTCGGAATAGCCCTTTTTCGGAATAAACTTCGGAATAACACCTTTTTCGGAATAAATGTTTTTCAGAGAAAAACCACTTTTTCGGAATAACACCTTTTTCGGAAAAATAAACCCTTTTCCGAAAATATTCACTGTTGGCCGACTTATGCTATTTTCTCGGATCTAACACACCAATTCGAGATTTTAAGCCAAATAATGATCCAAATACCCAAAAAATTTGTGTTTTGACCCAAATAAACAATACCAAATCTCTACCACAACTATGTAGATGATTTGTATAAAAAAATAAACCATAAAAAACACACAAAAAATAATTTAGATCAAGGATTATGGATCAAATACCTCACAGAATCATTAAGAACGCAACCACGAATCTTCAATCACCTATCCACTATAGGCTCTGATACCAAATGTTAATCTCGCTTCAATCTATAACACAATATAATATGATATTTAGAGAGATAAAGAGTAGAAAAGTAGAGAGAGAAATAAGAGAGATTATGGATGATTAAACACTTTTAGAGAGAGAAACAAATGTTAACCAACACCCTCTTACACACATGGAAGAGGGTATATATACCCTTGGCTTGTTGAGCCGTGGGTTTAAGTGACATGGGCCGGGCTTGGCTTTGTCTTGGGCTTACGCCCCTAACTTATACAATATTAGCTTAAAGTCCAAACCCGGTTTTTCCGACTAACCTATTACAATACAAGACCAATAACGACTAAGATGACCTATTACATTCTTGTTCGACTATATAAAATATAGGGCTAACATACACCTTTGAAAAGTCGCAGGTGCATTGCAAAGACCAAAGGCATACGCCTATAAGCAAACGTTCTAAAAGGACACGTAAAAGTGGTCTTGTCTTGATCGGATGGTTCGATAGGTATTTGGAAATATCCGGAAAAGCCATCGAGAAAACAAAAGAATTTGTTCCCCGTTAGTCTTTCCAACATTTGGTCCATGAATGGTAGAGGAAAATGATCTTTTCGTGTGGCATCATTTAATTTACGGTAATCAATACATACACACCAACCGATAACGGTTCTTGTAGGAACAATTTCGTTATGTTCGTTGGTCACAACAGTCATTCCTCCTTTCTTAGGAACGTAGTGAATAGGACTAACCCAAGGACTATCTTCTATGGCAAAGATGATTCCTGTCTCAAGGAGTTTGATTACTTCGGTTTTTACAATCTACTTCATGTTTGGGTTAAGTTGACATTGCCTCTCAATAACGGGCTTGGCATCGTCTTCAAGATTGATCTTGTGTTTGCAAAATTGCGAATCAATTCCCGGTATATCGGATGTTTTCCATGCAAACGCTTTTTTGTGGTTTTGAGCATAGAAACAAGGCGTTTCTTCTCATCTTCCTCGAGTGAGGCTGAGGTAATCACCGGAAGGAGTGAATCCTTCTCTAGATAAGCGTACTCGAGATGTTCGGGAAGAGGTTTCAATTCAAGATCCGTCGGTGGATCATGAATAGATTTGGGAACTATAAAGTTAGACTTCGAAGGCAAAACTTCGAAGGGTTTGTTTTCCTCTTCTTCGAGAGTTACTTCAGAATCAAGGGCCATGAATTCTTCGAATTCACGATCACGATCGTATCGCTAATCTTTTTCGAATTTGTTTGGAATGGTGCGTTGTCATCAAGCAATGCATCCAACTCTTCTTCCGTTACTTCATCAATAACATCTACGCGGAAGCATGTGTCATCATTAGAATGATAATGTTGCATAGCTTTATCGACTAAGAATGTGACTCGATCGTCACCAACTCCAAGGTTGAGTTCTTTATTCTTCACACGAATGATAGCATCGGCGATGTGCAAGAATGGTCGACCTAAAATAAGAGGGACTTGATGGTCTTCCTCCATTTTAAGGATTACGAAGTCAGCGGGGAATATGAATTTGCCAACTAGAACAAGCATGTTCTCGGATATCCCAATGGGATATTGGTAAGTGTGGTTAGCCAAACGTATACTCATACTTGTAGGTTTCAAAGCATTGTTTGAAAGATTCTTGTATAATGAGTATGGCATAAGATTGTATGGGTTTGCAATTTAAGGATCCGGTGGTCTAGTAGGGTGGAATATGGTGGTTGTAGTCATGGATGAAGTAGAGAGGTTGTGTGCAAAAGAAAATAGAAAATGTATTAAGAAGTGAAAAGGAAAAACAAACAACAACCCCCTTCTTGGAAGCCTTGGAGGGGAATATGTAGTCACACGACACCTAAACTATACATCGTTACCTAGTCTAGTCTATGCGTGTGTGACTATGATAACTAATGGGAATTCTTAAATGTCGTCACATAAAGCGAATTTCCAACAATCTTCCCCCATGGGACGACGTGTAGAATTCCTTACAATATTTTTCCTAACAAGTACATAATGATTAAGAACAAAAGCTTCCATGACGCGTCCAATGCTGATGATGTCTTCTAAGGCCTTTGACTTCAAGTCTTCACTTCAAAACGACTCATCTTTAAAGTAACTTGTAGTAGAAATACTGTAACAGCACGAGCTAAGTAATCCATATACTTCTGGTTAAGGACAAGCTTCTGAATTAACTTCCCCCTAATTCATGCCACATAAACTTGATGTAAAAGCTTTTAATAGCTTCCCCCTAAACCGATAATTCTCATAAGCAACTTCAAAGCTTTCAATAAAGCTTAGAATGATTAAGCGCACAGCGGAATTTAACAAGCAAACCCCATCATATGAAATGATAATGTTGCTAAGAGTGATTGAAAGTTTAGGGCACACCAAGTAGATCAACAACTTCTCTTCTCACGCTTGAATAATTCTTTTGAATTTTTCTTCCCCCTGAGAGTTCAAGTTATGCATACTAGAAAGAATCAAGACATTTCTTCCCCCACATAGTTGAAGAAAGTAAACCAATCCTATGTATGAAGCTCAAATACTGAAGTGGACACTTTATCCCATTCATGAAGTTGACATCGTAACACCAGAGTTAATTAAGTCCCGGAAATGCACATATCTTCTTCCGGAGATGCACCAGAGTTAATTAAGTCCCGTGAATGCATATCTCTCCATATAGGATAATGATGATGAATAATTGCAACATCAAAACAATTAAACATCGAATCAGTAGTGTATCGTTTAGAGATTGATAACACCACGAGTTAAAACACTGATTTTCTCTATGGTTATGACAAATGTCTTCCCGGAATGTCTTCAAATCAAAAGAAGGTATGAAGTTCATCACGTGTACTCGTTGTGCGTTGAATATGTCTTCTTCTTCCCCCTTGATGGTTTCAAAACTCGGAACCAGCAATAAATCGTACGCACATGTACCTGAAATCTCGTGAGAATAATAAATAAGCTGAATTATATATTTTGTGAGAATCAACTGATAATCGAAATTCTCTTCTCATAAACTCTCCATGGCTATCTTTACCAACCCCCTTGTAGGCAATTTGAAGTGACCACTGATGGAATGAACCAAATACATCAAACATGAAACTGAATAAAAATCCTTCGATCTTGTGACTTAAGCTTGCACTATTGTTGAATGAGGAATGGTGGAGAAATCTCTAAGTACCCAATACCTTGCCGAAAGAAGTATATAATCACAACACCTCTTGAAATTATCCACATCGACTATGCGCGTGACACTGAGTACAACAATGTAACTCCTTTAAGTGATAGTTATCCAGGTCATCAACCAACCACCCCGAACCCGGAAACTAGATAAACAAGTCTTCATTCTAAGATTAAGCACGAACAAGTTATCTTTCAAAGATAAAATAAGTGCACGCCTTCGAAAAATCCGTCTTCAACTTCACATAATAATACCCGATTCAAAAAAAATCCGTAGCCACTAAAAATATAGCCATTTTTTCTTCGTCTCGTCAAAATAAATCTTGTCACTTTGTCTCGTCATTTTTGTCTCGTCACTTTTGTCATATGAAATTCAAATATGACTTACTATAACAAAATTATAATATTTAACACAAAGTTTATAATAAACTTGTGCAAAATTAAACTTTATAATTTGTTATACTACTTCCATAATACGACACAAAGAAAGTGTATGACCCAACTTGCAATCTATATTTCGGAAATAACATCAAATTTTGAACCATGTTTAACATCAAGTGAATAACAGCCCAAACATATAGTAACCGAGTGTCAACTTTTGGACAAGGGGAATAGTTTTCATGTCCACTATTCTATTCGGTTAAAGAAGAAAAACATGGCCCAAATGAAGTAATCAATACCCGGTCCAAAAATGATAGATAGAGATTATATATCTCAGTTACCCTAATTTGTCTCCATACCAAACCTAATCCATATTATATCCCACCTACCAAAAGAAACGAAGCCACCAAGTTTCATAGGTTCCTCCGTCTCTTTGTACCCTTATCTAAATCTCCATCTAATCTCATCTCTATCTCACACAACAACCGATCATCAATAGATCATACCAGTCACTAACCACAACTGATAAAAATTACAAACCTATATAACCATTAAACTCATATCCATTCGCCGTAATCAGTTTTTTAAACAAGATTAAGGACGAGATAGAAAGGGCTTCAAGATCCATGAGGGTCTCGTAAACATCAAAGGTAGGTGCATGTTTAAACATCTTTGATATCACAAGGAAACAACAATTCCTTTCATAGTCAAAGACCCATCAGCCGTTTGCAATGCCGAATCATCAAGATCCATAAGAAGGATCTCGGGTAGGTGTAAATGTGTTTGCATGTCGTTTTGTGTGTCAAATCGAACCAAAGACAGGATTTAACAGTTTTGTTAAACACCTTTCTTATTATTCGAATAATAAATGAGTAAAACCCAATATTAGATCTATGATGATATATTGTTCAAACGAGATCTTGTAAAGATCTCTTTGTTATAGAACAGATCTGAGATCAAGTAACTTTATTGTTTTGGTTCGAGTCTAGATGCGATGGGGGATTAGGAGACGATGGGCTAGGTAGATTTGGTGTTGTGGAGTTAAAAGGTTGGATTGATATGGTAAAGTCTTGGTTCTAGTCAAATCAGTCTCGGTATGTTTTTAAACTACATGGTCTGAGTTGCATGGGCTTGGGTATTTGTTAAACTGTCCTTCTGTTTTCTTTATCGCAATGACAAAAATATGAGGCCATCGCAGTCTATTTAAACCCATCGCAACATAAGTGCCCCATCATCTCAATGGTTCCATCACAACCTGATGGACACCATTGCAGTATGATGTAAGTCATCGCAGTCTAGTTCTAAATCCCTTCGCAACATGATGGAAGCCATCGCGATGGTACCCATCGCAATGGTTCCATCGCAATGGGCCATCGGAATGGCTCCATCGCAACAGACCATCATGGTGAGCCATCGGAATGGCTCCATCGCAAGTCATCCATCGCAATCAATGCGATCGTTTCCATCGGGATGTCTTATCCAAAAGTACTTTTTCCTGAATTTCAAGAACTTGCCTTTTCTGATTCTGACTTTCTGGGCTCATCTTCATCTTCATGTGCATGAAAATTACCAGAAAAAATTCCCAGAAAATGATAATAACACACAAAATCCAGTCACAAAATCAATAGCAGATTTAAAAAAATATGGCAGGTTTGACTTTTGACCATGATATGATAACCAGTGAGACAAAAAGAAACCATATGAGACAACTTTTGACCAGATGTGAAATGTTTTGATGGACTGTTTAGATGGACAAGTAACATAACGTGACAAAGAACAATGATCCAAGACAGTGACAGAAAATATGATAAATTCGAGACACAAAAAAAATTTTGACCACCAAGATCAATAACAAAAAAACACAACGATCTAAGAATTGAACCGAGGCTCTGATGCCAATTGTGGGTTTGCTATTTAAGGATCCGGTGGTCTAGTAGGGTGGAATATGGTGGTGGTAGCCATGGATGAAGTAGAGAGGTTGTGTGTGAAAGAAAAGAGAAAATGTATTAAGAAGTGAAAAGGAAAAACAAACAACAACCCCCTCCTTGGAAGCCTTGGAGGGGTATATATAGTCGCACGACACCTAAACCATACATCGTTACCTAGTCTAGTCTATGCGTGTGTGACTATGATAACTAATGGGAATTCTTAAATGTCGTCACATAAAGTAAATTTCCAACAGATTGATACTCACGCCAAGATCGGCCAAGGCGTGACATTCAACATTGTTGGCTAGAGTACATGGTATGAGAAAGCTTCCCGGATCTCCGAGGCTTTGGTAGAAGTTTGCTTTGCAAGGCTGTAGAACATTCTTCATTCAGAAATGCAGCAGATATTTGCTCTGTCTTACTATGGTTGCTCACAAGATCTTTGAGGAATTTCCCATAGTTGGGCATGCCGGTTAGGATATCAACAAGGGGAACGTTGATCTTAACTTCTTTAATCATCTTAAAGAATTTGGCATTACGAGCCTCCATCTTTTCCTTTCGTAGGCGTTGAGTATATGGAATTTTGGGTATATACGCCTTTGGTGTTGGTGTTGGAATGGGTGTGGTTTGTTTTGGTTTTGGTTTGAAGGGAGGAACGGTTTCTTCCTTCTCAAGCTCATCGGATTCATCTTCACTTTCATCGGCGAAAGTGGAAGTATTGGTGTTCGGGTTTTGTGGTGAATCATAACTCAGCCCACTTCTTGTGAATACGGCACACATGTTCATTACGGGTGGGTGGTGGGCGGTATGGTTTATCCATAGATGGTTTTGGGTTTGTTTAAGTGTTGCTTGGCAACGAAACACTTGGTCGATTGGCTAATTGGTCGGTGATTCGACCGATCTTGGTTTCGAGATCACTAATAGTGGCGGTGTGGTGTCTTTGTCCTCTTTCAACGTTGGCTTTGAGATTGAAGAATTGGTTCTTAATGAACGTGTTTGTTGATTTTTGAGATTCTATGAAAGCTAACAACGTTTTTTCTAAGTTCGATTCTTCGGGTTTCTTCTCGTTTGATGGAACGGAATTATCGTTCTCACGAGGTTGTGAGTTACGATTTTCGTTTTTGGGGTACTCACGCCATGTGCCGGAGTTTCTACCGTAGTGGTTACCTCGATAACCACCTCCTCAGTATCCTCCTTGGTATCCTTGGGCGTAGTTTGCTTCTTGCGGTGGTTCTCTTATTGGTGTGTCATCACACTCCGTAGATGGGTGTGGTCCTCCACAAAGAGTACATTGGCCTCGCATCTCTTTCATTTCGTCTTTGATAGTTTTCAATTGCGAGTCGAATTTAGATGTGAGAGCGTCCATCCTTTACATGAGTTTAGAATTTTCGCTACTTTCAACGAAAGCAACGGTTTTCTTGAAAGTTTTGGAACGGTTATCTTTGGACCAAACGAGTTTTAAGAGAACTCGGTCCTCGAGCAATTGATATGCTTCGTTGGGAGTCTTATAGAGAAAGAGTCCACCGGCGTCAAGGATTGGTTGCGTCGGTTCATTGAGACCATGATAAAATATCTGGATGATGGTTCCTTTTAATAAACCATGTCCATGACAACTACGAAGTAAGTCTTTCATTTTGTTCCACGCATCAATGAGTGTTTCTTGTGGAAGTTGGGCGAAACCTCGGATTTCTCCCATGAGTCATTCGTACATGGCAGGTGGAAAGAAACGGCTAACAAAAGCAGTTCTCATTTGTTCCCATGTTTCAATGGTACCGGGCGTCAACTCATTATACCAAACTCTTGCATCTCCAGATAGAGATGATGGGAAGAGTTTGAGTTTTATAGCGTCTACATTGACGTCGGCTCCATATCGGAACATGCCACATATCTCTATGAATTCGGCTATGTGGTTATGCGGATCGGCCCGCGTACGGCTGTCAAATTGGCGGTCTTTGATCATTGAAAGGTGATGACCTTTCACGGTGAAGTTTTCTCCAAGCTCAACTTGAACAATAACAGCCTCGGGGGTAGGTGCTACTACTCGGTTGGCTGCCCACATGGATTGATCGTCAGTCATTGGGAGTGGTAGATCGTTGAATGGGTTATAGCCGACAAATGCGTCTAAGAGATTATCAAATGGTGGGTTTTTGGTTTTTGAAATTCGGTTTTCAAAAGAAACAATGGGTTGTTTCTTACGGTTTTTCTTTCGAGATTGATGAATATAACGTTTGGGATCGGTGTATGGACTAAGCAATTCTTGACCGGAAGAACGTGTGTTCATTCAAGTCTTGAAGAACTTTTGAAAAAGACTACAAGTAACAAAAATAAAAACAAACAAAATATAACTAGTAGGAAAATAATTAAAATAGAAATTAAATAAACCAAACAAAATAAAAACATAAAAAAAATTATTTTTTTAACAGGTTCAGTTTTGCCGGTCGGCAAAATGGGCTTGTCGGTCGGCAAAAAGCCTTATGTGGAAAAGTTGCCGGCGGCAGAAGTGTTTTGTCGGTCGACAAAAACGCTTTTGTTGTGCTGTTTTCGGCGGCAGGTTGGTTTTGCCGGTGATGCTGCAAAAAAAAACTTTTTTTAATTTTTTATTTTTGACTTTTGGCAACAAGAACGCTACAATGAGTTTGATTATAGGATGATTTTGGAAATAAGAACACAATCAAATCCCCGGCAGCGGCGCCAAAAACTTGATGCGTCTCCGGTGTATTAGATTGGAAACAAGTTTTAAATTTATAGACACGAATTACCGGATTGACTAAAAACGCACGGGCAAGTATAACCATTTCGTTTGTGTATAGATTTTATGTGGTAATACCGAGATCGTTCACGGGGATTTGGAAAACCTATGATCATTCAAAAATAAAACTATAATCGTTGATTGTAGCAATTGTAGACAAACAAATAACAAGTAAAATGATGAGATTAATAATAAGATTAAAAGCAACACTTGGTAAAGACTAGTTTAGGCATCCGTAGTGGTATGATTGTGATGACACGTTTAAAAAATATGATTATGATAATTAGATGGATAATCCAGTCTATTTTTTTCAAAAGCTTTAATCTTCGTCAAGACTTTGGTTAAAGAAAACAAGCATTAGGCTTAATCACTCAATTCAAGACTTAATCCAATTTCAACACATTTGATTCACGGTCGTTTCACGAATTTGCTAACACTTATAACTATGTTTCTTGATAATAAAACTTCTTAAGAAATGATCAATACAAAAGATAGCCAATCATAGACAAACCGGCTATGACTTGCTGATAGAAAATAACCCTTTCGACCTATGAAATCTGTACCAACAAATTAAGTTTTGATAACAATAGTCACATGAAACATAAGTACTAATGGTTCAAATGAAAGCTTGACATTGAAATAAACATATCACATTCACAACCACTACTTCATACCACAAACATCATCCTACCAAGTGTAGAATGAGATTTAGCTACTCATAACAAACAATGAAATAAACTCTGAAATAATAGTCTTATAAGTCATAATTAAGAGTCTTACAAAGTGGAAATATGTTGCTAATGATTAGGGTAATGATCCATAAGAGTTTCGTGATGTTAACTTTGCTTTTCGTACTCCAAAGGTGACTTTTCTTGCACCACCTTGCTCAAATCCGGGAATGCAGGTTTGGACAAGGTTGAGAGAGTTATTTTGTGGTTATGAAAGAGTAATGAGATTATGTGAAGAGATATATGTTTACATGACCCCAAGGGTCTTATTAATAGGTAAAGTTAAGGCCTAGATTACAATGATTGGCTTGGAGCCAAAGACAAATGCTTGGAGCCAAAGGAAGTCTAGAATCTTCTTGTATGTTCTCCCTTGAGCTTGCATGAATGTAGACAAAAGTTCTACCAACACAAATGTGGGTGGCAACTTTGATTCTGTTGGTGGCAAGTCGGTTGAGTTTTACTGGTGGCAACTTCATGCTGAGTGACTTGTATGCTCCTTGGAAATTTATAGGTGTAAAAACACCCATCCTTTTACCACTTAACTATAATAATAACCAAGCCAAAACGTATATTTAATGTCGTAAAAGTCAGAATTATGCGTGGTTTGTGTTTTTATTGTGTTTTAGGACCAAAAGATGAAAAAGGAAGAAAACACGGGATTTCACGGACTTTTATCGAAGAAAAAGACAAAAGACGAAGTCAAAAGATCAAGAGTGCAAAAAGAACGGAAGTCCAAGGCCTATTCTGAAGATTTATCGAAGAAAAAGTCTAAAGACGGAAGTTTAAATGAAGTCGAAGAACCAAGTCTAATATAAGAAGAAAATTATAAGACGAGTTCATTTCATATCGACAAATCCCAAGACGACGTCGAGAAAGACAAAGAAATTAAAAGACGAAAAGACGAGAAGAAAGAAGAAAACTTAAACACATTTACTCCTCCTCCTATAAATACCCTCCTAATGTGTCATTAGGAGGTGTTAGCTAGTAGTAGTTAATTAGTAGTAATTAGTTTTAATTTTGTAAGGTAATTAGGAGTAGCTTAATATTACTTTCTCTCTCTAGCTTTTCTTTCATGTTTTAAGCTTTTACATTAATCTTGTGTTTTGAATCTTTAATCTTAATCTTAATCAAACTTTTCATAATTCATTCTCATTCTACCTTTCTTTAATTTTAATCTTGTTTAATTTTGATGATCATGAAGTTTGTTAATCATGTTCTTTGTTTGATTGATGTTTGTGTTTGATTGGGCTTATTGGTTTTGATGTGTTTGATTTTTATAGCTTATAGTGTTTAGTACTTATTGTGTTATTTTTTTATTTTTGATGGTGTCTTAATAGTTTATTTTATAAAAAGTTAATTTTAAATATTTTGATTATTTAGTGTTTTTAAAAGTTTTTAAATTTTGGCTTATTAGCTTTTTCTTAAAGTTGATTTGGTTAAGTTTTTAGATAAGTGCTTATTTGGTTTTTAGCTTATTTTTACATTTTGCTTATTTTTGTTCTAATTCGGGTTCCTTTAAAACCCTCTTTTCCCGAATTAGGTGTAGATTCATTATTCTGACTTAGCATTACTTTCCCTCCAAAACCAAACCCTAGCTTCCCGACTTGAGTAAAGGATTGTATTCCGAATTAAGTAAGTGACACATTTAATCCGGATAACATCTATTTAAATTGTCTTTCCCGAATTAGACCTTGAATCTCACATTTCGAATTGAGTTCAAGATTCACATTCCGGATTAGGTGCAGTATTGATATTCCGGATTATGTGCCAAATATGTTTCTCGAATTACTTGCGTAACCTTTATTCCGAATTGTGTCACAAACGTGTATTCCGGATTAGGTCTTGAATCAGGATTCTGGATTAGGTCTTGGTTTACTATATTCCGGATTAGGTTAACTACTTGGATTCTGGATTAAGATTAGAACACAGATTCCGAATTATGTGTGAATCTCACATTCTGAACTAGGTAGAACTTCTATATTCTGACTTATGTATAGGATTAGATTCGGAATTAGGTTAAGTTTTGGTGTATTCCGACTTATGTTTTGTGTTAGTTTCCCGAATTAGTTTTCAAACTTAACTTTTCTCGCCTATTTTCTTTAGTGTTATTTTAATTGTTTTACCTTAGATTTATTTTAAGTTTGCATTTTTTTTATTAAGTTGTCAAAATTTACCTTTTGTCAAGCTTTAATCTTTCGTCATATATTTTTAAGTCTTAAGTTTATCTAGTTTTAATTTTAAAGCTTTCATTATTACTCAACGACATTTACATTTTCTTTATACTTTTAGCTTAAAATACATAATCACATTTCTTTATTTTCCACCAAGAACAATTGAGTCACACATTAAACCAATGTCAATTCGATAAGACCGAGATTCAACGAACAATTTTATATAAGAAAATCTCTTGTATTAAATGGCGCCGATGTCGGCTCTTTTCGTGAAGATTAATGGTTTATTGTGAGAGACGCGTTGGATTTTGGGATTCGTTCACCTTTGAACGTTATTTTTCTTGCTCAAAAATTTTCAAAATCCATAAAAATTAAAATTTTCAAAAATCCAAAAACATATAAAAAGTCATAAAAAGCATTTCTTTTTCAAATTTTTGCACCAAAAATATTTTCTTTTCACGTTAACCATTATTTTTCTATTTCTTTGCTTTTCTTTTCTTGTGTAAGTGTATGCGTACTCGTTCACGCAAAAGGAAGTCCATTCAAGCCGCTATTATTGATCCTCCTGTTGTAGAGCCTCCAGTTGTCAACACAATGGAGAACCGTCCAATGATCGAGCTCTTACAATCACACGTCGAAGGCAACGATTATGCGATTGTGGTGCCGGCTATTGACGCCAACAACTTCGAGCTCAAGTCCAGTTTCATTCAAATGGTTTCCGCAACACCTTTCTTAGGTCGCACTCATGATGATCCACACGATCACATTAAAAGGTTCGTACACTTATCCAATACTGTTAAGTGTAATGGGGTTTCACAAGAGGCAATTCGTTTGCTCCTCTTTCCTTTCTCCCTCGAGGGACAAGCCCTGACTTGGCTTGATAAGGAACCATCCCAGAGTATTATCACATGGACGGACCTTGAGACCAAGTTTATCAATTACTTCTTCCCACCCTCACGTACTACCGCTTTGCAGAATGACATTATCAACTTTGAACAAAAGTACGGTGAGACGTTTAGTGAATCTTGGGATCGTTTTAAGAAACTTTTAAGAAAGTGTCCACAACACGGTTTTACAAAGGTACATCAAATTAATACTTTTTATAATGGATTAACTTTGAGTTACCAAGATACACTAAATAGTGCCTCGGGGGGTAATATTCTTGTAAAGACTATGAATGAGGCTTGGGCTATTATTGAAAACAAGGCCAAAGTCCAAACCAAGAGTGTTATGGCTATTATGGCTAGTGCCAGTGAGAGTGACTTGACCAATCATCTTAAGGAACTTACTTCAGCTGTAAAGCAACTTGTTTTAAGAGATCACCCTCCTAATCAACATGCCCATGCCCTCAATATTACTTGTGAAACTTGTGGTGGGCCACACTCTTATGCTAATTGTGATAAAGCTTATGATCAATCTCACAGGGAAGTGTATGCTTACAACAACACCGAGAGAGTTCATTTCAAGCCTAATGTGGATGTTAATCACTTGTCTTACAACTCAACCAATTATTTGGCTCCACCTGGTTTTCAACAAAGACCTCACCCAACCACCCATAACAACCAAGGGCCACCAAGAGCAAATGTTCAACAAAATGCAAATGTGAGGGGCTACAATGCTAACCAAGTAAATTATCCAATGCAAAACCAAGGCTTTCAAAACCAAGGTTTCAATCCTCAAGGCTTTCAACCATATAACCAATACCCAAATCAAGGTTTTCAACAACAAGGGTTCAATTTACCTCATCCGCACATGGACTTGATTCTACAAAAATCAACCGATCATGAGAAAACCATGAAGGAAATGCAAGAGTCTACGGATAGGAAATTCGTTCAAATGTTTCAAACCCTTCGTCCCCAAGGTGCTCTTCCTTCTACAACCGAAACAAACCCTAGAGCTAATGTGAGTGCTATTACTACACGCAGTGGAGCAACTCTAGTAGGACCTTCTATCCCTCCCCAAGTTACTCCATCTACACCTCCTCCACCTCCATTTATTCCTCCTACTTCCACTCTGAGTACTAGTTCTACATTACCATTTCCACCTCTCACAGAAGAAGTACCTAAGAACAACCCTTCACCAACCCCACCTACCACCTCTAAACCTTCTACTTCTCAACCATCAACAACTCAACCTTTGCCTGCTACACCTACACCACCTAAACCCAACATCCCTTATCCTTCTCGGTTAGACAAGTGCAAATTGCTCACTAAAGAGGATGCTCAAGTTACTTCTTTTTTGAAGACGATCTCCCAAATGAATTTCAACATTAGCCTTGTTGAAGCACTTGTCCAAATGCCAAAATTTGTGAAAGCATTCAAGGAATTGCTTAATAAGAAGGAAAAGATGGCTGAGTTTGTCAACATGCGCTTAAATGAAAACTGTTCTGCAGTCTTTCTTAAAGAACTTCCGGAAAAACTTGGAGATCCCGTTCGTTTTGTGTTGCCTTGCATTTTTAACAAAGTTGAAGAATTTACTGTCTTAGCCGATCTCGGGGCAAGTATTAATTTGATGCCATTAAGTGTTTGGAAAAAGTTATCATTACCCGACCTTACACCAACAAAGATGACTCTTGAGCTCGCAAATCGAACCCTCGCTTACCCCGTTGGTATTGCCAAAGATGTTTTCGTAAAAGTTGGTACCTTCACTTTTCCGGTCAATTTTGTTGTTGTTGATTATGAAATGGACCCTCGTATTCCGTTAATACTTGGACGGCCATTTTTGAGAATCGGAAAAGCTTTAGTCGATGTTGCCGAAGGTGAATTAATCTTAAGGGTCGGGAATGATGCACAAGTCTTTAAGATGGGGAAGATTACAAGTAAATCAAACGGAAAAGAATCGGTGAAAATGATTGATGTGCTTCAAGAAGAGCTTATTATGTGACAACCCGTAAATCTGAACTCATTATTAATCCAAATAATGAAATAATTTTCGCTTCAAACTTTTTTTTAGAAAACACTGTAAATTATAAACACGAAGATATTCAAAAACTAGCAAACTATATTATAACCAATAATACATACGAAGGACTATTAGGATATTATGTTTGTGATATAGAAATTTATATGCTACGTGTTTAAATTAATTACTAGAAAGTAGAAAACAATGATTGTGCTAATGAGAAATCGTAATTAACTATAATTGGAGGCCATCAAACTAAAAGCTTATGTGATTTATTTATTTTACTTAAAATGAATTATATTTAGTTTATAGGTCATATAAGTGTCAATAATAATTAACTTTTAATAGTTAACGTAAATTATCGAAATCACCGTTAATTAATAATAAAAAGTTATCTAAACGTTTTCAACACGCGATTTCTTCAAAATAGTATATGATGGACTATAAAAAGTATATAAATCATATATTTGTCACTTTTAATTTATTTTCAAGGTTTTGATTATTTTACTGAGGTAATCGTATTTTATTTAATAATTAATTATAAATTATCATTTTTATGTCAAAATGATCACGAAAATATCTAAACTAATTTTATCAACTTAAAACTAATAAATTATTTTTAATATTTATAATTAATCATAGGGACTTAATTAAATTATTAAATGACTAAAATTAAGCCCGTAATTAATTTTAAAAGCCCATAAACACAAATTAAACCCATCTAATTATTCCTAAACCCAACTTAGCCCATTTTAATCACTACTTGATAGAAAATTCGTGTGTTTTAGTTCAATAATGGTTTAGGCCGATTGAATTTAGCTAGAAAATAGGTAATATATTTTAGATAATTAGGAAACAAGTATAAAAACTTATCTAGAAAATATTTGACTTACCTAAACTACAAATTATTGTTTCTTGAAGATAAAATTCGTCCATATTCCATCCCTAAACCCCACAACGATCAAAAATCCCTAGAAATCGTCCAGAAAGTCGATTTTCATTTATCTATGCACTGTTCTATCTTTTTCTTCTACTGTTCTTCAACTTCAGCCATTCCTTTTGATTTCCTTGAATGATTAAGGTCTTAAAGGTAAGCTATATTCAGATTATAAATAGGTAATGCAAGTCTTGTGACTGTTCATCCCAAAACACAAGCAAAAAATTTAAACCGAGCCATTGTTTCTCTTTTGTTTTCTGCCCTAAACCACCACCACCATTTCCACCACCACAACTGAATTTAAGGGCTCCTAAACCTCCACCAAGGACCCTTGTTCTCTGTCCTAGAAGCTTAAAAAGTGTGAAGAACCCTAGGTGAAATTCTAGTCAAAACCGATTTAGGGTTTTCTAAGAAACCCTAAATTTGATTATTGCATTTTGTTGCTACTGGTGTTCGTGATAAGTCCAACTCTTCTTGTCATCAACTCTGGTCTTCCAAGTAGTCCTAGTACAAGTTCCTAAGTCCTCCAAGTGTTCGTGTACGGGTTGTGCAAGCAAAATCCTGCGAGCTCTTTTTAGGGTTTTCTAGGTTCGATTTTGCTCAAACCATCAATCACTTCGTAAGATCTGATTTACATAGTACAAGTAACTCTTATTACATGTTAAACCCTGACCTATTAATGCCTAAAGTTTAGAAGTAACACGTAATTGGCTAAATGGTTAAAAACGAGCCCTAACGGGAAGTACGGGTAAAAACTGTGCCATAATTTTACTTAACTTGATTATGAACTGAATTTTCATGTTTCTTACTGTTAAATGATGTTACTAATTATTTTATGTTAGTTAAACTCAATAGGTAATGTTATTTGATCAAGTGGTAAAAGTAGCCGAAACTCTCGTTGCTAAACTATCTTAAAAACGCCTAAAATTTTGTTAAAAACCGACCATCCAATGTTGGTCATGAAATTTTTACTCTAAATATTCATATTTCATTTGTCATAAACTTTCTAATTCTCTTTGATCCAATTAAAAATACCTAAAAATGAATTAGTTATCACACTTTTAATTTTATGATTTTGTCTGAAATTAATGAAATTGCATGCATGTAAAATGGTAAACTTTAGAACACTTAGAATATCACTAATATGAATTTATTAATAAAATTGTAGGATCATAATATGAATCAATCTCTGCAAAAATAATCATGGTAGAAAGATTAAAAACGATTTTATAATTAATAAACGATAAATACGCGTAAAAAATGATGTTTTTAAAAAAAATCTAATTATATTTTATAACCCATGAAATTGTTAAATTAAATTTCATGCTAAACTTATAAATTTTATATTTCATATTAGCTTTAGTAAATTATTACATGCTTTTATAGTACTTAAGATGATTAAGAAATAAATATGAAAGCTGAAACCGTAAACCTGAATTTTTACTTATTAAAAACACTGTAAAATTTAATTATTAATTTGTTAGCAAAATTTAATTAAATTTAAATCTCTTTTACTTGAATCCATATCAACCTATCAATCATTTTATATAAACATGAAAATCTAAAATGATAGTAATTGATGAAACCCTAGTTTAAAAAGATAAAACCCGAATTTACATAATTAAATCAATTAATAGCCGAAAACGTTTTATAAAACTTTAGTCGTTATTATCCCAACCTAAAGCACCAACTAAGAAAGGGTTTATACATGTATATTATATTTATATTACACATGGTTTAAATGAACATTATTCTTATTAGGTTACCTGTAAAATTCTACTTTGTCCCGCGACACTTTACTATCAACAAGGTGAGTTTCTTAGCCTATTTCTCAAATTGTTTATCAACTGTGAGTTACTAGCTCATATCTCTTTCAAATTATTTTATCATCCTTTCGGGTGATAACATTGCTTGATTTATAACGCGTGAACACAAGTGAACTATTCTCTACTAGTTGATCTATGGCTCGAAACAACACAAATGATAACTGCCCACGACTCATGAACCGTTAGTCACCTAGCTTGGTTACAGCGAAGTGAGCGCGAATGTTATGGATAGATCTATCGGAGTTGACACTCCTATTTACTTTGAATGGGTGCGTTCAAGTAAATACAATTTCATTTGAAGACGACGGGTGACTTGGGTTAGTCACCTGCATGGGCACACACATAAAAAGTCAGTTAGACTCGTTAACGCATCGGTGTCATGGGCTTACATAGTAGTAAAGATAAACTGTGTGACTTTGTATGTGTTATATTGTCATAGGTGGATACAACTCTTTTGGTTCATTGAAATGATTTTTATTGTTTTCTTAAACTCAAACCTAGGAACTCACCAACTTTGTGTTGACACTTTAGCAATGTTTTTCTCAGGTATGCTACTATATGGAGTCCGCATTGTTGTTTTGGCATGTAGAGTTCGTTCTCTCGCATCAAGTCCTCTTCACGCCATGAAGTCGCAACCCAAATCCAGTCTTCCACTGCAGTGGAATTTGGGGGTGTGACAAAATGGTATCAGAGCCCTTGATTATAGAGAACTAGGTTGCATTAGTAACTCTAGACTATAATCGTCTCTAAATTGCATGATAAAGTAGCATACCAACCATATAGTGTTAAAACCTTAATAAATGATAAATTGTTTAACATAATATTTGCACCTACTAAACTACTAAGTGTTACTATGAAAAACATGTTTGTGGGACTATGTATAGCCACCTATGGGTGTGGGATGACGTAATCTAGTGGGCAACACTGTAGTATTATAATAGTACATAACATGCAATACTCTATCTGCTTAACTATTAGTTAAATAGTATGATATAGCGAAAATATGAAATTAAATTATAATCTCACTACATGAAGAATTTAGTGTACTTATAAATATTACTACTAAACACATATATACATATACTTATGTATATACACACATATATACGTATATATCTATACTAAATATCCAATAGTCCCGTAAGTAACGATATTTACCAAAAGAACGCATTTTATGATGCACAACAAAACCAATGAAAATCATATCACTAAAAATCTTGAATACTAAATACTTAATTACAATGATAACCACCAAGAGATAATGAAACACTAACTCTAATACTAGAAAAAAATGATACCTCAAAATAATAGCGAACTCACTCGAAACATTTTATCCCAGGAAAATGTCACAATCACCACCCACACAAATACATTATGACTCATCAAAAGAGGAAGCAGCCGGAGGACCCACGACCCCACTGGATGTCAATCAATTGTCATCACAGAAAACGCCATCATTTATGTCAAAGTCAAACCCTCCACCCTATACGACTAATTTACACACACCACACACCGTTGGCCCATCTCGAAAGCGAAGTAGATCACTCTCACCACAATATAACCCCGACGCCACAACCTTCTCTGATGGAGGATCAGCAGCTGAGCCATTTGGAGAAAACCCTGAAGACCTTACAATAAGAATAGATAATATTGAAGTTGAGATAGACACCCTTCACGACGACATGGAAGACAATAACCTTTTAATTTCCGAGTTGCAAGACTCTCTTTCTGATGCAGAGAATGAGATTGCAATTCTACAAATAAGAGTAGGAGACGTTGAGGTCCGACAAGCTGAAGACCAAGAACAAATTCGTAGAATACTAGCACGTTTAGGAATGTAGATGAAAAAAAACGATGTGTCGAGTATTACTCCTATAAAAGACCACGCAAATTTATTTTTTTACAATTAATGGGTAACTTATTGAATTGAATTTCATTGTTGCATAAGATTTTCTCTTTATATACACGTTCAAAAAAAAATCAATACACCTATTATAAGAAGAGCTAATTTTGTGCTTTACTTTTGAAGGAACCATGAATCCTATAAACCTTGGACAAGGTTCATTTGATGTGCAAGACACTTCGGTTCACCAACATCGAGGTAATACTAATATTCCTAACCAATACCGATACAACCCTTATCCAACACACCAAACCATGAATCCAGATCGTTATCCAACGCAACAAAATATTAGTCCAAACCTTTACCCAACTCATCGGACAATAAATCCAATCATCCGTCCAGAACCCATGATCAGAAGAGTCAATCAAATTCACCCTGCAAACGTAGAAGGACCCATTTTAAGAGGTGAAGTCGTATGCACACGGTGTGGAATAATTGGGCATCACCCAAGCATGTGCTCAGTACTTAGACGAAATGAAGAACCAACTGATGACGGAAGGATCAACCATACCAATCATCATAGAGGAACACAAAATCTCTATTATAGACCCCATATCCAAACCGAGCAAAGACAAGTGTACAACACAAATCGCGGGGAGAGATATTATCCGCAAGACCAAGAAAGGATGGTGGGTCCAATATGAAGGGAAAGGACTCCTAACACAACCCATAACCCTAATACAATTCCAAGGAACAGTTATGAAGGAAATAAACCCTATTGTGTCAAGTGCGACTACTATCACCGCAAAGAGTGCCCAGAGCGTTGCGTAAATTGTAATAGACCTGGGCATAGAAAAAGATATTGTAGATCCTCAAAGCAACCCATAAGAATAACACGACCCCAACGAACCTTAAATGAACCTACTCAAGAAGGAAGTTCAAATGAATCCAGTTGGTACACAGGAGACAGTATCAACCCCACACAGATGGAACGAGAATTTCCACATCTCTACGGAATGCTTTGTAGGGATCCTTATTACCATCTCACTAGGAACATAAATTAAATGATGTAATATTGTACGAATCAAGTGACTCGACAACCGTCGATGTTACAATGTAAGCTTTCAATTCCGTGTTTAATAAAATAATGTATAATTCTTAACCATTGTGAATGAGTCTAACGAAAGTCAAGTTCACTAAAGACACCTCCTCAAATTTACCATAAACAAATAAAAAAATTCATAACCTCACCAACCAAAAGGATAATAAATAAAGAAGGTAAAGCTGATAAAATAATTAACTATCACAAAACACATAATAAAACAAATTAGCTGAAGATAAATAAAGAACAATACGAATAAAATGAAACCTTATCAAATAAGGCCATAATATTTCTATTCATAATGTAACAAGATACAAAGTAATGGGAATACACCAAAGATATAAAATGCTAAAATAAAACAAACATCTCCATCCGAAAAGAAACACATAGGATAGATCAGTAAAATGAGCGACGTGATAATGATAATCATAACGGGAGTAAAAATCTCGATCGGGATATCCATCGGGAAGAGGAACCGAAACTATTTTTGAAGAGAAAATGAGGATTTGTGTGTGTGAAAAGTTTTTGAAAATAATTGAGGATGATGTGTGAGAGAAGATTTTGAAATTTGAATATATTAAGAATGGAGCGGTTGGATGTATGGGAGTTTGTGAAATAATTAAAATAAATATTTAAGAATAGTAACCGAAGTTTATTAGTAACGCCTAAAACAAACTTACGACTAAAGCGGAGTAAATTAAAAACTATAACATATAACAGAAATTCATCAAAAGAAAAATTCAGAATTTTACAAACAAAGTAAATGTAAACACTAATATAAAAGCGTAACTAAAAAAATAAAAAACTAAAAATAAAAAAAATCCCAACGAATATATGAAAAAAAATGCAAAAGGAAAATGAGGAATAATTAACCACGATGAGAATATGAGGTATTCATCCCATCGAAGAATTTAAAAGTAAAAAAAATAATAAGAAAAAGATAAACCACATTTCCATAAAAAGCAAGATACGAATGAAAGAAGTGACGAAAAGGAGGACACTATATGTTGTATTTGGAATATACATAGCCTACTCACCTATGAATAATTTAGATAGAACAATACTATGCTCCTAGTAGTTACCATAAAAACCAAAACTAATAAAACTTAATCAAAAGAATATAGTCAAAAGTCGAGAGCTTAATACCAAAAGTTTAAATACTATTATTTAAAAGTCACGGCCGAAGTAAATAAGTAAAAACATCCAAAAATGAGTTTGAATAAAATGTAATAAAATATAAACGTGAATACAAAGAGTAAAACTGAAAATCACATAAGATTAATTACATTTTCTTACCAAACACGAGAAAACAAAATGTTAAAGAACTACCATACTATAATTATCATGGAACCTAAAAAAATAAGTAAAATCCGCAAACTTAACAAAAACATGTGAAATTTGAGAGCTCAAATATAACGATAACTAAGAATAATTGAATCGCCCACGCTGAACGGAACAACACTTTATTTAAGAAAACATTCAACTAAAATATGAATACAAAACTACAAATACATGAAATCCTAATACTTAATTCTTCCAAAATACTTCAACGGCAATTGCCAAAACAATAAGTGGTATGATGAACACAACGATAACGGTTAGGAACTGTAGATCTTCTTCTGGAGGAGCGTTCGCTATGTAGATAGCCATCAAGACGACTAATACGATCGCGACTATGGGGACAAAATACTACATCCTTTCCGCGATGAAAAGAAGAAACCTAAAATTAAGAGATGAAAATTTAAATGTGTGTTAAAATTTTGAAAATCTTGATTTATGGGGAGAAAAGTAACCGTTGGTTACTATTAGTAGCCGTTGGACCTCCACTCAGCACATTCGTCTTCTTATCGACCAATAACGTAACGTATACAACGTCTTGATTTCGGGACGATATCCTCTAAGGTGTGGTGAATGTGACAACCCGTAAATTTGAACTCATTATTAATCCAAATAATGAAATAATTTTCGCTTCAAATTTTTTTTTAGAAAACACTGTAAATTATAAACACGAAGATATTCAAAAACTAGCAAATTATATTATCACCAATAATACATACGAAGGACTATTGGGATATTCTGTTTGTGATATAGAAATTTATATGCTACGTGTTTAAATTAATTACTAGAAAGTAGAAAACAATTATTGTGCTAATGAGAAATCGTAATTAACTATAATTGGAGGCCATCAAACTAAAAGCTTATGTGATTTATTTATTTTACTTAAAATGAATTATATTAAGTTTATAGGTCATATAAGTGTCAATAATAATTAACTATTAATAGTTAACGTAAATTATCGAAATCATCGTTAATTAGTAATAAAAAGTTATCTAAACGTTTTTAACACGCGATTACTTCAAAATAGTATATGATGGACTATAAAAAGTATATAAATCATATATTTGTCACTTTTAATTTATTTTCAAGGTTTTGATTATTTTACTTAGGTAATCGTATTTTATTTAATAATTAATTATAAATTATCGTTTTTATGTCAAAATGATCACGAAAATATCTAAACTAATTTTATCAACTTAAAACTAATAAAATTAATTTTTAAAATTTATAATTAATCATAAGAACTTAATTAAATTATTAAATGACTAAAATTAAGCCCGTAATTAATTTTAAAAGCCCATAAACACAAATTAAACCCATCTAATTATTAACTTAGCCCATGTTAATCACTACTTGATAGAAAATTCGTGTGTTTTAGTTCAATAATGGTTTAGGCCGATTGAATTTAGCTAGAAAATAGGTAATATATTTTAGATAATTAGGAAACAAGTATAAACATGTATCTAGAAAATATTTGACTTACCTAAACTACAAATTATTGTTTCTTGAAGATAAAATTCGTCCATATTCCATCCCTAAACCCCCACAACGATCAAAAACCCCTAGAAATCCTCCAGAAAGTCGATTTTCATTTATCTGTGCACTGTTCTATCTTTTTCTTCTACTGTTCTTCAACTTTAGCCATTCCTTTTGATTTCCTTGAATGATTAAGGTCTTAAAGGTAAGCTATATTCGGATTATAAATAGGTAATGCAAGTCTTGTGATTGTTCATCCCAAAACACAAGCAGAAAATTTAAACCGAGCCATTGTTTCTCTTTTGTTTTCTGCCCTAAACCACCACCACCATTGCCACCACCACAACTGAATTTAAGGGCTCCTAAACCTCCACCAAGGACCCTTTTTCTCTGTCCTAGAAGCTCAACAAGTGTGAAGAACCCTAGGTGAAATTCTAGTCAAAACCGATTTAGGGTTTTCTAAGAAACCCTAAATTTGATTATTGCATTTTGTTGCTACTGGTGTTAGTGCTAAGTCCAACTCTTCTTGACATAAATTCTGGTCTTCCAAGTAGTCCTAGTACAAGTTCCTAAGTCCTCCAAGTGTTCGTGTACGGGTTGTGCAAGCAAAATCCTAGTCGAGCTCTTTTTAGGGTTTTCTAGGTTCGATTTTGCTCAAACCACCAATCACTTCGTAAGATTTGATTTACCCAGTACAAGTAACTCTTATTACATGTTAAACCCTGACCTAGTAATGCCTAAAGTTTAAAAGTAACACGTAATTGGCTAACTGGTTAAAAACGAGCCCTAACGGGACGTACGGGTAAAAACCGTTCCATAATTTTACTTAACTTGATTATGAACTGAATTTTCATGTTTCTTACTGTTAAATGATTTTACTAATTATTTTATGTTAGTTAAACTCAATAGGTAATGTTATTTGATCAAGTGGTAAAAGTAGCCGAAACTCTCGTTGCTAAACTAGCTTAAAAAAGCCTAAAATTTTGCTAAAAACCGACCATCCAATGTTGGTCACGAAATTTTTACTCTAAATATTCATATTTCATTTGTCATAAACTTTATAATGCTCTTTGATCCAATTAAAAAGACCTAAAAATGAATTAGTTATCACACTTTTAATTTTATAATTTTATGTGAAATTAATGAAATTGCATGCATGTAAAATGGTTAACTTTAGAACACTTAGAATATCACTAATATGAATTTATTAATAAATTTTTAAGATCATAATATGAACCAATCTCTGCAAAAATAATCATGGTAGAAAGATTAAACACGAGTTTATAATTAATAAACGATAAATACGCTAAAAATGACGTTTTTTAAAAAAAAATCTAATTATATTTTATAACCTATGAAATTGTTAAATGAAATTTCATGCTAAACTTATAAATTTTATAATTCATATTAACTTTAGTAAATTATTACATGCTTTTATAGTACTTAAGATGATTAAGGAATAAATATGAAAGCTGAAACCGTAAACCTGAATTTTTACTTATTAAAAACTATGTAAAATTTAATTATTAATTTGTTAGCAAAATTTACTTAAATTAAAATCTCTTTTACTTGAATCCATATCAACCTATCAATCATTTTATATAAACATGAAAATCTAAAATGATAGTAATTGATGAAACCCTAGTATAAAAAGATAAAACCCGAATTAACATAATTAAATTAATTAATAGCCGAAAACGTTTTATAAAACTTTAGTCGTTATTATCCCAACCTAAAGCACCAACTGATAAAGGGTTTATACATGTATATTATATTTATATTACACATGGTTTAAATGAACATTATTTTTATTAGGTTACCGGTAAAATTCTACTTTGTCCCGCGACACTTTACTATCAACAAGGTGAGTTTCTTAGCCTATTTCTCAAATTGTTTATCAACTGTGAGTTACTAGCTCATATCTCTTTCAAATTATTTTATCATCCTTTCGGGTGATAACATTGCTTGATTTATAACGCGTGAACACAAGTGAACTATTCTCTACTAGTTGATCTATGGCTCGAAACAACACAAATGATAACTGCCCACGACTCATGAACCGTTAGTCACCTTGCTGGGTTACAGCGAAGTGAGCGCGAATGTTATGGATAGATCTATCGGAGTTGACACTCCTATTTACTTTGAATGGGTGCGTTCAAGTAAATACAATTTCATTTGAAGACGACGGGTGACTTGGGTTAGTCACCTGCATGGGCACACACATACAAAGTCAGTTAGACTCGTTAACGCATCGATGTCATGGGCTTACATAGTAGTAAAGATAAACTGTGTGACTTAGTATGTGTTATATTGTCACAGGTGGATACAAATCTTGTGGTTCATTGAAATTATTTTTATTGTTTTCTTAAACTCAAACCTAGGAACTCACCAACTTTGTGTTGACACTTTAGCAATGTTTTTCTCAGGTATGCTACTATATGGAGTCCGCATTGTTGTTTTGGCATGTAGAGGTCGTTCTCTCGCATCAAGTCCTCTTCACGCCATGAAGTCACAACCGAAATCCAGTCTTCCGCTGTAGTGATATTTGGGGGTGTGACATATTACTACTTTGGAAAGTATAAAGCTTGATGATTTTGTTGTATATGACAATCCTCTTTTCGAGACTTTCTATGATAATCCACTTTTCCAAGACGATGTGGATAATTTTAATGATTCTCTATCCAATTTTGATCCCCCATCAATTTATGATTCTCCACCGATCTATGATGACTATGATTATGATTCTAGTTCCGATGGGGATGATTATGATGATTTTGCTTCAGAGTATAAAGACATGCCAACTTATGATGATTTTAAGGATGTTGATACTCTCTCGAGTGATTCTTCAAATGATGACCTTGCTCCTACTTTTGATGAAGATCCTCCACCAACAATGCTTGATCCTACTTTGGATGACTACTCATTTGAGGAATATTTTTCTACTTTTCTCAATACATACTTCCCCAATGAGAATGATTCTCCTCCTTTGGACTTTGATTTTGGTATTTATCCTCCTTCGGATATGAAGATTCTTTATCCTCCTTCGGATATGAAGAAACCCGTTTCAAAGAAGAAGAAACCGGAAGACACCAATATCTGTAGTACCTATGTCTTGACACCTCTCTATCCACCTTCTTCGGATGAGATTGTGCGTTTTATGGGAGAATCTTCAAGGTCTACTGAGCCTAAGTCTTATTTTCCCCTAAAGGAAAAGGTGTTCGATCCGGGTATCATAGTTTTTAAGCCATCTCAGTATCTATCTGATGAAATAAAAGGAAAGATTTTTGGAAACAATGGAGATACGCTTGCACTTCATCATACTGTCTACCACCTTGCTCAACAACTGCTTAAGGGAACCTTGCCTACTCTTCTTTGGCTTGTCTTGTTCACCTTAAGCTTGTGCTATTTGTTGGACGAAACCATGTATTTGATCCCGGTGGATGTTCTTCAAAGTTCTTACCATGCTAATCAAGGTCAAGTCAGGCTCACGACTTGGTGAACAAAAACAAGCGCTTCTCGGGAGGCAACCCGAGTATATATCCTTTTTATCCGTTTTATAATAAGTGTAGGGGGAGACCCTACTATATGTTTGTTGTTTTCTTTCTTATCATGTGCAGTGATTCGAGCTTTCAAAGTTCCACTCTTGATGACTTTTGACGATCCGTGATTCCGTGTACCCGTCTTCCCGGTTCTATCCTAAACTCTTTTGATTCACTATTTTATATTTTTCAATATTAAAATAGGAATCACTTTAGTTGTCTCTTCCTTAGCACGATTTAAACAACGTGCACAATGTCCTAAGTGTAGGGGAGTTTACTCCGACATTCTTAAACATTAAGGACAATGTTTATATTAAGTGTAGGGGGACTTCTATCAAAGTTAAGTGGGCTTTTCCATGTATATGTCCTCATTTTAACCGGAAAATTGATTTTTCGACATTTTTCAAAAATTTTGATCTATTTTGACCTATTAGTATTTTTCTTTGTTATCGTTAATTTTCTTTCATTAGAATAAATTTTAATAAAATGGTTTTAATAAGTTTAGATGTCTTTGATATATTAGGCCCGTCATGAATCTTTTGACTCAACCCGAGTTTACTTATCTAAGTTTACTCTAGCTAGTATCCTTAACGTGTTTAAATCAAGTTTTGCTAGGCTTTTATATAGGGAACTTTAAAACGCGAAAGTCTTAACTCTTACGGGTTAAGAACAAGAACTTTTCACAAGTTTCTATAATTGATCCTAAAAAGTCGTTTATCAAGGGAACTTTAAAATGCGAATTCTAAACTTGAAAACGTCTAAGAAGTTGCAAGATCCTATAGATGACTTGAAAACCCAAAACTTTGATTTAATAGGCTAAGCATCCACAAATCTCGTTCCTTGAGATTTTAAATTATGGAGAACGAGAGATGATAGAGTCAATTATAAGTTTGGTATTCTTTCATGAATTTATGTGAGTTAATTATGAGCTTTTTCTCCTATCGCTTGTTAATAAATATAATTGCAATAAGTAAGGTTGTACGATTTGAAAAGTTACTTAGCTTCTAGCACAAGATCGTTTAAAAGTTGCTCGGTATTAATTAGAGTTCATAGCCAAGGCATAACTTATTGAAGCGGGATGCGAAGATTGGCAAGTCCGAAAAGGCCCTAACAAGGCATGAGGGCTACATTTCGTTGCTAAAGATCCAAAGTGATGTGAAGAATCATTTATCAAAAATCAATATGAAGGATCGAGACACACGACGAAAAGCAAATACTCCCCTAAAGATCATGGAGAAGTCTATCCGAAAAGACCCTAGCAAGGTATGAGGATAAATAGATCCAAGTCCTAAAAGGAGGCGGGTCGTTGTATATCAAAATCCCAAATAAAGATTGGAGAAAAATGAAAAAGTCGTGGTCCAAGTATGAAGAATCTCTCAAAATTTCAAGTGAAGAAATTCCTATTATGAAGAGAAGACCATTATTTCATGAACGTCTCTCAAGATTTGAAGTATGAAGTCAATGCCAAATATCGATCCGAGAAAGGTCTCAAATCGTGAAGCGAGTATGCCAAGATAAGAACTTTAAGAGGTTTCGAGAAGCAGTTTTAAAAGATTTTGTCCTTTGTTAACTATTGATTAAATCGTCCTACTTTATTTTCGGCCTAAATAAACTATCGAAATAAGTCAATAATGCATCCTTGTGATCATTCAAGACAACAATAAAATATAAGAGATACACCTAGGAATAATGGAGTCTGAGTGAATAATTGGGCCACATGAGTTTGTGTTAGTTTGCTAACTTATAATAACAATGATCTCGTTTTTAAGCTTGGTGTGAGGAACGTAAAACTTGAGAGTGATAAACATTCATGACAACCAAAGCCCTAATTTAAGTCTTTGATTTCTTTACTTGTTTTCTTTCTTCAAATATTTTGTTATCTTCTATTTTTTTATGTTTCCTTAATGTCTTGTATTTAATAAAGGCCAAGGTGGGTTAATTATGATGGAAAATATAAATCTTGCTTTATAATTAATGCAATGCATGAGGGCATTGCAATGGTCAAGTGTAGGGGATTTGGTAAGTGTGAAAACACCTATCCTTTTACCACTTAACTATAATAATAACCAAGGCAAAACGTATATTTAATGTCGTAAAAGTCAGAATTATGCGTGGTTTGTGTTTTTATTGTGTTTTAGGACCAAAAGATGAAAAAGGAAGAAAACACGGGCTTTCATGGACTTTTATCGAAGAAAGAGACAAAATACGAAGTCAAAAGATCAAGAGTGCAAAAAGAACGGAAGTCCAAGGCCTATTCTGAAGATTTATCGAAGAAAAAGTCTAAAGACGGAAGTTTAAATGAAGTCAAAGAACCAAGTCTAATAAAAGAAGAAAATTATAAGACGAGTTCATTTCATATCGACAAATCCCAAGACGACGTCGAGAAAGACGAAGAAATTAAAAGAAGAAAAGACGAGAAGAAATAAGAAAACTTAAACACATTTACTCCTCCTCCTATAAATACCCTCCTAATGTGTCATTAGGAGGTGTTAGCTAGTAGTAGTTAATTAGTTCTAATTTTGTAAGGTAATTAGGAGTCGCTTAATATTACTTTCTCTCTAGCTTTTCTTTCATGTTTTAAGCTTTTACATTAATCTTGTGTTTTGAATCTTTGATCTTAATCTTAATCAAGCTTTTCATAATTCATTCTCATTCTACCTTTCTTTAATTTTAATCTTGTTTAATTTTGATAATCATGTAGTTTGTTAATCATGTTCTTTGTTTGATTGATGTTTGTGTTTGATAAGGCTTATTGGTTTTGATGTGTTTGATTTTTATAGCTTATAGTGTTTAGTGCTTATTGTGTTATTTTTCTTATTTTTTATAATAGTTTATTTTATAAAAAGTTAATTTTAAATATTTTGATTATTTAGTGTTTTTAAAAGTTTTCAAATTTTGGCTTATTAGCTTTTTCTTAAAGTTGATTTGGTTAAGTTTTTAGATAAGTGTTTATTTAGTTTTTAGCTTATTTTTACATTTTGCTTATTTTTGTTCTAATCCGGGTTCCTTTAAAACCCTCTTTTCCCGAATTAGGTGTAGATTCATTATTCGGACTTAGCATTACATTCCCTCCAAAACCAAACCCTAGCTTCCCGACTTGAGTAAAGGATTGTATTCCGAATTAAGTGAGTGACACACTTAATCCGGATTACATCTATTTAAATTTCCTTTCTCGAATTAGACCTTGAATCTCACATTCCGAATTGAGTTCGAGATTCACATTCCGGATTAGGTGCAGTATTGATATTCCGGATTATGTGCCAAATATGTTTCCCGGATTACTTGTGTAACCTTTATTCCGAATTGTGTCACAAACGTGTATTCCGGATTAGGTCTTGAATCAGGATTCCGGATTAGGTCTTGGTTTACTATATCCCGGATTAGGTTAACCACTTGGATTCTGGATTAAGATTAGAACACAGATTCCGAATTATGTGTGAATCTCACATTCCGAACTAGGTAGAACTTCTATATTCCGACTTATGTGTAGGATTAGATTCCGAATTAGGTTAAGTTTTGGTGTATTTCGAATTATGTTTTGTGTTAGTTTCCCGAATTAGTTTTCAAACTTATTTTTTCTCGCCAATTTTCTAGTGTTATTTTAATTGTTTTACCTTAGATTTATTTTAAGTTTGCATTTTTTTATTAATTTGTCAAAATTTACCTTTTGTCAAGCTTTAATCTTTCGTCATATATTTCTAAGTCTTAATTTTATCTTGTTTTAATTTTAAAGCTTCCATTTTTACTCAACGACATTTACATTTTCTTTATACTTTTAGTTTAAAATAGATAATCACATTTCTTTATTTTCCACCAAGAACAATTGAGTCACACATTAAACCATTGTCAATTCGATTAGACCGAGATTCAACGAACAATTTAATATAAGAAAATCTCTTGTATTAGAAATACTTGTTCTTGCACCCGAAATTGATCTTTAAAGGCTTGTAACTTGTACACGGGTCTTGAACTTGACTAGGATTCTTCGTACTCGTACTAATCTCCATATTTACTTGTTTTATACTCTATTCCTGCATTTGGCTACACAAAGACTTGCAAACACAATTGGGCACAAATATGCACAAAAGTATTATAGATATGACCAATATACATGTACAAAAGTACGGATAACGCTCCCAAAAACATGTTGGATTTGGGCGTTATCATGTGGTTGCAATCCTGCAAATGCAAATTGTCAATAAGAAGTATTATTCGGAAGAAGACTCGGTGACTAGTTAGTTTTTGATATCCAAGGAAGAAAAGATGCTATTAGTATCACCCGTTGGATTGAAGAAGCCAATTCAGTTTTCTAGTGTAGTAATCGTATTTGAAATTTTAAAATGAAGTTTGCTATGAGAAGACAGCACTTCGTCAGTTATCTTGGTAAATTCTTTATGCTCAATCCATTGAGAAAAGAAGTACATAAGATCGCTTGATTAAATTTCAAATATTTTTGAGAAGATGAACGAATAACTCTGCTTTCTAATGATAAAAGGAATTAACCTCGAGACATACATGACGAGATTTCAAGAGTTAGTAGAGTTGTATCTTATTCCATAGAATGATAAAGATTTTGTCATGGAATTTCATCAGAAAATCCTATCATAAAACTTCATCAGGGAATTTTATCAAAAGATTTTGCTAGAATAATTAATCAAGGAATTTTATCAAAGATTTTAAAGATTACAACTTCCAAAATCCCAATATATTGGAAAAAGTCATTAACATATCCCAAAAGTTGATGAACAAGGTAATTTAGCACAATCCTGTGCAAAAATCGGAAAAATCTTAAGCATAAATTCAGCAAAGAAAGAACGTCCGTAAATTCTAATAAATGAGAAACTACCATAACTTAAGTTTTTAATCCAATCTACGGTGAATATGATGAAAATTTTCTTCTGTGTAAGAAATGCACCCTGCATCACACAGAAATTTACACCATCTGGTGTAGGATTTTCAATATAGTAGGACACTGGACTAGGATTTGTAAAGACAAATGGTCTTATAAATCATATGTTTGGTAAAATTATCCTTTAATTTATAGGAAATAAAATACTGACTTCTATTCAAGCGTTATCCGTCTATATAGTATTCTTAGATTTTATATGTAGAAACGTCTTATTCATGTCTTATATGAGTTTAGTATCTCTGTGGAATTAAGAAGAAGATCTGAATCCTATGTAAATTATGGTAAGTACTTCATGAATACGCCAAAAGGTTGGAATATTCGTCTTATCATATTAAACATAAGACTTGGAATTGTGAAGACTTGGAATGTGAAGTATTCCATTTAACTCACATTAAAATCCTTATATAGAAAGTCATCCGACTTACTAGTTCAACCTGAATTTCCTCCATGGAAATAGGAAAGAACAATGAGGATTTTATTACTCCAAATAGACATGGTGCCATATGGGTCATTGTGTTTTACTAAATCTGTAGGATTTATTCCTATCAAGGAAACAATGATATAGAAACTCTGACAAGGTTATACAAGAAATAATCTGTCGACATAGAGGGTAATATGTTATACTTAGTCTATTATATGAATGAAAACATAAGTATACTAATGTATTAAGTGGAAGAACGATCCAAATGCTAAACTAAATACTACATGTATGTGTTATAAATTTTGGAAGGACACTTAACATTGGTAAAGTTTTCCGTATAACGATAGTTCTCATGCTAGAATTAAAGCAATACTATTTGAAGCACTCTATGGAAAGAAGTGACATTTACGTATCTGTTGGGCTAAAGTTGGAGATTTTCAACTTACGAGACCCAAGATAATTCATGAGACTATTAGAAAACATTATATTAGAATAGAGCTTCGTAGAACGTTAAATTGTGATAGTTAAGAAACTATTGGATTAAAATGGTGAATTGTGAGAATGATCATAGTCCTTTTTTGAGAAACTACACCATATTAAACAGCATCTAGTTGAAAAGAGTTTTTTCTCTATCAATTACCCAAATTGATTTTGAAAAATGCGATAATCAATTCAAGATTTTGAATTGAGCAGTGATATATTAACTTGAGTTTCCCAAAGAACTCATTAATATTCATGATACTTTTCGCGTTGCGAATCTGAAGAAATGTTTATCTGATGAATCTCTTATCATCCCAATGAAAGAGTTTCCAGTGATAAACTAAATTATGTGGTATAATTTTATATTTCTAGTTATTGAATTATTGAAACCCTGAGAAAGGTAAGAATATGTTTGGAAACGCGAGGATTATACTCTTCTTTGTCCTATGACATCGTTCTTTATTTAAATCTCAGGACGAGATTTCTTTATGGGGGGAAACTATGACAATCCTCAAATTTCACATATGTATTATGTGCTATAATTATCTAAATATGAAATTTTGGCTAGAAATTTTTGCTTTTATATCTTACTTGGTAAGATGAACTGCTTCTCAAAGTCTGAACTGCCACTACAACATATTCCTATACGTTGTAAACACAATGTATATGTCAAGTCTAAGATCTAAAAGTAATCTTCTAAGTTCCGTATTGATAATAACATCTCAAATATAACTATGATGCCCTAAATTCCCTTAGAAACCCTAGAATCCCTAAAAATGAGTTGTAAACTCAAGAATGGTAAAATATAATAGAAAGTACATATGAATAAGTAACTATGGATTATAAACAAGTTATAAACTGTACTTTGAAGACATAATAATACCTAAGAATGGTAAGAACAAATTATACAAAGCTAAGTACAAGTAAATGTACATAATAGTCTAGATCATCACCTAGAAACCCTTGATAAACAATGTCTCAAGAAATATAAATACATAATATATATGTACTATTATCAAAAACAATATACTAATTAAACCTATAACCAAGATTAGCATATAAAATCCATTCTATAATTAATTAGAGTCTAATCACTTAAAACCACTTATGAAACTCAACTAAGGATCATATTCAGATTATACATTTATTTCAAGTTAAGTTACAAGTTAATAAATCATAAGGTATAATTTATCAAAGCATAGGATCTTAAGCTCTCATAATTATCTCTAGAATATGATGAACATATATAAACCCTTAAACTAAGAATGTAGAAACCCTAGAAGTCATAAACATACTATATAAGCCCTAGAATAAGCTTAAACTAGAATATAAACCCTAATTACCTAAGATAGAAAGTCATTAGGATTAATGACCTAAAAACCCTTATATTAAGAAATTTACATAGAATCACTACCTAGTCTTTTAGGACAAGTCCACAAACACCCATAGCACTTCATTAAGGTTATAAGATTATATTAAGATAATTTACAAGTGTCCTAAAGAAAAAGGTACAACATTTCAATGCATGACTTGTAAATTAGGTCAAAATCAGTATTTTCACCCTTTAGACATGTTTACTTAGAATAACTTAGTAAAACCAATGTAGGGACTTCATGAACACATAAAGGACAATGTAGGATGTATAAATTGAGTTTACATCAGTAGCTAATTGAAGGATAATCACTTTTACTAAGACTTAACCATAAATCATTAGAAACCCTAACCCGCCTAAGTTTTCTTCCCATTTTCATATCAAACCTTTGTTAAACTTCAAACCAAAGAACCAAACTTCTTAATTACAATGTATATAACCTAATTAAACCCTAATCCATCACTAATCACATTCTTAATCCCCTAGTCACCAAAATCACAAAACATAAATTACAAGCCCTAGTTTTGAAACCCGATTTTGTATTTTTTCCTCCAAAACTCATTTTAAACACTTTCCCTCACATTAAAAGTTCAAAAACCAGATATTTACATGTACCTAGATATTTTGGAGTACTAAGAAAGTAGGTGCATAAGCTAATTGTAGTTACACATCACCATTATTATCATAATCCTAACCGTGTACATTTTAGACCACAAGTTAAGATTGGAATGAACCTAGACTCTATAAACTTGCATAGACCTTAACTAGCCTTACTTAGTCAGTACTCTATCTATATTACACTTCCTAGTCAAAAAATTGGAGCCTAAGGCTTGGAAATACTATAAATAAGCGTGAATACTTCACTTTAGAACTTACACCCCGTTTTCCTTAAACCTCCTACCCATTCTCCATTTCCACTTCTATATACGTCCTAGGACATCCTATAAGACCAAAAACCAGGTCTAGAAGGAATCCATTGAAGCTCTTGAAGCTTTGTTAGCAAGTTGTGCTCATAGGAAGCCATTAGGAGCCATTTTGGAGCTACCTGGGTAATCTCTATGTTAGCTATGCTTTGATCTTGTTATAATGAATTATTAGATTTTTTATAATTCCAAAATAATTTTATAAAGATAATCTAAAATAAATTAAGTCATTTGATCATTTTAAATGAAAGTTATAAGTTAAAAATGTTTTAAAACCCTAGTTTTGTATTTTACATGAAATAATGATTTAAAATTCATTTCAAAAGCTATATTTCTGGTGAAGAAATGTTTTTATTATGGTTATAAATATTTTTTGAAACTTTTTTTTAAATTCCTATATCATTTGGTCCATTTTTGAGGTTGTTATGTAATTTTTACAAGTATAGGGACTAAAACTGTCATTTTTGAAAATATTTAACATTTTGGGCCAAAAGTGTCATTTTGTGAAATTTAAAGCTATAATAATAAATGTTGAAAAGTTTGAGACCCTAAGGTTAAATATTGAGGGTTTAAAATGCAAATACTAAAACTATATACTTTAGGGGTTAAAAGTGTAATTATACCAAAGTATAACTAAAAGGGCTATTTTTTCCAATTTTAAAACTAAAGAAGATTAATTATTAATATGAGGAAGTAATGAAGGTATCATGTTAGTAGGGATCTTTGTACAAAGATGTTCCATCTCGATATTACGTTCTAACTAAGTGGTTGGGTTTATGATTTAAAGTGCCCTCACTCCTCAAACGTTTATAGAATGACTTATGAGTATGATGGCCCGAACAATGGTGATATAATTACAACCATATATTAAATAAATAATATATAACCAATACTTAGAAATATGGAACCAAAGATTAAAGACTTGATACTATACAAAATCTGTTAATCCAGGTTTGTGTGAGATCAAGCTCTTCTTTATTAGACCAAGTTGTGGTTTGTGTGATCAAGTTGTTTATCTGTGAATGAAACATATATGATATAAGCTCAGACTCTATGGATCCCAAGTGAGTTCATAGCCTCACTAGCGCTGATTATTAAATGATTTGAAAACCCGTGAGGGGGATATATGCTAAAATCAAATACAAGTATTTTTGGTATGCTTCTCAGATATGATTATTGACACTACGTTTACTACTGCCTTTAAAAGGCCCTTTTTAATTGTGACTGTTAATCATACTAAAAGGTGAACGTTAATATTGTGAATAGTACTATTTGGGGACTGATATACCCTATCTTGGCAAGTCGCACTTTCTGGAATGCTGATGGCTCTGACCTAGGCTAAACGGATACACTTTATTTTGCTTATACAGGAGTTTGGCAGACTTCCTGCTTAAGGGAAATTTGTTGGGTTCCAGTATGTCAAGTAGCGGTGTACGAGCTAGTGCAATAATAATTTATTGTTTTATATGAGCGAATAGTAACGTAGCTCAGGAAAAGGATCTTGTATTTAAAATGATTTTAAACCTATAAATTCATTCAACCATTGTGTTGATTTTAAGCATATATCTCAGGTTTTAAAGATTTCTAGTATGGAGTAGCATGAGGATGGCATGAAGAGGCACAAGACTGAAATTATTCAAGGTTTTTAGAACCTTATATTATAAAACTCTGATTTTTCAATAATATATAAAGAAAGTTGATTTTTATCACTCTTTTGAGTTGTTTTCTATTATTATGATTTGTGTTCTATGAAGTAATACCCCAGATCTATGTTTCGCTGCGTAAAGGTAAAATAGGGGTGTTACACGCACATTCCCTCAACATTTTGTGTTGAAGCATTACATATGGCCACACACATGCTAAACATCCTCCCCTCCACCGATATTCAAAATGAAATATCGTGTACCAAATTATTCCATAAACAACCTGACTACTCTCATTTACGTGTTTTTGGATGTCTTTGTTCCCCACACCTTTACCCTCTACACAAGCTTGCACCTCGTGCCACTCCATTCATTCTTTTGGGATATCTCGCTTATCACCACGGTTATCGATGCCTAGACCTTTCCACCAATAAAATCATCCTTCTCGCCATGTAACGTTTGATGAACTTCAGTTTTTATATGCCTCCATCTCATCCCATAATCCACCGTCATATACCTTTCTATACCCTTAACTATCGCTTATTAATCAATATGATATCTTTAACAAGAACCCAAGCACAATGACACAAGACACCCCTTCAGCTCAACAAGAACCGATTTCTCCTATTACAAACCAACACGAACCCGCATCGCCAACACCCCTTTTGGCTGAATCCACTTCGACTCCCACTACCGGTCAAACGACCCAATATGGCCAAATTACACTTCCGCACCAACCCACTACTCAAATGACCCAATCTACTTTTATCCCCACACCAACCTACTCGAACTCATTTCATGGCCACACGCGCGCAAGTTGGCAGTGTCAAACCCAATCCTCGTTTTCACGGTCATACCTTTCACATTTCTCCTCTCCCCAAATCTCATGTTATTGCTTTGTCAGATTCTAACTGGCGAGATGCTATGTACGATGAATATAATGCATTAATTATAAATAGTACTTGAATTCTTGTTCCAAAACCACCTAATGCTACTGTGGTTCGGTGAATGTGGTTGTTTCGGCATAAATATCATGTCGATGGTTCTTTGAGCAAGTAAAGTCTCGTCTTGTTGCTAATGGACGTAGCCAACAATATGGTGTTGATTGTGATGATACATTTAGCCCAGTTGTTAAGCCAACCACTATTCGCATTGTTCTTAGTCTTGCATTATCTCTGAATTGGCCTATTCACCAGCTTGATGTTAAGAATGCATTTCCTAGTGGGGATCTTTCTAAGATTGTTTATATGTACCAGCCACCTGGGTTTGTGGATCTTAGATTTCCACATCATGTCTGTCGATTACAACTATTGTTGTATGGTTTGAAACAGGCTCCTCATGTTTGGTTTCAACGGTTTGTAGGATATGCACTTCGAGTTGGGTTTTCTTCGACTAGATGTGACTCGTCATTATTTATATATTAGCATGGTTCTAAGGTTGCATATTTATTGATATACGTTGATGATATTATTCTGACAGCTTCATCTAAAGAATTACTGTAGCGTATTATCTCTCATCTTCATAAGAAGTTTGATATGACTGATTTGGGGGCTCTTAATTATTTTTGGGGTATTTCGGTTACTCGTGACTCTACATGCATGTTTCTTTCTCAAAAGAAGTAGGCAATGGAGCATCTTGATCGGGCACATATGGCTTCTTGCAATCCTACTTGGACTCCGGTTGATACAAAATCTAAGCTTGGTGTTGATGGGGATCATGTATCTGATCCTACATTATATCGTAGTCTTCCTGGTGGTTTACAATATCTAAAATATACACGTACCGGCCTGATATCTCTTATGTTGTACAACAGGTTTGTCTCTATATGCATAATCCTCGAGAGCCCTATTTTTCGGCTCTTAAGCGTATTTTGCAATATGTTCGTGGTACGTTAACTTTGGGCTTCAACTATATGCATCATCCACATAGTTCTCTTGTGTCTTATACTGATGCAGATTGGGAGGGGTGTCCTACTACTAGGTGGTCTACTTCAGGTTACTGTGTCTTCTTCGGGGATAATCTACTCTCATGGTCATCCAAACGGTAACACACTCTTTAGATCAAGTGTTGAGGCCGAGTATCGAGGCATTGCTAATGTAGTTGTTGAAACTGCATGGCTCGTTAATCTTCTTCGTGAATTTCATATGCCACTATTATCTGCTACTCTTGTTTATTGTGGCAATGTCAGTGCTATTTATTTAACCCTCTATCCTGTCCAGCAACAACGGACCAAACACATTGAGATTGACATACATTTTTTCATGATATGGTTGCTCGTGGCCATGTTCGTGTTCTTCATGTGCCATCTTGTTACTAATATGTTGATATATTCACCAAAGGGTTGACATCTGCTATATTTGAAGAATTTCGTTACAGTTTGAGCGTTCGGTCTTCTCCCGCTCTAACTGCTGGGGAGTGTTAGACATTACTTTGTTAGTGATTATGGGCTTTGTTAAGCTTAGCCCACCTATGTATAGACTAGAATAATCTTACAATGATTATATATTGTAATATTCATTGAATGAATAAAGACATCTAATTATATTCCCAATAAACACTTGCTATCAGGCATGATTATCTTGTTTCTATATATCATCCTTCTTGTGCCAAACATTTCGGTTGCATTTGGTTTGGTGAGCTTTGGTATCGTTGATAACATAATAGTTTGGTTCCATAGGGTGGGTTTGAGTATCAGTCTCCACCAACTCATTTTCTTATAACAGACTGAAAAACTGATCCACGTCTACAAAATATCATTACAAAATTTTTACAACATTTACTAACTAAATTAAATGTGAAAAAAAAAGTGATTGGGGTCACTAAAAATATGCTTTTATCAAAATATTAATGAATACTACTTATGATCGAGAAAACAGTTGCTTAGAGCATGAGCAATGGGAAAAATCTTTCAAAGACTTTTAAAGGTTGTGTCAAGTCTTTTGGAGTGTTTTTACATTGCAAGTATAAAGCTTTTTACAAAGACTTGGTAAACACCAAGTTTTTTATACAAGTCATAGTCATTCGATGTATGTGATAATAGTGGCATTAAATGCATCAAGTTAGACTTGATGCACTTAATGTCACTATTTGTGTCAAACACTTTGTAGATTAAAAGTGTTTTCCAAAAAGTTATTTATCAAGTAATTGACTCAATGGTTAAAATAACATCAATAGCTTTTTTAAATAGAAAAAAGTCTTTTGAAAAGCATACTATTGTAAATGCTCAATGCTCAAAGTCTTTACTGACTTGAATCAATTAATGTGTTTCATGTTTAATGACCAAAGCTTTTCCAAATAATTTGTAGTTTGTCAAGTCTTATATAAAAACTTTTTAAAAAGCCTAATATGCTAAAAAATTTCTTTAAACATTTAGTCAAATAGTAAGAAGTTTTTGATTAGTTTATACATGGTGGATGTTCTTAATAGTATAAGTTTTTCAACTAAATATTATGAATTGAATAATTCTCTTTTGTATACACGTGATACTGTAGTAAAAAAAATAGTCACAAAACCATTTTCAAGTCAACCTTCATCTCCGAGTGTAACTATGGTGTTCATGAGTTCATCTATTATCGGGTTTTTTTTCCGTTCACTTGGGTTTCGGTTTTCGGTTGTTCCTCAAACTTGAACACCGTAAGTTTAACAAGAGTTGCCCTCACAAGTTGGTCCAGATTTAAGAAGTTTTGGTCTAAATTTCAGAGCCCAATCAAAACTTCAAAAACTTAGGATGAGTCGGGCTTTAAGAGTTCAAGATCATAAAGTAATGGGCTGGTTCTACTATTTTAATTTATCAACTTGATAGGAGCATTTACAATGCAATTAGATTTTAATAACTTTTAACATTAAATACTATTAATGTAAACTCACATTTATGCATGCAACTTTGTGAAATGAGTACGCATCAAGTCTTTTTTAAAAAAATTAAGAAATCATTTTTGCAATAAAAAAAAACTCATATAAAAGACTTATAAATAATAAAAAGCTATTGGTTGTTTTTGCATTGCATATTTTAAGGATGTGAAAAAATAATAATAGTGTGAAAAATTAGGCTCACATGTCAACATTATAAAATAAAAAACGCTTATTTATTTAAACTATTTGCTTACTAATAAAATAAATAAATATTTAAGTCATTATTAGTATAATTTTTTCTTACTAAAACAAAATAAATATAAAAATAAGAAAAATAAACTCACAAATTTTGCTTACTCATTTACATACTAAAAAAAAAATCATTAAAAGTTTTATATTTTTTTTTACTCTTTTTTTTTATTTTTTTTTACTTTTTAGACTTTTAGTGATTCTTTTTATTATTTACCTTTTTTTTACTATGAGTTGAAAAAAAAAAATTAATTTTTTTAAATAAAAATTGATAGAAAATATTTTAATATTACTTTACTTTTTTTATATTTAATTTAATAAGCAAACGTTATACATTTTGTAATGCAAATGTCTCAACTCCCAATTTGCAAATCATGATTCAATTTCTTATAAAAAAGCTTTTAGTATAGAGCTTTTACGTAGCTTTTGCTTCGATTGTATTGATATTTTGTTTACACGATGGAATAGCCCCACTTCGCCCAATTCACACAAAGAATGTGGCATATCATCATAACTGGAAAGACTTTTGAACAACTTTATCAAGAGACGTAATACATTAATCATGACTTTGTGTATATGATTCTAAAATTCTTTTATTCGAATATGTGATTAGCAAATATAGTAATAAGCTGGTATACTTTGTGTTTCGTCTCCGCAAAATTCTCAGAGGGATTGTATAGCTGTATGGTATTCATGTGATACATTCGAAACCACTAGTTGTTGTTGGTTCAAGTCATGCCTAAAACATGGGTGGACTCGATCAAAGCTTGAAATGCTCTAATAACTCTCAATCTCATAGTCCCATACGTACTTTTATAAGAATCGAATAATTTCATTAGGTTAATTCAATACCGACCTTTAGGTGTAGAAATACGTAGAGTCCTGTATGGACTGTTTCTTTCATATGCGCGTCAATATCAGATAGTGTTATGGCGCCTACTTGATTCGCATAATCCCGTGCTTGGTGGTGTTGAATCGAGCCAAAAGCCAGCACGCAATGCCGAGGTTGATAATTGTGTATGTCATTTGCCTTTTTTAGCTGCACAAAAACTTATGGCAGGGTTTTTGGACTACTAGCGTCACACTTTGCATCAAGAAAATGTGCTATAAGAAAATTCATTGTCATTTTCACGTAATATATAAGTAGATTTTATTTAATTTGAATCATACGGGAAGGCCTCTTGTACTACGCACCTAGTGTAGATTGCGTTATCTAATTTTAAATCGAAAAATGTTCACGGGCTAAAAGTAAGTATGCAATAATTGAGTAATGTGTAAAGAAAATATATTGGACGAGTATCAGATTCGTATATATAAATTGATATGTGTAATTGATATATTATCATTATCAATCACATACATAAACATAAGGGAATATGACATTCTAGGTACGTGATGCGTTACAACTGTTAGTTTTCAAAAGAAGAGATCCACAACATCTTATTATTTATCAAAATCTTAATGAACAATTTAAATTTATTAGATCTTACGGTGATCTAATGATCATGATAATCCAATCTCCCACTTAATTCTTATATTTTTCACACACGCAAAAAACACAAAAAAATAAATAAATAAAAAAGAATAGATAGGGTGTTTTCCACCACCACAAGAACCCATCTTCGGCGACCAACACAATAATCCTAACCGTTTTCCGACGACCACCGCAACAATCCCATCGTTTTCCAGCGACCACAACAACAAACTCACGTTTTTCCGGCGGCCTCCATAACAAACCACCATCTTCCGTACATATGGATACTAATGCCATAAATGAAGTTGATGTTGATGCCGATGTCGATGTTATTGAAGATGCAGTTGTAACTGTTTGTAATACAGGTAATAATATAGGTAAAGCACATGTTATTATATTTGATGCACACCATGTGTTTGATGAAATGACACGATGATGATCACATGTGATTTAGCAAGTTCTAATTTATGAATGAGCATTTTTATTGAAGTCTGGTCGATTTTTTTATTTGATAAGCTGATTACAGAAATGAGATTTATGATTACAGAACCGGGACTATGACTCGAATATGAGTCGCTATGACTCATGTATGAGTCACGGTGACTTATATATGAGTCACTATGACTCATATATGAGTCATGATGACTCATGTATGAAATTGTATATTTGTAAGTCTTTTTTGTAATACGGGTAATAATATAGCCTCTTTTGTAACAAAATCACGGTGACTCATATATGAGTCACTATGAAACATATATGATTCATGCTCAGTTATTAACTTGTTTTGTGTTTATGCTTTATTATAAGGTTCTTGTAATCCTGAAGATGGGTAGGTTGAGTGTACACGTAGGCATTTTATGCGTTATGGATTTCTTTGTCGCCACATATTCTATGTTTTGAAGAACCATGATATTGAAGTTATTCCGAAGAAGTACGTTTTAAGACGCTGGAGAAGCTTTTTGATACATCTTTCATTAAGAAGAAAAACAAATAGATATGGAGAGAAAAAAACGAAGTAATTGAGAGAATAACAAATCATAAATGAAAAAGAAGCCCAAAAAACAGGACAATCTAATACAATAGCTACTTGAATATTTTTGCATTTTCTTTTTTATTATGTTAAGATTTAATTTTCTTTTTTTGTTATGATGTCGAACTGTTGAAAACATGTGTTGAATATCTGATTTGTTATTCTGTTATGATGTTTGATAATTTTGAAAAGATATCATAAGAATATTCTGTAAAAATGACTAGTGACTCATATATGAGTCATTATGAATCAAATATGATTTATGGGCATATATGATTCATGGTGAAACATGTATGTTTCATAGTGACTCATATATGAGTTATGCTGAAACATATATGTTTCATAGTAACTAAGCATATATGTTTTCTAGATCATATTTAACACATAACATAAGCAGTAAATACGTAAAACAAAATTGTATTGCATAAATAAAGAAGCATGTAAAAACACATTTCATACAATGAAAAGAAACCATCAAATAATTATGTTCCGACTACAATCAATTCGAAATAACTTAGCATTCACAAAAGACCACATAACTACAACAATCATCAGTTTTACCATCCAACTACAATTCACCAAGAATACAATTCACGAGACTCCTCATCATCAGAATCACTAGACCCCTTCCACACCTCATCATCACCAGACCCATCCTCCTTATTATCACCCTCATCAGACTCCTCCACCTCACAATGGGAGGCGGATAAGGGTTGGTTTTATAAGAGTTGGTGGCCTTTTTAGGAACTGCAAACAAAACAAAATTAGTAAAGTATTACAAGTTTCAATACAAAATCTATATGTTTCAGTTTCATATATGAGTCATTATAAAGAGGTTATATTATTACCCGTATTACAAAAAAGACTTACATATGTACAGTTTTATATATAAATCATCATTACTCATATACGAGTCACCATGACTCATATATGAGTCATAGAGACTCATATACGAGTCATAGTCCCAGTTCTGTAATCATAAGTCCAACTTCTATAATCATCTTATCAACTAATAAAATCGACCATACTTCAATAAAAATGCTCATTCATAAATTAGACTTTGTTAAATCACATGTGATTATCATTGTGTCATTTCATCAAACACATAGTGTGCATCAACAATCATAACATGTGTTTTACCTAGAGTAGGGTTCAAGCCAAACCATTCGAAGCAGCAAGTTCGTGACGGATATCCATGGTGGTTAATTCGAAGCAGCAAGTTCAAGCCAAGCGATTCGAAGTAAATAATTAAACTTAGGGTTCAATAACCGGATTAGATAATTAGGGTTAGGGTTAATTGAATGTTACTGATCGGAATCTATGGTGGTTAATTGAAGGTTATTGATCGGAATATACGCTTGATAATTGATCGGAATCAATGGCGGTTACTGTGTGTGTGAGTGTGTGTGAGGGAGGGGGGGATAGAAATGAATAACGGTTGGAGTAAATTAGGGGGTTTGTTTATTATTATTTAATTTGGGCCGCTGAATCATAATGGATTGAATGGTGTTGATGAGTCCATCAAAACTTTGACAAAAATATGAACTTTAATGAACTTTTGGCTAGTTTTCAAATAAGTTTTTATATCTGATTTGTTCAGTCAAATATTCGAATTTGACAAACAAGTATGTCTCTTAAATCATGTGTGTTAATCAAGTACACTTTATTCAAAAAAAGAAATCAAGTACACTTCAAAATTAAAATCAAAATGAAGATAAAATTTTAAATGAGAAGTAAATATGTACTCTTTTTGTCTTATAAATATAGTTTATTTTTTATTTTTATCATTTTTTTTAACTTTGGTTTTAACTATTATTTTTTATGTTATATAAATTTTGATGCAAAAATAAATAAATAGATTGAGGTTTGAATGTATTTTAATTGATATAATTTATCAAATGTTGTATAACATAAACATATATTAAAAATCAAAGTTGCAAAATAAATACGCAAAAGTAAACAGTATATTATAATTATAGCACGGGTATATATTAGATATCGTGTAATCATATCAATATTGCACCCAACCAATCAGTATTTTCATGTTTATTACTCAAATATTCAATACAATACGCACTAATCCTCAAACAAGTGTTAGTAATACAAAGCAAAGATTGTTTGGTTCTCAGTACTGTTAGAAGATAAACAAGTTGGGCTTACCCTTATCCTTTAAGTGTTTAGGTCGAAAAATTCGACAAAGTATTATGGCACAACAAAATACAATTCGAATTAAAGTTACTCATGTATATCCTAGTGAAAGTGGTAAACAGTTGGCAAAACTATTCACAAAAAGGTATGCTTTAACTATATTCAGTAATTATTGTTAGTTAACCTTTTTTAGTCTTATAAGAAGGAAAGGTACGATGACGAGTGTGCTCGTTGAATTATAGGTGACACACTCGTCGGTCTTCGACATCCATTGCTATCACACCAAGTGTTGGGAATAAAATGTAGCCAGTACAACTGGACGCTGACAAGAGCAATCGGGACGTTGATAAGAAGAAAACAAGCGTTGACAGAACAAGCATTGACAGGAAGATGTCAAGCGTTGATAAGATGAAGTCAAGCACTGATAGAAGACTTAGTCTACACGTATTATGTTTCTAGTTTGTTTCTAGTAAAGATATGATTAACAATATATTTTCTATGTTTATCTTTACCTAAAATAGTTGATACGTAGACTCTTGTACAAGGTTCCTTATGTCTATAAAAGGAGGCCTTTAGGTTTTGTTTCAATATAAGTTTTCATACGTTTAACACTTTCATTGTGCGCAAGTTTGTTCTAATCAATCAAGTGAAAGTTTGGTTTACATTGTTTATGTGTTCTTGTTTGAGTATTAATTCTGCATAATACTTAAATTGTTTTATACACAACAAAGTTTCTCTACGTGTTTAACTTGATTTAATCTCGTTTACACAAGCTAAATCGATCTAAGTTTGGGATCAACAAGTGGTATCAGAGCTTGTTGAGAAACTTTGATCTAAAGAACACAAGAACCCTAAATCGCCAAAAACCCTAATTTTCATGAAACCCTAAAAACATCATGTCTACCCCAGAAGTAAACTCCTCCTCCTCCTCAACCCGCAACATCAAGATTCCCATGCTAGACCCAGGAAATTTTGAGCTGTGGAAGTTTAACTTTGAACAGTATCTACAAATCCATGACTACACCCTATGGGAAATTATTGAATATGGAAACACATTCAATAAAGCTCAAAAGATTGCAGCTGCCATCTTACAAAGAACAAATGTTCAAGGATTTACTGAAGAGGATCGAAAAGAAAAACCTGAAGAAGGTAGAGCTGTCTCAACTGAGGACATAGCAAAGAGAAGGAATGATATGAAAACCCTAAGCATTCTCAAACTCTCTTTGGGACAAGAAAATCAGCACAAATATAGAAGCTATGAGTCTGCAAAAGATCTTTGGTGGTAATGCTGATACTGTACAAGAGAAAAAGAAGCAACTCTTGCATGAGTATGCTGTTTTTAAAGCTCAACCCAGTGAGAAGCTAAGTGGAGTGAGAATCAAACTTCTTGACATTATAAGCAAGTTGTCCTTCATGGGAACAGTGCTTTGTGATGTTGATATTATCACCACTTTTCTTAAAAGTCTTGGTGATGCATGGAAGATTGAAGCAAGGTCTATAATTGCTAATAACACTCACAAAATTTCTTCTTTTGATGATGTTTACAATAAACTGAGGCTGGTAGAGAATGAAACTCTTTTGGATCATGGAAGCAAGTCTACCAATGGAAATATGGCCTTCTTCTCATATAGTGAAGGTCAATTTGATCAAAAGGAGTCATACATGCACCCCGTTACTGGATCAACTTGTGTCAACGTTGGATCAAGCCTTGTCAACGCCTCACATTCAGACGCTGACACATACAAAGTTGACTCACCAAGAGTTAAGCCTACTGATATTGATCTAGATATTGTTTGTGCATACATTTCTTTATTGCCAAATGGTTCATTGATTACATATGAGGACCTTGAGCAAATTAGTGATGAGCATTTGGAGGAGATGGACATAAAGTGGAATATGGCTCTTGCAAGTATGAGAGCAAACAGATGGAATCGAAGATTCAAGAAGAAGATGACTTTTAATGCTAAGGACACTTCTGGATTTGATAAATCCAAGGTTGAGTGTTACAATTGTCATCGTATGGGACACTTTATGAGAGAATGCAGATCTCCAGGAAGATCTGATGCTGGAAAACCCTCAAGCCAAATCATTAAGGCTCAGGATTCCAAAGCCATGGTTGCAATGTAAGAAATTGATGGTGTTGGATGGGATTAGAGCTACTTGGCTAAGGATGAGGAAAAGAAACAAAGCTTTGGTTGCAGAAAAGGAAGAAGAAGAGCATGTTCACTATGCTCTCATGGCACACTCCTCATCTTCATCAGACAATGAGGTATATGATGATGCATTTTGTAGTAAGGGTTGTCGTCTAAACACTAAAAAAATTAACAAAGAAGTTTTAAAACTGTCAACAGATGTGGTTAATGAAAGATGAAAGTTATCTAACTATCAACTTGCTCTTACTCAAACTGAAAAAACTGTAGCTGAGTACAAGAAAATGGAGCTTGACCTAAAAGATCAAATCAATATTTTAAATCATGATTTAAATGCTAGTATTGAGATTAGAAACATCATGGAGAGAGTCAATGCTACTTTACAGGCTAAGTTAGATGAGGCTATCAAAAATAAGGATAATGTAGATCTTAAAATTCAGAGATTTGATAAAGCCTCACGAACCCTAGAAAAATGTGTTAGTGAACAAAGGGATTCTAGGGATATGACTAGGATTGGGATGAAAGAGTATGTTGGTGTTCCACCACCTGCTGGGAACTTCTATGGTGTCCAAAGAAAGGACTTGTCTTAGACTGGTTTACCAGAACTCCAAGAAGAGGAATTTATTCCTCCACCAAGAGTTCTTACCCCAGTAGAGGAATACAGGCTGAAGTTGACTAATTTGGACCAATGGAAGAAAGCCAACCCTACCTTGTTTGTTAAGGGTGGCATGCTTAGTGATAGCCCAAATGAGTCTACACCCATCAAAGTGACAAACCCAACCACTGGCAAGACTGTTGACCTTGGCTTAAACGTTGATAGAAAACCTAGTATTAAATATGCAGAAATGTATAGAAAACCTAGGTCACCAAAAAGCCAAATTAGTGATAATGGAACAGGTTTCTTTTCTTCTAGACCTAGAGTTAAGTCTAGAAAAGCCTGTTATACTTGTGGAAGTTTTTCACATTTAGCCTATAAGTGTGTTAATGCTTCAAAGGTCAACGCTGACAAAAAGTCAAACACTGTCAAACCCAAATCTTTTGTCCAGCAAAGTCCACAAGTTGTTAGACCAGCCTCATTTTTTACTAAAGGGTCTAATACTTATGGACAAAGACCTTTTCAGAAGACCAATACATGGTCTAATAAACAATGGGTTCCTGTAGCAAACTCTAGGTTCAACGTTGATAAGGGTAATTTCAGCGTTGACAAGACCAAATTGAACGCTGAGAAAAACGTTGCCAGACCAAATAATGGTAAATATTTGCAACCAAAGGGAAAGGGGTCTAAAGCTTCTTCTAGCTTGACATGGAGACCTAAGCAAGATCAAAACCCTAATTCAGAGGGGATTTCTATGACCTGTAACAGATTTCATTATATTTTAAAGGTCATAACAAAACCAATTGGGATTAACTGGGTGTTTAATCCAAAAAGGGATGAACAATGGGTTGTCATAAGGACTAAGTCTGTTCTTGTTGAACAACTAAATGAATCGAAGTCTGCTCAGGCTTGGGTTCCCAAAGAAAACTAATTTGTTTTCTTTATGTGCAGGGCATTCAAAAGCAGGTTAATGATTATGGCTATTGGGATAGTGGATGCTCTAGGCACATGACTAGGAAGGAAGATTATCTCACAAACTTCACTCCCATTAAGGATGGTGACAAAGTTTACTTTAGAGGCGGATATGGAACTATCACAGGCAAAGGAACTCTTCTCACCAACAATTTGCGTTTTGAAAACGTGTTTGTGGTAAAAGAACTTGACTATAATCTGTTTAGTGTATCACAAGTTTGTGATAACAAAAATAAGGTTCTTTTTATTGATACTTAATGCTTGGTGTTGAGCAAAGATTTTAAAATACCAGATGAGAAATTCATTGAGTATAGAACACCTAGGCATAAGGACATTTATAATGTGAATCTTAATGGAATTAGGATGAATAATAATTTGTCATGTCTATATGCTAAGGCTTCAGTTGATGAGAGTAATCTTTGGCACAGGAGATTAGGGAACATTAATTTTAAAAATATAAACAGACTTGTGAGACATGGTTTAGTTGATGGTTTGCCTGAAAAGACTTTCCACAATGACCACTCTTGTGTTGCATGCCTTAAAGGCAAGCAACACAAGGTCTCATTTAAGTCTAAACCAGTGCACTCTAGTTCTAAACCACTTTACTTGCTGCATATGGACTTGTTTGGTCCAACTAATATAGAAAGCTTAAATGGTAAATCTTACTGTTTTGTCATCAATGATGATTTTTCTAGGTTTACTTGGACTTTCTTTTTAGCTTTGAAAAGTGACACTGCTGATACTTTGATTAAACTTATTACCCAGATAGAAAAGAAGTCTGGTAATGAGGTTAAGATACTTAGAAGTGACAATGGTGGTGAGTTTAGAAATAAGTTTTTGGATGATTTTTGTGCCAATAAATGGATTACTAGACAGTTTAGTGTAGCTAGAACCCCACAGCAAAATGGGGTTGTTGAGAGAAAGAATAGAACCCTCATAGAAGCATCCAGGACTATGTTGGCTGATGCTCACTTTCCCATTGCTTTTTGGGCTGAGGCTGTGAATACAGCTTGTTATGTTCAGAATAGGGCATTAGTCAACAAGATTCACAACAAAACACCTTATGAGTTACTTTGGGGAAGGATACCTAATACTGGTTTTCTTAAACCTTTTGGATGTCATGTAGTTGTGTTGGATACTAGTGATGCCTTAGGTAAGTTTAGTGCTAAAGGTGATGAAGGTTAGTTCATGGGTTATTAATAAGTGTGAAAACACTTATCCTTTTACCACTTATTTCCAATAATAACAAGACCAAAACGTGTGATTTATGTCGTAAAGGTCGGAATTATGCGTGGTTTGTGTTTTTATTGTGTTTTAGGACCAAAATATGAAAAAGGAAGAAAACACGGGCTTTCACGGGCTTTTATCGAAGAAAACGGGAAAAGACGAAGTCAAAAGATCAAGAGTGCAAAAAGAACGGAAGTCCAAGGCCTATTCTGAAGATTTATCGAAGAAAAAGACTAAAGACGGAAGTTTAACGAAGTCGAAGAACTTAAAGCCTAATAGAAGAAGAAAATTAAAAGACAAGTTCAAATCCCGAGACGACAAAGACAAAGAATTAAAGTCGAGTCGAGAAAACGTGAAGAAAGCAAGAAAGAAGAAAGCACCACACATGCCTTCCACTTCCCTATAAATACCCTCCTAATCACATTAGGAGGGGAGTTAGCTAGTTTTTATTTCTTTAGTTTCTTTCTAGTTTTTAGAGAGAGAAAGTCTTAAACTTTCTCTCACTAGTTCATCTTTTTCTTTTGATCTTTCAAGATTAAATACTTTTGTATTGCTTATTTCATTAATCAAAGTTCTATTTTAAGCTTTTGATCCTTATTCTCATTCTACACTTCTTGATTCATTTACCTTTGATCCGATTTACATTCTTCATGCTTATGATTTGATGTTTTCGTGATTAAAGGATTGCTCTTTTTAGTTTTACGCACAAGCTCCTTCGTCTAAACCATAAGCTCGTAATGCTTATTGGCTTATGCGATTCTTAGCTTATTGAGTTTCGGATTTCTTCAAGGTTTTTAATGGTTTAAAGTTCATTTCATAAAGTTCTTAATTTTAAGTTTTGAAAAGTCATCGAATTTGTTTTTTTGGGATCGTTTAAGATTCGTTTAAGATTGCTTATTGCATTTGCTTTTCGAGATTCACTCTTGCCACGAATTTCGGAATCAGTTACATCCCATCGCAATCTTAGGGTTTTGACACACATTCCGACGGTTACTCCACATTGCGATAGCTTTGGTTTTTGATCGCAATAACCCATTAGGGTTTTACTTTGCGATCGGTTGGTTAATCCCCTTATTCCGATCTGGGTTGCGATCGCACATTGCGATCGCATATTCCGACGGGTCTTAAGGACTTGGTTAAGACGAAGTGCTGCCCGTTTTTCGATAGAGTCATTGCGACAACAGCATTCCGATAGATGCATATTGCGACAGGAGTGCTTTTTAAGTATTCCGATCTGAACTTAATTATTCCGATGGATAATGTTAGTAATATTCCGATGGTTACTATTTTGGTGTATTCCGATGGACTTGAGTTGTTTTATTACGATTGATTAAGTTGTTAAGTTTTTATTAGTTTTTCAAAGCTTTAAGTTTTAAGAATTTTTATAAATTAACTTTAAGTTTAATTTTGTCAAAGCTTTAATTTACTCAACGACACTTTAATTACTTGCTAATAGTTTAAAATTAGATAAACAAACCAAACCATTCTCTTGATTCACCAAAAGACGATTGAGTCGCACTTAAGACCGGTTTTCAATTCGAAAAGATTCGGAACTATAACGAACTTGAACTTTGATAATTTGGTTGCAAAAACCGAGTATTAAATGGCGCCGCTTCCGGCTCTTTTCGTTAAGATAAACGGTTTCTAGTGAGAGACGCATTGAATTTTGGGATCCGTTCTTTGAACGTTATTTTCATTGCTAAAAACTTTTCAAAAATCCAAAAAAATATAAAACTCTTCAAAAATACAAAAATACAAAAACATAAAAAAAAAAAAAAAAAAAAAAAAAAAAAAAACCTATAAAAACCAAAAATATTATATAGATATTCTCTTTGTGTATATTTTTCTTCTGCAGGTGCATGCGTACTAGATCTACGAACTATTCTGAGCCCAAGAATCGTGAAGATTTAGATATGGCTGGTGTTAATAACAACAATAATCACCCACCTCAAAACAATTTGAATAACAACAACAACAACAACAACAACAATGTCCTTCAACCTGATTTACGAACCATGGAGGAATTGTGCCAACCCACCATGAATGGACGCGGAGGCCCGATTGCGCCAATGCACGTCACGGCTCAGGAGTTTTCGTTGAAGCATCATATGATACAACAAGTGCAAACGAACCCATTTCGTGGAATTCCGGATGATGATGCCAACAAACACCTCGACAAATTCATTACCATTACCCAAAGCATGAAGTGCCCCGGTGTTTCTATGGATGACCTTCGCCTTCAACTTTTTCCACACTCGCTTTCTCACCACGCCGAAAAATGGTTTGACCGTCTTCCTAAGAATTCTATTCATACGTGGAACGACATGACTCAACGCTTTTTATCGCGCTACTTTCCCCCATCCATGGTCACTAGCCTTCGTAACCAAATCAGTGGATTTATGCAAGAGAATGATGAATCGCTTTTCGATGCTTGGGAACGTTACAATGATTTGATCGACCGCTGTCCTAATCACAATATGCTCCCCGTCACTCTAATTGACACCTTTTACAATGGTCTCACTTTTCGTGATCGTGACACGATCAATGCCGCCGCCGGTGGTACTTTTATGAAAAGGAGACCGGAGGAGTGTCGAGAGTTGATTGAAAACATGACTACTCACCACAAGAATTGGGATTCTTCCGCATCCTCAAGATCTAATCAGAGAGTCAATGTTTCATCTACTTCTACCACCACCAACTCATCTGTTTTGGAACGTGCTCTTCTTGATATCAACAAAAGTCTCCAAATTTTGACTTTTAACCAAACTCAACAAGCTAAAGCCATTGCTCTTTCATGTGACACATGTGGTGGTCCTCATTCCTACAATGAGTGTCCTTCTACTCACGGCAATTATTCTGAAGACGTTAACGCAGCATATGGTACTTATTCCACGGGAGGCTATCAAGCTCGCCCTCAAGGCGACCGTAACTTGCTAAGTTATCGCTCCAACAATTATCTTGCTCCTCCTGGTTTCCCTCCTGCAAACCAAAACCAACAACAAAGCTACAACCGAAACAACCAATCCCAACCTCGTGCTCAAAATCAATATCAATCCCAAAGAAACCCATACCCAACTCAAGGAAATTCTCAAGCTCCACCTCTCAATCAACCGATGGCCGTAAACCAAGACGTCGAGACGTTCATGAAGACTAATCGTGAGATGGTGACGAATCTTCAGAGTCAATTTGTCAACTTGAAGAATGACATGGTGAAACAAGGGAGCGATATTCGAGCCGAGCTAAGGAACGACATGGCCAAACACAGCAATGATATTAATGCCAACATGCAAAACTCTTTCAACAATCAAGCTCTTCACCTTCGTGATATGATTGGTTCGCTCATCCAAAGTAATCAATCCTCTTCTTCGGGTACTCTTCCGAGTAATACCGTTGCGAATCCAAGAGGGGAGATGAAAGCAATCACCACTCGTAGTGGAAAAGGTTATATGGAACCCGAGCTTCCTACACCTCCACCCGTGATTGTGAACAAGGAAAAAGAGCAACTTTCTTCACCTCCTTCACCTTCTATCCCCATTTCCCCACCACCCGTGGTTGTGAGTGATCCTATTCCCTTAAAGCCTTCTTCTTCATCCAATATACCTTATCCTTCAAGGTTGAGGAAAGAGAAGCAAAAGAGCAAGGATGATATTCAGGTTTCGAACTTCCTTAAAATGTTCAAACAACTGAATTTTAACATCTCCTTTGCCGAGGCTCTCGCTCACATGCCCAAATACGCTAAGATGTTTAAAGATCTTCTAAGTGATAAGAAAAACTCCTTGACATTGCTCAGACCCACCTTAATGAGAATTGCTCCGCCGTGCTCTTAAGGAAATTGCCCACCAAACTTGGTGATCCGGGTCGCTTCTTGATTCCTTGCAACTTCCCGGGAGTAGAGAATTGCATGGCCCTAGCCGATCTAGGTGCCAGTATAAACTTAATGCCTTTAAGTGTTTGGAAGCAATTATCTCTCCCCGAGCTTGTCCCCACCAAAATGACTTTGGAATTAGCCAACCGTACGGTTGCTTATCCAGTGGGGATAGCCGAAGATGTCTTTGTTGGCGTCGACAAATTCACCTTTCCGGCGGATTTTGTTGTCGTTGACTACGAGATGGATCCCCGTGTTCCATTAATCATTGGACGTCCATTTCTGAGGACCGGTCGCACTCTCATTGATGTAGCCGCAGGCGAAATCATCATGAGAGTTGGTGACGATCAAATTGTCTTCAACATGGGTAAGATTTCTAAGCAACCTTATTCGTATGAGAGTGTTAATGCTATTGATGTTCTCGATGAGGCTTGTGAAGAACATTTTCATGATGCTTGCAAAAGTACTCATTCTCTACCCAATGTTGAGACCGTTGCCTCAATTGCTCCAGCATTGACTCCTTTCGGAGAAAGTGACTTGGATGACTTCGAAGCTAGCTTGGGTCCTCTCGATATTAAGTATGATAATTTGTCCACAAATTGGGATGAAGACATTAGTACTATTGAGAGACTTCTCAATGAGGACCCGTTCTCTCCTCCTGCTCCTAAAGAGGTGACTAATGATGCTCCATCGTTAGTTTCACCATCTATTGAGGATCCTCCTACTCTTGAGCTTAAGGACTTACCGCCTCATCTTGAGTACGTTTTTCTGGAAGACAACGAGAAGCTACCGGTCATCATCGCAAAGGATCTGAAAGAAGACGAAAAAGCCCGACTTGTCGCTGTGTTGAAGAAGCATAAACGCGCTATCGCATGGAAAATCTCTGACATCCGTGGAATTGATCCTCACTTTTCCACACATAAAATTCTCATGGAGGACGACTTTAAGCCCACAATTCAAAGTCAACGAAGGGTGAATCCTAAAATCCATGAAGTCATCAAAAAAGAGGTTATCAAACTTCTTGATGCGGGTATGATTTACCCTATTTCGGATTCACCGTGGGTTAGTCCAGTCCATTGTGTGCCCAAGAAAGGCGGAATCACCGTTGTGCCCAATGCAAACAACGAGTTAATTCCTACCCGTCTCGTTACTGGGTGGAGAGTTTGTATAGACTATCGCAAACTCAATGATGCCACGAGAAAGGATCATTTCCCTCTACCTTTTATGGACCAAATGCTTGAACGTTTAGCGGGTAATGAATATTACTGCTTTCTGGATGGTTTCTCGGGTTATTTTCAAATACCCATCGATCCCCAAGATCAAGAGAAGACAACATTCACTTGTCCCTATGGCACCTTTGCTTATAAACGAATGCCTTTTGGCTTATGCAATGCCCCCGGGACTTTCCAAAGGTGCATGTTAGCTATCTTCCATGACATGGTTGAGCAAACCATGGAAGTCTTCATGGATGATTTCTCGGTCTTCGGGGATTCCTTCTCTGCTTGCCTTGCCAATTTGGAACGTATGCTTAAGCGGTGCAAAGACACTCGCCTTGTTCTGAATTGGGAAAAATGCCATTTTATGGTAAAAGAAGGCATTGTGCTAGGACACAAAATCTCTAAAGCCGGTCTTGAAGTTGACCGTGCTAAAGTAGATGTCATAGCCAAATTACCTCCACCTTCAACCGTGAAGGGTGTGAGAAGTTTTTTGGGTCATGCGGGCTTCTATCGTAGATTCATTCAGGATTTCTCTAAAATCGCTCGCCCGATGACCCACCTCTTGGAAAAAGATACGCCTTTTATCTTTTCTAAAGAGTGTCTCGAAGCCTTCAATCTTCTCAAGGATAAGCTAACTAAGGCACCGGTCTTGGTTACCCCTAATTGGGAGCTACCTTTTGAATTGATGTGCGATGCTAGCGATTTTGCTATTGGTGCGGTTTTGGGCCAAAGAGTGAATAAACACTTCCAACCAATCCACTATGCTAGCAAAACAATGACGGGGGCTCAATTGCATTATACGACAACCGAAAAAGAGCTTTTAGCTGTTGTCTATGCTTTTGAGAAATTTCGCCCCTATCTTGTTTTATCCACCACCATCGTATACACGGACCATTCCGCGTTGAAGTACTTGATGACTAAAAACGATTCTAAGCCAAGACTTCTTCGCTGGGTTTTACTCCTTCAAGAATTCAACATTGAAATTCGTGACAAGAAGGGAGCCGAAAACCTGGCCGCGGATCATCTGAGCAGACTTGAGGATCCATATCAGGGGGATCATCCAAACAAAGAGATCAATGACTCTTTCCCCCTGGAGACTCTAATGTCTATAAATCTCAACCTTGATGGCACCCCGTGGTTTGCGGACATTGCAAACTACTTAGCAGGTGGTATTCTCATCCAAGGGTTAACATCCCAACAAAAGAAGAAGTTCTTGAATGATGTTAAGACTTACTTTTGGGATGACCCTTATCTATTCAAACAGTGTGCTGATCTGATTATTCGTCGATGTGTTAACGGACCGGCAGCTTTTGACATCCTCCAAGCTTGCCACAAAGGACCCACCGGTGGGCACTTTGGTCCCAACTACACCGCTAAGAAAGTGTTTGATTCTGGATTCTACTGGCCCACCATTTATCGTGACGCTCACGAAATGGTTAAGCATTGTGATGCTTGCCAACGTCAAGGCAAGATCACACATAAGGATGAGATGCCTCAAAATTTCATACAGGAATGTGAAATCTTTGACGTATGGGGCATCGATTTTATGGGGCCATTTCCATCATCCAAAGGGAACAAGTACATCCTCGTCGCCTTCGACTACGTCTCTAAATGGGTTGAAGCCAAGGCTCTTCCTACGAATGATGCAAGGGTGGTTGTGAACTTTTTGAAGCAGCTTTTCGCTCGATTTGGCGTTCCTCGTGCTATCATCAGTGACCGCGGGACTCATTTTTGCAACGATCAGTTTGCACGAGTCATGGCAAAGTATGGTGTCAATCACCGTCTTTCCACCGCCTATCATCCCCAAACCAATGGGCAAGCCGAAATTTCCAATCGTGGCTTGAAGAGAATTTTGGAGCGTACTGTGGGAGAGCATCGTGCCGCGTGGGCCGATAAGTTAGATGATGCTCTGTGGGCTTTTCGTACTGCTTACAAGACCCCGATCGGTTGTACACCCTATCGTCTTGTGTACGGGAAAGCTTGCCACCTACCCATCGAGCTAGAACATAAGGCGCACTGGGCCTTGAAGTGGGCTAACTTCGACATCATCAAAGCCGGTGATCATCGCAAGGTTCAACTCAACGAGCTAAATGAACTGAGGAATGAAGCTTATGAGAACTCGCTTATCTACAAGGAGAAGACGAAGATGATTCACGATGCTAAAATCAAGAACCGAGAGTTCCACGTTGGTGATCAAGTCTTACTCTTTAACTCTCGGTTGAAAATCTTCGCTGGCAAGTTGAAGAGCCGCTGGTCTGGTCCATTCACCGTCGCCAAAGTCTTTCCGTATGGGACCATTGAGCTTTCTCAACCGAATGGGCCCAATTTCAAGGTGAATGGCCAGCGTTTGAAGCTGTACTTTGGTGAGGACATCTCTCAGGAGATGATTCCATCCCTCACCACGTTCCCCATGAACTAAAATTGGGTCGAGTCAGGCTCACGACTCGGTAAACAAAAACAAGCGCTTCTCGGGAGGCAACCCGTGTTCTATCCTTTACTGCATTCCTAATAAGTGTAGGGGGAGCCCAACATATGTTTGTTGTCTTGTTTCTTGTGTTGTGCAGGGATTAAAGCTTCAGAGAGCATCTTGATGACTTTTGACGAACCGTGATACCGTGTTTCCCATCTTCCCGGTTCTATCCTAAACTCTTGTGATTCAATATTTCATATTCTATATGTTCACATTGAATTCACTTTAGTTGTCCTTTCCTTAGCAAGATTTAAACAACGTGCACAATGTCTTAAGTATAGGGGAGTTTACTCCCAAATGCTTAAACATTGAGGACAATGTTTATCTTAAGTGTAGGGGGGACTTCTATCGAAGTAAGTGGTCTTTTCCATGAATTTGCCCTCATTTTAACCGGAAAATTTGATTTTTCGACATTTTTCAAAATTTTTAATCTATTTTGGCCTAGTTGTATAGTTGTACTTTCCTTTATCATGTTTAGTTTCTTTCCGTTGCTAGAATAAATTTTCAATAAAGTAGTTTTAGATTTTTCTTAGTCGTGAACATTTTGACTCAACCCGAGTTTACTTGCATAAGTTTACTCTAGCTAGTATCCTTAACGTGTTTAAGTCAAGTTTTGCTAGGCTTTTATATAGGGAGCTATAAAACGCGAAGGTCTTAACTCTCACGGGTTAAGAACAAGAACTTTTCGCAAGTTCCTATAATTGATCCTAGAGAGTCGTTTATCAAGGGAACTTTAAAACGCGATTTCTAAACTTGAAAAAGTCTAAGAATTTGCAAGATCCTATAGGCGACTCGAAAACCCAAAACTTTGATTTAATAGGCTAAGCATCCACGAGTCTCATTCCTTGAGATTTTAAACTGTGGAGAACGAGAGATGATAGAGCCAATTATAAGTTCGGTACTCTTTCGTGAATTTATGTGAGTTAATTATGAGCCTACTCTCCCTCCGCTTGTTAATAAATTAATCTGCTAATAAATAAGGTTGTACGATTTAAAAGGTTACTTAGCTTCTAGCCCCAGATCGTTTAAAAGTTGCTCGGTAATGACGAGAGTTCATAGCCAAGGCATAACTTATGAAGCGGGGCGCGAAGATTGGCGAGTCCGAAAAGGCCTTAACAAGGCATGAGGGCTACATTTTGTTGCTAAAGATCCAAAAGTGATGTGAAGAATCATTTATCAAAAATCAATATGAAGGATCGAGACACACGACGAAAAGCAAGAACTCCCCAAAAGTCATGGAGAAGTCTATCCGAAAAGACCCTAACAAGGTATGAGGATAAATAGATCCAAGTCCTAAAAGGAGGCGGATCGTTGTATATCAAAGTCCAAAATAAAGATTGGAGAAAAATGAAGAAGTCGTGGTCCAAAGATGAAGAATCTCTCAAAAACTTCAAGTGAAGAAATTCCTATTATGAAGAGAAGACCATAATTTCAAGAACGTCTCTCGAAGATTCGAAGTATGAAGCCGCTGCCAAATATCGGCCCGAGAAAGGTCTCAAATCGCGAACCAAGTTATGCCAAGATATGAACTTTCTGATATCCCGAGAAGCAGTTTTAAAAGATTTGGTCCTTTAGCTAACTATTGATTAAATCGTTCACCTTATTTTCGGACTAAATAACTATCGAAATAAGTCAAACAATGCATCCTTGTGATCATCCAAGACAAAAATAAAATATAAGAGATACACCTAGGAATAAGGGAGTCTAAGTGAATAATTGGCCCACATGAGTTCGTGATAGTTTGCCAACTTATAATAACAATGATCTCGTTTTTAAGCTTGGTATGGGGAACGTGAAACTTGAGGATGATAAATGTTCATGGCCGCCAAAACCCAATGTAAGTTTTTAATTTCTTTACTTATTTCTATCTTTTATGTTTAGAATTTAATAAAGGCCAAGGTGGGTTATTTATGATGGGAAATGTAAACCGTGCTTAAAATTAATGCATTGCATGAGGGCATTGCAATGGTCAAGTGTAGGGGATTTAATAAGTGTGAAAACACTTATCCTTTTACCACTTATTTCCAATAATAACAAGACCAAAACGTGTGATTTATGTCGTAAAGGTCGGAATTATGCGTGGTTTGTGTTTTTATTGTGTTTTAGGACCAAAATATGAAAAAGGAAGAAAACACGGGCTTTCACGGGCTTTTATCGAAGAAAACGGGAAAAGACGAAGTCAAAAGATCAAGAGTGCAAAAAGAACGGAAGTCCAAGGCCTATTCTGAAGATTTATCGAAGAAAAAGACTAAAGACGGAAGTTTAACGAAGTCGAAGAACTTAAAGCCTAATAGAAGAAGAAAATTAAAAGACAAGTTCAAATCCCGAGACGACAAAGACAAAGAATTAAAGTCGAGTCGAGAAAACGTGAAGAAAGCAAGAAAGAAGAAAGCACCACACATGCCTTCCACTTCCCTATAAATACCCTCCTAATCACATTAGGAGGGGAGTTAGCTAGTTTTTATTTCTTTAGTTTCTTTCTAGTTTTTAGAGAGAGAAAGTCTTAAACTTTCTCTCACTAGTTCATCTTTTTCTTTTGATCTTTCAAGATTAAATACTTTTGTATTGCTTATTTCATTAATCAAAGTTCTATTTTAAGCTTTTGATCCTTATTCTCATTCTACACTTCTTGATTCATTTACCTTTGATCCGATTTACATTCTTCATGCTTATGATTTGATGTTTTCGTGATTAAAGGATTGCTCTTTTTAGTTTTACGCACAAGCTCCTTCGTCTAAACCATAAGCTCGTAATGCTTATTGGCTTATGCGATTCTTAGCTTATTGAGTTTCGGATTTCTTCAAGGTTTTTAATGGTTTAAAGTTCATTTCATAAAGTTCTTAATTTTAAGTTTTGAAAAGTCATCGAATTTGTTTTTTGGGGATCGTTTAAGATTCGTTTAAGATTGCTTATTGCATTTGCTTTTCGAGATTCACTCTTGCCACGAATTTCGGAATCAGTTACATCCCATCGCAATCTTAGGGTTTTGACACACATTCCGACGGTTACTCCACATTGCGATAGCTTTGGTTTTTGATCGCAATAACCCATTAGGGTTTTACTTTGCGATCGGTTGGTTAATCCCCTTATTCCGATCTGGGTTGCGATCGCACATTGCGATCGCATATTCCGACGGGTCTTAAGGACTTGGTTAAGACGAAGTGCTGCCCGTTTTTCGATAGAGTCATTGCGACAACAGCATTCCGATAGATGCATATTGCGACAGGAGTGCTTTTTAAGTATTCCGATCTGAACTTAATTATTCCGATGGATAATGTTAGTAATATTCCGATGGTTACTATTTTGGTGTATTCCGATGGACTTGAGTTGTTTTATTACGATTGATTAAGTTGTTAAGTTTTTATTAGTTTTTCAAAGCTTTAAGTTTTAAGAATTTTTATAAATTAACTTTAAGTTTAATTTTGTCAAAGCTTTAATTTACTCAACGACACTTTAATTACTTGCTAATAGTTTAAAATTAGATAAACAAACCAAACCATTCTCTTGATTCACCAAAAGACGATTGAGTCGCACTTAAGACCGGTTTTCAATTCGAAAAGATTCGGAACTATAACGAACTTGAACTTTGATAATTTGGTTGCAAAAACTGAGTATTAGTTATTCTGTGCAGAGTAGAGGATATAGAGTTTATCTTAAGAAAGAAAAATGTATACTTGAAAAAGTACATGTTAGGTTTTTAGAAAGTAAACCTAGTGATCCTGAAAGTGGTCCAAATTGGTTATTTGACTTGGAACCTCTATCTAAGACTTTGAATTATATGCCTGTTTGTTGGAAATGTGTTTTCCCAAAGAAAGTCTCGGTCACATCATTATTAGCATAGATCACGAGCTATAGAATATTTAGAACTTTGTAACTTGGAGCGACCTCCCTTAGGGGGAGATTGTTGGAAATACGTTTACCCCATCTTCATCTTCCCCATCTCCACCATCAAATCCTTAGATCCAATCCATCATTTACCAAATCCTTAGATTACGTAGACCTTCACTGTTACTAATCCAAACATTGTGAAGGTAACTTCAAATGTTGTGGAAGAACCAGTTGTTGATGTTTCAGGTACACAGGTTAATGAAGAGGTTGAATCACAAGCAAACAAATCAGCACCCATACTTGAGTATGTTACTATTCCTATATGGACAGATGCATTTGTTGCTGCTGCTGCTGCTGGAAAGGAAAAAGGTGGTCCCCAAGTATCACCAGTTGAAAACATGCATGATCTTTCAGGCGCTGACAAAGGGAATTCTGGCACTGACAAGACAAATTCAGGCGTTGATGGCTCAAACGTTGACAGCCTTGGTCCAGGCGTTGACAGATATTTTGACCATATTTTCTCTTCCAATAATTTTGAACAAGGTGAACCTTCAAACAGAAATGGAGAGGTTCATTCAGATGGTGATGGAAGAGAGTCTGAAGAGGATATTGGTAACATGGAAGATGAGATTGAGGACAACATACTTATTGAGGGAGGAGTGCTTACTTCTACTATCAAAAATCACCCTCCTTCTCTAATTATTGGTGATGTGATGACTCCTGTTCAAACTAGAAGATCTCATCAGAATCTTGGTGGATTTATTGCCAATATTCACAAGAAGGTTGATACCCCTCTTGTTCAAGCATGTTTGTTTGCCTGTTTTCTGTCACAACAGGAACCCAAGAAGATTTTTGATGCTCTCAAAGAACCAAGTTGGGTGGAAGCAATGCAAGATGAGCTTCACCAATTTGCTATCCAGGATGTTTGGGAGTTGGTTGATTGTCCCAGACATGTCAGACGTATTGGGACAAGATGGGTTCTTAGGAATAAAAAGGATGAAAAAGGCATTGTGGTTAGAAACAAGGCACGTTTAGTGGCTCAAGGATATACACAAGAGGAAGGGATAGACTATGAGGAGGTCTTTGCACCAGTTGAAAGGATTGAGGCTATAAGGATTTTTCTAGCCTATGCTTCCTACATGGGCTTTATAGTCTATCAAATGGATGTGAAGAGTGCTTTTCTTTATGGCACAATTGCAGATGAGGTTTATGTAATGCAGCCTCCTGGTTTTGAAGATTCAGAACATCCAGACAAGGTGTATAGAGTGAAGAAAGCTATGTATGGACTTCATCAAGCCCCAAGAGCATGGTATGGCACATTGTCCACCTATCTGGTGGAAAATAGATTCAAAAGGGGCACCATAGACCAGACCTTATTTACAAAAAAGACTAGTAAGGATTTCTTACTTGTTCAGGTCTATGTGGATGATATCATTTTTGGCTCTACTAGTCCAAAGATGAGTGAAGACTTTTCCAAGCTTATGACAGACAAGTTCAAGATGAGTGCTATGGGGGAGATGAACTTCTTTCTAGGGTTACAAGTTCAGCAGAAAGAAGATGTTATCTTCATCTCTCAAGATAAATATGTAGCAGAAATCTTGAAGAAGTTTGGCTTTTCTCCACATGAGAAAAGGGCTAGCACTCCTATGGATAGAGAACACCCTTGGGGAAAAGTTGGAGATGGAAAAGAAGTGGATGTCAGGCACTATAGATCAATGATTAGTTCATTGATGTATCTCATAGCTTCAAGACCTGATATTATGTTTGCTCTGTGTGCATGTGCACGCCATCAAGTGACTCCCAAAGAGTGTCATCTTCATGCTGTCAAGAGGATCTTTAGATACCTTAGATGTTATCCAGATCTGGGATTATGGTATCCAAAAGATTCACTATTGGAGCTTATTGCATATTCAGACAGTGATTATGGTGGTGACAAATTTGATAGAAAATCCACAACTGGTGGATGTCAGTTTCTTGGGAGTAGATTGATATCTTGGCAATGCAAGAAACAAACAGTGGTGGCCAATTCTACAACTAAAGCAGAGTATGTTGCAGCAGCCGCTTGTTGTGGGCAAGTCTTATGGATTCAGAATCAGCTGTTGGATTATGGGTATAATTTCATGCATACCAAGATTTTTGTAGACAATAACAGTACTTTATGCATTATTAAAAATCTTGTACATCACTCTAAAACAAAACACATAGAAATTAGGCATCATTTTGTAAGAGATTGTTTTGAAAAAGGTTTAATACAACCAGATAGGGTTGACACATAAGAGAATGTGTCTGATTTATTGATTAAACCTTTTGATACTGGAAGATTTCAATACTTGGTAACAAGTATTGGAATGATCAATCTTACTTAAAATGTGTTTTGGGAACTTATTTGTAAAAGTATGTACATGATATGCATTGTTATTGGTCTTTATGTGAAATTAGATTTTCCACTTTATTTGTCTAACGCTGACAAAGGTTATCTTAACGTTGATAAGTGTTATCGTGACGTTGTCAGCAACATGTTAGTTTTGTGGTTTTTGATCTAATTGTGCAGGCGTTGTTAGCATTGTACCATTGGATACAGAGTTGCTTATAGATTCTTGGAGCATTATTGGAGCAAGTTTCAATTTATGGATGATGGTTGGAATATTTATATTCCTATCTTGACATAAATTTTTATTTACATGCATATTATTTGGCAACTTATGTATCATAGTTTAAGGAGAGGTTTAGGAACCTTTTAGGACTTTTTGGGTATTCCTATAATACTCTTATCACAATTCTAGATTGTGTCCACTGGTGAGTATGAGTTAGTTTACTATCTCATGAGGCATTGTAGCATGCAAAGTTGATATACTATGCATGCTGCCAAGACCTTTTTGGCCTAGAATTGGATGTGGTCTGTTGGGAGACTTAGGTATGATTTATATTAAGCTTACCTGGGAAGTTACAAGGGATTTTATGAGATAACTTAACTGTTAAGAATTTTGGTTAGCAAGGGACACTAGAGGACTGTTATGTCTATCTTGCATAAGCAAGTGTGCATAATTGGACAGTGCTTGCCGCCCTATAGTAATTTTCAGTTTATAGGTTATCTTCACTAGGATAAATCACTTTGTTAAGGTCCTTTTTCATTTTTATCATTTTTATTTTCGGACGTTGACAGATATATTTCCAAGCGTTGTTGTGACCAATTTAAACGTTGACATGGATTTTACCAACGTTGACAAGAATATAGCCGTTGGGCGTTGATGGGTTATTTTTTACCGTTGACACTCATTGGGTCCTACCCAGTTGTTATTTTTGACGAAAATTGGGGCCGTAATTTTGGGAGTTGATAACTTTTAATTAATGCACAAGATAAGTTATTTTCTTTTCAATATTTTCATCATTATATTTTGAAAATACTTGCCTCATTTTTGACCAATCACATGTGCCTATCCCTCCTATAAATTTGGCTCCTTCTTTTTAAACAGGGTACTCTCATATTCTTGTCTAACAACTTTTCTCCTATAATTCATCTTTTATAATCTTTCACAAACAACTTTCTACATCAATGGCGCCTAAGTTTAAACCAAGTGGCTTGGTATTGGGATTCAGAAGTCAGCATGATATGATTGCTTATTTGGAGGCTGATGATGCTCTGTTTCCTCAATACACCCAGATGGTGGCGTATTTGAATGCATCTCCACTTAGGTATGCACTTTCTCATGCTCCTCTCATTCCTGTCACTCATATTAAACAGTTTTGGAACACTGTTAGTTCCTCAACACTTAATAATATGACTACATTAACAGATATTGTCCATGGGCGTTCATAGGTGGTTACTGAAGCCTTGGTTCGCCAGGCTTTGCATCTTAATGATGCAGATGGTATAACCACTCTACCCATTGGTGAAATAGAACAAGGACTCCAAGCTTTGGGTTATCCTTTCCCTGAAGAGGGAACTTTAAATAAATATAATAAACAAGAATTTCCCCCAGCTTGGAAGTACTTAATACATGTCATCCTTCAATGTTTGAGTCCCAAATGTATTGCACATAATGAAATTAACAGATCAATTGCTAGTGTAATTGTTTGTATTACAAATGGGCAAAAGTATAATTTTTCTAAACTGATTTTTGATGACATGTGTAAAAACAAGGGTAATAAGATGACTTTGGCTTACCCAAGATTTTTACAAATGATTTTTGATGAGCAAAGGTACTGCACAAGGGATCATGATGATTTTTATGCGATCCCTGTGCAAAAGAAAGCTATTTTTAGTAAGATGAATTCACCCCCTCACAGAGCCTTACCCCTTACCCAAGCCATGCTTGCTGTTATTGCAGCAGCACAACCTCAACCTGACCCACAACCATTGCCTGAACCATCACCTTCACCTCAACACATGGAACTTGACCAAGATCCCTTCAACGCTGACACCTTAAATGTTGGCATTGACACTTCAAATCCAGACGTTGACACCTTTCTACAACAGACCCAAACACCCCTTAACCTTCAAACTACCACCCAATCCACGTCATCTTCTACACCCCCTGAATTTAGGTTGGTAAAACGCCCAAGGACTACTAGAGTGTTCTCCTGTGGTGGTCCTAGCCATGTTGCAGAGAGAACCACCACCACAAGTGTGGTTGGTGCTATGGATGAGGTTGGGACTATTGATACTCGCTTAGATGCATGTCAGGACAGTCCTAACATCTTTAAGACCTCATCCATGCCCCATGACTCTACTTTGGGAGGTCAAATACCCATTCTAGAGGAGGGCATATTGGAACCATACACAATGTTGGAATTGACGGCTGTCTGCATTAGCTTGCAAAAGCAAAATGCAGACCTGGTACAAACAGTCAGTACACAAGGCCTTGAACTCAAGCAATTGAGGGAGAGGATTGTTCTTTTGGAAGCTGCTAACAATAGGCGTGGTATGGAGGATTCTTCCAAAGGGGAGGATGAGTAGATACATGTGAGTGACAAAGGCTCACATGATGGAGAATCTTTGGGTGTGGCTGAAGCTCTTACTAAATTGAAGAAGCAACCAGGTTTTGATGTATCTTTGGTTACTCCTACAAATTTGAACTTATCCTTTACAACAATGATGGAGCAGTTCACAAGAAGCGCTGACAAGAGTAAGGTGAGCGTTGACAAGCAGCTTTTGGACGCTGACACACCAAGCGCTGACAAGAGTAAGTTAGGCGTTGACACACAGGATTTGAACGTTGACAGACCTGCAGATATGGCTGATGTATTCCAGTCATCAGCTATCATCAAGGAAGTGTCTTCACATGTACCATCATCATCTTTACCCATCATTGATCCATTAGATAAGGGTAAAGGAATCATGGTAGAAACAGAAGTTTCAAAGGATGTAGCACAAGTACAATTTGATTCAATATTGGCTGCACAACTTATGGAACAAGAAAAGAAGAAGGTTGGTGAGTCACCATTTGTAGTTACTTCTGAGGAGCAAGAAGGAAGTAATGATGAAAGTTCAGATTCAAGTGTTATGATAACTGAAGAACCAGAAAGACTTGAATATGGTGATGAGTTGGCAAGGGAGAAACTTAGAGAGTTAAAGTTGCAGGTAGATTATGATATGCCAGAAGTTGCTCAGATGTACCATGCTTGGGAGAATAAGATTATGGAGAATCCAGATATGACAATTTCAGATCAAATTTGGGGTTTGGAGATTCTTCTAAGAGTTCAAAGAGATTGCAAGGTAATTCTGAAGCATAAGGCTAGCAATGTTTTCTCACTGCTGAAGAGAGATAGAAGGGAGCTTTATTACATGTTGCTCAGATGTCCTCAAACAGGATGGACTTTTCAGAAGTTGCATGGATTATCCTTTGAAGAATTGGAGTATAAGGCTTATCCTATTTGGGCAACAGTGTAAGAAATGAACACTATCAGACTTTTTTCAGATGAAAGGAGAGAAGAACTTGTAGAAGAGATGGAGATTCAAAAGGCAATGATTGTTCCAAGGCCTTTGAAGAAGGGAGTTCCACTTGAGTTCCCTAAAGATTTGAATAAAGTGAAACCCAGTGAAGCTGTTATAGAAGGAGCATTAAGCTCTCATCCATGGAAGCTTCAAATATGGTAAAAGTGTTACCTCTTGATGCCAGAAACCCTATCATTAGCTATGAAGAAGATGCAAGTGGGTTTTGGATGATTGGCATGTATGGGAAAGAGGTACACACCTTTACTACTCTTATGTCTCTATTTACAAGTATGGATAGGGAGGAATTGGAAGACCTTTGGAGGTTCTTTCTGGCCAAATATGAGACTGAAGCACCTACTTCAGTTAATGGAATAAAGCTTTGGTCAACATTCAAGAGAATGTGTGCACCAGAAGAAGAAGATCCTGTTTGGAAGGATCTTGAGGATGATATCAGTGGACTTCAATGGCATTTGTATTCAGCAGCTGGTGTGTATCATTTGAGTTCTACAAAGTTTTATGAGTATCTTCTTGTGGATGCTGAGTATCCCATGTCCAAAGAAGTTTTAGAAAAGATGAAGACAACACAGCAAGAGATTGACTTCTCAAGTGACGTGGCCAAAGATTTGAATAGATATGTTTATTATCAATTTGATAAGATTTGTAAGAATCCTCCTAGTTCTTAGTTTTTATTCAGAAACTTGATCACTAGAGTAGATATCAAGTTTAGGGGAGGATTGTTGGGAATAAAATGTAGCCAGTACACTTGGACGCTGACAAGAGCAATCGGGACGTTGATAAGAAGAAAACAAGCGTTGACAGAACAAGCGTTGACAGGAAGATGTCAAGCGTTGATAGGATGAAGTCAAGCACTGATAGAAGACTTACTCTACACGTATTATGTTTCTAGTTTGTTTCTAGTAAAGATATGATTAACAATATATTTTCTATGTTTATCTTTACCTAAAATAACTGATACGTAGACTCTTGTACAAGGCTCCTTATGTCTATAAAAAGAGGCCTTTAGTTTTTGTTTCAATATAAGTTTTCATACGTTTAACACTTTCATTGTACGCAAGTTTGTTCTAATCAATCAAGTGAAAGTTTGGTTTACATTGTTTGTGTGTTCTTGTTTGAGTATTAATTCCGCATAATACTTAAATTGTTTTATACACAACAAAGTTTCTCTACGTGTTTAACTTGATTTAATCTCGTTTACACAAGCTAAATCGATCTAAGTTTGGGATCAACATCAAGTATTCACTTCGTCGAGCGATTCGTCGGTTAAACGACGAAATAAACGACAAAATCATACTTTTCGTTTCTTTTTTCTTCTTTTCTTTATCGTCTATTTTTTTCTACTTTTCTTCGTTTCTTTTATTCTTTTTTTCCTTGTGTATTTGTGATGTGCATGGATGTTTTGTGGATGAAAAAGATAAGGTGGATACGTTTTGAAAAGTAATTGTGTTTCAGTGTTAAAAAAAATGTTTGTTTTTTTTTCTTTGGTAAAATTTTATTATCTAGATTTAAATTGGTTTTTTTTTATTTTGAAATAATATGTTTTTGTATTTTTATTTTTATTTAGATTTTGTATAAAATATTTTTATTTTTATTTAGATTTTGTATAAAATGGGTTTAGCAATTTCAATTTAATAAAATGAATTTTTATTTGTGTGAAAATTAAAAAAGAAAATAATATTATTAGTAAGTGAAGCTCAAAAAATTAAGATGCGTAATGAGTGAAAGTGTATATCTTTTATTGTGTTGAAATAAAATAGCGTTAAAATAGAAATTGTAAAATCCAAATAAATAAAACCTTTCCAATATACCATCCTTTTGATTTTCTTCAAACTTTTTGATTGTCGCTTTTTCGGTAAAGGTAATGATTTTTAAATATGCAATTAAATGATTAATACATGAGAAGGTAAGAAAACAATCATTACTCATAAAAATAATAATTTTAGGGTTAGCGATCCTGCAAGTGATGAACTCTTTAATCCAATGTTTTAAAACCCGGTTTTTTAATTGACTCGGTCGAATGACCGGTTCACCGAGTTACCGGTTTAACCGGTCGAATCACCGGGTCAAACCGGTTTTACTTTTAAAAAATAAGTATCTTTATCACAACGTACAAAAATGTTAGACACCTAATTTCAAAGATAAAAGAGTAAAATATCAAGACAAGCTTACAAATACCAAGACACTTAAAGTACAAGTGTACATATATATAATTATAAACCTCTTAGCCCACAGTATCAAAGTTTATATACCACCATATTGAGAAAGTGGTTTCATATCATATAACCACACCTACATCACTCACAAACCAAAGTTTCGATATTTGCTTTTCTTATACCTCATTGTTTTATTCAAACAAACTGTCAAGTTGCCCAGATCTTTTCATCCATGCCCAGATCCTTTTACCCATGCACATCTATTAGACTATCACTATTTTCGGTGACCACCGCTGAGACCTACTAATCTTGACTACCGTACATGAATCTGAGCCGTAGTTGGTTGATCTTTATCAACCATGTAATGGATTACTAGCAGTTGGTCCATCAGATCCTTTCACTCATTTTTCCCCTCCGTTATAAATTGAACCGACCGGTTTACGGTTCGGCGGTTCGACACGGGTCGAACAAAACCCGGCGGTTCAATCCAGGTGAAACTGCAGCAAAAACCCGGCTTACGACGGACCGGCCGACGCTCAGGTTCGCGATCTAACCGGTTTAACCGGCCGGTTCGAACCGGTTTTTAAAACACTGCTTTAATCATTGAAAATCAAACATGCATTTTAATTCATCAAAAATAATAAGCAGGGTTGTCAACTTTAAGGCTGGTGGGAGTGGTAAGAAACCTATTCACCGCCACGTTAGCGCCACATCAACTTTTTAATAAACTCACTACAACTCACTCAAACTCCCCACAGGAGGTAATGACACTCACCCAAACTCACTACAACTCACTACACATCACCCCCACTTTTTTATTAAACATTTTTATTCATACATTTTATTAAAACACGAGTACATAGAAAGATTAAAACACAGTACGAAATTAAAAGACGATACATAGGAAATTTAAAAACAACATTTTAAAAAACATAAATATAAAAAAACATAATAAATTAAGCATTGACATACAAATGATCGACCAAATCTGCTCGAAGATTGTGATGTTCTTGCGCGAAGCTGATATGCCGCATAACTTGTAGCACGTGTTCTTGGGTTTGAAACACATAGTCCGGTTGAATTTCTTCTTCTAGGAACCATGTAGGAGATATTGCTTTTTTTAACTTTCGAACCATATTATGTAATATAATGCATGTGTACATCATATTCATGATTCTTTCTTTCTGTAAAGGTCGTGCAGGATTGGCTAATATGATCCATTTCTTCTTCAAAACACCAAAAGCTCTTTCAATATCTTTTGTTGCGGATTCTTGTTTTTGCTTATATAAAATCCTCTATTGGTCACTGGATGCTGGTTCAGGAATTGTTTTAACAAGTGGTGCCAATTCCGGATATACCCCGTCCGTAAGATAGTATCCCCATGGATAGTGTACACCGTTACCCACAAACTCCACCTCAGGTGCTCGTCCGGTTTTTAAATCATTAAATAAAGGGGACTGATATAAAACGTTGATGTCGTTGTTCGACCCAGAAACACCAAAAAATGCATGCCATATCCACAAGTCCTACGACGCCACAGCTTCAAGTAAAATGAATAGATTCGGTCCATGATCTCGTCTAACATATTGCCCTTTAAAGGCAGTTGGACAACCAAACCACTCACAGTCTGTACAATCAAGACTTCCTATCATTCCTGGAAACCCGTGCTTTGCTTCATGATACGCATAAAGTTTCTGAACATCAGTATACGTAGGTTTTCTCATATACTCAGCCCTGAATATTTTCATAACAGCACTAAAGAAATGATCAAGTGATTCTCGAGAAGTTCTTATGCTCATTTGCAGATACTCATCTAGAAAACCAGGAACGACGCCGTATGCCAATTGACGAATTGCCGAGGTGCACTTTAACAACGGCGAAATACCTTCTTTTCCGGTACAATCAACATTATTACGAAAGTATGCAGAATGGCGAGTCACTTCACTAACTATCCAGTTGAAAAGGGGGCGGCCCATTCGAAAAACTTTATGAACTCTTTCGCGTCGTATCTTGGGTTCACCGAAAAAAAGACGCAACTAACCGATCATGAGCACCTATTCGGTCTCGAGTTATGACGTGTCTTGATAATCGATTAGCAGAGTGTCATCTCTTAATATACTCCAACGCTTTTCTAATAAAACTCTACTTGCGTTTCGCTGCGACTTCCGGTTTTTCAGTGGCAAAAAATAACTCGTATTCATCGATATTTTCTATTTTTTTTACTGATTTAGGGAGAATGTGTGAAATGTGTATGAAATGTGAATGTGTGTTTGAAAAATAAGAGTTTTTGGTAAGTATTTATAAGTTAAAAGGGGTATTGAGAAGAGTTTTTTATTTTTAATTTTGAAAATAACGGATATATAAATATGTGAGTCCCATTTGTAGTAACTCACCCAGGGCGAGTCTGGCTTTGTTTTTTTGTTCCTGCAACAATGTCGCGCGCGAGTTTTAAGTGGGGGAATAGGGGCTGCGCGCCAGTTGGGGTAACTTGCTCGTGGGTTCATGCCCACTCCCACCAGCCTAAGGCTACATGCAACGCTGCTACATATGATCACTATTTTTTTTATTAGTTGGGCTTTTCTTTCTTCAAAGATCCACTGAGTGTTGTTTTTACAATAAAATGATCATATTCATTGTTTTATAAAATTAAAATTTATTAAATAGAACGTTACATAAATAAATAAATAAAAACATTACATAATAATTCAAATAAAATAAAAATATTATAATAACAATTAAAAACTTATACTAATAATATAAATTATAAATTGCTTAGATTCGTTTTTCATCTTCTGCAAGGCATGTTGTTGTGTCGGGGTCAAATTGTTGTTGATTTCAGTGTTTTCTTATTTTCTTTTAGCAAGTTCAATTACACGATGTTGTAATTTGAGTTTTTCTCTTTTCAAAGTCGTTGCTTCCCGTTAAGTTTTTTCCTGCAAATCCAACTCACGTTGCTTCAAGTAAAAGTAAGAGTTTTGTTGCTACTTCTTTTTCCCCAGTTGAAATCCTTCATTTTCTCCCATTTGTTGGTTACAACGTCAACAAATGAAGAATTCCCTGTTGACGAGGTAGATGATTTCTTTTTAGCTCGGTCATGACCAATTGGTCGTTGTCCTTGAGTTTTTACCTCGTTCTCGTTTGGTTCATCGTTCAAATTCACATAACCACCTTGTCTAGAAACGGTGGTGGTTTCAGAAGTCGTGTCTCTTTTGTTACCTTTTCGGTAAAAAAAAAAACTAGGCATCTCAACCTCTCTCCAACATTGGTGATCTTTCAACCCGTTCCACACCGCCTCTCACGTAAAAACATGTTTGTAAATCACTTTGTATCCCGCACAAGTTTTTTGATATGCGGTTAGGTCATTAGCACCACTTTTGTGACTAAGTTCAATGTTATTTATGATAGCACAAAAAGTGGATGAATAAATAGTAGTACGATACAAACGGGTTGGAGATTTAAAGAAAACTTGTTGCTTGTTATTATTCGGAGGAAAAAACGGACACTTTTAATAGTACATGTTTGAGTTTTGGGGTTGTTGTGTTTGATATTTAAAGCCGATGGGTCTAAACTGAATGTTTGGTGACACATTCAGTTCAAGAACTCGAGATTATAAGGTTTTAGTTTTAAGAGTTCTCTTGCTAGACATGTTGAGATAATTAGTTTTTTGATTTTGTAATCAAATGTGTGAAAGAAATGGTATAATAAGTCTGGTATTTAAAAAAAATAAAATGTTTAAACTTAAAACTAAAAAAATTAATATGTAACAGTCAAAAATAAAAAAAAAAAGTTTTCATTTTTAAAAGAAGTCAGAATGAGATCGAATTTGAGTCGACGATTGATTCAAATCGATTGCTGTAATAGTGTAATGCGAATTACCGATTGCAAAATCGGTCGATCAATTCTATTCGACTGCCGTTGCGAATCGCCTAATGATATTCTGTTTCCCAGATTCCAAAGGGTCCAAACCGCGACTTGTGTCACTTGCAAGTTGCAACAGATTATTAAATTTCTTACCTACCGCTTCGCTTTTTCTAAACAATTTAAAAAGATTCCAAAACATTCACATGCTAAATAACTCACTCGGGTCACTTTCCTCCCCAAAAATCTGCCACAAAAAAGTGGTATGAAAGAGTAAAAATTGACCTGTAAACAATGAATGTTTTGTAAAGTCAAATAACATAGTACTCTGCAAAAATGCCATAAATACCCACGATATCACGGATAAGCTTTCATAATTTGTTTAATGATTTAAAATACACGAGACCATAGGATGCCAAATAACATGGGTCATATACGAGTCTGCCAACCCAATCTAAATTGTTTTTATTCCCAACCGCCATTTTTTTCTATGCAAAAAGTACAGCATCTCGATCACACCATCTTCGATCTAGTTGACCCGTTGGTCAGTCTTAAATTTTATATTAAATATTGTTTTACCTAAGTTGAATAGATCACATACGAATATGAAAAGATAACACAACTAAAGACTTGTACATTCTTTTAAACCAATATCCATAATCTTTGGAAACTATGACCTTGATTTTATATCACATGTAAAGAAATTTGTATCTTCATCAATTAATTTGCACTTTTTGGTCAGAGAAATATATGAAATACTAATTAGTTTTTGACTCTTTATTCAAACTTGGAATAAAGTTGGATTATATTTGAAGATTCTGATAGAAGAATAGTAATAAATTTCTCAATTTCTGCCGAATTAGAAATATATCTCGGCATTCATTATCCAAAGATTTATCCTTATCCGATTTCTTCTTATACAAATAGAAATTACGTAATAAAAACACAAAACTAAAATCTAGTAAATGAAGAAAATACCTATTAAGCATTTTATTTAAGTTCGCTTGTTTTCCATACAACAGTGATAACTGATAAACTACCTAATAATAAAATCTTATCTTAACGGGACACGAGGGAGTAATTAGTAGATAAGCACGTCTTTACTCGATGTCAAAAAGCCAATAAAAAAACTTACCAATAAATAATTCCAAAAAAAATATCCATCTTTTTATACGTTTTATTTATATTTATTTCAAAAAAAATATTCTTTTTATAAAAATATCCATCTTTTTATAATCAAAACATAAATTAATAAATTATTTTTAATATCTATACTAGTATTAAATATGAGATGGAAAATTATTTTTAATCAATAAAAAATACTTAATATTATTTACAGATGCCAGAATTTCAATAAATTTTGTTTATTTTCTTTACTGAAGTAGTACTAGACTAGGATTAGTATAACTATAAATATAATATCGTATATTTTGATCTTATTTTTATTGACTATAATTTTTTTGAGATATATTAATTTAATTATATACTATTAAAAATATATATAAATATTTTATCATTTAATTTTGTTTAAAATTATTATTATAAAACTTAAAAAATTATAATTACTAAATAAAAATAAATTTATTATTTTGTTAAAATAAAAAACAAAAATAGTACTAATAAATGCAATTTTTTGCTTAATGTTGAAAGAGTAATAATTTTGGGACAGTGAGTGTATTTAAATGTACATGATAAACCGACCCGCGTAGAATTTATAACTAACAGATTTCTATAAATAACTCTGTCTATCCATTTACTACTACTCACACATTCCAACATTCTCCCAAAAACCATGGGTGAACCACCACAATCATCAGCAACCACCAGAACCCTCCCCTTCATAGTCCACGTCCTCCACGGGCGATGGTTCTCTCTTTTCGCTTCGTTTCTAGTCATGACTGGTGCTGGTGCAACTTACTTATTTGGTGTCTACTCAAAAGACATTAAATCTAGCCTAGGATATGACCAGACCACCTTAAACCTCCTAGGTTTTTTTAAAGACCTAGGAGCCAACGTAGGCGTGCTCTCGGGTTTAATAGCCGAGATCACGCCTACCTGGTTTGTACTTTTGTTAGGGTCTGGTTTGAATTTTGCTGGCTATTTTATGATATGGCTAGCTGTTACTAATAGGATTGCTAAACCTAAGATATGGCAAATGTGTTTGTATATTTGCATAGGTGCTAATTCGCAGAATTTCGCGAATACTGGCGCTTTAGTTACGTCAGTGTCTAACTTCCCAGAAAGTAGGGGTGTTGTGTTAGGGTTGCTAAAGGGTTTTACGGGTTTAAGTGGTGCTATTATGACACAGATTTACCTAGCTGTTTATGGTAATGACTCGAAATCGTTGATTTTGCTGATTGCTTGGTTACCAGCTGCGATTTCTGTTGTTTTTGTGTATACTATAAGAAAAATGAGCCTGGTGAGGCAGCCTAATGAGATTAGGATCTTTTATCATTTTCTATATGTTTCGGTTTTTCTGGCTTTGTTTATCATGGCTATGACGATTGCTCAGAATCTAGTGTCCTTTTCGCAAAGGGCTTATGCTGGTAGTGCTACTGTGGTGATTTTTTTGCTCTTTGTTCCGCTTTTTATGGCGATTAAAGAGGAGTTAAATCTATGGGAAATGAATAAACAACCAAAAGTTGTGGTTGCTGAGGTTAAACTTGATAATATGGATCATGAAGTACAGGATCCATCATTATTGGAACCGAAGGCGAAAGTGAAAGAATCTTGTTTCGCTAATGTGTTTTTGAATAAGCCCGAAAGAGGTGAAGATTACAATATTTTGCAAGCACTTTTAAGTACTGATATGTTGATTCTGTTTGTTGCAACTTTTTGTGGGCTTGGAACAAGTTTAACTGCAGTAGATAATTTGGGACAAATCGGCGAATCTTTAGGGTATCCTACAAAGACGATAAAATCGTTTGTGTCTCTTTTAAGTATATGGAATTACTTTGGTAGGATCTTTGCTGGCTTTGTATCAGAGATCTTGTTGGTAAAGTATAAGTTCCCTAGACCACTTATGTTCACATTAGTACTTTTCCTCTCGTGTATCGGCCTCCTCATGATTGCGTTTCCAGTACCCGGATCCGTGTATGTAGCCTCAATCATTATCGGGTTCTCATTTGGGGCACAACTGCCGTTAATATTTGCTATCATTTCCGAGCTTTTTGGGTTAAAATACTACTCAACATTGTTCAATTGTGGGCAATTGGGAAGTCCATTAGGGTCTTATATCTTGAATGTAAGGGTCACGGGGCCTTTGTATGACCGAGAAGCATTAAAGGAGCTCGCAAAGAAAGGGTTAACAAGGTCAGCTGTTAAGGAGTTGGTTTGTATTGGTAGCCATTGTTACAGGCTATCCTTTATCATATTGGCTTGTGTTTGTTGTTTTGGTGCTACCGCTTCGTTGATGCTAGTGTTCAGAACTCGTGAGTTTTATAGCGGGGATATTTATAAGAAGTTCAGAGAAGGAGCTCAGGTGGTACAGGCAAAACCGGCTTTGCCACCCAAGTAGAGAAAAGAGAATGATTGTTTCATCTTATATATAGACATTTTCCCTAAAATATGTATAGTTATTATAGAGCAGAAACATGTCGTAAATGTGAAGCTGTCTTAGGGAGGAATTTGTTTAGAATGTAATGTGTGTGATATGCACACCTCTTTATACTAACAGAGGTGTAAGATTAATGAAATATTGAAAAAGTGATTCAGCTTTTATGGTCAAGTTGTTTTTGTGTAGGGAGGGCAACGAGTTAGAAAACAAATTGTAACCTGCAAGTACCCGTTCGTGAATGTGTGGTAACCCTCTCAATTTTCGTCAATTTTCACCCATGGGTGGGTCGTGGGTGAAAATTTAACCTATCGGTGGGTGGAGGGTGAGTGGCGGGTAATGTATACCCGTCACGAGGAAACCGTGACACCCATTTATTATACCCAGTGTATCTGCCAAAATATCTGCAACTGTGATTTGATGAAGTGATGTTTAATTTGCTACTTCTATACATATCTAAAGTATTTTGGTAAATTGTAACTTGGTATATTTGGGAAATTGATATGATGTGTTATAATGCATAATACTTGGTTTCCATACCATGATTTTGTGCTATTGTTGTTTTTACTAACCCATGAGTTTCTTCAAAAAGATTTAAATTGACGGAAAACCCGACACCATACTAACCCATGAGTTTACTCACCGGCGGGTTTACCCGTGGACAACAACGGGAATAGGCAGAAAATTGTAGCCCTTGGCGGGTATAAGATAAACAAAGGATACGGGTCGTGAGTTACCCGTACCCATTGCTTGTAGGTTCAAATGCTTTAAAAGATGTATTGTATACTTACATATTCACTCCACATTTGTGTAAGTCGTTGCAGTGACCATTCGTTTGATATCAGTTTCATATATAACTGAAACTTCTTTCTACATATTAATGTTCAATATGTTGAGCCTTAATTAAACTATTAAAAGCATAATCATTATATTATTTACTATAGTAAGAATGTAAAGCGTTTGATCTTAGTCTCATTCACTGGTTATTGGTATTTCACACCTATAAATATGCAATCTACATCCAATGTTCTTTATAACAATCATCTATTCATCCATTTCCACAACATGGTTCTTTTAAGTAGCGCATCAACAAGAAGAACCTACGCTTCCTCTGACGATGAATACTCTTCGGTCGCCGACGAGGGTGGTTCTTCTCTTGACATCGACCATCAACCACCACTTATATCCACATACAATGACCGTATCCGCCCCTTGCTCAACTGCATTGACAAGCTTCGGCATCTTAAGGTTATGCAAGAAGGCATCCAACTCCCAACTATTGTTGTAGTTGGTGATCAGTCTTCTGGGAAGTCAAGTGTCCTCGAGTCACTTGCTCGAATCAGCCTCCCGCGTGCACAAGGAATATGCACGAGGGTCCCACTTATCATGCGGCTCCAACACCATTCAGACCCTACTCCTCAGCTCCACCTCGAGTATCATGACAAGAAGATTGCTACTGATGAGTCAAGCATAGAAGAGGATATTATTGCAGCTACTGATGAAATCGCCGGGAACGGAAAGGGGATTTCGCATACTCCTCTCACTTTGATAGTCAAAAAGAAAGGTGTTCCTGATCTGACTATGGTTGATTTGCCAGGAATCACTAGAGTTCCTGTACACGGCCAGCCAGAGGATATATATGAGCAGATATCTGCCATAATTACTGAGTACATAACCCCTGAGGAGAGCATCATTTTGAATGTTCTTTCTGCATCAGTTGACTTTTCCACTTGTGAATCCATAAGGATGTCTCAACGTGTGGATATAACCGGACAAAGGACACTAGCCGTTGTTACGAAAGCTGATAAGAATCCCGATGATCTTTTGGAAAAGGTTACTGCCAATGATGTAAACATTGGTCTCGGTTACATCTGTGTCAGAAACAGAGTCGGGAAAGAGAGCTACGAGGAAGCTAGGATCAAAGAAGAGAAACTGTTTGAGGCTCATCCGCACCTAAAGTTGTTGGATAAGTCCATGGTTGGGATACCAGTTTTAGCTGAAAAGCTGGTTGAAATCCAGTCAACGATAATATCAAGGTGCCTTCCTGATATTGTCAGAAAGATAAATGATAAACTGACTGGCTATGTTAGTGAACTGAATAAGTTACCTCGGAAGATGACCTCTGTTGCAGAAGCAATGACGGTTTTTATGAGAATCATCAGTTCTGTCAAGGAATCACTGAGGAAGATCTTGATTAGAGGCGAGTTTGAGGAGTATCCTAATGTTAAATCCATGCATTGCACCGCTCGGCTGTCTGAAATGCTGAATGACTACTCTGTCAAACTTCAGGTCACTGCTGATGGTCAGCAAAACGATTCGTTCCTGGTGGAAGAGATCAGGGTGCTGGAAGAGGCGAAAGGGATTGGACTACCCAACTTCCTCCCCCGAACCGCTTTTCTAACGGTTCTTAATCAGAAAGTGAATGGTATTTCTGATATGCCAGTTGAATTTGTAGGCAATTTATGGCAATATATGGAAGAAGTTCTTATTGATGTGTTGATGCGTCATTCCGCGAATTACCCACCTCTTCAATCGACAATGAGAAGAGCTGCTCATAGTTTGGTGGCTAAGATGAAGGATGTCTCAATTACTAGAGTAAATGAGATGGTTCAGATGGAAAGAATCACTGACTATACATGCAATCCTGAATATACGGTAATCTGGAACAAGCTGATGGCTCATGAACAAACTTTTATGGAGGCTGTAATTGAGTATTCAAAGTCAAGCAATATTCAAATTGAGTGGATTCACGTTGATGTGGAGCATCTGAGAAAACATAGTGTTGATATGGTAAAACAGGCTTTTGACATGAAGATGAGGATGACGGCATACTGGAAGATTGTGTTGAGGAGAATGGTGGATTGCATGGCTCTTCATATGCTTTATAGTATTCAGAATCTGGTGAATCAAGATATGGAGAGTGAGATTGTGAACGAGATGATGGTGCCACATGGAGGCGGTATTGACCGAATGTTGGAGGAGTCGCCTATGGTGGCTGGAAAACGGGAGAAGCTGAACCGAAGTGTGAAGTTGCTTAGGGAGTCGAAAGAAAGTGTTGCCAACATGATGGACCAGATTGCTGCATATGGGGAATAGGAGTTTTCTTATTCTGCAGGGAGTTTTTGGCTTTTGGTGTGTGAGCTTTTATCTTTTTTGTTTTCCTGTTATTGCTAATGTTTGGAATGTCCGTTTAAATTTACAAATAATACGAGAAATGGTCTGGGTCAGGTTTTAAACTAGCCACTTTTGGTCTTAAGGTTCTTTGTTCATGCAGAGTAATCTAATACTATGTTAAAAGTTCAGAAATAGTTGCTCTGTGAGCCTCTTTGAATTTAAAGAATTATATTTATGCAGTAGCATGAAAAATATGCAATGTAACGGTAAAGATCTAGACAATAATCACATAAATAGCAAAAATGTAAATGGGTTCACGGTTCTTTCTGTTGCTTATGTAACGTGTTTACATACAGTTGTTATTCTAGCAGATAAATACCAGCTAGAAGAGTACAGCCAAGAACTGAAACAATAAACAAAAATTTAACAACAATTTGCTTATTTTCAAACTCCAGCTTTTTTATGACTAATACCAAAGATGGTAAATTTTTTATAGTTAAGTGGAAGTAAAATGTAACAAGAGCATTTCAATTTTCTATAAAGTTGATAAATGATACATGTATAGCAGCTGCAAATGGAAACTAACTAGCTCTATTTGGACTCAAACTAACATGTATGTGCAGAAATCAAACCTCACGACTTCAAGGAAAACTTTCCAGGTTCACCATAAAACTGCTCCAACTGCTCAACCTTGTTCATTTTAAAACCTCTGATCCTCACTTCCTCAGGCAATGCAGTAGAATCTTTGTCAATGCTTTCCATCGGCCAGCCATTGTTACAAACAGAACCTCCCACTGTCACCTGCGGTCAAAGTAAATATCCAAGAGTAACCTTAGTAAATTAGCATACAATTTCACAAGGGTTTCATTCACAGGCCCTAAGTTACCTTTTTTGCAATAACAAACATCTTTTATGATAAAATCATTACATATCATAGTCTTAAAAAATTTCCATTCTTAGCATAATAAGATTCGCCTCAAGTTACCTTTTTGAAATTTACTACGTTGATAACTGAAACATGAAACGACAAACATCTTTTATTATAAAATAATTAGTAGAGGTAGCGCACCTCTGCATCATCAACCGAATCAACAATAAGAGCTCCATCCAATGAGAGATCTTCAATAAAAATGTCACGACCCTTGACGACCAAAGTAGACTTTTGAGAAACCGAGTTGTCTCCTCTCACTTTACTTTTAACGTCAGCAAACGTAAGAGCCCACTTTGGTTTCCACACAATACGAGCCCAAACATCCACCTCTTGACCATTAAAAACTTGTGTAACTGGATCATCAACCTTCACACCTGCCTGCAAACACACATAAAAAATAAACTTGACATGATCAGAAACCCTATTGAAAGACCAATTAATTATTATCAAATAATATGGAAGGTGTATGTTTTGCCGACCTCTCTGAGAATCATACTATTTGCCCGATAGATTGCCATTTCACCAGAAGTTGCACTGTGATATGGATTTCCTTTAGGTACCTACAGAAAAATTGTCAATGACAAAAACAAATTAGGCAGGTTCAAAATCTTGAATTTAAATGTAACATTTTGTGAAGGTCAAATTTGTACCTTTGCAGCATCCTCAGCGTTATTCTTTACAGGTGCATAAGCAAGCCATGTTTCTGCCACCTGAGAAGTTAATGTAAACACGTCAGATTCTTGGAAAAAGGTATCTTTAACTATAATACATAGCTTAAAGACAGCTTATGGGCCCACTAGGAAGCTGACTTACTGTAAACCCGACTCTTGCAGATGGAGGCAACGTTTTGGGATAATCCTGCATCATACATTCCAATCTAGTAGAGGATTTGAATTCAGTTTTCGTTGAGTCTTTGTATCTGCAATTCAAAATATAGATTACTCAATGAGCAAAGAAGATGGCTCACATAAGGGTTGTTCAAAAAGAACAACATCAGTTCAGGGCTTCAGGCTTACTCTAGTTTCTCAACATCAATAAAAGTAATGCACTTTGGTTCATAAATAATACACATGAAGGTGTCTATTGATTTGAATAGAGTGATTATTGACTAATATAATAGTCGTGTCTCATTTAGTGTTTGACCATTTTCATTGTCAAAGAATTATAAATGAGTCAGCAGCTACTATCCTATACTTGTAAGGAGAATTTGAGCTATAAAATTGAGGATCAGATTCTCAGTGACCTTGTAATTTTATATTTGTAAAAGTGGAAGGAAAAATAATTAATAAGAATTGGAAAAAAAAAAAAAAGGTACTGAAGAAAGGATAGAAGAATGGATGAGTTTAAGAGAACTTACTTGGGGTTGATAAACTCCTTAATAGCACCTCCAGTTTTTGAGAGCTCATCGATGTAAGGACCAAGTTCAAGAATTAACTGCAATGAACCATCAAAACATATACCATATCAGAAAGATCTTAAGCTTTCACACATAGAAGTTACGAAAAGGAATTCATCTTATCAAAGCCAAGATCCTAAGCACTTTAAACAGCAGATAAACACAAACCAAACAAAAAGTTGACAGAACTTTAAACTTCGGAATAGGAAAAAATGCATCATTTTTTGGAAATAAAGTAAATATAGGGAAGATACAGATAGTTTCTATGATAAAATTTGCACATGATGATAATAAGTTCATATTAGATCGTACTTGGTTTATGTTTCCGGGGTATGGGGAATAGCCTGTTTCACAATTGACATCACCATCAGGATGACCTGTTGCTCTAAGCAGAGGATCAAGTTGATTGTATTCAACATTAATCACCATTTCTCTCCCTGATATCATTTAGTTTACGTATAAGGAATAATCGAAGAGCTAAAATAATTATTAAGCAATGAACAGGTGATCAACACAATGTACCATCTGTATGAGTAAGTTTAGTAATGCCTCCAATAGCTTCTTTAGCCTTTCGCGGAACAGCAAGAGAATTGACATGGTATTCTTTACTTGCACTAACTCCTAATGCTACCGGAAATGCCTAAAACAGGGGAAACAAATAGAATCATATTCAAACTCTTGCATGTGTGAAAAAGAACTCATGCTACCAATTTAGTCAACCTTGAAAAGGAGTCCATTTGTATCTTGGAAAAAGAACACCCATCTCAAACCAGCATCTTTCCTGCAAAGGTTGTCAAATGATCTTAAATGAACTTAAACTATAAATCCGGTTTAAATAAGGGATGCTATATAAACCATTACTCTACGAGATTATATATTGGGCTCTAACACAATTAATGATACTAATATGGGAAAACCCCAGAAACAGGAGGCTCTACATACCATTCTTTAAGAAGGCCACTTGAATAAAGAAGAGCATGAACATCACCATGACCGTGTGGTTTTGTCTGACATAGAAACAGCAGATGAAATTATTTGAGTAAGAAAAAAAGCAAATGTAACATTTAATTAAGATATGATTTTACCAATAAACAATGGGAGCAAATTTGTATGAATCAGAAAGTCACCTGTATTCTGTATTTATTGTCTGGGTCTAAAGCAAGCCTAGCATCATTATCAGCCAAGCAAGCGACCTTTTCCTGAAACATGGTTAGGGTGAGTCATCAGCGCCATTTTACCGTTGCAATGAGTTATCGGTACGCAAGCTAAGAATCTACCTGTTTCAAAAGTTTTACTTGTGTAGGTTTCATTCCAAAATAGTTGTTTGATTCTAAGAGTTGTAACGTACGCTCATGTGTATCATCTGACGTCATTATTACTAACGGCACATCTCTTCGGATATCACCTACAATTTAACATATGTTGACATTATTACATTAGCCCGAACAAAGTATACAAAATATCCATGTTCTTGTGAAATTACTTATAACAACCTTCAGCATGTTTGCAGCTAGCTTCAGATAAGGATAATATGGACTCAATGTAGTGCTCTAAAAAACAAGTTCCAGTAGTTGTTTCCATGGGAAGTGCTACCTGTAACATGGAGCAAGTTTTACTAGATAGTAATAAGACGATCTCTGCAAATCAAAGCATAACAAAATAACCGTCACAATATAGTACTATTAGTACGTGACAACCTTTATCCCATTGTATCCAAGACGTTCCCCAAGCCCTCCAGCAACAAGAACAAATGCAGCCTTTTGAACCTCCTTCACACCAGTCTCCTCATATTGTATAAAGCTATCATCCCCAAAAGTCAGGACTTCGCCTGATGGCACCTGTAAAAAATATAGGCCCGAACCTAATAAAATTCCATTTCTACTTGTAATCTACCATGAGATCTCTTAATATCAATTATCAGACAAAATCTGAAATGAATAGTGATACAAGGGCATTATAGTCTTTTCTTGATCTTGAGAATACTTTATAGCATTTGCTGTATGTAAAAAGCATGTTATGGGTAGATACGAAATTCCACTTTTTAACAGGGGATATATGAAATTGCTCCTTGTATTAGTAACCAATAATTCCCGTTTTTATTTACTAATTCTCCTTTCTGACGTTTTTATACTTTTCAACATTGACTTGCACAAATTTATCTTGTGCTAAAACTTGTGTTGCCCACGTGCCAAAAGGAAGAAATATAGTGTCGTGACACCTTTTGTAGTTGTTGTATGAATGATAAAAAGATATTTGATATTGAGTCTTGTTGCAATCAAGCCTAAGGACAGCCTCACGAAAGGGTCCACTTTGGTCATCGTGTCATACAATAATCATATTCAATTTCTTAGATACACGTATTTATTTGTAATAGCGATGGGCAAAGCTAATCAGTATTAAATGTCCAATCACAAGGTAAATGTAACTACAACAATAATCAATATAACAAAACCCGAGTTGCGTTTAATTTAGTAACTTACCGAAGGTGTGAAGCCATCAAACGGATTCCTTCCGGCTTTCGAATCCGCTAAAAGCTCTTTCGCAGTCTTGACGTACGACGTCAAACCTCCTGGGTAGCTTGAATTAAGAAGAGCTACCTAAAACATTAAGTAGCGACACGAACATCATAAATATGTTCCAACTCTCCATACAAAATGACCAAAATCTAATACTTCCAAGTGCAACATTATGCTTCGTAAACTTAGCCAAAAGGAATCCCTAGTTCCTATTTAGCTCCACTTCCATATATTTATAACTAAAATTGTACATGACTAGTATAAAATGCCAGGGATAGGCGGTAAAAGTGCATCTAATTTGCCACAAAATACCTTAGTGTGTCCTACGTATTAAATCTGATTTCTTCATATGCGTTATGGTCACATGTGAAGGTGAGGTGAAGGTGCTATTCACACGCCAACCTCATGACAACCCTCTAGCTTCAGACGCCAAGACCAGCTTTTTGTGTTGGTTAGGTGGTGCCGAGTGTTTTAGTTTATGTTTTTGTTTTTTCTTATATTTTTTTGGTTTGTGAGCGTGTGGGGGGTGTATGTTTATATGTATGGTTAGGTGGTTACAACTTACAACTACAGACGTTACGTGGTGCGATGAAAAGCTAACGTGCCATGAAGGGGAAGAGAAGGTGACCATTACACCCGGCCAATAAGACTAATCTTTAATCGCTCTATTTTGTGTACTACTACTAAATTACAAGTTGATGCTGATGTGGCACAAGTCATTTAGTAGTAGACAAAACAGAACTGTCGGGCAATTTGGTGTATGTCATTAAATAGTGAGCTAATTAAATAAGATTAAATAGTAAAGCTACAGGGAAAAAGAACTACTACTGTATAACGAAACACACCAAAAGTAATCGTGTACAAACATTCACGGGGTGAAGCTAGAGGGGTTCCCGGGGGTGCACGGGAACCCGGTGGAATTTGTCATGTAGCGCATATATTTGCTAAAAATATGGATTTCTTCAAAATGAACCCGATCCATAATTTATGCAAACTTAATGCACTTAATGCTTTGGCTCCGCTCTGCATACATTTTTAACTAATACTGTATACTACTAATCTAACTACATTTGCTTAAAACTTAAAAATAAATAATGTATAATTTACTTATGTATAACTTTTTTTTTTTTTTTTTCGGCAAGTTAGTAGTTAGTGATTCGACAGTAACATCCAATTTCGCTCTAGGGTATAAACCCCACTACTTAAATACTTATGTATAATTTAAATCACTAATTTTCTTCACTCAAACAAACTCCACGCCCGTATATACATTAAAAAAAAAGTGCACACACTAATTAAATCTACTATACACCTTCGCGGCTATGCACGGGTAATCGTCTAGTAAACATAAATAAAAAAGAACCTGATCAAGTAACGCTTTCTTAGAATGATCGTCAACGCCAGGATCAGGCCAGTCTTGGAACAAATGAACCTGACCTAACTCCAGTAACATCTTTCCAACCTCAATTTGATCGGGAGATAAGATTGATAGGTTTTTCTGGAGATTAGGTGATGAAGAAGTTGACAGTTCGTTCAGTTGAAGGTTAGCTAATCGCTCGATTGCTGAATTAACAGCTGAAGCCATTGATTTGATTTGATTTGATTGTTGAAGATGTGTTAGTTATTGGTAACTGTAACTCGGGAAATTTTTAAATGCAAAGGAGAAGATGGTTACGAAATGTGTGTGTGTGTCTCACGTGTGGGTTTTTATAATTCACAAATAATTGCTACTGTACATCTTTTTATTCAATAATTATTACTTTAACAAAAATATATCAAGTACCGTTTATGAAAAGAGAAATATTAAATCTACAAAAAAATTATAAAATATATTGTCATAGTTATTTATTGGTTTTAAATATAAGATCTTTCGAAAAGAAAAAGGTTAAATTCACAAGAAATGTATATTTGATACTGGTTTTTTTTATACTTTTTAATAGGATAATAATTTTGTTATTAGTTATTTCTTAACATTTGTAAAAATAATTTAAATAAAAATAATATATTAAACATACGGTATGTTTGGTAAAAATAACAATATGCTCATCTGTCTATAAAATTCTGAAATGATAATCAGTAAGAAACTAAGTTCATTTTACTGTTTTGCTTTAAATTCTTGTGTTCTCAGCAGTCAGCGGGAGTGGGAGTCAGATTGGTATACGGGATGACGATGCTACAAAATCAAGAAGCATTGAAAAGTCGGACTATGGCAGTGATGACGAAGATGATGATGTATATTTTTTTTCTTTTACATATTGCTGGAACAAAATTTGTTGGTGATTCCCTTTTGGTATTGAAGTGATGCCAAAAGTCAAAACTTTAGAAGTTTTGACAAACATACGTGTGATGAAATAGCAGAAAGATTATCTATTTTTTTATGTAGATTATGACCATGAACAGATTTGCAATTGCATTGTATCATTTTATACGTTTATGTATTGCATCAGTTATATACGTTTCTCGCGAAACCCGCGGGTCTATAGTCTAGTAATTCCATAAATCAAGCTTCGTTCATTTCTTATTTCACTCATTGGCAAATATATTTTTTACTTAATTGTCTATTTAAAAGAATTTCCATGCATGTCTTTTTCAAAAGTAAAGATCCTGAATTATACAATTGTGCATGGTTGATATGAAATGTTCAAAAAAGTTCTCACGGCGATTTACAGAACATAGCTCAGTGGACCAGGATGGTTATCCCATTTATAGGAGGAGAGACCATGAAAACTTTGTAGAGAAGAGTGGTCATGACCGGCATAATGACTATGTTATACCTTATAACGAGATCCTCTTGAAGCGTTATCAGTCACACATCAACGTCGAATGGTGCAACCAAACTGGGTCAATCAAATATCTTTGTAAGTATATAAACAAAGGACCTGATAGAGTAAGAGTTGAGTTATATGATGATAGCAATAACGATGCTGAAGGAAACGGTCAAACGTGAGCACCAATAGATGAAATTAAAGCCTTTTTAGATTGTAGATACTTATCTGCATGTGAATCAACTTGGCGAATATACAAGTTTGATATTCACCACGTGACCCCTTTCGTAGAGAGGTTGTCATTTCATCTACTTGGTGAAAACGCGATAGTTTTCGATAATGACGCGGATCTTCAAGAAGTTATTGAAAAACCAACCATCGCCACATCTATGTTCCTACGAACAAGATTGATCATAAGGATAGGGAGTTAACATACGTTGAATTTCCTACAAAATATGTTTGGAACGATACAAAAAGGATATGGACACGTGGAAAGTAGAAGGGTCGCAGTCGGAAGGATTCATAATGTTCTTATTTAAGTAGGTAAGGCTTCTATTGTAGGATCGCTACTTAACCAAAGGCGCTTAAACTATAGATGATGTGGTTTATCCGACATACAAAGAAACTTGCTATGCTATAGGCCTTTTGGAGGATGACAAAGAGTACATTGAGACGCTTGCTATGCTATAGGCCGTCTTATCCCGTCTCCAGCGTACCCAACCATGAACTTAAAATTGAAAGTTTGTGTTCCAATCATGTTGTTACGAAACATTGATCAAACAAACGGGTTGTGCAACGAAACAAGTATTCGTGTAGATCGGTTGTTCAAAAGTGTCATCCATGCCACTATAATCAACGGAAGCCATTTTGGTAAACAAGTGATCACTGGAAGGATGAGAATATCACCTTCTGATAAATGTTTGCTGATAAAAATAGTAAGGAAACAGTTTCTCGTGTCGGTCTCTTTTGCGATGACGATAAACAAAAGTCAATGACAAACTCTCGGACAAGTCGGTTTGTATTTGTCACGACCCGTTTTTACACATGGCCAACTATATGTGGTCGTCGATAGTGTTAAGAGCAAAAAAGTATGGAAGATAGTTATTCAAGACGAAGACGGAAATCTCGCTAATACCATGACCAACATGGTGTACAAAGACGTGCTCCACAATTTATGATCACATCTACATGTACGCATATGTCGCATTCGTATTATAAAGGATGGTGTATTTTTTGTGAGTTACCATTGTGTTTCATGTGACGTTTGTATGGTCGCAATTAATAGTATACTTCACGTTCTTTATTCATATGTGGATTTTTTAACTAATAGCTTAATAATACGCATTGTAATTTACTAACTTCTTTAACATTTTTTTTAAATACCCGTGAATTTCACGGGTCTTTTAGCTAGTACTATAAGAACATAAAGTTTATATACAAATTTTTACATAATAATGGCAAGTGAATTTGACTAATTGCTACCTTCTTCCTCCACTAACTCTTTATTTCATTATTACAAATCATTTTATTACACATGAAGTTTTTATATAAAAATTATGTAATTATCATTACAATTTATTCTAAATAAAATGATTAGAAGGTAAAATTATAATTATATAAAAGTAGGAAAGTGATGTAATATTTTTTTTTAATTTCGCATAATTTGTCTGATACACAGTAATTTTAGTACACAACTATTATTAATTACGTTGTCAAACGCGACAATTAGAACGTGGCGTTTAATGGTGTGATGAAATGAGTATTTTTCTTCAAAGAGATTAGTTATCGAAGTAAAAAATTAGCAAAAAGCTAGTACGTACACAAACATGAACCGTGATAAGGAATCTTTCGGAAATGAACATTCCATAGTGAATATGATGCGAGCGTGTCATGGCGATAGAGTCTCGTCGTGCCTCGATGGCAGCCTCACCGAGGTTCGCCGTGGCTCACCGTCACACCAACCCCTTAGCTTGTCGTGGTTTCGTCGCCCAGACGATGGACGTTCGAAGAGAAGAGACAGAGATTCGACCGTTGCCAATGGTTGGATTGTTGGATTTTAAAAATATATATATTTTTTTTTTATATTTAAAACTTTTACTATTATATATATATCTTTCTATTTTAACACTTTTAACACTAACGATTCTTTTTAATCTCTCTATCTAACAAAAAGAATGTCAAACTTCCCAAACGACCAATTCTCACATCTCAACTTCACCGGGTTTCTTAACACAACCAATGCGAATCCTTCGTCATCCTCAAACCCCTCGACGCCATCGTCCCAAAACCCCATTTCATCTTATTCCCAATTTCCATCCGGCTCCCAGTTCTCGTAGCCTCCTTTTGCTCAAAACTATTTCTCCCAAATAACATCCAGACAAATTTACCAACAACAACAACAACGACTCGCATTTCAAAACGCACAATTTAACAACCAATTCTAAAATCTCCAAACTCAACACAAGTACCGGAAACACAATTTAAAGTTCTGGCGTCACAACCACCATCCGTAAAAAACCGTCGAAAAAAAAGAACGGCAAAATAATCTAAAGCCGTTGATTTGTCTACAGATGACGATGATGACGTAGAATTTGCGGAAGCTCCGTCTCAGGCTCCCGCATGTTAGAATCCTCAGGGTCAGTGAAAGAAATGCTAAACGATGCAATGCATCAAAAATTTGTCGCCAGTAAATCCACGTACGATGCTGAAAAGGCTAAAGAGGAAAGGCAGATTCAGTTGTCCGAGTTCTAGTTTCTCGCGGTTGATGTTGACGCAATGCCGGAACTAAAGAGGTCGTTTGTTCTCTGACAACAAGCAAAAATAATGGCCAAATATTCTGGCCAAAATTAATTTGTCGACGTTTTTAAACTCGTAATTTTTTTTGTATCGTATTTAAATTTCGTATTTGTATTTTTATTTAAGTATTTGTAACTTTTATTTGGAAAAAATAAATTTAAATTTATGTGAAATGAAAAAAAAAGTAAAAGATAATGTTGGGTCAAAATGAAGAAGAAATTGTGTGTCATAACAAAGAGGTCTTTTGGTTAATTATTTTGTGATGATATGACGTTGATGTAACAATGAATAGTGAAAAAAGATTGTCTCATCACCATATCTAGCCATGTTTTATAATAAATCGAGAATGAGTATCAGTATCACACATATCACGTTTTTACCGTTGTGTTTCATTTCGTTTGTGAATCATACCTTATTTATGAGAATATTAGAGAATTTAGCCATGTCGTTCCCGAATATGCACACATCAATCTCATATAAGTAATGTCATTAGCAGTGTTAAGTTTAAGATTCAGCCTCCTTAATCATTAAGGCTTAACACACGAGATACATTTTAGCAATGGGTAAACTAGTTTTCCTATTTGACCTACATAATGGGATCTTCAGTTTTGATAGGTTAGGCTTTTGGCAACATCTAGTATATGTTTTGACGTCGACTATTTGCTCTAGTAAGAGCAGCCATAGTATCACAATGTCTATATACAGTTATACACATAGTTAGAGGTGGTATATTATGTCCAAATATTTAAAATTAAGTTATTTAGACTATGTTTTTTTTTTTTACTTTTTTTAACTAATAAACTAAGGTTTTGTTTCTTTTTTACTTAATGGTCTAAATGGAGCCATTTCTAAACCCACATGGTGACAAAGTGTTGTTTCTTTTTTCTCTGAAACTATATACGAGTCTGGTTTAGGAAAGAAAGAAAAATGAAAGTACTATTATTGTATATTATTTACAAATACACCCTCATTACTTCTTTACCTTTTGCAGCTCTTTCTTTTCTTCATCCTTATATCAACTTCACTGTTTCTACCATTTCTTTTATTATATCATAAATTCTTGAACACTCAAAACCACACCAGTGGCCGGTTGGCCATTTTTCCGACCACCGCCGGCTTCGTTCTTCCTTTTGTCGCCGCCATCATATTCATTAGTAGGTTTGTATTTTGTGTTCAATAGAGCAAATGGATCATCAAAGTTGGTAGATCAAGAACTTGTTTTCTAGTTTGATATGGGTTTGGATCTACAAACTTCGTGATTGTTTTTTGTTTGTATCTACTAGGTTTAACGAATTTATATTTGTTTTTTGTTTGCATCTACTGGATCTATATACTTTATGATTGTTATTGGTTTGGATCTATAAAAAAATCAATTATAAAGGACTTGGGTTTGCATCTACTACTTATAAAGGGTGCAATAGTCATTTTATTCTACAATAGTTTGATTTAGAAGAAAAAAAGAAACAACATTTTTTTTGGACCACTTGTTTCATATAACCATCCCATATCAAACCAGACACTATATCCATTCAGTAGAAAAAAAAGAAACATGCCCTAAAGGGTTATAACCTTATATTTAGTTAGATTATTTGGATAACCTAAAAGCATTGAGTTAAATAAATGGGTGTTATAAACAAATAAAACAATAGATGATGGGTATTTTCTGCCAACTAATTAATCTTAAATCTGTTTGTTTCTCCTTTAATATTGTTTATTTTTTTCCCACTATTAATCTTAAATCTATTATTTGTTTCTCCTTTAATATTGTTCATTTGGTCCAATGTCCATTTGGCCCAAGTCTGTTTGGTCTAAATATTAAAAATTGTTCATCTGGTCCGTGTCCATTGACCAACGTCCGTTTAACCCATTGTCTATATACCCGTCCTACCCACCCATTTATCACCCTCACCCTTACACACAGTAGTCACATAATGTGAACCCGACTAGACCAGACTTGAATAAACTCGAACCCGACTAACCCGACTAGGCCCGACTCGAATAAACTCGAACCCGACTAACCTGAGCAGTTATGCAGACAGTAGTCACATAATGTGAACCCGACCAGACCCGATCCGAATAGACCCGAACCCGACTAGCTCAAGTTGAAATCGGATCAAATTCGGGTAAATTATTTTTAGCATCGACCCGACTTTAACCGACCCAAATAACCCGAACCCGATCAACCCGACCCGATTCTCACCCCTAGTCACATTATCATCCGGAAAGCTTCTACTAACCCATTCAGCTTCGTCAACAACTTTGTCTAAAGTTACAAATTTTGCTTCCATGGTCATATTCACTGTTTGTTTATATGATTTTCATGATATAACAACCCACGTAGTTGTTCCTTACCAAAATTTAGATAGGGGTGTTGATTGTCCACCAAATCTTTGAGAAAACAGTTATGTTGCCAGCAACTAAGATATAGGATCAACAATGATAAGTAAGATGGGAGGAGTTTGAAATATGCGAGAAACGTTGATATTAAACGTAAGAACGTTACGAGTCTGCACATGTAAGCAGATGTAGTGAAGCAGGCTAATCCACTGAGACCAACCTATTTCACAACACCAACACCTTTATTTAAGAAATTTCACCAGAGTCCAAACTCTTAGTTACATTATTCGAATCAAATCACACTATAGTCCATACACATTGCAGATCTTTGTCCTAATTGGAAAACTATTCAAAAAAAATTAAATCACTCATTGTTTACTGCATCGGAGTTCTTCATATTCGGAATATTCTTGATCTTTGAGCTCCAAAGAGACAACTGGTTCCGTAATTTATCGGCAATAGCTTTTAAAGTCAGTCCCTCTTCTTCCTCTTTCTCTGTAACCAAAAAGATTACAAACAAACTTGTTAGAATGATAAAACCAAACGTATCCACCCATGAAAAAATAATAACGTTACACATCAGCTCACATCCGCTAGGGTGACAAAAATTGGTTTAAGAAAACTTGAAGAATGGCTATACAAATATTGTTTGTATGCATTTTAAAACAGATGCAAGTAGGATCTAACGGAAAATTAAATATGAAGCTGATTAATGACCTTGTTCCACTTCAGTTATCTCAGCTACAGACTCGGGCTTGCTTCCTGTTGGCATTAGACAATAGACACCATATTATTTATTTTCAGAAATTGATTGATGATAATAATTATACCAAAAATTAATGGAATGATGGAATAATGGATGCTCCTTACCTTGTTCAAGGTCAGATATATCTATAGAGACTTCAGATTTCTCGACGTCTGTTGGCATTACACACCATGTTAATCAGTTAGCAGAATGATTAGATAACATTATCAAAACTGACTGATCTTCATATAAAAACCCATCAAAAAAGTTGATTTAAGTTTGTCCTCTTTATGGATTTGAAAAAGTTTATAGGAGTAAAGATACAAGATTATTAATTAAAAAAAAAATAGTATTACCTTGTTCCACATCAGCTACAGTTACAGGCTCTTCAGGCTTTGCATCACCTATTGACATTAGACATCACATCGTGTTATTTTTTTTAATAGAAAGACCAACGTTCCGATTATAAGAGAGATGCTTACCACTTCGAAAACGATCAAGTGAATTACCCATTTGACTAGATGCAAGTAAAATTCCACAACAAACTGAAATTATACAAAAACAAAAAATAAATACAGACAAGAAAGATTAACAAAAAGAAAAATAAGAGCACTGGTTTTAAAAGAGCACTTGCCAGCTGAGATATGAGATGTTTGGTGTAATGCAGCAGGCTAACCAAAGATTATATATGGCTAAAAACTTGTTCAAAAAGATTTTAATTTTTGTATATAAATTTCACAGGGTTTTTATTTTGGAAAGGTAATAATGTGTTAATATAATAAATAAACAATTTAGTTAAAATATCAATGAATTCTTTCAAAGATTTTGTTTCCAAATTATGTCGCTTATTTCTGGAAAAGAAGTGGAAAGAAATAAACGACATTGTACTCCCTACTTTTCTTCTCTTCCCTTTTCAAGTCACAAATAGTACACTCTTTTCTGATAATCATCACTTTTCTCTCCAGTTTACAAATGAAAAAATATAATAAAAGATTAAAAATTTAATAAGAACTATTACTAAACCATTCAAGATCAATGCAAAACAATCCCGAATATTGCTGTGGAATCTTAATCAACCATTCTCCATCCTTAAACAAAACCTCATAAATCAGTCTTATGGAAACAAAAAAAGCTCTATTTGGACTTGAACCAATTCAGAACATGCAAGACACGACAGGACAGGACAGGACAGGACAGGACAATGTATGTACAGAAATCAAACCTCATGACGTCAAGGAGAAATTTCCAGGTTCACCATAAGATTTTTCTAACTGCTCCATCCTGTTTATTTTGAAACCTCTGGTTCGTATTTCCTCAGGAAACGCAGAAGAGTCTTTGTCAATGCCCTCCATTATCCACCCATTGTTACACACAGAGCCTCCTACTTTCACCTGCAGTCAGAGTAAATTTATAGTTTGACTTTTAGAAAGGTTGCTAGAAAGGCTTCGTGGAGTTAACTCACCTTCGCATCATCAACCGAATCAACAATAAGAGCTCCATCCAGTGTGAGATTCTCAATAAATATGTCTCGACCCTTAATGACTAGTGTAGATTTTTGAGAGACTGAGTTGTTTCCACTCACTTTGCTTTTAACATCAGCAAACGTGACTGCCCACTTTGGTTTCCATACGATACGGGCCCACACCTCCACCTCTTGACCATTAAAGACTTGTGTAACCGGATCATCTACATTGACACCTGCCTGGAGATGCACATGAGATAGAAATGAGCACGTAACAAGAATGTAATACAGTGACTGTCGAAGTTTTGCTGACCTTTTTAAGAATCACGTTGTTTGCTCGATATATTGCCATTTCTCCGGAAGTGGCACTATGATTTGGATTCCCTTTAGGCACCTTTGCAGCATCCTGAGGGTTGTTCTTTACAGGTGCATATGCAAGCCATTTTTCTGTCACCTAAAAAGTCAGAAAACAATGAAAACACATTTAGTGTTTTAAACAAAGCAAGTTAAACAACAATATCCTACGTTAACCACAACTAACAAGGGCCCGGTATGAAGTTTTACTTACAGTGAATCCAACCCTAGCCGATGCAGGCAAAGTTTTTGGATAATCCTGCATCATGCACTCCAGTCTAGTAGAGGACTTAAATGCGGTTTTTGTGGAGTCTGTGTATCTGCAATTCAAAATACAGATTACTCAAATATTAGATTGTCATAGCCGAACGGTATTACATTGGTAGAATTGGACGAGTAAGAGAGATATTACTTGGGGTTGATAAACTCCTTGATAGCACCACCAGTTTTCGAGAGTTCGTCAATGTAAGAGCCAAGTTCAAGAATTAACTGCAATGGACCATAATCGTAAAATAAACAAGACTTGGAATCCATATCTCAAGCCAATATCTACAAACCAAGTATTAGTTTGACAATTCTAAATCCTCAGGAATGCAAAGATATAAGCAGTTCTTTTGGAATATATTCAAGAAACACAAATGATTCCAGATGGGATCTTACCTGGTTTATGTTTCCTGGGTAAGGAGAATAGCCGGTTTCACAATTGGAATCGCCATCAGCATGACCTGTTGCTCTAAGCAGAGGATCCAGTTGATTGTATTCAACATTAATAACCATTTCCCTCCCTAGTATCATATAATTTAATTATAAGAATAGTGAAATCATTACGCAATGCACAACCCAACATATATACTGGTTAACACAACATACCATCTGTATGAGTGAGCTTGGTAATGCCTCCATTAGCCTCTTTGGCCTTTCGAGGAACAGCAAGAGAATTCACATGGTATTCTTTACTCGCACTCACTCCTAATGCTGACGGAATGCCCTATACAATTAAACAAAAGTTTTCAAATTCAAACTCATGCCCATGTGAAGAATGAACCTTTTATACTATCAGGGTCAACCTTGAAAAGAAGTCCATTTGTATCTTGAAAAAACAACACCCATCTCAAACCAGCATCTTTCCTGCAAAAGATTGTCAAGTATTTCAGAATATTTTAAGCTGAGATGAATTTTAGAAACTTTAGACGGATAAAAACTGGATTAATAGATCAACATAACTCTAAAATCTAAAAAGGCTATAAAATCAGTAACAGAAAACCATGAAATAAGAAGCACTGCATACCATTCTTTAAGAAGGCCACTTGAATAAAGAAGAGCGTGAACATCACCGTGACCATGAGGCTTTGTCTAATAAGAAAACATCACATGCAATTATTAAAAACTGAAAAACAAATGTAAGATATCATTAAGAAACTAATGGGGCAATTACTTAAAATAAAATAAAAAAGTCACCTGTATTATGTATTTATTGTTTGGGTCTAAAGCAAGCCTAGCATCATTATCAGCCAAGCAAGCAACCTTTTCCTGCAACACGGTTAAGGCTAGTTGTCAATGCCATCTTACTGTTTGCGAGTGAGATGAGTACCAAACTACCAGTATTAAGATAAAAGTTACCTGCTTCAAAAGCTTTATTTGAGTAGGTTTCATTCCAAAAAAGGCGTTTGATTCTAAGAGTTGTAACGTACGCTCGTGTGTATCATCTGATGTCATTATCACAAAAGGCACATCTCTTCGGCATTCACCTACAGTTCAATAATAGTAACGTTATCAGTTTATCACGGGCATACAAAAAATCTCTATATTTAACATGTAGCAATGAAAAATGGTATACAGAATAAGGTCGAAAGAAAAAACAACCTTGAGCCTGCTTGAAACTAGCTTCAGATAAAGCTAATACGGACTCAATGTAGTGCCGTAAGAAACAAGTTCCAGTGGTTGTTTCTGTGGGAAGTGCTACCTGTGACATAATGAAAAGTTTACTCAATACGCCCAAGACAATTAGACAAATATCCACGGATAGATAGAAACAGCAATAGTCTCAATTTTAATGTTAATAATTATGATACAATGTGACAACCTTTATCCCGTTGTATCCAAGACGTTCCCCAAGCCCTCCTGCAACAAGAACAAAAGCAGCATTCCGCACTTCCTTTACACCAATCTCTTCATATTGCATAAACTTATCATCACCGAAAGTCAGAACTTCGCCTGATGGCACCTGCAGTAATATAATCACTTCCAGTTTGCTTAACTACACTAACAGATCGAAGGCTCAAAATTAAGATGGAGCTTAATAACTCACAGAAGGTGTGAAGCCATCAAATGGATTCCTTCCAGCCTTTGAATCTGCTAAGAGTTGTCTAGCAATCTTGATGTACGACGACAAACCTCCCGGGTAGCTCGAATTAAGAATATCTACCTATAATATGTACCAAACAAGTAAATATCATTTACTATAATATAACATTATAAGTTCACATTCTAACATGATGATTTAGTAAGGGGGTTAAGGTTTTGTTCACTGGGTTACTATATTAGTTCTTCATTTACTTAGGTCACTCAACTTATCAAACTCCCTATATTTAGATTACGTAACGTGGGAGGGATCCGGTGAGAAGAAAACTTAATATTAGAATAATGAGAAATAATCATAACCACACATTTGAGATGAATCGACTTGATTAGATGCATCTCTGTTCATTTAAATGCATCCCAATTAGCTTCGAAAGTAATTTTGAAGTGAAGACATGCAAAGTGGCACTACGGACACATTTGACACAGTAGAGGACATAAAATTCTTAGGATTCACCTAACTTGATAAAATGCATCTAATTTTTGAGCTAGAAAACATATTATGTTGCATCTAAATCAAGTTGATGCCTCTGAAAGGTGCCGCTATAGTTATTTCTTCTTGTTTTTTAGTTTTCTTCTCATTTGATCCTAAGTCTACCAAACGTGTAAAAGGTGAACGTTTAGTTACCCTCGTCCCAACAGTGACTTCTTTTATGTAAAGTAAAGTAAAGTAACTCCCAATACCGTCTTCCACGGGTTATGGGTCCCAATACCGTCTTCCAATGTGTATGGGGGAGGTTGAGACGTAGACAGCCCTACCCCTACCAAAGGTAGAGAGGCTGCTTCTGGTTCTACCAAAGGTAGAAAAGAACCTCCGGCCTTGCAAGCAGTGAGGATCGGTTTCCGACCTTCTGCCCGACTAATCCACGAGGTTTGAACCCACCGCCACACAGACTCAAACCAGGTAAAGCCTTCCCTTTTCAGGAGGTTGGCGTGGCCACTTTGCAACTAGCAGGAATCGAACTTGAGACCTCACACCCTCTTTTAGTGTGATTGGTTAAGCCGGCTTTTATCTAACTTAGGTTAAGCAAGTTGATCATACACTAGATAAATATAAAGATTAGTAGCTAAACAAGTTGTTATAAAAACAATTAACGAGAAGTCGCATTCATTCATATATATAAAAACATTATTCGAAGGTAACATATGAATAACAGAAATAGAAATGACCTGATCAAGTAAAGCTTTTTTAGAATGATCATCAACACCAGGATCAGGCCAATGCTGAAACAAATGAACTTGACCTAACTCCAGCAACATCTTTCCAACCTCAATCTGCAAAATATAAAATAAAATATAAATAATAGAAATGAGACATGATTGCAGTATATATATAAAAAAATAAAAAGACATATAGTATACCTGATGGGGAGATAAGATTGAGAGGTTTTTCTCCAGATTAGCTGCTGATGATGATGATGATGATGATGAACAAGCCATTCTTACTTACACTGTGTTCTGGATCAATAACTGCTACTGCTATTAGTGAACACACAACTCAACTGTTATCAAACACTTTCTGTTTTTGGGTGAATTGCAAATATACCCATTCAAACTTTTTATATTTGCGTATTTCTTCAGATATATATATATATATATATATATATATATATATATATATATATATATATATATATATATATATATATATATATATATATATATATATATATATATATAGAGGAAGGTTAATGTGAGAGCTTTTTTAAAGTTGTAAAAATGAGAACTAATCTAAAACACCAATAAGACATTGATACATAATCATATTACCAATAATACACCAAAATATACATTATTTATACAACTTAACATACTATTGACTAATAAACGACGACTTAGTGTGTAACGTATTACTGATACACAATTAAAAATGTGATACACATACATCAAAATCTCAACAAGATAATATCTTATATATAAAATGGTACATTTGATACACAACCACCACTAAATAACATGATACACGATACCAAGACATGATACAAATCATACCTTAAATCAAGATGTATCACCTAGAATTCGTCAATTTTCAAAAGAAAGTTCATCAAATTATTAAAAAACTTAGTTTTAGTTAATCTCGTTTAAAAATTGTTTGAAGTAGAGTGTCATTTGTGAGATTTTAGTTGGTTCTTATTTTTTCAACTTTAAAAAGTTCTCATTTGAACCGAAACCTATATATATATATATATATATATATATATATATATATATATATATATATATATATATATATATATATATATATATATATATATATATATATATATATATATATATATATATATATATATATAGTGTAACTTTCTTTTCAGAACCAATTTAAGTGACAGAACTATCAGAACCATCTTTTGTACTCTTGAAAATACATAATGTACAATTTGTCAATGCAAAATGGCATTTTAGAAAATATATGTAACTTATTTCAGAAAAGTTTAACTAAATAAGGGCAAATTAGGCATATTAACTTTCTATAAAAATTGCTTTTAATAAAAAATAAAATCATTTAGGTATTTCTAGAATCTCTCCCTTCCACAACATATAGTTGCCGCCTCCAGTCCTACATTACCAGATCTGCGACCCACGGTTTAAATAAAATATGTTTCATACTCGTGCTTCATTGATCGATATAAGAAACCCGCATTCATCTTTTTAGGTACGTTAATTTTCGTTTGAAACTGAAATCTTTTTTTTATCAAAATTGTTTTTGTTTACCTTTTAATAATTTAGTATGTCATAAATTTTATTCAATTCGTTTTAATTATTGAACCCTCTTTTGAAATCATTTTTAATCATAACAATGTTTTTTGTTACCTTTGACTTTTTTAATTATAATATTATTTTTTGTTACGTTTTAATGAATTTTATTGTTATTGTTGATGTTGAACTGAATTTGAGAGACTGAGACATTTATAGATGGTGATCTTCTTCTTATAAATGGTGATGGTGTTAATTGTTTAAAAAACCAAACAGATACTACATGTTTTTTTGATTCCGTGATATTGATCTCAAAAAAGGTAACATCCTTATTTTATTATGATCTAACAGTTTACAATTACATGATTCATGATAGTAGAGCGATCGAGATCGATGTTTTTAAAAAATTGTTGTCAATATATATATGAACTTTAATTGTTGGGACCATCAAAGTGGAATTTTTTTTTGTTTGTTTCTACACTACCAGGTTAATTTTTTCTATGGATTAAATTTTGTAGGTTTCATTTATTTTAAATAATTTGTATTTGATTTAATATGTGTAAATCTAATTTTTATACTTTGTTTTATTTTTGTATGAACATATATGATTTTTAAAATAATCATAACTGTGATTTGATAATAAAGCAAATATTGTTGCGTGATTCACCATTGCATTAGATATTAGTGTAGTATTCTATTTTGATGGAGAGGTCAGGATCTACAACATTTGTAAATCGATACAGTTTGATATATAGTGACATGATACAAGTTTATATAACTAATTAATTGTTGTCGTTAAAAATCACATAAATTCAAACAATTTTGTGTTACAATCGCGTAGGTTATATGTTTTAAATAGACATGTATGTTTAGATTGCTTATATGTTTTAAATGGACATGTATGTTTAGATTGAACTGGACATGTATGTTTAGGTTGAACTGGACATGTATGTTTAGATTGAACAGGACATGTATGTTTGGATTGAACAAGACATGTATGTTTGGATTGAATTAGACATGTATGTTTGGATTAAATTAGACATGTATGTTTAGATTGAACTGGACATATATGTTTAGATTGAATTAGACATGTATGTTTAGATTGAACCAGACATGCAAGTTTAGATTGCTTGTATGTTTTAAGTTTGACGTGTATGTTTAGATTGAATTGGACGTGTATGTTTAGATTGAACTGGACATGTATGTTTTGATTGCTTGTATTTTTTAAGTTTCACATGTATGTTTAGATTTAATTAGACTTTTATGTTTAGATTGCTTATATGAGTTCTAGTTGTTTATGATAAAATACAATTAGAAGGTGTACATATATGTTTTTCAAAAGTTAATTTTCGTTCAAGTGAAAAATAGACGAGAAACATGTATGTTTTCAGAAAGCGTGCATATATGTTTTTGGCAAACATGTGCACGTACGTTCTCGAAAAACATATGTGTTATTTGAAAGTGTGCATGTATGTTCTGGGAAAAGCAAGGGTTTGTACTTATACGGTTAGACTCAAATGGTCTCCTTGTGACACTAAAAATATGATGATTATTGTAGGTGTGCATGTATGTTATTTGAAGGTGAGCATGTATGTTTCGAATTAAAATATCAGAAACTGGATTTACACATTTTTTTTGAAGACATGCATATGTTCTTGGAAGGCGCGATCACATGTTCGATGGAAGGCGTTAACTATTAATTAGTGCACACATTTGTAGATTGATTTGATTAATGTATTTTCTACTATTTAGAAATTTGTATTTTAATTTTATTTTAATTGATATCCAATTTTGTTTATAACATTTATGTTTTTTTGTTTGTATCTTACAATTTGGAAAATATTCTGTTAAAAAAATCAAAAGTTGTTAAATTAAAAAAAAAGTATGTCTAAAAACAAACATGTACTCGACATTTGGAATACATACATGTTAATTTTTTTAAAAACAATTAAAAATGAAGTGGTGAAAAGACAAAATATAATTTACAAAAAATAAAATAATGTTAAAATTTAATTTCAAAAATCAAGAATCTAAAAATTTTTTTTAATGTAAAACGTATTGTCATATGTAATATACAAAACAAATGAATGTGAAAATACTTTCTTTAAATTGTAAACAAATCAATTTTACATTTATGCCCTTATGGAATTTAATTTAAAAAAATAAAAGAAATTAATTATCTAAATTCTGATTGGCCTATTATGGTTCTGATAGTTCTGACACTAATAATGGTTCTGACAAGAAAGCCCCCCTATATATATATATATATATATATATATATATATATATATATATATATATATATATATATATATATATATATATATATATATATATATATATATATATATATATATATATATATATATATATATATATAAAGTTAGGATCAAATAAAAAGATTAAGTAAAATGAGAAGAATGAGAAGAAACTACAACCACACATTTCAGATGCACCTACAAAGTCAGATGCATATCCCCTTAAAATTCTCCTTCTTTTGTGGAATTTGTGGTCAGGATTTCTTCTTATTCTTCTTATTTTAATTTTTCTTCTTACTGGATCCCTACTCTATATATATATATATATATATATATATATATATATATATATATATATATATATATATATATATATATATATATATATATATATATATATATATATATATGCAAATTTCCCTTTTTTTTAACAGAAGAATAAAGAATAACTTAATTTACTTAATAGAAGAAAAAAACATTGTTTTTATTTAATAGAAAGATGACTAATAAAGCAATGTTGCAAAACAAGGTATACAAGGTCGATTAATCATTGATTAATCGCTACAAGGTCATCAAATTTGCCGATTAATATAAAGACGATTAATGGCGGTCAAGTGAGGTCAAATTTGCCGAAAATCTATAAATCTTGCCAAAAACATCGAAAACTCCCTAGAAACTTGTATTTATCACTTATAATAACTATTTATATGATATAATACTAATTTGAATTTTTGTATAAAATCATATATAAAATAATGTTGTAAAATGTGAAGAATGAGAGTTTAGTGAGGAAGGGGATGTTTAATATTGAGTGATGACCAAATGACTACAAGTGTCCTATATTTATATGGGTTTTAGGAGTTTAACATATAAGCCTAATTAACTAGTAGTCAAAACTAATTAACACCCATTAAGGTGGTGATAAGGGTGTTAGGATGATGGCGCGTGAGGTGCACGTGGGGGGTTTTACCCAACACGTGAGTTGCACGTGTATTACTCCTCTTCTAACAACCTTTCCCGCCAACTCTGTTTGTATATAACTAGCCTAGACTTGTAATTCATTTCATTCTGATTTGTTTTCTAAACACTACTGTGTGTAAATCTCTTTCTCTTTCCACTTGTAACAACTTCCTCCATAATCAATGAAACTACCTTTCGAGTCACATTCTTGTTCTTTGTGATTCCTGATATAGTTTCTGGCATTCTTCGAATAGTTATTCCTGGAATTGCTATCAGTGGTATCAGAGCTCTTTCTTGGGGTTCATGAGTTGAGTCTGTTGGGATTCTGTTAGAATTCTGTTAGTCTGTTATTTCCCGCCAAAATTTTGTTTCAAAAATGGCGCCTATAACAAGACAAATTGCGTCCACTAGTGGTGAAGATGATGCAACTGAAGCTGCTAGGCGGATTGTGGCGGAACAAATGGAAGCATTTAGACTAGAAATGCAACAAACCATGCAACAAACTATCCAACAAACAATCTAACAAACAATCCAACAACAATGCAGATGAATGGTGGAAGAAGATCAACACCAGTTCACAAGAATGACAAAGGTGGAGTTTCCAAGATTCACGGAGAATGATGTTAAGGGGTGGATTTACAAGGGTGAACAGTTTTTCACCATTGATGACATCCCTGAAAATCAGAAGGTAAGGCTCATCTCTGTACATTTGTCTGATACACCATTGTTGTGGCATACACATTTCATCAAGTTGAATGGGGAAAATGTTACTTGGGCTGTGTATAAGGCTGGAATATTGCAAAGATTTGGAACTGTGTTTGATGATCCAATAAGTCAGTTAAGAAATGTCAAATACCAAACAAATGCTAAACAATACCAAGATGCTTTTGATACACTATTGAGTAGGGTGGAAGTTAGTGAAGAACATGTTGTTAGCTTTTATTTGGGAGGGTTACCACCAGAATTAGAGTCTGGGGTAAGAATGTTTGGGCCTACAACCTTGGTTGAGGCTTATAAGTTGATTAATTTCCAAGAAGCTACTTGGGATGCCATTAGGAAGAAAACAAGAATGTGAGGGTCTAGTTGGGGAAATAATCAGAGAATTGGGAATTCTATAGGAAGTGCTAATGTGTTTAAGGATTCCTTATTACCTTTGCCAGTCTCAAAACCTAGTTGGAAAGATGAGCCAAACACCCCCGTTGGTCCTGTTAGGAAGCAATTAACTCATAAGGAGTTAGAGGAAAAAAGAGAAAACAACATGTGTTTTTTCTGTGATCAGAAGTATGTGCCAGGGCATAAGTGTAGTGGTAGATTGTACTCCTTAGATGTGATAGCAGATGAGTCTGAGGAAGAAGATGGCGAGGAAATGTTTGATGTAGAAGAAGAGCAATTAGAAGAATTGCCACAAATTTCATTGAATGCTTTAAGTGGGGTGTATAATTTGTTGGGAATAAATTAAGGCCAGATCACTTGAGCGCTGACAAGAACAAAACAAGCGTTGACAAGAACAAAACAAGCGCTGACAGCTCAAGCATTGACAAGTTAAAGTCAAGCGTTGACACATTGAAGACAAGCACTGATGGAAGATATATTCTACGCATGTATTATATTCTAGATTACTTCTAGTAAAGATAAGAACAATAATGTATTTTCTATATTTATCTTTACCTAGAATAGTTGATACGTAGATTATTGTACAAGGCTTCTTATGTCTATAAAAGAAGGCCTTTAGGTTAATGTTTAATATAAGTTTCATATAAGTTTTCGTTCGTAAACACCTTTCATTGTAAGCAAGTTTGATATTGATAATAAAAGTGAAAGTTTGTTTATATCATTGTGTGTTCTTGTTTAAGTGTTAAATTCCGCATAACACTTAGATTCATAAAACATATACAAAGGTTTCTCTACGTGTATTACTTGATCTAATCTCGTATACACAAAGCTAATCGATCTAAGTTTGGGATCAACAAGTGGTATCAGAGCTTGTTGAGGAACTTTTGATCTTAAAGAACACCAGAACCCTAAAATCACCAAGAACCCTAATTTTCTTAGAAACCCTAATAACATCATGTCTGAAGCAATAACCTCCTCCTCCTCCTCAGCCTTACCAAACATCAAGATTCCCATGCTTGATGCAACTAACTTTGACTTATGGAAGTTCAACTTTGAACAATATCTGGGGATCTATGACTATACACTCTGGGAGATTATTGAATATGGAAACACATTCAATAAAGCTCAAAAGATTCTTGATGCCATTACTCAAAGATCAGCTGTTGCTGGATGTTCTGAAGAGGATAAGAAAGAAAAACCTGGAGATGGTAGAGCTGTGGCTGCTGATGACATTGCAAAGAAAAGGGTTGACATGAAAGCCCTAAATATTCTGAAAGTCTCTTTGGGACAAGAAAACCAGCATAAATATAGAGGCTATGAATCTGCTAAGGATCTTTGGGAAGCTCTTGAAGTTGCATATGGTGGCAATGCAGACACTAAGGAGGAAAAGAAAAAGCAACTTCTGCATGACTATGCTGTCTTCAAAGCTCAACCCAATGAGAAACTAAGTAGTGTGAGAAGCAGATTGCTTGACATTACAAGCAAGTTGTCCTTCATAGGGACACAAGTTGGTGATGTTGACATCAATGCTACCTTTCTTAAAAGTCTTGGTGAGGCATGGAAGATTGAAGCAAGATCTATTCTTGCCAACAATACTTACAAGAGCTCCTCGTTTGATGACATCTACAACAAACTAAGACTGTTGGAAGATGAAACTCTTTTAGAGTATGGAAGCAAATCTACCACCAGCAACATGGCCTTCTTCTCTCATAGTGAAGGCCAATTCAATCAGAAGGACTCTTATATGCATCCAGTTACTGGATCATCATATGTCAGCGCTGGAACAAGTCCCGTCAACGTCTCCCATTCAGACGCTGACACATTCAAGAATGACTCCCCAAGAGTTAAACCTGCTGGTTTAGATTTGGATACTGTTTGTGCTTACATTGCTTCTTTTCCCAATGGTTCAGTGATTACATATGAGGACCTTGAGCAGATAAGTGATGAGCACTTGGAAGAGATGGACATCAAGTGGAACATGGCTCTTGCTAGTATAAGAGCAAATAGGTGGAACAGAAGGTTTAAAAAGAAGATGACCTTCAATGCTAAAGACACAACTGGATTTGATAAATCCAAAGTTGAATGCTACAACTGTCATCGTATGGGGCACTTCATGAGGGAATGTAGATCTCCTAGAAGATCTGATGCTGGTAAACCCTCAAGTCAGGTTGTTAAAGCTCCGGATTCCAAAGCTATGGTTGCAGTTCAAGGAATTGATGGTACAGGATGGGATTGGAGCTATCTGGCTAAGAATGTTGAAGAGGATAAAGCTTTGGTTGCTGATATTGAAGAAGAGCATGTTGAATATGCTCTCATGGCACACTCCTCCTCTTCATCTGATAATGAGGTATATGATGATGCTTTTTGTAGCAAAGGTTGTAGGTTAAATACTGAAAGACTTAACAAAGAGGTGTTAAAACTAAAAGATGATATGAGTACTGAAAGATGTAAATTGTCTAATTACCAACTAGCTCTTACTGAAACTGAGAAAACCGTTTCTGAATACAAGAAAATGGAATTTGACTTAAAAGATAAGATCAATATCTTAAAACATGAGTTAGAGGGCAGTATGGATATTAGAAAAATCATGGAAAGGGTTAATGGTGAATTGCAGGCTAAGTTAGATGAGGCCATTAAGAATAAAGATAATGTTGGCCTTAAAATTCAAAGATTTGATAGATCCACCCAAACCCTAGGAGACTGTGTAGCTAAACAAAGGGATCCTAAGGACATGACAGGGATTGGGATGAATGATTACTCTTTGGTTCCACCACCAGCTGGTGACTTCTATGGTGTCCAACAAAGGGACTTATCTTGGACTAGTTTACCAGAGCTCCAAGAGGAGGAATTCATTCCTCCACCAAGAGTTGTCACTCCAGTGGAAGAGTATCAACAAAAATTGACTGACCTAAATGAGTGGAAGAAAGCTAACCCTACTTTATTTGTTAAGGGAGGTTTGCTATGTGAAAGTCCAAATGAATCTACACCCATTAAGGTTACTAACCCAATCACTGGTAAAGTTGTTGACCTAGGCTCAAACACTGTTAGAAGACCTAGCATTAAATATGCAGAGATGTATAGGAACACTAGGTCACCCAAGAGTCAAGTTAGCAATCATGGAACATGCTTCTTCTCCTCTAGACCTAAGGTTGTGTCTAGAAAAGCTTGTTACACGTGTGGTAGTTTTTCACACTTGGCATACATGTGTGTCAACGCTCCTAAAGCCAGCGTTGACAGGAATAATTTCAGCGCTGTCAGGAACAAAGTCAACGTTGTTAGAAAGTTAAACGTTGTCAGACCCAAACCTTGTGTGCAGCAAAGTCCACAAGTGATTAGACCTGCCCCATTCTTTTCTAGAAGGTCTAACACTCATGGACAAAGACCATTTCAAAAGACAAACACCTGGTCAAATAGGCAATGGGTTTCTGTAGCAAACCCTAGGTTCAACGCTGACAAGGGTAATTTTAGCGTTGACAGGACAAATACTAACGCTGACAGAAACGTGACCAGACCTAAATATTTGCAGCCACAAGGTAAGGGGTCTAAAGCTTCTTCAAGCTTAACATGGAGACCCAAGAAAGATCAAAACCCTAATGATAATGGGATTTCAATGACTTGCAATAGATTTAATTACATTTCAAAGGTCATTACAAAACCTATTGGGGTTAACTGGGTATTTCATCCTAAAAAGGATGAGAATGGGGTTGTTGTGAGAACTAAGTCTGTTCTTATTGAACAACCAGATGAATCCAAGTCTTTTGAGACTTGGGTTCCCAAAGAAAACTAAATTGTTTTCTTTATGTGCAGGGCATTCAAAGATAGATCAATGATTATGGATATTGGGATAGTGGATGCTCCAGGCACATGACAGGGAAGGAAGACTATCTGACGAATTTCACCCCTATTAAAGATGGTGATAAGGTATACTTTGGAGGTGGATATGGTACCATCACAGGCAAAGGAACCCTTCTCACCAATAATCTGCGTTTTGAGAACGTCTTCCTGGTAAAAGAACTTGATTACAACTTGTTAGTGTATCACAGGTTTGTGATAACAAAAATAAAGTTCTTTTTACTAATACTGAGTGTTTGGTGTTAAGCAAGGATTTTAAGATCCCTGATGAGAAATATATTGAGTATAGAACACCTAGGCATAAGGACATATATAATGTGAATTTAAATGGGATTAAAATGAATACCAATATGTCTTGTTTTTATGCTAAGGCCTCAGTAGATAAGAGTAATTTGTGGCACAGGAGACTAGGGCACATAAACTTTAAAAATATAAATAGACTTGTGAGGCTTGGTTTAGTTGATGGTTTGCCTGAGAAGGCCTTCCACAATGACCACTCTTGTGTTGCATGTCTTAAAGGCAAGCAACACAAGGTCTCATTCAAGTCCAAACAGGTGCATACTAGTTCCAGACCTCTTCATATGCTTCACATGGACCTCTTTGGTCCAACAAATATAGAAAGTTTGAATGGTAAGTCATATTGCTTTGTTATCACAGATGACTTTTCTAGGTTTACTTGGACATTCTTTCTAGCTATAAAGAGTGACACAGCTGATGTTCTTATTGATTTTATCACTCAGATTGAGAAAAGGTCTGGCAATGAGGTTAAAATGCTTAGGAGTGATAATGGTGGAGAATTTAGGAACAAGAAGCTAGATGATTTCTGTGCCAGGAAAGGAATTACTAGGTAATTTAGCATTGCTAGAACCCCACAACAAAATGGGGTTGCTGAGAGGAAAAATAGAACCCTAATTGAAGCAGCCAGAACAATGTTGGCTGATGCTCACTTTCCAATAGCCTTTTGGGCTGAGGCTGTTAATACAGCATGCTATGTGCAAAATAGAGCATTGGTTAACAAAATTCAGAACAAAACACCTTATGAGTTACTTTGGGGAAGAAAACCTAATATTGGTTTTCTCAGACCTTTTGGTTGTCATGTAGTAGTTTTGGATACTAGTGATGCCTTAGGGAAATTTAGTGCAAAAGGTGATGAGGGTTACTTCATGGGGTATTCAGTCCAGAGCAAGGGTTATAGGGTTTATCTTAAAGAGGACAAACGTATAGTTGAAAGAGTACATGTTAGGTTTTTAGAGAATAAACCTAGTGATCCTTAAAGTGGTCCTAATTGGTTGTTTGATTTGGAACCCTTATCTAGAACTTTAAATTATATGCATGTCACTAATCCAGACATTGTGAAGGTAACTTCAAATGTTATGGAGGAACAAGTTGTTGATGTTTCAGGTACACAGGTTAATAAGAAGGTTGGATCACAAGCAGAAAAGGCATCTCCTATATTAGAATATGTCACAATTCCCATTTGGACAGATGCTTTTGCTGCTGCTGCTGGACAAGATAATGGTGGTTTCCAAGTACCACCAGATACAAACATGCATGGTCCTTCAGGCGCTGACAAAGGCAAATCTAGCGCTGACAAGACCAATTCAGACGTTGATGGCTCAGACGTTGACAACTACAGTTCAAGCGTTGTTAGCCCAAGCGCTAACAAACAAGGTTCAGACGTTGACAACACTTTTGCACATCTTTTCTCTTCCACTTTTGAACAAGGTGAACCTTCCAATTCTTATGAAGAAGGTCATCCTTATGTTGATATAAGAGAGTCTGATGAAGAAGATATTGGCAACATGGAGCATGAGGTTGAGGACACCAGACTTTTTGAAGGAGGAGTTCTCACTTCCACAATGAAGAATCACCCCCATCTCAGATCATTAGTCATATTATGACTCCAGTTCAGACTAGAAGATCTCATCAAGGTCTTGGTGGGTTTATTGCCAATATACACAAGAAGGTTGATACCCCTCTTGTGCAAGCATGTTTGTTTGCATGTTTTCTGTCACAAGAAGAACCCAAGAAAATATTTGATGCTCTCAAAGAACCAAGTTGGGTGGAAGCAATGCAGGATGAGCTTCACCAATTTGCAATTCAGGATGTTTGGGAGCTGGTTGATTGTCCTAGATATGTCAGACCTATAGGGACAAGATGGGTTCTAAGGAACAAAAGAGATGAAAGAGGCATTATGGTCAGAAACAAGGCAAGGTTAGTGGCTCAAGGTTATACACAAGAGGAGAGGATAGACTATGAGAAGGTCTTTGCACCAGTTGCAAGGATTGAAGCTATTAGGATTTTTCTAGCCTATGCCTCCTGCATGGGCTTCGCAATCTATCAAATGGATGTCAAGAGTGCCTTTCTCTATGGCACCATTGTTGAGGAAGTATATGTAATGCAACCTCCTGGTTTTGAGGATCCAGAGCATCCAGATAAAGTGTATAGAGTCAAAATGGCTATGTATGGCCTTCATCAAGCCCCTAGAGCATGGTATGGTACTTTGTCTACCTATTTGGTGGACAATGGATTCAAGAGGGGCACCATAGATCAGACACTATTTACAAAGAATAAAGGCAAGGATGTGTTGCTTGTGCAGGTCTATGTTGATGATATCATTTTTGGGTCTACTGATCCAAAGATGAGTGAGGATTTCTCCAAGCTTATGACAAACAAATTCAAGATGAGTGCTATGGGGGAGATGAACTTATTTCTTGGTTTACAAGTTCAGCAGAAAGAGGATGGTATCTTCATCTCCCAGGACAAATATGTTGCTGAGATCTTGAAGAAGTTTGGCTTTTCTCCACATGAAAAGAGGGCTACTACTCCTATGGATAGAGAACACCCTTGGGGAAAGATTGGAGATGGGAAAGATGTTGATGTCAGGCATTATAGATCCATGATTGGATCCTTGATGTATCTTACTGCCTCCAGACCCGACATTATGTTTGTTGTGTGTGCTTGTGCATGCCATCAAATGACTCCCAAAGAATGTCACCTTTATGCTGTGAAGAGGATCTTTAGGTACCTAAGATGCTACCATAGTCTTGGTTTGTGGTACCCAAAGGATTCATCATTGGAGCTGATTGCATATTCAGATAGTGATTATGGAGGTGATAAATTTGATAGGAAATCCACAACTGGTGGATGTCAGTTTCTTGGGAGTAGGTTGATATCTTGGCAATGCAAGAAACAAACAGTGGTGGCTAATTCTACAACTGAAGCAGAGTATGTGGCTGCAGCTGCATGTTGTGGCCAAGTTTTGTGGATTCAGAACCAGTTGTTGGACTATGGGTACAATTTCATGCATACTAAGATATTTGTTGACAATAATAGTACTTTATGCATCATTAAGAATCCTGTACATCATTCTAAAACTAAACACATAGAAATTAGACACCATTTTATAAGAGATTGCTTTGAGAAAGGTTTAATACAACCAGATAGAGTTGACACTGAGGAAAATGTGTCAGATTTATTAACTAAACCTTTTGATGCTGGGAGATTTCAATACTTGGTAACAAGTATTGGGATGGTCAATCTCACATAATATGTGTTTTAGAGTCTTTTTGTAAAAGTATGTACAGGATGATGCATTATTATTGGTCTTATTAGATTTTCCACTATCTTTTCTAACACTGACAAAGGTTACTTGAACACTGATAAGTGTTTTTGTAACGTTGTCAGCAATATAATTGTCTAACGCTGACAAAGCTTCCCTCAACGCTGTCATGTGTTATCGGGGCGTTGTCAGCAACAATGTTAGTTTTGTGGTTTTCAGTCTAAATGTGAAGATGGTGTTAACAGTATACCATTGGATACAGAGTTGCTTATGGATCAATGGAGAAGCATTTGGACAAGTTTTTATTTATGGATGATGGTTGGAATGTTTCATTCCTATCTTGACATAAATTTTTTTATGTTCATGCATGATTTTAGCAAACTTTTTGTATCATAGTTTAAGGGGAGGTTTTAGGAACCTTTAGGATGTTTGAGTATCCATATGATACTCTTATCACAATTCTAGAATGTGTCCACAGGTGAGTATGAGTTAGTTTCTACTAAATCATGAGGCACTGTAGCATGCAAAGTTGATATACTGTGCATGCTGCCAAGACATTTTTGGCCTAGAATTGGTTGTGGTCTGTTGGGAGACTTGGGAATGATTTTGATATGGGATTTACCTGGGAGTAACAAGGATTTTATAAGGTAACTTGGTTGTTAAGAGTTTTGGTTAGCAAGGGACACTAGAGGACTGTTATGTCTATCTTGCTTATGCAAGTGTGCATAACTGGACAGTGCTTGCCGCCCTATGATAATTATCAGCTTTTGGTTATCTTCTCTAGGATAAATTACTTGTTAAGGTCATTTTTCACTTTTTAAAATATTTTTATTTTTGGACGCTGACAAGAATTTTCCAAGCGTTGTTGTGACCAAATTGGACGCTGACATGGCTATAGGCAAACGTTGACAAGATTATAGCCGTTGGGCGTTGATAGGTTATTTTTGACCGTTGACACTCAATGGGACCTACCCAGTTGTTACTTTTTGACATATTTTCAAGCCGTAATTTTAGGAGTTGTTACTTTCATTTAATGCATGAGATAACTTATAACTTTTTCAATATTTTCATGATTGATTTTTGAAAATCTTTGCCTATTTTTGGGCCAATCACATGCATTCTTTTTCTCCTATAAATTTGGCTCCTATTTTAAACAGGGTATCTATAATTCTTGTCTAACAATTTTCTCTTATCAACTTCATCTTCTTCACTTAAAATTAACAGCTTTCATCAATGGCACCAAAGTTTAAACCAACAGAATTGGAATTGGGGTTCAGATCACAACACAACATGATTGCTTATCTTGAAGCTGATGATGCTCTGTTTCCCCAATACACACAAATGGTGGCGTATTTGAACGCATCCCCATTAAGGTATGCTCTTTCTCATGCACCACTCATTCCAGTCACACACATTAAGCAGTTTTGGAACACTGTCAGTTCTTCAACAGTTAATGGAGTGACCACATTGACTTCTATTGTTCATGGGAGATCTTGGGTGGTTACTGAGGCCTTGGTACGCCAAGCCTTACATCTTGATGATGCTGATGGTATAGCCACCCTTCCCATAAATGAAATAGAACAAGGGCTTAGGGCTTTGGGATATCCTTTTCCTGATGAAGGTACTTTAAATAAGTATCATAAGCAGGAATTTCCCCCAGCCTGGAAGTACCTCATACATGTCCTCCTTCAATGTTTGAGTCCCAAATGTACTGCACACAATGAGATCAATAGATCCATTGCTAGTGCTATTGTGTGCATTGCAACAGGGCAAAAATATAACTATTCTAAAATGATTTTTGAGGGGATGTGTAAAAACAAGGGGACAAAAATGACTTTAGCTTATCCCCGTTTTCTGCAAATGGTTTTTGCTGCTCAAGGTTACTGCTCAAGGGATCACAATGATTTTTATAAGATCCCTGAGCAAAAGAAAGCTATTTTTATGAAGATGGACTCACCACCCCATAGAGACCTACCTTTAACCCAAGCCATGCTTGCTGTTATTACAACAGCACAACCCCAACCAGACCCCCAACCTCAAATTGACCCTCAACCACAACTTGAACCAATTCCTGAACCTTTACCTTCACCTGAACAAATGTAAATTGACTCAGAATCCTTCAATGCTGACACACTCAATGTTGGCGTTGATGTGCCTATTTCTAACGCTGACACACAACCTTCCCAATCCCAAACACCCCTTAACCAACCCACATCTACCCATTCTTCCACACTATCTTCCACACCTCCTGAATATAGGTTGATGAAACGCCAAAGGACTACTGGAGTGTTCTCCTCCGGTGGTCCTAGCCATGTAGCAGAGAGAACCACCACCACAAGTGTGGCTGGTAACCTGGATGAGGCTGGGACTATTGGTTCTAGCTTAGAAGCTGGCCAAGGCAGTCCCACCATCATTAAGTCCTCATCCTTGCCCAATGAATCTGACTTGGGAGGTCAAATTCCCATTTTAGAAGAGGGCAGACTAGAACCAATGACTCTTATGGAATTGACGGCAGTCTGTATAAGCTTGCAAAAGCAAAATGCAGACTTAGTACAAATTGTCAGCTCACAAGGCCTTGAACTCAAGCAATTGAGGGAGAGGATTGTTGTTTTGGAAAGTGATCGTGCCAGGAGGGGTATGGAGGAATCTTCCAAAGGGGAGGAAGATCAAATAAATCTGAGTGATAAGGGCAGCCAGGATGGTCAATCAATGGATGTTGCTGAAGCCCTTACAACTTTGAAGAAACAAACAGGTTTTGATACGTCCTTAGTCTCTCCCACCAACCTAAATTTATCATTTACAGCCATGTTGAGAGAGGTTACACAAGGCGCTGAGGGAAGATATTTGAGCGTTGACAAGGAAAATTTGGACGCTGATAGAAGTATTTTGGGCGCTGATAGGACAAATTTGGGCGTTGACAGACCTGCACATGAAGGTGATGTATCCCAGTCATCATCTATCATCAAGGAGGTTTCTACTCAGGTATTACCATCTACCTTACCAACCATTGCACTATCAGAGAAGGGTAAGGGTAAAATGGTAGAAGAGATTGTTCCAAAAGATGCAGCTCAAGTTGAGTTTGATAGAAGATTAGCTGCACAAATCATGGAACAGGATGAAAAGGAAAAGTCACCATTTGTTGTGACTTCAGAAGAAGGAAGTGATGGAGATAGCTCAGACTCAAGTGTGATGATTATAGAACCAGAGAGGCTTGAGTATGGTGATGAGTTTGCTAGGGAAAAGTTGAGAGAATTGAAATTGCAGGTTGACTTTGACATGCCAGAAGTGGTTCAAATGTATCATGCTTGGGAAGACAGATGCATGGATAATCCAGACTTGACCATTTCAGATCAAATATGGGGTTTGGAGCTTCTTCTTAGAGTTCAGAAAGATTGCCAGGTAATTTTGAAACACAAGGCAAGTAACATTCTCTCAGACGAGAAAAGGGATAGAAGAGAGCTCTACTTTATGTTGCTCATATGTCATGGAGTTGGATGGACATATCAGAAGTTGAAAGCTTTGACATTTGATGAGTTGGAAAACAGGGCTTATCCCATTTGGGTGAGAGTGCAGGAAGCAAACACTCTCAGACTTCTTTCAGATGAAAGAAAGGAGGAACTTGCAGAAGAAATGGAAATCAAGAAAGATAGGATAGTTTCCAGGCCAGTGAAGAAGGGAATTTCATTTGAGTTTCCAAAATATATGGATCCACTATATCCAAGTGAAGCAGTTATAAGAAAGAGCCTCAAGCTCTCCCCATTAGAAGCTTCAGATATGGTGCAAGTGTTACCATTAGATTCCAGGAACCCAATTGTGAGTTATGAAGAAGATGAATGTGGGTTCTGGAAGATTGGCAGATTTGGCAAGGAGGTACACACTTTTACCACTCTCATATCTTTATTTGCAAGTTGTGATAGAGAAGACTTGGTGGACCTTTGGAGGTTGCTGGAGACCAAGTATGAGGCTGAAGCACCAACTTCAGCTAATGGAATAAAACTTTGGACCACATTCAAAAGAATGTGTGGACCAAAAGATGAGGATCCTGCAATATGGAAGGATCTTGAAGATGACCTCAGTGGTCTTCAATGGAGGTTATATTCAGCTACTGGTGTATATCATTTGAGTTCTACAAATTTTGCTGAGTATCTACTTGTGGATGCTCAGTATTTCATATCCAAGGCTATTTTGGAGAAGATGAAGGACACTCAGCTGGAAATAGATTATTCAAGTGACGTGGCAAAAGATTTGATCAGATTTATTCACTATCAATATGAGAAGGTTTGTAAGATTCCTCCTAGTCCTTAATGCTTATTCAGAAACTTGATCATAAGAGTGGATATCAAGTTTAGGGGAGGATTGTTGGGAATAAATTAAGGCCAGATCACTTGAGCGCTGACAAGAACAAAACAAGCGTTGACAAGAACAAAACAAGCGCTGACGGCTCAAGCGTTGACAAGTTAAAGTCAAGCGTTGACACATTGAAGACAAGCACTGATGGAAGATATATTCTACGCATGTATTATACTCTAGATTACTTCTAGTAAAGATAATAACAATAATGTATTTTCTATATTTATCTTTACCTAGAATAGTTGATACGTAGATTATTGTACAAGGCTTCTTATGTCTATAAAAGAAGGCCTTTAGGTTAATGTTTAATATAAGTTTCATATAAGTTTTCGTCGTAAACACCTTTCATTGTAAGCAAGTTTGATATTGATAATCAAAGTGAAAGTTTGTTTATATCATTGTGTGTTCTTGTTTAAGTGTTAAATTCCGCATAACACTTAGATTCATAAAACATATACAAAGGTTTCTCTACGTGTATTACTTGATCTAATCTCGTATACACAAAGCTAATCGATCTAAGTTTGGGATCAACATAATTTCCAAACCATGAGGGTTACTGGAACTGTGGGCAATATTAAGATACACATACTTGTAGATTCAGGATCTACTCATAAATTTTTAGACACAATTATGGCTAAGAAGGTAGGGTGTAGGGTAGTGGATACTTGTCCCCTTACAATCACTGTGGCTGGGGGAAGGCAACTTGTCAACCATAGTATGTGCAAAATTTTCACTTGGCATTTGCAAGGAGAGCCCTTTGTTACTGATGTAATGCTCCTTCCCTTAGGAGGATGTGACATGGTCTTAGGTATACAATGGCTATCTACTTTCGGTGACATTAAGTGCAACTTTGGTCAGTTGAAAATGAAAATTATACATAAACAAAAATAAAATGACCCTTAGAGGCAGCCCTAAGCCAAAATCTAGGTGGGAAGATAGTAAGAAACAACGTCAGTGGATGGAACAACAAGGAAATGCAGAATTACTCATGTTGTATGTCTATCCAAATACTGGCTTGGAGTTGCATAGTGTCCAAGTGAATGAGTCAAATGAAGAAGAGGCTAATCAAGCACTACAACAAGTAATTCAGTGTTATGCAGATGTGTTTGCAGTACCAAAAACACTACCACCACACAGAGCTCATGACCACAGAATTCCCTTGGTGGAAGGTTGTGCCCCAGTTAACATCAGACCTTACAGACATCCCCCATCACAAAAAGATGCTATTGAAGCAATGGTTAAGGAATTGTTGGAAACTGGTGTGATTAAACCAAGAAATAGCCCCTTTGCTTCACCTATTGTTATGGGGTTAAGAAGAAGGATAATACTTGGATAATGTGCATTGATTATAGACAGCTAAACAGGAATACCATTAAGGACAAGTTTCCTATACCAGTTATAAAAGAACTGATTGATGAATTATGTGGGGCAAGGGTATTCTCTAAACTGGATTTGAGGTCAGGATACTATCAAATCAGGATGTTTGAAGATGATGTAGCCAAAACAGCCTTTAAAACACATGAAGGACATTATGAATTCCTTGTGATGCCCTTTGGCCTTACAAATGCACCTTCAACATTTTATTCCTTGGTGAATGATGTGTTTAAACCCTTCTTGAGGAAGTTTACATTGGTATTCTTTGATGACATACTAGTCAGCAAGAGTCTGGATGAACATGTGCAACACTTGACTGCAGTTTTGGAACTTATGAGACAAAATCAGTTGTTTGCAAAACAAAGTAAGTGTGTATTTGGCACAACCCAAGTGGAGTACCTTGGACAAGTGATTTTAGCTGAAGGAGTTGACACAGATCCTTCTAAGGTACAAGCAATGAAAACTTGGCCAATACCTAAGAATCTCAAGCACTTGAGAGGTTTTTAGGATTAACAGGTTACTATAGAAGGTTTATAAAGGATTTTGTAAAGATCAGTAAACCACTTACCCTGTTGACTAGAAAGAATGCTTTTTAGTGGAGTGAAGAAGCACAACAATCTTTTGAGGAGCTCAAGGATGCCATGACTAAAGCTCCAGTGTTGGGAGTGTCTTATTTCCAGCAACCTTTTATCATTAAGACCGATGCTTCAGGTGGGGGCATAGGAGCAATTCTTCAACAAAATGTTCATCCAATAGCTTACTTAAGCAAGTATTTGTCACTTAAACATCAAGCTTTGTCTACTTATGAAAAAGAGTTCTTGGCAGTTCTTTTGGTAGTAGAGAAGTGGAGGGGGTATCTATTGGATAGACATTTTATGATTAAGACAGATCATATCAGCCTGAAGCACCTTTTGGATCAAAGGTATTCTACTCCCGCTCAACTAAAATGGTTACCAAAACTTTTGGGCTTTGACTATGAGGTGGTTTATAAAAGGGGAGTAGAGAATGTAGTAGCAGATGCCTTATCTAGGAATGATTGTCCTGAATTGGCAACCATTACTTGTTCTGTGATTACTACTGAGTTGTTTGAGAGAGTGATTAAGAGTTGGGAGCAGGATACTCATCTGCAAACTCTTACAAATGCACTTAAAGCTGGACTACCAGGAAACAAACACTGTGTTTGGGTTAACAACAAGTTGTTAAGGAAAGATAAGCTAATGGTTGGAAATGATGCTCAATTAAGAATGGATCTACTTTCCTACTTCCACAACAGTCCTATTGGGGGTCACTCAGGAGCTCAAGTCACTACTCACAAGTTGAGTTCAACCTTTTATTGAAAAGGCATGAAGAAAGAAGTTAAGAAATATGTGAGAAATTGTGCAGTATGTCAAAAGTATAAACCAGACTTAGCAGCTTACCCTGGTCTTATGCAACCACTGCCAATTCCTCAAAAGATTTGGTCAAGTGTGTCTATGGATTTTATAGAAGGATTGCCCAAGTCTCAAGGGAAGAATGTGATTTTAGTAGTAGTGGACAGACTAAGCAAGTATGCTCATTTTTTACCACTGGCACATCCTTTTACAGCAGTTCAGGAGGCTCAAGTTTTCATCAATGAAATCTATAGGCTACATGGATTACCAGACAGCATAGTGTCAGACAGGGATAAAGTCTTCACAAGTACTTTTTGGACAAAGTTTTTTAAATTCTTCCAAGTCAAACTGCTTATGTCTACTGCTTATCATCCCCAAACAAATGGTCAGACAGAGGTGGTTAATAGGTGCTTGTGATGTTACTTGAGGTGTATGTGTGGTGAAGCTCCAAAAGATTGGTGCAAGTGGCTACCTCTAGCTAAATTGTGGTACAATTGCAACTATCATACTACTACCCTTACTACACCTTTTCAAATTATGTATGGTCAGACACCTCTAATCCATGTTCCTTATTTATGGGGCTTAAGCATGGTGGAGTTGGTTGACAGATCTTTGGTGGCTAGGGAGGCTACACTCAAGCTGCTTAAGTTTCACTTGGTGAGAGCACAGAATAGGATGAAACAACATGCAGACAAACATAGAAGTGAAAGGGAGTTTGCAGTTCAAGATTGGGTGTTGTTGAAACTTCAACCTTACAGGCAAGACTCTTTGAGGCAAGAGAAGTACAACAAGTTTTCTCCAAATTATTTTGGTCCCTTCCAGATAGTAGGCAAGATTGGGTCAGTGGCTTATCGACTTCAATTGCCAGCTCATTCTACAATTCATAATGTGTTCCATGTGTCCCAGCTTAAGAAATTTCGTGGAGACCCTAGTGCAGTATCACAAGGGCAGTTACCTATCTATGATGAGGTTGGAAGTATCAATAGGGAACCACTCAAGATACTGGATAGGAAGATGGTCAAGAAGAAAAATGCAGTTGTTGTGTATGGTTTGGTATAGTGGGAGAATGCTAGTGTTGCGGATGCTACATGGGAACTACTCACTGACTTGAGTGTCCAATATCCTCACTTTAACATGGGTTCTTGAGGAAAAGAGCCCTTTTAAGGAGTGGGGAGTGATAAGGGTGTTAGGATGATGGCGCGTGAGGTGCACGTGGGGGGGTTTTACCCTACACGTGAGTTGCACGTGTATTACTCCTCTTCTAACAACCTTTCCCGCCAACTCTGTTTGTATATAACTAGCCTAGACTTGTAATTCATTTCATTCTGATTTTTTTCTAAACATTACTGTGTGTAAATCTCTTTCTCTTTCCACTTGTAACAACTTCCTCCATAATCAATGAAACTACCTTTTGAGTCACATTCTTGTTCTTTGTGATTCCTGATCTAGTTTCTAGCATTCTTCGAATAGTTATTCCTGGAATTGCTATCAGGTGGATATTCATACATAATAAATATGTTTATAACACTCCTCCTTGAATATTTACCTTTTGTTATGCACCATGATTTATCTGACTGGTTAAAAACCTTATCAAGAAAAATCCTAATGGGATAAAAACTTGATGAAGGGAAAAAGAGTGCAGTACGCATAATGCTCCTCCTCAAATTAATATGTCTTTCAAGCATCGAAGGCCGATCTTCTGAACCAGCTTCTCAAAAACTTTTGTAGGCAAAGATTTTGTGAATAAGTCAGCCAAATTATCACTTGATCGAATTTGACGAACATCAATGACTATGTCCTTTTGTAGATCATATGTAAAGAAATTTTTTGAAGAATTATGTTTTGTCTTGTTCCCTTTGATATACCCTTCCTTGATTTGATCTATACATGCCGCATTGTCTTCATATAATAAGTTGGATTTCCTTTGATTGACTCTAGCCCACATTCTTCTTGAATATGTTGAATCATTGATCTCAACCAGACACACTCTCGACTAGCTTCATAAAGTGCAATGAGTTCCGCATGATTTGATGAAGTAGCCGTTAAAGATTGCTTCGTTGACTTCCAAGAGATTGCGGTTTCTATATAAGTGAAAACATACCCTGTTTGTGACCGTGCCTTATGTGGGTCAGACAGATATCCAGCATCAGCATATCCAACCAACTTTGATTTTGAATTCTTTTGGTAAAATATTCCCATATCACGGGTACCACAAAGATACCGAAATATATGTTTGATTCCATTTCAATGTCGGCGTGTTGGCTGAGAACTGTATCTTGCTAGTAAGTTAACTGAAAATGCAATATTTGGACGTGTATTGCTAGCAAGGTATATTAAAGCCCCTATTGCACTTAGATAAGGTATTTCAGGACCAAGAATGTCCTCATCATTTTCTTTGGGGCGGAATGGGTCTAGTTCTTGGTTAAGTGAACGACCGACCATTGGTGAGCTTAACAGATGAGCTTTATCCATATTGAATCGTTTCAACAGTTTTTCGGTATAGTTTGATTGATGGACAAATACTCCATTTTTCAAATGCTCAATTTGCAATCTGAGACAAAATTTTGTCATACCAAGGTCTTTCATTTCCAACTCGTTTTTTAACAATTTTGCAGTATGTTCAATTTCTTCATAATTCCCAATGATATTTAAATCATCAACATAAACTGCAATGATTGTAAATCTTTTCATTGATCTTTTAATAAAAACACACGGACTAATTTGATTACTTTTATACCCTTCTTTTGAAAGATATTCACTGGGGTGGTTATACCACATTCGCCCTGATTGTTTTAATCCGTATAAAGATCTTTTTAGTTTGATTGAGAACATTTCTCGGGGTTTTGATTCACAAGCTTCAAGCATTTTCAATCCCTCAGGGATCTTCATGTAAATATCACTATCAAGTGATCCATATAAGTAAGTTGTAACAACGTCCATAAGGCACATATGAAACCTTTCAGCGTTTGCAAGACTGATTAGAAATATTAGAGTTGTCGCATCCACAACAGGTGAATAAGTTTCCTCATAATCTACCCCAAGTATTTGTGAGAAACCTTGTGCCACAAGTCTTGCTTTGTATCTCACAATTTCATTTTTCTCATTTCTTTTTATCACAAATACCCACTTATAGCCTACCGGCTTCACATTATTTGGGTTAAGGTCACAGGACCAAATACTTGGCGCTTTTCAAGTGAATCTAATTTAGATTGTATGGCTTTTTTCCATTTTGGCCAATCATTTCTTCGTCGACATTCTATAATAGATTTTGGCACATAATCTTCATCATCTATAATTTCACTTGCTATAACATATGCAAAAATATCATCAACGCGTGTTTCATTTCGATTCCATGTAGTACCATTTTGTAAAAAGTTTATTGAGATCTCTTATTCATTTGGTACATGGTCATTTTCAAGAGATTTGTCCACATTTTCTGTGTCATTTTTAATCTCTTTTAGGATTTTATTGATAACAGCTTCTTAGACTTTGCCAATCGTATTTTGCTCTTTCCTTTTTCGTGGATTCGTATCCTTGGAACCTGTTGGTCTCCCACGCTTTCTGTGTACATTTGACTCGTTCAGAGTTTATGGGAGGTCAATACGAGAAGGTGCATTTTTAGCTGGAATATACGACTTAGTAACTCTTTTTGAGTCAGTAAATGCATCCGGTAATTCATTCGCTATTTGTTGTAAGTGAATAATCTTTTGAACCTTTAACTCACAATGAGCACTTCGAGGGTCAAGAAATGATACCGATGATGCATTCCAAGTTACATATAGTTTGTCCAACTTTTTCTTTTCTCATCCTAAGATTGGGAATGTTGTTTCATCAAAATGACAATCAGCAAAACGTGCTGTAAAGATATCTCTAGTTAGTGGTTCTAAATATTTGATGATTGATGGAGAATTAAATCCAACATAAATTCCCAATCTTCTTTGAGGTCCCATCTTTGTACGTTGTGGTGGAGAAATTGGGACATAAACAACACAACCAAATATTTTTAGATGAGACAAACTTGGTTCTCTTCCAGAAACCAGCTAGAGTGGAGAATACTCACGAGATACACATGATCTTAATCTAATAAGAGCAGCAACATGTAAAATAGCGTGTCCCCGTGCAGAAGATGGTAATTTTGATTTAATGAGAAATGGTCTAGCAATTAGTTGTAATCTTTTTATTAAAGATTCAGCTAGACCGAAGTCATAATAAAAGCTCTATGGCGGAGTTGAATAAAAGATGGAGGTAAACCTATGATAATAAGGCCCATCCGTTAGGGAATGTATAAAAGTCTTGTTAATAAGTCTCATGTTCAAAACCGTTATAAAACCGTGTTTAACGATCCTTCTTGTTGACTTAATTTTTTGACATCGTTGTCTATTAGCGGGGGGGGGGGGGGGGGGGGGGTTATTAATTCGATGGTCTTGGTTACACCGTTATGACTCTATTTTTGCACCTAAATCTCTATCATCGCATAAGTAAAAAATGTATCCTCGTGAACATTCAAGATAAAAATAAAATATAAGAGATACCAATTAGGAAATGGGAGTCTAATTACGTGATTAGGGCATATGAGTAGTGTTAGCATTACTAACTTATATTGACAATGATCTCGTTACACGCTTGGCATGGAACTGGGTGAAAATCAAGGACGATGAAATTATTTCTAACGAAGCATTCACGTGTTCTTATTCTATGAACCTAAACGTCCTATTTTGCGATGAAAATCATACATTATGTCTAAAACACAAGTAGTAGCAAGTAGTAGTAGTGTAGTAAGTTTATGATTCAATAAAAGTCCATAAAAATGAATTTTGGAGGTGCTACGATACTTTATTCTAGCATTGCGTGAGGGCACGACAATGGTTTAGTATGGGGGAGTGATGAGACTGCTTTTATACATAGTCTCATCGTCCAAAACGGGCTTAAAATGCTTGAAATATCATAAAATGTGCCAAATATATGCTTGTGTTTGTTCAATGTGTATTTTAGGTACGGATATCGAGAAACTGACAAAAGATCACAAGAAACACGCAAAAACGAACACGGGAAACGAAGCCGCACAATGAACCGGGCCCTAGAGTTGATTTTCCAAGAAAAGTCCTTGAAGAATTGAATATTACATAAGAAGGGTCCTCCATTATTGAAAAATTGACACTTTAAACCCTTGTATATTTATAATTAAGAGTTTGGTCCTTAAAGTTTGTAAAAATTACAAAAAGGACCCTCATCTTTGAAGAATTGGCAAGAATGGTCCCTCAAATTTGAAGACTTGTCACTTTTAGTCCTCCATGAAGACAAAGAAACAAGTGAAAAGACCTTAAAGAATGAAGAAATGCCAAAATCAGCCCTTCAAATATCAAGATATTACAAAACAAGTCCTTGAAATACCTTTGCAAAAGTTTTGTGGCCAAAGTCTAAAAAATAAAACTTCATTAACAAAGGGAAATTCGTTTTGGCTGATTTAAACATGAAATGAAAGAATGAAGAAAGAAGAGGGGTTTAATATGGGAGACATGAAACTTACCTAGACCAACCAGCAAGTGACACGTGCCCCACTAACACTTTTCATCCAATCACAACTCACCATTAAGCCACATCACCATCCACTCACCACCGGTTTAATAACTAACTAATTAATTAGTTATTAAACACGCGATAAACACTTTTTCAAAAACAAAACTAAATCAAATACCTGTTCTTGATGTTCATAATCTGATTTGGGTATTTTCTAATCACCAAAAACTAAACCCTAATCTCTTCCAGATTTGAGATTAAGGGTCCACTAAACAAAACCCAACCCTTAAACCCTATGCCACCTTACCCCAAAGTGTCACATGAACCACCCCTGCACCTTTTGAGGACGAAGACAAAAATGTGGTTAGCAAATCAACGTCCCACGGCCTAAGCTTCAATCCTAAGCTCACTTGGACGTATGAGATCACAACACGACAAAAAAAGGTCACATGTTGCAGCTCCAACTCAAAATTCAGTCAAGAAAATTCAAACTTCAAAGGGCATTTTGGTACTTCTACATACTAGGGTTTCTAGTTATTTTCAACACTTAGGTCATTTTAAAGGCTCTATATAAAGCCTCTAGTTTACAACATTTAGCTCTGTTCTTGGTTTTCCTAGGTCAAAAGTCTGTAAATCCTTTTTTCAAGTGAATGAAAAAGTGTGTGAACTTTATGACGAATTCCAAGTCCCAATTTACTTTCTTGTTATTGTTAACTGATATGAGTTTGTGTTTATGAAGTTTCAAAGATTGGTTTAAAGTTTTATACAAGTGTTTCAAAAATTTCCAAAAATCTGATTTTTCCTAGTTTTAGTTCAAACACTTGAACTTTTGGATCATAAGTTGATCATAACACCCTGATAAGGAGATTATCAAGGTGTTGTGAAGCTTGTGGTTTGGGAGGATTCAAGGAGTGGGGAACAAGCTTGGAAGAAATCTTGTTCATTTTCCATTTTTTATATAATATGTTTGTTTCTAATCTTGTTGATCTTAGCAGCCTATTGGAAGCTTGTGGTTGTTAAGCTACCACATAAGCTCTAAAATTCATGAGTGTGGATGTGCATTCATGAGATTTGCCTTCTTCACTTGAAAATCTGTCATAAAGTGATTCTAAGTGATTTTGTATTTTGCTGTTGTATGTGGTGTTCTTGTGGCTTGAATCTTGTTCTTACTGCATGATATTGTTGGTATGATGCTTGTTTGAGTTTGGTTAAACCTGAAATACACTTTTACTTTGTTAAATTTTGATTTGAAAAGTTAAAAGGCTGTTTGGGATTGACTATTTTATGATTTTTATGTGAGTTTGAGTAAGTGTTAAGTGTTTATTTGAGTTTATATCTGTCATTGAGGTGTTTGTATGCTGAAATCTGCAAAACTTATGCTTTGTAACATCAAAACATAATCAGTGGTCCATCTAGTTTGTTTTAGGTCTTTGTTGACTAAAACCTTGTGCACACCTAGATTTAATGATAAACTAGGGCTAACAAATGTTAAAACATAGCTGACATAACCTGATTTGTGGATTTGAGTGTTTAAAGTTCAAGATTTGGTCAAGTATATCAGCAAGAAAGTCTTTGTGTTCATCTGTGTTCATTAGTTAATCACATAGGCTTATATCTAGTTCTAATCTTTAAACCAGTGCTTGAAACAAGTTTAATTGTGCTTCATTAAGTCTGTTATAGCTTGTGTATGCTTTTGGTGGACTTTGGTTGGCTTATTTTTGCTCAAACTGCTTATTTATCACCAGATCTGCTTAAAACCATGTATGTGTCATATCTGTATGCTGTTTGATTAAACTATACAAATTGGCTTATTGGATTTGTGTTTTCTTGCTTGTTATTGACTCCTTACAACTCACTGGTTGTAGGGGTGCCCTTATTGTCCAATATCATCAAGTAAATCTCTCTAAATCAACAGGTCAATTAAGTCAAACAGTGGGAACCCTTTCCCACTACTAGTGTTAATTAGCATTCAGCTTATTTATAAGCTATAATAGCTTTTTTTATTGTGCAACAACTTTGCTTTGGTAATCAATCTTCCTTATTTGACCCATTTGACTAATTTGGAGCTTTTGAGCTTTTGACTTTTAGGTTTGACTAGAAAACGATTTGACTTTTCTTTTTCAAAACAGCTTACTGCTTTTTCCAGCTTATTCAGTGTGCTTATTTGAAATATTTTTAATTATTTTGCTTAATTAAGTCATTACAAAGCTTTTGCAACTTGAATCAGCCCTTGAATTGGTCTAGAATCCGAAAACGACTATTTTTCGTTTTGTGTAGAGAGCTTTTGCTTATTTCAGGCTTATTTCTTGGGCTTATTCAAAATTTCTTTTTAGAAACAGCTTTATAATCTCATTAGAAGGATGTGTGTCAAATTTCAGCTTATGGCATTAGCTTATGGTTTAATGGGCCAAAAAGCCCATTAAGAATAAGCTGAATTTTATTAAGCTGTGATAAGCACTGATTCAGCTTTTGGGCCTTTAGAGTTTTGTGTTTAAAATCAAATTTTAAGTTAGACTGGAAGTTTTGGGCTTATTTGGACAATATTTTTCTTATTGGGCCTTAATCAGCCCATTAAGCTAACTGTTTAGACTTTTGGCCCATTTGGAGGCCCATTACGGTTAATTTGGTCATTTCACTTTCATTTTCTGTTTATTTAGGTTAAATTAAAGTAGTTTGCAAATTTTTAGAAATTTTTATAAATCTTGAATTTTTAATATTATTTTAATATTTAATTTTAATTTTTAATCATTTTAAATAGTTTTAATTAATTTTAAATTTTCAAAAATAGTTTTTAGTTTAATTAAGTTATTTTAGAGGTTTCCAAAATTAAAAAATCTCATTTTGGGCTTTTTGTTAATTAATTTGATTTTTTGGGATTTAATTAGCATTAAAAAATTACTATTTAATTAAATAAAAGGTTTGAGTGACTTTTGATTTTTTGTAAACTCTACTTGCATTTTTTAGGATTTATTGTGATTTTCTAGGAATTTTTAGGGTAATTTTTAATTTTTGTCACGTTCTACGGTTTTACATTTACGTCTTTCGTCTTAGTTTAATTTTATTCGTAACCGTCACCATTTTCTCTTTTCTTTCTTCATAATATTAATCACAAACATTTAATCAAGTCTTAACATACAACACACTAGCCTCCTTGAGAATGAAATCACTCATTGGGTCATTTGTGCACGGTTTTCCTAAACCGTCGTACTTACCCTAATTACCTCGTTTTCCTAAACGAGTGTAAAATTACAACTATCATTTTGGCGCCGCTGCTGGGGAGGCATGTTGTGTTTTGATTTAAACAAATTTTGTTTTTATTATTATCCATAAATAGTAATTGTGTGTTTTAGAACTCTAAGCACACGTATTATCATTTTCGTTTTTTGTGTGAATATTATTACTATATTGTATACGTATCACAATAAATTCACAAGTACTCCAAAAGTGTGAAAATACAACCTTGATTTGGGATTTCATCACTCAATCATTGTATTCGAATCTCAAACAAAGAAAAAAGGTAAAATAGATAATTACTTTCGTGAAGCTTGATTTTAATTAACACAAACTATAAGGTGGGTATAAGGCGGTTGTATTTCACGACCTAAGGGAAAAAGGCTCTTAAGTACTTAGTGTCGCCTCGTTTCCCCCGCTTGCTTGTGCGTGTTAAGAGAAAAAGGGCTAATCGAGGGTTTGCCAACCAAAGTATTATCTACGTATCTATATATTTTCTTGGTTTCAAAAGATTAAACCCTCTTGAACGTTTTGGTGTTCCACCAACATTATAAAGTCATTGAAGGCGTTCACTCAACGTGATCGTTTTCATTCCTTGAGGCTCCTTTAATCGAGAGATTTGATATGAGGAGAGATTTGTATATTTTTGTCTACGTAATACATCACAAAAATCCAAAAAGAAAAGTAAAAACAATCAATTTTTTTTTGAAAAAGTAAAAACACCCAAAAGAATCTTCTTTGCTCATCCCAACGTTGTACGTGACATTTATGCAAACTCGTAACCAAGCAAGACGTGCACGTAGACGTAAAAACCGAAAGGAAGGAACGCCTTCTAGTGAAGAATCTCCTATTGACGAACCCATCATAGAACAAGAGGCAACCATGGCTAATCGTACTATGATGGAGTTACTTCAAGCACCCACCAAGGGTTATGGAGAGGCTATTGTAATTCTCGCTATCCTTGCGGAGAATTTTGAAGTTAAGACGGGTTTGTTGTCCATGATTCAAAACAACAAGTTTCGAGGTGACGAAAAGGACAACCCTCACAACCATATCCGCCAATTCAATCGTCTTACCGCCACTTGTAAGTTTAAGGACGTCTCGAACGACTCGATTAAGATGATGCTTTTTCCGTATTCCTTAGCGGGGCCCGCTAAAATTTGATTAGAGAAAGAGCCACCCAATTCTATATTGACGTGGAAGGATCTCGTTTCAAAGTTCGTGAACCAATTTTCCCCGCCCTCTAAGACTACGCATTTGAAAAACGAGATTTCAAAGTTTTCACAAGAGTATAACGAGAGTTTTTCAGCGGCTTGAAATCAGTTTAAGGAAATGTTACATGAGTGTCCTCATCACGGTTTTTCCGACTTGCATCAAATTGACACGTTTTACAATGGATTGAACGATCATGAGCATGATTATCTTAATGCTGTCGCGGGTGGTAATTTTTTGTGTAAAACGGTCGAGGAAGCGTTGTTGATTATTGAGAATAGGTCTAAGGTCTATAGTCCTCGTAGAACGTCGAGTGTTCATAAGACTTCGTCTTCGCCTTCATTGTCACATACCATCGATGCTTTCCAAATAGAGGCTAATTTGGAAAACAAGATTTTTGATAAGCTTAAGGGATTGTTAATTGAGTTTAAAGTTGGTGAACAACCCACTCTCGCTACGACTAAGGTGGTTGAGGTTTCTTGTATGTATTGTGGTGGAGGTCATGATTTCTTCGAGTGCATTACCAACGGTGGTAACACTTCGAGTGCCTACGCGACCACGGGAACTTATAACCAAAACGGTCAAGTTACCCGCACTAATCAATTGACTCCACCGGGTTTTGAACCAAATCAAAATGCTAACAATTATCGAAACAATCAAGTTGGTTACCAAGTAAATCAAAGGAACAATTATAAGGGTAACAACTATGGGAATCAAGGGGCTAATAATCAAGTGCAAAACAAAAATCAAAACCGTGATTTTTAAAACAACAACAAAGGTTTGCAAAACTTGAAAGATCTTCCAAATGAATTTGTTGAATATGCAAACGGAAATGATGCTAGGTTTGATAATATACAAAGGGAGATCATTAGTCTAAGATCCGAGTTTAAGAATGACTTGAAAATGAGTTGAAAAACGAGCTTGCAAATGAACTTAAGACTCATGCAAACATAATGGAGAGTAATGTGCAAAGGTTACAACAAAACCAACATAATATGGAACAAGGCCAACATGAGATTAAACAAGAGTGCTTAAGGCAGATAAGAGGCAATCTATGTTTGAGGATAAAATTTCAAGCATGTTTGAGGCTAATGTGTAAACCGTCTTCTTCAAGTGGTTTTCCTAGTAACACTGTGTCTAATCCTAAGGGAGAGATGAAAGTGATTACCACACGTAGTGGTAAGACCTATAAGGAACCGACTCCTCAACCAAATTACTCCTATGGTGGAGGAAATTGAGGAAGAACCCGAGGTGGTGGTCGAAGAGGAGCATATCCCAATCCCACGAAGTACCGCTCAAACCACACCTACGGTTGACCCTTTACCATCATTGGAACCCGAGATTCCAAAGGCTATGCCTATGCCCCAACCCACACCACCCTTGCCTTACCCATCGAGACTTTGTAAGGAGAAATTACAAGAGCGTGACAATTACCAATTCGAGCTTTTTATTAAGATGTTTCGTGATATGCATTTCATCATAAGTTTCGCCGACGCTTTGATTATGATGCCTCGTTTTGCCGCCAAATTTAAGAGTATGTTGAACAACAAGGAGAAATTGCAACAATTGTCTAGTTGTTCATCGGTTTATCTTAACCGCATACCTCAAAAAGTCAGTGATCCCGGTAAGTTTTTGATTCCATGTGCTATTCAAGATATGGAAGAATGATATGCATTGGCCAATCTTGGTGCTAGTATTAATTTGATGCCTCTTGCAATCTTCAAGTCGCTCAATCTTCCTAATCTTACTCCTTCAAGAATGTCTATCGAGATGGCCGATCATTCCACTATTCCCGCATGCGGATTGGCCGAAGACGTTTTTGTAAAGGTGGAAAGTTCTATTATCCGGTAGACTTTATCGTAGTCGATATTCCCACGGATCCTCAAGTTCCTCTTATTTTAGGTCGTTCGTTTTTTGATACGTCAATGGCGTTGATTGACGTGCATGATAGAAAAATCACCTTACGTTTCAACGACGAGGAACTTGTTATAAACGCAACTCAAAACTCTCAACTTTCTCATGTTTATTCCGTCGCGACTATAAACCATGTTGATATGATCGATGTCGTTTACGAGGAATTTTCACAAGAATTTTTAGGTTTTGGTGATGAAGAAAATAGTGGCAATCCCACTATGCTCGATCCTATTCTTGATAATTCGACACCACCCTTCACTCCATTTGAAGGAGGTGGTTTTACGTTGGAAGAATTTGATGTTATTCGTACTTGTAACGAAGACCTCGACAACGATGAGGACTTCTCGATTATCAAGGATTTTCTCAACGATTTTCCATTTCCTCCTTCGGTGGAGGTTATGAGTATCGAACCTAAATCTTCAATCGAGGACCACCAATCCTCGAGTTGAAAGATCTTCCTCCTCATCTTGAATACGTATTCTTGGAAGAAGACGATAAGTTTCCGGTTATTATTGCGAAGGATCTTTCGGATGATGAAAAAACTGCACTTATCGATGTTCTAAGGACTCACAAAGGTGCAATTGCGTGGAAATTATCCGACATTAAGGGGATCGACCCTAAATTTTGTACCCACAAAATTTTAATGGAGGAAGACTACAAGACCACAATCCAATGTCAGAGGAGTGTGAACCCCAAAATTCACGACGTCATCAAAAAGGAGGTCCTTAAACTCCTTGACGCGGGAATGATTTACCCTATTTCCGATAGCCCTTGGGTGAGTCCCATTCATTGTGTCCCTAAAAAGGCAAGAATGACCGTTGTGCCAAACGATGACAACGAGTTAATTCTAACTCGACTCGTGACCGGTTGGAGGGTGTGTATCGACTATCGTAAGTTGATTGACGCCACTCGTAAAGACCATTTTCCCTTGCCCTTCATGGACCAAATGTTGGAGCGTCTTGTAGGAAACGATTTCTATTGCTTTTTAGATGGTTTTTTCGGTTACTTTCAAATCCCCATCGATCCTCGTGATCAAGAAAAAACTACGTTTACGTGTGATAGGTGTGAAAACACCCATCCTTTTTACCACTTAATTACAATAATAACCGAGCCAAAACGTGTATTTTATGTCATTTATGTCGGAATTATGCGTGGTTTGTGTTTTTGTTGTGATTTAGGATCAAATTGTGAAAAGGGGAGAAAACACGGGATTTTACGGGCTTTTATCGAAGAAAAAGACGAAAGACGAAGTCAAGAACTCAAGAGTGCAAAAAGAACGGAAGTCCAAGACCAATTCTGAAGATTTATCGAAGAAAAAGTCAAAAGACGGAAGTTTACTAAAAGCCGAAGAACTCAAGATTACAAGACGAGTTTATCAATCCCGAGACAAAAGTCGAAGACTTAAGAAGATTAAGGACTAATCAAGCAATTAAGGAAATAAGAAAGAGGGGAGGAAGCTTCCTTCCACTAACCACCTCCTCCCCTATAAATAGATGATTAGTTATTCATTTTCATGTTGTTGGGTGGTTTGACAAACCACCACTTCCACCATTTTCATACCTTGCAATTTAATTTCCTGCACTTTAATTTCTTGTATTGCACTCTTTAATTCAAGTAAGTTTTACTGAATCTTTACTTTATTGTTAATCTCATTCTACCTTTCTTGGTTGATTTGTTCTTCATCTTTATTGTTCATGTTCTTGATTTTTGTGGTTTTGATTAAGTGGGTTTTGATTATTTTGGTTATGATTGTTGGTGTTATTGATTTGGTTTGATTGGTTATTGATAGTAGATCATTTGTGGTTGTTTTGGATTAATCTTTTGGTTAATCTTGATTAGTTTTGATTAAATTCGTGCTTGATTTTCATCTCCTGTTCTTCATTCATACTACTGTTAATATTGCCCAGTAAGTGTTCCGAATATGTGTATTTAAAAAGTTCCGAACCAGTGTGTTTTTCAAAGTTCCGAATGAAGTGAGTTTTCAATGTTCCGAATCAATATTTTCTAAAGTTCCGAATCAAATTATTTTAAAAGTTCCGATTCAGTGTTTTTTCTCATTTTATTCCGGATCAGTCTTTTATTCCGGATAACCAAATGTTCCGAACCAAATGTTCCGAACCAATGAAAAAGTTCCGAACAAAAAAAAAGTTCCGAACCAACAACAAAATGAAATCTTCCGAACCAAAGTAATAAGATTCACCAGCCTGCTTGCCAGCTTCTCACTGTTTCCCGCCATTTTCACCAGGCTGCCTGGCTGCTTCCAGCAGCTAGTCTGCTAGCTTGTTTATTTAATAGTATTGTTCCGTAATTGTTTAGTTTTATCTGAAAGTTGTTCCGATTTTATTTTTGAAAGTTACGTATTTTTAGTTGAATTTTTCGTCGATTTTTAGTATTAATATTTTTTCGTAAAGTTTAAGTTTTATCTTTTATTTGGTACCCGCTTTAGGTTTTGCCTCTTTTAGCTTTAAAGTACCATTTTAGTTTTATTCTCTCCTTTTTCATTTAGTAAACTTTATTTTCGAGTCGATAGTTAATTTCGTCTTTTAGTTTTATTTTTATTAATTGTTTCGTTCTAAATCTACGTTTTATTATTTATATTGTTTTGTTTTTATTAGTTAATTGCTTTTAGCTTATTGTTATTATTTTGTGCATTTACCTTTTAAGTAGCATAGATAACCAAACCATTTTATTTTCCACCAAGAACGACTGAGTCGCACTTTGAACCGTGATCAATTCGAGAAGATACCGAGAGATAAATCTGAACCCCAAGCAAAATACTTGTATCAAATGGCGCCGCTGCCGGATCTTTTCGTGAAGATTAACGGTTTTTTGTGAGAGACGCGTTGGCTTTTGGGATCCGTTCACTCGTGAACGTTATTTTTCGTGTCAAAAATTTTCAAAAATCCCAAAAACATTTGAAAAATCATAAAAAAGCATTTCTTTTTCAAAGTTTTGCACCAAAAATATTCTTCTTGCTTATCTATTTTTCTTTATGGATTCTTATGTCCATTGCGTCGGGTGTGGGAGACGATTATACGGGAACGACTCATGTCGATGGTGTACATGTGAGCGGTGCGGAAACGATATCGACAACACACAATTCGGATTTTGTCCCTTGTGCAACTCGACTAATTCATCCTTTTTGAATCCACCTCCTGTTCCCCCGTGCATATATTGTGGAAGCGATTCTCATTGGCATGTTTCGTGCCCGGTTCGATACCCGTATGGTCACGAGCAAGAACCGGGGTACAATTATGACAATGATAATAGCTATCCACAAGACGCACCCAGTCTTTCTCCTTACCCGTTTTGCAACAACTGTGGGGGTCCTCACGATACTTCTTATTGTCAACCAATGAATTATTATGAGCAAAATCCGTGTCCTCAGTTTTCTTCACCAATGGATTATTATGAACCAAACCCGTGTTCTAATTCTTCTCATCCGATGAACTACTATGAGCCACACCCATGCTATAATTCAGGTTTTCAACATTTTGAGCCCCCACATCACACCCTCAATCATCAATCCTCTCAGCAAATTAATCTTGACCCACAACGCACTACTTTGAATGACGAAATACACTCCATCATTATGTAACTTCAAGAAGCCGTTGTTCTAACAAAAGAAGCATGGGCGGAGGAAAAGCGACTGCAACAAGAGCAAGTATCTAATCTTAGTGATTCTACCCCTCCTCTGGTGCGTCCTTCCTACTATTATGATGATGATGACAATGATGCTGTATGCACTTTCAACACATCTTCTGAAGTTACTGCTCCTACTCTCGATGTTCCTACTGCATCTAAGGATCTAGATTCGTTGAATGAGCTTAGTGATGTTGGTCTCAACAAAGTATTGGATGATGACGTTTGTGACTTACCTGCTATGGAGCCTAAGGACAACGTTTCTCTTACGGAAGAGGTCGATCCTAGTGATGACGATTCTTCTCTCCGCTATGAGAATTTCACTTTTGAAATTTCTCAATCTCCACCGGGAGATGCGGGCGATGACGATTTATTCTCTCCGGCTTACGAGAAGTTCACCGATAAACTTGATCTTGTGGATGAGGTGGAAGACGTGCTTCTTCGCGATAGATTACAGAAAGTGCACCTTCTTATTTCTCAAATCGAAGAGTTGACTTCTCCTCCTCTCTCCGAGTCTTTGCCTCCATCTATTCCTCCTGTTGAAGATAATGACCCATTGCTGGAAGAAATCGACATTCACTCCATACCTCCAGGTATTGATGACGATGACATGGAGGGGGATATTATTTTTGATAATTTGCTGCAAGAAGGTATTGTCCCAAGTCCCCCTCCTGAGCACCTTTCATCCTCCCCTTTGGCCACTATTATGGAGGATGAGTGCTTTGACCCGGGAGGTGACATTGATTATGCTATCATTGATAACATCACGGCTTTGCCGAATGCTCAGCCTCCATTGTCTTTGGGGGATGACAATGTGCTTACTTTACCCACCCCACCTCCCGTGGATCTTGAATTCACATACTTCTCGTATGTTGAAAGGACCTTTCTCCCATTCAAGACTTATCCCCCCCGCCTCTCCTTTGTTGATGTCAACCGGGAACGAGGACAAGGTCTTTGATCCCGGTATTACATTCGAGGCTTCCTCATGGACCATTTAATTTGGGGACGAGTCAGGCTCGTGACTCGGTTAACAAAAACAAGCGCTTTTTGGGAGGCAACCCAATTATCTATCTATCTTTACCATAAGTGTAGGGGCAGCCCCGTGGTGTTTCTTGTTTTCTTTCTTATCATGTGCAGGGATTAGAGCTTCAAAGACACACTCTTGATGACTTTTGAAGAACCGTGATTCCGTGTTCCCGTCTTCCCGGTTCTATCCTAAACTCTTTTCGATTCACTATTTTATATTTTCCAATACTAAAATAGGAATCTCTTTAGTTGTCTTTTCCTTAGTGAGATTTAAACAAAGTGCACAATGTCCTAAGTGTAGGGGAGTTTACTCCCACATGCTTAAACATTGAGGATAATGTTTATATCAAGTGTAGGGGGGACTTCTATCGAAGTTAAGTGGCCTTTTCCTTGTATTTGTCCTCATTTTAACCGGAAAATTTGATTTTTCGACATTTTTCAAAAATTTTAATCTATTTTGGCCTAGTTGTATAGTTGTTTTTACCTTTGTATAGTTATTTTCATTCCTTATTAGAATAAATTTTTAATAAAGTGGTTTTAAATTTTCAAAGTCGTGAATATTTTGACTCAACCCGAGTTTACTTATCTAAGTTTGCTCTAGCTAGTATCCTTAACGTGTTTAAGTCAAGTTTTTCTAGGCTTTTATATAGGGAGCTTTAAAACGCGAAAGTCTTAACTCTCACGGGTTAAGAACAAGAACTTTTCGCAAGTTCCTATAATTGATCCTAGAGAGTCGTTTATCAAGGGAAATTTAAAATGCGATTTCTAAACTTGAAAAAGTCTAAGAGTTTGCAAGATCCTATAGGCGACTCGAAAACCCAAAACTTTGATTTAATAGGCTAAGCCTCCACGAGTTCATTCCTTGAGATTTTAAACAGTGGAGAACGAGAGATGATAGAGTCAATTATAAGTTTGGTATTCTTTCGTGAATTTATGTGAGTTAATTATAAGCCTATTCTCCCATCGCTTGCTAATAAATTTATCTACAATAAATAAGGTTGTACGATTTGAAAAGTTACTTAACTTCTAGCCCAAGATCGTTTAAAAGTTGCTCGGTATGGATTAGAGTTCATAGCCAAGGCATAACTTTTTGAAGCGGGATGCGAAGATTGGCGAGTCCAAAAAGGTCCTAACAAGACATGAGGGCTATATTTTGTTGCTAAAGATCCAAAGTGATGTGAAGAATCATTTATCGAAAATCAATATGAAGGATCGAGACACACGACGAAAAGCAAATGCTCCCTAAAGATCATGGAGAAGTCTATCCGAAAAGACCCTAGCAAGGTATGAGGATAAATAGACCCAAGTCCTAAAAGGAGGCGGATCGTTGTATATCAAAATTCCAAATAAAGACTGGAGAAAAATGAAGAAGTCGTGGTCCAAGTATGAATCTCTCAAATGAAGAAATTCCTATTATGAAGAGAAGGCCATTATTTCATGAACGTCTCTCAAGATTTGAAGTATGAAGTCGCTGCCAAATATGTGTCCGAGAAAGGTCTCAAATCGCGAAGCGAGTTATGCCAAGATATGAACTTTTTGAGGTCCCGAGAAGCAGTTTTAAAAGATTTTGTCCTTTAGCCAACTATTGATTAAATCGTTCACTTTATTTTCAGCCTAATAAACTATCTAAATAAGTAAAAAATGCATCCTCATGATCATTCAAGACAATAATAAAATATAAGAGATACACCTAGGAATAAGGGAGTCTAAGTGAATAATTGGCCCACATGAGTTCGTGTTAGTTTGCTAACTTATAATAACAATGATCTCGTTTTTAAGCTTGGTTTGGAGAAAGTGAAAACTTGAGGATGATGATTATTCATGACATTTCCAAAACCCAAGGTATGTTTTTGATTTCTTTACTTTGAATGTTTATAATTGTCTATCTCTTTAATAAATGCCAACGTCGATTGATTATAATGGAAAATGTAATCTTGCTTTGTAACTAATGCATTGCATGAGGACATTGCAATGGTTAAGTGTAGGGGATTTGATAGGTGTGAAAACACCCATCCTTTTTACCACTTAATTACAATAATAACCGAGCCAAAACGTGTATTTTATGTCATTTATGTCAGAATTATGCGTGGTTTGTGTTTTTGTTGTGATTTAGGATCAAATTGTGAAAAGGGGAGAAAACACGGGATTTCACGGGATTTTATCGAAGAAAAAGACGAAAGACGAAGTCTAGAAATCAAGAGTGCAAAAAGAATGGAAGTCCAAGACCAATTCTGAAGATTTATTGAAGAAAAAGTCAAAAGACGGAAGTTTACTAAAAGCCGAAGAACTCAAGATTACAAGACGAGTTTATCAATCCCGAGACAAAAGTCGAAGACTTAAGAAGATTAAGGACTAATCAAGCAATTAAGGAAAGAAGAAAGAGGGGAGGAATCTTCCTTCCACTAACCACCTCCTCCCCTATAAATAGATGATTAGTTATTCATTTTCATGTTGTTGAGTGGTTTGACAAACCACCACTTCCACCATTTTCATACCTTGCATTTTAATTTCCTGCACTTTAATTTCTTGTATTGCACTCTTTAATTCAAGTAAGTTTTATTGAATCTTTACTTTATTGTTAATCTCATTCTACCTTTCTTGGTTGATTTTTTCTTCATCTTTATTGTTCATGTTCTTGATTTTTGTGGTTTTGATTAAGTGGGTTTTGATTATTTTGGTTATGATTGTTGGTGTTATTGATTTGGTTTGATTGGTTATTGATAGTAGATCATTTGTGGTTGTTTTGGATTAATCTTTTGGTTAATATTGATTAGTTTTGATTAAATTCGTGCTTGGTTTTCATCTCCTGTTCTTCATTCATACTACTGTTAATATTGCCCAGTAAGTGTTCTGAATCTGTGTATTTAAAAAGTTCTGAACCAGTGTGTTTTTCAAAGTTCCGAATGAAGTGAGTTTTCAATGTTCCGAATCAATATTTTCTAAAGTTCCGAATCAAATTATTTTAAAAGTTCCGATTCAGTGTTTTTTCTCATTTTATTCTGGATCAGTCTTTTATTCCGGATAACCAAATGTTCCGAACCAAATGTTCCGAACCAATGAAAAAGTTCCGAACAAAAAGAAAGTTCCGAACCAACAAAATGAAATCTTCTGAACCAAAGTAATAAGATTCACCAGCCTGCTTGCCAGCTTCTTACTGTTTCCCGCCATTTTCACCAGGCTGCCTGGCTGCTTCCAGCAGCTAGCCTGCTAGCTTGTTTATTTAATAGTATTGTTCCGTAATTGTTTAGTTTTATCTGAAAGTTGTTCCGATTTTATTTTTGAAAGTTACGTATTTTTAGTTGATTTTTTCGTCGATTTTTAGTATTAATATTTTTCGTAAAGTTTAAGTTTTATCTTTTATTTGGTACCCACTTTAGGTTTTGCCTCGTTTAGCTTTAAAGTACCATTTTAGTTTTATTCTCTCCTTTTTCATTTAGTAAACTTTATTTTCGAGTCGATAGTTAATTTCGTCTTTTAGTTTTATTTTTATTAATTGTTTCGTTCTAAATCTGCGTTTTATTATTTATATTGTTTTGTTTTTATTAGTTAATTGCTTTTAGCTTATTGTTATTATTTTGTGCATTTACCTTTTAAGTAGCATAGATAACCAAACCATTTTATTTTCCACCAAGAACGACTGAATCGCACTTTGAACCGTGATCAATTCGAGAAGATACCGAGAAACGAACTTTCAACTAAATGCATAGTGTATGCATTTGAGAAATTCCGACCTTACCTCGTCTTGACTAAATGCATAGTGTATACGGATCACTCGACAATCAAGTACCTATTGGCCAAGCAAGATGCAAAGTCGAGATTGCTTCGTTGGATTCTCCTCCTACAAGAATTTGATGTCACGATACTTGACAAAAAAGGAGCCGAGAATCTAGCGGCCGATCATCTTTCTCGCTTGGAAGATCCTCACCAAAGTGTGTACGAGAACAAGGAAATCACCGAAACATTTCCTCTCGAGACACTTGGTGTAGTGAATTTTAAGAAAGACTCGTCCACCCCATGGTTTGCGGACATCACAAATTACCATGCGGGAAACTTCATCATTAAGGGTATGAAGACTCGACAAAAACGAAAATTCTTTCGTGACGTCAAGTTCTACTTTTGGAATGACCCTTACCTCTTTCGGACTTGTGCGGATCAAATTATTCGACATTGTGTTTTTGGCACCGAAGCTTCTAATATCCTTAAAGCTTGTCACGAGGGACCAACGGGTGGTCACCATGGTGCTAATTTCACGGCGAAGAAGGTCTTTGATGCCGGTTTCTGTTGGCCTACTATTTACCGAGATGCACATACACTTGTCAAGTCGTGTGACTCATGCCAACGACAAGGAAAAGCCTCACAAAACGATGAAATGCCACAAAATATCATCCAAGTGTGTGAGATCTTTGACGTTTGGGGAATTAATTTTATGGGGCTGTTCCCATCATCTCGTGGTAATAAGTACATCCTTGTCGCCGTTGACTACCTACCTAAGTGGGTGGAAGCTAAGGCTTTGCCCACGAACGATGCTCGTGTGGTAGTCAAGTTTTTGAAGCAATTGTTTTCTCGGTTTGGAACCCCTCGTGCTATCATAAGCGATCGTGGAACCCATTTTTATAAGGACCAATTCGAAAGGGTATAAAGAAATATGGGGTTACACATCGGCTTTCTATGTCTTATCACCCACAAACGAGTGGGCAAGTCGAGGTTTCAAACCGAGCATTGAAGAGGATATTGGAGAGATCGATAAGAGAGAACCAACAATCGTGGTCGGATAAGTTAGACGATGCTTTATGGGCCTTTCGTATCGCTCATAAGACGCCCATTGGGTGCACTCCTTACAAGCTTGTGTATGGGAAGAATTGCCACTTACCAATTGAACTCGAACACAAAGCTTATTGGGCCCTAAAGTATTGTAATGATGACATTGAGACTGCGGGAAAACACCGGAAAATGCAATTAAATGAATTGGATGAATTAAGGGATATTGCTTATGAAAATTCATTGATTTATAAAGAGAAAACTAAAAATTTTTATGATTCTAAAATTAAAAACCGGGTTTTTAACATTGGAGATCAAGTGTTGCTTTTTAACTCAAGATTGAAATTTTTTTCCGGCAAGTTGAAATCCCGTTGGTCGGGTCCATTCACCATTACCCAAGTGTTTCCTTATGGGACCATCGAGCTAGCTCAAAATGATGGTCCTAACTTTAAGGTGAATGGTCATAGGTTGAAGCACTACTTTGGTGGGGAAGTTCCCTCTTTGAACTACCTCGACCAAGTCACCATCCCCAATGATAATTAGTATTGAGGGGATCGAGTCGAGCTCATGACTCTGTAATAAAAAAACGAGGTGCCTCGTGGGGGAGTCCCATGCTTATCCATGTACATATTATCGCTATCTAATGTAGTTTAACGTAAGGGGATTTGTGCCCTTCCAACCTTTGTTCCGTGGTTGTTTGTGACTTGTGTTTTTAGATGATCATTATCTTCACGATTGGAGCCTCTCGTGTTCGTTTTACGTGAGCACTCGATCGTTTGCTTTGAAGAGTTTCTCGATATCCATATGATATATCGTTGATTGTTCTAACCTTAGGTCTTTTAGCACACTTCATAAACGGCTATTGATTTAATGGTTCCACCCTTTCTATGCTAGATTAAGCATTCGACTCCGTCTCTAGTATGGGGGTATTTTACCCTTAGACTCGAAACATTGAGGACAATATTTAACTTTAGTATGGGGGGTGAATAGATACTTGCCTTGCCAAACCTTCACGCTTTTCAAAGTTTATCTTTTTGTTTATCGTTTTGTTGCAAAATAAGGCTAAAAATGGCCAAATTTTAAAATTTTTCTCATGTTTTATTAGTGTTTGAAGACACGAATGTAGATTTTACGATGGCGAGAATAAGAGTAATTTTTGACTCGACTGTGCGTGTTGAGCACTTAGCTTCGATTCCTTAACTTATATTAGGCTAAGTCTCTTAAACGAGGACGAGAAATGATATAGTTAATTATAAGTTACTATGCTAAACGTAGAGTACTCGTATTTTTTCAAAAACTCATGTGTTCTCGTTGTTTGCTTATTCTCCCTTCGTTTGTATATATTTTGCTAATAAGTATTGGCTTAGCGGTTTAGTCTTGATTGTTGGTTTCTAGTCTTTTCTAGTAGCTTCCATGTAATTAAATTGGGAAAACATTAAGGTATCGCCAGCGTCAAGGTTTTGAAGTATTGGCAACCCGAATAATCGAAAGCTTCACCTAATAATAAGATTTCAAGCGCTCACCTAAATCAAGCAAACAATTTGAAGCTCACAAGGCCGAAAAATCTATGAGAAATTGAAAGTGAATCAAGCCTTAATCTTAGAAGCTTTAAAGATCCAAAATTCGCTTTACCGTGAGGATATACGTCTTTGGCCATAATAAACACCTCATGGCGAGGTTAAATAAAAGGCAAGGCAAGACCGAAGTCATAATAAAAGCTCCATGGCGGACTTGAATAAAAGATGGAGGTAAACCTATGATAATAAGGCCCATCCGTTAGGGGGCATATAAAAGTCTTGGTAATAAGTCTCATGTTCAAAACCGTGTTTATCGATCCTTCTTGTTGACTTAATTTTTTGACATCGTTGTCTATTAGGGGGGGGGGGGTTTATTAATTCGATGGTCTTGGTTACACCGTTATGACTCTATTTTTAGACCTAAATCTCTATCATCGCATAAGTAAAAATCGTATTCTCGTGAACATTCAAGACAAAAATAAAATATAAGAGATACCAATTAGGAAATGGGAGTCTAAGTACGTGATTAGGACATATGAGTAGTGTTAGCATTACTAACTTATAATGACAATGATCTCGTTACACGCTTGGCATGGAATTGGGTGAAAATCGAGGACGATGAAATTATTTCTAACGAAGCATTCACGTGTTCTTATTCTATGAACCTAAACGTCCCATTTTGCGATGAAAATCATACATGATGTCTAAAACACAAGTAGTAGCAAGTAGTAGTAGTGTAGTAAGTTTATGATTCAATAAAAGTCCATAAAAATGAATTTTGGAGGTGCTACGATACTTTATTCTAGCATTACGTGAGGGCACGTTAATGGTTTAGTATGGGGGAGTGATGAGACTGCTTTTATACATAGTCTCATCATCTAAAACGGGCTTAAAATGCTTAAAATATCATAAAATGTGCCAAATATATGCTTGTTTTTGTTTAGTGTGTATTTTAGGTACGGATATCAAGAAACTGACAAAAGATCACAAGAAACAAGCAAAAACGAACATGGGAAAAGAAGCCGCACAATGAACCGGGTCCTAGAGTTGATTTTCCAAGAAAAGTCCTTGAAGAATTGAATATTACACAAGAAGGGTCCTCCATTATTGAAGATTTGACACTTTAAACCCTTGTATATTCATAATTACAAGTTTGGTCCTTAAAGTTTGTCAAAATTACAAAAAGGACCCTCAACTTTGAAGAATTGGCAAGAATGGTCCCTTAAATTTGAAGACTTGTCACTTTTAGTCCTCCATGAAGACAAAGAAACAAGTGAAGACCTTAAAGAATGAAGAAATGCCAAACTCAGCCCTTCAAATATCAAGATATTACAAAATAAGTCCTTGAAATACCTTTGCAAAAGTTTTGTGGCCAAAGTCTAAAAAATAAAACTTCATTAACAAAGGGAAATTCGTTTTGGCTGATTTAAACATGAAATGAAAGAATGAAGAAATAAGAGGGGTTTAATATAGGAGACATGAAAATTACCTAGATCAACCTGCAAGTGACACGTGCTCCACTAACACTTTTCATCCAATCACAACTCACCATTAAGCCACATCGCCATCTACTCACAACCGGTTTAATAACTAACTAATTAATTATTATACACGCGCTAAACAATTTTTCGAAAACAAAACTGGATCAAATATATATAATACAGTTTTGGTATTAAAATGCAATGTTTGATCATAGAGAAAATATAATTGCTATAACTAAAAAAAATATAAGAATGATAGAACTTGAGGTTTTACAAAAATTACATAACAATAAGGTTATGTTTTGATTCTTTTAAGAATAAATCATAATAGAACTTAAGGTTCTTATTACTATTTTTTATAATAACATAACATGAGGTTATGGTATTAGATCATATTAGAACATGAGGTTCTAACTAATTTTTTTTCTTCTTTGACATAATTTGAGGTTATATCATTTTCATGTAACCACAATAGAACAAGTAGTGTTCATGTAAATTAAGATAGAGGTATGTTAAAAATTTCCTACCTTGTTTCGGTTAGAGCAAAGATCGTGTTGATAACGTGTTGTAAAATATAAAGAATAAGAGTTTAGGGAGGAAGGAGATGTTTAATATTGAGTGGTGATCAAATGACTACAAGTGTCCCATATTTATATGGGTTTTAGGAGTGTAACATATAAGCCTAATTAACTAGTAGTCAAAACTAATTAACACCCATTAAGGTGGATATTCATACATAATAAATATGTTTACAAATGACTCTATTATCATGTGTAATTTAATACCAATATGTTATTTAAAATTAATATAGTATGTGATTTAACACTAGTATTATATATAAATCTAATACTTATATTAAGAGTAATATTAGATATGTTTTTTCAAGTAAAAGCACAAGGTGTGATGAGTTTGTTTGAAAAGCTTGAGAGAATTTCAAATTATTTAGAGTTTGGCTTACAGTTACTAATGTAAATTTACTAATATTTATAATTTATATAATTAACAAATATAATATAAATCTATAAATATATATTGTCGCGTCAAAATAGAAATGACCTGATCAAGTAAAGCTTTTTTAGAATGATCATCAACACCAGGATCAGGCCAATGCTGAAACAAATGAAGTTGACCTAACTTCACCAACATCTTCCCAACCTCAATCAGTAAAATATAAAATAAAATATAAATAAATTAAGAAAATAAGACATGATTGCAAAACACACACACACACATATATATATATATATATATATATATATATATATATATATATATATATATATATATATATATATATATATATATATATATATATATATATATATATATATATATATATATATATATATATATATATATATATATATATATATATATATATATATATATATATATATATATATATATATATATATATATATATATATATATATATATATATATATATATATATATATATATATATATATATATATATATATATATATATATATATATATATATATATATATATATATATATATATATATATATATATATATATATATATATATATATATATATATATATATATATATATATATATATATATATATATATATATATATATATATATATATATATATATATATATATATATATATATATATAAACAGATATACACCTGATGGGGAGATAAGATTGAGAGGTTTTTCTCTAGATTAGCTGATGATGAACAAGCCATTGTTACTTGAAGTGATGATGATCAATAACTGCTAATGCTATTAGTCAACAATTTGATTATGCACAACTCAACTGTTATCAAACACTTTTTTTAACAAAACAAGACAATTTTTTTAATTTCACAAACCAATAATTTAGCCACTAGGTCTTTTTTTTTTGAACGGCGAAAATTTTATTACCAAGCTAGCAAGAAGCTTATTCAAACATTACAAAGAAATAAGATTGGGGTTTTTAAGCCAAGTATCCCAAGTAAATTTAGCCACTAGATCTGATAGTCGAACTCGTGACACGGTGGTTTGTTCGAGTTAACCTGATGAGCGAACTTACAAAACAATGACTTAACCGAATTGACCTCATGATCGAACTTGTGACACGATGACTCGATCGAATTGACACGATGATCAAACCCGATTTAGTGGATACACTTGTTTCCTATTTAAGCATTATGTTTATATATAAAAATGTTGAATTATTAACTTTTTCAACTTTTAAAATAAACTTTTTATATATTAGTATAAATATAATTGAATTTAAAAAATGTTTTTATATCATTTTAAAGGGGTACGAATAACCCGAGTTGTTGGCACGATGATTCTAACTAAGATTAGAGATGAACCAAATATTAGTATGAGAGCGGAGGAGTGGTAGCTGACTATTCGGCTGGTATGTTTTTGGCGTCAGATCAAGGATAGCTTATTCTACCTCTCGCGCTAAGCATTTTCGCGTCAATGATGAGACTGCTTTTATACATGGTCTCATCGTCCAAATCGAGCTTAAAATGCATAAAATATCATCAAAACTGCCAAATATATGCTCGTGTTTGTTACTTGTGTATTTTTAGGTACGGATATTGAGGAATTGGCAAAAGATCACAAGAATCACTCAAAAACGAACACGGGAAACGAAGTCGCACAATGAACCGGGCCCAAGTTTGGAAATTTGCAAAAAGACCCTTGAAGAATTGAAGATTGGCAATTTTAGTCCCTCATCTTTGAAGAACTTGTCACAAATGACCCTCCAAATGTCAATTGTACAAGATTGATCCCTAAAGTTTGAAGATATTACAATTCCAGTCCTTGAAGAATCCAAGAAGTACAAAAGAAACCCTTGGAAAAGTTTCTAAAAAGTTTTTGTGCCAAAATTGTAAATCTACCAAAGTTGATAAAGGGAAAATAGGCGTTGATAGCCTTTTCTTACAAAGTGAAGACAAGAGAGAACTTTGGGGACCAATACTGCCAACCAACCAAACTTTCCCACCCAACCAGCTCCTGCCACGTCACCATTACCCACCCAAAAACCCATTTACCCATACCCTACCCGACCCTACCCAGTCCAATACCCAAAACCCAAGTTTATTTATTAAACCAGGGTTAAACCCCAGTCAACCATTTCCCTTTTCCCACCAAACACTTTTTTTAAAATCATTTTTACCCAAAACAGATTAAACTCTCACTAATCCCTCCCATAAACCCTAAACAACCCCAGTCATAATCAAGAGCAAAACAAGGGGTTTTTACCCCAATCACTCCAGATTCTTGATTACACTTTTTCTCAACCCAACCCACTTCACAAAACGCCACAAGACACACCCATGTGTCTTGTGGGACCCTCCCCTGCACCCATCACTTTCCCTCAAAACCCTAAACCCGACCAAACCAACATCCCAGATCGTTTCCTTTTTCCCCAAGTTCAAATGGATGGCCAAGATCATTTTTCCAAGCTGGCATCCAGTACAAGCATCACATGGGCACGAATTTGACCCATTTTCAGTCAAGATTCCAAGTGCCTTTTAGGAATTCCATTAGCTAGGGTTTTAGTAGCACTAGAAGGTTCTCTAGAGTAGTATAAAAGGAGAATGCAGGTTGTGCATATCCCTCTTGTTCCAGTTTTTAAGCTTTCACTCATTGTAATTCCTTTTTGATAATATAAAAAGTTTGGTATTTGTGTTAACAAGTGTAATTCCTTTTTTATAAGTATTAAAAGTTGTGTGTGTGTGTTAGAAAGCTAAAAACTGAGTTCCAATATCATTGTGAAACACTTTTTGTGTTTTATGTTTTCAAAAAGGTTTTGAAAATATTTGGTTAATTTCAGAAAATTTGAATCAAGGAAAGTAAAAGTGGACTTTGATTTTTGATTTTCTGATATTGACATTGATACTAAAACGTGTTTAAGTTATTTGGTCACTTGGTTTAAGAGATTTTAAGAAAGTTTTAAAAAAAATCAGAAGTTTGTATTGTGCTTGCTTTCTTTCTTGTTTTTCTTAACAGGTTAAGGAGCTTGATTGTGTTCAAGGTTCTGCATAGACCCGGGTCTATTGGAGGTGGTTTTTTCAACCACAAAGGGTCCTGGATGTAGGACCCTTAAGGTAGTTCTCCTTTTCCCTTTTCATTTTTAGTTACTGAAAATCTTATGTGATTTGGTGATTGTGTATGAAAAGTGTTTAAGTGTTGCTTATGGTGTGTTATTTGAGTTTACTTGCTATGATTATGCATGTTTAAAGTCATTTGATTCAGTTTGGAGTTGATTAGAATAGGTTTTGTTTGAAAAAATTTGGTTTTCCAGTTTAAAGGAGTGTTTGGGTCTGCTATTTAAGTGATAATCTTGGAAGAATTTTGTGTTTAAAACTTGCTAGATACACTCCATAAGGTACAAATAGGTTGCTGGTAGTTGTGCTTTCAGTTTGGAACAGGTTTTGAACAATTTTGTGTGCTAAAAATTTGAAAACACAGCATTAATCAGTAACTGTCCATTGTGTCTGATTTTTGTGGAAATTTACCACCAAATCTTGTAAGCTGCTAGTTAATAGGCCATAGAAGGATTGTGAATCACTTGTATGCTATTTGGTGTGCTTATTTTCAAGATTTGAGGCCTTGAATTTCAATTTTATGCATGTAAAATTGGTTAATATCCTCTCAGACCTGCTTAGTGACTAATCAGAAACTTTTTGGTTTATTTGGTGCTTGATTTCTGCTTATACTTGTTTGTTTTTGCATTCTATTGACTCCTTATACTCAAAAGGAGTATAAGGGTGCCTTTGTTCCATAAAAAAACAACACCAAAATCATCAAACCAAGCCCTCTTGGTTCAATATTCACAAGTGAAGAAAACAGTTTGCTTGTGTTGTTCATCAAGTGCTCAACTGGGCACGTTTTGGTTTCTTTTTGGCTTAATTTTTGTTGGATTTGATTTGGGATTGTGTTTTTGTGGTTAAAAAGGGTACTGGATTTGAGTTTAAAAAGTAAAAAAAAAAAATAAAAATCAAAAACCTCACCTTGCTTGGGCTCGAACACGCGACCTCTCTATTGGAGTAGTAACGTGTTAACCAGTGATCCAGATGGGTTTTTACGTTTATGTTCCATTTCATTAGATATATAAGGTGTTTTTGTTTTGGCTTATCTAATATAAGCTGTAGCTTATTTGGGCTTTTTCAGCTTATTTAATGAGCTTATTTGTGATAGCTTATTTTTCTTAGGTTTTTATTATCATTTAGGACTTTTCTGTTTTAAAAGTAAATTTTTCCCTTTATTTATTTATTTATTAGGATTATTTTTAGATTTATTTTTAGAAAGTAAATTAAAAATAGTAAAAAGTATTTTAAAAATCCAGAAAATATTTTTTAGGTTTTAATTTATATATTTGAGGTTTACATATCAAAAGGTTTTCAAAAAGTCTTATTTTTAATTTTATTTGATTTTAGGGTTTTTTGTTAACTTTGAAAATTAATATAAAATTAATAAAAAGGTTTTAGGAACTTTAACTTGCATTTTTGTCTTAGTTAGAATATTTAGGATTTTTGATAATTTTTTAGAATTTATTTATAAACTTTTAATTTTTTAGAATATTTTAATATTATTTTATTAGTAAAAATTCAAAGTTTATTTTTTAACTTTTTTTTATTTTTCCTAGGTTATAGACATTAAATTAGGAACTTTGTAACTTTCCAAATCTTTTTTAGGCTTTTCATTTATTTTCTAGATTTAATTTAAGTTTTAATAGATTTTATTAGTTTTTAAGTGTTTAAAAATAGTTTAATTTGGTTTTAAAATTTTTAAAAATAGTTTTTAGCTTAATTCGGTCATTTTTGAGGTTTAAAAACTATAAAATCTTGTTTAGGGTTTTTTAATATTTAAAAGTGATTTTTAGGGCTTTAATTAGCATTAAAAAGTCATTATTTAATTAATTAAAAGGTTTTAGCAAGTTTGGATTTTTTGTAAACTCTTAGAATTTTATTTTGGATTTTTAATAATTTTTAGGAATTTTTAGGTTAAAATTTTAATTTTTGTGTTTTTTACGTTTCTACGTCTTAACTTTCTAGTAGTAGTTTTTGTTAATTTTTATTTTTTCGTCTTCGTCATTTTCTCTTCTCTTTTCTTCTTGTTAATAATCAAAAACACTAAATATATTTTTGCTTAAAAATATGTACGTTTAATTCTCATCACTATTATCCCCGGCAGCGGCGCCAAAAATATTCTAAAATATGCATAAAATATCATCAAAACTGCCAAATATATGCTCGTGTTTGTTACTTGTGTATTTTTAGGTACGGATATTGAGGAAGTGGCAAAAGATCACAAGAATCACTCAAAAACGAACACGGGAAACGAAGCCGCACAATGAACTGGGCCCAAGTTTGGAAATTTGCAAAAAGACCCTTGAAGAATTGAAGATTGGCAATTTTAGTCCCTCATCTTTGAAGAACTTGTCACAAATGACCCTCTAAATGTCAATTGTACAAGATTGATCCCTAAAGTTTGAAGATATTACAATTCCAGTCCTTGAAGAATCCAAGAAGTACAAAAGAAACCCTTGGAAAAGTTTCTAAAAAGTTTTTGTGCCAAAATTGTAAATCTGCCAAAGTTGATAAAGGGAAAATAGGCGTTGATAGCCTTTTCTTACAAAGTGAAGACAAGAGAGAACTTTGGGGACCAATACTGCCAACCAACCAAACTTTCCCACCCAACCAGCTCCTGCCACGTCACCATTACCCACCCAAAAACCCATTTACCCATACCCTACCCGACCCTACCCAGTCCAATACCCAAAACCCAAGTTTATTTATTAAACCAGGGTCAAACCCCAGTCAACCTTTTCCCTTTTCCCACCAAACACTTTTTTTAAAATCATTTTTACCCAAAACAGATTAAACTCTCACTAATCCCTCCCATAAACCCTAAACAACCCCAGTCATAATCAAGAGCAAAACAAGGGGTTTTTACCCCAATCACTCCAGATTCTTGATTACACTTTTTCTCAACCCAACCCACTTCACAAAACGCCACAAGACACACCCATGTGTCTTGTGGGACCCTCCCCTGCACCCATCACTTTCCCTCAAAACCCTAAACCCGACCAAACCAACATCCCAGATCGTTTCCTTTGTCCCCAAGTTCAAATGGATGGCCAAGATCATTTTTCCAAGCTGGCATCCAGTACAAGCATCACATGGGCATGAATTTGACCCATTTTCAGTCAAGATTCCAAGGGCTTTTTAGGAATTCCATTAGCTAGGGTTTTAGTAGCACTAGAAGGTTCTCTGGAGTAGTATAAAAGGAGAATGCAGGTTGTGCATATCCCTCTTGTTCCAGTTTTTAGCAATCACATTTGTAATCCCTTTTTTATAAATTTATAAAGTTTGGTATTTTTTTATATAAATTGTAATTCCTTTTATTGATTTTGAAAAGTTGGTGTGTGTTTGATTGCTAGACTGAGTTCCATTTGATATTGTGAACACTTGTGTGTTTAAGGTTTTTCAAAAGTTTTCCAAAGGTTTCAAGAAAGTTCAAATCTCAGAAACCCAAACCATCCTTTGAAGTGAAAGTGGATAAGGAAGGGTTGGATTTATGAGTTTGAAGCTGTTTTTGAAGAGTGTCAATTGGTTTCAAGGTTGTGAAAAGGTTTTAAGAAAGTTTCAGAAAATCAGAAAGTGTATTTTTTTGTGTTTGTTCTTGTTTGATTTGCAGGATTGTTGAAGGAGTTTGTTCAAGTGATCTGCTCAGGCCCCAGCCTGAAGGAGGTGACCTTGCAGTCACTAAGGGTCCTGGATGTAGGACCCTTAAGGTAGTTCTTGTTTCCCCTTTTCATTTTTTTAGTTTCTGAAAATATTGGTGATTTAAGTGAATTTGCTTGAAAGTGTTTAAGTGTTGCTTTGGGTGTGTTATTTGAGTTTACTTGCTATGATTATGCATGTTTAAAGTCATTTGATTCAGTTTGGAGTTGATTAGAATAGGTTTTGTTTGAAAAAATTTGGTTTTCCATTTTTAAGGAGTGTTTGGGTTAAGATTTTAATCAGTGAAATTGCTTCAAGTTTAGGTTAAATCTTGTTTAGTTACACTTCTTTAGTGTCTGTTATATGAAATGTGCATATTGGAATCAGTTTGGTAAGGGTTTGAACTCATTTGCATGCTAAAAAAGGTGAAAACATTGCATATTTTAGAAACTGCCATAAGTGACTGTTTTTTATGAAATTTGTGCTTGATTCTTGATAATCTGCTAGAGTTTAGGTTGATTTAAGGGTTGTGATTGCTTATATGATGATTATTACACTTGTATGCTAGATTTGAGCCTTGGAAATTCAAGATTGTGCATATAATTTGGCCTAGTGTTCATCTGTTAGCACCTTAGCATATCAGCAACATAATTTGCCTTTTTTCTTGATTTTGAGTTAAGGATCTTGCTTGTTTTGTGCTTGTTTTGACTCCTTGTACTCCAAAGAGTACAAGGGTGCCCTTTGTTCCATCAAAAACACCCACAAATCCACAAACCAAGTCCTCTTGGTCAAACTTTCACAAGTGAAGAAAGTGAAAAGTTCTTCCTTGTGTTCATCAGAAACCAAGTGCTCAACTGAGCACGTTTTGCTTTGAATTTGGCTTAATCTTTGTATAACTTGGATTTGGTTTGTGTTTTGAGTAAGTATTAGTCATCAGTTTGTGTTTTAAAAGTTTAAAAAAAAAAGAATTTTTTTTTTGCAAAACCTCACCTTGCCTGGGCTCGAACACGCGACCTCTCTTATGGAGGAGTAACGTGTTAACCAGTGATCTAGATGGGTTTTTATGTTATGGACTCATTTCATTAGTTACTTAAGCAGTTTTGGTTTTGGCTTTTGTTAAATAAGCCGTAGCTTATTTTGGTTATTTCAGCTTATTTATTAAGCTTATTTGGTCTAGCTTATTTTTCCTAGGATAGTATTAGGTTTTAGGACTTTTCTGTCCAAAAATATTATTTTTCCCTTTATTTATTTATTTATTAGGATTATTTTTAGATTTATTTTTAGAAAGTAAATTAAAAATAGCAAATAGTATTTTAAAAATCCATAAAAATAGTTTTTAGGTTTTAATTTATATTTTTGAGGTTTACATATCAAAAAGTTTTCAAAAAGTCTAATTTTTAATTTTATTTGATTTTAGGTTTTTTAAACAACTTTAAAAATTAATATAAAATTAATAAAAAGGTTTTAGGAACTTTAACTTGCATTTTTGTCTTAGTTAGAATATTTAGGATTTTTGATAATTTTTTAGAATTTATTTATAAACTTTTAATTTTTTAGAATATTTTAATATTATTTTATTAGTAAAAATTCAAAGTTTAATTTTTAACTTTTTTTCATTTTTCCTAGGTTATAGACATTAAATTAGGAACTTTGTAACTTTCCAAATCTTTTTTAGGCTTTTCATTTATTTTCTAGATTTAATTTAAGTTTTAATAGATTTTATTAGTTTTTAAGTGTTTACAAATAGTTTAATTTGGTTTTAAAATTTTTAAAAATAGTTTTTAGCTTAATTAGGTCATTTTTGAGGTTTACAAACTATAAAATCTTGTTTAGGGCTTTTTAATATTTAAAAGTGATTTTTAGGGCTTTAATTAGCATTAAAAAGTCATTATTTAATTAATTAAAAGGTTTTAGCAAGTTTGGATTTTTTTTGTAAACTCTTAGAATATTATAGTGGATTTTTAGTAATTTTTAGGAATTTTTAGGTTAAAATTTTAATTTTTGTCGTTTTTTACGTTTCTACGTCTTAACTTTCTAGTAGTAGTTTTTGTTAATTTTTATTTTTTCGTCTTCGTCATTTTCTCTTCTCTTTTCTTCTTAATAAAATCATCAATCAAATCAATTCATTACACAACACACGTGCCTCCTCGAGAGAACGATCCCCATTTGGGTCATAACTTGTGGTTTTCCTAAACCGACACTTAACGCTTACCACTATTTTTTGCCTTCGTTTTCCTAAAGGGGTATACAAAACTACTAATACCATTTTTGGCGCCGCTGCCGGGGATAATCACAAACATCTAGAAAGTTAAGACGTTTAAAAATATGACAAATTGTATAAAGAAATAAAACTCATTTCACGTTGCATATTTTTAGACTCATGTAAGCCCCACCAAAAATTGACCACACCATGATATCCCTAAATGATCACATTTATAGGGATTCGAGTCGAGCTTTTGACTCGGTTATCAAAAACAAGGTGCCTCGTGGGGGAGACCCATGCTTATCCATGTACATATTATTGTTTTCTAATTAGTTTAATGTGAGGGGATTTGTGCCCTTCCAACCTTTGTTCCGTGGTTGTTTGTGAGTTGTGGTTTTTTAGATCATGATCTTCACGATTGGAGCCTCTCGTGTTCGTTTTATGGGAGCACTCGATCGTTTGCTTTGGAGGCCTTTCCCAATAACCAAATGATATATCCTTTTATGTTCTAACCTTAGGTTTTTAGCACACTTCATAAACGGCTATTAATTTATTGGTTACACCCTTTCCATGCTAGATTAGGCATTCGACTACGTCTCTAGTATGGGGGTGTTTGCACCCCTAGACTCGAAACATTGAGAACAATGTTTAACTTTAGTATGGGGGAGAGGTGAATAGATACTTGCCTTGCCTAACCTTCACGCTTTCCAAAGTTTATTATTTTGTTTATCGTTTTGTTGCAAAATAAGGCTAAAAATGGCCAAATTTTAAAATTTTTCTCATATTTTATAAGTGTTTGAAGACACGAATGTAGATTTTCCGATGGCGAGAATAAGAGTAATTTTTGACTCGACCGTGCGTGTTGAGCACTTAGCTTTGATTCCTTAACTTACATTAGGCTAAGTCTCTTAAATGAGGACGAGAAATGATAGAGTTAATTATAAGTTACTATGCTAAACGTAGAGTACTCGTATTCTTTCAAAAACTCATGTGTTCTCGTTATTTGCTTATTCTCCCTTCGCTTGTAAATATTTTTTGCTTAATAAATATTGACTTAGCGGTTTAGTTAGGATTGTTGGGTTTCTAGTCTTTTCTAGTAGCTTCCGTGTAATTAAATTGGGAAGACATTAAGGTATCGCCAGCGTCACGGTTTTGAAGTATTGGCACCCCAATAATCGAAAGCTTCACCTAATAATAAGATTTCAAGTGCTCACCTAAATCTAGCAAACAATTTGAAGCCCCACAAGGCCTAAAATCTATGCAAAAATTGAAAGTGAATCAAGCCTTAATCTTCGAAGCTTTAAAGATCCAAAATTCGCTTTAGCGTGAGGATATACATCTTTGGCTAATAAAACCACCGATGAGGCGGATATAAAAGGCAAGGCAAGACCGAAGTCATAATAAAAGCTTCATGGCGAAGTTGAATAAAAGATGGAGGTAAACCAAAGATAATAAGGCCCTTCCGTTAGGGGGCGTATAAAAGTCTTGGTAATAAGTCTCATGTTCAAAACCGTTATAAAACCGTGTTTATCGATTCTTCTTGTCAACTTAATTTTTTAACATCGTTGTCTATTAGGAGGGGTTATTGATTTAATGATCTTAGTTACACCGTTAGGACTCTATTTTTAGACCTAAATCTCTATTCACGCATAAGTCAATGATGTATCCTCGTGATCATTGAGACATAATAAAATATAAGAGATACAACTTAGGAATAATGGGAGAATAAGTACGTGATTAGGGCATATGAGTAGTGTTAGCATTACTAACTTATAATGACAATGATCTCGTTGCACGCTTGGCATGGAATTAGAGTGAAAATCGAGGACGATGAAATTATTTCTAACGAAGCATTCACGTGTTCTTATTCTATGAACCTAAACGTCCCATTTTGCGATGAAAATCATACATTATGTCTAAAACGCAAGTAGTAGTAATAGTAGTAGTGTAGCTAGTTTATCATTCCAATAAAGTGAATAAAATGAATTTTGGAGATGCTACGGTACTTTATTCTAGCATTGCGTGAGGGCACGGCAATGGTTTAGTATGGGGGAGTGATGAGACTGCTTTTATACATGGTCTCATCGTCCAAATCGAGCTTAAAATGCATAAAATATCATCAAAACTGCCAAATATATGCTTGTGTTTGTTACTTGTGTATTTTTAGGTACGGATATTGAGGAATTGGCAAAAGATCACAAGAATCACTCAAAAACGAACACGGGAAACGAAGCCGCACAATGAACCGGGCCCAAGTTTGGAAATTTGCAAAAAGACCCTTGAAGAATTGAAGATTGGCAATTTTAGTCCCTCATCTTTGAAGAACTTGTCACAAATGACCCTCCAAATGTCAATTGTACAAGATTGATCCCTAAAGTTTGAAGATATTACAATTCCAGTCCTTGAAGAATCCAAGAAGTACAAAAGAAACCCTTGGAAAAGTTTCTAAAAAGTTTTTGTGCCAAAATTGTAAATCTGCCAAAGTTGATAAAGGGAAAATAGGCGTTGATAGCCTTTTCTTACAAAGTGAAGACAAGAGAGAACTTTGGGGACCAATACTGCCAACCAACCAAACTTTCCCACCCAACCAGCTCCTGCCACGTCACCATTACCCACCCAAAAACCCATTTACCCATACCCTACCCGACCCTACCCAGTCCAATACCCAAAACCCAAGTTTATTTATTAAACCAGGGTCAAACCCCAGTCAACCTTTTCCCTTTTCCCACCAAACACTTTTTTTAAAATCATTTTTACCCAAAACAGATTAAACTCTCACTAATCCCTCCCATAAACCCTAAACAACCCCAGTCATAATTAAGAGCAAAACAAGGGGTTTTTACCCCAATCACTCCAGATTCTTGATTACACTTTTTCTCAACCCAACCCACTTCACAAAACGCTACAAGACACACCCATGTGTCTTGTGGGACCCTCCCCTGCACCCATCACTTTCCCTCAAAACCCTAAACCCGACCAAACCAACATCCCATATCATTTCCTTTGTCCCCAAGTTCAAATGGATGGCCAAGATCATTTTTCCAAGCTGGCATCCAGTACAAGCATCACATGGCACGAATTTGACCCATTTTCAGTCAAGATTCCAAGGGCTTTTTAGGAACTCCATTAGCTAGGGTTTTAGTAGCACTAGAAGGTTCTCTAGAGTAGTATAAAAGGAGAATGCAGGTTGTGCATATCCCTCTTGTTCCAGTTTTTAGCTTTCTCCATTGTAATTCCTTTTTAGTATTATAAAAGTTTGGTGTTTGTGTTTAAAACAAGTGTAATTCCTTTTTATAAGTGTTAAAAGTTGTGTGAGTGTGATTGAAAGCTAAGAACTGAGTTCCATTCTAATTGATAAACACTTTGTGTTTTTGGAGTTTTTAAAATAGGTTTTGAATTTCAGAAAACTTGAATCAAGGAAAGTGAAAGTGGACTTTGATTTTTGGTTTTCTGATATTGACATTGATTTTAAAACGTGTTTAAGTTATTTGGTTACTTGGTTTAAGAGATTTTAAGAAAGTTTCAAAAAAATCAGAAGTTTGTATTGTGCTTGTGTTCTTGTTTTTTTTCTTAGTAGGGTTGTAAGTTTTGTTGCTGTTTAAGGTCCAGCTCAGGCCCCAGCCTGAAAGGAGGTGACCTAGCTGTCACTAAGGGTCCTGGATGTAGGACCCTTGAGGTAGTCTATTGTTTCCTTTTCATTTTTCATTTTTTCTGATTTTGTGTGATTTTATGAAAATTGCATGAAAGGTGTTGATTGTTTGTTTAAGCTGTTTGATTTGAGTAGTTAGGTTATTATATGCATGTTAGGGTTGTTTAAATTCAGTTTGGTATAGATTTGATAGATTTTGGTGTGTTTATTCATATTTCAGTCACTTAAAGGGGTGTTTGGATTTAGTTTTTTTTAAGTAAGATTGGTGAAAATTTATGAGCTAAAACCTGTTTAGAAATACTTGTTAGGTGATATATAGGTTGTATGCTGGTTGGGTTTCAATTTGGATAAGTTTTGAACTCATTTGCATGCTAAAAATGGACAATAGCATATAAAATCAGAAAACTGCCTTGTCTGTATGATTTTTGAGGAATTCGTGCATCTTATCTGGTAAAGTTGTTGGATTATAGGCCCTAGTAGGTTTGTGAACTGATTGTATGCTATTTGGTTTGGATGAGTGCAAGTAATTTGACCTAGAATCTCATTATTGTGCCAAGAATAACAGCAACTTGCTCTCAGACCCACATTTAGCTTAATCAGAAACTTTTGGCTTATTTGTGTTTGAATTTTGTGTTGCAATCTGCTTGTTTTGTGTGTTATATTGACTCCTTGTACTCCAAAGAGTACAAGGGTGCCTTTTTGTCCACAAATCAACACCAAGTACTCATAATCAAGACCTCTTGATTGATAATTTCACTTGTGAAGATATCTTGTTCTTCCTTGTGTTCTTCAAAAGTAACCTGGGCACGTTTTTGACTTGATCAGGCTTAATCTTGTTCATATTAGGATTGTGTTTGTGTTGTTGTGCTTAAAAGGTCACAGCTTTGTGTTTTAAAAGTAAAAAAAAGAAAAAAAAATAAAACATCAAAAAGGACGTGGCCAGGACTCGAACCTGCGCCACTCCTCTCACAACACAACGTGCTAACCATCTGCGCCCTAGGGACTTTGACTGATAGGATTGGTTTCAAATTATACTTAAGGTAGTTTTGTGTTGTGCTTATTTAAATAAGCCGTAGCTTATTTTGGTCATTTCAGCTTATTTAATAAGCTTATTTGGTCTAGCTTATTTTTCCTAGGACTTTATTAAGGTTTTAGACTTTTCTGTTTTAAAAATTTATTTTTCCCTTTATTCATTTATTTATTAGGATTATTTTTAGATTTATTTTTAGAAAGTAAATTAAAAATAGTAAAAAGTAGTTTTAATTTTTAGAAAAATAATTTTTAGGTTTTAATTAATTTATTTGAGGTTTACATTTAAAAAAGTTTTCAAAAAGTCTTATTTTTAATTTTATTTGATTTTAGGGTTTTTAGAAAACTTTAAAAATTAATATAAAATTAATTAAAAGGTTTTAGGAACTTTAATTTGCATTTTTATCTTAGTTAGAATATTTAGGGTTTTTGGTAATTTTTTAGAATTTATTTATAAACTTTTAATTTTTTAGAATATTTTAATATTATTTTATTAGTAAAAATTCAAAGTTTGTTTTTTCTACTTTTTTCATTTTTCATAGGTTATAGACATTAAATTAGGAACTTTGTCACTTTCCAAATATTTTTTAGGCTTTTCATTTAATTTTTTAGGATTAATTTAAGATTTAATAGATTTTAATAGTTTTTAGGAGTTTAAAAATAGTCTAATTTGGTTTTAAAATTTTTAAAAATAGTTTTTAGCTTAATTAGGTCATTTTTGAGGTTTACAAACTTTAAAATCTTGTTTGGGGCTTTTTAATAATTAATTGTGATTTTTAGGGCTTTAATTAGCATTAAAAAGTCATTATTTAATTAATTAAAAGGTTTTAGCAAGTTTTGATTTTTTTGTAAACTCTTAGAATTTTATTGTGGATTTTTAGTAATTTTTAGGAATTTTTAGGTTAAAATTTTAATTTTTGTGTTTTTTACGTTTCTACGTCTTAACTTTCTATTAGTAGTTTTTGTTAATTTTTATTTTTTCGTCTTCGTCATTTTCTCTTCTCTTTTCTTCTTAATAAAATCATCAATCAAATCAATTCATTACACAACACACGTGCCTCCTCGAGAGAACGATCCCCATTTAGGTCATAACTTGTGGTTTTCCTAAATCACTCGTTAACGCTTACCACCACTATTTTACCTTCCTTTTCCTAAAGGGGTAAAATTACTATACTATCATCACTATTATCATCACTATTATCATCACTATTATCACTATTTTACCTTCCTTTTCCTAAAGGGATAAAAGTGCTCACCTAAATTAAGCAAAAATTTGAAGCTCACAAGGCCGAAAAATCTATGCCAAAATTGAAAGTGAATCAAGCCTTAAATCTTCGAAGCTTTAAAGATCCAAAATTCGCTTTAGCGTGAGGATATACGTCTTTGGCTAATAAAACCACCGATGAGGCGGATAATAAAAGGCAAGGCAAGACCGAAGTCATAATAAAAGCTTCATGGCGAAGTTGAATAAAAGATGGAGGTAAACCAAAGATAATAAGGCCCTTCCGTTAGGGGGCATATAAAAGTCTTGGTAATAAGTCTCATGTTCAAAACCGTTATAAAACCGTGTTTATCGATCCTTCTTGTTGACTTAATTTTTTAACATCGTTGTCTATTAGGGTGAATTATTAATTCGATGATTTTGGTTACACCATTAAGACTCTATTTTTAGACTTAATCTCTATTAACGCATAAGTCAATGATGTATCCTTGTGATCATTAAGACAAAATAAAATATAAGAGATACCAAGTAGGAATAAGGGAGTTTAGGTTCGTAATTAACACTCATGAGATATGATCGTGTTGCTAACTTATAATGACAATGATCTCGTTACACGCTTAGCATGGAATTGGGTGAAAATCGAGGACGACGAAATTATTTCTAACGAAGCATTCACGTGTTCTTGTTCTATGATCCCAAAAGTCACTTTATCGTGATGAAAACAATACATTATGTCTAAAACACGTGTAGTAGTTTATTTAAGTTTATGTCTTTAATAAATATCATCATAAAATGAATTTTGGAAGTGCTATGATACTTAAATCTAGCATTGCGTGGGGACACGGCAATGGTTTAGTATGGGGGAGTGATGAGACTGCTTTTATACATAGTCTCATCGTCCAAATCGGGCTTAAAATGACTAAAAGTATCATAAAATAGCCCAAAATATGCTTGTGTTTGTTCATTGTGTATTTTAGGTACGGATATCGTGTAATCAACAAAAGATCACAAGAATCAAGCAAAAACGAACACGGGAAACGAAGCCGCACAAAGAACCGGACCCGAATCATGAATTTCCAAAGAAGTCCTTGAAGTTTGAAGATTTGTCGAGTTTGGTCCCTCAAGAATTGAAGACTTTTCACTTAATACCCTTGTAAAATTCAAAAGTTACATAAGGGTCCCTAAAATGTCAAGAAAATATACGTTTAGTCCTTGGAGAATTCCAAAATTACACAAAAGGCCTTTGCTGAAAGTTTTGAAGATTGACATGCCATATTTGACAAGTTGATGAAAGTTGTAACAAAGGGAAGGTGAATAAAATCCTGAGAAGACTTGATATGCTGGTTTTATGAAAGATTAGGGACCTAACATGTGCAAACTCAAACCTGCCCTAAACAAACCTATTTACCCAGTCCATTGGTCAAAACAAGTCAGACGAATGTTAAGGTGGGAAACAATATCATTAAACCCAAAACAAATCAAAATGAGTACTGCTAACTCATAAACCCTAAACTTTGCCAGGATTAATTGGATTAAGAACAAAGGGTTTTTCATTGATACTTTTCAGAAGTGATATTAAACCCACACCAAACTCACCCATGTGCTCCTTCACTTGCCAGCTCATCTCAAGAGAAGAAGAAGACAAGATTTCATCACGGGTTCATCTCTTTTCTGACTTTCTTGACCAAATCTATGGCCCTCATTACATCCCTTGTTCTGCACACAAAAATGAAGGCACACGATTGTTTCAGAGACTGCCACAACACATGGGTAATCACATGCTTCCATAGAAGGACCTAGAATGAGGATTCAAAATCCGAATATGCTTGTTTGATTCTTAGGGTAATTTTGGTAATTCATAGTTAGGGTTTTGTTCATTTACTTGTATACTAGACTAGTATAAAAGAGAGAGGCGTCTGTGTCTCTTCTCTTGTTCCAAAATTTATGTACTTATCAGTTTCTTTTATGAATGAACAAGGCATAATTTTGAGTTCCAAAAGTTTATTTACTTTGTCTTCTTTAAATTCCATTGTCATTTACTCTTTCAGCAAAATTTATTTTCAAAGTCTTGTATGAAATCATTTTATCAAAACGTTTTTCAAATAATTTTTGTAAAAACTTTTGAGAACCAAGTATTATAAGCTTGTAGTTCATGCTTGATTTGACAAATCAAGCATAAACCAAGTTTATAAGTGCTTGTTTATTTCGACCGGCACCCCCTTTATTTTATTTGCAAGGTTTCTGTTTTCTGAAAATTTGAGAAGAAAGTCAGTTGGTTTATTATCATTGTACTGTTCACGTTTGATAAATCTTAGCAGGATTGGAAGCTTGTGCTTGTTTCGCTAGCACATAAGCTCGACCATTCCAAGGTGTGGATGTACACCTTGGAGGTTTGTCTTATCTCCCCTTTTCATTTTTCATCTTTTTAGTGTTTATGAATGTATTCTGGCCATGTTGATGTTCATGTGATTGAGTGAATTTGTGGTTGAAATAGGTTATTTGAGTGTTACTTAGTCCATATCTGTTAGAATTTGGTTGGTTTGTGGAGTAGTCTTGAAATCATTCTTTTTGTAAAAAATTGACTAGCCAAGATTTTAAGTGCTGTTTGGGACAGCTGGTACTTGGGTGGAAATTAACCCCCAAGTCCCTACTAAGCTCTGCACACTTATAATAAGTCGGGGGTAGTTGGGTTTTGCCAAAAAGATTGATAGATTGTTTTGAGAATTTGATTTTTGTGTGCTTGAGTAATTTTGTGCAAATTTGCCATGTTATTGATAGTTTACTGTATTTATTTTTTTTATTTTTGTGGTTGATTCTGGAAATCTGTGTTATTGTAGGTTAGTGTTAGTGTAATTCAGTTTGTACTTTTTAATAAATCAAAAAAAAAAGATTAGGGTTCTAGTTTAAAAATCTTGTTTTATTTGTTTTGATAAAAATCTGCCATTGAGTGATTAGCTTGTTTTTTCTGTCATTAGTTTAGGGTGTTATCTAGGGTTGATTGCATTTTATTTTTGAAGTGAGTTTTTAAATAGTTTAGCTTTAATTCAACTAAAAAATAAGAGATTGTTAACTTAGTTTTCTACTAGTGAGATCAATAGGAGTGTTTATTTGCTTGCTACATAACCCACAATTTGACTTGTGCCTATGCCCATTGTTCTCAACAACCAAAGCTAAAAACAAGTCAAGCGTGACTGTTTTCTCTTTTTGCTCATAACAGTTAAATTTGTGGCATCATTTTTTTATTGTTGTGGAGCGTGTTTCGTGTTTGTATTTCTTACTCGTGCATACACAAAATCCCACAAGCAAAAGCTTGTGGGGTGTCCTGTGAGACCAACACCAAACAGCAAAAGTAATACAAGGATTGATGGGTTGTGTTCATAGACAAGTGATTCGTGGTGAGATTTTGTGTGTTCATGTTATGTGTTTGTATTAACTGTGCACCCAACGAAACCAAGCAGTAATCCAAAAGCCTAAAAAAAGACTTCAAAGTGCCTACTTGTTTTTTTTTTGCTGTGAAAATTCTAGCCAAATCTGTGGCGTGATTGGTGCTTTCAGATTTGGTGTCGTGTTAGTGTTTTGTGTAGTGCAACCAGTAAAACAACTAAAAAAAAGAGAGTGTTCACTGTCTAAACCTCAAGTAAACCAAGTAACGTGTACGTGCTACTTTGCATAATACTCACTGTGTGCTTGATTCTGGTAAATTGTGGCTTATATGCGAGTATGTTTGTTACCTGTGTGTTTTGGAATCTTCTAGTTTAGGTGTGGATATTTTTCTGTTTTTGGTTAGTAATAGCTTAATCTCGGTTTTTTAGGATAAGCCCAAATTGGCACTTTGTTAGTTCAACTGCATATTTTCAACCCCACTGTTTCATTACTTTTTTTTTCTTTCTTCTTTCTTTTTCAATCTTTAATACAGTAATATGTGGTAATGTTGTTATGAGTGTGTGTGGTTATTGTGATGTTGTGTAAATTTGATGGTTTGAGTTTAATAAAGAAATCAGTTGAAACTTTAATTTGTTGTCTGTGAATCAGTTTGCTGTGTGAAGTAAAAGAAAAAATTCACAGTTGGTAGGTATAATAAAAAAGAAGCAGCAGAAGGGATTGAACCCCTGACCTGCTGTTCACATCAGACGCAGCAACATTATGAGCAACCATCTGCTCCATTAGTGTCTTTTGTTAATCGTCCCCATCAGTTTTCCTTTATACAGTTTTATTCGGCTGATAATATAAGAGAACCAAAAATATTGGCAAAAAGTGCACCCAGGCTAGGTTCGAACCCTGGACCTGCACTCTCATTTCCAAACACCTCACAGTCACAAGCAAATACCAACTCTTCTAGCCTGTTTTTTTTGTTAGACTTTACTTCATATTTTATTTAAACCCTTTTTTTTAATTAGCTTATTTAGTTTAACAAGCTTAATTGGCAGCTTATTTGAGCTTAAAATTAAGCACTTTTTTTTAGGCTTTTTTTGTTGCTGCGAATCAATCACTTAAAAATCTGTATATATATAAAACAAAATTGTAATCATTTTTTTCTTTTTCTTTTCGAAAATTAGTTTAAATGCATAAAAAATAGTAAATATATTTTTTAAAAAAAATATATATAAAAAATACAAAAAATGCAATTCTTTTTTTTATGAAAAACTTTCTTTTGTCATTTAGGACGGAGGAAAAATAAATTTGCTTTTGTATAGTTTAAATTTCATAATTCTCTTTTTATTATTTCATTTTCTAGGATTATTTTAGTTTTAAATTTGAGAAAAGTCATAAAAAATAGTTAAATTAAGTTTTTATTTTCAAAAAAAAAATACTTTTTAACTTTTATTAGTTATATTTTAGGTTTACCAAAAAAAAAGTTTTTATTTTGTCTTTTTCTTAGTTATTTTCTTTTTTTTAGGATTTTTATTAACTTTAAATATTAATTTAAATTAATTAAATAGTCTTCAAAAATTTTGGTTTTCGTATTTTTCTTAATTAGATTTTTTAGAACATTTTGGTAATTTTTAATTATTTTTTAGGTGAAATTTTTCGTTGGGTCACGTTTTCACGGTCGTACGTATACGCGTTTCTGACCGTTTTTAGTGTAAATCGTCTCCATTTTCCTTTCTTTCTTTCTTTCCAAAAACTTAATCACTCGATTAAATACGTCTATATATTTTGGCTAAACACCATACCTCCACCGAGAACGAACTCAACGACGAGTATTCACGTTTTTCACAAAACGTGATACTTAATACTTACCCGCTTTATTAGTACTTGTTTTTCCTAAGGCAAGTCACTAATTTTACTACATCAAAAATGGCGCCGTCTCTATTGGAGGAGTAACGTGTTAACCAGTGATCCAGATGGGTTTTTACGTTTATGTTCCATTTCATTAGATATATAAGGTGTTTTTGTTTTGGCTTATCTAATATAAGCCGTAGCTTATTTGGGCTTTTTTAGCTTATTTAATGAGCTTATTTGTGATAGCTTATTTTTCTTAGGTTTTTATTATCATTTAGGACTTTTCTGTTTTAAAAGTAAATTTTTCCCTTTATTTATTAGGATTATTTTTAGATTTATTTTTAGAAACTAAATTAAAAATAGTAAAAAGTATTTTAAAAATCCAGAAAAATATTTTTTAGGTTTTAATTTATATATTTGAGGTTTACATATCAAAAGGTTTTCAAAAAGTCTTATTTTTAATTTTATTTGATTTTAGGGTTTTTTGTTAACTTTGAAAATTAATATAAAATTAATAAAAAGGTTTTAGGAACTTTAACTTGCATTTTTGTCTTAGTTAGAATATTTAGGATTTTTGATAATTTTTTAGAATTTATTTATAAACTTTTAATTTTTTAGAATATTTTAATATTATTTTATTAGTAAAAATTCAAAGTTTAATTTTTAACTTTTTTTCATTTTTCCTAGGTTATAGACATTAAATTAGGAACTTTGTAACTTTCCAAATCTTTTTTAGGCTTTTCATTTATTTTCTAGATTTAATTTAAGTTTTAATAGATTTATTAGTTTTTAAGTGTTTAAAAATAGTTTAATTTGGTTTTAAAATTTTTAAAAATAGTTTTTAGCTTAATTAGGTCATTTTTGAGGTTTACAAACTATAAAATCTTGTTTAGGGCTTTTTAATATTTAAAAGTGATTTTTAGGGCTTTAATTAGCATTAAAAAGTCATTATTTAATTAATTAAAAGGTTTTAGCAAGTTTGGATTTTTTGTAAACTCTTAGAATTTTATTGTGGATTTTTAGTAATTTTTAGGAATTTTTAGGTTAAAATTTTAATTTTTGTGTTTTTTACGTTTCTACGTCTTAACTTTCTAGTAGTAGTTTTTGTTAATTTTTATTTTTTCGTCTTCGTCATTTTCTCTTCTCTTTTCTTCTTAATAAAATCATCACTCAAATCAATTCATTACACAACACACGTGCCTCCTCGAGAGAACGATCCCCATTTGGGTCATAACTTGTGGTTTTCCTAAACCGACACTTAACGCTTACCACTATTTTTTGCCTTCCTTTTCCTAAAGGGGTATACAAAACTACTAACATCATTTTTGGCGCCGCTGCCGGGGAGGCGTGTTGTGTTTTGATTGAACCATTGTTTTTCTATATTAGCCATAAATAGTATTTGTATTAGTAGCACTCTACTAATACGTATTATCGTTTTTCGGTTTTTGTGTGAATATTATTACTATATTGTATACGTAGAACAATAAAATCACAAGTACTCCAAATACGTGAGCAATCACAACCTTGATTTGGGATTTCATCACTCGATCATTGTATTCGAATCTCAAACCAAAGAAAAAGGCAAAAATAGATAAATACTTTCGTGAAGCTTAATTTTGATAATACAAACTATAAGGTGGGTATAAGGCGGTTGTATTTCACAACCTAAAGGAAAAAGGCTCTTAAGTGCTTCGCGCCGCCTCGTTTCCTCCGCTTGCTTGTGCGTATTTGATTTTGAGAGTGAATCGAGGGTTTTGCCGCCCAAAGTATTACTACATATCATATATATTTTCTTGGTTTCTATTTGATTAAACCCTCTTGAACGATTTGGTGTTCCACCATCGTTCTAAAGTCATCGAAGGCGTTCACTCCACGTGATCGTTTTCATTTTTTGAGGCTTCTTTAATCAAGAGATTTGATTAAGGAGTAGATTTGTGGACTTTTGTCTACTTAATACATTCACCAATTTCCAAAAAGTTAATACCATCAAAAACAACAAAAAAAATTGAAAAATACAAAATACCAAAAAGAATCTTCTTTGCTCGCCTTCTCGTTGTACGTGACGTTTATGCAAACTCGCTCTAAAGCAAGACGTGCTCGTAAACGAAGAAACAAATCGACCACTCCTTCTAGTGAGGAGTCTCCTATTGACGAACCTATTGTAGTGAAAGAAGCTACCATGGCTAATCGAACTATGATGGAGTTACTTCAAGCACCCACCGAGGGTTATGGAGAAGCTATTGTGATTCCCGCAATCCTTGCGGAGAATTTTGAGGTGAAAACGGGTTTGTTGTCAATGATCCAAAACAACAAATTCCGTGGTGATGAGAAGGACAATCCCCACAACCATATCCGCCAATTTAATCGTCTTACCGCCACTTGCAAGTTTAAGGATGTCTCGAATGACTCGATTAAGATGATGCTTTTTCCGTATTCCTTAGCGGGGCCCGCTAAAATTTGGTTAGAGAAAGAGCCACCCAATTCTATATTGACGTGGAAGGATCTCGTTTCAAAATTTGTGAACCAATTTTTTCCGCCCTCTAAGACTACGCATTTGAAGAATGAGATTTCTAAATTTTCACAAGAATCAAATGAAAGTTTTTCTACGGCTTGGAATAGGTTTAAGGAGATGTTACATGAATGTCCTCACCACGGTTTTTCCGATTTGCACCAAATAGACACGTTTTACAATGGACTCAACGATCATGAAAGAGATTATTTAAATGCCGCCGCGGGTGGTAATTTTTTGTGTAAAACGGTTGAAGAAGCTTTGGTCATAATTGAGAATAGGTCTAAGGTTTATAGCCCTCGTCACACACCGAGTGTTGCCAAAATGGGCTCATCATCGTCTCGTTCCATTAATGCCTTACAAGATGAAGCTAATGAGGAAAATCGGTTTTTCGATAGGTTTTCGACTCTCATGTCCCATTGGAAAGCTCAAGAAGCTTCAAATTCCGCTTCGGTTAAAGCGGTTTCTAAAAGTTGTTTGTCGTGTGGTGGAGCTCATGATTTTTCCGAGTGCATTACCGCGGATGGTAACACTTCAAATGCTTTTGTAGCCACGGGAACTTATAACCAAATCGGTCAAGGTTCCCGCCAAAATCAAGCTCCACCAAATCAAAATGCTAATAATTATCGCAACAACAACCAAGGTGGAAATTACCAAGGAAGTCAAAGGAATTATAACAAGGGTAATTACCAAAGTGGAAATGGGCAAATTTCAAACCAAAACCAAAATCGTGATTTTCAAAACAATGCCCAAGGTTTTCAAAACGATCACACCAAAAATCTTCAAGGAGAATTTTTGAATTATGCAAAGGCTAATGATGCTAAGTTTGACAATATGCAACGTGAAATGGTTAGCTTAAGATCCGAGTTGAAAAACGAGCTTAAAAACGAACTTGCTAATGAACTTAAAACTCATGCTAATAAAATGGAAAGAAATGTCACACGACTCCAACAAAATCAACAAAAAATGGAGCAAGGACAACATGAGATTAAGCAAGAGTTGTTAAAAGCGGATGCTAGGCAATCTAAGTTTGAAGACCGTATGGCTAAGATGTTTGAAGCTATCATGTGTAAGCCCTCTTCTTCGGGTGGTCTTCCTAGTGATACCATCGTGAACCCGAAGGGAGAATTGAAGGTTATTACTACTCGTAGTGGTAAAACTTTCAAAGAACCCATTTCTCGTCCAAGTACTTCTATGGAGAAGGAAAAAGAGAAAGAACCCGAGGTTGTGGTTGAAAAGGAGCAAATTACAAGCCCACGAAGTACCGCTCAAACCACACCTACGGTTGAACCTACACCAATCATGGAACCCGAGATTCCAAGGCCTATGCCTATGCCTACTTTGCCCCAACCCACACCACCTTTACCCTACCCTTCAAGACGAGACAAGGAAAAGGCACAAGAACAAAATAATTATCAATTTGAACTTTTTATGAAAATTTTTCGTGACTTGCATTTCAATATAAGTTTTGCCGACGCCTTAGTCATGATGCCTCGATTTGCCGCAAACTTCAAAAGTATGTTGAATAACAAAGAAAAATTGCAAAAATCGTCTAGTTGTTCTTCGGTTTTTCTAAGCCGCATACCTCAAAAAGTCGGTGATCCTGGAAAGTTTTTAATCCCATGTGCTATACAAGACATGGAAGAATGCTACGCCTTGGCCGATCTTGGTGCTAGTATTAATTTGATGCCTCTTGAGATTTTTAAATCGCTCAATCTACCAAATCTCACTCCTTCAAGAATGTCAATCGAAATGGCCGATCATTCTACGATTCTAGCTTGTGGAGTTGCCGAGGACGTCTTTGTGAAAGTTGGAAAGTTCTACTATCCTGTAGACTTTATTGTTGTTGATATTCCCATCGATCCTAAAGTTCCGTTAATTTTAGGTCGATCTTTTTTGGATACCTCGAGAGCACTTATCGATGTGCATGCAAGAAAAATCACTCTTCGTTTCAATGAGGAAGAACTCGTCATTAATGCAACCCAAAACTCCACTCTTTCTCATGTGTATTCTATCACATCTTTGTACAATGTCAATCCCATCAAAAGCATTTGCAAAAAGATTTCCAATAGAGTTTTAGGAGTTGTTGAGAAAAATGAAGTTCCGTCCCCTCCGTCGGTGGAGGTTAAGAGTGTTAAGCCTACGTTTCCAATCTCGAGTGATTCTTCGGATGATGAATACGTTGATCCCGATGGGGAGGTTTTCTTCGTCGATAAACGTTTTGAGAACTTTCCACCACCTAAACCAAAAAGATTTCAAAACATTGAGGTTTTTAGCACACTTCATAAACGGCTATTAATTTATTGGTTACACCCTTTCCATGCTAGATTAGGCATTCGACTACGTCTCTAGTACGGGGGTGTTTGCACCCCTAGACTCGAAACATTGAGGACAATGTTTAACTTTAGTATGGGGGAGAGGTGAATAGATACTTGCCTTGCCTAACCTTCACGCTTTCCAAAGTTTATCATTTTGTTTATCGTTTTGTTGCAAAATAAGGCTAAAAATGGCCAAATTTTAAAATTTTTCTCATATTTTATAAGTGTTTGAAGACACGAATGTAGATTTTCCGATGGCGAGAATAAGAGTAATTTTTTACTCGACCGTGCGTGTTGAGCACTTAGCTTTGATTCATTAACTTACATTAGGCTAAGTCTCTTAAATGAGGACGAGAAATGATAGAGTTAATTATAAGTTACTATGCTAAACGTAGAGTACTCGTATTCTTTCAAAAACTCATGTGTTCTCGTTATTTGCTTATTCTCCCTTCGCTTGTAAATATTTTTTGCTTAATAAATATTGACTTAGCGGTTTAGTCAGGATTGTTGGGTTTCTAGTCTTTTCTAGTAGCTTCCGTGTAATTAAATTGGGAAGACATTAAGGTATCGCCAGCGTCACGGTTTTGAAGTATTGGCACCCCAATAATCGAAAGCTTCACCTAATAATAAGATTTCAAGTGCTCACCTAAATCTAGCAAACAATTTGAAGCCCCACAAGGCCTAAAATCTATGCAAAAATTGAAAGTGAATCAAGCCTTAATCTTCGAAGCTTTAAAGATCCAAAATTCGCTTTAGCGTGAGGATATACGTCTTTGGCTAATAAAACCACCGATGAGGCGGATAATAAAAGGCAAGGCAAGACCGAAGTCATAATAAAAGCTTCATGGCGAAGTTGAATAAAAGATGGAGGTAAACCAAAGATAATAAGGCCCTTCCGTTAGGGGGCGTATAAAAGTCTTGGTAATAAGTCTCATGTTCAAAACCGTTATAAAACCGTGTTTATCGATTCTTCTTGTCAACTTAATTTTTTAACATCGTTGTCTATTAGGAGGGGTTATTGATTTAATGATCTTAGTTACACCGGTAGGACTCTATTTTTAGACCTAAATCTCTATTCACGCATAAGTCAATGATGTATCCTCGTGATCATTGAGACATAATAAAATATAAGAGATACAACTTAGGAATAATGGGAGAATAAGTACGTGATTAGGGCGTATGAGTAGTGTTAGCATTAATAACTTATAATGACAATGATCTCGTTGCACGCTTGGCATGGAATTAGAGTGAAAATCGAGGATGATGAAATTATTTCTAACGAAGCATTCACGTGTTCTTATTCTATGAACCTAAACGTCCCATTTTGCGATGAAAATCATACATTATGTCTAAAACGCAAGTAGGAGTAATAGTAGTAGTGTAGTTAGTTTATCATTCCAATAAAGTGAATAAAATTAAATTTTGGAGATTCTTTGATACTTTATTCTAGCATTGCATGAGGGCACGGCAATGGTTTAGTATGGGGGAGTGATGAGACTGCTTTTATACATGGTCTCATCGTCCAAATCGAGCTTAAAATGCATAAAATATCATCAAAACTGCCAAATATATGCTCGTGTTTGTTACTTGTGTATTTTTAGGTACGGATATTGAGGAATTGGCAAAAGATCACAAGAATCACTCAAAAACGAACACGGGAAACGAAGCCGCACAATGAACCGGGCCCAAGTTTGGAAATTTGCAAAAAGACCCTTGAAGAATTGAAGATTGGCAATTTTAGTCCCTCATCTTTGAAGAACTTGTCACAAATGACCCTCCAAATGTCAATTATACAAGATTGATCCCTAAAGTTTGAAGATATTACAATTCCAGTCCTTGAAGAATCCAAGAAGTACAAAAGAAACCCTTGGAAAAGTTTCTAAAAAGTTTTTGTGCCAAAATTGTAAATCTACCAAAGTTGATAAAGGGAAAATAGGCGTTGATAGCCTTTTCTTACAAAGTGAAGACAAGAGAGAACTTTGGGGACCAATACTGCCAACCAACCAAACTTTCCCACCCAACCAGCTCCTGCCACGTCACCATTACCCACCCAAAAACCCATTTACCCATACCCTACCCGACCCTACCCAGTCCAATACCCAAAACCCAAGTTTATTTATTAAACCAGGGTCAAACCCCAGTCAACCTTTTCCTTTTTCCCACCAAACACTTTTTTTAAAATCATTTTTACCCAAAACAGATTAAACTCTCACTAATCCCTCCCATAAACCCTAAACAACCCCAGTCATAATCAAGAGCAAAACAAGGGGTTTTTACCCCAATCACTCCAGATTCTTGATTACACTTTTTCTCAACCCAACCCACTTCACAAAATGCCACAAGACACACCCATGTATCTTGTGGGACCCTCCCCTGCACCCATCACTTTCCCTCAAAACCCTAAACCCGACAAAACCAACATCCCAGATCGTTTCCTTTGTCCCCAAGTTCAAATGGATGGCCAAGATCATTTTTCCAAGCTGGCATCCAATACAAGCATCACATGGGCACGAATTTGACCCATTTTCAGTCAAGATTCCAAGGGCTTTTTAGGAATTCCATTAGCTAGGGTTTTAGTAGCACTAGAAGGTTCTCTAGAGTAGTATAAAAGGAGAATGCAGGTTGTGCATATCCCTCTTGTTCCAGTTTTTAAGCTTTCACTCATTGTAATTCCTTTTTGATAATATAAAAAGTTTGGTATTTATGTTAACAAGTGTAATTCCTTTTTTATAAGTATTAAAAGTTGTGTGTGTGTGTGTTAGAAAGCTAAAAACTGAGTTCCAATATCATTGTGAAACACTTTTTGTGTTTTATGTTTTCAAAAAGGTTTTGAAAATATTTGGTTAATTTCAGAAAATTTGAATCAAGGAAAGTGAAAGTGGACTTTGATTTTTGATTTTCTGATATTGACATTGATACTAAAACGTGTTTAAGTTATTTGGTCACTTGGTTTAAGAGATTTTAAGAAAGTTTTAAAAAAAATCAGAAGTTTGTATTGTGCTTGCTTTCTTTCTTGTTTTTCTTAACAGGTTAAGGAGCTTGATTGTGTTCAAGGTTCTGCATAGACCCGGGTCTATTGGAGGTGGTTTTTTCAACGCAAAGGGTCCTGGATGTAGGACCCTTAAGGTAGTTCTCCTTTTCCCTTTTCATTTTTAGTTACTGAAAATCTTATGTGATTTGGTGATTGTGCATGAAAAGTGTTTAAGTGTTGCTTATTGTGTGTTATTTGAGTTTACTTGCTATGATTATGCATGTTTAAAGTCATTTGATTCAGTTTGGAGTTGATTAGAATAGGTTTTGTTTGAAAAAATTTGGTTTTCCAGTTTAAAGGAGTGTTTGGGTCGGCTATTTAAGTGATAATCTTGGAAGAATTTTGTGTTTAAAACTTGCTAGATACACTCCATAAGGTACAAATAGGTTGCTGGTAGTTGTGCTTTCAGTTTGGAACAGGTTTTGAACAATTTTGTGTGCTAAAAATTTGAAAACATAGCATTAATCAGTAACTGTCCATTGTGTCTGATTTTTGTGGAAATTTACCACCAAATCTTGTAAGCTGCTAGTTAATAGGCCATAGAAGGATTGTGAATCACTTGTATGCTATTTGGTGTGCTTATTTTCAAGATTTGAGGCCTTGAATTTCAATTTTATGCATGTAAACATGGTTAATATCCTCTCAGACCTGCTTAGTGACTAATCAGAAACTTTTTGGTTTATTTGGTGCTTGATTTCTGCTTATACTTGTTTGTTTTTGCATTCTATTGACTCCTTATACTCAAAAAGAGTATAAGGGTGCCTTTGTTCCATCAAAAACAACACCAAAATCATCAAACCAAGCCCTCTTGGTTCAATATTCACAAGTGAAGAAAACAGTTTGCTTGTGTTGTTCATCAAGTGCTCAACTGGGCACGTTTTGGTTTCTTTTTGGCTTAATCTGTGTTGGATTTGATTTGGGATTGTGTTTTTGTGGTTAAAAAGGGTACTGGATTTGAGTTTAAAAAGTAAAAAAAAAAAAGAAAATAAAAATCAAAAACCTCACCTTGCCTGGGCTCGAACACGCGACCTCTCTATTGGAGGAGTAACGTGTTAACCAGTGATCCAGATGGGTTTTTACGTTTATGTTCCATTTCATTAGATATATAAGGTGTTTTTGTTTTGGCTTATCTAATATAAGCCATAGCTTATTTGGACTTTTTCAGCTTATTTAATAAGCTTATTTGTGATAGCTTATTTTTCTTAGGTTTTTATTATCATTTAGGACTTTTCTGTTTTAAAAGTAAATTTTTCCCTTTATTTATTTATTTATTAGGATTATTTTTAGATTAATTTTTAGAAAGTAAATTAAAAATAGTAAAAAGTATTTTAAAAATCCAGAAAAATATTTTTTAGGTTTTAATTTATATATTTGAGGTTTACATATCAAAAGGTTTTCAAAAAGTCTTATTTTTAGTTTTATTTGATTTTAGGGTTTTTTGTTAACTTTGAAAATTAATATAAAATTAATAAAAAGGTTTTAGGAAATTTAACTTACATTTTTGTCTTAGTTAGAATATTTAGGTATTTTGATAATTTTTTAGAATTTATTTATAAACTTTTAATTTTTTAGAATATTTTAATATTATTTTATTAGTAAAAATTCAAAGTTTAATTTTTAACTTTTTTTCATTTTTCCTAGGTTATAGACATTAAATTAGGAACTTTGTAACTTTCCAAATCTTTTTTAGGCTTTTCATTTATTTTCTAGATTTAATTTAAGTTTTAATAGATTTTATTAGTTTTTAAGTGTTTAAAAATAGTTTAATTTGGTTTTAAAATTTTTAAAAATAGTTTTTAGCTTAACTAGGTCATTTTTGAGGTTTACAAACTATAAAATCTTTTTTAGGGCTTTTTAATATTTAAAAGTGATTTTTAGGGCTTTAATTAGCATTAAAAAGTCATTATTTAATTAATTAAAAGGTTTTAGCAAGTTTGGATTTTTTGTAAACTCTTAGAATTTTATTGTGTATTTTATGTAATTTTTAGGAATTTTTAGGTTAAAATTTTAATTTTTGTGTTTTTTACGTTTCTACGTCTTAACTTTCTAGTAGTAGTTTTTGTTAATTTTTATTTTTTCGTCTTCGTCATTTTCTCTTCTCTTTTCTTCTTAATAAAATCATCAATAAAATCAATTCATTACACAACACACGTGCCTCCTCGAGAGAACGATCCCCATTTGGGTCATAACTTGTGGTTTTCCTAAACCGACACTTAACGTTTACCACTATTTTTTGCCTTCCTTTTCCTAAAGGGGTATACAAAACTACTAATACCAGTCAACCTCACCAGCTAAGTTGGTAAAGTTTCACTTTTTTTTGTTTTGTTTTTGTATATGTGTTTATATTTGTGTTGTGTAGTTGTAGGCTGAAGGGATAAGGGCGACTCGGATAAAATGATGATTTTTTAGTTAAACCTTACATTTATAATTGTTTACATAATTAATCCTTTTGAATATTTTATTTTTGCTTACATCATTAGTATTTTCATTTTCATCGTTAGTCTTAAATGGAAAAAAATGTATATTGATTTATGTTTTCTAAATAATGTAACTTTTTTAATGTTTACTTTTTTTTAAATTACTTTAGCATCACATTTTGGGCCTGAACGATTGCCACAAAAAATGTGATGCTAAAGAAAATCTGATGACAAAACTCTAAAATCTAACATGACATCTTTGGCACCAAGTTTGAGGCCAAACCGATCCTAGTGCTCTTAAGGTTAAATCAAAGATAATCAAAGTTTACAAGTTAATGTTATATGTGTTATTATAGCACAAAGAGTGGTAGCACCAAAATGATGGTGTCATAGTAAAAAATTGTTGTCATGTAAGTTATGACATCAGAATTGTTATAGCACCACATTTAGGGTGTTTTGTGAGAAGTGATAAGTCATGGAAAAATAATGTCATAGTACTAAAAAGTGATATTATGAGTCTACATATACTTCCCTTTATTAATTAAAAAATTATCATGCCAACTCTTTTGGGTTGGTGGCTATGACGCGAAGGAGTATGGCATCAAGTGAGGTGTGATAAATTGTCATCGTTTTTTATTGGTAAGCCACGACGCGAGCCATATCACCACCCACCGTAGGCTCTTAGGTTTACCAAGAAAAATCACATAGATTAGTTAAAGTACTTAATGCGATCTTAAGATAGTTAACATCGTGGCTATGATTAACATATAGGAATTTAATTATAAATCTAGTATTTGTGACGAAGTGTTAGCATCAAGGTTCCAGATAGCGTGAGGTAACATGCAGCGGCATGATCAAGCCTTGAGCTTTTGCGTAAGACGTAGCGGCACGACATTTTTAAGGCGTGACTTAATGCGTCAATATATATTTATAAGTTTTTAGTTTTATATCATGTTTATAATTATACGAGTTATAAGCATTAGTAAATCTAATACAAAATTCAAAATATTAGTAAATGCAAGCAAAAATCCTAAATATTTGAAAATTTTCGAAGCCTTTAAAAATAACTCGCGCCTTTACTAAGTTTGGGACCTAACTGCTTCCAGTGCTCTTAAGATTAGATCAAAGACAATCAAAGTTTACAGGTTAATGCTATAGGTGTTATTACAGCACAAGGAGTGGTAACACCAACTCTTTTGGGATGGTGGCTATGACGCGAAAGAGTATGGCATTAAGTGAGGTGTGATAAATTGTCATCATTTTTGACTGATAAGTCACGACGCGAGCCATGGCAATACCCATCATAGGCTCTTAGGTTTCCTAAGATAAATCACATAGATTAGTTAAATACTTAATGCGTGCTTAAGATAGTTAACACTGTGGCTATGATTAATCTATAGGTGTTTAATTATAAATCTAAGTATTTGTGACCAAGTGTTAGCATCAAGGTTTCAAATAGTGTGGGGCACGGCGTGACGACATAATCAAGCTTTGAGCTTTTGCATAAGGAGTAACGGCACGATGTTTTTAAGGCGTGACTTAATGCATCAATATATATTTATACGTTTTTAGTTTTATATCATATTTATAATTATACGAGTTATAAACATTAGTAAATCCAACTCAAAATTCAAAATATTAGTAAATGCAAGCAAAAATCCTAAATTTTTAAAAATTTTCAAAGCTTTTAAACACAACTCGTGCTTTTTCCCGCCTTTTTACGCCTTTTCCCATGCCACGCCTAGAGCCAATCCCAAGATCTATTTCTTAAAGTGGAGGCCACGTCTCACGCATTTTCCCCGCCTTAACATTTTACGACCTTTTAGAACCTTGGTTAGCGTACCTTTTCATTTTTAGATCAGATGTCACAATCTTAAGCCCACTAAATTAGCTAATGTTTACTTGTCAAACACAAAAAGTATACCGTTCTTCAATCTTCAGAATTTTACTTTCTAATAGATACTCGAAAAAATCATTCTAAAAAAGAATATTTTATATAAAAAAGCAAATGATAAAACATATAACGTGAAACATAGCACGATAATACGACCATGCCTCAAGCTTTAGCGTGAGGTGTAGCTACACAACGTTCTTGACGCGACAATATATAGATTTATAGATTTATAGATTTATATCATATTATTTAATTATATAAATTATAAATATTAGTAAATTTACATTAATAAATATAAGCCAAAACTTTAAACAAACTCATCACACCATGTGCTTTTACTTGAAAAACATATCTAATATAACTGTTGATATATATATAATATTAGTGTTAAATCATATATGATATTAGTTTTATATAGCATATTAGTATTTAATCACATATGATATTAGTGTTATTTCATATATGATTTTATATAAAAATTCAAATTAGTGTTGTATCACATATGATATATTCAACAATAAAAAAATTCAAATTAGTGTTGTATCACATATGATATATTCAACAAACTAGCAAGGAGCTAGATTACAAAGAAATGAGATAAGGGTTTTTAAGCCAATCTTCTAAGGAGAAAAAGCTTTTACTTCTAAATCTACACCAATAAAAAGAAATAGACATAATATTATCCATAATAATTGACTTCAATGGAATTTTGGTGTCAAATAAAATCTTGTTTCGGTGTGTCCAAATGTACCACCATGCCACGAAAAACACTCCTTCAAATACCAGCTTGAGTTTTCTTGCAAATCTGATTGAAATCAGCCATGTAATCCATTGATCATAATCTTGAGCTTCTGATGCTTCTACATTCCCCCAGGAGGAGATGTTATTCATAATCTGCTTTGATAAAGGACAGTTAAAGAAAAGGTGACTGACAGTTTCAACATCAAGATCGCAAACCGGACACTTGAGAGTATCGATATCTATACCACGACGGGAGATATTAAATCTGACTAGAAGAGCGTTCATTTTCAATTTCCAAGCAATGACATTCACCTTGATCGGGACATACTTAACCCATCTAGTGCTGGACGTACCTTGAGGTAAGAAGATATCATCGATAGCTTTACGAATAGAACTAACCGAGAATTCGCCATTTCCAGTAAGGGTCTATCGAAGTCTGTCTGAACTTGGAATCAAATTAACCTCGCACATCGCATCAGTAAGCTTGATCAACTGAGATTCTTCAGCTCCACCTCTAACCTACCGACGAAAAGAATCAACCAAACTCGAGTCTTCGAGTTTGATTTTGATCGAAACTGTTTTACATCTTTCAAGGGCGTACAATCTAGGGTATTCATCTTTCAAAACCAATCCTTAAAACCATTTATCTTTCCAGAATTCAAGCGATTCCCCGTTACCAGAATTAAAGATGTTAATACCTGTATCCCGAAGAGTGTTAATCTCTTTAATAATATTCAACCAACAAGAGTTCGAAGTCGCCTTAACCGTAGTACCCACCTTCCCATCTACTCCATGAACAGCTTTGACCACCCGCGCCCATAAGGTAATTTTTTGGGAGTAAAATTTCCACAGCCATTTACACATTAAACCTCTATTAGTGGCGTACAAGCTAGAGATTCCGAGGCCCCCTTTTGATCTATTCATCAACGCTTTCTCCGAACTGATCCAAGTAGGTTTATTACTACCTAAATCATTCTTGTTAAAGAATCTATTACGAATAGCTTCCAATTTTCTAAGAACTTGCATAGGCACCTTATATATCGACATGTGAAAAATAGGAATAGATCCTAAAACAGATTTGAGTAATGTAAGTCTCCCCTATAGATAAAAGTTGCATCTTTCATTTTGATAAACGATGAGTAACCTTTTGGATCACCTCCTCCCATTTATTTACCCGCGACATGTTTCTACCGACTTTGGTACCCAAATAGATGAATGAGGTTTTAAGGATTAAGCAACCTAATTGGGTGGCAGCAAGCTTAACTCGGTCATTACCCACATTCAATCCCATGATCTTACTTTTGTAATGGTTGAGTTTAAGACCCTAAGCTCTATAAAAACACTCTAAAACATGTACAAGAGTGTTAATATTTGTGTCATTCCATTGCCCTATAAAGACCGCCATCGTCCGCGTAAAACAAATGAGAAATATGAACCGAAGAATTAAGATTCAAACCTATAAATAAGTCAGCTTCGACCACCCCCTGAAACAAAAAATGTAAGCTTTCCATAACCAAAATAAACAAAAATGGTGAAAGTGGATCGCCTTGCTTGAGGCCCATATGGAACTGGAATTCTTCCGTAGGGCTTCCGTTCACAAGAATTGACCCCCGAGCAGATCGAAGACAACTTTGAATCCATGTGCGCCAACGAGTACCAAATCCAAATTTGAGAAGGACCTCATTTAAGTAATCCCATCTGACAGAATCGTATGCTTTTCCGAAATCGACCTTGAATATGAAAGCTTGCTTGTGTTTGACCTTACACCAATGCATAATCTCGTTCAGAATAAATGGACCGTCCATAATTTTCCTCCCTTTAATGAACGCTGATTAAACTTCCGTGACACTATCTCCCATAATCCCCTCTAGACGATTAGTCAAGATTTTTGTAATAATCTTGTATAAACATCCAATTAAAGTAATTGGCCTGAAATCTTTTACCATATTAGCATCATGTTTCTTCGGAATTAAAGCTATGAACGAGTAGTTACAACCGTGCGCCATCTCCCCTTGGTGAAAAAGTAAGTAATATCCTCGTAGATGTCGTTTTTGATAATCAACCAATAAGTTTTGATAAACCCGAATGTGAAACCGTCCAGACCGGGAGATTTATCCGTACCGCACTCCCAGACAGCCCTCTTTAACTCATCCCTGGAAACCATACCTTCTAACATTTCGTTATGCTCGTCATAACGCATATTAGGGAAAGTCATCTCAATGGTAGCATGCGGATTGGTAGGTTTATTAAACCTGTGCTCAAAGTGTTGTAAAAATTCGGTTTTAACCGAATTTGGTTTATCAGTCCAGATACCTTCCACCATGATCCCACGAATATTAGAATGGCTCCGTTTCATATTCGGCATACTGTGAAAAAACTGAGAATTTTCATTACCTTCGATAGACCATTTAACCTTGGCTTTTTGAGCTGATTTGGAAGCTTTGATCCTATTAATACGCTGCAAAGAATTCAAAATATCCGCCCTCTTATTTGTAATAGTGTCGGAGCCGTTACCATTATCAATCATAGTGTCCACAGCCTGTAGCTCCTCCTTAAGACGATTTACCTCCCCTTTAGATTTGGTATTAAACTCTTTAATCCATTCTCTTATTTTAGTTTTAAGGAATTTTAGTTTCAACATAAAGTTCCGCATACCATTAGAATTCGTACATGGTGCAGCCTTCCAAGTATCCGCTATAAACTTGTTGAACCCGTCTAATTATATCCAATAATGAAAAAATCTAAATGGAATCGGCCCGTAATCAAACGAATTTTCACGGAGTAAAATGGGATGATGATCTGATAAAAATCTGTCCAGAGTGTTAATACAAAGCAATGCCTAAAAACATTGTTAGTATTAATTAATATTTCTTAGTTTTGATCACGAAAAATTACAAAGACATTTATTGTCAAACACAATCATAAAACGAATTATCTAACAAACACTATCATCAAGGTAATAATCATTACACTAACATATCTTAATCATGCTTAGTGATCATAAAAGTGATTAGCCTTAAAACTCACTTTTGTCAAATGTAACAAAAGATTTTTAATAAACTTTATTTTTAAGAAAATGTTTCATTAAAATGAAAATATAAATTTGAATATGGCATATTCCAAATGCCATAAGAATATTCTTTGAAGGTTTAAACTGCCTCAGATATTTCAAATTCACTAAAAGATAAAAAGGAGCAGAGTCTACTCTCTGCGGTTCCATAAGTGCCTACGCGGTTCCCTATCGATAAGGAACCGCCTGGGTAGTTAAGGAACCGCCCCCAGATAGCCGTTGGCATTTGTCTTCTATAAATAGTGGATCAAATCTGCATTTTCATCAACCCTTTTCGGACATCTCTTTCAGCCTTCTTTCTTCTATCTAATCCTATTCATTTATAAATGATCACTTAATGTGTTAAGTATGTTTACTTATGATTATCCTCTTGATCTCCTTCTTTACCTTATCCAAAGAGAAGATCACTCACACACTTATGATGCGATTAAAGATGAAGCATTGATGAAGATCACCTTTTCTCAAAGATCTAGTTATGTTCATCATTTGATTATTTGTGTCTTGTGTAGATCTAATGTATTTGTGAATACTTGGACTAGTTGTGTTCATTCAAGCTATGTGTGAATACTTAGATTAGAGTTGTGTAAATCCTTTGTATATGTGTGTGCTTGGATTTGTGTTGTGTAGATGCAAGCTACATGTGTGTACTTGGATATGTTTAGTTGAGTTGTAATAAGTTGTGTTAGTTCTCACTAAACTATAAAGTGATGTGGTTGTGTCTTGTGAGTTTTCACTAAACTATAAAGTGATATGTAGTTGTGTTGTGTGAAGTTCTCAGTTAGCTTCAAAGTGAAGAGTCGTGCAGATTGGTTCTAGCTTTCGATTAGAACTCGACATCTAGCCTTATGTCGGAAAATGGTGAAGTAGGCAACGTTGTGAAGATTGGTTCTAGCTTTGGATTAAAACTCGACATTTAGCCTTGTGTCGTAAAATGGTGAAGTGGGCGACGTTGTGTAGATTGGTCCTAGCTAAGATTAGGTCTCAATATTTAGCTTAGTGTCGAAAAATAATGCAAGCGACGTTGTAAGGTTTTCTCCGCCAAGAAGGGAGCTTGTGGATATAGTGGAAATCTCGAGTACGGTGTATTCGAGGAGTGTAGTAGGAACGAGGATAGAGCCTCATTGCCGAAGCACTATAAATCTTGGTGTCTTCCTACTAGGTTGTTTATTTCTTTACTCATTACTTACATTCAACATCATTGCACTTATTACTTATTGTTAATGCATTAGAATTGAACCTAATCATTATGCAACTAGCTTTCAAGTAAACGATAGCTTTGACATTCGCCTAATTGAAAGGAATTTTAATTAGGAGATAAATCAATAAGAAACTATTCAACCCCCCCCCCCTTCTAGTTTCTACAATTGGTATCAGAGCGATGGTGACACAAGATCTTTGAAGTATATTGTACTTTAAAACTTGGATCGATCCATTGTCTCCTCAAATTAGAAGGTTAAGTTGTACTAAAGTTTTTCTTTGGTCAAAACTATTTTTTGTTGAAAATAAGCCTTTTAAATTGATAATATTGCATCTCATTTAGATTAGTAGTATTAATGCATTTTAGATTTACTCTTGAAATGTATATACTAGTTTGCATCTTGTTATGTGTAGGTACTCATGAAGATCAATCATTCAATTGATTGTAGATTGAGTTACTTACACTTGTATAAGACTCATCTTCTTTGATTTCCAACATCATTGAATGATGATATCAATAAGGATAGGAGTGATACTAGTCCTTGAAGACTTAGTAGTCACTATTAGTCATAGTTGGGCTTGACATTGGTTCCTTGAAAGCTTGGAATGCAATTTGTGGCCAAGGTACGCTTTCGTTCTTCCACACGCCCTACGGATCATTCTTTTGATCATTAATTGACTATATGCTTGTTCTTGGCATCCTTGCCTTGACATTTATTTGTGGTTTGTGATTCTTTCCTTTTTCCCTCTCAAACCTTCATTGCTTGGATACTTGACTCACTATGGAGATGTAGGGTGAGTTAGTAGAAGCTTAAAGTATCAAGCATGATTTTTTTATGGTTTGCACTCTTACGGTTAGTAGGCCCAATATCATGTGTAACTTGTGCAATTAAGCTTATCTCTAGGATGATTGGTGAATCCCTTGAGATACCAAACTACTTCATTAAGTTGTAGGTGGATTTTACACATTTGGAATTGAAATATTCCAAGGATATTGTTATTTTTAATCCTAGCAATAATTATCTGATCATGTGGGAGAGAAAGTGAATCTATACTTTACTCATATTTTGAAATAAGATAAGACTACTCTTGAAAATGATCTTATTCTTTGCATCAAGATTGCTTGGTATAATTCATTACCAAAGCTGTTTAGACTTTCGCCGGAAAGGCACGTCTTAAACCACTATATATGACACAAGCTCTTCGTCTCCTCGATTTGAAGAATGTCATTTGTCTCTTGAGAAATGTTCTTGGTCTTGATTCACTTCCCTTGACTCCTCTCACATTTGCTTCTTTGCTACGAGTAGTCGTTTGTTCGTTTCGGTCTTTTCCTATCTCGATTCAACTCGTAATCCTTCAATAAATCATTATTACCTAGTGTTGTGGTGATCCAATGATATCCTAAAATGTTTAAGATATATTTTTAAGTACTTTAAAAATTTTGGTTTTCAAAAATTCTTTGTTTTTCTTTGATAAAAACCGACCACTATAGGCGGTTCCTTATCATGCGCGGTTCCTTATCGATAAGCGCCAATTTTATTAAAATATCCCTTTTCAAACAAAACCTTCTCTCTCCTTCACACACACAGCCGACGTGTTCTTGGTTTTCCACCATAGTTGTTTTTTCAAAATCTTCAATTACTCAAGATTAATTGATTCGATTTGTGGGTTTCACTCATCCTTCATCTAAGATCAATTATCTGTAAGTCATTTCTTTCAATTTCATCTAATTTGTTCTAGGGTTCATACATTCATAATTGGGGATTTTTAAAATTAACTTTGAATTAGAACCTTACTAGGAATAAGAGTTGACATAGTATTGTTACTATGATTCCTTAGGTTCATATTCATTGAGATTTCACTAAAACCCACTTGTAGAACAAATCCGAATTTTGACTAAATAGTTTTGGTTAATTGATGGAGTTGATATGAACCCATGAACGAGTTGGTAATGGCATTGTTAAATGCTTACCTAAAAACCTTGTTTTGAAAACCAATGTTCAAGTTCATTATTGATCTTACATGGTCAATGTGTCATTGTTAATGACGAACTAAGTACATTGTGAATATGAGAATGATAAGGATTAAACCTTGGTTGTCAAGAGATTGATGAAACACATTCTCATCTTTTTGATTTTTGGTTTATATGTAACATATGAGTAATTGGGGAAATACTTTTGTGTTTATTTAGGTACTAATCATGCCTTCAGAATTTCAACAAGACCACCAATACACTAGACAATATATTCCAAACCTTTCCGAAATGTGTGCTTCCCCTTAACTTACAAACACCTATTCCTCACTCCAAAAAGTTGCTTTCACGAGGGTAGAGTTGTTGAAGAGGATATTGAGGGATATATATATATACTCGATCGATGTTTGGAGAAATTGGGTTTGATTGTTTGTTGGACATCAAAGAGGATATATATCCCGAATTTCTCTTGGGGTTCTTTAGCACTTATTCTCTCATTATGGAAAATGGTAGGATATTTGTTAGGTTCATCTTGAATGGTCAACTCATTCAATACTCTCTCGAAGCCTTTGGTCAAATTCTTGGTATGCCATTTAAGGGCTCTTTTCGTTTCACGGATAAATGGAATCTTGGCTCTCCTTGAGTACAACGATTGTCCTCCAAATGACCACTTGGAAGTTGACCTTGACTTCATCCTTGATATCATTTCCAAAGAGCGTAATGGAACCGTTGTAAGAAGCCTTTAAACTAAAAGACGTTCGGTGAAACGTCATGAGGTTCTCTTAAGCGACCTTAATGATGATATGGTCCAATGGGCCAACATCCTTAGGGAAAATGTGTTTTGTATTGGTGGGAACCGGGATCATGTTCTGGCATGTTTAGTGCATATGATATTTTGTATATTTACCGAAACCAAGTACAATTTAGCATATTTTATCGCTCGACTGATCAATTATGCTATCTCCAAGCCAAAAAAAAACCTCCCATATGCCATGCTCCTTACTCGCCTTTTAAAAAGGGTTGTTCGTGACTTTCCTAATCTCGATCTTTCTCGCTTTCAACTGGTTCAACGGGTTATGCTACCTATTCAAGAGGTATATGAAAGAAAGCCTAGAAGTGATAGAGGTTCAAGAAAAGCCGACCAACAAGAGTCCGATGACGAGGACACTTTTATGCCAACAAGTGATGGTGATGGCATAGGCACAAGTGCTCATTTCGGCTCTTCGAGTAACTCCCACCCATCCACTAACTCATTCATGTACGGGTTAGAAGACCTATCTCCTCCTCCTCACCATGCTACTAGTGAAATTCCGGAGAACCTTAGTCTTGAGGATGTCTATCGGTCAGATCTTAGGACACAAGGTGAGTTACATGATCATCGAGTAGAGTCAAGAGGTGGATTTAAGTACTTGGGAAAATTTATCAAAGGACTTGGCAAGAAGAAGAGATGATGACTTGGATATGATTCAAATTGAACATGTTGTTGGACGTGTTTTGTGGTGTTGAACTTCTCTTATATTATTATGTTTATTACTACCTATTTGGATTACTCACTATTTTAACCCTTAATTAACTATGTAATCGATCTTTCGATTTACATAGCTTTGTGCATATTATGTGTTTGTTAGATTCCTAGATTTTGATTTATAGTTAACTTTGGCTTGCTATTTACTTGTGTGAAATCTAGACTAACCAAAGTTTGAGGAAGTGCACATTTTTTACACCACTGGTCGCGGTTCCGTATCAAACCCGCGGTTCCTTAGCGATAAAGAACCCCGGCCCTACATAAGGAACTGTCTGTCATTATTTCGACAGAATCTTTGCTTTACACTGTTTTCCTTAATCTGTGTAAAACTTTGATAAATTTTTTGCAAAAACCTGCACTTTCCTAAACTAGGTTACCTAATTTCATTATTCACCAAAAATGATTTTACCCTATTACTAGTTTGGATCATTCCCTTCTCTTCTTAAAACCTCTCTTGTTAATTGTGTTCTTCATCCCTTCAACTCTTCTCTAAACCTTAACACACAACCATGGTGTCCACTAGAACATCCACTTCTTCCAAAACTTACTCTTCCAAAATAAGCCTTAAAATTAAGATTAAGTTACCTAATATTGGTTCCTTATCTTTTCACACTCCTAAAAATGAGATTTCTCCTATTCTTATTTCCTCTTCACCTTCACCACCCTTGCTCCATGCAAGACAAACTCAACCCATGGTACTAACCATTCACATGGTTCTACCTCCTCTTCATTCCAATCAAGAATGAATGAGCTCTCTTCACCTTTCACTCCTAGTCCTCCTTTGGATGGGATTACTCAACCTCAACCTCTACAAAGCATTCCCTTTGTCCTTGAGCCTTTGGTTACCTCTCCTTTCACTCCACCAAATTCTCCCATTTCACCCTTGGATACTATGCCTTCTCCTCCTCCACCCTCAAACATTAATTCTCCTATCTTGGGCATTCCTATTCCTCACTTCATGGGTGATCCTTACTTCTTTGGGTTCCTAGAAGCTCATGGTGCATATTGCCCATGTTGTCTCTATGATAACTACATCATTCAAAACCTAAGGTTGGAGATGCTTGATCTTCATAGAAGGTTGCATGATTTCTTGCTTTCCTTGTTCTTCATGCCTCCTCCTCTTACGAGATGAATGATGGTTTTCTAAATAAAATGCTTTTTAAAGAAGATCAAGCCAAAGAGGACTATGAATTCAAGACCTAATTTTAGCTAACTTTGTATTAGCTAGTTATTATTTTATTTCTTGTATTTATTTTCTTTTCCTTCATGATTTTCTCATGAGCGGATGATCTTTGGATTTAGTTTTATGTGTTTTAACCTATGTGGTCACATTAATCAACTTTAATTTATTAAAAATTGAACCTAAATCTATCACAACCTCTAAAAACTTGACTTAAAATTGGATCAAAATGTATCTAAATATTTTGTCACCCTTTGTCAAGACATTATTTGTGAATGTGTTTCCTTCTTGCAACCCTAACATAATCTAGTGCTAAAAGAGGTAAAAATTCAAGATTTGCAAAATTTTGAAAAAGTCTTATTTTCTCCAAAATTTTTGAAAATCAAGGTCTCTGGTCCATTGAACGCGGATCTTTAGCCCTTAGGCGGCTCCATATCGATATGGAACCGCGGTCTCCCATAAGGAACCGCGTAAAGGAAAGCTACTTTTAGCTTATTTTTGGTCTTTCCTCTTTGACCACTGTCTTGGTTAAGATTCTTTGTTTGCCCAATGGCTAAACATTCCCTAAAACCTTTTATTTTCATTTAAAATCTTTGCCTTGTCTATTTTATTTAAATTCTTCTCTTTTGGGAGTTCTTCTCTTCATCCCTCATAATGCCTAATTCTTCCATTCCTAACCTTGACATTTCTTTGTCACAATCTTCTCAACCTAAAGCTTCTTCTTCTAAGCTTTCAAAGAAACCGAAAATTTCGGTTCGACCCGTTTGGATCAAAAAGAACAAGAATCCTCATGATTCTTCTTCTCCAAAATCCTCCAAGAATTCTTCTTTCTCTCTGATTAAATACTGGAATGAGACTTGCTCTATAAATCCAATTACCGGAGAAAAGGAAATTCTTCCACCACCACCTAAACCTTTCAACTCTCCTCAACTCAATGACCTATCTTGTTTCCCTAATCTCACTAGGCATTGTGAAAACATCTCTTATCCATTATCTCCCTCTCCACCAAACTCTAATTTTGATGGACTTCCCCTATCTAACGACTTTGTTTTGCATCATGGTTCCTCGTGTGCTTGTTGTCGTTTTCAAAAAATTTAACTTGCTCATATCTATGACAAGCTAAATTTCCTTGAATTCCTCCTCACTCGACCTCCTCTTAAAGTTTTCTTTCCCGTAAACAAAACTTCGAATGATGCTTTGTCGTCTTTCTTTTTCCAACTAAGGCACATTTTGTACTTTAGCTGTTTGAGTCAATAAAACCTAAGCAGTCTTGGAAGATTATCACTATTAGAGTAGTTTATGCTTTGTGGTTTATTTTCCATAGTTTTTGCTTTAAATATTCATATTGTGTGTATGAATATTTCTCTTGTATGTTATTTCATATTTGTGTAATATGAATGTTATGTGTGTTATCTTTCCCGCTAATTCTATTTCACACATTTGTTAAAGAGTTGATCATGGTTAAAACTTACAATTAATTATGGGTGATTCCATAAATTCTAAATTTTAACCCCTTGACATTTTAATCATCTTTGATTGGTTTGGATGTTTCTTTTCTTCCTTTATTCCACCAATTAAACTATGATGTTGTCAATACACACTCTTTGGACATACTTAGCAAATGCTTGCTTCTAATTTGAGATTTCTTTTCCTTCTCCCTCTCAAGTTAGTTAGTAGGTAGTGCACATACATACATTGGTGTTTCTTTTCTTTCTTCTAACCTTTGTGCAGCATGTCACCTTAGCTCATATACTTGGTGCCCCAAGCAAGGGGGAGTAAGCACCACGGGGGAGCTACTAGCAAAGTCCGATTCTTTTCTTCTTCAAAGACTTGTGCTAACCTTTTTTCTTTGACAAAGAGGGAGAAATGATAGTGATAAACTCGTTAATAATTCGAATAAACTTGTATTTTACGTAAATGAGTTTATAGTTTGTCGTAATCAAAAAGGGGGAGATTGTTAATGCAAAGCAATGCCTAAAAACATTGTTAGTATTAGTTAATCTTTCTTAGTTTTGATCACGACAAATTACAAAGACATTTATTGTCAAACACAATCATAAAATGAATTATCTAACAAACACTATCATCAAGGTAATAATCATTACACTAACATATCTTAATCATGCTTAGTGATCATAAAAGTGATTAGCCTTAAAACTCACTTTCGTCAAATGTAACAAAAGATTTTTAATAAACTTTATTTTTAAGAAAATATTTTATTAAAAAGAAAATGTAAATTTGAATATGGTATATTCCAAATGCCATAAGGATATCCTTTGAAGATTTAAACTGCCTCAAATATTTCAAATTTACTAAAAGACAAAAAGGAGCGGAGTTTACTCTCCGCGGTTCCTTAAGTACCTACGCGGTTCCCTATCGATAAGGAACCGCCTGGGTAGTTAAGGAACCGCCCCCATATAAACGTTGTCATTTGTCTTCTATAAATAGTGGATCAAATCCGCATTTTCATCAACCTTTTTTGGACATCTCTTTCAGCCTTGTTTCTCCTATCTAATCCTAGTCATTTGTAAATGATCACTTAATGTGTTAAGTATGTTTACTTATGATTATCCTCTTGATCTCCTTCTTTACCTTGTCCAAATAGAAGATCACTCACACACTTGTGATGTGATTAAAGATGAAGCATTGATGAATATCACCTTCTCCTAAAGATCTAGTCATGTTCATCATTTGATTATTTGTGTCTTGTGTAAATCCAGTGTATTTGTGAATACTTGGACTAGTTGTGTTCATCCAAGCTATGTGTGAATACTTAGATTAGAGTTGTGTAAATCCTTTGCATATGTGTGTGCTTGGATTTGTGTTGTGTAGATCCAAGCTACATGTGTGTACTTAGATATGTTTAGTTGAGTTGTAATAAGTTGTGTTAGTTCTCACTAAACTATAAAGTGACGTGGTTGTGTCTTGTGAGTTCTCACTAAACTATAAAGTGATATGTAGTTGTGTTGTGTGAAGTTCTCACTTAGCTTCAAAGTGAAGAGTCGTGAAGATTGGTTCTAGCTTTCGATTAGAACTTGAAATCTAGCCTTATGTCGGAAAATGGTGAAGTAGGCAACGTTGTGAAGATTGGTTCTAGCTTTGGATTAGAACTCGACATTTAGCCTTGTGTCGTAAAATGGTGAAGTGGGCGACGTTGTGTAGATTGGTCCTAGCTAAGATTAGGTCTCGACATTTAGCTTAGTGTCGGAAAATAATGTAAGCGACGTTGTAAGGTTTTCTCCGCCAAGAAGGGAGCTTGTGGATATAGTGGAAATCTCGAGTAAGGTGTACTCGAGGAGTAGAGTAGGAACGAGGATAGATCCTCGTTGCCGAACCACTATAAATTTTGGTGTCTTCCTACTAGGTTGTTTCTTTCCTTACTCGTTACTTACATTCAACATCATTACTCTTATTACTTATTGTTAATGCATAAGTATTGAACCTAATCATTATGCATGTAACACCTCATTTTGGTAAATGGAATGTCACGTGTGATTATGGCGTGTCATCAAAGCATACTAGGATAAATGTATTAAACATTACATGACCATAAAGGAAATACCGGAAACAAACATCGGTACCCTAAAGTAAAGCTCATCACACACAAACATAAGTACTATAAATGAAAAGGACTAAACAATGTCCATGGAAATGAGTATCAAAAGTATGAAGAAATGCATAAAGTAATGAAGGCTAGAAAGCTTCCAATCCATATGCACATACGCTTAAAGTATACGAGCGTCCCTGAGTACCTGCCGTTTTGGGAACATGAAAGGAAAACGGCTGAGCATAACGCTCAGTGCATGGATATACAAGCATAGAATGAATGACATAAGCATATATAACATATAGCAGCGGAATAGACTAAGTCCTGGAAAACCTGACATAACTTAGTACAACTGGTTTTATAGTTTGAAAAGACTTATGTTTATCTCATAAAAACTGTTTAACATGTTTACCATTAGCCAATATAGGTCATGAAATATCAACGTGCATGAATACTTGGAGGGGTGACCTCGACATGCAATTAGAGGGGTTGCCTCTAATTAATATAAGTTTTGGGTAGGAGGAATCAGCTCCTTGTGAAGGATGCAAGGCACACACCACATTCACCTGAATAATCTGTAAAAACATGTAACCTAGGATGCACCCATACGCCCCACATGATAATAATAATATGGCCAAAAGCTGAAGAGACGCCACGAGATATCACTCCGCCGTGGTGAAGTCATAACATTGGTGCCTCCAGTGTTATGGTTATGGTACCTCCATAACAAGGTGAAACTGGTCATGCATGTATATGGCTTAGGCATTTAATTAAATATAAGCAAATAAAAACATATAAAACATATACTGGGAAAACATTTGGCTGCATACGGGGAATCCTAATAAGGAAAGAATGTCCATACTGAAAGGACGGAGAATCCGTACCTTGTGTCCAGTGTGTGGAAATGTAAATCTATGCTTATGTTTTTAGAGAGAGAAAGAGATGGTGGATTTCACACTTTTAGAGAGAGAAAGTTAAGAGAACTATGTGTAAATTATGAAACCACACACCCTCTCCATCTAAGGAGAAGGTTTATATACCCAAGCCCATGAGATGGGCTTGGGTTTACATTAGGCCGCCGGCCCATACAATCCATGGGCTCGGTTTTGGGCTTTGTTTAATAAATGTAAATAACTAAACTACGAGCTATAACAAGGACTATTGTTGGAGTGACCGATCTTTTCTAATACGTAAAACGTATTTCCAACAATCTCCCCTTAAGGGAGGTCACTCCAAACAAGGGCGATACCCGAGTTACAATAATAAGAAAAATCTAGCATACTATGCTTGTCTTGAGCTCGTAGTCTTCGTCTTTCTTTTTCTTTTTCTTTTTTGGTGAACATGCTGATGTGATCTGTGATATCAATCTTGAGCATTAATCTCTTGCCTTGATCTCGTGCATCCATCACTTGTGATCTTCGCCTCTTCGTGACCTCATGTCCCACATACTTATACCTTAGTAATTCTTGAAAGCTTCAGAGTTCAATACAGCGGAAGACTTAACTTTTAGGCTTTCTTGAATAAGATGAGATATTAAGTAAATAAGGTATGAGCATGCGGGGACGACTTCTTCTTGGATCCCGCAACGCCACCGTCTTCAAATGCCGCAACATAAGTAGACACGAACAAAATGGCTTTGAACATTTCATTCTAATTCAGTAGCATTTTACCTCCGGTCGGTGAAGACCGTTGGACGATATTAGATATCGTACCCGTGACGGATAGTTTCAATTAAGTAACTTCCTGACAGGATTTCGTGGGTAAACCCGTTCTCTTTATTCGACCGTCCAAAGCTGACTGCGAACATAAAGAGTGAATCATTTGGATAATAATATTCGCATGATTTGAAGCCGTCAATTCATGTTCCTGGAACAAGTGAAATTCAATTAAGAACCGCACCATCGTTGCTTTCCAGTTGTCACGAGCTTGATTCGTATAGAATCTTGCAAGTTACCTACCAAGTGCTGTTTGAGGTTAACACTAGAAGGATTTCCACTCATCACTGTGAACACTAACGTATCACTCTGAGTGTTCTGGCAAGATCACTAAGATATTGCGTAGAGGCCTGGAACGTGTTTAAATTCAGTTAAGAATTAAACAGCTGTTGCTTTCCAGTTATCACAAGTTTGATTCATAAAGAATCGCACAAGTCACCTACCATGAGCTTTTTGATATTCGCTCAAGAAGGATTTCCATCTTCATTGTAAATACTTTCGTATTACTCGGATGTTCAGGCAAGATCATGAAGATTTTGCGTAGGACTCTTAAGATCTTTCTTACTTTTCACAGTGTGTGAAGAAGCAAGGAAATATGAAAGTGTGTCCTAATGAGATATTTGATGATCTCAAATGGCTCTAGACTCGATCGTGCACTTTGGATTTTAGTGATCGGAGGCTGGAGAGGAATGCCACCTTTTCAATATCAATTTATTCGGAGTGAATAAATCAATAGATAATGCGTTGTCTCCGTGTGATTAAAACAAATATCTTTTAAGAGATATCTGAGTTAGCTGGGATGGGTTGTGCATTGAATCACTGGGTCCATGATGTCTGTCTTCAATATCAAGAATCATTAAAAATGATCTCAATAGCATATGTATTGACCCGGTTTCTGCCTAAAGTTGTAAGGAGGGCTTCTTTCTTTACACCCTTTATCTTTACAATTCTTTTTCATTCTTCAACCCCTTCAATGCTTACCAATACGTCATAACTAGCACCTTGTTGTGATTGTTCTAGTACTAACTTAAGTACTTGGTCGGCATTCAGCTACGTTCACAATCTTTCTCCAACTTTCCTAAGGACGACTATTTCTAGCTATGGAATGTCCTTGGGAAGATTCCTCCGGTTCTGGAAGAATCATAGGACTTAACCTATCCTACCATCCTTATGTCACCACAATCTTCATCGTTGTGAAATAAATGGGTTTTGGGTAAGTATAAATCACCATGAAATCCATTTTTGATATGCAAATCCATTTTGCTCCCCCTTAACATATGCCACGATATTCGAAAACATTTCGCATATGTCGGGATGAGCCAGCACATTAAGTCAAACCATTTGTGATAATATCCCATATTAAATCACATTTTCTCCCCCATATTAAAAATATTAACCCAATCGATGTTTTTAATATCAATTAATTTAATGAAGTTTTAACAAGGTTTTTGGGAAGAAAAATGAAAGTCCATTTTATCTTCATGATACCAAACGTATGAGATATGATACCGATTTGTAACATGATCACATATTCACCATATTAAAAAAAGAATTGACAAGGTTGGACCTGATAGATGAGAACATCATATGATAAGATCAAATGGTTCTTGTCAGCATATGTTGGTCGCCTCGTCATGTCTGAAGTCATCTCTTGACACCACATGTACGATTAGTATTGTAGTCTTGACACCAACTTGTGAACTTGGCACGTTCGGTATCGAAGATTCTAAATGCTTGACAATTGCTCCCCCTCAATTGTTGACCCGTGTTCTATCGAAAGAGTTGTAGTCGTCGGTTGAGTAGTCGCATCGTCGAGTATGTAGATACCAATTGTAGATAGCATGGTTGTAGAGATGATAGCTTCATAAAAAACAAGACTTCTCTTGTTTTAACAAATAAATGCACTGAAACGTACATTTATTTATGTTAGACCAAGTTATAAAGTAAACTTGATCCCTTACAAGGTTTTAAAGTAAACCTTGCCCGAGAAAATTAATTCCCGTTGTGAGCCAAAGCTTTCATAAGAAATACTTGACTTTAATGTGAAAACCGGGTTGCAGTCAGAAATAACTATAAGCCATTTAGGCATGTTTTATGAAATAATTACAACTTTTATACGAACTCTATTTATGGCGCTGTGTCGATATTAATCAACATTTCTAAGGCCGTAAATATTATCGTACCAAAAGACATGCCTTTGAAAAATAAAGTAAAAATATTTTTGGATTTTTATGAATTTTTCAATTTTTATGGTTTTTATATGGTTTTATATTTTTGTATTTTGCTTTTATGGATAAGAATATAAACAATATATACAGATGATCACCAAGGATACGAAGAATAGTTTTACCACCACTATTCTTTCGCTTCATCTACCAATTCCTTAAGAGTCTCAGGCGAGAAGGTTCTGATTCCTAGCTTGTCGGCCAAAAATTCAATTCGAGCGCGATCTAAAGCCTTCGTGAAAATATCCGCCAATTGATACTCAGATCGGACAAAGTAAAGCTCGATTACTCCATTTTCCACTTGCTCCTTGATGAAGTGGTAGCGAATGTCAATATGCTTCGACCGGGAGAATTGAACGTTGTTGCAGCATAAGGCAATTGCACTCTTGTTGTCACAGTACATCGGAATTTTGTTGAAACCTAGACCATAGTCGGTTAATTGCGATCTCATCCAAAGAATTTGAGCACAGCAACCGGACATAGCTATGTATTCTGCTTCCGTACTTGAAATTGCAGCACTTTTCTGCCTTTTCGATGCCCAACTGATTAATCGATCTCCTAGTAGTTGCAAAGTTCCACTCGTGCTACGCCTTGTGTCTTGACAACCCGCGTGATCCGCATCTGCATATGCCATTAGTGCAATAGAAGAGTCCTTCGAATACCAAAGTCCCCGATTAATGGTTCCTTTAAGATATCGAAAGATCCTTTTAACAGTAGCTAAGTGTAACTCAGTAGGCCTAGTTTGATACCTGGCACACATACATATAGCAAACTGAAGATCAGGTCGACTGGCTGTGATATACAGAAGAGTACCGATCATTCCACGATAAAGTGTCGGATCAACGGCAACTCCATGTGGATCTGCATCAAGCTTAGTTCGTTCCACCATTGGAGTATGCACGGGGTCGCAAGATTCCATCTTATACTTCTTAAGCGATTCAAGGGCATACTTGGATTGATTGATAAAGATGCCTTTGGGACTCTGAGATATCTGAAGACCTAAGAAGAATGATACCTTGCCCATCATTGACATCTTAAACTTGGAAGACATGAGTGTCCCAAACTCATCCGATAAGGTTTGGGTCGAGGCTGCAAATATAATATCATCAACATATATTTGTACCATAATCATATCTTTACCTCGTTTTTGAATGAACAACGTGGGATCCACCTTGCCTTTCGCGAAGCCTTGCGTAATGAGGAATTGTGACAATAGATCATACCATGCGCGTGGATCTTGCTTCAACCCATAGAGAGCCTTCTTAAGCTTGTACACATGATTAGGATAATTAGGATTCACAAAACCATCCGGCTGTTGAACATAGACTTCTTCCTTGATTTCACCATTCAGAAATGTCGTCTTCACATCCATCTGATAGACGATCATATTCATGTAGGCTGCATAAGCGAGGAATAGTCTAATAGCTTCCAAACGGGCAACAGGTGCAAAGGATTCCATAAAGTCGATGCCCAATAATTGCTTGTATCCACGAGCTACTAGTCGAGCTTTGTTCTTCAATATTCCGCCTAACTCATCGAGTTTCACCTTGTAAACCCATTTCAAAGTGAGTAACTGCACTTGATCCGGGCATGGGACAAGTTCCCAAACTTCAAGACGTATGAATTCGTTAAGTTCTTCTTGCATAGCTTCTATCCAACAGGATTGAGTAAAAGCTTGTTGCCATGTCTTAGGTTCAACTTCAGTGAGAAACGCATCAAAATGACAAAACATTGCATTTTCTTGTAGCTGACTTCGAGTGGATATCGGACGATTAGGGTCACCAATAATAGAATCTATAGGATGATCCTTTGTCCACTTGCTGTCATGTTCACGAATCCGTGGATTGGAGTAAACCGTAGTTGGAGCTTCTTCTGAGGTGGACGACCCGGCTTGATTAGAGGCAGGAATTGGTACACCAAAGAATGGAAGTTCACGCATTTGAGCAAATTCCAAATCGTGATCATCATCATCCTCTTCATCATCAATAGGCATGACATGGGTAGTTGAAACATGTGTTGGTTGAGAATTACTTGTTGAAGGTATATCTTGACCAATTGTAGGTGCAGATGTATCTGATTATGCAACGGTTTCCGGAGCGACAACTTCGGTTACCAGAGCTATTACTTCAGGTTCTGGAGCAACGATACTTGGAGGAGTAAAGAATTCATCAAAGAACGGTTGAAACAACGTATCCCATTCAGTCCTAGAAGGTGGTGTAAATGATGATGAAGTAGGGTTATTTGGGACAAGACAAGAACTAATGTTACTGGGTCCCATTTCATGAAGTGCGGGTTCAGAGCTGCTTTGCTCAGAAGCCATTGCTGTCAGCTAATCAAAATCAACATTCATAGTTTCAAGGATCTTGCGAGAGTTACGGTTGTAGATTCGGTATGCCTTCTTTGCGGGGGCGTAACCAATGAAAATACCAATATCAGCCTTTGGTTGAAGTTTTCCCAAATTGTCACCATCATTATTTGGATAGAAAAGAGAACCAAATACATGAAGATATGATAAGTCTGGTACTTTTCCATGGAGAAGCTCATAAGGTGTTTTACCATGGCGTTTACGAATTAGTGACCGGTTTTTGGTGTACACTGCTGTAGATACTGCTTCTGCCCATAAAAACAATGGATCCTTTGCGTAAATTAACATCGTTCGAGCAGCTTCCATAAGTGTGCGATTTCGCCTTTCAACGACACCGTTTTGTTGTGGAGTGCGTGCAACCGATGTTTCATGAGATATGCCAACTTCTTCATAATAATCATGCAAGATTTGATTCACAAATTCGGTTCCATTATCTGTACGAATGCGTCGGACAGTAGTGTTGAGACGCACTTGAATCATCTTGAGAAATCCGATGATGAATTTAGGTGCCTCATTTTTTGCTTTAAGAAATTTCACCCATGTAAACCGAGAGTAATCATCGACAATGACGAGGATGTACTTTTTGCCACTAAGACTTTCAACACGCATTGGTCCACAAAGATCCATATGCAACAGATAAAGTTTCTCTTGGTTGGTGTCTTCCGTCTTGGGTTTGTATGATTTCTTAGGGCTTTTCCCCATTGTACACGCGGAGCACAAATGATCCTTGTGAAATGATAGTTTAGGAAGACCACGAACAAGTTCGTTTTTCGCCAAGTGATTAATAGCGTCAAAGTTAAGATGAGATAACCGTCGATGCCATAACCATGACTTAGTCTTTGATGCTTTGGAGAGAAGACATACTGGAGAAGCGGCCATCATGTCTTGTAAAGACAAAGTATACAAATTATTCCCTCGAGTACCTTTCAATAAATCAACCCCTTCCAAATTACGAATGAAGCAGGTATGCTCTCGAAAAGCAACTTCTAGGTTTGCATCACAAAATTGTCCCACAGAAAATAAGTTATGACCGAGGCCTTCCACATAATACACTCTTGAAATAATAACATTCCCAATATGATATTCACCGTAACCCATTATCTTTGTAATATGATCATTTCCAAATCGAACCGTACCAAGAAACTTGCTGACGAAATTTCTGAGCTGAGAGCGATCTCCGGTCATATGCTTGGAGCAACCAGAGTCCAAATACCAGAGAACAATTTGGACCACCTGTTTTCAACAACAACAGTAGACAATGCATTGGAAACTATTGGTTCCGGAGTGTTAGCAGATACAGATATAGAATTATCAAAATTGCTAACATTTTTGAGACCCTTAGATTTCCTGCGTTTTCTAATGATAGTTTTAGCACTAACAGGTTTTACTGTTCCAACTTTCTTAGGTTTTGGATTATTCGCGGGCACTACAGTGGGAGTAGACCTATTTAAAGGGCACTTGGTTCCTACAGTAGTGTCGGTGTTCCTAGTTAAAGGACACGCTTGTGTTTTGGTAGCCTTGGTACTCCTAGTTAAAGGCACACTTTCTTCGCTTTAGTGGGAGTGATCCTAGTTAAAGGGCACGTATTTCCTACTATAGTGAAAGTTCTACCAGTGGGGCGCCACATCCAACCAACTTGGGTTAACACTTTACCAGTCGGTTTCCATTCTAATCCATTTTTCCGGGCATGCATCTCATTCACATGGTCAATAAGGCAAGAATTATGACGACTAGAAAACATACATTCATTGTAATTCCAACATTTCAAATTAGAATTCACAGTAGGCTTAGAACGCTGCACAACCGCAGAGCCTTTAGGTTTAGCTACATGATTCTTTTTATTCAAAACAGAAATAACATTCCTAGGATGGGCTTCTACTTTCTTCTTCACTTGACTACTAGATGGGGGCAAGATCCTATCATTCTTCTTGTTTCTTTTAAGCTTAGATCTTTGAGCCTTAGTAGTGGTGCTTACTCCTGTAGAAGGCAACACGGGAATATTAGAAGCTGGTTTTGATTCCGCCTTATCTTTAGTGACCAAAGTTTGAGATGGTTTAGTCCTAGGGCCCTTGTTAAGTGGTGTGACGGCTATTAGGTTCCTTTTTATTGCACTAGAGGACGATGCTGAGACATTGGCTGAGTTATCCACAACATTCTTACCTTTTAGAGTACGAAGTGTTTCCTTTAACTCAGCCAAGACCAGATTCTTATCACAAATTTGTTCCCTCAAATCAGATATTTCCATCGACTTTCGATTCAATTGTTCAATCAATGATTGATTCTGTGCAGTGGTATCAACACATGCGGGCTTTACTGAATCGAAGAGACGTGTATTTTTCTGTTTTAAGTTATCAACTTTGGACAAAATCATGGAAAATCGATTATCTAGATCAAGTTTAAAATTCTCAACGGCCTCAAGTACGTTCACACAGTTAAGCTCCTTAGATTTCTCTATTTCTATCGGCAAAGATGTAACAACTTTGTCACTTGGCTGACGCTGTTTGGATTGTAAATTCAATCGAAAATTCTTTTCAAAATTTGCATCATCGATATTAACACCTTCGAATGACGTTTCAAAGATTTCTTGAATAAATTGTTGCTTGCATTCAAGCGAAATACAATGTGTTTGAATCTCATCAAAACGTTTTGAAAGCGAAGAATATGAATCTTGAAGCTTTAAAAATTCAGCGTCAGATTCGTGACAAGTACTATCTACCACATTATCCACAGATTCAACATTATGCACAATAGAATCATTATCAACACTTGTATTCACACAGACAGAAACTATATCATGAGACATCACTTGATTCAGAAGCAGATCATTATTGCGTGAAACCCGTTCTATTTCAAGTAAACTGTTTTCATAAGCATCATTCATTTCATTGAAAACACGTCTAACTTCTTCTATTTCCAAAAGAAAATCTTGATCAAGATTACTAAGACAGGCCTTAACATTGTCTATAAACGGAACAATTTCATTTCGGAACGCAGCTCTAGTGTGCTCAAAGTTCCATTCACCTTCCGTTATCGCCGAAGCCGTCGTACGTTCCAAAATGACCTTGTCAAAATCGGCTAAGTGTTGGTGAACCGCATTTAAGTTAACGGACGCCTTGCTTACCGGTGTAATTAACTTCGTTAAATCCGTTTTGACAAGTGTAGGAGACGTACTGGGAAGGTTTTCATTTGACAAACTTTGGGGCACAAGAACTGTTAATTCTGCTAATTCCTTTTGTAAGCGAATGCGTGTCTTTTTCGAAAATTGATCTTTGTTATGTTGATCATAATCAATTGTATGGAATTTTGAAAGCATTTTAGAATGAGTTTCATCCCCAAGTGATTGTGTCTCCTCAGTACTACGAACAAAAGGTGCTTCTTTCGATTTTCCAATTATGGTCATATCATAAAGACCGGGAATATATTCCTGAGCTTGTTTTGCATAACCGAGATTAGGTGGTAAATCTTGAAGACGCTTAAGTTCAAGTTCTTTAAATGATTTAGTTAAAAGATGAACCTTTTCTATGGAAGAGTATTGTTTAAAATCTGTTGTTCTTTGAATTTAAGAAGTTTGGTAGCATTAATTTCCGATTCAACCTTTTTAGACTCGAGAATTTCGAAATCCATTTTAAGTTTCTGAAAATCATTGACAACCGACTCTTTTTCTTTTAATTCATTGGAAAGATTAGCTTTTAGTGATTCTATTTCTTTCAAGTGTTCAATCTTTTCAAAACGAAATTGGTCAAATTTAGAACATGTTATTTTCTCTGCTTGAGGGACCATTTTAAAAGCTTTGACCTTTTCTTTATGCAACGCAAGCTCAACAGTTAGGGTGGAATTCATATCTACTGATTGTCTGAGGGCCATATGCATTTGATCAATAATATGTTTAGGTACTATGACCAAATCATGTTGAGCATAAGATTCCATACCCGTTATAGTATTTGGTTGAGGTTCACTCAAATGTGTAGGATTGGGTACCACATCATTTGAGTTACTAGTTCCCGAATGCTGTTCAAGGTTGTCATTTTCATGCCCAACTTGATGTTAGTTATCATCAATATTATTAGATGTGGTTGGTACCTCACTGATGACATCAGAACCGTAGTAAGAAAGATTAGCAACGAGAGCAGCTTGGGCAGAGTGAATGTCATCACAATCCGAATCATATGCGTCAAGATCATATGCTTGATAAGCTACATTAGAAGTGGAAACGACTGCAATGCCTTCGGTATCTGCTGCCCCTGGGTCCGCAAGAAATGCTAACTCCTCTGAATCCAAAATCTTCCCCTTAGACTGAGCATCAACCAAATACATCTTCTCACGAAACCATGCATCATCCCTTCTCCTTTTTGGCTGAGTGCATTCCCTAGCCATATGACCTTGTCCTCGGCAATTGTAGCAAGTCACAACCTTTTTAGGACCAATAGGACTCCCATTTCCACTAGCTTGAGAATTCACAGCTTGATTGTTCCCAGTCCTTGTAGGAGTTCCATATGAATTTTGCCTTCCCTGAATGGGTTGCACCGTCACTTGACCGTCTTGAACAGTGGCTTGTTGTCGAGGATTTGATGAGGTGCGGAGTTGATTGTTTGTTGGTGGAAATCCTCTAGTTGCAACAAGTTTTGACAAATAGGCTGTGAGATGGTTTAGAACATCAGCTGGCGTATCATTTGGAGTAAAGACCGGTGCTTGGATTGGTGGAAGTTCATTAGAGTAGAAAGCTTGTTGTGCTGGTTGTGCTTCTATTGGAAAATATCCTTGCTGAGGAGTATAGCCCAATGGAGAAGTGTTGGCTTGTGATGGTGATGTTTGATATGGTGGTTGCTGTTGAAAAGATTGTTGATGAACACTTTGTTGATATTCTTGCTGTGGCATCATTGGTGGTTGATAAGATGGTTGTTGTGGTTGCTGATAGATGTGTGGTGGTGGCTGCTGCAAGTATGATGGTTGTTGATAAGTATAAGCCATGTTTTGTTGAGAAGCATACATTGCAAGTGGATCATGAACTTGAGGTGTAGACAACCGAGCCTCGATCACATGGCATTCGTGTTGTTGAAGAAAAGCTTGAAGTTGATCCACATTGGTGTTATGCAAGTCCTTAGCCAATTTAACATCCGTCACGTATTTTTTCCATTTTGGAGGAAGAGTGTTCAAATACTTGGTGTTCAATTGAAAGGTAGGAATTGACATGCCATAGATATTAAGCTCATTCAACAATAGGGTAAATCTCAGATAGTAATCATTGAGAGTCTCCCCTGGCACATAGGCAAACTTATCAAAAGTATCATAAAGCTTACACTCTCGTTCTTGTTTAGTTAACGAGGTGCCTTGCATGAGAACACGAATTCTATCCCATAACTCTTTGGCAACTTTATGTTTGCTGACGAGTTTATAGACATCTGGAGGAAGGGCTTGGAGAATGATGTTTGTAGCATACTTATCACATTTATCTTGAATCTTCATATCTCCAGTCAACTCACCCGTTGTGTGAGGACGAGTAGTCGTACCTTCCGTCACTGTACCATAATCTAATGGTCCATTGAGCACCGATGCCCAAATTAGATGTCCATTCTCCTTGTTCAACATATAAAGTTCCATTCGGGAAGCCCATTCCTCATACATAGTCTTCACCAACATTGGTGGACGATTATCCGTACCTGAGAGGATGGACTTATCCGTAAGAGATGTGTACTCCATTTTAATAAGTGAAGATTTACAAAGTTGATCGATCAATGAAAGAAAGTAAATGTGTTTGTTGTAGTGTGTTAAAACCGAGAAATAATGTTAAAATCCCCTAAATTATGTTCTCGATAAACCAAAAAATCCAAGTCAAAATTACACACGAAATTTTCAAAAACACGTTTTTTGAAAAATGTTGGATCGTACTCAGATCGCAGTCGTGATCGTACTCAGATCGCAGTCGTGATCGTACTCAGATCGCAGTCGTGATCGTACTCAGATCGCAGTCGTGATCGTACTCCTTATGATCGTACTCAGATTGTAGTTGAGATCGCACTCCCTATGATCGCACTCAGATCGGACTCCCAGATCGTACCCAACGATCGTACCCTGATCGCACTCCCTTATCGCAGGCAGTGATCGTAGTCTGAATGAAACCTTGATCGTACTCTACAATCATGGTGATGGATCGTACTGAAGGATCGTACTAAGCACTTGGATTGATGGATCGTACTCTGCTATCGTACTAATGGATCGTAACGAAGATCGTACTGACCAAACTTACCTTGATCGTAGTTAGATCGTAACACCAGATCGTGACTATGGATCGAAAGTAGAAACCCCCAGGGTTTATGCAAACACAAAGTCATATCGAACTGAATACCCACTTACCTTATTTCTCGGACAGTACAATAACACAATCAAATCAAGATTCAAAGCCAAAATATGAATCAAACAACCAAAAATTTTGTGTTTTTAACCCAAATAACAATACCAAATCACTATAATAAGTAACAAGATGAAGTATATCAAGATTAACCCATAAAAACACAAAAAAAAAATTGGTTCGTATGAAAATGGATCAAAAATGGCGAGAATCAAGAACACAAACACAACAACTAAACAATCATCCTATGGCTCTTGATACCATTTGTGGAAATGTAAATCTATGCTTGTGTTTTTAGAGAGAGAAAGAGATGGTGGATTTCACACTTTTAGAGAGAGAAAGTTAAGAGAACTATGTTTAAATTATGAAACCACACACCCTCTCCATCTAAGGAGAAGGTTTATATACCCAAGCCCATGAGATGGGCTTGGGTTTACATTAGGCCGCCGGCCCATACAATCCATGGGCTCGGTTTTGGGCTTTGTTTAATAAATGTAAATAACTAAACTACGAGCTATAACATGGACTATTGTTGGAGTGACCGATCCTTTCTAATACGTAAAACGTATTTCCAACACAGTGAACGAAGAAGACGAACGGAAGAGAGTCCTACTTCGATATCACTAATGCTACATAAATAATATACGTGTATAAGTATTCTGATTACTGGGTACTTAACTGGTTTTATATCATGTCTTAGCTTGTTTAATATGTTCATGTCATGTTATACTGATTTTAACATTATGTTGTGTTTATCATGTATTCTGTCTATTCTGATTAAGTATTACTTGTATTTCTTGTATTATTATACTTGTTGTGTAATAATAAGTAACTTTCTAAAAAAATAGCAGGTTTCCAAAAATAGAAAGTTTCCAAAAATATAAAGTTTCCAAAATAGAAAGTTTCCAAAAATAAAAAGTTTCCAAAAATAGAATAGCTGCCTAAATAAATAAGTTTCTAAAAATAGAAAGTTTCCATAAAAAGATTAGCTGATTAAAATAGATAAGTTTATACAAATAGAAAGTTTCCATATTTAGAAATAAGTTGGATTATTAATCTAATAATATAAGCTTAAGTTTTTACTGATTAATATTCTAAGTCATGTGATCTATAGTATAGTTTATTAATTAATACATGTAAATTAAATAAACTATAGGCTATAAGATTTAATTAAATATAACATGATTTAATTAAATAAAAGGATAAATAATACTTAGTTTAAAACATGTATTAATATTTATTGTTAATATAACCTAAGTCATGGAAATTAATTAATTATATGCCATGTTTTAATAATTAATTAATAACTTTAGTCTAAAATTAAATCATAAAATACTTAGGTTAAAATCATGTATTATTAATAATAATAATAAACCTAAGTCATGTTTGAATTAAATTAATTATATAACATGTTAAATTAATTTAATTAAATCTTGTAATTATTTAACTTGTAAAAATAATTAACTTGTAAAAATAAGTCATGAAGCGAACCCGTGTTTTAAATCTAAACATGTTGTGAACCAGTCCGTGAAACCCTTGAACCGGACCAAACAAACCCTTAATTCTGGCAAACCAGCTTGACCGGTTGCCACGGTTTAAGTCAAACCGCCACCGGCCTAAGCCAGTGGTGCTTGTGGTTTTCAGCCGAGACCCCAAACACCACAAGGCCACCCCGACATGCGTCGGGGTCCCTTGTCTTGCCTGCTGTCGAGCCACAAAGCCCACACCGAGACCCGTAGGTCTCGGCTGTGGTCACACGAGCCACACCGAGAGCTTTGGCTCTCGGTTTGTGTCGCCGTCCGAACCAAAACACCCCTAAAACCCCATGTTTTATTACTTCATGATTAGATCTACATGTTTTTTAATAGTTTTTAATAAACCATTGATTTCATGTGTTATAGATCTAATAAATACTTAAAAAGAAAAAGGTTTAAGGAATTACCGATGCGTGAACAAAAGGAAAATAATAATACGAACGATCTTGCAAGAATTGGATCAACCAAAAATCAACAAACACCCCCTTTTGGTGGTGTTATACCCGGCGGCCAAAGGGAGCACAAGAGGAGCTAGGGTTTTTGTTATTTTTCTAATTCTCTGTAAATGAAAAATATGATCTCCCTTTTTCTAATTTAGTTAAAAACAAAAGTGGGCTTGGCCCCTTTGTTTTGTCTATGCCGCGGCAAGGTGGGGCCCACAAGGGGAAACCCGTTGTTTTTCCGTGTTCTAATTATTTACGTGTTCTCGTGTCGTGTTTACGTGATTTATTTATCAATCGTTCGTGTCATAATATATACTTATACGTAATCGTAATAAATATTACGTAAATACATAATAATAGGTTCGTGATAAATTACGTTCATGATTTCATGTTAGTGATTATAATTATTGTTGATAATAATTATCGTGTATTAATATGCTTAAATACTTATCGTGTAATAACACGTACGTAATACTTGTAATTACTATTCGTGAAACATAAACGTGCTATAAAAGGAAAGTTCTAATCATGTACGTACGATCATAAGGGTACTATTCATGGTAAAAGCATGCGGGTTTTACAACTCTTCCCCCCTAAAAAGAATAATTCGTCCCCGAATTATAGATAACGTAAACTGGAAAAGAAGAACATACCCGAATTCAAAATATGAAATGAGGGTAAGAAGCCCAGATAGACTCCTCTGTTTCCCAAGTGGCATCCCGCTCGGTATGATCCCTCCATAGGATTTAGACGAATGGAATCGTCTTCCTCCTCATGACTCGTTCTTGTCTGTCAAGAACTCGTTCAGGTTCTTCTATGAAGGCAAGATCTTCACGAATCTGTTCTGTTGGATACTAAACCATGTGAAGGGGATGATACTTGTACCCTCTGAGTAAGGACACATGGAAAACATCATGAACATGAGAAAGCTGCCGAGGTAACGCTAAAAGATAAGATACTTCACCGAATCGCTCAATGACATCAAACGGTCCGATGAATCGAGGACTGAGCTTCCCTTTGATTCCAAAACGTCTAACACCACGTGCTGGCGATACCTTTAGGAAAACGTGATCTCCTACGTTAAAATGTAAGTCCCTATGATGCTTGTCGGCATAACTCTTCTGACGTGACCGTGCTTCTTGCAATTTCTGCTTAGCTACTACGACCTTCTCGTTGGTCAACTCTATCATTTCTGGTCCCTCAAGTGTTCGCTCACCAACCTGATCCCAACAGATTGGGGCGCGACACTTTCTGCCATACAACATCTCGAATGGAGCACACTTGATACTTGCGTGCCAACCATTGTTGTATGCAAACTCTACCAGACAGATGTAATCATCCCAATCTCCCGTCCATTCCAACGCACATGACCCCAACATGTCTTCTAATGTCTGAATCGTTCGCTTCGATTGCCCGTCTGTTTGAGGATGAAAAGCCGTGCTAAGCTTAAGTTTTGTACCCCAAGCTTTCTGTAGACTTCTCCAAAATCACGAAGTGAAACGAGGATCTCTGTCTGAGAAGATGCTGGATGGAGCACCATGAAGTCTCATGATCTCCTTCTTGTAAGTATCGGCGAGTTTACTGACCGAATCTTCCTTGCGGATCAGTAAGAAATGAGCTAACTTAGTAAGTCGATCAACGATAACCCAAATCGCATCGTGCTTCCTCTTTGTCTGTGGAAGACCGGTAACAAAATCCATGGTGATTTTGTCCCACTTCCACTCTGGAATATCTAACGGTTGTAGGAGACCGCCAGATCGCTGATGCTCGATCTTAACCTGCTGGCAGGTAAGACATTTGGAGACGTAAGTCGCAACATCCTATTTCATACCACTCCACCAAAAGTATTGCTTGATGTCATGGTACATCTTGGTCGAACCAGGATGAATAGAGAATGGGGAGCTATGAGCCTCAGCTAACAATGCTTCCCAGAGTTCTAGATTATCAGGAACACAAAGTCTCGTGCCCTGCCATAACATATCGTCTGCGTCTACTCGAAATTCTGTCTGCTTCTCCAAATTCTGAATTATCGCCCAGATTTCACCATCATCTTTCTGAGCTTCCTTGATCCTAGAGAGTAACTCAGGTTCCACTCTAAGATTAGCCCAGTAACCCTTCTGTCCACGTACCATGATCTCAATGTCTAGTCGCTCCAAGTCTCTTATAATTTCCTCCTCAATTTTAATGTCGTTTATCATTCTGGACTTTCTGCTAAGTGCATCTGCCACTACATTCGCCTTGCCGGGATGATACTGCAGATTAATGTCATAATCCTTCAACAGCTCTAACCATCTCCTCTATCTCATGTTCAATTCACGTTGAGTGAAGATGTACTTCAAGCTCTTGTGGTCCATGAAAATATCACATGATTCTCCATACAAGTAGTGTCTCCATATCTTAAATGCAAACACGACTGTTGCAAGTTCCAAGTCATGCGTAGGGTAATTTTCCTCATAAGGCTTAAGCTGTCGTGAAGCGTACACGATCACCTTCCCATGTTGCATGAGAACATAGCCAAGTCCCTTCCCCGATGCATCACCGTAGATCTGAAATCCACTTGTACCAGATGGGAGAGTAAGAATCAGTGCATATACTAACTTCTGCTTTAGGTGTTTAAAGCTCTTCTCTCTTTCTTCAGTCCAGACGAATTTCTCCCCTTTCCGCATCAGTTTGGTCAATGGTAGTGCTAAACGGGAAAAGTTCTCCACGAACCTACGGTAGTAACCAGCTAAGCCTAGGAAACTGCGAACTTCAGTCGCTGATGTCGGTCTTGGCCACTTGGTAATATCCTTAATCTTTGTTGGATCCATAGTGATTCCTTCTGCTGATACAATGTGACCTAAGAATGCCACCTTGTCTAACCAGAACTCACACTTGGAGAATTTAGCATACAGCTGCTTCTGGCGAAGAATCTATAATACTGTACGAAGATGGTCTTCGTGTTCCTCCTTGGACCTAGAGAATATCAGGATGTCGTCAATGAAGACAATGACGAACTTGTCCAGAAATTCATGGAAGATTCTGTTCATCAAATCCATGAACACTTCTGGAGCATTGGTAAGGCCAAATGGCATGACTACAAATTCGTAGTGGCCATAGCATGTACGGAAAGCAGTCTTGGCAATGTCCTGATCCTTTACCCGTAGCTAATGATAGCCCGACCTAAGATCAATCTTGGAAAAATGTTTGGCCCCCTGGAGTTGGTCAAACAGATCGTCAATGTGTGGTAGAGGATACATATTCCCGATGGTGATCTTGTTGAGCTCGCGATAATCTATGCAAAGACGCATGATGCTGTCCTTTTTCTTCACGAATAAGACCGGTGCGCCCCATGGAGATGCGCTCGGTCGAATGAAGCCTCGTTCCAGAAGTTCTCGCAATTGATCCTTCAGCTCCTTCAACTCTATGGGAGCCATACGATAAGGAGCCTTGGAAATCGGCTCAGCTCCTGGGATGAGCTCAATATTAAACTCTACTTCACGTGTAGGTGGTATGCCCGGAAGTTCTTCTGGAAATACATCTGGAAATTCTGACACTATCAGTTGATTCTGAATTGATGGGGATTCAGCATCCATGTCATGAACAGTAGCTAGATATCCCTCGCAACCATGTGAAAGTAATGCACGTGCTTGCAGGGTTGATATGATTTGTACAGACCTTCCGGGTACGAACCCGTAGTAAATGTACTCTGGTGCATTAACATCACTGAAGATGACTCGATATGAATGGCAGTCTATGGTAGCATGATGCTTGGATAGCCAGTCCATGCCCAATATCATGTCAAAATCATTCATGTCCAGCGGAAGTGCGTCAACAGGACGAATCTTGTCATCAAACTCTAGGGGAAGGCTCTTGTACACATGGGTTATACGTACAGAGTCTCTTAAAGGCGTGGAAATTTTCAGTATATTCTCTAGTGGCTAGGGGATATCCTAACATTCTTAGCATAAGCAGTATAAATGACCGAGTGAGTAGCACCCGTGTCAAAAAGAACACATGCAGCTTGACCATACATATACAAGATTCCAGTGATGGTACCTATAGACTTGTTGGCCTGATCACGAGATGTCGTGTAAACGCGTCCACTAGTAGGAGGCGGCTTGGTATCAGCATGTCCCGATGTGCCCTTCATATCGCCCTTGCGGCAGTCCTTCATGCGATGGCGAGGAAGACCACACTTGAAGCATGTGTCGATGTTGTAGAGACATGGCCCTGGGTGCCTACGGTTGCAGGTAGTGCAAAGAGGATGAGTATATCCTCCAGCAGGTGTCCTTGCTGGCTGAGAGCCTGATAAGAACAGTATACATGAGACATGATAATAGGTACAAAGGACAATGCAGAAAATTCGTAAGATGGAATACCAGTGATAGCTGGACGGTTAAGCTGTGAACCTCTTTGGTTCTGGTCCCTCCCGTTACCATGATTCCTGGTAGAAGATTCTCTAATGTGTCAGAATTATGAACTATTGTATGTAATCATAAGAAAATGAGTAAGTGTAAGGACCTGCTGTTGTTGGAGTTTCCAGCGTTGTTACGGTAATTATTATTACCGCCACGCCTATCCGTAGCAGAACGGTCGTGAGTCTGACCGTTTCCCTTGGGCTGAGTAGGCTGTTGCTGAGTAGCCGGCTGAGACCGGTCCCCAGTCTTCTGCCTGGAAGATACAGTTTAAAAGAGATGTACATATTGACATATACTAATAGAATACGGTTTGGTCACCGCTGGATAACGGATGTTTACCTCTTCTCGGGTCTCTCTGCTTCCCCGAACTCTTCTCTTTCTTGCAGCATCTCCAGCTTACGTGCTGCATCGGCCACTTGTGCCACCGTGTTGAACGTAGCACACACCAAGTTGTTGGCGACCGATGTATGAAGAGCCCACCGGAAGTGGTATGCTTGCTCTTCGGGAGTACCTGCTGCTGCGCCAAGAAAACCAGCCAAACGAAGGAAGCGCTGCATGAACTCGTTGCTGTTCTCTCTAGCTCTTTGTCTGATTCCATGGTACGCTCTCTTCATCTTGTCTTGCTCAACCTTGGGAAAGAACTGTCCCATCACCAAATCCCTGAACTGAGCCCAAGTCAAACCAGCCACCCAATTATCACCTCCCTCAGACTGCTTCAGTGCCTTCCACCATGATAGCATATCACCTTCGAACCGGTAACAGGCCAACCTCGACTTGAATACGGGGTCACAGCCCATGGCATCGAAGATCTTCTCAATGTGAGCCAACCAGCTTTCAACTTCACTGGGGCTATCTGTTTTCTCGAAGGATCGAGGGCGTAGCTTATTGAATCTCTCCAGCCATGTGACCAATGTTGCTGGAGGAGGAGGAGGAGGTACTGGGTGCTGCTGCTGATTGTTGACATCCTGCACCTCAGCCCTGATTTCGTTCCTCGGCTGAGGAAGCATAGCTTGCATTGCAGCTTGGACTGTTGTATTGAGTTGTTCCTGCTCGCGTGTGAGAACCATCTAACAGTGTAACATAAAAATACATGATTAAATTGATTAAAACATAAAATATATACATGAAAAAATTTATACCAATAAATCATGAGAAAAATTTTATGTAGGAAAAATAGTACATGAATGCATGATGCAGTTTTATGAAAATTTTTATATGAGCGAGAGTGAACGCCTATGGTCAGTTCACTCAATACAAAAGACATGGCGAGGGGACTCCAATGGGTCGGTCCCAAAGTTAAAATTTTCGATAAACACATGCGACTAAATAGGGCCAGTCCTGTACCAACCATTACTTAGTCATAAACCTGCGACAATGACATATATATGTATGCATGAAAACAATGAATGCATGAAAACCGACTGTCAGTTCTAGGAAGACCATAGTGACTACCCACTAATCACATGTCGTATTTTGAGAGCCTATAGGTCGAAGGCTTGGTCTCTGATACCATAATTGTAACACCTCATTTTGGTAAATGGAATGTCACGCGTGATTATGGCGTGTCATCAAAGCATACAAGGATAAATGTATTAAACATTATGTAGAAACTAGAAGGGGGGGGGGGGGGGGTTGAATAGTTTCTTATAGTTACTTGTTAAAATGTGGTTTCCAAAAATCCTTTTTCAAAAACTTAGGCTTGAGGAAATATGTGAAATCTTCTTATGCACAATATGAACAATGATAGTGTAGCTAAACTAATACTAACAAAAATATATCCACAAAGAATAAAGAATGATAGTATAACTAATCTAGTACTAACACATGTATATGCATAAAGAATAAAGAATGTAAAGAGTTAAGGGTAAAGAAAGATCAAACCGAACACCAAGGATTTATAGTGGTTCGGCAACGAAGCTCACTCCTCGTTCCTACTCCACTCCTCGAGTACTCCTTACTCGAGAGTTCACTATACAACAAGCTCCTTATGGTGGAGAAAACCGTACACGTCGCTTAACCAATTTCCGACTCTAAGCTAAAAGTCGAGCCCTAATCGTAGCTAGAACCAATCTACACACCTATACTTAGTACATACACAACTTCCAAATAGACACAACTACTTGGATCTTCACAACTATGACACAACTACAAGTGTATAAAATTAGATCTTCAATGGATCTTTGGTGGTGGACTCAACACTTCACTAGGATAGTGTTCTTCTCTTTGCACTTGGAGAGGAAGGGATGGAAGAACAAGATTCACTTCTTAAACAAGTAATAATCAAACAAATGATCAAAGATTTGAGTGATTAAAGAAGGGGTTTGAATCTGGAAATAAATGTGCAAAAGAGGTGAGGTGAAAAGCTGAGAATGGTCCACTATTTATAGGACAAAGGAGCCAACGGCTATATCTGCCCGCGGTACCTTATCTTAGCCCGCGGTACCTTATCGATAAGGTACCGCCTAGGCGCTAAGGTACCGCCGGACTAGACTCCGCTCCTTTTTGTCCTTTAGTGGTGGAGGTCTTATCTGGGTATAAAAAATTATCCTGAAAGGATATTCTTAACCAAATAAGAATATGCCATTTTCAAATTTCAAATAATTAATTTAATAAAACATTTTCTTAAAAATAAAGTTTAATAAAAACTTGTCACATTTAATAAAAAGTGAGTTTTAAGAAAAGATTAAATCACTTGATCACTTGATTAAGGTTAGTACTTGTTTATCCATACCTTAAGTGAAAATGGGTAAAATGAAAAATATTTGAACTCACGAATTCGTTTTTTATTGTTTTCGTAAATGCTTGTTTTTACATATTGTCGTAATCAAAACTAAGCGAGACCGAAAAATGCAAGTAACGTTTTTAGTCATTATTGCATTAACAATCTCCCCCTTTTTGATTCCGACAATACATAAACTCAATCACACAAAAACAAGATTTTCAAAGACGAGTTTTTTCATTTCTCCCCCTTTGTCGAAGCAAAAAGGTTGCGTAAGCCGGTGTTGAAGAAACGGACTTTGCAAAGACTCCCCCTTGGTGCTTACTCCCCCTAGCTTGGGGCACCGAGGAATCGAGATATGGTGACAAGCTACATAGAAGGGTTAGTTGAACAAAAGAACCAACCAATAATATATAGCAATAGGTCACATAAAAAATTAAAAGAGAAGAAAACACAAAGACAAAGATCCAAGATAGGTTACTAAAAGAACATCATACAAAGAAGTATGGAAAAAGAAACAAACCAAAAGCATAAATCTAATCCTAGTTATTCTAGAATTCTAAGATTTGCTTGAATTTGGTGTCTTGTGGATAAGCAACCAATGCTTATATGAAAGACAAGGTAATAACGGATGGTGGTGGTGGTGGCTTGTTGGAGATCTCATAATCAAAGTGAAGAGGAGGCTTGATTAAGAGACTCTTGATGTAGCTCAACTCCTCATAGATGTGTGCCATAGCAAGATGTTGATATTGACAACAATGACAATATGTTCCATGGTGCATGACATTATCATGAGAAGGAGGAAGAACACTAAAGGGTGGTGGTGGAAGAAAAGATGTTCCACAATCAACATTCTTGGTAGGAGAAATGTGATTAAGAGTGTTCTTGGGTGGGTTTGGATTGAAAGCAATTGGAGAAAATGGAGGAGATTCAAGGCTTTCATTGGGAGAATAAGACATTTTGGATGTGAAGTAATGCAAAATGCTTATGGTTTAAATAGGGAAGGCTTAGGGTATTTTTGGGGTGGTCAAAGGGTTTGAAACAAAGATTCTCAAAAATGTTGGAGCAAATCTGGAGTTTCAGACAACAACCCGAAAAAGGAAGGCCAATGTAGGCGGTTCCTTATCTAGGGTGGCGGTACCTTATCAATAAGGTATCGCGGTTCACATATAGAACCGCCTGCAGAAGCAGGGTTTGGTGTTTGGAGGAAGATTTTTCGGCAAATCTTATTTTTCTAGTCTAACTTATCATAGGGATATGCTTAAAAGCAAAGATAGACAAAGAAAACATATGCAAACTTACCAAATAGAGATTTGACCAAAGTACATGGATTAAAAAATCAATGTAGGAGGTATGTAAGACAAGACCTTAAGTCATGACACAATGATCCTCCATGATTCAATCTTGTTCTTGCTATGTTTGAGAGAATCATACATATGAATTATGTAAGCTCTAGATTAATAGCGAGAATCTATGAAAAATCGTTTTTAGATTGAATTAACAATGTCAAACGAATTTCTCAACCATTTTCGAAAGAGACTTTGAGAGTTTTGAAAAGGAGAGGAGAAGATTTTTCAAAATGAGTTTAAAAGACTCAAGGACTCAAAGTGGTAAAAGAAAACACACAAGAAGAAAAGAATTTAAGGAAGATGTTCCATTAATCCTAGACCTAGACGCAAGTAATTAAAAGGTCCCCTCTTAAGTGGCTTAGTGAATATATCGGCTAAGTTGTCCTCGGAGGGCACCTTTTCAATAGTAATGTTCCCCTTTTGAACATTATCCCTAAGGAAATGGTGTCTAATTTCTATGTGTTTGGTTCGCGAATGTTGTACGGGATTCTTACTTAGGTCTATAGCGCCTTTATTATCGCACATGATGGGAACATCATCAAGAGAAATCCCGTAATCAACAAGCGCTTGCTTCATCCATAGAGCTTGTTGGCATGCTTTTCCGGCACTCACATACTCGGCTTCCGTGGTGGATATCGCAAGAGCGGTTTGTTTATTGGAGAACCAAGAAGTTAAACAACAACCCATGAAGGTACAAACTCCACTAGTGCTTTTCCGGTCCACATAGTCTCCCGCATGATCCGAGTCCGCGTAGACAATGGTTTCTACGCCGGTCCCTTTAGGATACCATAATCCTAAATGTATAGTGCCTTTAATGTATCGGAAGATACGCTTAACCGCTTCAAGATGAGAGGTTTTGGGAGCCTCTTGGAAGCGAGCACAAAGGCAAACACTAAACATGATATCCGGTCGACTTGTCGTTAGGTACAACAAACTACCAATCATACCTCTATATTTGGTGTTGTCTATCGACTCACAATCATCATCTACGGTGAGTTTAGTATCTGAGGCCATAGGGGTCTTCATTGGTCTAGGTTCTTCTAATCTAAATTTCTTTAGCATTTCTTTAGCGTACTTAGATTGACTAAAGAAAATACCATCGTCCATTTGTTTAATTTGGAGTCCTAAAAAGAAGTTAAGTTCTCCCATCATACTCATTTCAAACTCATCATGCATGATTTTGGAAAAGTCATCACATAATTCTTGACAAGTTGAGCCAAATATAATGTCATCAACATATATTTGTACGATTATGAGGTGAGGACCTTTCTTCTTTGTAAAGAGTGTATTGTCTACCATTCCCATGGTATACTCATGTTTAACAAGAAACGCTTTAAGTCTATAATACCAAGCTTTGGGTGCTTGTTTGAGTCCATAAAGTGCTTTCTTAAGCTTGTAAACATGGTCCGGTTTCTCAAAATCAATGAAGCCGGGAGGTTGAGCCACATATACCTCCTCATTGATCAAACCGTTAAGAAATGAACTCTTTACATCCATTTGTTGAAGCTTAAAATCTAAGGCACAAGCGTAGGCTAAAAGGATTCTAATAGATTCTAATCTAGCTACCGGTGCATATGTCTCGTCATAATCAATCCCTTCTTGTTGATTATAGCCTTGAGCTACAAGTCTAGCCTTGTTACGAGACACAACACCATTCTCATCTAGCTTATTCCTAAATACCCATTTGGTTCCTATAATGGTAGAACTTCTAGGTGGAGGAACAAGTTCCCAAACATCATTGGCAACGAATTGATTCAATTCTTCTTGCATCGCAATGACCCAACTCTCATCCGTAAAAGCTTCTTTAACATTCTTTGGTTCAATCAAAGAGACAAAACAAAAGAATTTGCTTTGGTTTTGGACTTGAGATCTTAGGGTCCTTTGATTTAAGTCACCAATGACATTATTGAGAGTATGATCCCTAGACTCCTTAATGTTTACTTCCTTTTCAACACTAAGGTCTTCAACTCCTATTTTTCTAACCTCTTTTGCTTTAACTACTTCTAATTCATCCAAGTCATCATCAACCAATGGTGGTGTCTTGGGTGAAGGAGGGGTTTCATCAAAGGTTACATTGAGTGATTCTTCAATAACCCCCGTGGTTCTATTTAGGACTATGTAGGCTTTACTAGTTTGGGAATAACCTAAAAGGATACCTTCGTAAGACTTTGGGTCAAACTTGGTAAGGTAGTCTTTGGTGTTGATGATAAAGCACTTACTTCCAAACACCCTAAAGTATTCTAATGAGGGTTTCTTACCTTTAAGAATCTCATAGGGGGTCTTTCTTAGGAAAGGTCGAATAAGAATTCGGTTGAGAATATAAGTCGATGTGTCCACGTCATTGCACCAAAACTTTTGAGGCAAAGATTGCTCGTTTAACATCGTCCTACTCATCTCTTGGAGAGTCCTATTCTTCCTTTCAACTACCCCATTTGATTGTGGAGTGCGAGGAGCCGATAAGTTATGGGTAATACCATGAGCTTCACAAAAGGCACCAAATTGCACTTCATTATCAAATTCCCTACCATGATCCGTCCTAATAGAAACAATTGAACATCCTAGTTGATTTTAAATTCTTCGACTAAAGATTTCGAAGAGATAGAAAGCTTCATTCTTAGATGCCAAAAATCTAGTCCAAGTGAATCTAGAATAGTCATCAACTATAACTAGGGTATAAAGGTTACCTCCATAACTCCGTATGGCGGAAGGTCCAAAGAGATCCATATGTAGGAGCTCTAAGCACCGAGAGGTCGAAACCAAATTCTTGGCTTTGTGACTTGAGTGAACTTGCTTTCCAACTTTGCAAGCATCACAAAAGTGACTATCAAACTTAATCTTGGGGAGGTGTCTTACCAACTCCTTAGAGACTAAAGATTGAATTAAACGCATATTAGCGTGACCTAATCTCCTATGCCAAAGATTAGAACTATCATCTATAGTCGCAAGACATATGTTGTCTTTTGACTTCTTATTAACCTTCATGACATAAAGCCCATGCTTTCTAACACCTTTTCCAATGACTTTTCCATCTTTTACGATTTCACTGTCATGTTCCGAAAAGATGACCTTACACTTATTATCACAAATTTGACCTATACTTAAAAGGTTAAAACCTAAGTTATCTACGTGCTCAACATTTTCAATGGTCACGGAGTCAAGAGAAACCGTACATTTGCCAATGATATTACCACGTAGACTACTAGCGAATGTGACGTTACCTCCATCATATGCTTTGTAATGCGAGAAGAAACTTCGATTACCCGTCATGTGTTTAGAACATCCATTATCCTTAATCCACTCATCGGGCTCCAAATCAATTCCCAAGCATATCTAGGTAACAACACACAAGATCAAACATTTGGTCCCCAATATCTCATGGGTCTAAAATTGTTAGTTCCAAACAACCCTTGCATTTGGTTGGGATGCATGAATGAGGAGGGGATTCCCCATGGAGAACAAAATGGAGGAGGGTAGTAATTCATGTAACCATTTTGTTGTTCATTACTTCTCCTAGGTGTGTTTGATCTAGGTTTAGAGTTATTATTAATCCTTCTAGGTGTTGGAGTTTTACTTCTAGGTCGTGAGTTGTTTTGATTATCTCTTCTAGGCGTTGTCGTTCTACTTCTAGGCTTAGACTCATTCCGTACTCTAGGTGGAGTAGAGGATAGTTTAGATAAACTTCTATTTCCCATGAGAGGTTTACTTAAAGGCTTGTAGAACTTACCAATAGCATTGTCGTCAAGTATGGGTAATTGTACCTTATTAACAGTAAGATGCTTTAGTTTCTCATCTAACTTAGACTTTTCAGAAAGTTCAGGATTTTCACAAAATTCATCTTCTGGCCGCGGTACCTTATCTATGGCGGCGGTTCCATAGTGATAAGGAACCGCGCCATACAGTTTGGAACCGCGTCCAGTGGGCGTTTTTTGTGAAAACCTGACTTGTTTTGGTTCACTAGTTGAGGCTTCATTTGAGTTAAAACCTAGACCAAGTCTTTCCTTAGAATGAACTTGTTTGTTTAACATATCATCAAGAGCACTAGTACCTTTCATGAACTTTTCCAATTTAATGGAGGTGCTCTTGAGATCTTCATTCTCTAATCTAAGTTTCTCACAACTTAAGCAACCTAAATCAACCTCTTTGTTTTTCTCAAGTTTAGCCAATTTCTCCCTAAGTTCATTGATCTCATTTTCAAGCTTAGTTTTGGTTGATTTTAAGGTTTTATTATTTTCTATGAATTTAAGACTAAGTTTGTGTAAGCTATCATATTTGCCTTCAAATTCAATATCATCTAAAGTGGAACTATCATTGCAATAATATTCGGTTTCAGAATGTACCTCTTTAGAAGTGTGAGCCATAAGACATTTCTCCTCTTTGGGGTTGTCATCATCATCTTCACCGCTATCGCTCCAAGCGCCACTAACGAATGCCGTGTGGTTCTTATCACGAGCGGGCTTTGGACAATCACCAATGAAGTGATTTGGATCACCACATCTAAAGCAATTCTTATCACCTTTTTCGTTCTTGACAACCCGATTCTTTGACAATGGTTTCTTGTCATAGTTGGGTTGCCTAACGTGTTGACCTCGTCTCTTGAAGAACTTCTTGAAATCTCTCACCGCCAATGCATACTCCTCGTTATCGCTTTCCGAGGAACTATCATGGTCACTTTGTGCCTTCTTGGCTTTAAGTGCAAGAGATTTCCTTTCACTCTTGGTTTTCACTAATTCCGAGTCCTTCAAAATTATCATCTCATGAACCTTCAAGTTTCCTATGAGTTCATCGAGTGATAAAGTTGAGAGATCTTTCGACTCTTCAATCGCCGTGACTTTTGCTCTCCACTTTGGATGTAAGGCCCTTAGAAACTTCCTAACATTGTTCTTGCTAGAAAAACCTTCATCAAGTGCTTTTAGACTAGTAATAATGGTGTTAAACCTAGCAAATGCACTATCAATAGTTTCATCTTCTAAGATGACAAATTGTTCATATTGTTGGACAAGAAGATCGATTTTGCTTTCTTTGACTTGGCTATTACCTTGGTGGGTTACTAAAAGAGTGTTCCAAATATCTTTAGCGGTTTCACACATAAAAATTCTTTCATACTCTTTCTTAGGTAAAGCATTATAAATCACCATTTTAGCCTCATTATTTTTTGAAAGTTTCTTTTTAGTATCGTCATTACCTTTGTCAAAAGTGACCAATTCTTTTGTTTTAGAAACTTCATTAAATTGAAAGGGTAAAAAGTCACCATTGGTATTAACATGCCAAAGATCTAAATCTTTTGATTTCACATAAGTTTCAAATCTATTTTTCCAATAAATAAAACTATCGGTTTCAAAGAGTGGTGGTCTTTGCATAGATTGCCCTTCTAGGTACTTGTTGAAATCCATAGATCGATTCAAGTTTTAAAATACAATATACTTTAAAAATTCTTTAGCAACCCGCTCTGATACCAATTGTAAAAACTAGAAGGGGGGGGGGTTGAATAGTTTCTTATATTTACTTGTTAAAATGTGGTTTCCAAAAATCCTTTTTCAAAAACTTAGGCTTGAGGAAATATGTGAAATCTTCTTATGCACAATATGAACAATGATAGTGTAGCTAAACTAATACTAACAAAAATATATCCACAAAGAATAAAGAATGAATCTAGTACTAACACATGTATATGCATAAAGAATAAAGAATGTAAAGAGTTAAGGGTAAAGAAAGATCAAACCGAACACCAAGGATTTATAGTGGTTCGGCAACGAAGCTCACACCTCGTTCCTACTCCACTCCTTGAGTACTCCTTACTCGAGAGTTCACTACACAACAGGCTCCTTATGGTGGAGAAAACCGTACACGTCGCTTAACAATTTCCGACTCTAAGCTAAAAGTCGAGCCCTAATCGTAGCTAGGACCAATCTACACAACTATACTTAGTACATACACAACTTCCAAATAGACACAACTACTTGGATCTTCACAACTATGACACAACTACAAGTGTATAAAATTAGATCTTCAATGGATCTTTGGTGGTGGACTCAACACTTCACTAGGATAGTGTTCTTCTCTTTGCACTTGGAGATGAAGGGATGGAAGAACAAGATTCACTTCTTAAACAAGTAATAATCAAACAAATGATCAAAGATTTGAGTGATTAAAGAAGGAGTTTGAATCTGGAAATAAATGTGCAAAAGAGGTGAGGTGAAAAGCTGAGAATGGTCCACTATTTATAGGACAAAGGAGCCAACGGCTATATCTGCTCACGGTACCTTATCTTAGCCCGCGGTACCTTATCGATAAGGTACCGCCTAGGCGCTAAGGTACCGCCGGACTAGACTCCGCTCCTTTTTGTCCTTTAGTGGTGGAGGTCTTATCTGGGTATAAAAATATCCTGAAAGGATATTCTTAACCAAATAAGAATATGCCATTTTAAAATTTCGAATAATTAATTTAATAAAACATTTTCTTAAAAATAAAGTTTAATAAAAACTTGTCACATTTAATAAAAAGTGAGTTTTAAGAAAAGATTAAATCACTTGATCACTTGATTAAGGTTAGTACTTGTTTATCCATACCTTAAGTGAAAATGGGTAAAATGAAAAATACTTGAACTCAAGAATTCGTTTTTCGTTGTTTTCGTAAATGCTTGTTTTTACATATTGTCGTAATCAAAACTAAGCGAGACCGAAAAATGCAAGTAACGTTTTTAGTCATTATTGCATTAACAATCTCCCCCTTTTTGATTCCGACAATACATAAACTCAATCACACAAAAACAAGATTTTCGAAGACGAGTTTATTCATTTCTCCCCCTTTGTCGAAGCAAAAAGGTTGCGTAAGCCGGTATTAAAGAAACGTACTTTGCAAAGACTCCCCCTTGGTGCTTACTCCCCCTAGCTTGGGGCACCGAGGAATCGAGATATGGTGACAAGCTACATAGAAGGGTTAGTTGAACAAAAGAACCAACCAACAATATATAGCAATAGGTCACATAAAAAATTAAAAGAGAAGAAAACACAAAGACAAAGATCCAAGATAGGTTACTAAAAGAACATCATACAAAGAAGTATGGAAAAAGAAACAAACCAAAAGCATAAATCTAATCCTAGTTATTCTAGAATTCTAAGATTTTCTTGAATTTGGTGTCTTGTGGATAAACAATGTCCATGGAAATGAGTATTAAAAGTATTAAGAAATGCATAAAGTAATGAAGGCTAGAAATCTTCCAATCCATATGCACGTACGCTTAAAGTCTACGAGCGTCCCCTGAGTACCTGCCGTTTTGGGAACATGAAAGAATAAAATGGCTGAGCATAACGCTCAGTGCATGGATATACAAGCATAGAATGAATAACATAAGCATATACAACAAATAGCAGCGGAATAGACTAAGTCCTAGAAAACCTGACATAACTTAGTACAACTGGTTTTATAGTTTGAAAAGCCTTATGTTTATCTTATAAAAACTGTTTAACATGTTTACCATTAGCCAATATAGGTCATGAAATATCAACGTGCATGAATACTTGGAGGGGTGACCTCGTCATGCAATTAGAGGGGCTGCCTCTAATTAATATAAGTTTTGGGTAGGAGGGATCAACTCCTTGTGAAGGATGCAAGGCACACACCACATTCACCTGAATAATCTGTAGAAACATGTAACCTAGGATGCACCCATACGCCCACATGATAATAATAATATGGCTAAAATCTGAAGGGACGCCACGAGCTATCACTCCGCCGTGGTGAAGTCATAACACTGGTGCCTCCAGTGTTATGGTTATGGTACCTCCATAACTAGGTGAAACTGGTCATGCATGTATATGGCTTAGACATTTAATTAAATATAAGAAAATAAAAACATATAAAACATATACTGGGAAAACAGTTGGCTGCATACGGGGAATCCTAATAAGGAAAGAATGTCCATACTGAAAGGACGAAGAATCCGTACCTTGTGTCCAGTGAACGAAGAAGACGAACGGAAGAGAGTCCTACTTCGATATCACTAATGCTACATAAATAATATACGTGTATAAGTATTCTGATTACTGGGTACTTAACTGGTTTTATATCATGTCTTAGCTTGTTTAATATGTTCATGTCATGTTTTACTGATTTTAACATTATGTTGTGTTTATCATGTATTTAGTCTATTCTGATTAAGTATTACTTGTATTTCTTGTATTATTATACTTGTTGTGTAATAATAAGTAACTTTCTAAAAAATAGCAGGTCTCAAAAAATAGAAAGTTTCCAAAAATAGAAAGTTTTCAAAATAGAAAGTTTCTAAAAATAGAAAGTTTCTAAAAATAGAATAGCTGCCTAAAGTAAATAAGTTTCTAAAAATAGAAAGTTTCCATAAATTGATTAGCTGCTTAAAATAGATAAGTTTCTAAAAATAGAAAGTTTCTATATTTAGAAATAAGCTAGATTATTAAGCTAATAATATAAGCTTAAGTTTTTACTGATTAATATTTTAAGTCATGTGATCTATAGTATAGTTTATTAATTAATACATGTAAATTAAATAAACTATAGGTTATAAGATTTAATTAAATATAACATGATTTAATTAAATAAAAGGATAAATAATACTTAGAACATGTATTAATATTTATTATTAATATAACCTAAATCATAGAAATTAATTAATTATATGCCATGTTTTAATAATTAATTAATAACTTTAGTCTAAAATTAAATCATAAAATACTTAGGTTAAGATCATGTATTATTAATAATAATAATAAACCAAAGTCATTTTTAATTAAATTAATTATATACATGTTAAATTAATTTAATTAAATCTTGTAATTATTTAACTTGTAAAAATAATTAACTTATAAAAATAAGTCATGAACCGAACCCGTGTTTTAAATCTAAACATGTCGTGAACCGGTCCGTGAAACCCTTGAACCGGACCAAACAAACCCTTGATTGTGGCAAACCGGCTTGACCGGTTGCCACGATTAAGTCAAACCGCCACCGGCCTAAGCCGGTGGTGCTTGTGGTTTTCAGCCGAGACCCCCAACACCACAAGGCCACCCCGACATGCGTCGGGGTCCCTTGTCTTGCTTGCTGCCGAGCCACAAAGCCCACACCAAGACCCGTAGGTCTCGGCTGTGGTCACACGAGCCACACCGAGAGCTTTGGCTCTCGGTTTGTGTGCGCCGGCAACCAAAACACCCCTAAAACCCCATGTTTTATTACCTCATGATTAGATCTATATGTTTATTAATAGTTTTTAATAAACCCTTGATTTCATGTGTTATAGATCTAATAAATACTTAAAAAGAAAAAAGTTTAAGGAATTACCGATGCATGAACAAAAGGAAAATAATAACACGAACGATCTTGCAAGAATTGGATCAACCAAAAATCAACAAACACCCCCTTTTGGTGGTGTTATACCCGGCGACCAAAGGGAGCACAAGAGGAGCTAGGGTTTTTGTTATTTTTCTAATTCTCTGTAAATGAAAAATATGATCTCCCTTTTTCTAATTTAGTTAAAAACAAAAGTGGGCTTGGCCCCTTTGTTTTGTCTATGCTGCGGCAAGGTGGGGCCCACAAGGGGAAACCCGTTATTTTTCCGTGTTCTAATTATTTACGTGTTCTCGTGTCGTGTTTACGTGATTTATTTATCAATCATTCGTGTCATAATATATACTTATACGTAATCGTAATAAATATTACGTAAATACATAATAATAGGTTCGTGATTAATTACGTTCACGATTTCATGTTCGTGATTATAATTATTGTTGATAATAATTATCGTGTATTAATATGCTTAAATACTTATCGTGTAATAACACGTACTTAATACTTGTAATTACTATTCGTGAAACATAAACGTGCTATAAAAGGAAAGTTATAATCATGTACATACGATCATAAGGGTACTATTCATGGTAAAAGCATGCGGGTTTCACAATGCAACTAGCTTTCAAGTAAAAGATAGTTTTGACACTCACCTAATTGAAAGGAATTTGGAAAAAAAATCTTATGTCGGAAGAAATTGAATTTTTGTTGGAAAAAAATATGAAAAAAATTCGAAAAAAATGATGATCTTTTTTGAAAAGTTTTTGTCCACAACGAAAATCCAAATGTTTTTCCAACAAAATAATTTTTTTAGCCACTAATTTAATTCGGAAAAAAAATCTTATGTTAGAAAAAGTGAATTTTTGTTTAAAAACATCTGAAAATAAAATTGGAAAAAAATATGACAAAAATATTGTGAAAAAAATTCGAAAAAAAGTTATGATTTTTTTTAAAAGTGTTTCTTCAAAGCAAAAATTCAATTTTTTTTTCAAACAAAACAACGTTTTTTTTGGATTTTTTAACCTACTATTTTAATTTGAAAAAAAAATCCTACGTTGGAAAAAGAAATTAATTTTTTGTTGGAAAAAAAATCTGAAAGAAATTTCAAAAAAAAATCTGAAAAGAATTATAATTTTTTTTGAAAAGTTTTTGTCCAAAATAAAAAATCAATTTTTCCAACAAAATAATTTATTTTCCGAAAAATTTTTTATAATTTTTTTTCATCTACTAGTTTAATTCGGAATAAAATTTTATGTTGGAAAAGAAATTTGGAAAAAATTTATTAAAACAAATTTGAAAAAAAATTATAAAATATTTTTTTATGAAAATAATTTTGGAAAAAATCTGAAAAAAATTATGAAAATTTTTTTGAAAAAAATTTAATTTTTTTAAGAAATTACAGTTTTTTTTTATCAAATTACTTATTATTATGAAATAAATTTTGTTTATGAATTTACAATTTTTTTTAAGAAATTAATTTTTTTTTATGAAACTACATTTTTTGTTACGAGTTGCAAATTCTTTTTTTGCGACAAAAATTTTGTTGCAAGTCTGTGGGAATTGACTGTCGCTATTGACCAATATGCTAGTAGTGAATTGGTAACCGGTTTTAACGGTTACTGGTAAGAAAGTGGCCATAGCGATACATTTAATGAAGTAGACGTACCATATAGATAATAAAAAAGAATACGTATCATATCGATACACTTTAAAAAGTACGTAACTATTTTATGTTTTTAACCCATTAAGTTTTTGGTTTTCAGTTCAATTTTTGTGTTTTTCGGTTTTTTCTCAACCCACTTTACACATGTGAATTTTTAGCTATCTACACCGAAAAGATGTAAAGAGCAATATACATATACCTATAAAAAAATTATAATGCAAAATGATCGAAAGAATGGTTGAAAACCTTTATAATAATTGGTTTTTTTGTCATTGTCAATCTGTAGAGCAGTAGGTACAATGAGCCATGGCTTGAGTTTTCGGCGAAAACTTGAAGTTAACTATACCTGGGGTCGCGTTTTGGGGTCTCGCGCCATGGGGTCACGCGACGTTTTCAGCCGAAAACGCGATTTGAAAACGTCAGTTGCGTAAACTAGTTTTTCGCGAAAACGCGAGTTGAAAACATCAGCTGCGTACCGCAGCTGCGTTTTCAAATCGCGTTTTCGCGAAAAACTAGTTTTCTTATTTTAAAACTACCGTTGGGTTTGAAAATAGATCCGTCGGGGGCTGTTTTTCTTTAGTTTTTGAGCCCGTTATTTGTGTATAAATACTTATATACTTATCATACATTATATACAAATTTATAAAAACAAACAAATACTTCCAAGATGAGTTCCATGTCCGATATTTTCGAGTTTTATTCACAACTCGATATGCATCAATATACACAATTTATGTTTTATAAGTTTATGTACTTTTAAGTTTATGTTTTTTAAGTTTATGTACTTTTAAGTTTATGTTTTTTAAGTTTATGTTTTTATTAATTATATATCTTTTATATTAATGTTTTTTTTAGTTAATGAAAGTAAAAAAATAAAAAAAATTAAACTTCACTTCAAAACACTAAAACACTTCAAGTGAATAAGAAGGATGTTTTTTGGTGTTATAAAGTTTTAATGTTTTCACCATAAAATAGACATTTTTTATGAAAACTTGAACCATGCTTATGAACCATATCCTATGCTCTTAACATAGCTTAATATGTTTTGAAATTTTTAAGATTCGTCTAAAGTTAAGTGGCTAAGGTATGTGGAAATCGTGATACCGTGTATTGCATGGGAAGATTCATAGATAAAATGCGGATAACAATTTAACACGTTGTAGGTTATGTTGGGTAGCGAGCGTTTTAGAGTATTTAGGAGTGATAAGTGACAAACGATAAACAGTTTAGATATTTTTTTAGTAATTTTATAGTTTATAATTATATTTTATAGCTACGCTATTAAACACTTTTTTTTAAACGAACTGCTACTCTTTACTGATTTTGCTAACTGATATTGCTTATTGCTTACTTTTTTGAACGACGATTTATTAATAAAAAGAACATACTAGCAAAGAGCTAAAATTACAAAGAAATAGAATCTGGGTGGCTTAGCCAATCAATCCAACTAAACCTATTTTTTCCTCTAAAACGATACTCTTGCTCTTATTACTGTTTACTGCTACGTATCGCCAAACACTGCCTTAATAAGTGGTTAAGATTCGTGTGGCATTTCCAAGATTACGATTTTCAACCAAATCTAATTTTTTTTTAATTTTCAAAAATTGTAGCTTTTTCGTTTATAAGTTAGTCCAGTATTCCAGTGAGAAAAGTTTTATAAGGAATATGCATCAAAAAAAGAAAAAAGGAAGCAATCTCCACCATCCAATATTAATCTTTTTAAATTTAATTAAAAAACACATTTTCATCCTATTTCTTAAAAATTAAATATCTCTCAAACCGTTAATCGTTATAAAAAAATAATTATACCGTCACGACGGGAATTAAATTATCTTTCCATAGATATGCACTTCTATATACTTTCGGCGAAATTTTTTTAAAAAATTTCGTAAAAAAATCACATGTAATTCTCGAAAAATTACATGTAATTCTCGAAAACTCGTGTTTGATTAATTATTTTAAAAATCACATTTGAATTTGTAACGTCACATGCGATTTGTGAAATCACGTGTATTTTTTTGACGAGAATTTCAACATTGTAAAATCGTTAATAGTATATGAAAATAACCGTCTATTAAATGACAAAAATATTTTCGTTATTATTTTAAAACCACACGTGATTTATGTGAATTACATTAAAATGTTTGAATCACATGTAATTTTGTTAATATATTAAAATGTTTGTTGCCATTAATATAAAATATGTTCATTTTACCGGGGTGGAGTCCCCTTTTACCCCAAAAAAATATATGTAAAACAAATTGGCTTCTGAATTACATATGATTCGGTGATAATTACATGTGATTTTGCTTGCATTACATATGATTCAAGTATACCGAAACCGTAACTTTTTCTAACAAACCCACATTAGATGAATCACATGTAATTTTTTTAATCACGTATTATGTTTTCATTTATGTAAAATATATAAAACAAATTGGCTTCTAAATTACATGTGATTTTGTTTGAATCACATGTAATTCTGCTTGAATTGCATGTGATTCGGTGATAATTACATATGATTTTTCTTGCATTACATGTGATTCAAGCATTCCGAAACCTTAACTTTTTCTAACAAACTCACTTTAGATGAATCACATGTGATTTTTTTAATCACATGTAATCTTGTTAATATATTAAATTGTCTGCTTGAATTACATGTAATTCGATGATAATTACATGTGATTTTGCTTGCATTGGATCACATGTAATTCGATGATAATTACATGTGAATTTGCTTGCATTACATGTGATTCAAACATTTCAAAACTTTAACTTCTTCTAACAAACCCACTTTAGATGAATCACATGTGCTTTTGTTTGAATCACATGTAATTTACCACGAATTACATGTAATGCAAGCAAATTCACATGTAATTATCATACATGGATCACAAGATAGCATACATGGATCACAAGACCACTTTAGATAGCATACATGGATCACAAGACCACTTCGCAAGGATGGATGATGTGAGGAATAGAGAGAAAATGTTATTTACCACGAACCACATGTGATTTACCACGAATTACATGTGATTTACCACGAATTACATGTGATTTATCACGAATCGCATGTGATTTACTTGGTTTCTAGATTATTGGTATTAAAGTTGAAAATAAAAATCTATGAAAACATGTAACTTAAAAAAAAAGACTAACGCGTCAAATGGGACGAAAGTTAGATGTAAAGTTATGTGAGTCTACATGAATCACATGTGATTTAAAGCAAAATTACATGTAATTATTTATAAAATCACATGTGATTTAAAGCAAAATTACATGTAATTTTGTATAAAATCACATGTAATTTGAGCAAAATTACATGTAATTATTTATAAAATCACATGTGATTTGAGCAAAATTACATGTAATTCACCCAAAATTACATGTAATTTTCATTCAACACTAACTAACCACTTTATTACAAAAATCACATGTAATTCACACATAATTACATGTGATTTGCATTTAACACTAATAAACTATTTTATTACAAAAATTACATGTAATTCACACATAATTACATGTAATTCACACAAAAGTTAACGATTTACAGTGTTAAAAATTCTCGCCAAAAAAATTACACGTAATTTTCGAAAATTACATGTAATTTTTCGAGAATCACATGTAATTTTTTATGCGTAAATTTTAAAAAAAAAGTTTGCCGAAAGTGTATAGAAGTGCCTATCTATAGAAAGATAACTTAATTTCCGTCGCGATGGTATAATTAGTTTTTCGTAACGATTAACGGTTTGAGAGATATTTAATTTTTAAGAAATAGGATGAAAATGAGTTTTTAAATTAAATTTAAAAAGATTAAATCTAGACCATTAGATGAAACTTGAATGGATGGTTGAGATTGTTTCCTTCCTTCTTTTTTTGATACATATTTTATAAGGATCTCACCTCGTATTCCAGTATATTGTTTATCATGTTAAAAATTTAAAAATATTTTCTTTTGAATCTTTCTAAGTAATAAACATAACAATACAAAAGATTACAATTGGCTGGCTAGCCACTTAACTTTAAATGATTGTTAAAAAATTTCAATACATATGATATTAGCTATGCTAAAGATTAACAATGGCATAAAGCCACTTGTTGTAAAGGTTTTTAAGCATTCTTTTTAATCATTTTGCCATCGACTTTAATGTCCTTTGATGGTTTCATGCAAGGTTGTAAATAACGTGAAGCGTGGCGTAGCGTTATTACCAAGCTACAAGCTACAGAAGTTATAGCGAAGTTATGGCGTTTTTCGAAGCGTGATATATAGCGACACAAAATATTTATAAATTAGTATTTATATAGCGAGTTTATAAAATGGAGCAATATTTTAATTTTAGTTGAAAACCAAACCGGCTATTAGTTACTCAAGGATTTATTTCCATAGTAAAATTACTAAGCCCAAGTCAACTAAATAGCAAAAAATTAGTAAACGAGCAAAATTCTTGTAAATCAGCAAAAAGATTCGAAAAAAGCGCCACGTTACGCGCTATAGCGCGCTATATCACGCTTTATGTCGCTTTTTAGCAAGCTATAGCGCGCTATATCACACTTTATGGCGCTTTTTAGCAAGCTACGCCTTAAGACGCCGCCTTAATCTGTTTCGTAACGTGGAGGCCACGCTTCACGCTATAGCCCGCTATAAGGCGCGCTATTTAGAACCCTGGTTTCATGATTATTTTACTTCTTTTTTTTGTCTACAAATAGCTAAAGATTTACATATGAAGTTTTGTTTCATTGTATACAACTTGATTTGTACATAGTAGTGACTTTATCTATAACTATATCTATACTATTATATAAAGAGAGTAACTCTAAACTTAACTTCGATTTTAATCTTAAACTTAAAATTATCAAACCTAACTCCAAGCTAAAAATTAATATAAGAATGTTAGATTTAAGTCATTATACCATATTTGGTAAATTAATCTCATCTATTCATTCTTTAAAACAAACTTTTGTAACAACATTTGTAACAAACTATTTTTAAAACTTTTATTTTTAATTTAAAATATCTTTTTATTTATTTATTTATTTTATCAGTTAATTTCATCATATTTTTAAAATTTCGTACTTTTCAATTTAACATCCATTTAACTATATTTTTGTTAAATTTTAATTTTTTCATTAATGTTGAGTTTATTTTAATTTGATTTAATTTTTTTATAACTTTTATTTTACTTTGAATATATATTTGATGAGTTAAAATATAACATTTATTTGTTTAAAAATAATTATCAGGTACTCATCGCTGCATTTTGTAATAACCATGTTAATATATAAATAAAACTAGCAAGGTGCTCAAACTTACAACAATAAAAAACAATAAATTATACCCTAATAATCCTCAAACTGCGAGCATGACCATCAATACTTTTAACCATAGCGATCCCCAAATTAAGAATTTACAAGAATAAAATTCAAACACTTAAACGAGAATATTCAAACCCTCAGAGTGCTGGGTATGATCGAGACATGAAGCTCGAGCTGTGGGCATAAAATGCTGCCACATCAGTTTTTTTTCCATAACACCAAAACTCTCTATAACCCCACAAACCTCCTCTCTGGTTAACACAAAAATTCTGATGTTATAATGGCTCCACTTTGAATAAAAAACTAATAAAAAAAAAACCAACGGCTCGAACCCATAACACAAGCCACAATACAGTTGGCTCAGCCATTAACTCGCATTATGGGCCATAACACTGGCTGAAGATAGCTAGTTTTCTCCCCATAACTCGACTCACGATGTGATTGGTTCAGCATCATATCTCGCGCCATGACCATGACTTGAGCCATGGTGCACCGTACCCTGTGCTCTCAGTATCCTAAAACTACATCTAGTTCCTATATAATAACATTATGAGTATCTATTAAGTGTCGCAAGAGATAATGTATGTCTTCTTATTTACCTGAAAAATTTGTAGCTCAACGAACTCTATTTGTGATCATAAACATAATATCATGCTTTCTCCAAAGTGAGCTACAGTAACGGAGTGTTTGAGATTGTTTATTTAAAATAGATTATTCGTTTTTAAAAACTAATAATCAGATAATCAACTGTTACGAAACGTGATTTTAAAATATGGCGTTTGAATTTAATTATGTTGTTTGATAACAAAATAATCAGATAATTAATTTTTTAGTGTTTGACAAATTAGATTTTTTTAATAATTTAACTAGTGTTTGTAAATTCAAGTCATTGATGATTTATCAAAACTTTATTTTCAACAAGTAATCTATCTATTTTTGTAAAACTTTATTTTAAGCCTTTTAAAACGTAATTAAATAATTATTCTTTCTTTTTCCACACACTTATTTTAGTTTAACTTTATTTTTAAAATAAAATAAGTATATAAATTAGTTCATAACGCAAACACAAACACTCTGCAAAACTACATAAGTTTGCGTTGCTTTTATCACGACAACAATACTTAATACCGCCGGATTGACTAAAATGACAGATTTGAGAAAGATTTTGGACAAAGTATAGTTTTTAGTTGAACAAGTGTATAATTAGTTGTTACCCAACTCGAATGTTATTTTCCAATGAAAACGACTTGGTAGTTCACAAGGGCCCATTCTTATTCCTTCAACAAAGTTCAATGAAAAATAAAGCTTGGTTCGCATCATCACCTAACTATTAGGCTACCCACAACGCTATTAGGTCGCGACCTAATTTTTTCGGCCGGCGAGATAGTGCGACCTATTTGCCACAACCCGGCAACCTAATACGACCTATTTCAATTTTTTATTTATTTTTATATTCAATAAAAATAACATTTTATATTTAATAAAAATAAATTTTATTCCAAAAAAAAAAAACATTTTATTCCATACAACACGTATTACACTAAAAAAGAAAATAATTACATAAACTAAAAAACATTACGAAACATTAGAAGTAAAGAGGGTATAATGCATTAGCTAAAACTAACTCAAAAAATTGTCAAATTAATATATGTTGTGAGGAATTAAACAAAGCTCAATATATTAAAATTTGAAATTTTTTTATAAAATTTATATAATTAAAACACGATTAAAACATGTTAAATTTAGAAAAAAAAGTTTTTTTTTTATAAAACACACAAACCTAACATATGGGGGAGACCGAATATCAAAATAGGTCGTGCCTAAGGTCGTTTCACCCTCGACCTAGTCCGGCGACCGAATCGCCGCAACGCTGCGATTCGGTCGCGACCTACTGACGACCTAATTATTCAGGCTGCGTTGCGGGTAGCCTTACTTTGACGATATTTCTAAAGACACTATTGATACAACAAAGAGTCTCACCCTCATGCATAAAGAGACAACTTTGAATTAGAATTTTAACACTTGATAAATAGTATTTTGTGTATAAAAAAAGGGTAAATAGCATAAAAAGGTATCCATTTTATGCTTAAATACAATTAAAGGTATTAATTTTTTTTTCTTAATTTAAGATATCGATCTTTTTTTTTGTTGCAATGTTGGGTAATTAACAAATTTTAACGTTATATATTGACGATCGTCTACTTTATTATAGCATCGCTAGTCCTTTATATTAGCGATACTTTAAAATAAACTCAAAAACCATTTTTTTACAGTCTTCGACCATTTTCGTCCGTTTTCTATTTTTTTGTTTGATTTTTACCGTTTTCGTTCGCTTTTTATATCGTTTCGTCCGTTTTTACAGCGTTTGTCAGTCTTTCACCGTTTCTAGCCGTGTTTGTCCATTTTTGAACCGTTCTCGACCCTTTTTTGCCGTTTTCGGCCCCTTCTGGCTGTTCTCGTCCGATTTTACAATTTTTGACCATTTCCGACCGATTTTTACGTTATGAGTGTTCTTCACCGTTTTTGATAATTTTCATCTTTTCTACCGTTTTTCCTTCTTTAGATTGTTTCCGTCTTTTGTTTACCGTTTTCGACATTTTTTTTATCGTTTCTGACTCATTCGCTCATTTTTTTTAATTGTTTTCGTTCGTTAAAAAATAGGCAAAATAATGGTCGAAAACGGTAAAAGAATGGTTGAAACGGTTTTAAAAAGAATGAGAACAGTAAAAAAGGACAAAACGGTTGAAAGTAGTAAAAACCGAACAAAACGGTCACAAGCAATCGAAAACGATTAAAAAACTGATGATATTGTAAAAAAATGAAGAAATTGTAAAAAACGACCAGAAATGGTAAAATATGAAAAAAAAACGGTAACAACCATGCGAAAAGGGTAGAAAAAGAACGAAAACCGTAAAAAGCGGGTTTGAAGTTAATTACAAAGGTTCGTTAGTATAAAGGACTAACGATGCAATAATAAAGTAAACGTTCGTTATTATATAACTCTCAAACTTGTTAATTGTCCAACATTATAAGAAGAATAAAGATTGATACTTTAAATTAAAAAAAATAAGATTTACCTTTAATTAAATTTTAGTTTAAGATAGATATCTTTTTATGCAATTTACCCTATAAAAAACTAAGGGTAATAAATTTATTTCTAGATCGATCCAAAAAGGGCTAGAAAGTCTACAGAAAAAACCAATTTATATTTGAAAATGTACACGGTTTGCATTGATGTAGTCAATACTGATTATGAAAGGGCACATGCAAGCAAGTCTTAAATTTGACGACGACATGACATTTTCCCTTAAAACCAACATGCATATATTTAAAAAATATGAAGTATTTGCATACATATTTATTAAAATTTAAATATTAATGAGTTAACTTATTTTATATCTTTGTAAATACTTATAAGTAGAGGTGGCAAAATGAGCGGGCGGGCGGGTACGGGCGGCGGGCTAAATGGGCAACGGGCTAAACAGGCGACGGGCTAAACGGGCGCGGGCTAAACGGGCACGGGCGAAACGGGCGGGCTAAACGGACGGGCTAAACGGGCGCAAGCTAAAAAAGGAAAAAAACATATAAAAACCTACAAATAAAAAATAAAATACTTGTTTGAAAGCCGGGATAAAAAATTTAATAAAAAATATTCGTCGAGTATACTAATTTGTATTTTACAAGTACGCCCGTTAAGCCCATTTAGTTTCTTACATATGCGCCCGTTTAGCCCATTCATTATAAAGAATGAGCAAAAAGTGCCCCATTCTTTTTTGAAAATGGACAAAAAATGCCCATATGTATCAAAGTGGGCAAGATTTGCCACCTCTACCTATAAGTGAAATGACTCATTAGCCGTTTAAAACATAAGATCTAATCTTATAAAAAAAACACAGAAAGATTGAACTTGTCAAATTGAATAAGATGTCCGAAAAAACTAATACCAAACACCTAATTCTTATATTATAGAGAGTTTCACATTCTCTCTAAAATTAACTTCATCTCTCTCACTCAACCAAACACTAAAATAATCAGTTAATACTAAAAAAGCTTCGAAATCATCGAAATAAACCCATAAACGGTTAGATCGAAGAACGTAGGAGCTAATATCGAGCCAATAGAACCTTCGAATGATGATGGTACGACTCTTCTAAACCTTTATTGTGGCGTTTTTTGAAACATCTCTTTTGATTTTGAGCTTATTCTTCTATTAATCTAGGTTTTTTTACTAGACTTAGGTAGTTTTTTGTATTTTTTTTATTTAATATGCTTATTAGTTATTATCTAGTTTTTTGTGTTTTTTATTGATTTAATATGCTTATTAGTTATTATCTAGCTTTTTGTGTTTTTATTGATTTAATGTGTTTATTAGTTATTATCGTTGATTATAGATTTTATTCATTAATTATTAATATATTGTGAAGATTTAGAGCTTATTTATGTAACTTATTTCATATTTAAAGATATATTGCAGAAATAAGCTCTAAATTTAACACCCCCAAATTTACTCGCTACGGAAACCAACCATTTGGGTGTTAAGAAATAGCACAATCACAAAAGAATATAAAGAACGACTCTAAAAGAGACATTTTTAGATAAAGGGTTACATTCATAAAAATCAGAATACTGGCCCCACAACCCGTTACCAACATTTCTTACATAAATCTTTTAAAGTACATAAACATTTTAAAAGTAAAGAGATAGTTGAATGGAACGAAAATATATTTTCCAAAACATTAGCGCTTGCCTCCTCGTCCATTCTAAACCTCCATCATTCATCTTTAATTATCTGAGATAAACATGCTAAAAAGTCAACTAAAAAGCTTAGTGAATTTATAGAGTTTATAAGAATAATATGTGAACACGAGAATTTTTAATCATCTTGAACTTATCACACAGACAAGTCATATATATAGGTAAATGCATTAATCTCACGCCACTGAACATTAACCCACACGTCAAACCGAGTCACTTACGGTGCCCCTACAATCAGGTAATATTGTCATATACCAACGACCTCTTATACATAATATCCCTTTCAGGTGTTCACAAGGAAACATACCCTAGGATAAGGCTGTCAAACCAAATAGATCTATCATATGTATTAGCGTTTACCCTTCGAGTAATTAACAGTGCATGAAATTCAGGGACTTCATAAGACAATAGTACTTATGCATTTATCATCTCATTCGGGTCCAGCATACCGAAAACAACTTGTGTTCATTTTATAAAACAACATGTATCCCCCTCGCGGGTTTAATAAAACATTTAAAGTTTAAAGGAGAGGCTATAAACTCACCTTGAGTGGTAAAAGTAGAGATAACGATCGCTGACGATAAGTGATGCCCGTTAATCACGAAAAATGCAACCTAGGAAATAAGACGCGCGTTAAGACTCGAACTCAAATATCGATATATACTAAGTATAATTGACTTAAATATTTTCAAAGCATTCATATTTTATAACTAGTGACACGAATCAAGTGAATCCATTCTATCCCATTTATCCAACACTACACGTTTAAACACTTGCACTCTCGACATTGACACGTCATAAGACGCCAAGTCAACGCAAGTCAAACTATCACTTTACTTCACTCGGACCAGTAACTAATTCATTTATATAATGACTAAACACTTGAGTAAGTCACCATGTCCACTAGTGAATACTCAAACTCATGCCACACAATCACACTCCAAATGTACACGCCGATCTACCCTATTTAGACTTGTCCGATTTCGATGAAACTTGGTGCCAAGGTCACTTATAACCTGTATAAGACCCCACCAAAATTTGAGCCAAAGTTCACACTTTAAAACCCATCAGCTCGACTCTAAAATTTGGGACAGAATGTGTACCCGTTTTATAAAACCGTTTATACCACTTTAAAAATACTATCTTGACATTTCGCCTTTTAAAATCAGTACTAGACTCATCATACTAAGTTTATATACTTTAAAAACCAGTAGTATTAATTATCTAACCATGCCTAAAGTCCCTGAGAGTCGACCCAAAATCAGCCACAATTTCGGATTGTGCCGATTTGCTTCACCCGGTACACGAATACTAAAACCAGCATAACTTTTGACCCGTAATGAGTTAAGAGCTCATTCAAGCGGAAAAACGACCATCTTGAAGATTACTACAACTATCTCACATCAATTCTAAGCCTATATTAACTCAAACCTACGAATTTATCTAACAAATATTCTGCCCAAAATACCTGTTTGCAAATGATTCAATTTTCCATTTTTAGCAACATGCATCAGCATGCATCTAATTCTAACACCTAATATATCATTTCTAACATCATAAACATCTCCTAATATCCCTTGATCATCCTAAGATTCACTTGATCAAAAATCAAATGCATGCACTCAAAATTTCCATTATAATATTAATAACACTAACATACACCCATAAAAATAGATCAAACAATCTTGATCATCATGAAAATAATTTGGAAAAATAAAAGTTGTTGCATGTTCATGAAAATGATATCATAATGATAACCATAAGATTTTAGGATTGGGTCTAACCTTGTTTATAAAGATTCAAGTTGGAAAATCAATTGTGAAAGTGTTTTGGAGTGTTGGTGTTCACGACAAGAATGGGGAGGGATGGCAAAAAAACCCGACCCGACGGGGAAACCCGAAACTCGGAATAATTGGAGCGGAGAGGGTTATCTTTATTGGGTTATGGGGCGGGTTTGGGGCTTAAAGGAGGATTTTAATCGGGTTTGGGGCAAACGCGGGGAATAAGGTCCCCGACCCGCCCCGCCCGATTAATATACACATATACAAATATAAGTATTTTTATATAGTATTTTCTTACTATTTACATCATAATAAATATTTCTTTAGTATTTTATCTTTTCATTATTATAAATTATTACAGAAACTTGTTCAATGTAGTGTAAGTTTTTTGTGGTGTAACATATTACTGTATTATTTATGTATAATAGTATCGTTTTAAACCTTATAAGTCTTGTTTGTAATTCATTTTTATATAATTACTAAGTTTTTAATACTTCAAGCTTATTTCTAACAGTCTTAAAATAATAATAAGTGTAAAATGATGCGGTTTTGATATAAAATTTCACCCAAAGAGTGTACCCGAGAAGATCCCCGATTAGTACATGACGGGTTTGAGGGAGCATTGCGCCCCAACGGGGCACCCTGATTAAATCCCCGATGGGGATCGAGGTGGGTTTGGGGAGAACCTTACTAATCGGGTTTGGGGATGGGAACAGTCGCCCCGCCCCAAACCCGCCCCGTTGCCATCCCTGGATGGTGATAAATTGTGTATAGTTTTGGGCTAAAATGTAATTAGTTAAAAAGCGGAAAATGATTAATAGTCAATTTTGAAAATACTTACGGTGCTCGGGTTTCGTAAAAATACTTTTTGAAAGTTAAAACGCACACAAAATATAATAATATGGGTCCGACACGACCTAATACGCAATTAAAAACGAAAACTTTAAAAATATCAAACATCGAAACAATCGATAATAAAACATAAAATTTGGGCATCCGTCGGTATCACGATCACTAGCAGATAAATTCCATTCGTAAGATTCGCGAGAATTATAGTTTAACGATTTTCATTTAAAATCAACTAAAACCAATAAATCACTTCAATAAAATTTTGAATTAAATTATATATAAGAATAAAATATGACCTTATTTTTACGAATTTTACATCCTCACCCCCTTAGGGAAGCACCGTCATGGTACTTAATTCTCCTTATGTCCGTCTACGAATAAATGCGGATACTTGCTCTTGAAGTAGTCCTCTCGTTCCCAGGTGTATTCGGGTCCATGTCGGGAATTCCATCTCACTTTAACTATCGGGATCCGACTCTGCTTAAGCCGTTTCACCTCTCGATCCATGATCTCCACCGGTTCTTCAACGAAATACAGCTTGTCGCCAATTGAACTTCCTCAAGTGGAATTATTAAATTCTCGTCCACCAAACACCTCTTAAGATTGGAAACGTGAAAAGTGTTATGAATAGCACTTAACTTGTCGGGTAATTCTAACTTATACGCCACGGGACCAACTCGATCAATAATCTTGAATGGACCAATATAGCGTGGACTAAGCTTTCCTCGCTTGCCAAATCGGATTACTCCTTTCCAAGGTGATACTTTCAACATACCCATATCGCCAATGTCAAACTCCAATGGTTTTCGCCTCTTATCCGCATAGCTCTTCTGCCTACTTCGGGCAGTCAATAAACGATTCTTAATTTGCACGATCTTATCGGTCGCCTCTCTAATCAATTCAGGACCCGTCAATTGACTTTCTCCAACCTCACACCAACCAACTGGTGATCTACACTTTCGCCCGTAAAGTGCCTCAAAAGGCGTTGCCTTGATACTCGCGTGATAACTATTGTTGTATGAGAATTCCACCAATGGTAAGTGTCGATCCCAACTACCTCCAGAGTCTATTACACACGCTCGTAACATATTGATAGGTGTGTAAACACCCATCTTTTCTACCACTCAACTACAATAATAACCGGACCAAAACATGTATTTTATGTCTTTTATGTCGGAATTATGCGTGGTTTGTGTTTTTGTTGTGATTTAGGATGAAAAGATGAAAAATGGATAAAACACGGACATTCACGGGCATTTATGGACTTTTATTGAAGAAAAGGATGAAAGACGAAGTCAAGAAGTCAAGAGTGCAAAAAGAACGGAAATCCACGACCAATTCTGAAGATTTATCGAAGAAAAAGTCAAAAGACGGAAGTTTATCAAAAGCCGAAGAATTCAAGTCTATTTTATTGAAGAATTTTAAGACGAGTTCAAAAGAAATCCCGAAGCCAAAAGTCCCTTAAGTCCAAGTTTAAAGAAGATTAGAAGAAAAGGACTAATGACGCAATTAATGAAGATTAATAAAAGGAGGGACTTAAACTTGTAATTAAGAAGAAAGGAAAGAGGGGAGGAAGCTTCCTTAATCCTCCCCTATATATAGATTAGGATAGTTATCATTTCACTCTGATTGGCTAGGGTGACACTAGTTCTTCCACCATTTAAATACTTGTTCATTTATTTTTCATGTCATTTTAATTCATGTTATGCACCTTAATTACCATTTAATTCCAAGTAAGTTTTCATTTTAATTCTTGTCAAATCTTTACTTTATCTTGTCAATCTCTTATCTACCTTTCTTATTCTTTGATTTGTTGTGTTTATGTTATGTTCATGTTCATGCTTTTATTTTGATCCAAAGTGTTTTTGATTATTAAGGTTAAAGTTGTTTAATTTCATGTTTTTGATTGATTGTTGATGCTTATTTGTGGGTTCGTTACTGTTTTTATTAATACGTGTGATTGATTTTGCTTACCTTTTGTTTATATCTGCTACTGTATTACCTTCCTTGTTCTTCGGAAGATTTTGCTTGTTTCTGTGTTTCCAGATTAAGTTCCGAACCAAGGATAGGATAAGAAGGTTTCATTCGGAAGTTATAATTTTCCGAATCAAGGAGCTTCATCCGGAAGTCAAAACTTCCGAACCAAGGTTGCTCATTCGGAACTTCAAAAGTTCCGAACCAAACTTGATCATTCGGAAGTCAAAACTTCCGAACCAGGATTCTTCATTCGGAACCTTCCGAGTCAGTAACTTCCGAACCAATTCCAACAGTTTCGAACCAAGAGCCTTCATTCGGAACTTCAAAAGTTCCGAATAAGGGAGCTTCATCCGGAAAGTTCCGAATCAGGGGGTGACCAAAACTTCCGAATCAAGGCAAGATTTACAAGTTCCGAATCAGCAAGTTCCGAACGAAGCATTATTTTGAATAAGTGACATATTCAGATCAATTTGTTCCGGATCAATGATTTTGGTAATATTCCAAGTAAAGAAGAGTCATTTCAACCAAAGGTGACATTTAGGTCGAGTGATTATTCCAAACGAAGGTTTATTTCAAATAAGCTGTATTCAGGTTCTTATTAGTTTTTGTCTTTGATTTTTACCTTCAAGCTTTATTTTACTTGCCTTTTTATTTAATTGCACTTTTAGATTATTTGCCTTAGTTTTAGTCGCACTTTAAGTTTGCCTTAGATAGATTTAAGTTTACGTCATTTTACTTGAGTGCCCTTTAATTTTAGTCACGTTTTAAAATACTCGCACTTTACTTTAATTAGACTTAGATTTACTTTAAGAGCACTTTTACTTTTAAGTCTTTGCATTTAAATTTAAAATCACCCAAAAATATCCTTTTTCACCAATGATCGACTGAGTCACACATAGAGAGCTAAGATCAATTCGTTAAGATTCCGAGAACACGAACTTAATCTTTAATTTATAACTGGGTAAAATCTTAGTTATCAAATGGCGCCGCTGCCGGGGATTGAAGATACCCAGTTATAAATTAAAGATTAAGTTCGTGTTCTCGGAATCTAAACGAATTGATCTTAGCTCTCTATGTGTGACTCAGTCGATCATTGGTGAAAAAGGATATTTTTGGGTGATTTTAAATTTAAATGCAAAGACTTAAAAGTAAAAGTGCTCTTAAAGTAAATCTAAGTCTAATTAAAGTAAAGTGCGAGTATTTTAAAACGTGACTAAAATTAAAGGGCACTCAAGTAAAATGACGTAAACTTAAATCTATCTAAGGCAAACTTAAAGTGCGACTAAAACTAAGGCAAATAATCTAAAAGTGCAATTAAATAAAAAGGCAAGTAAAATAAAGCTTGAAGGTAAAAATCAAAGACAAAAACTAATAAGAACCTGAATACAGCTTATTTGAAATAAACCTTCGTTTGGAATAATCACTCGACCTAAATGTCACCTTTGGTTGAAATGACTCTTCTTTACTTGGAATATTACCAAAATCCTTGATCCGGAACAAATTGATCTGAATATGTCACTTATTCAAAATAATGCTTCGTTCGGAACTTGCTGATTCGGAACTTGTAAATCTTGCCTTGATTCGGAAGTTTTGGTCACCCCCTGATTCGGAACTTTCCGGATGAAGCTCCCTTATTCAGAACTTTTGAAGTTCCGAATGAAGGCTCTTGGTTCGGAACTGTTGGAATTGGTTCGGAAGTTACTGACTCGGAAGGTTCCGAATGAAGAATCCTGGTTCGGAAGTTTTGACTTCCGAATGATCAAGTTTGGTTCGGAACTTTTGAAGTTCCGAATGAGCAACCTTGGTTCGGAAGTTTTGACTTCCGGATGAAGCTCCTTGATTCGGAAAATTATAACTTCCGAATGAAACCTTCTTATCCTATCCTTGGTTCGGAACTTAATCTGGAAACACAGAAACAAGCAAAATCTTCCGAAGAACAAGGAAGGTAATACAGTAGCAGATATAAACAAAAGGTAAGCAAAATCAATCACACGTATTAATAAAAACAGTAACGAACCCACAAATAAGCATCAACAATCAATCAAAAACATGAAATTAAACAACTTTAACCTTAATAATCAAAAACACTTTGGATCAAAATAAAAGCATGAACATGAACATAACATAAACACAACAAATCAAAGAATAAGAAAGGTAGATAAGAGATTGACAAGATAAAGTAAAGATTTGACAAGAATTAAAATGAAAACTTACTTGGAATTAAATGGTAATTAAGGTGCATAACATGAATTAAAATGACATGAAAAATAAATGAACAAGTATTTAAATGGTGGAAGAACTAGTGTCACCCTAGCCAACAAGAGTGAAATGATAACTATCCTAATCTATATATAGGGGAGGATTAAGGAAGCTTCCTCCCCTCTTTCCTTTCTTCTTAATTACAAGTTTAAGTCCCTCCTTTTATTAATCTTCATTAATTGCGTCATTAGTCCTTTTCTTCTAATCTTCTTTAAACTTGGACTTAAGGGACTTTTGGCTTCGGGATTTCTTTTGAACTCGTCTTAAAATTCTTCAATAAAATAGACTTGAATTCTTCGGCTTTTGATAAACTTCCGTCTTTTGACTTTTTCTTCGATAAATCTTCAGAATTGGTCGTGGACTTCCGTTCTTTTTGCACTCTTGACTTCTTGACTTCGTCTTTCATCCTTTTCTTCAATAAAAGTCCATAAATGCCCGTGAATGTCCGTGTTTTATCCATTTTTCATCTTTTCATCCTAAATCACAACAAAAACACAAACCACGCATAATTCCGACATAAAAGACATAAAATACATGTTTTGGTCCGGTTATTATTGTAGTTGAGTGGTAGAAAAGATGGGTGTTTACACACCTATCAAATCCCCTACACTTGACCATTGCAATGTCCTCATGCAATGCATTAGTTACAAAGCAAGATTACACTTTCCATCGTAATCAATTCACGTTGGCCTTTATTAAAAAGATAGAAAATTAAAAACATACAAAATAAAGAAATCAAAAGCATACCTTGGGTTTTGAAAATGTTATGAATAATCATCATCCTCAAGTTTTCACTTTCTCCAAACCAAGCTTAAAAACGAGATCATTGTTATTATAAGTTAGTAAACTAACACGAACTCATGTGGGCCAATTACTCACTTAGACTCCCTTATTCCTAGGTGTATCTCTTATATTTTATTATTTGTCTTGAATGATCACGAAGATGCATTGTTTGACTTATTTCAATAGTTATTTAGTCTGAAAATAAAGTGCACGATTTAATCAATAGTTAGCTAAAGGACCAAATCTTTTAAAACTGCTTCTCGGGATATCAGAAAGTTCATATCTTGGCATAACTTGGTTCGCGATTTGAGACCTTTCTCGGGCCGATATTTGGCAGCGACTTCATACTTCAAATCTTGAGAGACGTTCATGAAATAATGGTCTTCTCTTCATAATTGGAATTTCTTCACTTGAAGTTTTGAGAGATTCATACTTGGACCACGACTTCTTCATTTTTCTCCAATCTTTATTTTGGACTTTGATATACAACGATCCGCCTCCTTTTATGACTTGGATCTATTTATCCTCATACCTTGTTAGGGTCTTTTCGGATACACTTCTCCATGACTTTCGGGGAGTTTTGCTTTACGTCGTGTGTCTCGATCCTTCATATTGATTTTCGATAAATGATTCTTCACATCACTTTGGATCTTTAGCAACAAAACATAGCCCTCATGCCTTGTTAGGGCCTTTTCGGACTCGCCAATCTTCGCGGCCCGCTTCATAAGTTATGCCTTGGCTATGAACTCTCGTCATTACCGAGCAACTTTTAAACGATCTGGGGCTAGAAGCTAAGTAACTTTTCAAATCGTACAACCTTATTTATTAGCAAATAAATTATTAGCAAGCGATGGGAGAATAGGCTCATAATTAACTCACATAAATTCATGAAAGAACACCGAACTTATAATTGGCTCTATCATCTCTCGTTCTCCACAGTTTAAAATCTCAAGTAATGAGACTCGTGGATGCTTAGCCTATTAAATCAAAGTTTTGGGTTTTCGAGTCGCCTATAGGATCTTGCAAATTCTTAGACTCTTTCAAGTTTAGAAATCGCATTTTAAAGTTCCCTTGATAAACGACTCTCTAGGACCAATTATAGGAACTTGCGAAAAGTTCTTGTTCTTAACCCGTGAGAGTTAAGACTTTCGCGTTTTATAGCTCCCTATATAAAAGCCTAGCAAAACTTGACTTAAACGTGTTAAGGGTACTAGCTAGAGTAAACTCGGATTGAGTCAAAAGATTCACAACGTTTGAAAATTAAAACCACTTATTAAACATTTATTCTAGCAAAGAAAGAAAATAACTATACAAAAGGGAAAAACTAATAGTCCAAAATAGATCAAAAATTTTGAAAAGTGTCGAAAAATTCATTTTCCGGTTAAAATGAGGACAAAAACAAGGAAAAGACCACTTAACTTCGATAGAAGTCCCCCCTACACTTAAGATAAACATTGTCCTCAATGTTTAAGCATGTGGGAGTAAGCTCCCCTACACTTAGGACATTGTGCACGTTGTTTAAATCTTGCTAAGGAAAAGACAACTAAAGAGATTCCTATTTTAATATTGAGGAAATATAAAATAGTGAATTGAAAAGAGTTTAGGATAGAACCGGGAAGAGGTAGAACACGGAATCACGGGTCGTCAAGAATCATCAATAGTGGGTCATTGAAGCTCGAATCCCTGATTAAGAAGTGCGGAGAGGAAATAGCAATCCAAAGGGGTCCCCCCTACACTTATGATAAAGAAAGCGGAAAGATAGATACATGGGTTGCCTCCCAAGAAGCGCTTGATTTTTGTTAACCGAGTCGTGAGCCTGACTCGACCTTGATCATCAACGGAAGTAGTATGAAACAAATCCACCAGGATCAAAGACATAGTTTTCATCCATCAATAAGCAAGAGCTTAAGTTGAACAAGGCAAGCCACAAGAGAAGTGGCAAGGTTCCCTTAAGCAGTGATGGAACATAGTAGAAGCAAGTATGGTGCGGTGCAAGCATGTCTTCAATAGGTCCAAAGATGTTTCCTTTTATTTCATCAGGTGGACACTGAGATGGCTTAAAGACTTCAATACCGGGATCGAACACCGTTTCCTTCAAGGGAAAATAGCACTCAGGCTCAGCCGAGTGTGAAGAAGATCCGCAAAGAAGCACAACCTCGTCCTCAGAAGTGGGACAAAGAGGTGTCAAATCATAAGTGCAACGGATTTCGGTGACAACCGGTTTTTTCTCCTTTGACAAAATGCTCGTCAAATCCAAAGTAGGATCAAGGCGATAATCTTCAAAGTCCAAAGGAGGAGCATCACTCTCATGAGGGAAGTATGAGTTGAGAAATTCAGAGAAATCTTCCTCGAATGAGTAATCGTCCAAAGTAGGATCGAGTGATGGTGGAGGATCTTCATCATGTGAAGAATCGCTCGAGAGAGTATCAGCCTCATCGAAATCATCGAAAGTGGGCAGCTCGGGATACTCAGAAGTACAGTCAAAATCATCCGAATCTGAGCTAGAATCATCATCATCATAAGCATCGAAGACTGGTGGAGAATCAAAAATGGGATAAGCGTCCAAAGTAGAGTGAGAATTATCCACATCATCATTAAAAAGTGGATTATCAGTGGAAGACTCTAATAGAGGATTGTCATAGACGGTAAAGTCATCGAGCACATTTATCATATTAACTGATTCTCGGCTTCCAAAGGATTTGCCTGTAAGCTTTCCCATTTTAAAAACTTTAGAATCATCCCCGACTCGTAAGATTAACTCACCTTCGGCCACATCTATTAAAGCACGTCCGGTTCTCAAGAATGGCCGACCAAGTATTAGAGGAATACGAGGGTCCATTTCATAATCAACTACGACAAAATCGACCGGGAAGGTAAATGTGCCAACTTTGATAAACACGTCTTCGGCTATACCAACGGGGTAAGCGAGAGTGCGGTTTGCAAGTTCGAGAGTCATCTTTGTAGGAATGAGATCGGGCAATGATAGTGTTTTCCAAACACTGAGTGGCATAAGATTAATACTAGCCCCGAGATCAGCAAGGGCAGTAAATTCTTCAGTTTTGTTGAATACGCAAGACAACACAAAACGACCGGGATCTCCAAGCTTTTCCGGAAGTTCTCTAAGAAGGACTGCAGAGCAGTTTTCATTTAAGCGTGTGTTGGCGAGTTCAAGCAACTTCTCCTTCTTGCTAAGCAATTCCTTGAATGCTTTGACAAATTTCGGCATGTGGCAAAGTGCTTCAACAAGGCTGATGTTGATAGTCATTTTAGATAGCATATCCACATATTTCATGACATTACAGTCATTCTTGGTTAGCTCGTTGGTCTTGCCTATGCGAGAAGGGTATGGGATTCTGGGATGATAAGGGTTAGGTGGAGGTGTAGTTGGTGAAGGTTGTGATGTTGAGGGGTCCTTCCGAGATACATCGTCATGACGAGGCGGAGACGGTAATGGTGTACTATCACTAAGTGTAAGAGGAGTAGGGATACATGGTGGTGGAGGAGGTGTAGATAATGGTGGTGAATCAGGTGGATTGACAATGGTAATTCCACTACGCGTAGTTATAGCACTCACATTAGCTCGCGGATTAGTGACGGTGTTTGAAGGTAGAGAACCCGAGGAAGAAGAAGGTTGAGCTTCGGGCAAGAAACTAGCCAATAGATTCTTTAATTCAGTTGTTTGAGTGATGAAGGAGGATTGAAGGTTTTCACGAACCTCGGTTCTGATGTCATTACCTTGCTTCAAGATATCTCCTTTCAAATTGATTATTTGGCTCTGTAGATTCTTGATTTGCTCACCTTGAGTTCTCATGATGGTGTCAACATCGGGGTTAATGGGTGGGTGTTGTTGGGTGGGTGGTTGATAAGGGTTAGAAGCACGAGGTGGGATTTGGTTGCTTCTATTGTAGTTGTTGGCGGGGTTTTGGTTTTGAGGAGAAAAACCGGGTGAAAGGTAGTTGTTGGAACGGTAGCTCAGCAGATTTCTATCCCCTTGTTGTCTAGCTTGGTAATTTTCCGGTGAATAATTACCGTAAGCTGCATACACATTTTCCGGATTTCCTTGTGTCGAAGGACAATCGTTGTATGAGTGAGGACCGCCACATGTTTCACAAGGATTAGCGACCGCTTTAACTTGTTGTTGTTGGTTTGAAGCGAGAAGCGTAATACTTTTGCTCATTTCAGCCATCATGCGGGTGAGTTCGGTCATCTCAGTGTTTGCTGAGGTAGAAGAAACATTGACTCTCGTGTTGTTTCTAGAAGAAGCAGAGGAATCCCAGTTCTTATGATGAGTAGTCATGTTCTCTATTAACTCTCTACACTCCTCGGGTCTCCTTTTCATGAATGTGCCACCGGCGGCTGCATTAATCGTATCACGATCTCGAAAAGTCAATCCGTTGTAGAAAGTATCGATCAAGGTGACCGGAAGCATGTTGTGGTTTGGACAACGGTCGATCAAGACATTATATCTCTCCCAAGCGTCGAAAAGCGATTCATCAGGGTCTTGCATGAAACCGCTGATCTGATTGCGAAGGCTTGTGACCATGGATGGTGGAAAGTAGCGCGAAAGAAAGCGTTGAGTCATGTCATCCCAAGTGTGAATAGAATTCTTCGGGAGACGATCAAACCATTTCTCGGCATGATGCGATAAAGTATGTGGGAAGAGTTGTAGGCGGAGTACATCCATTGTGGCCCCAGGCAACTTCATGCTTTGGGTGATTGTAATGAACTTGTCGAGGTGTTTGTTGGCATCATCATCAGGCAATCCTCTAAATGGGTTTGTTTGCACTTGCTGAATCATGTGGTGCTTCAACGAAAACTCAGGAGCGTTGATTTGCATCGGCGCAATCGGTCCTCTACGTCCAAACATTGTTGGTTGACAAAGTTCCTCCATGGTCCGAAGATCGGGCTGTGGAAGAGCATTGTTGTTATTGTTATTATTGTTGAGGTGCGGTAGTTGATTATTGTTGTTAACACCTGACATATCTAAATCTTCTTGAGGCTCGGGCTCTTGGTAGTTAGAAGATCTAGTACGCATACACCTGAAAATGCAAAAGAAAAAGAAACCAAACACAAAGACAATATATATACACAAGAAAGATAAAATCTTTTTGGATTTTTGAAATTTTTAATTTTTATGGTTTTTGAATGTTTTAGGCAAGAAAATTAACGTTCACAAGGGAACGGATCCCAAAAAGCAACGTGTCTAGCACAGAAAACTGTTGATCTTAACGAAAAGAGCCGGCAGCGGCGCCATTTCATAACTAAGATTTTACCCAGTTATAAATTAAAGATTAAGTTCGTGTTCTCGGAATCTTAACGAATTGATCTTAGCTCTCTATGTGTGACTCAGTCGATCATTGGTGAAAAAGGATATTTTTGGGTGATTTTAAATTTAAATGCAAAGACTTAAAAGTAAAAGTGCTCTTAAAGTAAATCTAAGTCTAATTAAAGTAAAGTGCGAGTATTTTAAAACGTGACTAAAATTAAAGGGCACTCAAGTAAAATGACGTAAACTTAAATCTATCTAAGGCAAACTTAAAGTGCGACTAAAACTAAGGCAAATAATCTAAAAGTGCAATTAAATAAAAAGGCAAGTAAAATAAAGCTTGAAGGTAAAAATCAAAGACAAAAACTAATAAGAACCTGAATACAGCTTATTTGAAATAAACCTTCGTTTGGAATAATCACTCGACCTAAATGTCACCTTTGGTTGAAATGACTCTTCTTTACTTGGAATATTACCAAAATCCTTGATCCGGAACAAATTGATCTGAATATGTCACTTATTCAAAATAATGCTTCGTTCGGAACTTGCTGATTCGGAACTTGTAAATCTTGCCTTGATTCGGAAGTTTTGGTCACCCCCTGATTCGGAACTTTCCGGATGAAGCTCCCTTATTCGGAACTTTTGAAGTTCCGAATGAAGGCTCTTGGTTCGGAACTGTTGGAATTGGTTCGGAAGTTACTGACTCGGAAGGTTCCGAATGAAGAATCCTGGTTCGGAAGTTTTGACTTCCGAATGATCAAGTTTGGTTCGGAACTTTTGAAGTTCCGAATGAGCAACCTTGGTTCGGAAGTTTTGACTTCCGGATGAAGCTCCTTGATTCGGAAAATTATAACTTCCGAATGAAACCTTCTTATCCCATCCTTGGTTCGGAACTTAATCTGGAAACACAGAAACAAGCAAAATCTTCCGAAGAACAAGGAAGGTAATACAGTAGCAGATATAAACAAAAGGTAAGCAAAATCAATCACACGTATTAATAAAAACAGTAACGAACCCACAAATAAGCATCAACAATCAATCAAAAACATGAAATTAAACAACTTTAACCTTAATAATCAAAAACACTTTGGATCAAAATAAAAGCATGAACATGAACATAACATAAACACAACAAATCAAAGAATAAGAAAGGTAGATAAGAGATTGACAAGATAAAGTAAAGATTTGACAAGAATTAAAATGAAAACTTACTTGGAATTAAATGGTAATTAAGGTGCATAACATGAATTAAAATGACATGAAAAATAAATGAACAAGTATTTAAATGGTGGAAGAACTAGTGTCACCCTAGCCAACAAGAGTGAAATGATAACTATCCTAATCTATATATAGGGGAGGATTAAGGAAGCTTCCTCCCCTCTTTCCTTTCTTCTTAATTACAAGTTTAAGTCCCTCCTTTTATTAATCTTCATTAATTGCGTCATTAGTCCTTTTCTTCTAATCTTCTTTAAACTTGGACTTAAGGGACTTTTGGCTTCGGGATTTCTTTTGAACTCGTCTTAAAATTCTTCAATAAAATTGACTTGAATTCTTCGGCTTTTGATAAACTTCCGTCTTTTGACTTTTTCTTCGATAAATCTTCAGAATTGGTCGTGGACTTCCGTTCTTTTTGCACTCTTGACTTCTTGACTTCGTCTTTCATCCTTTTCTTCAATAAAAGTCCATAAATGCCCGTGAATGTCCGTGTTTTATCCATTTTTCATCTTTTCATCCTAAATCACAACAAAAACACAAACCACGCATAATTCCGACATAAAAGACATAAAATACATGTTTTGGTCCGGTTATTATTGTAGTTGAGTGGAAGACATAAAATACATTTTTCATCTTTATCCATTAGTTATCAAATGGATTGAGTCAAAAGATTCACAACGTTTCGATCCCCGGCAGCGGCGCCATTTGATAACTAAGATTTTACCCAGTTATAAATTAAAGATTAAGTTCGTGTTCTCGGAATCTTAACGAATTGATCTTAGCTCTCTATGTGTGACTCAGTCGATCATTGGTGAAAAAGGATATTTTTGGGTGATTTTAAATTTAAATGCAAAGACTTAAAAGTAAAAGTGCTCTTAAAGTAAATCTAAGTCTAATTAAAGTAAAGTGCGAGTATTTTAAAACGTGACTAAAATTAAAGGGCACTCAAGTAAAATGATGTAAACTTAAATCTATCTAAGGCAAACTTAAAGTGCGACTAAAACTAAGGCAAATAATCTAAAAGTGCAATTAAATAAAAAGGCAAGTAAAATAAAGCTTGAAGGTAAAAATCAAAGACAAAAACTAATAAGAACCTGAATACAGCTTATTTGAAATAAACCTTCGTTTGGAATAATCACTCGACCTAAATGTCACCTTTGGTTGAAATGACTCTTCTTTACTTGGAATATTACCAAAATCCTTGATCCGGAACAAACTGATCCGAATATGTCACTTATTCAAAATAATGCTTCGTTCGGAACTTGCTGATTCGGAACTTGTAAATCTTGCCTTGATTCGGAAGTTTTGGTCACCCCCTGATTCGGAACTTTCCGGATGAAGCTCCCTTATTCGGAACTTTTGAAGTTCCGAATGAAGGCTCTTCGTTCGGAACTGTTGGAATTGGTTCGGAAGTTACTGACTCGGAAGGTTCCGAATGAAGAATCCTGGTTCGGAAGTTTTGACTTCCGAATGATCAAGTTTGGTTCGGAACTTTTGAAGTTCCGAATGAGCAACCTTGGTTCGGAAGTTTTGACTTCCGGATGAAGCTCCTTGATTCGGAAAATTATAACTTCCGAATGAAACCTTCTTATCCTATCCTTGGTTCGGAACTTAATCTGGAAACACAGAAACAAGCAAAATCTTCCGAAGAACAAGGAAGGTAATACAGTAGCAGATATAAACAAAAGGTAAGCAAAATCAATCACACGTATTAATAAAAACAGTAACGAACCCACAAATAAGCATCAACAATCAATCAAAAACATGAAATTAAACAACTTTAACCTTAATAATCAAAAACACTTTGGATCAAAATAAAAGCATGAACATGAACATAACATAAACACAACAAATCAAAGAATAAGAAAGGTAGATAAGAGATTGACAAGATAAAGTAAAGATTTGACAAGAATTAAAATGAAAACTTACTTGGAATTAAATGGTAATTAAGGTGCATAACATGAATTAAAATGACATGAAAAATAAATGAACAAGTATTTAAATGGTGGAAGAACTAGTGTCACCCTAGCCAACCAGAGTGAAATGATAACTATCCTAATCTATATATAGGGGAGGATTAAGGAAGCTTCCTCCCCTCTTTCCTTTCTTCTTAATTACAAGTTTAAGTCCCTCCTTTTATTAATCTTCATTAATTGCGTCATTAGTCTTTTTCTTCTAATCTTCTTTAAACTTGGACTTAAGGGACTTTTGGCTTCGGGATTTCTTTTGAACTCGTCTTAAAATTCTTCAATAAAATAGACTTGAATTCTTCGGCTTTTGATAAACTTCCGTCTTTTGACTTTTTCTTCGATAAATCTTCAGAATTGGTCGTCGACTTCCGTTCTTTTTGAACTCTTGACTTCTTGACTTCGTCTTTCATCTTTTTCTTCAATAAAAGTCCATAAATGCCCGTGAATGTCCGTGTTTTATCCATTTTTCATCTTTTCATCCTAAATCACAACAAAAACACAAACCACGCATAATTCCGACATAAAAGACATAAAATACATGTTTTGGTCCGGTTATTATTGTAGTTGAGTGGTAGAAAAGATGGGTGTTTACACACCTATCAAATCCCCTACACTTGACCATTGCAATGTCCTCATGCAATGCATTAGTTACAAAGCAAGATTACACTTTCCATCGTAATCAATTCACGTTGGCCTTTATTAAAAAGATAGAAAATTAAAAACATACAAAATAAAGAAATCAAAAGCATACCTTGGGTTTTGAAAATGTTATGAATAATCATCATCCTCAAGTTTTCACTTTCTCCAAACCAAGCTTAAAAACGAGATCATTGTTATTATAAGTTAGTAAACTAACACGAACTCATGTGGGCCAATTACTCACTTAGACTCCCTTATTCCTAGGTGTATCTCTTATATTTTATTATTTGTCTTGAATGATCACGAAGATGCATTGTTTGACTTATTTCAATAGTTATTTAGTCTGAAAATAAAGTGCACGATTTAATCAATAGTTAGCTAAAGGACCAAATCTTTTAAAACTGCTTCTCGGGATATCAGAAAGTTCATATCTTGGCATAACTTGGTTCGCGATTTGAGACCTTTCTCGGGCCGATATTTGGCAGCGACTTCATACTTCAAATCTTGAGAGACGTTCATGAAATAATGGTCTTCTCTTCATAATTGGAATTTCTTCACTTGAAGTTTTGAGAGATTCATACTTGGACCACGACTTCTTCATTTTTCTCCAATCTTTATTTTGGACTTTGATATACAACGATCCGCCTCCTTTTATGACTTGGATCTATTTATCCTCATACCTTGTTAGGGTCTTTTCGGATACACTTCTCCATGACTTTCGGGGAGTTTTGCTTTACGTCGTGTGTCTCGATCCTTCATATTGATTTTCGATAAATGATTCTTCACATCACTTTGGATCTTTAGCAACAAAACATAGCCCTCATGCCTTGTTAGGGCCTTTTCGGACTCGCCAATCTTCGCGCCCCGCTTCATAAGTTATGCCTTGGCTATGAACTCTCGTCATTACCGAGCAACTTTTAAACGATCTGGGGCTAGAAGCTAAGTAACTTTTCAAATCGTACAACCTTATTTATTAGCAAATAAATTATTAGCAAGCGATGGGAGAATAGGCTCATAATTAACTCACATAAATTCATGAAAGAACACCGAACTTATAATTGGCTCTATCATCTCTCGTTCTCCACAGTTTAAAATCTCAAGTAATGAGACTCGTGGATGCTTAGCCTATTAAATCAAAGTTTTGGGTTTTCGAGTCGCCTATAGGATCTTGCAAATTCTTAGACTCTTTCAAGTTTAGAAATCGCATTTTAAAGTTCCCTTGATAAACGACTCTCTAGGACCAATTATAGGAACTTGCGAAAAGTTCTTGTTCTTAACCCGTGAGAGTTAAGACTTTCGCGTTTTATAGCTCCCTATATAAAAGCCTAGCAAAACTTGACTTAAACGTGTTAAGGGTACTAGCTAGAGTAAACTCGGATTGAGTCAAAAGATTCACAACGTTTGAAAATTAAAACCACTTATTAAAACCACTTATTTGATAGGTGTGTAAACACCCATCTTTTCTACCACTCAACTACAATAATAACCGGACCAAAACATGTATTTTATGTCTTTTATGTCAGAATTATGCGTGGTTTGTGTTTTTGTTGTGATTTAGGATGAAAAGATGAAAAATGGATAAAACACGGACATTCACGGGCATTTATGGACTTTTATTGAAGAAAAGGATGAAAGACGAAGTCAAGAAGTCAAGAGTGCAAAAAGAACGGAAGTCCACGACCAATTCTGAAGATTTATCGAAGAAAAAGTCAAAAGACGGAAGTTAGTCAAAAGCCGAAGAATTCAAGTCTATTTTATTGAAGAATTTTAAGACGAGTTCAAAAGAAATCCCGAAGCCAAAAGTCCCTTAAGTCCAAGTTTAAAGAAGATTAGAAGAAAAGGACTAATGACGCAATTAATGAAGATTAATAAAAGGAGGGACTTAAACTTGTAATTAAGAAGAAAGGAAAGAGGGGAGGAAGCTTCCTTAATCCTCCCCTATATATAGATTAGGATAGTTATCATTTCACTCTTGTTGGCTAGGGTGACACTAGTTCTTCCACCATTTAAATACTTGTTCATTTATTTTTCATGTCATTTTAATTCATGTTATGCACCTTAATTACCATTAAATTCCAAGTAAGTTTTCATTTTAATTCTTGTCAAATCTTTACTTTATCTTGTCAATCTCTTATCTACCTTTCTTATTCTTTGATTTGTTGTGTTTATGTTATGTTCATGTTCATGCTTTTATTTTGATCCAAAGTGTTTTTTATTATTAAGGTTAAAGTTGTTTAATTTCATGTTTTTGATTGATTGTTGATGCTTATTTGTGGGTTCGTTACTGTTTTTATTAATACGTGTGATTGATTTTGCTTACCTTTTGTTTATATCTGCTACTGTATTACCTTCCTTGTTCTTCGGAAGATTTTGCTTGTTTCTGTGTTTCCAGATTAAGTTCCGAACCAAGGATAGGATAAGAAGGTTTCATTCGGAAGTTATAATTTTCCGAATCAAGGAGCTTCATCCGGAAGTCAAAACTTCCGAACCAAGGTTGCTCATTCGGAACTTCAAAAGTTCCGAACCAAACTTGATCATTCGGAAGTCAAAACTTCCGAACCAGGATTCTTCATTCGGAACCTTCCGAGTCAGTAACTTCCGAACCAATTCCAACAGTTCCGAACCAAGAGCCTTCATTCGGAACTTCAAAAGTTCCGAATAAGGGAGCTTCATCCGGAAAGTTCCGAATCAGGGGGTGACCAAAACTTCCGAATCAAGGCAAGATTTACAAGTTCCGAATCAGCAAGTTCCGAACGAAGCATTATTTTGAATAAGTGACATATTCAGATCAATTTGTTCCGGATCAAGGATTTTGGTAATATTCCAAGTAAAGAAGAGTCATTTCAACCAAAGGTGACATTTAGGTCGAGTGATTATTCCAAACGAAGGTTTATTTCAAATAAGCTGTATTCAGGTTCTTATTAGTTTTTGTCTTTGATTTTTACCTTCAAGCTTTATTTTACTTGCCTTTTTATTTAATTGCACTTTTAGATTATTTGCCTTAGTTTTAGTCGCACTTTAAGTTTGCCTTAGATAGATTTAAGTTTACGTCATTTTACTTGAGTGCCCTTTAATTTTAGTCACGTTTTAAAATACTCGCACTTTACTTTAATTAGACTTAGATTTACTTTAATAGCACTTTTACTTTTAAGTCTTTGCATTTAAATTTAAAATCACCCAAAAATATCCTTTTTCACCAATGGTCGACTGAGTCACACATAGAGAGCTAAGATCAATTCGTTAAGATTCCGAGAACACGAACTTAATCTTTAATTTATAACTGGGTAAAATCTTAGTTATCACATATCCTCCAAAGTCTGAATACTCCTTTCACTTTGACCGTCCGTTTTTGGATGATACGTAGTGCTCATGTCCAACTGAGTCCCCAAAACTCGCTAAAGTGATTTCCAAAACTCATATGTGAATCGACTATCTCGATTAGAAATAATTGACAAAGGAACTCCATGTCTACAAATAACTTCCTTCAAATACAACCGAGTAAGTTTGTCTAAATCATCGGTTTTCTTTATCGGTAATAAATGAGCCGACTTAGTCAACCGATCAACAATCACCTAAATCGTATCATGACCACTAGAAGTTCTTGGAAGTCCCGAAACAAAGTCCATAGTGATCCTCTCCAATTTCCATTCTGGAATTTCAGGTTGTTGTAGTAAACCCGAAGGTCTCTTATGCTCAAACTTCACCTTAGCACACGTCAAGCATTTGCTAACATAAGTGGCTATGTTAGCCTTCATATTCGGCCACCAGTAGCATTCCTTCAAGTCTTGGTACATTTTATCCGATCTTGGGTGAATCAAATATTTAGACTTATGAGATTCGTGCATAATTAAATCTCTCAGACCTCCATACACCGGTAACCATACACGATTCTCAAAATACCGAATTCCATCATCACGAATCTCGAATATGGGTGTCATCCTTCTACCCTAGTCTTCATCTCTCATATTATCCTCTTTAATCGCTTTTGTTTGAGCTTTAAGTATTCGATTAGATAAATCAGAATAAGTTGTCATGGATAAAGCTCCAACCCTTTTCGTCATTTCTCTTTCTTTCCTACCAAGAGCATCGACAACTACATTCTCCTTGCCGGGATGATAATGGATTTCACAGTCGTAGTCACTCAAGAGTTCAACCCAGCGACATTGTCTCATATTAAGCTCCTTTTGGTCCAGGATATGTTGTAGGATTTTATGATCCGTATATACTACACATTTTGTACCATACTGATAATGTCTCTAGAGTTTAAGTGCGAAGACAACAGCACCTAGTGTGACTTGTAGTTATCTTCATGTTTCCTCAGTTGCCTTGAAGCATAAGCGATGAATTTCTCCCGCAGCATCAGTACAGCTCCATAACTTCTATGTGATGCGTCGCAATATACCACAAAGTCTTCAGATCCCTCAGGCAATGCCAAATTAGGTGCGGAACACAACTTTTATTTTAGCATTTGGAACGCTTCATATTCTTCCTTTCCCCATTCATATGTCTTTCTCTTTTGGGTGAGTTTGGTAAGTGGTTTAGAAATCAAAGAAAATCCCTCTATGAATCTTCGGTAATACCCAGCCAAACCCAAGAATTGCCTTACTTCGGTCGGTGTTGTTGGGGCAGGCCAATCTTGAATAGCCTCAATCTTTGTTGGATCAACATGAACACCATTACTGTCAATTACATGACCAAGAAACTGTACAGATTCTAGCCAGAAAGCGCATTTCGAAAATTTGGCGTACAATTGTTCCTTCTTAAGCAATTCCAAAATAATCTTCATATGCTCTCCATGCTCTTCCTTGCTCTTGGAATAGATAAGTATATCATCAATAAATACAATCACGAACGTATCAAGGTATGGCTTGCACACTCGATTCATGAAGTCCATATAAATTAGGAAAAATCACTCAAAAATATAGTAAACTAACCACTTTTTATGATTGTGTGTACTAAATTATTTTTTTTCTCATTGTGTGTATTAAACTTTTTAATTTCGATCATTATGTGTATTTTGAAAGTCCCCTATACTTGACCATTGCAATGTCCTCATGCAATGCATTAATTTCAAAGCACAGTTTACATTTTTCATCATAAATAACCCACCTTGGCCTTTATTAAAAAGATAGAAATATATACAAAACAAGTAAATAAATCAAAGACTTACATTGGGGTTTTGGTTTTCATGAATGATTATCACCCTCAAGTTTCATGTTCCCCATACCAAGCTTAAAAACGAGATCATTGCTATTATAAGTTAGCAAACTAACACGAACTCATGTGGCCCAATTATTTACTTAGACTCCCTTATTCCTAGGTGTATCTCTTTTATTTTAATATTGTCTTGAATGATCACGAGGATACATTGTTTGACTTATTTCGATAGTTTATTTAGGCTGAAAATAAAGTGGGACGATTTAATCAATAGTTAGCTAAAGGACAAAATCTTTTAAAACTTCTTCTCGGGACCTCTTAAAGTTCATATCTTGGCATAACTCGCTTCACGGTTTGAGACCTTTCTCGGACCGATATTTGGCAGCGACTTCATACTTCGAATCTTGAGAGACGTTCTTGAAATTATGGTCTTCTCTTCATAATAGGAATTTCTTCACTTGAAGTTTTTGATAGATTCTTCAAATTTGGACCACGACTTCTTCATTTTTCTCCAATCTTTATTTTGGACTTTGATATACGATGATCCGCCTCCTTTTAGGACTTGGATCTATTTATCCTCATACCTTGCTAGGGTCTTTTCGGATAGACTTCTCCATGATCTTTTGGGGAGTATTTGCTTTTCGTCGTGTGTCTCGATCCTTCATATTGATTTTTGATAAATGATTTTTCTCATCACTTTTGGATCTCCAGCAACAAAATGTAGCCCTCATGCCTTGTTAGGGCCTTTTCGGACTCGCCAATCTTCGCATCCTGCTTCAATAAGTTATGCCTTGGCTATGAACTCTAATTAATACCGAGCAACTTTTAAACGATCTTGGGCTAGATGCTAAGTAAATTTTCAAATCGTACAACCTTATTTATTGTAATTAAATTTATTAACAAGCGATGGGAGAAAAAGCTTATAATCAACTCACATAAATTCATGAAAGAATACCAAACTTATAATTGACTCTATCATCTCTCGTTCTCCACAATTTAAAATCTTAAGGAATGAGACTCGTGGATGCTTAGCCAATTAAATCAAACTTTTGGGTTTTCAAGTCGTCTATAGGATCTTGCATCTTCTTAGACTTTTTTAAGTTTAGAATTTGCATTTTAAAGTTCCCTTGATAAACGACTTTCTAGGATAAATTATAGGAACTTGCAAAAAGTTCTTATTCTTACCCCGTGAGAGTTAAGACTTTCGCGTTTTAAAGTTCCCTATATAAAAGCCTAGCAAAACTTGACTTAAACACGTTAAGGATACTAGCTAGAGTAAACTTGGATAAGTAAACTCGAGTTGAGTCAAAAGATTCACAACGTTGAAAAATTTAAAACCACTTTATTGAAAATTTATTCTAGCAAAGAAAGTAAATAACGATAACAAAGGAAACTACTACTATACTACTAGGCCAAAATAGATTAAAAATTTTGAAAAATGTCGAAAAATCAAATTTTCCGGTTAAAATGAGGACAAATTATTGGAAAAGCCCACTTACTTCGATAGAAGTCCCCCTACACTTGATATAAACATTGTCCTCAATGTTTAAGCATGTGGGAGTAAACTCTCCTACACTTAGGACATTGTGCACGTTGTTTAAATCTTGCTAAGGAAAGGAAAACTATAGTGATTTCAATGTGAATATATAAGATATGAAATATTGAATCACGACAGTTTAGGATAGAACCGGGAAGACGGGTACACGGAATCACGGTCGTCAAATGTCATCAAAAGTGCTCTTTGAAGCATTAATACATGCACATCATAAGAAACAAGACAACAAACACCTACGGGGCTCCCCCTACACTTATTATGAAAACGGTAAAGGATAGATCAACGAGTTGCCTCCCGAGAAGCGTTTGTTTTTGTTAACCGAGTCACGAGCCTGACTCGACCTAGAACTAAGTCAAGGGAAACGTAGTGAGGGATGGAATCATCTCATGAGAGATGTCCTCACCAAAGTACAGCTTCACACGCTGGCCATTCACTTTAAAAATTAGGCCCATTTGGTTGAGAAAGTTCGATGGTGCCGTAAGGGAAGACTTTGGCGACGGTGAATGGACCAGACCAACGGCTCTTAAGCTTGCCCGAGAAGATCTTTAACCGAGAGTTAAAGAGTAAAACTTGATCACCAACGTGAAACTCTCGTTTCTTAATCCTTGCATCATGAATGATCTTGTCTTCTCCTTGTAGATCAATGAATTCTCATAAGCTTCATTCCTCAGTTCATTTAGCTCGTTGAGTTGAATCTTGTGAAGATCACTGGCTTTGTTGATATCAAAATTGGCCCACTTCAAGGCCCAATACGCCTTATGTTCCAACTCAATAGGGAGATGGCATGCCTTCCCCTACACAAGACGATATGGAGTGAAACCAATAGGTGTCTTATATGCGGTACGGAAAGCCCACAAAGCATTATCTAACTTATCGGCCCACGAGGCACGATGCTCTCCCACAGTACGCTCTAATATTCTCTTCAATCCACGGTTAGATATCCCGGCTTGACCATTTGTTTGGGGATGATATGCGGTGGAAAGACGGTTGTAACACCCCATTTAGATAAATGGAATATCACAGGATAATCATGGCGTAATATCAAAGCATAAGGTAAATGTCCTAGAACATTACATGACCATAAGGGATAACCGGAATCAAACATCGGTCCCTAACATAAACTCATAAACATAGCATAAAGTAAAAGTAATGCAGGAAGAACAAAACATAAAATAGCTCCCATCCTATGCATAACCTTTCCATGCTCCTGACCTTGTGTACCTGCCGTTTAGGGACATGAAAAGATGAAAACGGCTGAGCGAGACGCTCAGTGCGCGGATATATAATAGTAACATGGAATAGCATAACATAAGTGAAGGCTGAAATGAAAGCATAATAATGAAAATGCAGCGGAATAATGTAAGTCCTGGGAAACCTGGTGACATGTAGTAAACTTGTAACTTGAAATAAACTGGTTTATTCTTAAAGTATCATGTTCATGTAAATACTATAAGTCTGCTTTTTAATTATGAAACTGTAATTTAATTGCCGAAGAGCTCATATAGGTCATGAAATATATCAACGTGCATGAATACATGGAGGGGTGACCACGTCATGCTATAGAGGGGTGACCTCTAAATACTGTGTTGGGTGGAGGGATCAGCTCCAATGTGAAGGATGTAGAGCACACACCACATTCACCCTGATAACTTGTAACACTTATAAGCCTAGGATGCATCCATACGCCCCACTAAACATACATATAAAAATGGCCAACCTGAACATGAGTGGGACGATGCAGGATATCACTCTCCTGCATGTGAGTCACGACACCGATGCCTCTAGTGCCGTGGTTACGGTACCTCCGTAACTAGTACATAAACTGGTCATGCTTGTATATAATGCTCTGGTAATTTATTTAGTTATTAACATGATTACTGAGAAACTTAAACATATACTGAGGAAAACATTTGGCTGCAGACGGGAAATCCTAAACATGCATAGGAAAGGAAGTCCTTACTGAAAGGACAGAAATCCGGACCTCACGTCCAGTAACGTAAATGAAGAATAACGTGGAGGATGAAAACGTGAAGAATATCACACTCCATAAATGCTATATAATAAAGATGGACATGTATGAGTCGCTTGGTTAACTTATACTTAATAATTTTTAATTATTTGATGTAATCTTAACTTGTTCTTGTATTGCCTTAACGTTCTTGACTTATTTTATAACCCATGTATCATGCTTAGTGTATTTTATGTTCATATGTTTTAATTAGCATAAAATATATTTATTTCATGATCGTGTAGTAAACTCTACTTTATAAATACTTACGCTAAAATAATAATAATTATTAGTTAATATTAACGTGCATGGTTTTACTTGAAATCATAATTCATATCATAACATGATAATTAATAAAACTAACGTTAACTAGATAATTAAATAATTAATATAAGTCAAGTTTATTAATTTAATTGTGCGATAAAATACTTAGGCAAAATCTATTAATTAAATATAATTTAAGTCTCGTAAAAATATTTAACCATAACGTATAAATACTACCTAACTTAATCATGTTCAATAACGTAATCTAACGTACCCAAGCCTACCGAGACACCCGCGTCTCGGTCGCACGAAACAACCAACAAAATAAGCAAACACCCTAATTCTAGTCCTGTCCAACATCTATTTTATAGTTCTGTCCAAGATACTATTTAGTTCTGTCCAACATTGTCCAACATCTTTATTTAGTTTCATCCGATATCTTTAGTCAGTTTTATCCAATAAACATACCCAGACCTGCTGCCTAGATCCGGGTACCCCCTGTTTACCTTTTTTAGCCCTCGATCGACTACTAGTTCATCCTGCTGTTTTATAATTACCCACCGCCATATAATAATTAACCATCGAGACCTAACACGTCTCGGTTCCCATCGCTACTAGACGAATCTCCCCTGTTTGAGGATTTTTGGTTGCCATTGATTGGCCTAAAACACCCCTGCTGGTGGCATCAAACTCCCACCGAGACCATTCTATGGTCTTGGTTTGCTTGTAGGATGAAAACCACAAACCCCCGACACTAAATCTTGTATACCCACGTTTTATATCATGTTATAAATCTGTTTTTTTTAAGAATTTTTGATTAACCACATAATTAATTAAAAGAAGAAAACAAGGATTAATGATAACAAGAAAAATGCGTGTAGGATTTAAGAACCAACAAACACGATCTAACCTGATTCCCTGATTAACTCACGGTTGGTATTCCTGTTTTCTTGGTAGAAGTCGACGGCCAAAAGAAAAAAAAAGAAACGATTGAATTATTTTCTGTTTAGGGTTTTATTTGATTTACGTTTTCTTAAAATACATATATACTCCATCCGTATTTTCTTTTCTTTAGTCGGTTAGGACATCTTATGGGCTTGGGCCCATTTAACCGTATAACAAACAACCCCCCTTTTATTTGTTTTGTTTTTATTTCGTGACTTGGTAATTCTTACGCGTATTCGTGTTTTAAACGTTTGTAAATTTCTTAGTTATCATTGTATGTGTTAACGTACTTGTTATATACGTAATGACTTGTCGTGTTAATTATTTGTGTTGCGGGATTTACATGTCGTGTATTATTATTTTTGTGGTTTTTACTTATTATTCGTAAATTCATGTCGTACGTAAATAATAATAATACTATGCGTATTTATTTGTCATGCTAAAATAATATACTTAATAATTATATTAAACGTTCTCAAAACGTATCGTATATACGTAAATCATAAGTTTTAAATTTATACGTAATTTCATGTACGTAATATTCTAGGTATTTTATGCGGGTTTTACAACTCTTCCCCTCTAAAAGAATAATTCGTCCTCGAATTAGAGATACGATATCCTGGAAGGGACCTGGACGTGACGTGACCGTAGAGAACATGGAACATGACGTAACTAAAGGGAACATGGAACAAGAAGTGACTGAAAAAGAACATATCTGAACTTATGAAAGGAAAATAGGATAAGAAATAATCATGAAAAGATACATGAAACGATATGATACTAAGTATCATACTTACTGGTATAAGCACACACAAATCATTGATGCGTGAGACATATTGAGACGTAGTACGTGAACAATTTTTTGAACGTGATACATGAATAATTGTGAACGTGATACTTGGAGATATGGCACATGAATTATGAGACATATGGTGAATGATAATACGTGCAAAACATATCGTGAACGTGATATTAGAACGTAGGATAAACATGACATGGAAACATATAGTGGACCTGTAATAACTAAGGAGGTAAAATTAATGATACGAGCTGAGACATGAAATGTGACGTGAAACGTCTATCTGAGGATGAAAAGTCATACTAAACTTGAGTCTAGTCTCCCAAGCTTCCTACAATCTTTCCAGAATGAAAGTGAAACGTAAATTGTAAGATATGATATGATCATGATTGCGAATGATGTCATGGACATGGAAGTGAAAATCAAATCATGATAATGAAAGAAAATATAGACGTGGTTAATTTCGTGAATGCTCACGTGAAACATAACTTGAGAACTGAAATAATCATACAGAGGTGAATGCAAATAATGAATGCTAACATAAACCTTTATCTGATCTAATAGCTGAAAAAGTGTCGTGTAATCGTACGATCATTGGCTGGAAAAATAGCTGATAGTCTGCTAATGTACACTCCTTTCGGATGAAAGAAGACATGTAAGATTGGTTAAGTTGTCGAATTGCGATTCGAATATTTCTAAAGGTTGAAGTGACTGCAAGCGTGTTGGCGTTCTATTTAACCTGCTGAAAAGTCAGGCATTTAGATATGAACATAACTACATCTTGTTTCATGTTTCTCCACCAAAATCTGGTTGAGATCATAATACCTCTTTGTAAGATCAGGATACATAGAAATTGGAAGCTATGAGTGTAGGTAAAATTTAGACTTCTCTTAGCGTAAGATTTCTGGAACACATAAGTTAGATGTAGGATTTTATTCTTTATGCGTAGGCGTAATCATGGTAAAATTTACGTACAGAAAAAAAAATTCAGTGTGAAATTCCTCCGTTATAAGTCTTGTAACATAGAGCGAAGATGGTCTTCGTACTCTTCTAAACTTAAAGAAGGTCATAATATTAGAAATGAATAAAAAATGACTTGTCCAGAGTTTATGAAAATTTTATTTCTCAAATCCTCAATTACTGCTGGCATTCGTAAACTAAAAATGCACAAACATGAATTCATAATGACCATAACGTGTGCGAAGTCAGTCACGGAAGTGTCCTGCTCTTTCACTCTCAACTATCGATAGCCTGATCGTAAATCGATCTTGGAAAGTGTTTAGAGTCTGGTAGTTGATTGAATGGCTGAATAATACTTGGGGAGAAAATAATAATATGGTCATGAATGGTGGTAGACTTGGTAGTTCCTTCTGGTAATATATTTGAGAAAATTCTGAAGTAATCGACTGATTAATGGATAAGAATATCGAAAGTCGTGTCATAATTGATAGCTAAGAAATTCTTCGTAGCCAATAACACATGCTTGTAAGGCATAAGAAAAAAAAAATCACCAATTTTCCGGGTGGAAAACCAATGCTGAATGTATTCAGGAATCTGAACATTACTGAATATAATCTGGTACGAATAATGCAAGGTCTTGTCATAAATTTGAAATGGAAGTCTATATATACTTGGGTGATATAACAACTTCTAAGATGGACATGAATATCCGAATATGAAATCGTGCAATGGTCTGCACACGAAGTAAACGTGGCGGATATCACTGAATGTGTTTCGTCCGTCTCATACGAAACGAACACTACATGATCAACTATGAACAAAAAGTTAGAGATGGTGCTGAAATCTTGGTGGCTTGATTCACACATGGCATAACAAAATAAGTATACCCTTAAAAGGTACCTTGAATCACTAAGGCTGAGTTTAGAATTTATGCATGAGTCATGTGTCTTGACTCATGTGCTAGTATTCATGTGACATGTGTCTTGAATGGTGTCTTTAGTACATATACATGAGAGGATGTGTCTTGAAGGATGCCTTGACATATGAAAATAAATCATAATGGAAATGGTGGTTAAAATGCTAGAGTTGGCGGATCTACTAGACTGCTGACCCTTGTAATTCTGGTTAAGTCTGTGACCGGTGTTCTGTTGTGATTGCTAGAATACTTGTTGTCACAGTAGTGGTTACTATTGTCTTGTCTGTCAGTCCCATGATGGTTATTCTCATGACGGTGATTCATGTAACTATTCAGCTGAGTGGCCGGCTGGTACCGGTTCCCACTCATGTGACTGAAAAAATAACTGAATGACGTGTGACATATAACTAAAAGGTAAGGACATGAATTGAGATGGAAATCGTATGGTGGTAAATCATCTTCTCGTCCGATCGCTTGGTCTAACGCCTTTGTCTTCGTCTTGTAAGATCTCCAGGTTATAAACAGCATCAGCATCTCGTAGCGTCTCCAAGTAATCAGCAACATCTACATTTAGTAAAATTCCCAAGCTATGAGCGGCATCAACATCTTGTAGAATATCAACAAGTGAAATACGCCTGAGATGATTTAGAATCGACTAGCAAATACTCGTGGAGTATTTGTAGATGAAATACACATGTATTACGACACGTGTAGTGCAATAGAATACGGTACATGGAGTACACGTGGAACGTGGTACATGGATTACACATGGAATGTACATGAAAGGATCGGTATGGGGTCGATCATCTGACTAGATTTTAAAGGAAAATAATTGGTTAAACGGTTAGAAAAACCGAGCTGGAATGAGCATCATAATAGCCTAGCAATTCCAGCATAGACATCAATCTGGTTGAATAGAGAAAGAAACTAGAAGTGTGGTTAAATGAAATTCAATGACGATTTACATGAAAGCATTGTTAATGAAAACCAACCATGACTATCATAAAAGCAAGATTAAATGAAATACATCAATGTCTAGCATGAGGGCATGATCAACATGATGAAGATATAATTTACATAAAGAGGCATGGAACATAATCATCATAAAGATGAAATTATCATGAAGAAACATGGGACAAAATTAACATGAAGGAGCATAAAACATAATCAGCATGAAAACCAAGTTAACCATGATAGTATGAAAACATACTTGGCATAAAGGAACATAACAAATAAATGAGAGGACATGAAAAGTTATTACGATAGTGTGGACGACTATGAGTCGTTTCACAATGCAATTTAATGCAACATAAATGGTAAGTCTGACACAATATAACATGACCTAAACATAAAAGATGCATGAAGTACTTTATAAAGCATGAAACATTTTATAATGCATGAAACGGTTTAAATGCTTGGTTAAGAAATATGATTATATGTACATGAGTGAACGCCTATGGGTCGGCTCATAAAACAAAAAAGGCAAGTGCGGACGCCTATGGGTCGGTCCACTAATCAAACAAAAGTTTCGATAAAAGCATATGCGACTAAATAGAGCCAGTCCTGTACCAACCATTATTTAGTCAAAATTCCTGCGACAATGAGATGCATGCATGAATGAATGCATGAAATGAAAATAAAATGAATGCGTGAAAACCAACTGTCTAAACCTAACAGAAAACATATGACCAAGTATGAACTACGGTGGTTCAGTCCATATTAGCCAAAGTTCTCAAGGAACATCATGTAAAACAATGACACGTAACCAAGTATGGATGACGGTTGTTCAATCCATATTAGTAAAAAAATTATGTGAAAACATCATGGTTAAAACATCAAGGTGCTGAAAATATCGATACATGGAATAACAAGCGTTGGCTTAGGAAGGTCCTGGTGACTACCCACTAGTCACAGGTCAAGTTTTAGAGCCTACAGTTCAAAACCTTGCGCTCTGATACCATAATTGTAACACCCCATTTAGATAAATGGAATATCACAGGATAATCATGGCGTAATATCAAAGCATAAGGTAAATGTCCTAGAAAATTACATGACCATAAGGGATAACCGGAATCAAACATCGGTCCCTAACATAAACTCATAAACATAGCATAAAGTAAAAGTAATGCAGGAAGAACAGAACATAAAATAGCTCCCATCCTATGCATAACCTTTCCATGCTCCTGACCTTGTGTACCTGCCTTTTGGGGACATGAAAAGAGGAAAACGGCTGAGCGAGACGCTCAGTGCACGAATATATAATAGTAACATGGAATAGCATAACATAAGTGAAGGCTGAAATGAAAGCATAATAATGAAAATGCAGCGGAATAATGTAAGTCCTGGGAAACCTGGTGACATGTAGTAAACTTGTAACTTGAAATAAACTGGTTTATTCTTAAAGTATCATGTTCATGTAAATACTGAAAGTCTGCTTTTTAATTATGAAACTGTAATTTAATTGCCGAAGAGCTCATATAGGTCATGAAATATATCAACGTGCATGAATACATGGAGGGGTGACCTCGTCATGCTATAGAGGGGTTACCTCTAAATACTGTGCTGGGTGGAGGGATCAGATCCAATGTGAAGGATGTAGAGCACACATCACATTCACCCTGATAACTTGTAACACTTATAAGCCTAGGATGCATCCATACGCCCCACTAAACATACATATAAAAATGGCCAACCTGAACATGAGTGGGACGATGCAGGATATCACTCTCCTGCATGTGAGTCACGACACCGGTGCCTCTAGTGCCGTGGTTACGGTACCTCCGTAACTAGTACATAAACTGGTCATGCTTGTATATAATACTCTGGCAATTTATTTAGTTATTAACATGATTACTGAGAAACTTAAACATATACTGGGGAAAACATTTGGCTGTAGACGGGAAATCCTAAACATGCATAGGAAAGGAAGTCCTTACTGAAAGGACGAAAATCCGGACCTCACGTCTAGTAACGTAAATGAAGAATAACGTGGAGGATGAAAACGTGAAGAAGATCACACTTCATAAATGCTACATAATAAAGATGGACATGTATGAGTCGCTTGGTTAACTTATACTTAATAATTTTTAATTATTTGATGTAATCTTAACTTGTTCTTGTATTGCCTTAACGTTCTTGACTTATTTTATAACCCATGTATCATGCTTAGTGTATTTTATGTTCATATGTTTTAATTAGCATAAAATATATTTATTTCATGATCGTGTAGTAAACTCTACTTAATAAATACTTACGCTAAAATAATAATAATTATTAGTTAATATTAACGTGCATGGTTTTACTTGAAATCATAATTCATATCATAACATGATAATTTAATAAAACTAACGTTAACTAGATAATTAAATAATTAATATAAGTCAAGTTTATTAATTTAATTGTGCGATAAAATACTTAGGTAAAATCTATTAATTAAATATAATTTAAGTCTCGTAAAAATATTTAACCATAACGTGTAAATACTACCTAACTTAATCATGTTCAATAACGTAATCTAACATACCCAAGCCTACCGAGACACCCGCGTCTCGGTCGCACGAAACAACCAACAAAATAAGCAAACACCCTAATTCTAGTCCTGTCCAACATCTATTTTATAGTTCTGTCCAAGATACTATTTAGTTCTGTCCAACATATATAAACCAGTTCTGTCCAACATCTTTATTTAGTTTCATCTGATATCTTTAGTCAGTTTTATCCAATAAACATACCCAGACCTGCTGCCTAGATCCGGGTACCCCCTGTTTACCTATTTTTAGCCCTCGATCGACTACTAGTTCATCCTGCTGTTTTATAATTACCCACCGCCATATAATAATTAACCATCGAGACCTAACAGGTCTCGGTTCCCATCGCTACTAGAAGAATCTCCCCTGTTTGAGGATTTTGGGTTGCCATTGATTGGCCTAAAACACCCCTGCTGGTGGCATCAAACTCCCACCGAGACCATTCTATGGTCTCGGTTTGCTTGTAGGCTGAAAACCACAAACCCCCGACACTAAATCTTTTATACCCACGTTTTATATCATGTTATGAATCTATTTTTTTTTTTAAGAATTTTTGATTAACCACATAATTAATTAAAAGAAGAAAACAAGGATTAATGATAACAAGAAAAATGCGTGTAGGATTTAAGAACCAACAAACACGATCTAACTTGATTCCCTGATTAACTCACGGTTGGTATTCCTGTTTTCTTGGGAGAAGTAGACGGCCAAAAGAAAAAAAAGAAACGATTGAATTATTTTCTGTTTAGGGTTTTATTTTATTTACGTTTTCTTAAAATACATATATACTCCATCCGTATTTTATTTTCTTTAGTCGGTTAGGACATCTTATGGGCTTGGGCCCATTTAACCGTATAACAAACAACCCCCTTTTATTTGTTTTGTTTTTATTCCGTGACTTGGTAATTCTTACGCGTATTCGTGTTTTAAACGTTTGTAAATTTCTTAGTTATCATTGTATGTGTTAACGTACTTGTTATATACGTAATGACTTGTCGTGTTAAATATTTGTGTTGCGGGATTTACATGTCGTGTATTATTATTTTTGTGGTTTTTACTTATTATTCGTAAATTCATGTCGTACGTAAATAATAATAATACTATACGTATTTATTTGTCATGCTAAAATAATATACTTAATAATTATATTAAACGTTCTCAAAACGTATCGTATATACGTAAATCATAAGTTTTAAATTTATACGTAATTTCATGTACGTAATATTCTAGGTATTTTATGCGGGTGATTGACACCGTACTTATCCATGACTCGAGCAAATTGATCATTGCAAAAATGAGTCCCACAGTCACTGATGATATCACGAGGAACACCGAATCGAGCAAAAAAGCTGCTTCAGAAAGTTCACAACCACCCTCGCATCGTTCGTAGGTAGAGCCTTTGCTTCAACCCATTTAGATACGTAGTCAACGGCTATGAGGATGTACTTGTTCCCTTTGAATGATGGAAATGGCCCCATAAAGTCGATACCCCATACGTCAAAGATTTCACATTCTTTTATGAAATTTTGAGGCATCTCATCTTTATGTGTGATCTTACCTTGGTGTTGGCAAGCATCACAATGATTAACCATTTCATGAGCGTCATGATAAATGGAGGGATAATAGAATCCAGAGTCGAACACTTTTTCGCGGTATAGTTAGGACCAAAGTGACCACCAGTAGGTCCTTTGTGGCAGGCTTCAAGGATTAGTAAAGCTGCCGGCTCATCAACACACCGACGAATGACAAGATCCGCACATTGTTTGAAAAGGTAAGGGTCGTCCCAAAAATAGTGCTTAATGTCTTTAAAGAACTTTTTCTTTTGTTGATACATTAACCCTTCCTTGAGAATTCCACCCGTCAAATAGTTTGCAATGTCTGCAAACCACGGGGTTTCATCAAGATTGGAGTTAATGGACATCAAGGCCTCAAGGGGAAAAGAGTCATTAATCTCATGATTTGGGAGCTCCCCTTGATAAGGATCCTCGAGTCTACTGAGATGATCCGCGGCTAGGTTTTCCGCTCCCTTTTTATCACGAATTTCGATTTAAAATTTTTGTAGGAGCAAAACTTAACGAAGAAGTCTTAGCTTGGAATATTGTTTAGTTAACAAGTACTTCAACGCGGAATGGTCGGTATACACAATGGTGGTGGAAAGGAGAAGATAGGGGCGAAACTTCTCAAAAGCATACACTACAGCTAAAAGCTCTTTTTAAGTAGTGGTATAATGCAATTGAGCCCCCGTTATTGTCTTGCTAGCATAATGGATTGGTTGGAAGTGTTTGTTCACTCTTTGTCCCAAAACCGCTCCAATAGCAAAATCACTAGCATCACACATCAATTCAAAAGGTAACTCCCAATTAGGGGTAACCAAGACAGGTGCCTTAGTTAATTTATCCTTAAGAAGATTGAAAGATTCAATACACTCTTTAGAAAAGATAAAAGGAGTATCTTTTTCCAAGAGGTGGGTCATCGGGCGAGCGATTTTAGAAAAATCTTGAATGAATCGACGATAGAAGCCCGCATGACCAAGGAAACTTCTCACACCCTTCACGGTTGAAGGTGGAGGTAATTTAGCAATCACATCGACTTTAGCACGATCAACTTCAAGACCGACTTTGGAGATTTTATGACCAAGAACAATACCTTCTTTTACCATGAAATGGTATTTTTCCCAATTAAGAACGAGACGAGTGTCTTCACACCGTTTGAGCATACGTTCTAAATTGGCAAGGCAAGTAGAGAAAGAATCACCATAGACCGAGAAATCATCCATAAAGACTTCCATAGTTTCTTCAACCATGTCATGAAAGATAGCCATCATACACCTTTGGAAAGTCCCATGAGCATTGCATAAGACGAAAGGCATTCTTTTGTAAGCAAATGTTCCATAAGGACAAGTGAATGTGGTTTTCTCTTGGTCTTTAGGATCGATGGGAATTTGAAAATACCTGGAGAAACCGTCTAAGAAGCAATAATAGTCATTACCCGTTAAACGCTCGATCATTTGATCCATGAAAGGAAGAGGAAAATGATCCTTGCGAGTGGCATCATTGAGCTTGCAATAGTCTATGAAAACTCATCAACCCGTGACAAGTCGAGTAGCAATCAACTCGTTATTTTCATTGGGAACAACGGTTATTCCGCCTTTCTTAGGCACACAATGGACGGGACTAACCCATGGCGAATCCGAAATAGGGTAAATCATTCCGACATCTAGAAGTTTGATAACTTCTTTCTTGATGACGTCATGAATTCTAGGATTAGCCCTTCTTTGGCTTTGGACTGCGGGTTTAAAGTCATCTTTCATGAGACTTTTATGAGTACAAAAGTTCAGATCAATTCCGCGGATATCAGAAATTTTCCAAGCAATTGCTTTCTTATGATTTTTCAGCACGTCGATAAGTCAAGATTTTTCGTCTTCTTTCAATTCCTTAGCGATGATGACGGGTAACTTCTTATTGTCTTCAAGGAAAACGTATTCAAGATGAGACGGTAATTCCTTAAGCTCTAAATTCGGAGGATTATCGATGGAAGGCGTAGTCAAATTCGGATCATCGATGGAGATTTCCTTGGGATACTGTGGAGAAATATGGTCCTCATTGAGAAGTTTCTCAATGGTACGAATGTCTTCATCCCAATCGGAGGGAGAATCGTCATATTTTAAGTCCACATCCCCTAAAGTTGCTTCAAATTCTTTCAAAAGGAAATCACTTTCTCCAAATAGAGTCAATGATGGAGCAATAGAGGCAACGGTCTCAACAATGGGTAAAGAAGAAGAACCACTTTTACAAGCGTCTTTGAAATGCTCTTCACAAGCCTCATCAAGAACGTCAATGAAATTAACGGTCTCGTTTTCATAAGGTTGCTTAGAAAGTTTACCCATGTTGAAGACGATTTTATCTTCACCAACTCGCATGATTAATTCGCCCGTGGCTACATCAATGAGAGTGCGACCGGTCCTCAAGAATGGACGTCCAACGATTAATGGAACACGGGGATCCATATCGTAGTCAAAGACAACAAAATCCGCCAGAAAGGTGAATTTTTTGACACCGACGAAGACATCCTCGGCTATCCCCACCGGATAAGCAACCGTACGGTTAGCTAATTCCAATGTCATTCGTGTGGGGACTAGCTCGGGTAGAGATAATTGTTTCCAAACACTTAATGGCATTAAGTTTATACTAGCACCTAGATCAGATAGGGCCATACAATTATCTACCCAGGGGAAGTTGAAAGGAATGAGAAAACGACCCGGATCACCAAGTTTGGTTGGTAATTTCCTTAAGAGCACTGCGGAGCAATTCTCATTAAGTTGGGTCAGAGCGATATCAAGAAGCTTTTCTTTGTCACTAAAAAGATCTGTAAACATTTTAGCATATTTCGGCATGTGAGCGAGAGCCTCGGCAAAGGAGATGTTGAAATTCAGTTGTTTAAACATTTTAGTTAGAAACCTGAATATCATCCTTGTTCTTCAACTTCTCTTTCCTCAACCTTGAGGGATAAGGTATATTGGGTTGAGATGAAGGCTTTGGAATGGAATTCTCACTCACATCCTTGGGTGGTGGAGGGGTAGAAGTAGAAGGTGGAGGAATTGGAGAAGGGGAATCGTTTTCCTTTGTCACAATCACCGGTGTAGGTGTAGGAATATCGGGTTCCTTTAAACCTTTGCCACTTCGGGTGGTGATTGCCTTCATCTCCCCTCTTGGATTAGCAACGGTGTTACTCGGAAGAGAACCCGAACTAGAGGCTTGATTACTTTGCAAGAAACTAGCCATCATATCCCTTAAGTTATTCGTTTGACTGCTCAAAGAGTTTCTCATATCGGCTCGAAGATCATTCCCTTGTTTCGCCATATCTCCTTTCAAGTTGATGATTTGTCGCTGAAGATTCTGCACCAGCGCGCCATTAGTCCTCATGTACGTTTCAACCTCGTGATTAAATGCGGTGGGTTGGTTGGGAAGAAGAGCATGGTAGGCAGGTGGTTGATAAGTAGGTTGTTGGTAAACTTGGTTATTTCCTTGAGGTGGATATGGGTTTCTTTGGATTTGAAATTGATTTGGAGCTCGAGTTTGGTTTTGATTGTTGCGATTGAGGTTGTTTTGATTTTGAGGAGGAAAACCGGGTGGTGAAAGGAAATTGTTTGAACGATAACTGAGCAAATTGCGGTCACCTTGTGGACGTGCTTGATAGCCTCCCGTAGAAAAGTTACCGTTAGCGGCATACACATTTTCCGGATTGTCGTGAGTCGAAGGACAATCGGTGTATGAATGAGAACCCTCACATATTTCACATGACTGACTCAAAGCATTAACTTGCACATTGTTGTTTTTGGCATTGTTAGCGGTTTGTAGAGCAAGTGCTTCAACAATCGAAGTAAGCTTATCAATTCTCTTGTCGGCATCACTAGTACTAGCATTAGCCACATTAGCCCGAACACTCTTAGTTTGCACTCTAGACTTATTCTCAATAATATCCCACGCTGCATTAGAAGACTTAATTAAAATGTTACCCCCCCCCCCCGAGGCACTATTTAGGGAATCTTGGTCATTCATGCTTAAACCATTGTAAAAAGTATTAATTTGATGCACTTTTGTGAAACCATGTTGTGGACACTTTTCTTAAAAGTTCCTTAAAATGGTCCCAATATTCACTAAATGTCTCACCGTACTTTTGTTCAAAGTTAATGATTTCATTCCGCAAAGCGGTAGTACGTGAGGGTGGGAAAAATTAGTTGATGAATTTGGTCTCTAAATCTGACCACGTAAGAATACTTTGTGGCGGTTCCTTATCAAGCCAATGTCGGGCTTGTCCCTCTAAGGAGAAAGGAAAAAGTTTCAAGCGAATTACCTCTTGTGAAACCCCATTATACTTGACCGTATTAGTGAGTTGAAGGAACCTTTTGATATGGTCATGAGGATCATCAAGTGTACGCCCCAAGAATGGTTGAGCAGTGACCATTTGAATGAAGCCGGATTTGAGCTCAAAGTTGTTGGCTCCAATCTCGGGTATGACAATAGCATCGGTGTTGCCCTCTACTTGCGATTGCAAAAGCTCGATCATTGGTCGATTGTCCATGGTGACAATAGGTTGAGTTTCGACTTCAGCTTGAGTTGCTTTCTTCTTACGAGCATGGATACGCATACACACCTACAAAAGGAAAAGAAAGATAGACAAGAAATATTTTTGGTTTTTTATATTTTTCTATTTTTTTTATTTTTGACACGAAAAATAACGTTCAAAAGTGAACGGATCCTAAAATCCAACGCGTCTCTCACTAAAAACTGTTAATCTTAACGAAAAGAGCCGGCAGCGGTGCCATTTAATACTAGGTTTTGCCTCGTATGAAAAGATTCGTTGTTCCAGTCTTTTCGAATTGATTACCAGTTGAAAGTGCGACTCAGTCGTTCTTGGTGGAAAATAAAGAGGTGAGATTATCTATTTTAAACTAAAATAAAAATGTAAATGTCGTCGCGTAAAAATAAAAAACTTTAAAAGTTAAACTAAAAATTACGAGTTAAAAATAAATGATTAAAAACTTGAAAGTAAATTTAAAACTTAAAACTTTATAAATATAAAAACTTAAACCCGTCAGAATGCCCTTGATCGGAATCCCATCGGAATGTGTCAAAAGAAACCATGTCGGAGTAACTACTAAAGTATCGGAATAATCCGTCGGAAAGACGATCGGAATCACTACTATCGGAAACCCAATTCTATCGGAATGTAAGAATGATCACTACTGTCGGAATGCTGATCCGAAAAACCATCGGAATCCCAAAACCTTAATCCGATGGAAAGTATCGGAATACTTGTCGGAATCCAAAACCCTAATCGGATGGAAAGTATCGGAATGCTGGTCGGAAAGGGTAAACCCTTTTCCGATGGTATGTATTTCGTAATAAGCAAAATTTATAAGCTCCGTTTTGAAAATCACAATCCAACACTTAACCAAATTAATAATGAGAGAACCAAATAAGCACGAATGAGAAACTTTCAAAACTTTAAATAAGCAAATCTTTTAAAACAAACCATAAAAAGATGAAACTTTTTAGAAAATTTAAAAGTAAATAAGCTAAATACAGAATAAGCCAATAAGCATGATAAGCTCAAAACTCAAATCATATAAAAACTTAGATATGAACTAAAAGATAAACTTTTTAATCACATAAACATCAAGATGAAATAAGATCAAAGATGATTTCGGATCAAAGATAAATAAAAATCAAGAAAGGTAGAAGAAGATGAAGATTAAAACAAGATTAAACTCTAAAAAGTAAAGATTAGATTCAAACAAGAATGAAATAAAAGATGAAGTTTTCCTAGTGAGAGAAAGTTAAACACTTTCTCTCTCTAAAAATTAAAACTACAAAAAATGAAAATGAAAACTAAAATGAACTAACTAACACCCTCCTAATGACACATTAGGAGGGTATATATAGGAGGTGGGGAGGTGCATGTGTTGCTTCCTTTTTCTTGTCTTTAAATTTCTCGTCTTTCTCGAATTTGTCTCGGGATTAGTCAAATGATAAAACGAACTCGTCTTATACTTTTCTTCTTTAATTAGACTGGGTTCTTCGACCTCATTAAACTTCCGTCTTTAGACTTTTTCTTCGATAAATCTTCAGAATAGGCCTTAGACTTCCGTTATTTTTTGCACTCTTGATCTTTTGACTTCGTCTTTTCTCGTTTTCTTCGATAAAAGCTCGTGATAGCCCGTGTTTTCTTCCTTTTTCATATTTTTATCCTGAAACACAATAAAAACACAAACCACGCATAATTCCGACTTTTACGACATAAAATACACGTTTTGGCCTTGTTATTATTGGAAATAAGCGGAAAAAGGATAAGTGTTTTCACACTTATTAGTTTTTTATTGATTTAATATGCTCATTAGTTATTATCTAGCTTTTTGTGTTTTTATTGATTTAATGTGCTTATTAGTTATTATCGTTGATTATAGATTTTATTCATTAATTATTAATACATTGTGATGATTTAGAGCTTATTTATGTAACTTATTTCATATTTAAAGATATATTGCAAAAATAAGCTCTAAATTTAACACCCCTAAATTTACTCGCAGCGGAAACCAACCATTTGGGTGTTAAGAAATAACACAATCACAAAAGAATATAAAGAACGACTCTAAAAGAGACATTTTTAGATAAAGGGTTCCATTCATAAAGATCAGAGTATTGGCCCCACAACCCGTTACCATCATTTATTACATAAATCTTTTAAAGTACAAAAACATTTTAAAAGTAAAGAGATAGTTGAATGGAACGAAAACATATTTTCCAAAACATTAGCGCTTGCCTCCTCGTCCATTCCAAACCTCCATCATTCATCTTTAATTACCTGAGATAAACATGCTAAAAAGTCAACTAAAAAGCTTAGTGAATTTATAGAATTTATAAGAATAATATGTGAACACGAGAATTTTTAATCATCTTGAACTTATCACACAGACAAGTCATATATATAGATAAATGCATTAAGCTCACGCCACTGAACGTTAACCCACACGTCAAATCGAGTCACTTACGGTGCCCCTACAATCAGGTAATATTGTCATATACCAACGACCTCTTATAATATCCCTTTCAGGTGTTCACAAGGGAACATACCCTAGGATAAGGCTGTCAAACCAAATAGGTCTATCATATGTATTAGCGTTTACCCCTTCGAGTAATTAACAGTGCATGAAATTCAGGGACTTCACAAGATAATAGTACTTATGCATTTATCATCTCATTCGGGTCCAGCATACCGAAAACAACTTGTGTTCATTTTATAAAACAGCATGTATCCCCCTCGCGGGTTTAATAAAACATTTAAAGTTTAAAGGCGAGGCTATAAACTCACCTTGAATGGTAGAAGTAGAGATAAAGATTGCCGACGATAAGTGATGCCCGTTGATCACGAAAAACACAACCTACCAAATAAGGCGCGTGTTAAGACTCGAACTCAAATATCGATATATACTAAGTATAATATGACTTAAATATTTTTAAAGCATTCATATTTTATAACTAGTGACACGAACCAAGTGAATCCATATTATCCCATTTATCCAACACTACACGTTTAAACACTTGCACTCTCGATATTGACCCGTCATAAGACGCCAAGTCAACGCAAGTCAAACTATCACTTTACTTCACTCGAACCAGTAACTAAGTCATTTATATAATGACGAAACACTTGAGTAAGTCACCATGTCCAATAGTGAATACTCAAACTCATGCCACACAAGCACACTCCAAATGTACACGCTGATCTACCCTATCTAGACTTGTCCGATTTCGATGAAAATTGGTGTCAAGGTCACTTGTAACCTGTATAATACCCCACTAAAATTTGAGCCAAAGTTCACACTTTAAAACCCATCAGCTCGACATTTTACTCGACTATAAAATTTGGGACAAAATGTGTACCCGTTTTATAAAACCGTTTATACCACTTTAAAAATACTATCTTGACCTTTCGTCTTTTAAAATCACTACTAGACTCATCATACTAAGTTTATATACTTTAAAAACCAGTAGTATCAATTATCTAACCATGCCTAAAGTCCCTGAGAGTCGACCCAGAATCAGCCACAATTTCGGATTGTGCCGATTTGCTTCTCCTGGTACACGAATACTAAAACTAGCATAACTTTTGACCCGTAATGAGTTAAGAGCTCATTCAAGCGGCAAAACAATCATATTGAAGATTACTACAACTATATTACATCGATTCTCAGCCTATATTAACTCAAACCACGAATTTATCTAACAAATATTCTGCCCAAAATACCCTTTTCAAAATGACTCAATTTTCCATTTTTACCAACATGCATCATCATGCATCTAATTCTAACACCCAGTCTATCATTCCTAACATCATAAACATTCCTAAATACCCCTTGATCATCCTAAGATTCACTTGATCAAAAATCACATGCATGCACTCAAAATTCCTATTATAATATTAATAACACTATCATACACCCATAAAAATGGATCAAACAATCTTGATCATCATGAAAATAATTTAGAAAAATAAAAGTTGTTGCATGTTCATGAAAATGGTATCATAATGATCACCATAAGATTTTAGGATTGGGTCTAACCTTGGTTTATAAAAATTCAAGTTGGAAAATCAATTGTGAAAGTGTTTTGAAGTGTTGGTGTTCACGACAAGAATGGGGAGGATGGTGATAATATATATATATATATATTTTGTTTAATGTGTTAGTGGAAGAATTTGGTAAAAAATTATATTTATAGTATAAATGTTTAGGGTAAATTTTGTAAATTGTGTATAGTTTTGGGCTAAAATGTAATTAGTTAAAAAGCGAGAAATGATTAATAGTCAATTTTGAAAATATTTACGGGACTCGGGTTTCGTAAAAATACTTTTTGAAAGTTAAAACGCACACAAAATATAATAATATGGGTCCGACACGACCTAATACGCAATTAAAAACGAAACTAAAAAATATCAAACATCGAAACAATCGATAATAAAACATAAAATTTGGGCTACCGTCGGTATCGCGATCACTAGCAGATAAATTCAATTCGTAAGATTCGCGAGAATTATAGTTTAACGATTTTCATTTAAAATCAACTAAAACCAATAAATCACTTCAATTAAATTTTGAATTAAATTATATATAAGAATAAAAAATGATCTTATTTTTACGGATTTTACATCCTCACCCCCTTAGGGAAGCACCGTCCCGGAGCTTACTTCTCCTTGTGTCCGTCTATAAATAAATGCGGATACTTGCTCTTGAGGTAGTCCTCTCGTTCCCAGGTGTATTCGGGTCCACGTCGAGAATTCCATCTCACTTTAACTATCTGGATCTGACTCTGCTTAAGCCGTTTCACCTCTCGATCCATGATCTCCACCCGGTTCTTCAATGAAATGCAGCTTGTCGTCCAATTGAACTTCCTCGAGTGGAATTATTAAATTCTCGTCCGCCAAACACCTCTTAAGATTGGAAACGTGAAAAGTGTTGTGAATAACACTTAACTTGTCGGGTAATTCTAACTTATACGCCACGGGACCAACTCGATCAATAATATTGAATGGACCAATATAGCGTGGACTAAGTTTTCCTCGCTTTCCAAATCGGATTACTCCTTTCCAAGGTGATACTTTCAACATAACCATATCCCCAATGTCAAACTCCAATGGTTTTCGCCTCTTATCCGCATAGCTCTTCTGCCTACTACGAGCAGTCAATAAATGATTCTTAATTTGCACGATCTCTCGGTCGCCTCTCTAATGAATTCAGGACCCGTCAATTGACTTTCTCCAACCTCACACCAACCAACTGGTGATCTACACTTTCGCCCGTAAAGTGCCTCAAAAGGCGCTGCCTTGATGCTCGCGTGATAACTATTATTGTATGAGAATTCCACCAATGGTAAGTTTCGATCCCAACTACCTCCACAGTCTATTACACACGCTCGTAACATATCCACCAAAGTCTGGATAGTCCTTTCACTTTGACCGTCTGTTTCCGGATGATACACAGTGCTCATGTCCAACTGAGTCCCCAAAGCTCGCTAAAGTGATTTCCAAAACTCATATGTGAATCGACTATCTCGATCAGAAATAATTGACAAAGGAACTCCATGTCTACAAACAACTTCCTTCAAATACAACCGAGTAAGTTTGTCTAAATCATCGGTTTTATTTATTGGTAATAAATGAGCCGACTTAGTCAACCGATCAACAATCACCCAAATCGTATCATGACCACTAGAAGTTCTTGGACGTCCCGAAATAGTGATCCTCTCCCATTTCCATTCTGGAATTTCAGGTTGTTGTAGTAAACCCGAAGGCCTCTTATTCTCAAAATTCACCTTAGCACACGTCAAACATTTACTAACATAAGTGGCTATGTTAGCCTTCATATTCGGCCACCAGTAGCATTTCTTCAAGTATTGGTACATTTTATCCGATCCTGGGTGAATAGAATATTTAGACTTATGAGATTCGTGCATAATTAAATCTCTCAGTCTTACATACACCGGTAACCATACACGATTCTCAAAATACCGAATTCCATCATCACGAATCTCGAATATGGGTGTCATCCTTCTACCCAAGTCTTCAACTCTCACATTATCCTCTTTCATCGCTTTTGTTTGAGCTTTAAGTATTCGATTAGATAAATCGGAATAAGTTGTCATGGCTAAAGCTCTAACCCTTTTCGTCATTTCTCTTTCTTTCCTATTAAGAGCATCGACAACTACATTCGCCTTGCCGGGATGATAACGGATTTCACAGTCGTAGTCACTCAAGAGTTCAACCCAGCGACGTTGTCTCATATTAAGCTCCTTTTGGTCCAGGATATGTTGTAGGCTCTTATGATCCGTATATACTACATATTTTGTACCATACAGATAATGTCTCTAGAGTCTAAGTGCGAAGACAACAACACCAAGTTCTAAGTCATGCGTCGTGCAGTTCTCTTCATGTTTCCTCAGTTGCCTAGAAGCATAAGCGATGAATTTCTCCCGCTGCATCAGTACAACTCTATAACGTCTATGTGATGCGTTACAATATACCAAAAAGTCTTCGGATCCCTCAGGAAATGCCAAAATAGGTGCGAAACACAAATTTAGTTTTAGCATTTGGAACGATTCCTCTTCTTCCTTTCCCCATTCATATGTCTTGCTCTTTTGGGTGAGTTTGGTAAGTGGTTTAGAAATCAAAGAGAATCCCTCTATGAATCTTTGGTATACCCAGCGAAACCCAAGAATTGCCTTACTTCGGTCGGTGTTGTTGGGGCAGGACAATCTCGAATAGCCTCAATCTTTACTGGATCAACATGAACACCATTATTGTCGATTACATGACCAAGAAACTGTACAGATTCTAGCCAGAAAGCGCATTTCGAAAATTTGGCGTATAATTGTTCCTTCTTAAGCAATTCCAAAATAATCTTCAGATGCTCTCCTTGCTCTTCCTTGCTCTTGGAATAGATAAGTATATAATCAATAAATACAATCACGAACGTATCAAGGTATGGCTTGCACACTCGATTCGTTAAGTCCATAAAAATTACTGGTGCATTAGTTAGACCAAAGGGCAACACTTGGAACTCGAAATGACCATACCGAGTCCTAAATGCAGTAATTGGTATATCTTCCTCCCTAATGCGGAGCTGATGATAACCCAATCACAGATCGATCTTTGAGTACACACTCAAACCTTAAAGTTGATTAAATAGATTGTCAATCCTCGGAAGCGGATACCGGTTCTTGACCGTCAACTTGTTCAGCTCGCGGTAATAAATACACATACGGAATTATCTGTCCTCCTTCTTCACAAACAATACCGGAGCTCCCCAAGGCGATGAACTCGGATGAATAAATCCCTTCTCTGATAATTCCTTCAATTGATCATCCAACTCCTTCATTTCTGACGACGCTAGACGATAAAGTGCACGTGCAACACGTGTAGCTCCAGGCACAATTTCAATATTAAATTTGACTTGTCTAGGTGGTGGAATTCCTGGAAAGTCGTTGGGAAACACCTCTGGATAGTCACAAATCACCAGCACATCTTCTAAATGCTTCTCCCTAGGTTCTGCCTCACTCACATGGGCTAAGAACAATTTGCATCCTCTTTCTATGTACTTGCTCACCTTTATATAAGAGATCACCTTCAAATGAGACGTACCACTATCCCCTTTTACTACCAACGTCTTACCCTTAGCAGGTACATGCACTAATTTCTTCCCACAAACAATAGTCGCATCATGCTTAACTAGCCAATCTATCCTAATAATCACATTAAAAGCACCAAGCTCAATAGGCATAAGATCGATTTTGAATAAGTGGTTCACTATGTTCAGAGTACAATCCCTTAGAATAGAACTAGTACTAACTATCCTACCATCAACCAATTCAACCTCATACTTTGTATCTAATTCATCTGGTTTAGTATTAAACGAGAGACTAAAACTTATGTTAATAAATCTCTTATCCGATCCAGAATCAAATAGTACGCTAGCATATCTGTTATTGAGTAAAAACGTATTCGTCATGACATTGGGTCTATCGTTCTGCTCAGCACCTCCAACAACATACACTATTACTGCAACATTTCCTCCTTGATTGTTCTTCATTGGGCAGTTCCCTCTCACATGGCCTTTCTCTCCACAATTATAACACGTTATAACATGTTGAGTGTTTGCACCAGTGGCAACACCCCTGCTCCAACCATCTTTAGCCTTGTGGCCAGGCTTTCCACACTTGTTTCATTTTGGTGGACAGTTCTAAAAATGTCGAATTCCATAATTGTTACAATTAGGAGTGTTCCCACCTTGATCACCTCTTTCATTAGGCGTGTTTGTCATGGCTCTTGCATTCCCTTTCCTGTGATTGTTGTACTGATGATGACGGTTGTTACCTTGGTTATTTCCCCTGTTGTTGTTGTTGTTGTTGTTTATGTAGTTACCACTACTACAACCTTGGTTATTGTTCTCCCATTATCTCTTATTTCCTTATACAACTATTTCAGCCTTAGCAGTCAACTTCTGCTCCATCAAAGTATGTGCCATTCGAACAACTTCATTCAACACAGTAGGCCTTGAGGATGTGGTTTCCCCTTTTATGTTCTCTGGCAAACCCCTCAAATATGCATCAATTTTCTTTTTCTCAGTCGGAACTGTTTCAGGATACAACAGAATCAACTCATTAAATCTTTGAGTATAAGCAGTAATGTTACAGTCCTACACTCTAAGTTCCACAACTCCACTTCCATTTTCTGAATTTCCTCAGCGGGACAAAACTCCTCAGTCATCATAGTTCTCAATTTTGTCCACGACCTTTCATGTGCCGCTTCTAGTCCTAAGGTAGCTACTTGAGCATTCCACCATGTTAAAGATGGACCTTGAAGTGTAGCAGTAGCAAACTTCACCTTGTTCCTTTCTATACAGTCACTGATACTAAACATACTTTCCGTCTTTTCAAACCAACGAGCCAATCCCGCTGCTCCTTCAGTACCATGGAAATTAATCGGACCACATTTCTTAAAACTAGAGAAAGTACACTCTCTAACAGGTGGTACACCAATTGGAGCAACATTTCCCCCTGCTCCACCGGCTTGGTTCCTTGCAGCACGATCCTCAGCAAGAGCTGCAACAACAGTTATGTTCACCTCAACCTGACTAATCCACACTTTTGATAATCAACATCTTATCTTTTAGGGAATTCTACTCGAGTTCCCATCAATTAAGACAATGTCGTCATGTCATAATCAATCAATCCATTTTACCGGCACTATCAACTTTCCAGTTTTATTGCCGTCGATAAGATGTGAACTTTTCAAAAGACTAATAATAACTCTTAATCCTTCACAAATTCAAGGATATCAGGAGACACAACTACTATTAAAAGAGTAAGGTCAACACATAATCTACGCGAGAGAATTTCAAATCAGATACAGACGAAAACATTTAATGAATATGAATATATTCCATGTTTTCATAATTTGAGTACGCATTCGAAAGATCCTCGGATCGTTACCCAGGTCATTCAAATGAAATCAAATCAAAAGAAATGAGAGGAACGTCGATACATCCAGTCGGGTATCAACACTCGGTAATCAAATACTTTTCCTAAGAATCTCACTACGGGAGAATTGGACAAGAAAGAATTGTCAATTGTCAAATAAGACAATTTCCACAGATGAGTAAATTCGACTCAGAAGAATAGATGCTATAGGCACATATGTAGGTGTCCCTAACACTATGTCCTTATTTTTCACTTCTTGCAGATCTCATAAAATTTAATCTTTCACAATCTTTAAAGAAAATGTTGTGTTTATTAATCGATTTTATGGTGACTACTAATCAGCCTTGCATGGTCCATTCCAAATTGTATGTAGGCGCGCAACTATATACAATTTCAAGATTAACGATGCAATACTCAGTTCGTCAAAATTTTATCATCCTGTTTATAATAAAAACATTTTCATGCTTAATTTTTAAATAAGAATCAAAAATAAATTTACAAAGATTTTCCTTGTTATGAAAACAATTAAGTTTTCCAAGATATTTTATAATCAACTTTATTTCGATAACAATCACTTATAAATCTTAATTTGAATAATCCTTATAGTAATGGAAATTCAATTTTTCTCAATGGATATTGTTTTAACTTATAAAAACAATGAGTGATCTGCAAAAGAGTGATGAAGAGTTGTTCACCGAGAACTAACTACAATATGATAGGAAATGAGCTTAGCCAAATAATCATGAGGTTAATGACCTCGATGGCATTCACGAAGAATGATTCACAACGTAACTCAAATCAAGATGAGTACTTGTTCAGTGGTTGCATCACTAATGCGAACATTAGGATGAAGCAATAAAAGATAGATAACATCGATACATGTAGAATTTAGCAATCAAAGGTAGTCTTTCTCATTAATCACAAACAAGTCAAAATTGTACCGTAACACATTACGTGTCACTATGTCATACAATCCTCAGAACTCATCCTACCAACTGATGTCTCAGTTAAGTTAGGGATTTTTAAAAGATACCACAATGAATACTAATCTACAAGAGTCATTAGGTGTTCCACATGTCCCAGAAGATCCATCGGTCTCAATTCAGAAGAAGATTTCTTCAATTTATTTCTTGGACACTGGGCATCCTCATTACTGGACAATGGCCTAGGAACAACCCTTAAAACGAACCTACAATCATTTAAAACCTTATAATTCAATCACAAAACTTAACGATTTCTATTAATAATCTCATATTCCATATGGGTTAAATTTTACTTTATTCAAGTTTCAACCACTTTTATACTCAATTCGATATCCTACCTCATTTTCCAATACTTTCAATCTTATTCTTCGGCCTTGTAAAGGCAATGAAAGCTCAATATGATCAACACTTAATTTCCAATCCTATATCTCTTACAACAACACTTATCAAATGAGTCACTAACATGAAATGACTTGATCATTCAACTAGACTTCTCGGAAAGGTACTAGTGCCATGAGGCTTTTGGGTAATGGTTCCAATGACAGCCTCAAGTGCAACATTCACCCTTTCGATTTCAATTTAAGAATTGGATGACAACGAATCAGATGACATCTTTCTAGGTGGTAATGTTTTGTCAAACTCCACTCTATAAGAAAAGATCGTCATGACATCGATATCAGATTTAATCTCGCCAATTCTTTTTCAATATCACAATCAACTAATATCTACATTTCTACGAATATCAACCATTTGTTGGGATCATAAATATCCGCAACTTGGTTTAGATCTAGGATAGCTAGAATTCCTACGAGAATAGCTTCGATTAATTTACTAGGGGATTTAGGGTACATTGTGACAATCTACGTCGTATAAATACCTCATATAAATATCAAAATAATCATCAAACAATCATGTAATAAAATTACATCATATATATATAATCCAAGTTATATATATATATTAAAATAACACTTCTCAGTCTGGCCTTGTCGGTAACTCGGGAATTCTTCGGCACAGTTATAGTCAAAAGATTTTTAGACATTTTTAGAAAAATGTTTATAGTTAAATGATTTTGAAATGTTTTATTCAAAACCTTAGTTTTAAAAATCTTTCGTTCTCTATAACGAGAGCTCTGGTACCAAACTGTAACACCCCCAAATTTATACAACTCAATACAGCAGAAGACTAGTTGGTGTTACGGGATAGCACATTACTCACATCATAGACAACACATAAAAATCGCGTCGTTTAATAATAAATCATTTCCATTCATAAATATCAAAGTTACATCGGTCCCAAGTCATTATATTTCATACAAAGTTTTACAAAGTATTTGAATGGAAAATATTGTTTAGGTGCGGGCCATGAATTCTTGTCGTCTTCCCGAGAATTACCTTCAAGTACCTGAGATAAAACATGTTAAAAGAAAAGGTTAGCGATAACGCCGAGTGAATTCATAGAGTTTAATAAAATCCATCAATATAATATCAGTATAAAATTATTACTAAAAATCATCTTGTACAAATCATTTTAATAGGCCATAAAATAGCCAAAATCATTTTATACAAAGCTTTATCGAAAATCATAATATAGGCATTTGCCTTAAAAATCATTATACGAATCATTGTCGTTAAAAACACCATACAATACGTTTTGCAACGTTGTATAGATTAAATAAAACCGTTATATGAATATGGTTATAAAAAGCCTTAAAAATCATTATACGAGTCAATGTCGTAAAAACGTCATACAATACGTCTTACGACGTTGTATGAAAATAAAAACCGTTATATGAATATGGTTATTAAAACCAAAACACGAACATAATATCAGTAGTATGACCCTGTATTGCTAGTCAGGCAATACATCGTAATTCGAAGCGTCTAATAGTATTTCGGTGATTTGGATTATTATAAGCCGCATGACATTGTTACCTTACTAAACCAACAACGGGTAGCTAACCCGATACCAAATTTGCCCATCTAAAGTAGTGTGTCGTCACAAAGGTCACGCTATGGAAATCTTCTCATATATAAATTCGCTTACCAATCAATGTGGCACGACGGGGATCAACCGTCAAGGCGCGAACTGGGGTGATCGTCCCCAAATAGTACTATTAAATGCATAAGTGTCTACCAACTCCCGGTAGTTCACAATTCATGCTAATGGGACTTTTAGTGACATAACCTAACTTTAATAATCCATTTATTTTCATCTATCGGGTCTTTTAATCATTTATCAAGTCATACAATCGGGTCATTCAATCATTCGGGTCCAAATCAATAAACAAACAATCGGGACAAATGGTGTCCTAATTTTATAAAAACTAACATGTTATCTCCCTCGCGGGTTTATAAAACATTTATAAAAACATTTAAAAGAGTGTGAGGCTATGAACTCACGTTGATGTGGGAAGGCGGGTTATCGGCAATTCGGACGTACGGTACGTGCTTCAATCACGAAAACCTAGACAAATAATACTCGTCTTAGACTCATGTCCAATGACTTTATAAAAATAACAATTATGTATGCATATGATGATTATATATATATGATGATCAAGTGGGTTTACATATTCTCGTTTACTCATTTTAGTGTTATATGTCGATAACTTTTATACTAGTTTTCTCGTTTTACCTATTTACGTGTTTTTGGTCCAATAAGCCTATTATAAGTTCTTAACTTGTATTAATCCTTGTTATACTTACATTATCAGTATCTACACTTTACAAGTTGGGCCTAAATGGGTTTAGCCCAATAAGTTCTTTTTATGAGTGTTCATCTTGTTTAGTCCAATTATTAGCCCAAGTATTAGTCCAAGTATTAGTCCAAGTATTAGTCCAAGTATTAGTCCAATATGTTTACTTAGCTCGTTAATGTCCGTTTGTCCTATAGTTCGGGTTTTTATCGGTTTTTACTTGTTATACATGTCTATATATCAGTATATAAGTTTTATAAAGTTTTCATTAGACGGGTCCAACCATCTAAGTTTTATTTAACAAAAACGTTAATTTTACGGCGATAGCCGAAAAAGTCGTAAAAACAATGTTTATAGTTTTATAACTTATAAATATTATTTCACCACCATTTATATAATTTATCCATTTAATTAACCTTTTATACATTTATATAAATAAGTTTTATAAGTTAGTGGGTTTTTATTTTACATTTTATACTATTAAATTTTGAGTGCTTATATAATAGTATTATTCTTTAATTTCCAAAAATCTGATTTTTATCTTCACTTTCACCAAAACTGCCATATCTTGAGTTCTATATAGAGATAGAAGCTCAAATTTTTATCACATAAACTACATGATATGTGCTACATTTAAATCTCGTATAGCTACTGTTGAATCATCTTCTAAATATTTTCTAAAAATCGTCCAAAACAGTAACCTCAGATTTATACCCTAAACTTGTTTTGATCATATCTCACTCATTACAATGATTCCATTGCATGGCCAACTCTCACATGTGTACAAGACCCATAGCTTACTGTAAATCCATTCTACTTCATCATTTTATCAGTCCATGACCTGTTTATTTACTGTTTTATACAGCCAACAAATTTAACCAAGATTTTAACCTTGTTTCTTATGGTTTTTCACCTTTTTAATCATGTTTATCAACACCAAATCCCCACATAACATTTTTATCATCATATAATCATCATATACATATACAATAGGAAATAAAATACATGTTTACATAATCAAAATAACAAGAAGATGAGGAGGACAATCTTTATACCACCATGATTATGTAGGTTGATCAAAACATGGATTTTGATGGAGAAACTTGTGATGCACCAAGACCATCTTCATGACCACCAATCTTCATAACTCCTTGTGGAAAATCAGTCCTACTACTCCATGAAAACTCCTCCTTGGATGTTATAACTTGCACCAATCTTCATCTTTTTGAATGGAGATTAACATATGTTAATTATAACATATGTTTATGGTTAAATTTTGTATGAATGGTGGTGTTTTGTGGAGAAATGGGGCGGCCAAAAATGGAGGGTGAGAGGATTTTGAGGGTGGTTTTGCATGTGTAAATGAAGCAAATGAAGGTAGCTAGTGGTTTTGTTTCAAAGTGGAAAGTGTAGGTGGAAGCTTACACATGAAGCTAAGACATGTGTTAGCTAATTTGTTAAGGTTTTGACACATCATGGATGTGTTGTAGCTTAAGTTGGCCGGTTTTGGGGGTGGGACAAGTGTCCCACTTGTCTCATCCCCATTTATTTACGGGTACTCCTCGATTCTAGTTTCCTCGATTTGCGTGCCCTCGGGTCGTTTTACGAAAAATGTTTTTATAAGTTATGAATCAACGGCACAAAACGAATCTAATAAAAATTGTCTCATCAAAAACGGAGTTCGAAAACGTAAATACGTAATCCTAAGGTTTCCGGTTTAGTCGTAAAGGACGTTAAAATAAAAATCGTAAGTCCTAATCTCTTCTCGTAAATTTGTGAATTTATGAACTAACACAAATTTAAAACTCCAAAATAATATTCACGGACAAATTTATTTTCTGAAATGTCGGACTGCCACCAAAAACGGTGTATGTAAACGTAAGCACGTAACGTCGAATCCTCCGGTTTAAACGTAGTCGACGCTACTTCAAGACGTAAATCCAAATTTCTTCCCAAAAATAAGTGAGTTCATATTGTACTATTAAAATAATATTTTCAAATAATAATTGAGAATAAAATATCAATCGTAAATTGACGGATTGTCACATTACTCTTGTCAGCGTCTGAGTGTTCTGGCTCATTTTATTCCCAACAATCCTCCCCTAAACTTGATATCTACTCTAGTAATCAAATTTCTGAATAAAAACTAAGTACAAGGAGGATTCTTACAAATACAAATTACTTTTTAATTAGATAATAAATAAATCTAATTAAGTCTTTGCCAACATCACTAGTATAATCCATTTCCAGCTGTGTAGACACCATCTTCTTCAAAAATTCATTGGACATAGGATATTGAGCATCCACAAGAAGATATTCTGAAAACTTTATAGTGCTTAAATGGTAAACACCAGCTGCTGAATGTAGACGCCATTGTAGCCCACTGAGATCATCCAGATCCAACCATATTGGACCTGCTTCATCTGGTTGAATCATCCTTTGAAAGGATGTTCAAATCTTTATTCCATTGACTGAAGTAGGTGCTTCAGCCTCATACTTAGTCTTCATCAAAATCCAAAGATCTACCAAGTCTTCTCTATCCAGGCGTGCAAACAATGAGATCAAAGAAGTAAAAGTATGTACCTTCTCTCCATATCTGGTGATCATCCAGAACCCACTTGCATCTTCTTCATAGTTAACTATTGGGTTTCTATAATCTAAAGGTAGTACCTCTGCAACATGTGAAGCTTCAAATGGTGAGAGCTTAATGCTCTTTCTGATAACTTCTTCACTAGGATCCAATTGATCAAGAACTGGGAACTCAATAGGAACTCCCTTCTTCACTGGTGTTGGTGCAATAGAAGCCCTTTGGATCTGCAAATTTTCTTCAATCTCTTGTCTCCTTTCATCTGAGAGAAGTCTCATAGTATTTTCTTCACAAAATTTTAACCAAATTGGATAAGCCCGAAACTCTAATTCAGCAAAGGATAACTTCTTCAACTTATCATAGGTCCATCCACCTTTATGACACCTAAGCAACATAAAGTATAGCTCTCCCTATCCCTCTTGAGCTCAGAAAACACTTTGCTAGCCTTGTGCTTCAAAATCACTTTGCAGTCTTCCTGCACTCTCAATAAAATCTCCAATCCCCAAATTTGTCTAGTGATGGACATCTCTGGATTCTCTATTGTCTTGTTCTCCTATGCAAATTACATCTCTCTTACCTCATGCATATCAAAATCCACTTTGCCCTTTAACTCTCTTAGCCCCTTTGTGGCTAACTCATCCTCACCATACTCTAACCTTTCTGGATCCTCTATTATCATTACACTGTATCCAGAGCTCTCATCATCATCACTACCATCTTTATCTTTCTCTGTGGTAGCCAAATCCTGTTCTTGTAGTTGTGCATCCAAAGCTTGATCAAATTGTATCTGGGATGCATTCATTGGTACCTCAACTTCAACTAAAATTGCTTTACCCTTATCTTGTGCTCCAATGGCTGGTAAAGTGGTTGTTGGTACCTGTGTTGTAACATCCCTAATAATAACTAGTGGTTGAGATACACCAATCATACATGTGGGTTTGTCAACGCCTTCTTTGCTCTTGTCAGCGCTCAAACTCTGAACATCAACGGGCGACTTTGTAACCTGTTCCATCATCTCCACAAATGATAGCTTCTTTGGAGTCATCAAGGAGACATCAATAACAGGCTTCTCCTTCAAGCTAGTCAAAGCTTCAGTAATTTCCACCTGTTTGGTACCAAAAGGACCACCTTCTTCTTCCTGTGAGCCCTTGTCACTCAAATTGAAAGGTTCTGTTGGTGCATCTTCCTCCCCTTTGTAAGAATCCTCCCCATATAAAAGGACTCTTTCCTGCCTTCTACTAGCTTGGGTAGTCTCTAAAACAACTAGTCTCTCCCTCAATTGCTTGAGTTCAAGACCCTGACCTGTGACAATCTGTACAAGGTCTGCATTTTGCTTTTACAAGCTAATGCAAACCACCGTCAATTCCAATAGAGTATAAGGTTCCAATCTACCCTCCTCCATGATGGGATTTTGACCTCCCAAAATAGATTCATGGGGCCTGGATGGGGTCTTAATGATGTTGGAACTGCCTTGGCTTGCATCTAAGCTAGAACCAATAGTCCCAACTGCACCCATGTCACCAACCACACTTGTGGTGGTGGTTCTCTCGGCTACATGGCTAGGACCACCAGAGGAGAACACTCCAGCAGCCCTTTGGTGTTTTTCCAACCTATAATCTGGGGGTGTAGAAGAGGAAGTGGATTGAGGGTCTGTTTGGGTGTAAGGGGGTGTTTGGGTTTGCGGTAAAATGGTGTCAGCGTTTGGATCTAATGTGTCAGCGCCTCCACTATGAGTGTCAGTGCCTGATGGTTATGGGTCAATATCCATATGCTGGGGTGATGGAGGTTGTTCTGGTAATAGGTCTGGATGAGGTTGTGGGTGAGGTTGAGGGTTTGCTGCTGCCTCAATGACAGCAAGCATGGCTGGGGTGAGTGGTAGGTCCCTATATGGTGGTGTATTCATATTTCCAAAACTGTTTTCTTTTGAACAAGGATAGTATAAAAATTATCATGATCCCTTGTACAATATCCTTGCACGTCAAAAACCATTTGTAAAAACCTAGGGTAAGCAAGAGTCATCTTGTTACCCTTATTGTGACACATGCCATCAAAAATCATTTTTGAAAAATTATAGTTCTGCCCAGTTACAAGACACACAATGACACTCCCAATAGAATGGTTGATTTCATTGTATGAGGAGCATTTAGGACTCAAACATTGTAGGATGACATGTATAAGGTACTTCCAAGCCGGGGGAAACTGTTGTTTGGTATATTTATTTAAATGGCCTTCTGGAGGCAAAGGATAACCCAAGGCTTGGAGTCCTTGCTCTAGCTCTGCAAGGGGAAGGGTGGTTATACCATCTGCATCAATAAGATGCAAAGCTTGGCGAACCAAAGCTTCAGTAACCACCCATGGAACCCTATGAACAATAACAGTCAATGTAATCACTGCATTAATTGTTGAGGAACTAATAGTGTTCCAAAACTGTTTAATGTGTGTGATAGGGACAAGGGAGGAGTATGTGAAAGTGCATACCTTAAAGGGGACACATTCAAATACCCAATCATCTACGTGTATTGGGGAAACAGAGTATTATCAGCTTCCAAATACACCACCATGTTGTGTTGGCTTCTGAACCCCAATTCCAATAGAGCAGGTTTAAACTTTGGTGCCATGAAGATTTATGCAAGAAAACTGTGATATAAAAGTTATGGAGATATGAAGGTTTGAGAGATTATAGTTAGACAAGAATAGCAGTTACCCTGTTTGAAAGAAACAAGCCAAAGTTATAGGAGAGGTGAAAACATACGATTGGTTAAAATATGAGGCAGATATTTTCAAAAAGTAATGATCAAAATCTTGAAAAATATATAACTTATCTCATACATTAATTAAAAGTTACCGACTCCTAAAATTACGACCCATATTTTCGTCAAAAATAACAACTGGGTGAGACCCAATGTTTGTCAACGGTAAAAAATTAAACATCAGCGTCTAACGGCTATATTCTTGTCAGCGTTGGAAATTTGCCATGTCAGCGTTCAAATTGGTCTTATCACCGTTTGGAAAGAAAAATGTCAGCGTCCAAAAATAAAAATAATTAAAAAATAAAAAGGACCTGAACAAAGTAGTTTACGCTAGTGAAGATAACTCTTAGACTGAAAACGACTATAGGGTGGCAAACACTGTCCAATCATGCACACTTGCTTGAGCAAGATAGACATAATTGTCCTCAAGTGTCCCTTGCTAACCAAAGTTCTTAACAGTGAAGTTACCTCATATAAACACTGTGTAACTTCCCAGGTAAGCCCAATAAAAATGTTCCCAAGTCTCCCAACCAACCAAATCTAATTCTAGGCCAAAAACCTTTGGCAGCGTGCACAGTATATCAACTTTGCATGCTACAGTGCCTCACGATTTAGAAAACTAATTCATACTCACCAGTGGACACAATCTAGAATTGTGATAAAAGTATTCTAAGAGTACCCAAAATCCTAAAGGTTTCCTAAACCTCCCCTTAGCGTATGATATACAAAGTTGCCAAATAAAAAGTATGAAATAAAAAATTTATGTCAAGATAGGAATGTAAACATTCCAACCATCATCCATAAACTTGAACACATTACTAGTAAGCTCCAAAGATCCATAAGGAACTCTGTATCCATTTGTACAATGCTCATAATGCCTACATGATTAGATCAAAAACCACAAAACTAACATATTGCTGTCAGCGTCCATTTAAACACTTATCATCGTTAAAATAACCTTTGTCAGCGTTAGAAAAATAAAGTGGAAAACCTAATCTTGTACAAAGACTAATAACAGTACACATCCTGTACAAACTATACAATGACTTAAAAAACACATTTAGGTGAGATTGATCATTCCAATACTTGTCACCAAGTACTTGAACCTCCCAACATCAAAAGGTTTAGTTAGAAGATCAACCACATTTTCTTCTGTGTCTACCCTATCTGGATGTATTAAACCTTTTTCAAAACAATCTCTTATAAAATGATGTCTAATTTCTATGTGTTTTGTTCTAGAGTGATGTAAAGGATTCTTAATAATGCATAATGTACTGTTATTATCTACAAATATCTTGGTATGCATAAAATTATACCCATAATCCAACAGCTAGTTTTGTATCAATAGAACTTGTCTACAACAAGCAGCTGCAGCAACATATTCTGCTTCAGTTGTAGAGTTGGACACCACTATTTGTTTCTTGCATTACCAAGATATCAATCTGCTCCTAAGAAATTGGCATCCACCAGCTGTGGATTTCCTATCAAACTTGTCAACTCCATAGTCACCGTCTGAATAGCCAATAAGCTCCAATGGAGAATCCTTTGGATACCATAATCCCAAGGTGGGATATCACCTAAGGTATCTAAAGATCCTTTTGACAGCATGAAGATGACACTCTTTAGGAGTCACCTGATGGCGTGCACATGCACACACATCAAACATGATGTCAGGTCTAGAGACTGTAAGATACATCAATGAACCAATCACTGATCTATAATGCCTGACATCCACTTCTTTTCCATCTCTAGTCTTTCCCCAAGGGTGTTCCCTATCCATGGGTGTGCTAGCCCTTTTTTATGTGGAGAAAAATCAAACTTCTTCAAGATTTCTGCTATATATTTATCTTGAGAGATAAAGCTACCATCTTCTTTCTGTTGGACTTGTAAAACCAGAAAGAAGTTCATCTCTCCCATTGTACTCATCTTGAACTTGTCTGTCTTGAGCTTGGAAAAGTCTTCACTCATCTTTAGATTAGATGAACCAAAGATAATATCATCCACATAGACATGAACAAGCAGAAAATCCTTACCAATCTTCTTGGTAAATAAGGTCTGGTCTATAGTGCCCCTCTTAAATCCATTTTCTACCAGATAGGTGGACAATGTACCATACCATGCTCTTGGGGCTTGATGAAGTCCATACATTGCTTTCTTGACTCTATACACTTTGTCTGGATGTTCTCAGTCTTTAAAACCAGGAGGTTGCATTACATAAACCTCCTCTTCAATTGTGCCATATAGAAAAGCACTCTTCACATCCATCTGATAAACTGTGAAACCCATGCAAGAAGCATAGGCTAGGAAAATCCTTATTGCTTCAGTTATTGCAACAGGTTGAAAAACCTCTTCATAGTCTATTCCCTCTTCTTGTGTATAGCCTTAAGCAACTAAATGTGCCTTGTTTCTGACCACAATACCTATTTCATCTTTCTTGTTTCTAAGAACCCAACATGTCCCAATAGGTCTAACATACCTTGGACAATCCACTAGCTCCATACATCTTGAATAGTAAACTGGTGAAGCTCATCTTGAATTGCTTCGACCCAACTTGGTTCTTTGAGAGCATCAAAAATCTTCTTGGGTTCCTGTTGTGACAGAAAACAAGCAAACAAACATGCCTGTACAAGAGGGGTATCAACCTTCTTGTGGATATTGGCAATGAAACCTCCTTGAGTCTGATGTGACCTTCTTGTTTGAACATGAGACAAAACATCACCAATGATTAGGGAAGGAGGATGATTTTTGACAGTAGTTGTAAGTGTTCCTCCCCCAAGTAGTGTGTTGTCTTCTATTTCAGTTTCCATGTTGCCAATATCATCTTCATATCCACTTCCATCCTCACTTGAATGAACCTCTTGATGAAGTATGGAAGGTTCACCTTGTTCAAAAGTATTGGAAGAGAATAAATGTCCAAACGAGTTGTCAGCGTTTGAACTATCAGCGCCTGAATTTAACCTGTCAGCGTCTGATTTTCCTTTGTCAGCGCTTGAAGATTCATGCATGTTTTCATCAACTGGCCTTTCTTGTGGCCCTACTTCCTCCTTCTCAGCAACAGCAGCAGCTTGTGCAAATCCACCAGTCCATATAGGAATGGTAACATACTCAAGTATGGGGTCTGATATGACTGCATGTGATCCTTCTTTCTTGGAAACCTGTTTACCTAGCAAGTTCAACAATAGGTTCTTCTATAACATGTGAATCCTTTTTCACAATGTCTGGATTAGTAACAGGCATATAATTCAAGGTTCTAGATAGTGGTTCTAGATCAAAGAACCAGTCTGGTCCACTCTCAGGATCACTAGGTTTACTTTCTAAAAACTTAACATGTACTTTTTCAAGAATATCTTTTTTCTTCTTATTGTAAACCCTATATCCTTTGCTCTACACTGTATATCCCATAAAGTAGCCTTCATCACCTTTGGTCTACACTGTATATCCTAAGGCATCACTAGTATCCAAAATCACTACATGACATCCAAAGGGTTTAAGAAAACCTATGTTGGGTTTCTTATTCCAAAATAGCTCATAAGGTGTCTTATTATAGATTTTGTTGACCAATGCTCTATTCTGAACATAGCAGGCTGTATTCATAGCCTTAGCAATGGGAAACTTAGCATCAGCCAACATTGTCCTAGCTGCTTCTATGAGTGTTCTATTCTTCCTTTCAGTCACATCATTCTACTGTGGAGTTCTAGCTATGCTAAACTGCCTAGTAATCCCTTTATTAACACAGAAGGCATCTAAAAACTTGTTTCTAAACTCACCACCATTATCACTTCTAAGTATTTTAACCTCATTCCCTGTCTTTTTCTCAATTTGGATAATAAAGTTAATCAAAATAGTGACAATATCACTTTTTAAGGCAAAAAAGAAAGTCCAAGTAAATCTAGAAAAATCATCAGTTATAACAAAACAATAAGATTTACTATTCAAACTTTCTATATTAGTTGGGCCAAATAAGTCCATATTTAGTAAGTGTAGTGGTTTAGAACTAGAATGCACAAGTTTAGACTTAAATGAGACTTTGTGCTGTTTGCCTTTAAGGCATGCAACACAAGAATGATAATTGTAGAAAGCCTTTTAAGGCAAACCATCAACTAAATCATGTCTCAGAAGTATGTTAATATTCTTAAAACTTATGTGCCCTAACCTTCTGTGCCATAGATTACTTTCATCTACTGAAGCCTTAGAATAAACACATGATAAATTGTTGTTCATGCTAATTCCATCAAGATTAACATTATAAATATCCTTATGCCTAGGTGTTTTATAATCAATAAACTTCTCATCAGGCATCTTAAAGTCTTTGCTCAATACCAAGCATTCAGTATCAGTAAAAGAACCTTATTCTTGTTATCACATACTTGTGACACACTAAACAAATTATAGTCAAGTTCTTTTACCAGAAATGCGTTTTCAAAACATAAATTCTTGGTGATAAGAGTGCCTTTGCCTGAAATAGTACCATATCCTCCTCCAAAGTACACTTTGTCACCATCTTTAATGGGGGTAAAGTTAGTCAAATAATCTTCTTTCCCCGTCATGTGCCTAGAGCATCCACTGTCCCAATATCCATAATCATTGACCTGCTTTTGAATGCCCTGCACATAAAAGAAAACAAGTTAGTTTTCTTTTGGAACCCAAGCCTGAGCAGACTTGGATTCATTTGGTTGTTCAACATGCCTTTTCCTCTTTACTTTCTATATTGCCATATGCAATGATGGAGATGGACTACTTGGGATCAACAGAATTCTAAAAATGCATGTAGAAAGGTGAGGCATTTTCCCCGGCATACGGAAAAAATTCCAGGATGACGCAAAAGACGAGTAAGGGACGGGTCCTTTTTTCTCTCCCAGTGCTTTAAGTAATAAATACATCTAGAAAGAAGATATTCTCTAGCCTAGAGGAAAGAGAACAACTAGGATGAAAGGTATTACTAATCTTGATATAGTGAGAACCTGATATTCTTTTATTAAAAGACATGGCCTCCCCTAATGGACTTTGGAACAGATACACGAGCCACTATCTTAGAGACCATCTTTCTTGATCGAAGCCCCACCCAAAGGTATACGATTTAAAAGAAAGATACACCAATCATGTGAGAACAGATTTAGTCCTTATAACAACCCCTTGTTCATCCCTTTGAGGCTTGAACACCCAGATTACCCTAATTGGTTTAGTCATGACCTTTGAAATATAATGAAATCTATTACAGGTCATAGAAATCCCATCAGAATTAGGGTTTTGATCTTGTTTAGGTCTCCAAGTCAAACTAGATGAAGCTTTAGACCCCTTTCCCTTAGGCTGTAAGTACCTATTCTTATTTGGTCTAACATAGGAACCAACACCAGCTTGTTGTGGCATTTTCATACCACACCTAGAGCTGTCAGCGTTGGAATTGTTCTTGTCAGTGTTAAATTTGTTCTTGTCAGCGCTGAACTTGTTCTTGTCAGCGCCCAAATTAGGGTTTGCTACAGGAATCTATTGTCTGTTAGACCAGGTGTTGGTCTTTTGAAAGGGCCTTTGTCTATTACTATTTGTCCCTTTAGTAAAGAAAGGAGCTGGTCTAGTAACTTGTGGACTTGTTTGGACAAAAGGTCTGGGTTTGACCATGGTTGACCTATTGACAGCGTTGACTTTTGAGGCACTGACACACTTATAGGCCAAGTGAGAAAAACTCCCACATGTATAACAAGCTTTCTAGACACAACCTTAGGTCTAGATTGAAAGAACCCTGTCCCATTAAAACTAGCTTGGCTTTGTGGTGACCTAGGTTTTCTATACATTTCAGCATATTTAACACTAGGTTTTCTATTAACAGATGAGCCAAGGTCAACAGGTTTTCCAGTGGTAGGGTTGGTCACAGTAATGGGTGTTGGCTCAAAAGGACTCTCACTAAGCATTCCACCCTTAACAAAGAGAAAAGGGTTGTCTGCTTTCCACTTCTTAAGGTCAGTCACCTTTTGTTGATATTCCTCAATTGGGGTGAGCACTCTAGGTAGAAGAATAAATTCCTCTTCTTGGAGTTCTGGAATACCAGTCCAAGAGAGATCCTTTCTCTGAACACCATAAAAGTTCCCAACAGGTGGAGGAACAGCAACATATTCATTCATCCCAATCCCAGACATATCCCTAGGGTTTCTTTGTTCACTAACACATTTTTCTAAGGTTTGGCTTGCTTTATCAAAACTTTTAATTCTAAGCCCTATATTTTCTTTATCCTTAATGGCCTCGTCTAACTTAAGTTGTACTTCTTCTCTGGATCTCATCAGAGTGTCCCTAAGTTCAACACTAACTTTAAGATCATAAGACAAAACATTAATTTGATCTTTTAGGTCAAATTCCATTTTCTTATATTCCTCTACAGTCTTTTCAGTTTGAACAAGTGTCATTTGATAATTAGTTAGCTTGCATTTTTCATCAAAAACATCTGATTTTAACTTTAAGATTTCTTTGTTAAGCTTTTCAGTGTTTAAACGACAACCTTTACTACAATAAGCATCATCATGTACCTCATTATCGGATGAAGATGAGGAATGTGCCATAAGAGCAAAGTGAACATGCTCTTCTTCTTCCTTTTCTACAATCAAAGCCTTATTCTCTTCCACATCCTTTGCCAAAAAGCTCTAGTCCCATCCAACACCATCAATGTCTTGCATGGCAACCATAGCCTTTGTCTCTTCAACCTTGACGAATTGGCTTGAAGCCTTTCCAGCATCAGATCTTCTTGGAGATCTGTATTCCCTTATAAAGTGACCCATCCTATGGCAGTTGTGTACTCAACCTTGGATTTATCAAATCCAGCAGTGCCTTTAGCATTGAAGGTCATCTTATTTCTAAATCTCCTATTCCATCTGTTGGCCCTTATGCTTGCAAGTGCCATATTACATTTCATATACATCTCTTCCAAATTCTCATCACTGATTTGCTCAAGATCCTCATATGTAATCAAGGAACCATTGGGAAATGTAGCAATGTATGGACATACTGTATCCAGATCAATACCAACATGTTTAATCCTTGGTGAGTCAACATTGTATGTGTCAGCGTCTGAATATGAGGCGCTGACAAAGGTTGATCCACCACTGACATAAGGTGATCCAGTAACATGATGCATATATGACTCATTCTTATTGACTTGAGCTTCACTATGTGAGATGAAAGCCATGTTTCCAGAGGTGGACTTGCTTCCATGATCCAATAAGATTTCATTCTCTACAATATTTAGCTTATTGTAGACGTCATCAAAAGTAGAACTCTTATGGGCATTGGTAGCAATGATAGACCTAGGTCATTTTCCACGCATCACCAAGACTTCTAAGGAAAGTAGTAATGATATCAGCATCATTATACTCTGTTCCCATTAAGGTCAACTTGCTAGTGATGTCTAGAAGCCTGCTTCTTACCTCACTCAGCTTCTCACTGGGAAGAGCCTTAAACACAACATGCTCATGCAAAAGTTGCTTCTTCTTTTCTTGGGCAGTATCGTCATTACCACCATAGTTGACTTGAAGAGCTGCCCAAAGTTCTTTGGCAGACTCAAAGCTTCTATACTTATGTTGATTGTTTGGACCCAGAGAGAGTTTCAGAATGCTTAAGGTCTTCATGTCTTTCCTTCTTTTGGCTATATCAGCAGTTGAGACAGCTCTTCCATCCTCAGGTCTTTCTCTACACTCTTCAGCAGTAGAACCAGTGGTAGACCTTGCTGCAATAGCAGCAGTAATCTTAGCTACTTTATCGAATTGATTTCCATATTCAATAATTTCCTAGAGAGTATGATCATGAATTTGAAGGTATTGTTCAAAATTGAAATTCCATTGTTCAAAGTTGTCATGGTCGAGCATGGGGATTTTTAGGTTGTGGGTTGATGAGGAAGAAGATTCTGTAGCAGACATCTTTTCTGGTTTTAGGGTTTTGCTGTTTTTAGGGTTTACTGTTCTTCTAGATCAAAGTTCCTCAACAAGCTCTGATACCACTTGTTGACCCCAAACTTAGATCGGTTAGCTTTGTGTTAACGAGATTAAATCAAGTTATACACGTAGAGAAACTTTGTTGTTATATGAACAATCCAAGTGTTATGCGGAATTAACACTTAGGTTAAAGAACAAGTAAAACAAATAAACCAAACTTTCACTTTTGATTGATAATCGAACTTGAGTACAATGAAAGTCGAATACTGAATAATAATGTGTATTAACCACAAACCCTTCCTTTTATAACATAAGGAGTCGTGTACAATGGATAACCTATCAACTATTCTAGGAAAAGATAAATATAGAAAATACAATATTAAGTATATCTTTTCTTTAAATAATAAACGTGTTGACTAAGTCTTCCTATCAGTGGTTGGACTTCTTCTTGTCAGCTCTTGGATATCTCTTTTCAACGCTTGATCTGTCAGCGCTTGATTTCTTCCTATCAGCGTCCAATTTACTCTTGTCAGCGTCTGAGTGTTCTGGCTCATTTTATTCCCAACAGTACTAGGCATAAGTTTTCCGCAAATAAGATGTTTAGACTAAGTGATGTACACTTGACCATAATCTAAACATGAAGCACACACGTACTAAGCCTTAACTTTTTCGCAACTTAGATGTTTAGATTATGAGATGCACACAACACACAACAAAAAATAAATGCATCAATAAGAGTAAGGACATAAATGTAAAGAAAAGTACTGACACGATGATTTATAGAGGGTCGGTCATGAAGCTCCTCTTCGCCCTACTCCACTCCTCGAGTACACCTTACTCGAGAGTTACTTCACTAGTCAACAAACTCCTTAAGGTGGAGAAACCATACACAACGTCGCTTATCCAATTTCTGACTCTAAGCTAAAATTCGAGTCCTAATCTTAGGTAGGACCAATCTACACAACGTCGCCTACTTCACCATTTTCCGACACAAGGCTAGATGTCGAGTTCTAATCTTAGGTAGGACCAATCTACACCCATCTACACAACTTCCATATTGACACACCAATTTGGATCTACACAACTCTTCACAACTACACAACACTTCACAACTACACAACTACACCACTCTTCACAACTACACAACTACCCTACTCTTCACAACTACACAACTACCCAACTCCCCAACTCTTCACAACTACACATCTCTTCACCCTATTTATGTTTTATGGCCCAACATAACAAACCTTGTGTTTTATGGACTAAACACATAATCCATATAGATCTAAGTACTCACCACTTAGATCTATGACTTTAACACTATATCAAGTATTAACAAACTTAGATCTACACAACTAACACCTAATCCAAGGATACCCATCTCTTAGATCTACTACCCTTACAAACACATCCAAGTGAACCCAACACTTGGATCTTCTACATATACATAGTACGAAAACAATGACTTGGTTTAGAAGGAGAGATCTTCATCATGTTATGAACCCAACTCTTCATGGTAATGAAAGTTTTCTTCTCTTTGCACTTGAGAGGATGAGAGGATTGAAGGATAGAATCACATCTTAAACAAGATTAATCTAAACTAACTAATCAAAGAGTTTAAAGATGTTTTTGAAGAAACTCTGCAAAAATGGTTGAAAGAAATGCTGGAAATGATCTACTATTTATAAGACAAGAGGGCAACGGTCATAAATACCCGCGGTTCCTTAAGTGCCCCGGCGGTTCCTTATCAATAAGGAACCGCGGGTTCCTTCAAGGAACCTCCGGCTTGGAGACCGTGCATTTTTGTCTTTTAGTGGGAAATACCATTTATACCCTCAAAGGATATTCCTTTGGCATTTAGAATATGCCAAATTCAAATTAAAGAATATTCTTTGGAATATACCTTAGAGAATATTCTTTGGAATATTCCAAATTCAAATTTCCATTTTCTTTTTAATAAATCATTTTCTTAAAAATAAATTTTATTAAAATCTTTTGTCACATTTGATTAAATATGAATTTTAAGAAAATATTAATCGTTGATCACTTAGTTAGGTTAATGACATGTTTATTCATACCTTGAGTGATTCATGCCGAATGCGATCTTGGAGGTTTCGAGAGAAGTATACAAATGTATTCTTGAGTGATTACGAGTACCTTAACATTTTACATAATGTATTATGAATTATACATTTGTCATCAACAAAACACAAAGAGATTATATCGACAAAACATCGTAATGTTTGCACTAACAATCTCCCCCTTTTTGATGCTGACAAACAAGTAAACCTCAATGCATATTAAAATGTATATGTTACTCGTTTACACTTACTTCTCCCCCTTTTGTCGAATCAAAAAGGTAGTCAACGTCTTGAAGAAGAGAAGAATCAACGTCGAGAGAGCACACGTCCAAAGTGTAGTCATCGATAGCACGTCATTTGAAGAAGAGAATAATTGACGTCATACGAGATTGCATCCGAAAGGTAGTCTTCATTTGTAGAAGAGGAGGATCGACTTGGAGAGAAAATGCATCCAAAAAGCTAATCATACATTGTGGTTGTCGGTTGAGAAGCGAGAATCCAAACCGTAGACCCATCATCCAAAGATATTGAGCTTGTGTCATCCTAGTGATGTCTTCAATCACCATAGGTTAACCAACTCCATTCATAATAATATGCTTATCTTAGAGATTCCAAAATTCATTACTTGCAAGATGTTCGATGAATGCAATTTAAGTAAGTCAACGATCGCAAATGTTATGAGTTGAACTCTTAAAAATGCTCCCCCTTGATATGAGCTCCCCCTTGCTTGAGGCACCAATGAAGCAAGGATAGTGACAAGCTAGAAAGAAGGGTTAGAAAATTCCTACAAAATAAAGTTAGTGGACAAGAGCATATATGTATAGCAATGTCACCCAAGCGGAATTAGCTTTAAATGTCTTGAGTACTAAGAGTGGGACTCAAAAGAAAGCTAAAACAATCTTAAGTTTTAGAAGTGTTAAAATATGACAATTTAAGAAAATTAAGAGGGTTATTAGATAGAAAAGAGAACCCAACTTATTTTGGTGACACCAACAAATATATAAAGAGGACTAAGATAGAGAAGAGATGTCCAATTTATAAAAGAAAGAAAATTGTCGAGAGGACATACTCCACTTTAATATCATGGCAAAAATACCAAACTAAAGAGAGTATGACATGGACAATAAAAACAATTCACATAGTCGAAAAGAGAGGAAGAATGACTATGACGAAAAAGAAAATGAGGACGATAAACAAGTCGTTTGCACAAACAATGACAAGAATTGAAAAAAGAAGTATGCATGCGATGCTATCAATCCAAAAAAATAAAAAGACCAAGGAGAGGATTTTGACAAGATCAAATCACAATTGATGGAATAGAGGTAGAGAAGAAACATCCATACCAATTGTAATGATAATATGTCAAACGATTAAAAGCTTAAAAATTTTGGAATCACCCAAGAATATTTAAGATTTAACCAAGATCCTCTCAAAAGGTTAAAAGCTTAGAATTGTTGGAATCACCCAATTCAATTGTAATTTTAACCGCAATCAATTCTCAATACTGAGATAAACGAAAAATCTCAAATCAAAGACATTTTTGATCTTAAAAATAATTCCTTTAGAAAGCTCCAAAAGCTATAAGTCGGGAATCAAGGTACAAAAATAAAGAAAAACCAAAAGCAAGGATAAATCGACGCTTAAGAAAAATACTAGATATAAGCCATTATAGCCAAGGATGCTTATGAATGTCGACACCAAAAAGATGACTCAATGATATAGAGAAAGATATCAAATAAGCCAAATAATTGAAAGACCAAGATGGATGGTGTTTAGCATACGATAAACTACATCCTCAAAGTTTCGTAGCTCTTCTCAATCATTGTGAATGTTCAAAGACCAATTTCATGACGAGTAAAGGGTGAGGATCGACTCGATTTAGTTTAGAAAGGATAGAAGAGAAAGACTCAACTTAGAGAGGCATGATTAAAATAAACCAAAAGAGACTCGACAAAGAAGTTAAGGATAACTTCACAAAATAGTTCAAGAATACTATACCTTATTAGGTGATAGTGAAGTCTTGAAGGAAAACGAGAGAAGAAACTCAAATGAGAAGAAAAGAAGGAATCTTCAAGAAAACTCGTCAAAGATAAAGATAGACCAAAAATGAACAAAGGGACTCACCGGTCGCGGTTCGTTAAATAGGTCTGCGGTTCATTATCAATAATGAGTCGCTAGATTATTTGAGGAACCGTAGACAGTAGGTGTCCAAAAACGATTATCGACTCAAAAGAAAATCAATTGGTCAAACAATTTAACATAAGATGCTAAATGGCTCGAAAGTCAATGCTTCGGATATGACTTTAACAATTGCACTTGCAAGTTAAAATTACTTGAATATTTCAAAAGAAATATTTAAGTTGTCAATCTTACTAGGAGAGGAATTAGATTTAAATCTAACATTCCTTGACAACCGAGTGAGAAAATAAAGAAGAAAAGAAAGATCACAAGAACAACGAGATCCAAGAGACAAAGACAAATCATGTTGCAAAACATGAAAGGAAATTCAAGAAAGTAAAGATCATACAAAGATGTATAAACACAAGCCTAAAACTTAAGCATAATTTTAATCTTAGTTACACTAGAATTCAAAGATATGCTTAAATTAGATGTCTTAGCAATAAGCAATCCACATGCTTAAATGAAAGACAAGGTGGTGGCGGAATATGGTGGATAAGGCTTGGTGATAATCTTGTAATTCAACTCATAAGAGATATAAGACATGACAAGATGTTGATATTGACAACAATGACAATACGTTCCATGATGCATGACAAAATAATGTGATGGAGGAAGAACACAAAAGGGAAGTGGTGGAAAAGGAGAGTTTCTAAAATCAATTTCCTTAGAAGGAGAAGAGATTTTATTTGGTGTGTTCTTTGGTTAATTTAGGTTGAAAGAGATTTGAGAAAATTATGGATAATCAAGGCTTTCATTTTGTGAAGAATACATTTTGCTTTGGTGTGAAAGAGATGGCAAAATGCTTTGGGTTAAAAAGAGAAAGCACAAGATATTTTGGGAGTGATCAAAGGTTTGAAACAAAGATTCCAAAGGGTGTTGGAACAATTGGGAAGTTTTAGAAAACCCGTTTTTGGTTGCTTATGCCCGCGGTTCCTTATTTCCACTGGCGGTTCCATATCGATATGGAGCTGCGGTCTCAATAAAGAACCGCCCACAGAGGGTGTGTTTAGGAGGATAAGGGAATTTTTTCAATTCGGCAAATCCTAATGTTCTATTCTAACTTATCATAAAGCTATGCTAAAGAGCAATAAAAACTAGAACACACACAAAGGAAAAACACATAGGTTCAATTAGCACGTAGGAAGAAGGCTAAGAAAAACCTAATGGCTATAAAACCAAAAGACTCCTAATGACATACAAAGTTCATCAAAGTAAACTATTATTAGTCATATTTTGGAAGAGCCATTTAGCCAATTTAGAGAATGAGTATGAGACTATCACTAGAGGTGATCAATTGAAGCTAAGCACGACCGTTTTTACGAGTTATAAAATAACCCATCTTCCCATATGGAAGCAAGTCAACCGTTAGGTCAAATTAAGATTCTAGTGTATAAATTCTCTAGTAGTCATTCTCAAGTTAGACAAAATGTAATTCCTACATTTGTTTAATAAAGTGTAGCAAGGATGAAAGTGTATGACGACACAATGCACAACCTAATGAGGGTAAAGAATGCACCATTGCATATTTTGTCAAACAAGTCTAGTTAAGGTTATTTACCTTAGTAGAACTTGAGGCCAAACACTTTGAAGTGTATAAACAACGTTTACACAAAACAAAGTAACACTCTTGATTGGTCTTTCGGAGATGACACATTTACAAATTGCATTGCAATGTAAATTACTTGAGTATTTCGGATGAAATATCCAAGTTGTCAAACCGACTCCATTGTGCATTATAAGCAATTATTAAACAATATATGTCTAATAATTTGAACAAGTAGATTTAATATACCATCATCAACACAAGTGTAGGTTATATGTATCTTATTAATAAACCACATTTATATCTACACTTAAAAACATGTCAATTAGATTCGATAATGATACCAATCATAGTTTGAATAATGAATTGATATTTAATCAAAATCTTTCTTGATTCCCACAAACACTCCTTTAAGAGAAAATAGCTAAGATTTTCAAAGGGTGTTTCATGTTTTATAATGAGTGAATTGTGTGAAAGTAGGATACTCCAAATTCGGTGACATTAATCTACTTGAGATAATAATACAATGATCGAGTAAGACGACCCACATCAATAGATTTGACAAGCTCCCAAAGCTTTCAAACCTAAAAGTTTTACTGAACATGCCAAGGTGTAAAAAATGTTTATGTAACATTTGTAAACCAAGAGATGTTAATCCTATATGCAATGCACACATAAATAGACAACTAAGTAACACTTCTACCAATAGTAATGATCACTTAAGAATGTCCAAATATAAAAGAAAAAACACGAAAGCATTCGTCTTTGTTTTGAGTGTTAGATACACCAAAGTATACATAGCTTGATTTTATTTGAAAATAGTTTTCGACCTATTTCAAAGTTTAATTAAGTTCAACACTTTATAAATACATCAATTTACAAAGATATATCAACAAGAGATGTCCAACTTAATATAAAAGAGTAAAACACAAGTTTTACGACAAACCGAGACTCAATACTTTGGACAAAGTATAGAACTTAGAAAACATCCAAAATTTAAAGTTTGAATAAAGGTTTGGAATCATTTTTAATAGAAAGGAAATTCAATTACGCTCGAAATGACGGGTGACACGACTTCTACGGACTTACGGTTGATTTTATATGATTTTCCAAAATTTGAAAAAATCTGTGTTGGACTGACCGCGGTTCCTTATTGATAAGGAACCGCGGGGAACCATTAAAGAACCGCCGCCAGAGGAAAAAAAGTTAGTTTTTGACCAAAATCATTTGGTAACTTTTTGGAGGGACTTATGACTCTAAAAAAAATTATTATAGACACATAGAACTCGTATTTTAGAGTTAATTATGACACAAAAGATTTTTATACTTCCAAACATTAAAAGATTTATTATCAAGCTATTATGCAAAGTTTATTTAACACCAAAACTTGTACGCATGAAACAACAAAACACATTTCATAAGTACTCACTCTTCATGAACAATTTGATACAAAGATCGTCTCTATTTTTAAAAATCGTTTTCAATTTCAAAAACCATTTGTTTTGAAAAAGAGAGCAAAGATCGATCCAAGCTTTAAAGTACAATATACTTCGAAGATTTTGAATAACCACGCTCTGATACCAATTGTATAAACTAGAAGGGGGGGGGGGGTTGAATAGTTTCTAGTTCATTTTCAAAACATTTCGCATAACTCACTGTGCGCGGTTCTTTAATCATACCCGCGGTTCCTTATCACTAACGAACCGCGTGTCCCTTTAAGGAACCGCCTACAGTGGACGATGCCATTTGTTACATGTTAAACTTTAACAATCCTTTGTATCAAATTCTCGATCAAGCTTGACTAGATATGAGATGTGTTTGATTGAAAGATAAATACTATAAGTAAGAAAACACACAAGCACATCAAAACAAGAGTACATCAAGCCATAGTCTAAACACTAAGCATACACGTACTAGGCATAAGATTTTCCGCAACTAAGATGTTTAGACTAAGTGATGTACACTTGACCATAATCTAAACATGAAGCACACACGTACTAAGCCTTAACTTTTCCGCAACTTAGATGTTTAGATTATGAGATGCACACAACACACAACAACAAATAAATGCATCAATAAGAGTAAGGACATAAATGTAAAGGAAAGTACCGACACGATGATTTATAGTGGTTCGGTCACAAAGCTCCTCTTTCGCCCTACTCCACTCCTCGAGTACACCTTACTCGAGAGTTACTTCACTAGTCAACAAACTCCTTAAGGTGGAGAAACCGTACACAACGTCGCTTATCCAATTTCCGACTCTAAGCTAAAAGTCGAGTCCTAATCTTAGGTAGGACCAATCTACATAACATCGCCTACTTCACCATTTTCTGACACAAGGCTAGATGTTGAGTCCTAATCTTTGGTAGGACCAATCTACACCCATCTACATAACTTCCAAATTGTCACACCAATTTGGATCTACACAACTCTTCACAACTACACAACTACACCACTCTTCACAACTACACAACTACCCCACTCTTCACAACTACACAACTACCTAACTCTTCACAACTACACATCACTTCACCCTAGTTATGTTTTATGGCCCAACATAACAAACCTTGTGTTTTATGGCCTAAACACATAATCCATATAGATCTAAGTACTTACCACTTAGATCTATGACTCTAACACTATATTCAAGTATTAACAAACTTAGATCTACACAACTAACACCTAATCCAAGGATACCCATCTCTTGGATCTACTACCCTTACAAACACATCCAAGTGAACCCAACACTTGGATCTTCTACATATACATAGTAGGAAAACAATGACTTGATCAATAAGGAGATATCTTCATCATGTTATGAACCCAACACTTCATGGTAATGAAAGTGTTCTTCTCTTTGCACTTGAGAGGATGAGAGGATTGAAGGAGAGAATCACATCTTAAACAAGATTAATCTAAACTAACTAATCAAAGAGTTTAAAGATGTTTTTGAAGAAACTGTGCAAAAAGAGTTGAAAGAAAAGCTGGAAATGATCTACTATTTATAGGATAAGAGTGCAACGGTCATAAATACCCGCGGTTCCTTAAGTTCCCCCGCGGTTCCTTATCTATAAGGAACCGCGGGTTCCTTTTAGGAACCTCTGGCTTGGAGACCGTTCATTTTTGTCCTTTAGTGGGGAAATACCATTTATATCCTCAAAGGATATTCCTTTGGCATTTGGAATATGCCAAATTCAAATTAAAGAATATTCTTTAGAATATACCTTAGAGAATATTCTTTGGAATATTTCAAATTCAAATTTTCATTTTCTTTTTAATAAAACATTTTCTTAAAAATAAAGTTTATTAAAATCTTTTGTCACATTTGATTAAATGTGAGTTTTAAGAAAATATTAATCCTTGATCACTTAGTTAGGTTAATGACATGTTTATTCATACCTTGAGTGATTCATGCCGAATGCGATCTTGGAGGTGTCGAGAGAAGTATACAAATGTATTCATGAGTGATTACGAGTACCTTAACATTTTACATAATGTATTGTGAATTATACGTTTCTCATCAACAGAACACAAAGAGATTATATCGACAAAACATCATAATGTTTGCACTAACAATCTCCCCCTTTTTGATGATGACAAACAAGTAAACTGCAATGCATACTAAAATGTATAAGTTACTCGTTTACACTTACTTCTCCCCCTTTTGTCGAATCAAAAAGTTAGTCAACGTCTTGAAGAAGAGAAGAATCAACGTCGAGAGAGCACACGTCCAAAGTGTAGTCATCGATAGCACGTCATTTGAAGAAGATAAGAATTGACGTCATACGAGCTTGCATCCGAAAGGTAGTCTTCATTTGTAGAAGAGGAGGATCGACTTCGAGAGAACATGCATCCAAAAAGCTAATCATCCATTGTGGTTGTCGGTTGGGAAGCGAGAATCCAAACCGTAGACCCATCATCCAAAGATATTGAACTTGTGTCATCCTAGTGATATCTTCAATCACCATAGGTTAACCAACTCCATTCATAATAATATGCTTATCTTCGTGATTCCAAAAATCATTACCTGTAAGATGTTCGATGAATGCAATTTAGGTGAGTAACGATCGTAAATGTAATGAGTTGAACTCTTAAAAATTCTCCCCCTTGATATGAGCTCCCCCTTTCTAGAGGCACCAATAAAGCAAGGATAGTGACAAGCTACAAAGAAGGGTTAGAAAAGTCCTACAAAACAAAGTTAGTGGACAAGAGCATATATGTATACCAATGTCACCCAAGCGGATTTAGCTTTAAACATCTTGAGTACAAAGAGAGGGACTCAAGAGAAAGCTAAAACAATCTTAACTTTTAGAAGTGTCAAAATATGACAAGTTAAGAAAAATAAGAGGGTTATTAGATAGAAAAGAGAACCCAACTTATTTTGGTGACACCAAAAAATATATAAAGAGGACTAAGATAGAAAAGAGATGTCCAATTTATAAAAGAAAGAAAATTGTCGAGAGGACATACTCCACTTTAATATCATGGCAAAAATACCAAACTAAAGAGAGTATGACATGAACAATAGAAACAATTCCACATAGTCGAAAAGAGAGGAAGAATGACTATGATGAAAAAGAAAATGAGGACGATAAACAATTCGTTTGCACAAATAATGACAAGCATTGAAGAAAGAAGTATGCATGCGATGCTATCAATCCAAAAAATAAAAAGACCAAGGAGAGGATTTTGACAAGATCAAATCACAATTGATGGAATAGAGGTAGAGAAAAAACATTCATACCAATTGTAATGATAATATGTCAAACGATTAAAAGCTTAAATTTTTTTGAATCACCCAAGAATATTCAAGATTTAACCAAGATCCTCTCAAAAGGTTAAAAGCTTAGAATTGCTGGAATCACCCAATTCAATTTAAATTTTAACCGCAATCAATTCTCAACACTGAGAAAAACGAAAAATCTAAAATCAAAGACATTTTTGATCTTAAAAATAATTCCTTTAGAAAGCTCCAAAAGCTTTAAGTCAGGACTCAAGGTACAAAAATAAAGAAAAACCAAAAGTGAGGATAAATCGACGCTTAAGAAAAATACTAGATATAAGACACTATAGGAAAGGATGCTTATGAATGTCGACACCAAAAAGATGACTCAATGATATAGAGAAAGAGATCAAATAAGCCAAAGAATAGAAAGACCAAGATGGCTGATGTTTAGCATACGATAAACTACATGCTCAAAGTTTCGTAGCTCTTCTCAATCATTGTGAATGTTCAAAGAAAAATTTCATGACGAGGAAAGGGTGAGGCTAGACTCGACTTAGTTTAGAAAGGATAAAACAGAAAGACTCAAATTAGAGAGGCATTATTAAAATAAATCGAAAGAGACTCAACAAAGAAGTTAAGGATAACTTCACAAAATAATTCAAGAATACTATACCTTATTAGGTGATAGTGAAGTCTTAAAGGAACACGAGAGAAGAAACTCAAATGAGAAGAAAAGAAGGAATCTTCAAGAAAACTCGTCAAAGATAGAGATAGACCAAAAACGAACAATGGGACTCACCGGTCGCGGTTCGTTAAATAGGTCCATGGTTCATTATCGATAATGAGCCGCTAGGTTATTTGAGGAACTGTGGACAGTATGTGTGCAAAAATGATTATCGACTCAAAAGAAAATCACTTGGTCAAACAATTTAACATAAGATGCTAAACTTGAAAGTCAATGCTTCGGATATGACTTTTAACAATTGCACTTGCAAGTTAAAATTACTTGCATATTTCCAAAGAAATATTTAAGTTGTCAATCTTACTTGGAGAGGAATTAGATTTAAATCTAACATTCCTTGACAACCGAGTGAGAAAATAAAGAAGAAAAGAAAGATCACAAGAACAACGAGATCCAAGACACAAAGACAAATCATGGTGAAAAACATGAAAGGAAATACAAGAAAGTAAAGATCATACAAAGATGTATGAAACAACAAGCCTAAAACTTAAGCATAATTTTAATCTTAGTTACACTAGAATTCTAAGATTTGCTTAAATGATATGTTTTAGTAATAATCAATCCACATGCTTAAATGAAAGACAAGGTGGTGGCGGAATATGGTGGATAAGGCTTGGTGATAATCTTGTAATTCAACTCATCATAGATATAAGACATGACAAGATGTTGATATTGACAACAATGACAATACGTTCCATGATGCATGACAAAATCATGTGATGGAGGAAGAACACAAAAGAGAAGTGGTGGAAAAGGAGTGTTTCTAAAATCAATTTCCTTAGAAGGAGAAGAGATTTGATTTGGTGTGTTCTTTGGTTAAATTGGGTTGAAAGTGTTAGAAATACGTTTTTACGTATATTAGAAGTATCGGTCACTCCACAATATTATATATGTTGTAATAGCTCGTAGTTAGTGTTACTTATTTAGTTAAGTAAGAAACCGGCCCATGGGCTTGTCATGGGCCGGCCCAAGTCCAAATAAGGCCTTGGATATATAAACCCCTTTCCACCATGGAAAGGGGTTGGTTGTTGTTCACTTTATGTTTTCACTTGAATAAAATACACATAGTTCTCTCTCACTTTCTCTCTCTAGTTTCTCTCTCTAGAAAACATCAACCCACTTCATAGATTCATAGGTTATCAAGATTCTACATTTGGTATCAAGAGCTATGGGATGATTTAAGGTAATGATTTGTGTGGTTTTTTAGTTTTTGATTGTATTAGTGTTCTTTAAGAAGATCCATCTTGATTCTTGGAGTTTTTGGTGTTTTTGTGATTGGGATTAGTAGATAAGTATTAGTTTTTACTTATTATTGTAGAAATCACAAAACTTTTTGGGTTATTTGGTAAAAATCTGGGTTTAAATCTTCTTTTTGATCGACTGTTCATACTCGAACAACCTTCTGTTTACCCAGACAAAGTTCCGAACCAAAAAGTTCCGGATCAAAAAGTTCCGGATCAACCAAATTTCCGGACCAAAAAGTTCCGAACCAAAAGTTCCGGATCAAGGAAAGTTCCGGATCAAGGAAGTTCCGAACCAAAAGTTCCGGATCAAGGAAAGTTCCGGATCAAGGAAGTTCCGAACCAAAAGTTCCGGATCAAGGAAAGTTCCGGATCAAGGAAAAAGTTCCGGATCAAGGGAAAGTTCCGGATCAAGGAAAGTTCCGGATCAAGGAAAAAGTTCCGGATCAAGGGAAAGTTCCGGATCAAAGAAAGTTCCGGATCAAGGGAAAAGTTCCGGATCAAGGGAAAGTTCCGGATCAAGTCTTCCGAACCAAAAGTTCCGAATCAAGGTATTCCAAGCCAAAATCTTCCGAATCAACACTTCCGAATCAACAAAAGTTCCGAATCAAGGGTTATTTTACTTGTTTTTTCGACGATTTTTTTAGAGGATTTAATCTTGGTTTCTTACAACAAAAACTCAACACAATTCACAAGCTTTACTTCACTGCTCGATCAACCGATAATCTTTGTCTCTTTGAAGTGAACAAAATGAATCCGAATTCAGTAATGCCTCAGATGACATCACTTACGGATATTTCCGTCATTACGGGAACGGATAATCGCCCTCCAATGCTCATCAAAGAAGTTTTTGAAGCATGGCAAGGCCGGATGATGTCTTACCTTAAGGGAAAACCGGTATATGGGAGGCTTATGGTTAAGTCAATTTTAAATGGTCCACTTGACTATGGTACCATCGTGGTTAACAATGTGACTCGACCAAGGGAGTTTGAAGAACTTACACCAGCTCAACAACTTGTTGCCGATGCAGACGAAAAGGCTCTTCAAACCATTCTCCAAGCTCTTCCACATGACATCTATCGAATGGTAAGTCAGTATACGGTGGCAAAGGATTTATGGGAACGTCTAAAGGTGTTGCTACAAGGTACGTCTCTTACCAAACAGGAAAGGGAATGTCAGTTGTATGATCTGTTTGATAGGTTCACGTACAACCCAGGGGAAACGCTCCATGATTATTACTTCAGATTCACCACTCTCATGAATGATCTGAATGTATACAATCTCGTGATTGCTCCATTCCAGGTTAACACCAAATTCTTGAATACTTTACCTCAAGCTGAATGGGGTGAGTATATTACCGATGTTAAGTTAACCAGGGATTTGCATAAGTGCAATTTGGATCAACTATATGCTTTTCTTCAGCAGCATGAGAAACATGTGATCATGCACCGTTCGCCTTGAGGTATGTACCCTGATTCCTTAGCTTTGATGGCGAATCAACCAAGCTTGTCTCACAACAACACTCCTTATATCTTGGGACATCAAGCCTATCATCCATCACCTTACATGACACTAACCTTTCTCCAATACTCGATTCTACCGCAACCACCCACCTCACATCAGCAACAATATCGGTTTAATGCACCTTCACCACACTATGCTTCACAACATCACTCAGCAAGTATTGCACCTTATGCTCAATCTTCATATTCTTTTTATCAAGAGAATGCAGCATATCCAACAAGCTACCCTGACCATATGAGTATTCCTTCTAGTGATTATGTAGCTCATCAAGACCAAGCAATGTATTGTGATGATGATGAAGTCCCCATTCCTGTTTTCAAACAAGGAACTGACCCAGTTGAAGTGTTAACCACTATGTCTGCTTATCTCACAAGGACATTAAGCAAACGAGGATTTAGGGGATCAGCTCCTACTAACAATCAGTTGAGGAATTCATCCAATTCTCGCCAACAAGCTACTATTGAGAATGGCAGGGTCATGGTTCAACCTATTCAACCTTATCAGGGGAGACCTACTACATCAACTACCAATGCTCGCACGGTCAATCCTGCTCCAATGGTCAACACTCCTCCACGGGCTAATTCCACAGGCAAGTTGAGAATGATTACATGCTACAACTGTAAGAAAGAAGGTCACATGTCCAGGGATTGCAAGAAACCCAAGAGGAGAAGGGATGGTCAATGGTTTGTAGAGAAGATTTATCTGGTGAATGCTCAGGCACAAGGAAGGGAACTTGATGAAGAGGAGCTTGCATTTCTTGCTGATCCAGGGATTGCTGAACAAGACGTTGTCACCACACAAAATGCAGCATACCAAGCAGATGATCTTGATGCGTATGACTCAGACTGTGATGAATTTCAATCTGCAAAGGCAGCTCTTATGGCAACTATTTCCAGCTTAGGGCCAGAAAAGAGATCTGAGGTACTTATTAATACCACTGATAATACCACTGATGCTAGTACTCAACCACATCAAGTTGTGCAAGAGCGTGCTGATTCGAATGAATCTTCGGTGGTGAGTCTTTCAAATGAGGAGACAATCAATGATAGTAATATCAATGTGAGTCCCTAGACTTTGAGTGAATCACAACCGGGAGCCATTTCGCATACGCATACTCCTGCTCAACAAGATTTGGTCATGGTTTCTGCTACATTACTTAGCCAAATGAATGCTGCACTCTTAGAAACCCTAGCTAAGAATAAGAGTTTGTCTGATGAGCTTGCCTTAAGCAACGAGAAAGTTCACACTTTGGAATTAGTGCCTTCGTCAAGTGTTCTAACTAATCCCGAATATGATCATTTTCGAAACAAACAAATGGGTCATTTGCAAGAAATTGAAAACTTAAGAGCAAATCTTTCTAATGAACTTAAAGAAAAAGAGTTAGTGGTCACTAATTTTCAAAAACTTCAAACGGATTTTGAATTACTCGAGTCTAAGAAGAATGAAATGGAAATTAATGCGGCTAATAAGATTAGAAGTCTAGATTATTTGCTTTTAAGACAATACGCTGCCTCTCAACTAGTGCACTTATTTGATGCTTCGTTTAGAGAATTTAACTTATCGCGTCAAAAAGGCCTTCCCCCTAATCCACGGTATGCAAAACAAGCTTTAATCTATAGTCCTAGACTTTATAATGCAACCTAATTAGGATTGGTCTTAGACCCGATTAATATTTTCGATGATCGCACCAATAAGGATCTAGTTGATGAGAATCGGTCATACAACTCTACAAAATATCCAGATTGTGATTATTTTAAAATGAATCAGGAGCTTGCTAAAACGGATTTTAGAATTCGCTTCCATATGGACAAAGATCTCATTACAGCACCAACCTACATGTTGAATGAAGAAAACCCTAGTACATCTCCTACACTCGTCAACATGGAAGGTCCTAAGGAAATTCCAAAGGATCTTCCACCTGTTAGCACTGTATGGTTAAACTTGCAAGAGATTAATCAATACTTTACTAATTTTGACAAGGTCATTTTGGAATGTACGACATCAAATGGCCTAAACGCCGGAGAATGGGCTTTCGAACACATGAACGAGGTGTTTAAGAATGAGATAAATCCATTTGTCGAAAGTCTAAAAGGAAGTTTTGCATCTCTTAAAGAAAATCTTGAATTTGAAATTGGAGAAGTTCAAAAAGTGTTTTATGAAATGGACACCGCTTACGAACTACAACTAATTAAAAAGGAAAAGATTTTATCCGAATATGACCGATTCTTGTCCGAAGTAATCTCGTGTGATGTGCTTACTACTGTAAATGTTAATTATTCGAATGAGCTTACATCCGCTATGATTAATTGTGATGCTGTGAATATATGTGATGATGTGTGTGATCTCTCTGTAAATGTTGCTGATACTGTAAATGAGGTAGATAATCATTCTTGTCACGAATCTAACGCTGAGTTTTTAAAGCTACAAGATTCTTACAATTTACTTTCAAAACGCTTTAATCAACTAGAACAACATTGTATATCTTTAGAACTGAAACAACAAACTCAAAATGAGGATCTTTTGATAACAAATAGTTGTGAAAACGGTGTTGAGACGAGTGACAAGATGATTGCAATAGTTAAGGCATTAGAGGAAGAGATTATGAGATTGAAGAGAGATGTGTCATCAAATGAAACACTAAAATTGGAACTAGAGGCTGCAGAGTCTAAAAACCAGGTCTTAGAAATTAGACTTTCGTCTGTTCTAGGGGAGATGGATCGGACAAGACAGGGACGATCCGCTCTTTATGGTTCACTAGAAGAACGCTTCGCTTTTAATGCGGCACAACAACAATCTTATGTTGAACAACTGAACCAAAAGTGTGAGGAAATCTCTGACTTAAACATCCTGCTCATTGACAAAAACATGGTTTTGGCCGAGTTAAAGGAGACACTTCTTCTCACCCGACAAGAAGTTGTTGATAACTTAGCTACCGACTCTGCACCGTCCACTAGTGCTCCAACAACCAAGTCAGTAGTGCTTTATAAGAACCCGCTCCATAAGAGAAACCCGGTTACCTACGATGATTATATGAGGAATGCCATTAAGCATGTAGATCTTGTTAGGGATATTTTAGACGATCTTTATGCCTTAGATCCCTCAAGTAGCTACTATTATTCGGCTCATGAATATATTAAGCGAGTTCAATATTGCTTAGCATATTTGCAATACATAGGTAAACCAGGCTCTGCACTACTTACAAACAGGCCCATTGCTGTAACTCCATTCAATAAGACTCCAGGAGCAAAACCGTCATTGGCACTATCAAGTAAGGCACCTTTAAAATCTGTTGCTAATGTTCCCACTTTGCCTTCTACATGATTAAAAGAGACTACTAAGGCTAAAGGATCGCCACTCAAGAAAGATAAGATCAAGCCCTCCACTAGTAGTACCAAAAAGAAGAAAGTAGAAGCTCACCATAGGAATGCTAGTTCAGTTTTAAATAAAAAGAATCATGTTAAGACTAAAAGCTCTGCGCCTGTGCAGAAGCCTAAACCATTCGTGAATTCTAATTTGAATTGTTGGAATTGTAATGAATGTATGTTTTCCCAACGTCATGATTTGTGTCTTATTGATCATGTGAATGAAATTAATGCCATTAGGAATGGTCTTGAATGGAAGCCAACAGGTAGAACTCGTGCCCAAGTTGGCTGGCAATGGCGTCCCACTGGTAGGACCTTTACATTAGATGGAAAAATGTGCCCTTTAACTAGGAATGCATCCATTGAGGTTAGGTCTGAGCGTCCTTTAGTTAGGCACACTCGCACTCAAGTATGGAAACAGCGCCCTTTAATTAGGTCAGCTCCCACTATAGTGCCTATCAGTGAACAAATACCACAGGATTTAAGCCAACTAGAATCTACACCACCAACTAGGAAGAAGAAGGCTAGGAAATCTAAGAAACCTAAAGTTAGCAAATCTAAGATTATTAAATCTGTACCTGCTAATAACAAGGAACATTCAGATTCCGATACCTCTACATTGTCTTCGTGTGGTGATATTTTCAGGTGGTCCAAATCATCCTCTGGTATTTGGACTCCGGTTGTTCAAAGCATATGACCGGAGATCGCTCGATGCTCCGAAATTTCGTCAGCAAGTTTCTTAGAACGGTTAAATTCGGTAATGATCATATTGCAAAGATAATGGGGTATGGTGAATATCAGATTGGAAACGTTACGATTTCAAGGGTATACTATGTAGAAGGTCTTGGTCATAACTTATTTTCAGTAGGACAGTTTTGTGATTCCAACCTAGAGGTTGCTTTTCGACAACACACTTGTTTCATCCGCAACTTGGAAGGAAAAGACTTGTTGAAGGGATCTCGTGGTGCAAATCTTTATACGTTGTCCCTACAAGACATGATGGCCGCCTCTCCAGTATGTCTTCTCTCTAAAGAATCTAAGACCAAGTCATGGTTATGGCATCGCAGATTATCTCATCTTAACTTTGATGCTATTAATCATCTGGCTAAAAATGAATTAGTTCGTGGTCTTCCAAAGCTCAAATTTCACAAGGACCATTTATGTTCCGCGTGTTCAAGGGGGAAAAGTACTAAGAAATCATACAAGCCCAAAGCTGAAGACACCAATCAAGAAAAACTTCATCTTTTGCATATGGATCTTTGTGGGCCAATGAGAACTGAAAGTGTGAGCGGTAAGAAATTCATTCTGGTTATTGTGGATGATTTCTCCAGGTTTACATGGGTTAGATTTCTACGTACAAAGGATGAAGTACCGAAGGCTATCATCACTTTTCTGAAATTCATTCAGGTACGTTTGAATACTACTGTCCGCCGTATTCGTACAGATAATGGAACAGAGTTCGTCAACCAGACTCTTCGTGATTACTACGAAGGAGTTGGTATCTCACATGAAACATCCGTTGCACGCACTCCACAACAAAACGGTGTCGTTGAAAGACGGAATCGTACGCTTATGGAAGCTGCTAGGACTATGCTCATTTATGCGAACGCTCCATTGTTCTTGTGGGCAGGAGCTATATCTACTGCATGTTTCACCCAAAACCGTTCTATCATTCGGAAACTCCATGGAAAAACACCTTACGAGCTTCTACATGACCGTCAACCCGATGTTTCATTTTTTCATGTGTTTGGTGCTCTTTGTTATCCAAACATTAACAGTGAGAACTTGGGCAAGCTTCAACCGAAAGCCGATATAGGTATTTTCATTGGTTACTCACCCTCCAAGAAAGCATACCGAATTTACAACCGTCGTCTTGGTAAGATTGTAGAAACTATGGACGCAGATTTCGATGAGCTGACAACGATGGCTTCTGAGCAACGCAGCTCTGAACCCGCGCTTCATGAGATGGGAACCGGTGCTATTAGTTCCGGATTAGTTCCCAATAATCCTACTTCTACATCATTCTTACCACCAAAAAGGCCCGAGTGGGATAAACTGTTTCAACCGTTGATTGATGAATTCTTTGATCCCCCAAATGATGAAGTTCCAGCACCTGTAGTGATAGCTCCAATCCCTGAAGTTGTTGCTCAAGCAAATGAAGCTTTATCTAATGCATCTTCAATTAACATTGAACCGGATGCACCTTTACCAAGTGATTATCAAACTACACCTGAATCGTCACCCCTACTTGTGCCTAATGATGTGGAAGAGGATTCTATTGATCACGATTAGAATATGCTCACTTGCAAGAACTTCCTTTCTTTGGTGTAGCGATACCTGAAAACCCTTCAGCCGCGTCTACCTCAGAAGAAGCTCCTTCTATTGTTCACTCCAGACCACCTAGGATTGAAAACCATAGCACTAAATGGACAAAAGATCACCCAATTAGGAATGTCATTGGTAATCTCGATCGACCAGTCTCTACACGCCATCAATTACAATAGAGTGCACTCTACTGCTACTTGGATGCATTTCTCTCAGAAGTTGAACCTAAAAATTGGCAACATGCTATGACTCAATCATCTTGGATTGAAGCCATGCAGGAGGAACTAAATGAATTCCAAAGACTTGAAGTATGGGAATTAGTTCCTCTCCCTGACAAGGTTAACATCCTTACTTTGTTATGGGTTTATAAGGTTAAACTCGATGAGATGGGTGCAGTATTGAAGAATAAGGCAAGATTGGTTGCTAGAGGATATAAAAAAGCCTTGGGTATAGACTTTGAAGAATCTTTTGCTCCTGTTGCAAGATTGGAGGCTATTAGACTATTCATTGCGTATGCTGCTCATATGAACATGATCGTCTATCAAATGGATGTGAAGACGGCATTTTTGAACGGTGAACTAAGGGAAGAAGTCTATGTTAGTCAGCCGGATGGGTTCGTTAGCACGGAGTTTCCTAATCATGTGTACAAGCTTAAGAAGGCTCTCTATGGGTTGAAACAAGCTCCACGCGCGTGGTATGATCTCCTTTCAACATATCTCATTTCGGAAGGCTTCTCCAAAGGCAAGGTGGACCCTACACTATTCACTCTCAAGGAGGACAACGACATGCTTCTGGTACAAATTTATGTTGATGATATAATATTTGCTGCCTCTAACATAGACTTGTCACAACGCTTTGAGAAGATAATGTCCACACGCTTTCAGATGTCAATGATGGGAAAAATTTCATTTTTCTTAGGATTACAGATTTCTCAGAATCCCAGAGGCATCTTTATTAATCAATCCAAATATGCTCTAGAATCTTTAAAGAAATATAACTTTGAAAATTGTGACCCCGTGGACACTCCAATGGTGGAGAAATCCAAGTTAGATGAAGATAGGAATGGGACTATTGTCGATCCAAAACTTTACCGTGGGATGATCGGCACCCTTCTCTATCTGACTGCTAGCAGGCCTGATTTGCAATTTGCTGTATGCATGTGTGCCCGGTATCAGGCTCGGCCTACCGAAAAGCACCTACATGTTGTTAAAAGGATCTTTCGGTATCTAAAAGGAACACTTCATCGTGGTCTATGGTATCCGAAAGATTCCTCTATTGCTTTAATATCATACGCAGATGCCGATCATGCTGGATGTCAAGACACGAGGCGTAGCACTTCTGGATCTGTGCAACTCCTTGGAGATAGATTGATCAGTTGGTCTTCAAAAAGGCAGAAAAGCGCTGCAATTTCTAGCACGGAGGCTGAATACATCGCCATGTCCGGTTGTTGTGCTCAAGTCCTTTGGATGAGATCACAATTAACTGACTACGGTTTGGGATTCAACAAAATCCCGATGTATTGTGACAACAAGAGCGCCATTGCCCTTTGCTACAACTATGTTCAACACTCCCGGGCCAAGCACATAGACATTCGCTACCATTTCATTAAAGAGCAGGTGGAGAACGGAGTGATCGAGCTGTATTTTGTCACTACTGAGTACCAGCTGGCAGATATGTTCACCAAAGCCTTAGATCGAGGACGAATCGAGTTTTTGATCGACAAGCTTGGCATGAAATCATTCACTCCAGCGACTCTCAAAGAGTTGGCAGAAGAATCAGCTGAATAGTGGTGGTAAACTATTCAGAGTATCCTTTGTTCGTGATCATGTATATTATCATAAATATATAAACCACAAAAAGAAAAATACAAAAATATAAAACCAAGAAAAACCATAAAAAATATAAAACCTACAAAAACCATAAAAATTATAAAATCAAGAAAAACCAAAAATATTTTTCGTTTTTAAATCGGGCATGTCTTTTAGTACGGTAATATTTACGGCCTTAGAAATGTCGATCAATATTGACACGGTGCCATAAATAGAGTCCGTATAAAAGTTGTACATTTTTAAAACATGCCCATTATGGCTTGTAGTTATTTCAGACTGCAACCCGGTTTTCATATTAAAGTCACATATTTCCTTGGAAAACGTTGGCTCAGAACGGGAATTAATTTTCTCGGGCATGATTTACAAGCCAAATCATGCAAAGGGATCAAGTTTACTTTACAACTTGGTCTAACACGAATTAATGTACGTCTCAGTGCATTAATTTGTTAAAATAAGAGAAATCTTATTGACACCACGAATCAATCTCTTTCAAGATACTAATTGGAAATGCTTTCATCAATATTTGACTCTTTAAACAATGACTACAGCTCTTTAAATAGAAAACGGGTCATCGTTTAAGGGGGAGAAAATATTAAAATCATCTTCGTCATCAAAACGATTTTCAAAAGTGATTGTGGAAAATTAATGGCTAAATGGTAAATGAGTGGTCTCGCTTTAGAAAACGACTTGTGCTCGTTCAATGTGATAGGAATTGCGTTAGATCTTGGAGACTTGCTAATAGGTTGCGATGTTTAAGTTGTGTGAGATTGTCGTGATGAGTTTAGCTAAGCAAGGTTAAGTTGGCTAAGTTTAATGATGGATTGGGAGACGAAAAAGGAAAAAGAAAAGATAAGAACCAAAAAGGAAAAGAATAGAAAAGTATAGGAACTTAAGGTGATATTTGTTGAAAGTTGTAAAATTTGACCTAAGTCAAAACTATATCCCCCGTCTCTTTAACTTTTCTCCTTCACTATTTCATCTCCATCTTGCCGCCATTAAAACACATACAAGCTTTAAAAACTCTCGTTTCAATCAATCTAATCTGTTTCATCCGTTCCAAAAGGTACAAACATCAATCATTTGAATCATTAATTCGTTTAAATCATTGAAATCAAGTTAATTAATTCGCATAAGCAAGACTATCAAATTAGGGGTCGTTTGCTTAAATTAGGGTTAATTGATTAGGGGTTTTTGATGGGTTTTGCTCGGAATACCATTAGAAGATGATTTGTTGCCTTAGATTGCTTTAGAACTCACTAAATGCGACTAGATTAATCTTTCATAGCTGCATTTGTTAAGTTCCGGATGAACATGGATATCAACTTCCGAATGAAGGAATTTTCTGAAAAACTTCCGAATGAAGGAAGTTCCGAACGAAATTCCGAATGAAGGAAGTTCCGAACGAACTTCCGAATGAAGGAAGTTCCGAATGAAGGACTTCCGAATGAAGGAAGTTCCGGACGAACTTCCGAATGAAGGAAGTTCCGAATGAAGGACTTCCGAATGAAGGAAGTTCCGAATGAAGGACTTCCGAATGAAAGAAGTTCCGAATGAAGGACTTCCGAATGAAAGAAGTTCCGAATGAAGGACTTCCGAATGAAGGAGTTCCGAGTGAACTTCCGAATGAAGGAAGTTCCGAATGAAGGACTTCCGAATGAAGGAAGTTCCGAATGAAGGACTTCCGAATGAAAGAAGTTCCGAATGAAGAACTTCCGAATGAAGAAGTTCCGAATGAAGAAGTTCCGAATGAAGAAGTTCCGAATGAAGAAGTTCCGAATGAAGAACTTCCGAATGAAGAAGTTCCGAATGAAGAACTTCCGAATGAAGAACTTCCGAATGAAGAAGTTCCGAATGAAGAACTTCCGAATGAAGAAGTTCCGAATGAAGGACTTCCGAATGAAGAGTTCCGAATGAAGGAAAGTTCCGGATGAAGAGTTGTTTGATTAATAGTGTTTGCTTGTTATAAGTACTTGTTGATGTATGTTATGAAATGTGTTATGCTTAGAAGTAATAATGATACATATCTATATATTTTTGTGCATCAACCTTTCATGTCTTATCTTAAGCAGATACAATGACTAATCCAACAGTACAAGCAATCCAAGACTCTAGAGAAGCCGCAATTGCTAAAGCACGAACCCTCAAGTTCATACCAAACAACTATCGGCTGAAGCCAGTTTCAAAATCCACTCACCATGGATTTAAAGTAGCCATAGCAATCCTTGATCAATCTCATTTCAAGAATGCTTTAAGGAGTACTGCCTCAGTGCCTTATGATTATATGTATGAGTTCTGGGCTACCAAGGAAAGCACTTCAAACAAGATCACCTTCACCATCGACAACAAACATCAGACACTAACTGTATCAGACTTCCGTAAGATATTTGGCATTAGGGATTCACCCAAAGGTATGCCATTTTCGAGGGATCCTACTAAAGACGAACTCATGGAGTTGTTCGATGCTATTGGATGTCCTGACATACGAGTTGCGTCTGAGTTTACCACTGCTAAAGTAGGACAACCTTGGAGAGCAATGTTGGGTATTCTCAGTAGATGTCTTACACCGAAAACAAGTAGGCATGATGCTTTGCGCAGTCCTATTATGAACATCTTCCATGGAATGTATAAAGGCGCAAATGCAGATTATGCATTGTTGTTATGGGAAGAATTCACCTTTCAACTCTTCCAAAACAAGAAGCTGAAGTCTAATTTCTTTCCTTACCCTCGGTTTATCAAGCTTATCATTAACTATTTTATGAAGAATGATGTTACATTTGATAGGCGTGCAGCAAGTCGTCATCACACTGAAGAGGCTAATCATATTGTGGATTTAAGGCATGAAGGACCATCTGGTGGTGTGATTCCTGGTCCTATTCCTGATTACCTTCTGACAGATAGAATTAAAGGTTCTGCTGATTACAAGCTACTGCTGCTAGAAATCAAGAAGCTAAAAGCAAGCCTTCAGACTGGAGAAGACTCGTCTACTACGGTCAAGAGTAAAGGTAAACGCAAGCAACCAACTGCTTTACCTGAACCTGAAACCAAGAAGAAGAAGACTGAGGTTAAGAAGGGAAAGGGTAAGGCTGATGAGTTAGTTCTACGTGACGAAGAAGATGTTGTTGATCCTACTCTTGACAAGGCGGAGAGAAAAATGATGAAGATAGCTATTGAAAGGAGTAGGAAAGATACTGGCGGTAGTGGTTCAGGTGCACGGATAAATATTAAAGAAGAGTACGAGGAGCCAGAGGATATTGATGAGTTTGGATCACCTGAAAGGTATTCTACTTCGAAGGAGACATCCATCCCTGTTTCAGCAAGTGTTGAAAAGGAGTCTGGTGCTCCTACAATCATGGTGTCTACTCAACCTTTAGTAACTCAACCTTTAGCAACTCAACCTCCACCAATACAACCCTTACCAACCAGACCGGTTTCAACACCATTCCTTCCACCACCAATAACTCCCATCCTTAGTACCGTAGTAACAACCGAGCCTCTTCATTCAACCCAGAGCAGCTTTGCAACGTCTTCAATGGCTGTATTTGTAATGGCCGAAATGTTGGATAAACATACGGATAATCACAAAAGAGAGATGGATGAACTTCGCCAAGAGTTACATAGACGAGCTCAAAGTGAAGAAGCATCTAAGAAAGCCCAAGAAGAGATGCTTGCTAAGTTCGCTGCAGAGATGGAGTTAACACGAAAAGCTCATGCAGAAGAACTAGCTCAGGTTAAGAAGGCTGAAGCTGATAAGCATGTTGCACGTATCACTAGACTTCAAGCGATGAGGGATAAATACAAGGAGCAAAAAGAAGCACTTGAAGCTTCTGTTGAAGAGAGAGTGAAAGAATCCGTTGAATCCATTATGCCTAAACTGCGTGATGAGTTAAAGACACTCGCGGCTGATAACTTGATGATCAAGTCATCCAATCCTTCTGAATCCGCCTACAAAATTGCCTATGACTTGACGGATTTTGAATTGAAGAAGATTCTCAAAGCTCGTATGAGGGAACTTGGATCGTTTGATAAATATAGGATTCAACGGGCTCTTTACAAATCCCTGAATGACGCTATCATGGAGGATGATAGGTTATTTAAAACGTTTGGAAGTGTGGTACCATACCACATTCTGCCTGAGGAAGAAAGGGAAGAAAGTGAAGAAGAAGAGGGTACTGGTGAAGAAGATGAAGAAGAAGGAGAAGAAGAAGAAAAGGATGATGACGATGACGATGGTGGTGATGATGATGAGGATGATGATGATGATGATGGTGATGATGGTGGTGATGGTAATGAGGAGAGTGCTAAGGGGAGCAACGAGGATAGCGGTGAGGATGATGATGGGGGTAAACAGCCTGAAAAGGGGGATAAGGTTGCCAGCTCAAAGAAACCTGCCAAGTCTAGAACCAAGTCTAAGAAAGATGCAGCAGCAAAGGAAAAATCTACTTCCACGGAATCAAGACGATCCAAGTGGCGTCATGATGTGAATGCTACTACAGCATCATCAATTTCTGGTACATCTATTGCTGTGTCTATACCTGTTACCACTAACCCTGTTTGTTCTGTTGTTGTTGCTCCTGTGATTGCAGAATCGGTAACTGAACCTGAAGCTGCACAACACTCACCCGTTCATGACACCGCCGAGATGCCTGAATCAGACCCAGCAGATGTTCACGTTTCCACTCCTCTACAACAAGAACCACAATCTACTGTTCCTGAATCAAGCACACGGGACTGGGCAGACACGTTGGAGATTGACGAGACTGCACCGCCACAGGCTTGGATCACGGCAGCGGCGCAATATGATCCGATCACAGACGCTGACAGAGATGTTTTATATCTCCGTATCCGCAGTCCGATTGACTTATGTGCATTTCTGGCTCATGAGTATAAGACTTCGGTTACTCCGTCTTTGGTGAAGAGAGCGCTGAAGGATAAGAGACTTCGCGCCAAAACCCGGTTAACCCGAATGGAGTTCGAGTATTATGCCGATGAGATCCTGAAAGCTCTGAATACCGTTCAACGGCCAGGTCTTCATGAATCAGAAAGAGCTCCACCTCCACTTGATCCTTCTCAAGATAATCAGATTGCTCTTGACTTCTTCGTCACCAATGATCTTGTGTATCTTCTGAAGGGGTCATCAAAGTACGCAACCTCCCTGACCTTGCTGAAAGCTGCCAACTGGGGGACAATACCCTTTATCGAGGAAAAGGTAAACCGACTCTGGGTCCCAAAGGTAAATCGTAATTATGATATGTATGCTGTCATAGGTGCATCACACTGGGACGAACGAGTTCGAAGGGCGTACAGGGGTTGCTGCTTAGCCAATTCAGGAAGCAATGTTAGATCCGATATCCGAATCTCCAGTATTTTAGGGATGAAAACTGAAGCCAAGAATGGCTACTATCATGTAACGGAGATTCGACTAAAAAGGGAGGATGACAGAGAATACAAAATCCAGCAGGGAGATTTTTCTATCATTCGCCTTGAGGATATTGAAGATATGTTGCTTATGATGACCCGGGATCAACTCACACATATTCCTCGTGAAGACATCATTGCCTTGAATACAGCACTTCGTATGTTCATACGAAGCGTTGTTATCAAGAAACGAGTTGAAGATCTTCAGTTGGGAGTCGAAAGCTACCAAAGGAAGCTCAACCTAACCCGTCCAGTGAATCAAGTGTTACCTCAACATGTAGATAGATGTCCCTATACCGGCATTTCTGTTCCGAATTGTGGGATTTTCTACTTGAACAGTCGAGGGCTAATAAAGTTTATGAGGGTGGGTGAGCTTTATAAGTACAGTGATGGGACTCTCCTATACGTCAGAGGAAAGTTGGAGCATCTTAATTCGGGTGGGACTTTACCAGAGATGACTGAGGATTGGCATCAGGGTTATCGGTAAATGGCGAAGTATGTGATCAAGAAGATTGATCAAAAGCTCCGTGAACGTAGATTGATGAGGAGCTTGGAAAGATTCGTTGGTGGTAGACCATATTTAGTGCACCACAAGCTACTGCAACGATCCATCTAATGGGTCGTACATTTCAGGTCCACTTTATATTGGTTTTTCAATTGTGAATATGTATATTTGTGAATATTGTGCTTTTGCGGCTTGATGTAGTGTTAAGGTATGATAATTTCTCAAGAATTTCTCACGAGATTCTAAATCTTTCAAAATATATCATACTAAAGCACTACAAATATCCCTTATTATTTTAAGGGGGAGCATGAACATGTTCTATGGCCAAACATCGATTTCATTTTTACCCAAAGACCGGTTAACCCATTCAATATCCAAAATATTAATGGTTAACATTTTGGATAAGGGGAGAAAATGGGATTAAGGAGATTTAAATGATACTTGGCTAAAAGATGAAAAAGACTTAACGATTATCCAACTTAATATGTGTAAAACACGTGTTAAAGGGGAGCGTTTTTTATGATCAAAAACACCTAAGGTACGAAACTTTTGATTTCAATATCACAAGTACTTTAGGTGATTTTCAATGATTTTTCATGGTGGCAATTCCTTCCCAAAACACGCTTAATTCATGACAAATGTGGTGACAAAAGGGTGGTAGGAATAGGTTTAGTCCAATGATTCATCAGAGCCGATGGAATCTTCCCAAGGACAATTCCCTAGATAGAATTAGAAGTCCTAGGAAAGTTGGAGAAAGATTGTGAACGTAGCTGAATGTCGACCAAGTACTTAATCTAGCACTGGAACGATCACAACAAGGTGCTAGTGATGACGTATTGGTAAGCATTGAAGGGGTTGAAGAATGAAAAAGAATTGTAAAGATAAATGGTGTAAAGAAAGAAGCCCTCCTTACAACTTTAGGCAGAAACCGGGTCAATACATATGCTATTGAGGTCATTTTTGTTAATGATTCTCGATATTGAAGAAAGACATCATGGACCCAGTGATGCAATGCACAACCCTTCCCAGCTAACTCAAATATCTCTCAAAAGGTATTTGTTTTAATCACACGGAGATCAACACGTTATCTATTGGTTTATTCACTCCGAATAGACTGGTATTGAAAAGGTGGCACTCCTCTCCAGCCATCGCTCACTAAATCAAAACGCACTATCGAGTCTAGAGCCAAGAGATCATCAAAAGTCTCATTAGGACACTTTCCATTTATTCCTTGCTTTCTCACACACTGTGAAAAGTAAGAGATTTTCATGAGTCCTACGCAGTATTCCTGTAATATTGCTAGAACATCCGAGTAATACACAAGTATTACAATGAAGATGGAAATCCTGCTTGAGCCAACATCAAACAAGCTCATGGTAGGTTACACGTGCGGCTCGTTTAGAACCAATCTTGTGAAAACTGGAAGGAAACAGTGGTTTAATTCTTAATTGAACTTAAACTCGTTCAGGGCCTCTACGCATTATCATATGATCTTGCCAGAACACTCAGAGTGACTCTTTATTGATCACAGTGACGAGTGGAAATCCTTCTAGTGTTAGCATCAAACAGCACTTGGTAGGTGACGTGCAAGATTCTTTATGAATTGAGCTCGTGACAACTGGAAAGCAACGATGGTGAAAATCGTAATTGAAATTCACTTGTTCCAGGTTTCATGAATTGACGGCTTCAATCATAAGGATTTTTTAATCCAAATGATTCACTCTTTATGTTCGCAGTCAGATTTGGACGGTCGAATAAAGAGAACGGGTTTACCCGCGAAATCCTGTCAGGAAGTTACTTAATTGAAACTATCCGTCACGGGTACGATATCTAATATCGTCCAACGGTCTTCACCGACCGGAGGTAAAATGCTACCGAATTATAATAAAATGTCAAAGCCATTTTATTCGTGTCGTTGCTGTGTACCTGTTAAAGACGGTGGCGTTGCTGTGTACCTGTTGAAGACGGTGGCGTTGCTGTGTACCAGTTGAAGACGGTGGTGTTGCGGTGTACCTGTAGAAGTCGTTCCCACATGCTTATGTTTTTCTGCATCAAAGTTCAGCAAAAATTCAAGAAAGTACAAGATGAAGTCTTCCGCTGTATCAAACTCTGAAGCTTTCGAGAATTCAACAAAAAGACATAAGTGTGTGGAACATGGAGTCACGAGGAGGCAAGTTTCACAAGAAGGCAAATATCGCACGTGAAAGGCCAAAAGAACAATGCTCTCAAGCCAAAGCCCAAAAGATCAAATCAAAATATTCACAACAAAAAGAAAGAAGAAAAGACTACGAGATAAAGAACGAAGACTTAGTATAGTATGCTAGGTTTAGAACTTTGTAACGTGGAGTGACCTCCCTTAGGGGGAGATTGTTAGAAATACGTTTTTACGTATATTAGAAGTATCGGTCACTCCACAATATTATATATGTTGTAATAGCTCGTAGTTAGTGTTACTTATTTAGTTAAGTAAGAAACCGGCCCATGGGCTTGTCATGGGCCGGCCCAAGTCCAAATAAGGCCTTGGATATATAAACCCCTTTCCACTATGGAAAGGGGTTGGTTGTTGTTCACTTTATGTTTTCACTTGAATAAAATACACATAGTTCTCTCTCACTTTCTCTCTCTAGTTTCTCTCTCTAGAAAACATCAACCCACTTCATAGATTCATAGGTTATCAAGATTCTACAGAAAGAGATTTGAGAAAATTATGGATAATCAAGGCTTTCATTTTGTGAAGAATACATTTTGCTTTGGTGTGAAAGAGATGGCAAAATGCTTTGGGTTAAAAAGAGAAAGCACAAAATATTTTGGGAGTGATCAAAGGTTTGAAACAAAGATTCTAAAGGGTGTTGGAACAAATGGGAAGTTTTAGAAAATCCGTTTTTGGTTGCTTCTGCCCGCGGTTCCTTATTTCCACCGGCGGTTCCATATCGATATGGAGCCGCGGTCTCTATAAAGAACCGCCCAAAGAGGGTGTGTTTAGGAGGATAAGGGAATTTTTTCAATTCGGCAAATCCTAATGTTCTAGTCTAACTTATCATAAAGTTATGCTAAAGAGCAATAAAAACTAGAACACACACAAAGGAAAAACACATAGGTTCAATTAGCACGTAGGAAGAAGGCTAAGAAAAACCTAATGGCTATAAAATAAAAAGACTCTTAATGACATACAAAGTTCATCAATGTAAACTATTATTAGTCATATTTTGGAAGAGCTATTTAGCCAATTTAGAGAATGAGTATGAGACTATCACTAGAGGTGCTCAATTGAGGCAAAGCACGACCGTTTTTACGAGTTATAAATAACCCATCTTCCCACATGGAAGTAATTCAACCGTTAGGTCAAATTATGATTCTAGTGCATAAATTCTCTAGTAGTCATTCTCAAGTTAGACAGAATGTAATTCCTACATAAAGTGTAGCAAGGATGAAAGTGTATGACGACACAATGCACAACCTAATGAGGGTAAAGAATGCACCATTGCATATCTTGTCAAACAAGTCTAGTTAAGGTTATTTACCTTAGTAGAACTTAAGGTCAAACACTTTGAAGTGTATAAACAACGTTTACACAAAACAAAGTAACACTCTTGATTGGTCTTTCGGAGATGACACATTTACAAATTGCATTGCAATGTAAATTACTTGAGTATTTCGGATGAAACATCCAAGTTGTCAAACCGACTCCATTGTGCATTATAAGCAATTATTAAACAAAATATGTCTAATAATTTGAACAAGTAGATTCAATATACCATCATCAACACAAGTGTGGGTTATGATCTGATGTATATTATTAATAAACCACATTTATGTCTACACTTAAAAACATGTCAATTAGATTCGATAATGATACCAATCATAGTTTGAATAATGAATTGATATATAATCGAAATCTTTCTTGATTCCCACAAACACTCATTTAAGAGAAAATAGCTAAGATTTTCAAATGGTGTTTCATGTTTTATAATGAGACATTAATCTACTTAAGCTAATAACACAATGATCGAGTAAGACAATCCACATCAATAGATTTGACAAGCTCCTAAAGCTTTCAAACCTAAAAGTGTTAAAGAACATGCCAAGGTGTACAAAATGTTTATGTAACATTTGTAAACCAAGAGATGTTAATCCTATATGCAATGCACACATAAATAGACAACTAAGTAACACTACTACCAATAGTAATGATCACTTAAGAATGTCCAAAGATAAAAGAAAAAACACAAAAGCATTCGTCTTTGTTTTGAGTGTTTGATACACCAAAGTATACATAGCTTGATTTTATTTGAACGTTAACCCACACGTCAAACCGAGTCACTTACGGTGCCCCTACAATCAGGTAATATTGTCATATACCAATGACCTCTTATACATAATATCCCTTTCAGGTATTCACAAGGAAACATACCCTAGGATAAGGCTGTCAAACCAAATAGATCTATCATATGTATTAGCGTTTACCCCTTCGAGTAATTAACAGTGCATGAAATTCAGGGACTTCACAAGACAATAGTACTTATGCATTTATCATCTCATTCGGGTCCAGCATACCGAAAACAACTTGTGTTCATTTTATAAACCAGCATGTATCCCCCTCGTGGGTTTAATAAAACATTTAAAGTTTAAAGGCGAGGCTATAAACTCACCTTGAGTGGTAGAAGTAGAGATAACAATCGCCGACGATAAGTGATGCCCGTTAATCACGAAAACCGCAACCTACCAAATAAGACGTGCGTTAAGACTCGAACTCAAATATCGATATATACTAAGTATAATATGACTTAAATATTTTCAAAGAATTCATATTTTATAACTAGTGACACGAACCAAGTGAATCCATACTATCCCATTTATCCAACACTACACGTTTAAACACTTGCACTCTCGACATTGACCCGTCATAAGACGCCAAGTCAACGCAAGTCAAACTATCACTTTACTTCACTCGGACCAGTAACTAAGTCATTTATATAATGACAAAACACTTGAGTAAGTCACCATGTTCAATGGTGAATACTCAAACTCACAGCACACACACATTGAATTATGTGTCTAAAATACAAATCAGCAAGTACACTCCAAATGTACACGCCGATCTACCCTATCTAGACTTGTCTGATTTCGATGAAACTTAGTGTCAAGGCCATTATAACCTGTATAAGACCCCACCAAAATTTGAGCCAAAGTTCACACTTTAAAACCCATCATCTCGGCACTTTACTCGACTTTGGGACATAATGTGTACCCGTTTTATAAACCGTTTATACCACTTTAAAAATACTATGACCTTTCGCCTTTTAAAATCAATACTAGACTCATCATAATAATTTTATATACTTTAAAAACCAGTAGTATCAATTATCTAACCATGCCTAAAGTCCCCGAGAGTCGACCTAAAATCAACCACAATTTCGGATTGTGCGGATTTGCTTCTCCCGGTACACGAATACTAAAACTAGCATAACTTTTAACCTGTAATGAGTTAAGAGCTCATTCAAGCGGCAAAACGACCATCTTGAAGATTACTAAAACTATCTCACATCAATTATCAGTCTATATTAACTCAAAGCCACGAATTTATCTAACAAATATTCTGCCCAAAATACCCTTTTAAAAATGACTTAATTTTCCATTTTTACCAACATGCATCATCATGCATCTAATTCTAACACCTAATATATCATTTCTAACATAATAAATATATTATAATACCCCTTGATCATCCTAGGATTCACTTGATCAAAAATCATATGCATGTACTCAAAATTCCCATTATAATATTAATAACACTATCATACACCCAGAAAAATGGATCAAACAATCTTGATCATCATGAAAATAATTTGGAAAAATGAAAGTTGTTGCATGTTCATGAAAATGGTATCATAATGATCACCATAAGAGTTTAGGGTTGGGTCTAATCTTGGTGATGTTCGTTTGCAAGTCTTAAATTTATATTACAAGGTTTAGACAAAACAAGGGACTAGAAGACAAACACGGGCAAGTATACCCATTCTTTCGTAATATAGCTTTGTAGTGGTAAGCCAGAATCGTTCGCTGAGACTTAGTTTCGTTTTGGTAATCAAGATAATAATTGAAGAAATAAATAGTTGAAATAATATCAATAGTAACAAGTATGACTAATATGGGATAGCTCGTATAAGTTCGTGATGATGATAATAATGACCGAGATATGTTTATGTAGGTAAAGAGTGATAATCTTTTTTCGTCAAAACGACGTTTACACAATTTACTTGGGTTGATTCAAGACTTATGTTTAATTAAGCGACTAAGCTCAAAACAAGTTGTCAACAAGTTCAATATTTTATCAAGTTTCTAAGCGGATCTCTCCAACCAAAGATTCATGACCATAGACAAGTTCTTGAAAACTTATTATAATAATTTGCGTTTCTCAATGCCAAACTATCGTAACAAATCAACTTAGATAAAATATGGTTTGTAGAACTAGGTGGTAAAATGGTTCTACAACATTAGCTTGAAATCATATATAAAGGATCATATCATAGCATCATCACTATTTATAGTCACATACCCATATAGTCACAAATAGCTTAGCCTAACATAGTAATCAAAGTAATAATTAGAAAAGAGTAAGAGAACATCATACTTAGATTAGATTGAATAAACGAGTACACAAGTGTCACGATTGTATCGTTCCTCCAAGAATCTAAGAGTAGAATACTCTCGTTACAAGTATCTCCCAAAAGTGGATAATACTGAAAATTTACTAAGAAAGCTAAAATAATCGAGCTATGGAGTATTGAGAGAGAGGTGTGTGTAAAATGAGTGGAAATGGCCTCTATTTATAGTGTTGTCTCAGGTCAAATGTGCGTCGCACTTCTCCGAAATTGTAACGCACCTTGGAGACGTGAATGTGCGCCGCACTTCTGAGTTTGTGCGCCGCACTTCTGGACCCAGAATCTTCTTTCAACAAATTTGGCTTATTTGCATATTGAGGCCCCTTCTTTGTATATCTTCACTTTGCTCCTTCAAACTTTGTATCTGCATATAAAACACAACATATTAAGTATCGGAAGCTCTTATTTATACTACAAAGTGGCATTATAATGATAGATTGAATATGTATAATTAGGTCGTTATCAAATTCCTCCACACTTAGCTATTGCTTGCCCTCAATTAATCAAAGCGAGAAAACAAATTCAATTTTAAAAATGCTTTTAAGTGTTGTAAGGTATGATAGGAAAATGATTTAATTTTTATGAATAGCAAAAGCAAATGACAAAATAATTTCAGCACCTCACGTGGATAGTGTTTGGATTTTAAGTTCACACAACTGTCACTCACAAAGGGTAAATGTAAGGTAACACTCAATTAGCTCGAACATAAAATAGCTACCATAGGTTTGTACATGACACATAAACATAACCGTTGCGGCGTAAGCACCAGATAAATTTTCAAAGAAGTAAAACGTGATAAATGACATGGGTGTAGGATCAAAAAGTATGCCTTTGTCAAAGTCATAGAACAAACTATACTAGAAAACTTGACTATTTTTTTTTTCTTTTTCATACATCATATTTTTTTAAGAGAACATCATAAACTTTATGACTTGACAAGTGGTTAGGCATAACATATAAGGATATTGGCACAATGGATAATATAACACATGCGTACGAGTGCTACATATTTTAGTAAGCCAGTGTAGCTTAACTAAAATGATATAAGGGTGATTTTATTTTGCTTCCTTTCAAAAATATCTATAAATTAACCTCACTGCGGTTTAGTAAATGATGATCAAGCACAAATTCTGAAGCATACTAGATTATCGGCTTTCACACAAAATAGAGAAATATAAGGCTAAGTTTTTTTCTCACATATTTGGGTGATGGCTTTTGTGCTTAATTATAATGTCAATCAATGAGATTTTTGCTTTGCTAAAAACTTATTTATTTACAAAACATATATATTTTTATTATTTTTTCAAAAAGATTTTCATGTGGAGAAATTTATTTTATTTTTTTATTATTTTTTCTATTTTTCACCTCCTCCACACTTAAGTTGAACATCGTCCTCGAGGTGATAACTGATAAAACATTAAAAATAGGAAAAATGCAAAGGGAAACGAGAACTTCCCGGGGCTTAGTAGAAAATTGCGGGACTTCGAGAGATGAATCCAGCTTAGAGCTCCAATTTGCTATTTTCCTGCATGCTATAAAACAAAACAAAACACATGCAATATATACAAGGACGGTTTTATTTATTTACAGGTCCTCCTCCACACTTAAGTTAAAAGGTGGGGATAAAATACGGATTGCCTTCCGAATAGCGCTAAGTTTAGAGTCTTCAACCAGACTTGGCTACTCGGATCTATTTTAAGAAGAAAAGAATTTCTTCTCCTTCATTTTCATTACAGTGTTCTTCTTCATGGTAGAGCTTAAGTTTATGTCCATTGACTATAAAAGTGCTATTGTCTCTACCGTATAATTCAACATATCCGGATGGATATTGGTGTTTTACTAGATAGGGTCCAGTCCATCTCGAAGTAAGCTTAGGTTGCTTGAATTTATATTTCGAGATAAAGAGAAGTACTTCTTCTCCTTTTTTGAATTTTTTTCTTTGTCGTAATTTACGATCATGCCAAACTTTGGTTCATTCTTTATATAATCGTGAACTTTCATAAGCGTGATGTCGAAATTCATCTAACTCGTGAAGTTGAAAGTTATGTTTTTCTCCGGCTGCAATAAGATCTGGGTTGCAGTTCTTAAGTGCCCAATATGCACGGTGTTCAATTTCTATTGGCATTATGGCATGTTTTTCCATACAACAGTTTGTATGGTGTGGTTCCAGTTGGTGTTTTGAATGCGGTACGAAAGGCCCATAGATCATCTTCTGATTTTTTTAGACCAATAAGCAGGGTTGTTTTGAATGGTCTTTTCAAGTATACGTTTGAGAGCTCTATTAGTATTTTCAACTTGACCACTCGTTTGAGGGTGGTAAGATGTGGAAAATCGGTAGTTCACTCCATATCTTATCATAATATTTTCCATGAGTTTGTTACATAAATGAGTTCCTCTATCGATTATTAGTGCTTTTGGAATTCCAAAACGACAGAATATTTTCTTTAAGAATGCGATAACAACTCTTGCATCGTTTGTTTGTAAAGCTTGAGCTTCGGCCCATTTCGATACATAGTCGACGGCGACTAAAATGTATTCACATTTGTAAGATTTAGGAAATGGTCCCATGAAGTCGATACCCCACACGTCAAATATTTCGCAGACTTGGATGTTGTTTAGAGGCATTTCGTCTCTTTTAGAAATATTTCCAGTCCTTTGACATGCTTCACATAGTCGTACTAAGGTATAAGCTTCACGAATAATTGTTGGCCAATAAAAGCCAACGTCGAACACTTTTTTAGCGGTGGTGTTCGCGACATAATGTCCTCCGGTCGGTCCGTAGTGACATTCATCGAGAATTTTTCTTGATTCGAATCCGGAAATACAACGTCGGATTATTCCATCGGAACAGATTCTAAATAAGTAAGGATCGTCCCAAAAGTATTTTTTTAGTTCAGAGAAAAATCGTTTCTTTTGTTGGTGCGTCATTCCCTTTCGTAAAATACCTACAGCCAAATAGTTTGCAAAGTCTGTGAACCATGGTGTATTGTTAGTACTTACTTGCATTATATGCTCATCGGGAAAATCATCGATTTCATCATCGCTAGAATCATCATTCACTATGCGAGATAAATGATCGGCAGCAACATTTTCAGCTCCTTTTTTATCTTTAATTTCCAAATCAAATTCTTGTAAAAGCAATATCCATCGTATTAGACGAGGTTTGGCGTCTTGCTTTTTGAACAAGTATTTTAAAGCTGAGTGATCGGTGTAAACTATCGTTTTTGACAATACGAGGTATGATCAAAATTTATCAAACGCGTAAACTACAACCATGAGTTCTTTTTCCGTAATTGTGTAATTTTGTTGGGCTGCGTTAAGAGTTATACTTGCAAAATAGATGGGATAAAATTGTTTACCATCTTTTTGTCCAAGGACGGCTCCAAGGGCATGTTCACTTGCATCGCACATAAGCACAAATGGAAGGTTCCAATTGGGGATTGAAATAATTGGTGTGCATGTAAGTTTTTCTTTAAGTGTTTCGAATGCTGAAAGACATTCGTTGTTAAAATCGAACGTTCTTTCTTTCTCTAAAAGTTGAGTTAAAGGCCTTGCGATTTTCGCAATGTCTTTGATAAATCGTCGGTAAAAACCGGCATGACCTAAGAAACTTTTAATGCCTTTAACATTATTAGGTGGTGGGAGTTTTGAGATCACGTCTATTTTTGCTTTGTCAACTTCAAGGCCGACTCCAGACACTTTGTGTCCTAGCACAATTCCTTCTTTAACCATAAAGTGACATTTTATCGAGATTGTTTAGACTGCAAGGTTTAGACAAAACAAGGGACTAGAAGACAAACACGGGCAAGTATACTCTTTCGTTCGTAATATAGCTTTGTAGTGGTAAGCCAAAATCGTTCGCTGAGACTTAGTTTCGTTTTGGTAATCAAGATAATAATTGAAGAAATAAATAGTTGAAATAAAATCAATAGTAACAAGATGACTAATATGGGATAGCTCGTATAAGTTCGTGATGATGATAATAATGATCGAGATATGTTTATGTAGGTAAAGAGTGATAATCCTTTTTCGTCAAAACGGCGTTTACACAATTCACTTGGGTTGATTCAAGACTTACGTTTAATTAAGCGACTAAGCTCAAAACAAGTTGCCAACAAGTTCAATATTTTATCAAGTTTCTAAGGGGATCTCTCCAACCAAAGATTCATGACCATAGACAAGTTCTTGAAAACTTATTATAACAATTTGCATTTCTCAACGCCAAACTATCGTAACAAATCAACTTAGATAAAATATGGTTTGTAGAACTAGGTGGTAAAATGGTTCTACAACATTAGCTTGAAATCATATATAAAGGATCATATCATAGCATCATCACTAATTATAGTCACATACCCATATAGTCACAAATAGCTTAGCCTAACATAATAATCAAAGTAACAATTGGAAAAGAGTAAGAGAACATCATACTTAGATTGGATTGAATAAACGAGTACACAAGTGTCACGATTGTATCGTTCCTACAAGAATCGAAGAGTGGAATACTCTCGTTACAAGTATCTCCCAAAAGTGGATAATATTGAATTTACTAAGAAAGCTAAAATACTCGAGCTATGGAGTATTGAGAGAGAGAGGTGTGTGTAAAATGAATGTTAATGGCCTCTATTTATAGTGTTGTCTGGGGTCAAATGTGCGTCGCACTTCTTCGAAAGTGTGCAGCACTTTGGAGACGTGAATGTGCGCCGCACTTCTGAGTTTGTGCGCCGCACTTCTAGGCGATCCAGAATCTTCTTTCAACAACTTTGGCTTATTTTCATATTGAGACCCCTTCTTTGTATATCTTCACTTTGCTCCTTCAAACTTTATATCTGCATATAAAACACAACATATTAAGTATTGGAAGCTCTTATTTATACTACAAAGTGGCATTATAATGATAGACTGAATATGTATAATTGGTCGGTTATCACTTGGTTTATAAAGGTTCAAGTTGGAAAATCAATTGTGAAAGTGTTTTGAAGTGTTGGTGTTCACGGCAAGAATGGGGAGGATGGTGATGATATATATATTTTTTTGTTTAATGTGTTAGTGGAAGAATTTGGTAAAAAATTCTATTTATAGTATAAATGTTTCTGGGTAAATTTTGTAAATTGTGTATAGTTTTGGGCTAAAATGTAATTAGTTAAAAAGCGGGAAATGATTAATAGTCAATTTTGAACATATTTACGGGGCTCGGGTTTCGTAAAAATACTTTCTGAAAGTTAAAATGCACACAAAATATAATAATATGGGTCCGACACGACCTAATACGCAATTAAAAACGAAAACTTTAAAAATATCAAACATCGAGACAATCGATAATAAAACATAAAATTTGGGCATCTGTCGGTATCGCGATCACTGACTGATAAATTCAATTCGTAAGATTCGCGAGAATTATAGTTTAACGATTTTCATTTAAAATCAACTAAAACCAATAAATCACTTCAATAAAATTTTGAATTAAATTATATATAAGAATAAAATATGGCCTTATTTTTACGGATTTTACATTAAATCATCACAAAAATAAGATATTGTTGATAGTTGTTATCTATAGAGATAATATAAAAGATTAAAGGTTTACACAACAACGAGTTTACCTTTATTTTTGTTTGTTTCACCATGACGAGTTTGTCTACTTTGTTTTTTTGTGAACTTGTCCTGGTAAAACAAACAAAGACAAAGAAAATAAAATTGTCATGGTAAAACAAACGAAAACAAACTAAAATTGATAGGCAGTTTATCTCTAAAGATAATATAAAGATATTAGAAGTTGGTTTTAACCATAGTATTGATAGGATGTTATCTATAGAGATAATATAAGAGTTTAAAAGTATACACAACAAAAAATTTACCTTTTTTATTTTTTGTTTGTTTCACCACAACGAGTTTACCTTCTCTGTTTCCTAGTGAACTTGTCCTTGTAAAACAAACAAATACAAAGAAGATAAATTTGTCTTAGTAAAACAAACAAAAATGAATCAAAATTTATAGACAGTTTATCTCTAAAGATAATATAAAGATATTAGAAGCTGGGTTCAACATATTATTGATAGGTTGTTATCAATAAAGACAATATAAAAGATTAAAGGTTTACACAATGACGAGTTTACTTTCTTTGTTTCTCGGTGAACTTGTCCTGGTAAAAAACAAAGACAAAGAAGATAAACTTGTATTGGTAAAACAAAAAAAAATAAATTAAAAATGATAGACATGTTATCTCAATAGATAATATAAAGATATTAGAAGTTGGGTTTGATCATAGTATTGATAGGCTTTTATCTATAGAGATAATACACGGTCACAGACACTGCTAATGAATGAATGGGAATACGTTTTGTTGGGCCAATAAAAGTTTTAACTATGGCCCAGTCTAGATTTGTTTAATTAGACTAAGTATTATGCGTCGCTGAGAGGACTAGTGACAGAGACTAGACCAGCGGATGACAAAGCCTCAGCTGGCACACCAGGAACATTCAAGTCAAAAACAACGTCAGAGAAGTCGAAGATTATCTGAAGTCATACTCACCAGCAATTATGGACAAGCTGGGACGTGGAAGGAATGTACTGGTGTTTAAGGATCTCTGAGATGACAATACTCATAGATCACTTACAACCCTATGAAGACTAATGCAAGCAGAGACTTGCCTTACCTTTTATAGTTTAGGCGGGAGAATCTCCAAAGTGTTTTGGGCGGGACAAAATAAGAGATTCAAGATAAATCCTAGTACGACCTAGTGGGACAAAAGTGAACAACTGGCAGAACTGTTCACTTAAATTAGTTTAAAGGTATGCCTTGATATAGACATGCATTTAATACATTGTACTCTTCCACTCAGAAGATGACACGTATCAACTACTCCCACTAAGGAAGCAACCTCGTACCACTATAAATAGGAGGGAGAAAGAGGATAAACTTAATCCTTGTGCTTGGATAAATTATCTAAGTTTCTTTCTCCCTTTAGAACCTTTGAGCCCTTAGTTGTCTACCAGCGACTCTAACGTTCTCTCGTAAACTTGAGTCTCGAATCAAGTTTACTTGTTATAGGGTTCATTTCTTATTGTCAATCAATGTGTGTATTCATAGCACTTTGTAATACTTTGTTTATAAAAGATTAATAAAGCATTACTCATTTGAAAAGTATTTCGTTGTGTGTTATTTTGTATACGAGTCATCGTATCAACAATTGTTGTATTTTGGTACTTTCAATTGGTATCAGAGCGGTTTGATTTATGGAATTTTTATAAATCGTTCTTGTTTTTAAAATCAAGATCCAAATATGACTGAAACTATGCCTCCTATACCACCACCTTTTGGTCAATCTAGTCAAGCAAATACTTCGACCAACGCACCGACCACCACATCTACTACTGCCATGCCTACACCTGTTGTAAGCCCTGGTAATAATGATGATGACCATCCCCAACTTCTTGATGTTCGAGGAGGTCACATGTGTCCAATTTTCCAGCTTTTGATGAAGAAGATTTTTCAAGTTGAAAAAGTGAATTTCTAATATATTTAGATGGCTTAGAACCCTTTTTGATAGAAATATTAGAAAATGGGCCTTATGTTCCATTGGCCATTTCCTCTACCCCTGAGAGACCCATAAGAAGCCTGTTAAGCAATGGTCTCCAGCGGATAGACGTCTGGCTAACCAGGACAATAGACTTTAAAGTATCATAGTCTCTTGCCTACCCAAGAATATAATGAAGTCCATTATCAAATGAAACTCTGCAAAATAGATGTGGACCGAATTGGTTCTAGGGTATGAAGGTCCAGAAGAAACAAAAGAAACCAAATTCCAAGCCCTAAGACTAAAGTTTAATGCTTTTAAAGCTTTGGAAACTAAAACTGTTGCTCAAACATATACTAGACTTAAGATTTTGCTGAATGATTTAGGAAACAATGGTGTTGTTCTACCTAAGGTTGAGGTTAATGCCACATTTGTAGACAGTTTACCTAGGAAATGGCTTAGCTTAAACCAGACCTTAAGAGCAAATAATGCAATCAAGAATGATACTCTGGCTCAACTGTTTGGTAGATATAACTATGAAGAAGGACTAATTGATTGTATTTATAAATCAGAGACTGATAGGTTTACCACCCATATCTCTGGTTCAAAAGCTCTTGTTGCTAACCATTCCTTTCAAGACAGCGACTCTGATGTATGTAAAATTACACTTGTTTAGGAAAACAAGGTAAAAGCGGTAAGCGTTAAGCGTCGGTTTAGGAAAACCAAGCACTTATGACCCTTAAGAAGGTGAGTTCGTTCTCGAGGAGGCTAGTGTGTTGTGTAATGAATGATTGATTATGTTTTTGGATATTAATGAGAAGAAAAGAAGAGAAAATGACGAAGACGAAAAAAAATTAGAAAAATAAGGCAAAACACTACTAGAAAGTTACGACGAAGAACGTGAAAAACACAAAATTTAAAATTTTGATCTAAAAATTCCTAAAAATTACTAAAAACTCCCAAATAATATTCTAAGGGTTTACAAAAAATCAAAACTTGCCAAAACCTTTTAATTAATTTAATAATGACTTTTTAATGCTAATTAAAGCCCTAAAAATCACTTTTAAATATTAAAAAGCCCTAAACAAGATTTTATAGTTTGTAAACCTCAAAAACAACTTAATTAAGCTAAAAACTATTTTTAAAAATTTTAAAACCAAATTAAACTATTTTTAAACTCCTAAAAACTATTAAAAACTATTAAATCTTAAATTAAATCTAAAAATTAATTGAAAAGCCTAAAAATTATTCTAAAAATGGAAATAGTCCTAATTAATGATATAGAATCTAGGAAAAATGAAAAAGAAATTAAAATAAAACTTTTTATTTTAATGAATAAAATAATATTAAAATATTCTAAAAAATTAAAAGTTCTTAAATAAATTCTAAAAAATTCTCAAAAATACTAAATATTCTAACTAGAAAGAAAATGTAAACAAAAGTTTCTGAAACCTTTTAATTAATTTTATATTAATTTTTAAAGTTACTAAAAAACCCTAAAATTAAATAAAATCAAAAATTAAAGTTTTTGAAAACTTTTTCACATGTAAACCTCAAAAATATCAATTAAAACCTAAAAACTATTTTTTTGTATTTTTCAACTACTGTTCACTATTTTTTAAAGACTTTCTAAATTAAAAACTAAAAATATTCCTATTAATTAGTTAAATAAAAGGAAAAATAAAATTTTTAAACAGAAAAATCCTAAACCCTATTCTAATCCTAGGAAAAATGAAAAGAAGCCAAGAGGCTTAATAAATAAGCCAGGATAAGCTAAAAAGCTCACGGCTTATTTAACAAAGCTTAAATGAAAACGTGCTTAAGTATATTTCCAAACCAAAACTATCAGTCAAAGTCCCCAGGGCGCATTGGTTAGCACGTTTGGTTGTGAGAGGAGTGGCGCAGGTTCGAGTCCTGGCCACGTCCTTTTTGGTATTTATATTTTTTTTTCCTTTTTTTTAAACTTTCCAAAGCAACAGTACACCCTTTTTACTTGCTTAATACCAATCCAAAATCACTTTTTACCAGTTTTAATCAAGATTGAACCCAAATTGTTGCCAGTTTCCAAATTTTAAGAACTCTCTTTGTTCTTCTCTTCACAAATGATGAGAGCCAAAAGGGGTTTGGCTGTGGACTTGTTTGGTGAGTATTTGTGGAACACAAGGCACCCTTGTGCTCTTTCTGAGCACAAGGAGTCAAGAATAACAAGAAAACAAGCACTTAGCACACTCCAAATAATCAAAACAAAGCTCACACTTAGCACTTTAATGTTGCTGTGACAAAAATAACAGGTCTGGTGGTTTTTATGGCTAGCAGATTGCACCCAAGTGAGTGTCACAAGCCCAAAATTGGTACACAACCCTACCAAGTATCATAAAAACCAAAAACAAACCTAATTCACTCTATCTCTTAGCAGATTAAACAAGATCTTGGAACAAATTAGGAACAAAACAGGCAGAATACTAGGTGATGCAATTTTAGCTATGCTATTCCATTTTTTTAACAACCAACTTGCATCAAAGCTCTCCAAACTAACTTACTAACTAGTAATCAACCTTACCCAACCTATTACAACACTGCTAACACCTAATCAAACTCAATCAAGGATTAAGTGCCCTGCTTAAACCTATATCCAAACACCCTATTAAAATTTTTGAAAACGTTTTTACAAAACAAATTCAACTTAAACTTCACCAATCTGAATACAAACTTCCTAAACATGCATACTAACACAATAGACCTCAAATTCAACAGCTTAAACCAACAATCAACACTTTTCACAAAATCTCATATAAGCATACACTTTTTCTGAAATTTAAGGCAAAAAGAGAATACCTTAGGACCCCACAATCCAGGGTCCTAGTGGATGTATAATCCACCTCCAATCCAACTCGGGTTGGAGCAGACAAGGATCAACAACAGGTCTTCCACCTGTTTAAGAAAAATCAAAGAAAAGAGAACACAAATTTGCAATATCCAATATGTATATTCTGTTTCTAACTTTTTCTTTCTTAAAATCTTACACAAATCTTTCCAAACTTGAATCACACGTTTTAAAACCTTTCACTCTCAGAGAATCATAATCCTTAGTCTACTTTCACTTTCCAAGAACCAAATTTTCTGAATTTAGAAACCTTTTAAAACTTTTTAAAATATCTTAAAAATCAAACACAAACTTTAACAAATTGGAACTCAGCTTTGCATATACTTACACCAACTTTATATCAAGATTAAAAAAGGAATTACACTTGTATCCAACAAACACCAAACTTTTTAATTTATATAAAAAGGAAATACAAAAGTATTGCAAAAACTGGAACAAAAAGGAGTGGACATGCCCACCTCCTATTTATACTACAAAAGAGAACTATCTAGAACTGAATTAAAAAATTACAAGTACTGAAAACCCTAATGGTGGAATTCTCAAATTTGCCCTCTCTCTTTTGAATGATTCTTGGTCAAAATTCAAACCATGTGACTTGCCAGGTTGTAAGACTTCATCTTGGACGTTAATATCAACTTGGAGGCCAAGTAGTGCATGGGAATCGTTCATCTTGTCGGGGTTTTGGGTTTTGGGAAAAAGATGTTGACAGGGGAGGGTTGGGGAAGGACCACAGGGACACGTGGATGCATTGTGAGTGGTGGGTTTAGGTGAGGTGAGTGTGAATTTGAGATCTGGAGGTTTACAGCTTAAACCCCTTTGGTTTTCGTCTAATTAAAACTGGGGGTGGGGTAGGGTTCTTGTTAATTAGGGGCTAGTTTGATTTGTTTTGGGTTTAAACATTTTTTAAAAAGGTGTTAAGGGAGGGAAAAACGGGTTAAGGGGGATTTGACTTGTTGACCAGGTTTAAGTTATTAAACTTGGGTTATGGACTGGGTTGGGTAGCGGGTTTGGGTATGGGTAATTGGGTTGGTGGGTGGGTTATGTGAGGTGTCACGTTTTTAGTGGATGGGTAGGTTTGGTGGTTTGGCACATTTGGTCCCCAGGTTATCACATTCTTTCCACTTTGATTTAAAAAGCTGTCAGCGCCTAATTTGCCTTTGACAACTTTGGATAAGTTGTCAAATTTGGCATAATGTTCTTCAAAAACTTTTCCAAGGGTTTAAACTTGTATAAACTTGATTCCCAAGGGCTGGACTTGTAATATCTTCAAACATTAAGGATAATACTTGTACATTTGATAATTTGAGGGTCAAATGTGACAAGTTCTTCAAAGATGAGGGGCCATTTTTGCCAATCTTCAATTCTTCAAGGGTATTTTTGCAAAATCCAAACTTGGGCCCGGTTCAATGTGCGACTTCATTTCCCGTGTTCGTTTTTGATTGATTCTTGTGTTCTTTTGCCAATTCCACAATATCCGTACCTAAAAATACACAAGTAACAAACACGAGCATATATTTGGTCTATTTTATGATATTTTATGCAATTTAAGGCTGTTTTGGACGATGAGACCATGTATAAAAGCAGTCTCATCACTCCCCCATACTAAACCATTGCCGTGCCCTCACGCAATGCTAAGAATAAAGTATCAAAGCATCTCCAAAATTTAATTTTATGACTTTTATTGAAATGATAACTAGCTACACACTATGATTACTACTACTTGCGTTTTAGACATAATGTATGATTTTCATCGCAAAATGGGATGTTTAGGTTCATAGAACAAGAACACGTAAATGCTTCGTTAGAAATAATTTCATCGTCCTCGATTTTCACCCTAATTCCATGCTAAGCGTGCAACGAGATCATTGTCATTATAAGTTAGTAATGCTAACACTACTCATATGCCCTAATCACGTACTTATTCTCCCATTATTCCTAAGTTGTATCTCTTATATTTTATTTTGTCTTAATGATCACGAGGATGCATCATTGACTTATGCGATAATAGAGATTTAGGTCTAAAAATAGAGTCCTAACGGTGTAACTAAGACCATCAAATCAATAACCCCTCCTAATAGACAACGATGTTAAAAAATTAAGTTGACAAGAAGAATCGATAAACACGGTTTTATAACGGTTTTGAACATGAGACTTATTACCAAGACTTTTATACGCCCCCTAACGGAAGGACCTTATTATCTTTGGTTTACCTCCATCTTTTATTCAACTTCGCCATGAAGCTTTTATTATGACTTCGGTCTTGCCTTGCCTTTTATTATCCGCCATCATCGGTGGTTTAATTAGCCAAAGACGTATATCCTCACGCTAAAGCGAATTTTGGATCTTTAAAGCTTCGAAGATTAAGGCTTGATTCACTTTCAATTTTGCATAGATTTTAGGCCTTGTGGGGCTTCAAATTGTTTGCTTGATTTAGGTGAGCACTTGAAATCTTATTATTGGGTGAAGCTTTCGATTATTAGGGTTGCCAATACTTCAAAACCGTGACGCTGGCGATACCTTAATGTCTTCCCAATTTAATTACACGGAAGCTACTAGAAAAGACTAGAAACCCAACAATCAAAATTAAACCGCTAAATCAATATTTATTAAGCAAAAAATATTTACAAGCGAAGGGAGAATAAGCAAACAACGAGAACACATGAGTTTTTGAAAGAATACGAGTACTCTACGTTTAGCATAGTAACTTATAATTAACTCTATCATTTCTCGTCCTCATTTAAGAGACTTAGCCTAATGTGTAGTTAAGGAATCAAAGCTAAGTGCTCAACACGCACGGTCGAGTCAAAAATTACTCTTATTCTCGCCATCGGAAAATCTACATTCGTGTCTTCAAACACTTATGAAACATGAGAAAAATTTTAAAATTTGGCCATTTTTAGCCTTATTTTGCAAGAAAATGATAAACAAAACGATAAACTTTGGAAAACGTGAAGGTTTGGCAAGGCAAGTATCTATTCACCCCCCCATACTAAAGTTAAACATTGTCCTCAATGTTTCGAGTCTAGGGGTGCAAACACCCCCATACTAGAGACGTAGTCGAATGCCTAATCTAGCATGGAAAGGGTGTAACCAATAAGTTTAAAGCCGTTTATGAAGTGTGCTATAAAACCTAAGGTTAGAACATAAAAGGATATATCATGATGGATATTGGGAAAGGCCTCCATAGCAAACGATCGAGTGCTCCCATGAAACGAACACGAGAGGCTCCAATCGTGAAGATGATGATCTAAAAGACACAATGCACAAACAACCACGGAACAAAGGTTGGAAGGGCACAAATCCCCTCACATTAAACTAATTAGAAAGCAATAATATGTACATGGATAAGCATGGGTCTCCCCCACGAGGCACCTTGTTTTTGATAACCGAGTCAAAAGCTCGACTCGAATCCCCATAAATGTAATCATTTAGGGATAATCATGGTATGGTCAATTTTTGGTGGGGCTTACATGATAAACAAGGCCCAAAAGTACGTGGAGTACTTTAAAAAAATCCGATAAACGTATACCGGGGTCAAAGATAGCGTCCTCGTTTTCGGATGAAAGACGAGATAACACAACTCCAACACAAATCCCAATGGGATTGAAGAAAATAGGAGAGAAGAAATAGAAGGGTGGGACAATGGGTAAGGCAAAACATTGAGCTACTCGAGGTAGACTCGCACCAATCAAATGAAGATAATTTCCATTTATTGCATCGGTGGAAGACCGAGATTTCCCTATAAAAGCAATTCCAGGGTCAAATATCTCGTCCTCGGTGGAGAAAGGGGAGGGAACATAAGGGGCTTCCCCCACACTTGGTCCACACAAAGCATCGTCAATAGGAGAAGACGAGCTTGTAGTACTCAAGACACGCGGTGATGACGGAGTTAGAATAGTAGAAAAATCTTTTAAATTAGATTCAAAATCTTTTCCTTTTTCATCTTTAACACTCTCCTTGTGAAAACCCGATTTAATTATGTCAAAAATATTTGGTGTATCTAAAACAATGTTAGTCACACTAAAAATCCTCACATTTTGAAAGCGTTTTGGTTTAGGTGGTGGCAAGTTTTCAAATCTTTTGTCAACAAAGAAAACCTCCCCATCGGGATCAACGTATTCATCATCCGAAGAATCACTCGAGATTGGAATTATCGGCTTAACACTCTTAACCTCCATCGGCGGAGGGGACGGAACTTCATTTTTCTCAACTCCTAAAACTCTATTTGAAATCCTTTGACAAATGTTTTTGATGGGATTGACATTGTACAAAGATGTGATCGAATAAACATGAGAAAGAGTGGAGTTTTGGGTTGCATTAATGACGAGTTCTTCCTCATTGAAACGAAGAGTGATTTTTCTTGCATGCACATCGATAAGTGCTCTCGAGGTATCCAAAAAAGATCGACCTAAAATTAACGAAACTTTAGGATCGATGGGAATATCAACAACTATGAAGTCCACGGGATAATAGAATTTCCCAACTTTCACAAAGACGACCTCGGCAACTCCACAAGCTAGAATCGTAGAATGATCGGCCATTTCGATTGACATTCTTGAAGGAGTGAGATTTGGAAGATTGAGCGACTTAAAAATCTCGAGAGGCATCAAATTAATACTAGCACCAAGATCGGCCAAGGCGTAGCATTCTTCCATGTCTTGGATAGCACATGGGATTAAAAACTTTCCAGGATCACCGACTTTTTGAGGTATGCGGCTTAGAAAAACCGAAGAACAACTAGACGATTTTTGCAATTTTTCTTTGTTATTCAACATACTTTTGAAGTTCGCGGCAAATCGAGGCATCATGACTAAGGCGTCGGCAAAACTTATATTAAAATGCAAGTCACGAAACATTTTCATAAAAAGTTCAAATTGATAATTATTTCGTTCTTGTGCCTTTTCCTTGTTTCGTCTTGATGGGTAGGGTAAAGGTGGTGTGGGTTGGGGCAAATTAGGCATAGGCATCGGCCTTGGAATCTCGGGTTCCATTATGGGTATTGGTTCAACCGTAGGTGTGGTTTGAGTGGTACTTCGTGGGCTTGTAATGTGCTCCTTTTCAACCACAACCTCGGGTTCTTTCTCTTTTTCCTTCTCCATAGAAGTACTTGGACGAGAAATGGGCTCTTTGAAAGTTTTACCACTACGAGTGGTAATAACCTTCAATTCTCCTTTCGGGTTCACGATGGTATCACTAGGAAGACCACCCGAAGAAGAGGGCTTACACATGATAGCTTCAAACATTTTAGCCATTCGATCTTCAAACTTAGATTGCCTAGCATCCGCTTTCAACAACTCTTGCTTAATCTCATGTTGTCCTTGCTCCATTTTTTGTTGATTTTGTTGGAGTCGTGTGACATTTCCTTCCATTTTATTAGCATGAGTTTTAAGTTCATTAGCAAGTTCGGTTTTAAGCTCATTTTTCAATTCGGATCTTAAGCTAACCATTTCACGTTGCATATTGTCAAACTTAGCATCATTAGCCTTAGCATAATTCAAAAATTCTCCTTGAAGATTTTTGGTGTGATCGTTTTGAAAACCTTGGGCATTAGTTTGAAAATCACGGTTTTGGTTTTGGTTTGAAATTTGCCCATTTCCACTTTGGTAATTACCTTTGTTATAGTTCCTTTGATTTCCTTGGTAATTTCCACCTTGATTGTTGTTGTTGCGATAATTATTAGCATTTTGATTGGGTTGAGCTTGATTTGAACGTGAACCTTGACCGATTTGGTTATAAGTTCCCGTGGCTACAAAAGCATTCGAAGTGTTACCATCCGCGGTAATGCACTCGGATAAATCATGAGCTCCCCCACACGACAAACAACTTTTAGAAACCGCTTTAACCGAAGCGGTGTTGGAAGCTTCTTGAGCCTTCCAATGGGACATAAGGTTTGCAAATCTATCGAAAAATCGGTTTTCTTCATTTGCTTCATCATGTAATGCATTGATACTTTGAGAGGATGATGAGCCCCTTTTGGCAACACTCGGTGTGTTACGAGGGCTATAGACCTTAGACCTATTTTCTATGATTTTCAAAGCCTCATTGGTCGTTTTGCACAAAAAATTACCACCTGCGGCGGCATTTAAATAATCTCTTTCATGTTCATTAAGCCCATTATAAAAAGTGTCAATTTGATGCAATTCGGAAAAATCATGGTGTGGACATTCATGTAACATTTCTTTAAATCTCTCCCAAGCCATTGAAAAACTTTCATTTGGTCTTTGTGTAAAACGTGAAATCTCGTTTTTCAAATGTGTTGTCTTAGATGGTGGAAAAAATTGATTCACAAATTTAGACACGAGGTCGGCCCATGTCAAAATCGAATTCGGCGGTTCTTTCTCAAGCCAAATCTTGGCGGGTCCATCTAACGAGTAAGGGAACAACATCATCTTAATGGCATCGTGTGGAACATCCTTAAACTTGCTTGTCGCGGTGAGACGATTAAATTGCCTAATGTGATAATGTGGGTTGTCTTTTTCATGACCGCGAAACTTGTTTGCTTGAAGCATAGACATTAAACCCGTTTTGATCTCAAAGTTCTCCGCAAGGATGGCGGGAATCACAATGGCCTCTCCAAAACCCTCGGTGGGTGCTTGAAGCAACTCCATCATAGTACGATTAGCCATGATAGCTTCTTGTTCTACAATAGGTTCCTCACTTGGAGACTCCTCACTAGATTGAGTGAGTGACTTGTTTCTTCGTTTACGAGCACGTCTAGCTTTAGAGCGAGTTTGCATAAACGTCACGTACAACGAGAAAGCGAGCAAAGAAGATTCTTTTTGGTATTTTGTGTTTTTTCAATTTTTTTGTGGTTTTTGATTGTATTAACCTTTTTTGGAATTGGTGAATATATTGAGTAGACAATGAGTCCACAAATCTCCTCACTTAATCAAATCTCTTGATTAAAAAGGCCTTAAGGAATGAAAACGAACACGTGGAGTGAACACTTTCGATGACTTTAGAACGATGGTGGAACACCAAATCGTTCAAGAGGGTTTAATCAATATGAAACCAAGAAAATATATATGATATGTAGTAATACTTTGGGCGGCAAAACCCTCGATTCACTCTCAAAATCAAATACGCACAAGCAAGCGGAGGAAACGAGGCGGCGCGAAGCACTTAAGAGCCTTTTTCCTTTAGGTTGTGAAATACAACCGCCTTATACCCACCTTATAGTTTGTATTGTCAAGATTAAGCTTCACGAAAGTATTTATCTATTTTTGCCTTTTTCTTTGGTTTGAGATTCGAATACAATGATCGAGTGATGAAATCCCGAATCAAGGTTGTGATTGCTCACGTATTTGGAGTACTTGTGTATTTATTGTTCTACGTATACAATATACTAATAGTATTCACACAAAAACCGAAAAACGATAATACGTATTAATAGAGTGCTATTAATACAATTATATTTATGGCTAATATATAAAAACAACAATGGTCAATCAAAACACAACACGCCTCCCCGGCAGCGGCGCCAAAAATTGATGTATTAAGCGTCGGTTTAGGAAAACCAAGCACTTATGACCCTTAAGAAGGTGAGTTCGTTCTCGAGGAGGCTAGTGTGTTGTGTAATGAATGATTGATTATGTTTTTGGATATTAATGAGAAGAAAAGAAGAGAAAATGACGAAGACGAAAAAAAATTAGAAAAATAAGGCAAAACACTACTAGAAAGTTACGACGAAGAACGTGAAAAACACAAAATTTAAAATTTTGATCTAAAAATTCCTAAAAATTACTAAAAACTCCCAAATAATATTCTAAGGGTTTACAAAAAATCAAAACTTGCCAAAACCTTTTAATTAATTTAATAATGACTTTTTAATGCTAATTAAAGCCCTAAAAATCACTTTTAAATATTAAAAAGCCCTAAACAAGATTTTATAGTTTGTAAACCTCAAAAACAACTTAATTAAGCTAAAAACTATTTTTAAAAATTTTAAAACCAAATTAAACTATTTTTAAACTCCTAAAAACTATTAAAAACTATTAAATCTTAAATTAAATCTAAAAATTAATTGAAAAGCCTAAAAATTATTCTAAAAATGGAAATAGTCCTAATTAATGATATAGAATCTAGGAAAAATGAAAAAGAAATTAAAATAAAACTTTTTATTTTAATGAATAAAATAATATTAAAATATTCTAAAAAATTAAAAGTTCTTAAATAAATTCTAAAAAATTCTCAAAAATCCTAAATATTCTAACTAGAAAGAAAATGTAAACAAAAGTTTCTGAAACCTTTTAATTAATTTTATATTAATTTTTAAAGTTACTAAAAAACCCTAAAATTAAATAAAATCAAAAATTAAAGTTTTTGAAAACTTTTTCACATGTAAACCTCAAAAATATCAATTAAAACCTAAAAACTATTTTTTTGTATTTTTCAACTACTGTTCACTATTTTTTAAAGACTTTCTAAATTAAAAACTAAAAATATTCCTATTAATTAGTTAAATAAAAGGAAAAATAAAATTTTTAAACAGAAAAATCCTAAACCCTATTCTAATCCTAGGAAAAATGAAAAGAAGCCAAGAGGCTTAATAAATAAGCCAGGATAAGCTAAAAAGCTCACGGCTTATTTAACAAAGCTTAAATGAAAACGTGCTTAAGTATATTTCCAAACCAAAACTATCAGTCAAAGTCCCCAGGGCGCATTGGTTAGCACGTTTGGTTGTGAGAGGAGTGGCGCAGGTTCGAGTCCTGGCCACGTCCTTTTTGGTATTTATATTTTTTTTTCCTTTTTTTTAAACTTTCCAAAGCAACAGTACACCCTTTTTACTTGCTTAATACCAATCCAAAATCACTTTTTACCAGTTTTAATCAAGATTGAACCCAAATTGTTGCCAGTTTCCAAATTTTAAGAACTCTCTTTGTTCTTCTCTTCACAAATGATGAGAGCCAAAAGGGGTTTGGCTGTGGACTTGTTTGGTGAGTATTTGTGGAACACAAGGCACCCTTGTGCTCTTTCTGAGCACAAGGAGTCAAGAATAACAAGAAAACAAGCACTTAGCACACTCCAAATAATCAAAACAAAGCTCACACTTAGCACTTTAATGTTGCTGTGACAAAAATAACAGGTCTGGTGGTTTTTATGGCTAGCAGATTGCACCCAAGTGAGTGTCACAAGCCCAAAATTGGTACACAACCCTACCAAGTATCATAAAAACCAAAAACAAACCTAATTCACTCTATCTCTTAGCAGATTAAACAAGATCTTGGAACAAATTAGGAACAAAACAGGCAGAATACTAGGTGATGCAATTTTAGCTATGCTATTCCATTTTTTTAACAACCAACTTGCATCAAAGCTCTCCAAACTAACTTACTAACTAGTAATCAACCTTACCCAACCTATTACAACACTGCTAACACCTAATCAAACTCAATCAAGGATTAAGTGCCCTGCTTAAACCTATATCCAAACACCCTATTAAAATTTTTGAAAACGTTTTTACAAAACAAATTCAACTTAAACTTCACCAATCTGAATACAAACTTCCTAAACATGCATACTAACACAATAGACCTCAAATTCAACAGCTTAAACCAACAATCAACACTTTTCACAAAATCTCATATAAGCATACACTTTTTCTGAAATTTAAGGCAAAAAGAGAATACCTTAGGACCCCACAATCCAGGGTCCTAGTGGATGTATAATCCACCTCCAATCCAACTCGGGTTGGAGCAGACAAGGATCAACAACAGGTCTTCCACCTGTTTAAGAAAAATCAAAGAAAAGAGAACACAAATTTGCAATATCCAATATGTATATTCTGTTTCTAACTTTTTCTTTCTTAAAATCTTACACAAATCTTTCCAAACTTGAATCACACGTTTTAAAACCTTTCACTCTCAGAGAATCATAATCCTTAGTCTACTTTCACTTTCCAAGAACCAAATTTTCTGAATTTAGAAACCTTTTAAAACTTTTTAAAATATCTTAAAAATCAAACACAAACTTTAACAAATTGGAACTCAGCTTTGCATATACTTACACCAACTTTATATCAAGATTAAAAAAGGAATTACACTTGTATCCAACAAACACCAAACTTTTTAATTTATATAAAAAGGAAATACAAAAGTATTGCAAAAACTGGAACAAAAAGGAGTGGACATGCCCACCTCCTATTTATACTACAAAAGAGAACTATCTAGAACTGAATTAAAAAATTACAAGTACTGAAAACCCTAATGGTGGAATTCTCAAATTTGCCCTCTCTCTTTTGAATGATTCTTGGTCAAAATTCAAACCATGTGACTTGCCAGGTTGTAAGACTTCATCTTGGACGTTAATATCAACTTGGAGGCCAAGTAGTGCATGGGAATCGTTCATCTTGTCGGGGTTTTGGGTTTTGGGAAAAAGATGTTGACAGGGGAGGGTTGGGGAAGGACCACAGGGACACGTGGATGCATTGTGAGTGGTGGGTTTAGGTGAGGTGAGTGTGAATTTGAGATCTGGAGGTTTACAGCTTAAACCCCTTTGGTTTTCGTCTAATTAAAACTGGGGGTGGGGTAGGGTTCTTGTTAATTAGGGGCTAGTTTGATTTGTTTTGGGTTTAAACATTTTTTAAAAAGGTGTTAAGGGAGGGAAAAACGGGTTAAGGGGGATTTGACTTGTTGACCAGGTTTAAGTTATTAAACTTGGGTTATGGACTGGGTTGGGTAGCGGGTTTGGGTATGGGTAATTGGGTTGGTGGGTGGGTTATGTGAGGTGTCACGTTTTTAGTGGATGGGTAGGTTTGGTGGTTTGGCACATTTGGTCCCCAGGTTATCACATTCTTTCCACTTTGATTTAAAAAGCTGTCAGCGCCTAATTTGCCTTTGACAACTTTGGATAAGTTGTCAAATTTGGCACAATGTTCTTCAAAAACTTTTCCAAGGGTTTAAACTTGTATAAACTTGATTCCCAAGGGCTGGACTTGTAATATCTTCAAACATTAAGGATAATACTTGTACATTTGATAATTTGAGGGTCAAATGTGACAAGTTCTTCAAAGATGAGGGGCCATTTTTGCCAATCTTCAATTCTTCAAGGGTATTTTTGCAAAATCCAAACTTGGGCCCGGTTCATTTTGCGACTTCATTTCCCGTGTTCGTTTTTGATTGATTCTTGTGTTCTTTTGCCAATTCCACAATATCCGTACCTAAAAATACACAAGTAACAAACACGAGCATATATTTGGTCTATTTTATGATATTTTATGCAATTTAAGGCCGTTTTGGACGATGAGACCATGTATAAAAGCAGTCTCATCAGACTCTGACATAGAAGAATATACAAGAAGCAGTCAAGAATTTCTTGATGAGTTGCATGCAGAATTCCATGACAGGGCTCTTCTTGCTGATCAAAAGAGATACTACAAGAGATCAGGAAGAGTCGAAGCTGCTAAAGATGACAAGTCCAAAGTGATTTGTTACACATGTGGTAAAGCTGGTCATTTCCAAAAGGACTGCTGGTCAAATAAGACTTCCTCTCCAAGCTTTCCCTCATCCAGCAATGATCACAGCAGCAAGAAGAAGTTTGCTCCATCTCCCTTCAAGCATACTTCACACTCTGACTCTAAGGGAAAGAAGAATTACAAGGTCAAATATAAAGCACTTAAAGCTGAGCTGGTGAAACTCAATCACAAGGCTGATGAAGCAGCAAAGAAAAAAGATAGCAAAGAGACTGAAAAGGGTCTTATCGCTGCCTCCTTCGATTGGGATGATGAACCTCTTACATCAGGGGATGAAGCAACCACTACTGTTAGAGCTTTTATGGTTGTCACTGATGAGGAACCAGTTGTTGGTAAAAGTGAAGCAAGATCTGGACAATGGGTGGATATCACCATGAAAAAGGTACAGAGATTGCTTACTATGCCTGAAGGTCCTGATAGAGACCATGTCAGTGACTACACCCTGGTTGACCTCCATTCTGTGGAAGAACAAAGAAAGAACTTGTTAAACAAATTTCATAATCTTAAAACTGAGTTAAATCTTTGTCAATCTGAGTTAACAAATCTCAAACCTTTTGTGAATCTTGCAAATCAACTTTAAAATGAAGTAAGCAAACTTTCCATTAAAAAAGAATCTTTATGTGATGAAAATGCTGAACTTAGAAGAACCATTGAAAAATGGACCAAAGGTCAATACACTGTGGAAGAATTGGTTGCTGAAGCCATTCCAGGGGATGTGGTTCAAGCAATAGGGGGTAAGGGGAGGTTTAAAAACCATATATCAGTGGCCAAAGTAAAATTTGTCCCCTCAGAGGATCCTTCTCCTATTTCCACCTATGTGGATGAGAATAACTCTAAGAGGAATCAGATGTTTCCAAACCTCTTCCAGCTTTACCAAAATTCGTTGGTGCTGACCCATCTGATTCCTTACTTGTCCCAAAACCTGCCATCAAAACCTCTAGGACATGCAATCTCAGAGTTGCTGAGAAAGCACATAAAAAAGTTTTGTGGCCAAAGAACCTGCCAAACCTGTTCCTCCCACTGAAGAGCTTTCACCCACCAAGAAACTTCTCCTTACCCTTATGGAAGACGTAAAAGGTTTGAAAGAACACATCAAACCTCGGGCTGAAATAAGTTCAATATTTAAAAAAAATTAAATTTCATTAAATGAAAACTTTACATAAATAAATAAATAAATATAGATGATAATTCAAATAAAATAAAAACATTACAACAATAAATATACTAAAATACTGTTAATCGTGGTTATTGTAAATGTATTCTACTAGATCCGATTTTAGGTTTAAATGACATGGTTCACTGACTATATCCCGAGTAATTTGCATTTATTCTTCATGTGTATTTACAGGATTTTCAGCACGATGTTGTTCTTCGTAAAAAATGTAGGAGATATCACCGCCCCGTTATGCTGAATTATCATATTGTGTAATATGATGTATCTGTACATTACATCTGATAGCCTACGTTTTGATATTCCTCGAGCCAGATGTTTAATTAGCTTCCACTTCCTTTTCAATACACCGAATGCTCATTCTACATCTTTTTCTTGCTGTTTGGTACTTTGTTTTATACAATATCCTTTATGATCATTCGACCTCGGTTTTTTAATGGACTTAATAAGAACTGATCATTTCAGATATATATCGTTAGTAAGATAATATCTCCTATGATAATACACGTTGTCATCCACGAATCCCACATCTGATGTTTTACCTGATTCAAGATAATTGAAAACAGCGGATTGACGTAAAATATTAATGACACTATTCGTCCCGGTGACACCAAAGAACGCATGCCAAATTCATAAGTGTTGAGAGACGATCGCTTTCGATAAGTGAATAGACTTGACCCATGATCACCTCTAGAAAATTGAGCTTTGTATGCAACTTGGAAATTCTCCCACGGCCAATGTGTACGATCAATACTTCATATCATCCTAGGAAACCATGATTTTCCTCGTGACAAGCATACAGTTTTTCTATGTCGGTGTAAGTCGGCTTTCGCAAAAACTTTGTACCATATAAATTGACAATGGCCTTACAAAAATTTTGAAGACAGAGACGGGTTGTCGTCGTAACCATTTGCAAATACTCATCGAGAGCATCAGAAACGGATCCATATGTCATTTGACAAATAGCGAAAGCACACTTCAACAATGACGAAAGACAATCTCGTCCCGTACAATCAACCGAGTTTCAAATAAAAGAAGAGTAATCGGTTACCTCAGAACAATTCGTGTGAATAAGGATTGATCCATTCGGAAGCGCGCACAGAAATGTTCTTCTTCATACTGTTGGTCATCAGAAAAATAAGCCGCCACTAAACGATTATGAGAACCGGCATAATCCCTATGTATGTAGCCTTGTTGGATTCTTGAGTTTGATGCTTTGTAAGCCGCTTGACAAGACTTCGTAAAAGCGCAAGCTTGCTAGTAACTTCTTCTCATCGTCGGAAGAGTCGCCAGAAAATAATTTGTAAGACATTGGAATTTTTAGAATTTTATTTTGTATGTGTGTGAAAAATGATTATATAAATGAGATATTTATAGGGGTAAAATGTTTGAATTTAAATTTTTTTTTTTTATTTACAATCTAATGGGCAAATTGTATTTTCAAACGTGAGTCAAATAGGTCGCCTGGACGAACGAATTCGAGTAGATGAACGACTCAACTCGGTCACCGCAACGCGGTTGACACGAGTTCAAATTCGGTCGACCGACTCGAATCAGTCGATGTTGCGACAAGCTTTAGTTACTAGCAAGGGATGCAATGCGACGGTAGATACTCAATGATATTCTCGGGCGAACAAAGGTTATTTGATTATTCGTTTTTCTTGGCACTAACTTCTAAATGACGATAATTTTCACTCAAAAACATATCTCAAATGTAATTTTGATAAAAGAATATTATTATTTTTCAAAAATTAGTTGTACTCTTTAATTGTAAAAATTAATTGAGAAGTAATGAAAAATATATAAAGTTAAACAAATTTGCTTTTATGTTCAAATGAGAAAGGGAAGAATATAATACCTATAGTATTTAGGGACAATTTAACCAATATGTGTGAAACATCTTTCTTTTTCACTTCAAATTCACATAAAAGTATTCATTGCAAAAAAAAACTAAATACTCCTCACTTTACTTTATTGTAGGGTCGAGCATCAGGCCCAGGTCGGACCAGACCGAGGACCAAAAAGGCCCAAAACTCCAAACCAAGGAGCAGACCGAAATGGTCCGGTTTAGATCGGTTCGATCTGATCATATTAAGCATAATCGACGTGTTTTTGGTAAGACCAAACCGAACCGGACCGAACTAATGACCGAAATGATCCAAAGCCTCGGACCGAAATGGTTAGGTCCTGAAAGGATCGGTCCGGTCTGGTCCAAACATGTCTGGGTCAATCCGACCCGGTCTGGTTTCCGATCCGTCCGATTAACGGTACAAAATGCTCACCCATAGTTCCTTTTCTCTCCATTTACTTTGTCTTGAAACTTTTACGAACACATAAAAACTTTATTTCCTTTTATTGTTTTTTTAATTTATATTACTAGATAGTGTAAAATGAGTATACAGATGATCGGGTAACATGATGAAGAAATATCTCTAGTTAAATAAGTTAATATGTTTATGTAACGTGCTTTAATATATCTAAGCTCTACTATAAAACTTAAATATGTATTATGTATTTTTATTTTTGCTTTACCATCCTTGTAAAATGTGTATATGTGATTATATATATTTATTTAGCGAGGTGTTTTAATTAAGAGCATTAATTATATATTATGTATTTTCATTATAATTCACCATAGTTGTAAAATCTGTATATATGATTGTATATATTTGTAATGTGTTGTTACTTAGGAGTTATTAATTATGTATTTATACTTTATCATGGTTGTAAAATATGTATGTATAATTGTATATTTATATAATGAGGTGTTTTAATTAGTAGTATTAATTATGTTTATATGTTTTAAATATCAAAGTTTAATTATTTTGCATGTATCGTACAATATGCATAGATGTGATGTAAGTATTATTAGTTTCATTGTCAAGTTTTAATTATGCTTATATAAGTTGTACATCATTCATTAATATTTATAAGTTAATTTTTAAATAATACTATTTATAGTAGGGCAATATGTTTTATATGTATAATATAGCTAGATAAGTCTCGCGCACACTTAAACTTATATATAAATTAAATTTATTTTAATATACGGTTATATGAAAATTTTCTCATGTTTAATATTTTATAATTAAGGTATTAGTAGAACTAATAATCATGCACATGATTCTGCATAAATTATTTTATTATATATTAATATCAATGTAATTGTGATATTAGTATAAAGCTTGGAGGGTATAAAGTGTAAAAGATATTCGTTATTTTTAAAATTATTGAAAAAGTATATAAATAAAAAGTTTTATTTAACTCAATCTAATTTATTTAAAATTTAGTTACTAAAGTTTTATTAATTATATTTTTTAAAGTTTTTGTCTTTTACAAATTTTACACTTATATTTTTATTATATTCTTTCACCATAAATTATTCCAACAATTTTTCTGATAACAAAAACGAATTGATATATATATATATATATATATATATATATATTTTCAAATAATTTTTTTAAAGTTACTTTTCAGAAAAAATTTAAAAAATAATACTATTTTTATTAAAGTAACATTATTTTTTTAGACATGAAAGTTTCCACCTTACCCTTTTGATTTACTATATAAAAGACATATATGTCTATTTAATACTAAAATATGTATAACTTTTTTCTTAAATTTGAAAAAACTTAATTTAATAAAACTTTTCTTAAATTGCTTTTGATAATATTTTATCTAAATTATTCTTAACTAATTATCCTAATATGCCTTAATCAATTCCAAATTTGACGGATTTTTTGAAACATATATCATATTAGCCAAAAGTTCTATGAAGTCTCTAATTTTTTCAAAGTCCTCGTGGACTAATCCCCACCATCCAATCCATTTATCATCTAATGGCTCAAATTAAAAAAAAAACCCCACTCACTCCCTATTAATAACCGTTTTATATTCTTTTTCATTTAATAACCGTTTTTACACCCACCGTTTTTATCATTTCTCACACTCCTCCTCCATTAAAACTCATCGCCAGAAAAAACACACACAATCCGCCGCCATTAAAACACACACAATCCTCCATTAAAACACACACACATCATTGATTCCGCCGGAGAATCCATTTATCATCGCCATTAAAACACACACACACCATTGATTCCGATTAGAAACTTTTGATGTTAATATAACCCTAATTAGTTGATTCCGCCATTGATTCCGATGGATATTCGTGCAGAACTGGCTCGGGCTGCTGTTAATGCGCTTGGTTAGTAAACTCTAACCCTATTTTTCTAATTATTTATTATTTATTATGCTTATTTGTTGATCTGCCTATTATTAATCAGTTATTAATCAGTTATTTGTTATGGTATTCCTATAATTAATCAGTTGTTATGGTTATTTGTTATGGTTATATGTTGTTAGTGGCGACTACATTTTCAATATCTGTTTGTTAGTGGCGACTACATTTTCAATATCTGTTTGTTAGTGGCGACTCATTCATATATGTTTGTTAGTGGCGACTCATTCATATCTGTTTGTTAGTGGCGACTCGTAATGTTAGTGGCGACTCGTAGATTAGTCAGAGTATGATTCATTCATATATGTTTGTTAGTCGCGACTCATTCATATCTGTTTGTTAGTGGCGAATCATTCATATCTGTTTGTTAGTGGCGACTCTTAATGTTAGTGGCGACTCGTAATGTTAGTGGCGACTCATAGATTAGTTAGAGTATGTGATGATATGGCATTTATACATGATCTCATCGTTCTTTTCGGGCTTTAAAAGCATAAAAATGTCATAAAATACCATATATATGCTTGTGTTTGTTTACTTGTGTATTTTAGGTATGGATATCGTGAAAAAGACAAAAGATCACAAGTTACAAGGAAAAACGGACACGAGAAACGAAGCCGTACAAAGAACCGGGCCTTAATCATGGAATTCTCAACAAATACCCTTGAAGACTTGAAGACAAACAAGATTGATCCTCATTCATTGAAGAAATGACACTTAAAACCCTTGTATATTCATAATTACAAGTTTGGTCCCTTAAGTTTGTCAAAATTACACAAAAGGTCCCTCAACTTTGAAGAAATGGCAAGATTAGTCCCTCAACAAATCAAAATTGCCAATAATGGTCCCTCATGAAGTCAAAGTTACAATGAAGACCTTTGAAGATCAACAATGTCCAAGATCAGCCCTTGAATTATCCAAAAATGGCAAAAATAACCCTTGAAATCCTTTTTCCAAAGTTTTGTGCCAAAACTGCCAAGTGGTGAAAGTATTTAACAAAGGAGAATACGTTTTAGGGCTGAAATTCTTTATTTACCAAAAATACCAAAACACAAGGACCAAATGTGGGCAAAATAAACATTCAAATGTTTATTGCGCCAAACACTTTTCCACTCCACCAAAAACGGATCAAACAACTTACTGTTCACCTTTTACCACCCAGAATTACATCACTTAAAACAAAGGGTAATTTGAAATTACCTTGGCACACGTTTGATTCACCTCACCTTAAACACATCCCACACACAAAACCCTCACTCCCACTCACAAAGGACCCCACCCTCAATTCCCTTTCCACCAATCAGAATGCAACTTAGCCTCCAAGTTATGTGACGTGTCCAAATCAACAGCTATGATTCATTGCTTCATCACAAAGCTAAAATGAACATCAAGGATCACTTTGGACAGCTCACACCAAGGATTCGTCTAGAAGAACCAAGGGCATTATAGGGAATTCAGTTCTAGGGTTTGTGAATAGTGTTTAGCCAGGCATTTGCCTATAAAAGGAGACCTCAACATGTGAGAGTCCTTTTGTTCCAGTTTTAGGCTATCAATCTTTGTAATTCCTTTTTAAGTAATAAAATTTGATTTTCTGAATTTTGAGAAAACTTGTTCTTGTTTATTAAAAGTTGGTGTTAGAATAGCCTAATTCTGAGTTCCATTTATATGTTTGAAGGTTTTTGAGGCAAGGTTTTAGTTGATAAAGCTTGGGTTTCAAAAATCAGAAAGTGCTTGTTTCTTTGATCTCACCTTATTGTTTGTTCATCTTAGCAGCATTGGAAGCTGGTACTTGTTTTGCTAGTACCTCAGCTCAAACAATCCAGGGCCTGGATGTAGGTCTTGGAGGTTTGCACCTTCTTCCCTTTTCATTTTCTCTTTAAGTTTCTGAATATTTGTGATTTTTGTGGATTTATGCTTGAATCTGTGTTATTGTGGTTGATTATTGTTGATTTGGTTTGGTTTGATGTTATTGAGGTGCTAGTGATCTGATTTTTAGGTTGAATCTTCATAAGCCTTTGAAAATTTGTGAAAATAGGTTTTTAAGGGGTGTTTGGGATTACTGCATAAGTTGGATTTGTGGCTTGTTAAGTGTTTGTTTGTTGTGAGCAAGTATTGGTATCTGTTATTTGGGTGCATATGTTCATCTGTTTGCAGGTTTTGTGGGTTTGAACACATTGATTCTTGAATTGGCTATAAAATCTTAATAACTTGGTAAAATTGGCTAGGATTTTGAGGACACCTAGATCTAGGCTTAGGCTAGGGCTAACAAGTGCTAAATCATAGTTAATCACACCAGGGTAGAAGGATTTGAGGCTTGAAATTGGATCAAGTGTCAAGTATATCAGCAAACTGTTTCTGCATATTGTTCATTGTTCATCAGTAACATTTTGTGCTTTGATCTTGCTATTGTCTTTGATTCACTGTTTGATTCTTGTTGCTTTGTGTTTATTGTTAGTTTAGATAGCTTGTGTATGCATCTGGTTAAGTTTGGTTGGCTTATTTTGCGTAAATCTGCTTATTAAGTGCTTAACTGCTTATTTGCATATCTGGAGCATATCTGTGGACTGTTTGGCTTATTGTGGCTTATTGTGTGGATCATTTTGTGATTTTATTGTTGCTATTGACTCCTTGTGATTCACTGATCACAAGGGTGCCTTTGTTTCTAATTGAATCAAACCAGAACTCTCATACAAGCTTGGTCAAATAGTCAAAGCAGTGGGAACTCCTTTCCCCTGCTGGTTGCCACTGATAGTGCAATTTTGGTGTCAGCTTATCAATAAGCTATAATAGCTTATTCCAACCTGCAACAACTTTGTTTTTATAATAGGTGCTCATATTTTGACCCATTTGTTCATACTGGAGCATTTGGGTGGTTGACTTTTAGGTTTGACTAGAAAACCAACTCCTTTGACTTTTACATAAGTTCATTTGTGCTTATTCTGGCTTATTGGTTGTGCTTATTGGATTTTTGTTGATTGATATTGCTTATTGAGTCCATTTGAAAGCTTTTGCAAGTTGAATCAGCTTCTGAGGTGTATTATCTCTCAAAAACGATTATTTTGTCGTTTTGTGGATTTTTGCTTTTCTATTTTCTGGCTTATTGAGTGTGCTTATTGGAAATTTCTTTTGACAGATCTCTTAAGCATCCTAAAATAGGGTTGTGTGTCAAATTAGAGCTTATGGCATTAGCTTATGGCTTAATGGGCTGAAAAGCCCAATAAGAATAAGCTTTGTGTTCAATAAGCTGTGATAAGCACATTTTCAGCTTTTGGGCCTTTAGAGTTTTGTTCTTAGAATTGAATTTTAAGTCAAATAGGGCTTTTCCAAGTCAATTGGGCCAAGTTTGACTTTTTGGGCCCAAAAGCCCATTTAGGTTGACTGTTTTTGGATTTGGCCCATTTGAGGGCCCATTAGGGGTATTTTGGTAATTTCACTTTGATTTTCTGATTATTTAGGTTAAAATAAACTAGTTTGCAAGTTTTTAGAATTTTTTATAATTTTTGGATTTTTAATATTATTTTATTATTATTTTATTATATTTTTAAAATTTCACATTTTCCAACTTTTTACATTTTTCTTAGGTTAAATACATTAAAATAGGAATTTAGCAACTTTTAGAATAATTTTATCACTTTTAGATTAATTTTTATAATTATTTTAAATTTTAATAGTTTTTAAATTATTTTAAATAGTTTTTATTAGTTTTAAAATTTCTAAAAATAGTTTTTAATCTTTTTAGGTCATTTAAGAGGTTTGTCAATTGAAAAATCTTTATTTGGGCTTTTTGATAATTTATTTGATTTTTAGGGCTTTAATTAGCATTTAAAAATTGAATATTTAATTATTTAAAAGGTTTGAAAAAGTTTTGATCATTGGTAAACTCTTAATTTATTATTTTTGATTTTTTATGAATTTTTGGTAATTGTTAGAATTTATTTTTATTTTTGTGGTTTTTAAGGCTCTACCTCTTAACTTTCTAATAGTGATTTTGTGTTAATTTTTATTTTTACGATTTCGTCATCTTCTTTTCTAATCCTCTTCTAAACCAATCATTAATCACAAACATTTAACAAGTTTTTCACACACATATACCTCCTTGGGAAACGAACTTTTACACCATTAAGGGTCATTAACACTTGATTTTTCCTAAAGTCATTTGTTTGATACTTACCGCTTTTACGCCTTTTTCCTAAAGGGTGTAATTTACCACAATCAGTATGATTCATTCATATCTGTTTGTTAGCGGCGACTCATTCATATCTGTTTGTTAGTGGCGAATCATTCATATATGTTTTTTAGTGGCGACTCTTAATGTTAGTGGCGACTCGTAATGTTAGAGGCGACTCGTAGATTAGTTAGATTATGATTCATTCATATCTGTTTGTTAGCGGCGACCCGTAATGTTAAGCTTACTGAATTTTATTCATATCTGTTTGTTGCAGAGCTAACAGAAAAGGACAAAAGAAAATGTCGTTCACCTCCAAAACGTAATCCTCCACCTAAATTCGAGATTGCCAAACGCAAACCTTTAAGGGTTACAAATAAACGTCTAAAAGTGGAAGTTGCGCAGGTAAAAGTTTAATAGTGTTTTTAACAGTTTTCTGAGCCTGACTCATACATATATTCTGAGCCTGACTCTTGCATGAGTCAGGTGACATATGCATAAGTCAGGTGACTCATTCATGTGTCACTTGACATAGTGACGTCAAGTTTATATGATCTTTTGAGTTTTATGTGGATTCTCAGGCTGATGTGGATGTTGCGCAGGTAAAAGAAGCTGGTGTGGATGTTGTGCATGTAAAAGAAGCTGGTGTGGATGTTGCGCAGGTAAAAGAACCTGGCGTGGATGTTGCGCAGGTAAAACAAGCTGGTGTGGATGTTGTGCAGGCTTTGATCGGTCTTAAAGAAAGTGGTAGTGGTCGTGGCAGTGAGAGTGAGACTGAGAGTAGGAGTGGGAGTGGTAGTGGGAGTGGTAGTGGGAGTGGGAGTGAGGGTGGGGATGATGGTCAAGGTGGGGATGATGGTGAGGGTGGGGATGATGGTGATGGTGGGGGTGATGGTGGCAATGAGACTGAGAGTGAGAGTCAGAGTGATAGTGAGGGTGTGGGTGATGGCGACGGTGGGGTTGATGGTGACGGTGGGGGTGATGGTGATGGTGGGGGTGGGGGTGATGGTGATGGTGAGAGTGAGAGTGATGGTGAGGGTGGGGGTGATGGTGATGGTGAGGGTGAGGGTGATGGTGAGAGTGAGAGTGATGATGAGAAAGTGGACAGTCAACAGGGGTCAGAAGATGGGAGTGGGATTCAGGTTGATGAGGAGACAAGTGAGGAGGAGATTATTATTCCTAAAAGGATTGGCAAGAGGTCAAGATCTAATTTTCAGCCTACGTTAGATCTTAAGAAGGAGCTAACAGAAAAGGTTAAAACAAAACATTCTAAGAAACAGGAGGTTAAAAAGGAAGTGCAAAAGGAGGTCAAGCCTCCTTAAAAACAGATGGTAAAACAGGAAGTGAAAAAGGAGGTCAAGCCTCCTAAAAAACAAATGGTTAAACAGGAAGTGAAAAAGGAGGTCAAGCCTCCTAAAAAACAAATGGTTAAACGGGAAGTGAAAAAGGAGGTTAAAAAGAGTTCAGGCCTTCTAAGAAGCGTAAGGCTGTTAAAAAGGAGGAGGATGATGAAAAGCCTTCAAAGAAGATGAAGGAGGGGGAGGAGGATGATAGTACGTTGCCTCAATTTTGTAGGAATGTACCTTCTTCCTTTTTTGAATGTGTCTGTGATGCTAATGTGGCGGGTATAGAAGAAATCATGAAGGAGATTGGTCTTGGTGCATTGTGTATTCGCAAGATAGATAAATTACCTAGTATTTTGGCTAGGTATGTGGTTAAGAAGTTTAAACCAGAAACCTACAATCTGGAGCTTACAAATGGTAATATTCATGTCACATCTCAGACAGTAAAAGATATTCGAGGACTTCCTCTTGGTGGTACTAGCATTTATGATTTGCCTGAAAGAGAGATGGATGATGAGTTTGTTAGGACATGGATTAGACAGTTTGAGCCAAGGAAGTTGAGAAAAGTCGGTCCAGCTGATATCGCGTTGAAGGTGATTGAAGCGGATAAAATTGACTTTATGTTTAAAGTCAACTTTCTTGAGCTTTTTGCGTTGGTTTTTGGGAAAGGTGAAACAATGAATGCTTACCCAAGTTTGATTGTTGTTCGCCGAATTCGTGAAGATACAGATGTTAAGAACATTGATTGGTGTGGGTACATTCACAGGTGTCTTGAAACAATTAAACTACCGACGACTTTGAATGGCTATTACAACGGCCCATTGTGTTTTCTAATTGTAAGTGCTTTAATCTGTTTTTTATGTTTTCTGTTTTAATTATATATAACATATATGTTTTTCAGATAACAAACATGGTTTTTTGTTTACAGCTTCTGTATTTAGATGCTACCAAGTTTGAGCGGGTTCCAGTTATTCGGTTGAGGCCAGCTATTCAAATTTGGAACACAAGACTCATGATTAGCCGCCAAACTGTTGAGTTAAATGACGATCTTATGGGCAAACTGGAATTGTATGGAGAAAGGACTCCGTCTGAAGCGAAACGAAGTGAGGGTTTTGTTTCAAAGCCTGATAGTGTTGGGACTCCAAAGCCTGCTAGTGTTGGGACTCCTAAGCCTGATAGTTTGCCTCCTACTAAAAAAATGGTTAGTATTAGCTTATTTTTATGTATTTATTTTTATGCGACAGCCTGACTCATGCATGTGTCGCCTGACTCATGCATGTGTCGCCTGACTCATGCATGTGTCGCGTGACTCATGCATGTGTCGCGTGACTCATGCATGTGTCGCCTGACTCATGCATGTGTCATATAAATTTGCAAGTGTTTTTTAAACACTTGTACATTTGAACATTTATGAATTTTCATTTTATATACAGAAAATGTTGAAGGATGTTGAAGAAAAGATTTCTTTTATATCTAGAGAAAAAATTGAACTTGAAACCATGTTGAAGAATGCCAACACACAGTTTCCCCATGACGAAGATCTTCTAGTGTTGTATGATAGATATAAAGGAGTTTTTGGCGATTCTATTTCGATAGATATTGCCGTTAAACCTGCTGGTAACGAAGATATTGGTAATGAAAATATAATACTTGATGATAGGTGGATTGATGAGAACATTGATTGGTATGCAGAGGTGATGGATCTTCTTGTTGACATATATCTTAATGTACTTTGTTATATCCTTGTTAGTTTTAAACTTTTTAATAAGTTGGCTTCTCATCACATGACTCATGCAAGAGTCTACATGAGTTCATGAGTTGCCTGACTCATGCATGAGTTGCCTGACTCATGTATAAGTCACTAACATTATGTGAGTCAGTATTAAAGTTTTTGTAATATTTCAGGAGGATGCGTATTTTGGGCCTCGGGATCATGAGCCAGTTATTGAAGATGAGCCAGTTGATGACGATGATGTGCGTCCTAGCACTCCTAACCAGGTGGCTGCACGGAAGCAGTTTGCTAAGCAGAGTCTATACTTGCCTTCCCCTTTTATGCATCAGTGTTGTGATACTAGTAAGCTTCAAAGGGTTGAGTTTGTTTTGGGTAATTCTTTATTTGCGATGGAAGAAGAAAAATAGTAAGCATATATTTTTTTTTTGTAAACTTCATGTTTTTAGAATATCATATGATTTATTCTGATTGTGTTCTTTTTTTTTAACGTCTAGTGAAACCATTTTCCGAGCAGAGCCTGTGTATGGTTATGTATTATCAGTTGTTCGAGTAAATTTGGAAACATTGGCACCAGGGTTGTGGTTAGATGCAAGTGTCGTTGATTGTTTGGTTACCATTTTAAATTTTGAGGAGTCACGGAAAGAGAATCCAGAACCAAGAAGAGTTTTTATGCCAGCTAGATGTATTGTAAGTTTCACATGATATATATCTTTTAGATTTTCAATAATTATTATCATTGTTTGGTAATACTGTATTTTTGTTAAACGCAGGTACAAGGGATGATAGACAAAACAATGTCTGATGGTGAACAGTATAAATTGTTTTCAGATGTCATTTCTGCGTATTTCAAAAATGATGCTGCTTCACTTTCTTTATCCGATACTGAATTGGTAATTTTACGTTCTTTTTTGAATATATAGGCATCAAGTTTTCATCATTTTGAATTTACATATAATACCTTTTTTTGGTTAAAATAGGTTTTCTTTCCAATTTGTGCTTCAAATCATTTCTTTGTTGTTGTTTTCTGCCTCAACAAACCTTCATCAATGATTATACTTGATAACATTTATGTTGGAAATCCAAATGCACCGAAGTACAAACGAGTCTGTGATCCTTTGGTAAGTTGTATACTTGATTATTGTCATTACTGTTTTATTTCTTTTCACCTTAACTCATGCATGAGTCACTGACTCATACATTGTAAATAACATGTTTCCCCCTAAATTGTTTGTTGTGTAGAAAAAATTATTCGCTAGATATCTCAAAGAAGTTAATCATTCGAAGCACAGTACTGTTTCTAAGCTCAAAGGACGCAATCCGCGTTTGAAATGGACTACTAAGGTTAACCAAGTGGATTGTGGTGTCTTTGCGATGGTACATTTGGAGTCTTATCAGGGTGTTGCTCCTGAAGAATGGGATGTTGGTTTGGTAGAAGAGTCGAGCATACAGGAAACTTTTTGAAGCGCTTGAGGTACAGGTTTGCAACAAAATTTTTGTTGCACGAGCTCAATGCTGAAAGGCAGAAAATGTTTGATTTGGCTTACAAATTTGAGATGGCACATGATGAGCAAAAAAGGATCTCGATTATTTTGAATGCGATCAATTACAGGGACGCGCGTGATCCTCCTATAAATGCCGAGAGACCTGCAACCCAGAAAGAAGATGTAACCGAGAAGGCAGCGACCGAGAAGCCAACAGTTGAGCAAGCAGCCAAGAAACCTACAGCCGAGAAGCCAGCAGTTGAGCAAGCAGCCAAGAAACCTGCAGCCGAGAATCCAGCAGTTGAGCAAGCAGCCAAGAAACCTACAGCCAAGAAACCTACAACCAAGAAGCCAGCAGTTGAGCAAGCAGCCGGTGAAGCAGTAACTGAGGAGGCAGCAGCCGTGAAGCCAACAGCCGGTCAAGCAGTAACCGAGAAGGCAAATGTTGATGCAACAGTAACCGAGAAACTAGTTGCTATGAAGAAAGCTGCCAAGAAGAAACCAGTTGTCTAGAAATGTTGATCTATTTTGTAATACTTTATGATATTAAGTAATTCTTACTTCTGATATCAGTTGTACTTGACTTTTTCGAACGAAGTTTGAAGTTTTACTTTGAATAACCTTGTTTGTTACAAGACGTAAAATGTTGTTCCGTGTTTTTGAACACATATAAAACTGTTTGTGACTCATACAGTGACTATGTATAAGTGTTTATGAATATGTGTTGGTATATGTTTGTTATTGTCATGTGACTCATGCATGAGTCATGTGACTTGCATACATGAGTCATGTAAACACATACAAACATATATTACTATGACACATGCAAGTCACATGACTCATGTATGCAAGTCACATGACTCATGCAAGTCATGTGACTCATGCAATGCCTCGAAAGAGTTTCAAGAGTTATCTCGTATAAAGATTTCTTGCGGTATCGACATGATTTTAGGCTCTTTCTTTTGCAAGTGTTGCAAGAGTTATCTCGTATACATGAGTCATAGTAATATATGTTCCATTTTTTGTCATGTAACTCATTCATGAGTCACATGACTCATGCATGAGTCACCTGACTCATGCATGAGTCACCTGACTCCTGCATGAGTCACATGACTCATGCATGAGTCACATGACTTGATGTTTCAATACACAAATATTTCAATACACAGATATTTCAAGAGTACTAATATAGGAGTAATCATATTCATAGCATAATCAGATATTCTACACTAGTTTTCAACATTTCAATAAAAGAAAAATAGAAAATTAAAAACATATATTCAAACAGTTGTTGTACTTGGTTCTCCTTTTTCCTGTGCCTGTTTTTCAGCATAAGCTTCATAAAAGTCAATATTCTCCTCTATCGTTTTAAATTCTTTATCCTCAAGAGGCACGTACTGCTCATCAACATTTGGTTCCCAATATGTCGATCCTCCGGGTGACTTAAAATGAATGTATAAACTAGGTTTTGGTGAATTATGAGCATCTGTTTCACAATCTAATAAAAGAATAGTTAAGGAATTGTATGAGTCATATATGACTTATATATGAGTCACACTGACTCATGTATGAGTCACACTGACTCAAATATGAGTTATGTGGCTCATCTGTTACATAACTCATGCATGAGTCAGTGTGACTCATGCATGAGTCAGCGTGACTCATGCATGAGTCAGTGTGCCTCAGCAACTACATTTTCGATAACATATCTATTTCTAGTACAAAGTTATTACCTGTATTGGCTTCTACATTTTCAATAACATCAACATCGCCAACTACATTTTCAGCTTCTACATCAGCATCTTCTTCAATAGCATCAGCAAGTACATTTTCGCTAACATCATCAGCAACTTCCACATTTTTGCTAATATCAGCAACTACATTTACTGGATCATTGTCACTTGATGTGGAGGTTGTGGAACTCGCTGGGAGATGGTCATTTGTTATGGAGGTTGCCGGAAGTTGGATGTTTGTTGTGTAGTTGGCCGTAAAAGCGTCGTTTGTTGTATAAATCGACGGGAAAGGGTTGTTTGTTGTGTAGGTTGCTGGAAATTGTTGGGTTTGTTGTGTAGGGCGCCAAAAACGTGGGTTTTGTATGGAAGTCGCCGGAAAATGGTGGATACGCTGTGGAACTAGCTGGGGAAGGGGTGGGGTTGTAGAAGTAGCTGGGAAACGATGGTTTGGTGTGGGTCTTGCCGTAAAATAATGGATTCTTGTGGGGGCTGCCAGAAAAAGGTTGTTTGCAGTAAAGGCCGCCGGAAAAAGGTGGGTTGGTGTGGATGACGCAAGAAGAAGGTTGGTTTGTTGTGGTGGTCGCGGGAAGAAGGTGGGGTTGTTGTGGTGGTCGCCTGAAAAAGGTGGGAGATGAGGTTGTTGTGGTGGTCAGCTGTTAGGTGGAGGTGGTTGTGGTGGTCGCCGGTGGGAGTGAGGATCGGGTTCCATCACGAGTTTGTTATGTTTTTTTTTGATAAATAAAGGTAAGTTATAAGAAAGGGGGTTTTAATCACAACCCTCAAATCATTTAGAGATAAAGGGTGGGGATTTATCCATGAAGACTTTGAAAAACTCACACTTTGTATAAAAGGTCAAACGAGAACTATAATCTCACAAGTTATGATTATTTATCGTTACACACATCAATTTACGCGGATATTCATTTAGTTTATATAACTCACTAAACAAGTTATTAACAACTAGCAGGGTACCCGCGCAATGCGGCGACGGGTACCTAATAACTATATTTCGGGACGAACAAACTGATAACGCTTACACGGTAATACCTTCACGCCTGTTAATAAACCAAACAAAACAACCGAAAACATTACCAAATGTCTTAACGCTCAACGGGATCCGAGCGAAAAGGAAAGAACATAACGAACCAAGAACAAAACCACCTACTAAAACTACCCAGTCCACCCTAATAACCAACAAAATGGTTGGTTATGGTGTCGGCAGTTTCAGTGGCAGCAAAGAAGGGTTCGTGTGTGTTTTTTGGAGAGAAAAAAAGAAAAACATAGAGAGAAGAAATGAGTGAATCACGTTTTCTTACGGGTTAAGCTTATATATGGTTTGAGGAGACTTATTAAATGGGCTTTATAAATAGGCTATTATGATTAAGTTGTTACAAAATGCTTAATTGTTACATTTTATATGAGTTAGACACGTTTTAAAAATGGCTATTAAATCTTCTTTAAAATCTTAAATGTGTGTATTAGTGTTGCTGTTTTTGCTGTTAGAATGTTACAAAATCGAAAGATATTTATGTATGCAATAATTTTTATTTATTCTAACTAATATATAAATTTCAGATTTTAAAACTTTCTTTAATAGGAAATATTTGAGGCTTAAAATTTTAAGACTTCTTTATTTAGAAAGGATGTAAATGTTTTATAAAGTAGTATAGAAATTTTTATTTATACTATAATCATGCATTGAAACTAATATATAAATTTTAGATTTTAAAACTTTCTTTAATAGAAAATGTTTGAGGCTTAAAATTTTAAGATTTTTTTTATTTAAAAAGGATGTAAATGTTTTATAAAGTACTAGTATGGTGCCCGCGCAAAGCGGCGGCGAGTACTTAATGACGATTTTTAAAGCAAACAAATGCTACTATCTTACCTATGAAGTTCGTATTCAGATTAATTTAAAATGGTAAAAAAGTTAAATCAAAATAAACCCGTTATAAATGAAAAAAAAACTAAAAGTTAATAAAAAATTTCGAAATGGATATTGAATTAAAGAGCACGAAATTTTAGAAAATATAGTGAATTTAGATTATGTAAATAATAAATATATAAAAAGATATTTCAATTTAAAGCTAAAAAGTTATTTTAATAGGTTGTTACAAAATTTTGTTACAAAATTTTGTTAATGTGAGGAAGATATCTAAAAATTTGCTTTATATATCAAGTAAAAGAGTCCGGTTATTTAAGATACCTTGTATCCTTTGGATACAAGGGGACAAATCTGGACCGTCCATCTCATCTTATCCAACAACCCATATTAAAAACAAAAAAAAAAAGCGGAGGGGTAGTTTCGTCATTTTACCCCTCCCACCTAACACCACCTACCACTCTCACAGATCTGGGATCGATTTCTTCTTCTTCTTCTCTCTAAAACACACATAAACACACACACACACACACACACACCCACACATATTTACATCTTAATTTATCAACAGAAACATCAAATTCATCGATCATCACCGTCACAAATCGATCATCCTCTTCATAAATAAGGTAAAGTTTATTCGATCTGTTTTGATTCATCTTTTTTAGCTTATTCGATGTGAATAAGCTTATAACTCATCTTATTTTTTATAGCTTATTTGATAAGTTACATGAATTTAACATGTCAAATGATAAGGTAACTTGATGCTTAATGTGAATAAGCTTATTGATAATCATCACCTTTATTATGATGAATTATAAGCTAACTTATTAGCTTATTTTCATGAATTATAAGGTTTTTTAGCTTAATCTCGCTGAACATATTTAGTGTAACATGTTTGTGAAGTATCATATATGATATACTATATCATATATGATATAAGCTAAAATATCATATATGATGAGATATATCATATATGATAATGTGGTTGAAAATTGAATTAACTCTTTTTTTAATGGATTAATCTGGCTGAACATATTTAGTATGACTTGCTAATGAAGTATCATATATGATATGCTATATCATATATGATATAAGCTAAATATCATATATGATCAAATATATCATATATGATTATGTGCTTGAAAATTGAATTAAATCTTTTTTTTTGTGTAGAGAAGGTTGTTTACAAGGCGTGTTGAACATTACAAGCATCCAAAAGGCCAAGAAGCTTAATGAATAAGCTCGTGAATTTTTCTTTTACGTTTATTGTTTGTTTTTTCTTGTAATCTCCTAATGGAGTTTTGAAGTATATGGACGATTTTGTAATCAATTGGTATCTCGTACAACATCTTGTTAATATGATTTAACTTTCTTGGTATTATGTCATGATGGTTTTTATAAATTAAGTCATGCGGAGTATATGATCATGCACTATCATATATGACACTCAAGAAAAACTTGGATTTAAAGAATCTGATGAATTCATGATTACAACAAAGAGTATGCACAATTAATAATCAAACACTTGTTCATAACATAAAAATGTACTTTTGAACAGAATCATATATGATAATTCAAACCGAACGTAACCTAATGTAAAATCATATATGATATACCTCTGATATCATATATGATAACAATTTATACAAAATCAAAAAAATGCAAAAAAACAGATTATCAAATGATGAATTCATGAACAACGCCTACTCCGTCTTGATCCTTAAAACATATCCATGCACATCCTCTTGTTATAATCAACATCTCTCTCTGCTTTGCTACAAAGCTGCCAATCGCACCATCTCTGTCTGACTGCATTTATAAAAGATAAAAAGAACATATTATGCAACATTTTAACACCAAAATAAATTACTCATATATATGATAGAAGACAAGTTTCAAGAGTTTATATTGATTTCTAAAAAATACTCATACATAATCTGTTTTTTCCTATGGTTTATTTGATATATCATATATGATAGTTATATCATATATGATATATCATCAGTTATCATATATGATATATCTATCATATATGAAAAGTGATGATATATCATATATGATATATATATATCATACATGATATATCAAGCTTATTGCAGCCTACATCAGCAAACTTAATCCAACTTACATAAAATACCTTACGATTTGTCAACATAAGCTAATAAGCTAGCTTATTCATAACTCTCGTGTAATTTGTAAGCTTATTCACATAACTCCTATCTAATTCTCAAGATTATTTATAACTCTCATCTAATTAAAAATCTTATTCAAACAAATAAGCTTATTCACATAAATCACCTAATTAAAAGCTAATTAGAATAAATTGATCAAAATAAGAACAATCAATCGGAATAATTAGATCAAAATAAGAACTATCAATCGGCATATTTCGTTCAAAAAAGCTAATGAAAATAAATTAATAAGCTTATTCAAAATCAAATAAGCTAAAAAAAATAAGCATAGATTATAAGAATACAAACCTGAAATGAATTCGTGTTAAGTAATCGATCTAATTAATCGATTGTGATGGATTCATGATGATGTTGTGATTGTTCGCTTCAAATTTTAGAGAGAGAAAGTAGATCGGGGTAGAGAGAGAAGTGAAAGAACGGGGTGTGTGTTTTTATGAGAAAGAAAGGAGAAAGTTGTGTAAATTGGGGATTTAATCTCAGCCCTTTAATGAGATGGAGATGGATGGTGGGGATGAGTCCCCTTGTATCCTAGAAAACTTTGGTATCCAAAAGAACTTAAATCAAAGTAAAAAAGTTTTAAAATTCAGCCAACTAAAAGTTTGTTACAAAAGTCTTAAATGCTTTATAATATAGTAAGATAAGATAAGATTATAAATATATGGTAATACCGAATTCCACAAACATATACTAGCAAATTCAAAGCACATAATGACATGCAAATGATGGAGTAATATATTACTCAAAACTTTAAGCAATGCACCAAAACATCTTGCCTAATTTCGCATTTTTTTGCTATTTTATTATAGAGTGCAAACAAAAATGTGTGAATAAATTAATTTATAGGGTCATAGTAGTCTATGATATATATTAATGTCAATAAGTTCGTCTAGTAAGACTTTTATACATTTCGTTTGAGTTAGGGTTGCTTTTAATAAATTAAATTTATTCTTAAATTGCTTTTAATAATGCATTTAGTAATGTTTTTAGAGTCAAGCCGAGATAGTTCAGTATCTCGTGATGAAGAATGTTTTGAACATGACGATATTAAATATGCATATGATTAAATTAATTATGCTATAGATTATATTTAAATATGCAAATGATTCGATGACTTTTCAAGATATATTAATTCTGTTATAGATTATTATCTATCAAATCAATTGTCAAAAACTTTCAACAAAAAATCAACACTTAAACATGTCAAGGACTCAAGGTCATATTTATGCCCGCGTATGGCGCTAAGGCTTCATTATCGATTTTTTTATTGTCCTTTTTTATTGAATCCATGGAGGATTTCTTGGGTCTTTAACATCAATTTCATTAATCTTAAGAGCCATGATGATGCGAGTCATAGCTTACCAGCTTAAAAAAAAAAATATGATACACCACATCTTATAATGGTGTTATGGTTGTGGCGTTGTAACCACCGGTTCAAGATTTCTGACGTGATAATTTTTTTTTTAATAAAGTAGGATATACTTATTCTTGTGCCATAATTTACATTGGCGACACTTTTTGATTATGATATCAATTTTTGACTATAATACAAGCCTATCGCGCCTTATGCTCTAAGCAACAATCATGGGCGGACCTACATGGGAGCCGGGTGTAATACGGGCTACGCCCTATTTTAAGTCATGAAGTGTAAATTTTATATAAAATAGAGGTTTTCTAGACACGTGCAACATCCAATTTTTTGTAACGTTAGTCAACTTTAGTAATAATCCTAAAAAAATTTGTGTAACACCCTATTATAAATTCTGGGTCCGCCTCTGGCAACAACTAGTGACTACTCTTTTGTCCGCGTCATATATGTGTTTAAGAAATGTATAATTTTATCATTTCATATATGTTAAAACAACTAGTGACTACTTTAATAGGTAGAAATTCGAGTAGCCACTTGTTGATTCTTTTAATTTAATGAAAATTGGCAATGTAGAGATTATGGCAATGAAATATATTAATGATAGGTAAATTACGTTGGATGAATTTAATAGGTAAGTATTATAGCTTAGGTGAAAAATATTAATGAAAATTGGCAAATATTTATTTATACATTAAACGGAATACACGGAGCATGGAAATTGGGAAATTGCATAATGTAGTCGACGACCTACAACTTTAAATTATTCTTATAGAAAGTGGAGAAGCCACTAATGACTGTGGACGTGATACGTACGATTGATATGATATTCCTCTACTCTAGGTCTTTTCTAAATGTCTCGGGTTATTGAAACTCATCCACAATAATGATCATGTACTGTATAAAAACAAACCATATCAAACAAAACTGATTGTACGCTTCTCGAACAAATAAATACACCTCAATTGAAAACGGATATATCGTTTTATAGTTTACCACGTTTGATACAATATTACAATGTATCAGAGTCAATAGAACACTTCATTTGACAAAAACTTGGCACACAATGTTTTATTTATTCAGCATATATAATGCAACTAAGAACATGCATGCTCTTACTGACTAAATGTTTGTTTCTATTTTAATCGTGGACGGAATAATGTGAACATTCATGAACTTTTACGTTTGGTATTACATTTGGCAAAAATAAGAAAAAAGGATAATGAGTCAAAACTCATACAGTAGTATACATGGGCGGAAACAAGGGGGTCACAAGGGTCATGTGACCTTCTCGTGAAAAACGTGTAATATAAATTTTTAAAAATTTTTGAGGTTCTTTTTTTTAAAAATTTTACCTTTTTAAGAACAATTTTGTAATGAAATTTATAAGAACTATCAAACTTTGATCTCAAAACTGAAATTTTTGGCACCGCCCCTAATAGCATATAAAGTATTTGTAGCTTTTACCCTATTGTTTCAGTTAGTTCCATCTAGAGGTGCACATAACTGGTTAATCGGTCCGGTTTTTATATAAACTGGAACCGGCCCGGTCCCTAGTCAACGATCAAAAGACCGGTTTGTCCGGTTAACCGGTTTAAAACCGGACCGGCTGGGAGATCAAAAGTACAGACCGGTAGAACCGGTCCCAGACCGGTAGAACCGGTCCCAGACCGGTTTATGCCGGTTAACCGGTTCCGGTTATTTTATTTTATTTTTTTTATATATAAAATTTTGAATTGTTACTAGATTTTCTGGTTTTTTTAATTTTAATTTTTGTGCCGGTTAACCGGAACCTGTTTATAATAAACCGGTTCCGGTTAACCGGTCCGAAAACCGGTTGACAAACCGATTTTTTCCTCAAAATTAAGAACCGGTCACAAACCGGGTGTTCCTAAATAAACCGGGATCGGTTTATAATAAACCGGTCTCAACCGGTCCCGATTTCCGGTTTTTTCCGGTTCCGGTTTAAGAACCGGTTTTTTTGTGCATCTCTAGTTCCGTCTATCTCTATATAATTTAGTTGATGAGCCATTTTATGTAGACGCAAGTAACATATTTGTAAGGGGTTATTTTATAACAATGTGGGAAAAGTATTGTGTGTAAATTTATGCATGATGGTATATGTCGTGTGTGTGAAATAGCGTTGCGCCATATATGGCCGCTGCATGTGCATGTTAATCCAAATCTTAACAAAAAAAATAAACAAAGACAATTTTACATAAATTTCTAGATGCTAATTATTAAATGGAAAACTTTTAAAAAGATGTATTGCCTAAATTGATTTTTTTTAATAAAGTGTTATTTTAGTTTAGGGCAATAGAAAGATTCACGGTAATTACGTGTAAAATACGTCATATGACATTTTCTCTCCCGTTACTTTATTTTTTGAAGCAACCAATTAGTTGTTGCTTTAACTTTTCGTATTTTTTTTTACACTTATCGAAAATTTTCAAATGTTACTTTTTTTTGTTGCACTTGACTAAAATGAGTAAAACACATTTTTTTGCATACAAGAGAAACCTTATTTGATTTTTGCCTTTTTGGTCTCTTTTGAGAATGAACCCATTATTAAAGGGTTATGATTTGCATACTCTATGAATTGATTGGCACACTCCACAATATATATGTCATGACTCTTTTGCCCTTAATATATGCACATAACATTAAATTAGGTAAGGATATAAATGTCATAATTTGAGTGTGCAAATAAATATATGGAGTGTACGAATCACCACTCATTATTAAAGTAAGAAATTAAAGCTCTAGCTAAGATCGACATAATGATGATTAGTAAAAGATACAGTAAAAAAAGAAGATAAATTACGTGCTTTAATCATGCACGTAAAGACGATCTACGTGTAAGTTATATCTAACAATATTAAAACTTTAATGATCAGTTGATCACTAGTTATTACAGTATCTTCTACTGCATGTATCTTTTTCAAAGAGAGTTCGAAATCTCAAGTAAATTGATCTTTTGAACAACGACATCGTCAAACTTTACTTGACATTTGTAGTTTGGTACAAATGAGTCTCAAAATCAAGGCAAGTTCATGTGGTAAAGTAACATCCTAAGTACAGTATATCTTAGGTTGTAATATTTCAAGCAACTTAATTAAGTACTTAACCCATACATTATTACATTGTGTCGGTAGTGAATATGTAGAATGTCAAAATACAGGGCAGGATGTGGCTATATATTAATAAAATTAGATGATAGCATTGCTGTATCCAATTTCAAAGACGATGAATGGACCTATTTTAGCCTAACATGAGGTTTTATGACTATATGATCAAGTGAAGACATGGACACAAAGAAACCTATGAAAGATTTTACAATTATTGAATATATAAATTCTTACTTAGTAGCTAGTTGTTGATAAAACGTTTCAATCGTTTTCTAGACCAAATGGTGAGAAAAAGCACCCTTTTATATAAAGACCACAAGAACTTATATAGGATTCACTTTAAAACACACAACAAGAACATTCAATGTTCCCCATTCTTCACTCTTCACTAAACACATTATTCTTCATTACAAGCTCATGGAAGATCACCCCAACTACATTCTTGATTGGTCATACTTGTACAAACAAAAGGTAACACCTTTTTTCACTTATTAAATTTCCATCCATTCTTTTAAGTTTTAGCACAAGAACCATAATTCCAATAAACATTATGTACAACTTTTTTAATGTATGATTTTGTATGTTGAAATGAAGCAGAATACAGAAGAGTTGACTCAAACACTTTGGTCAACTACAATGGAGCTTGAAGCAACAAAGATTAAGGTTCAAGAACACATGAAAGCAAAAGACGATGAACTAAACCAGCTCAAAAATCTCCTTAATGACGTCATTAGTGAAAGAAATGAAGCTCAAAACAAATACAAATCTCTCCTTTTAGAAAAATCACTTATAAAAAATTGCGAGTTTTTGAATTTTCCAGCTCAGGCTATCGGGAAAGAGCGAGCCTTTACATCACTAGCTCCTCCGTACTCAAACATTTCAAGCATCGAAGACGAACCTGTTACAAATCACGGGTTTTCTTCCTCAGATTGTGAAGAGAGCATTGTATCATCACCACCGGCGCCGGAAAAATTCGAAATTCCGGCGAAAGGGTTGCCGGAAAATGGGAAATTTTTAGAAGCAGTGATGAAAGCTGGACCATTGTTAAATAATCTCCTTCTAGCTGGACAACTTCCACATTGGCGCCACCCGCCACCGCCGTTGAACTGCCACCAGATTCCTTCGCCACCGTTGGTGGTCCCACCAACTCCGGTGAGTTACGCACTAAACTGCGGCGAGTTTAGTAAGAAAAGGGTTTTTTATGAAGATTGTGATTCTTCTAGTGAGACTAAGTATCAAAGATTTTCATAGTATTTGGTTTTAGATCAGTTGAATGGTAATAATGTGCATGCTTTTTCTACTATATGAACAATGATGAGTTCATCACTTCATTAGTATTGTCATTTATACCTTATATAATATACTTATTTTGTACATAGGATTTCCATATGATTAGCATAATCTATGTTTTTTTTCTTAATTTAGAGCTTGTATTTTTTAAGGTTAATTACCACTAATGCAAGTTTTTAAATTAGATTTACACGGTTTAATGAAAATACTCACCATTTTTGACATTTTTCCGAATTACCTCCAAGTGCTTAACCTCTAAACATGTTTATAATCAGCATAAGTAAGGAAATCCCAAACATCTACAAGTTTGCTTATTTGTCATTTGACAATGGTCCCTGGGCTGATTCTAACATCTTTGTTTAAAATGTCGTCGTTCAAACTACTCTTTCGTCCATATGACATTATAGAAACAAGTTATGTTTTAATCACATCAAGCCTTAGAAGAAGCACACAATAGGAGACGATATCAAGTTTCTTTATCATTTATGAATTTCTCATTGAAGTAGAAATTTTCAATTATGTTGGCTAGCTTGACTGGACAATTGATCCGGTTAATGTTTGTTCCAAATTATAAATCTTGTTTCTGTTTTTCTATCGGCTTGCTACTTTGATAAAATTCATCGTTAAAGAAAATGATGATCAAAAGCTTAACCGGTTCGACTACTAAACCACCGCAATAGTGACCACTAGCGACACCGATCCTGAGAGCCTTCTACCACGAGCAAATTTTTACCATTGCGAGTAACATTTGGGAGTGTAACGATTAGAAAGTGGTGGGTCGTAATTGGTGGGTTAGGGTTGGACCCACAAATCATAATCAATATCTACCATAATGTGATTTACGTTGATTGATTACTACTACTTGATTAAATGAACATACAAAAATCAGTATTAGTTAATTCCTGTCAAATGTTGAGACGATACTTGATATGGAAAGAGAGCTAATACGTGTTAACTTAACTTTCTTAATACGGAAAGATAGATTTGTTCTTCTCAAATTTTCACTGATAATTAATCTTATAGTAGTACATATATCATTATTTTTTTTTTACCCAAAATTCCAAGATAGAATACATCTATGCCTTTTAGTTGAAAGACGTTAAGTCGCTGCATTGGAGACCGAAGAGGTCCACACGGCAAAGAATGCTAAAAGGTGATTTAAAGAAAACCTAAAAATTTGACTAAATTAGTGAATAATTGTTATCATTGCTGCATCCTTTTAAATATCTATGATTAGAAAAACATAAAAAGAGAAAAAGTGATGGTAAAAGCAACTATGAGTTAAAGTTGTAACTTAGGAAGCTATTTTATTAATGAAAATATTTCATCTTTTAATATTGTTCCCATAGTTTTCTTAATATAAACTTACAGGAAAAGGACCATATAAATCATACGTAATATATAAACATTCTATCTTTCAGTAATCCTGCTTTACGAACTTGCTTGACTCTTAAACAACAATCTTCTCGGTTTCTTATTAACTGTAGTAATTTGGACTTGTGACTTAGAATTGACGAGCCTCATATATAGGACCCTACAAGACATGTTCACTTGGACCAAATTTTGAAATTTTACTACATAAAAGCCTCAGTTTCTAAAGTTACGTGTAGTTTATGCAATGAACAAACCGCACATGCATCTTGACCTCTTATACTTATCCCATTAACTCGATGCAAAGGAGAAGTTTCCAAATAAGACATGACATTGTAACCGTAGCCAATGTGCTATCAACGTTTCTTTAGTGATAGTACACCTGGTTACCATTTTCATATCTTGTTTGATACTAGTACGCTCGGTTCAACATTTACATCTCACTCAAAGAACTTAGAGCATCCATTATGGTGGTTTAAACATAGGTTCATAATATTATGAAGAGGTCCATACTTTTGAAAATCATAGTGGAAACTTATTTCATGCTTACATGGCATGAAGAGGTCTAATATCTTGGACCTCTTCACAATTTAATGCATTTGAGATATATGTGATGTTTATAAAGTTTAAGGAATTTATCTATAGTGGATATAGGTTTATACAACCAAAAAGTTTAAAAATTAATGACTTTAATGAATTATAAACCTATATAGAGGTCTAACATAGTGGATGCCCTTAAGTAAGTTTACCTATATATAGTTGCAAGTGTTGCCAAATACACTCTCTCCATCTCATATTAATTGGACGGAGAGAGTATTTGTTATACACGCTTGAAACACTAGTAGTACTCTCTAACCTTGTATAATATGGCACGATTTTTGGGTGCTAAATTGTTTGCTAAGAGACATATGATTAATAGTTTGGAAACATGTAAGAACTCTCATTTGAGGCCAACTACCACCCGTGCAATAATAATATGTGTAAGAACTCTCATTTGAGGCCAACTACCACCCGTGCTATGATAATATGTATGAATGAAAAGATATTCCAAGTATTATCTAGTCAATAGATGATAATTTGTACTTAGTCTTTATGTTTGCTTAAGTCGTGTCTAGGGATTAAGAGTCGAGTAGCCTAATAACTATGAATAAAGGACGGTTGGCAATGTTTAAGCCCAACCCGACCCTTAGGACTTGCTATAGTCGGTTCCCCCTCATCTCTATAAAAGGAGGTGAGAGGGAACGAAACAAACACGTCATTCTTTCAATAAACTAATCGATATTCGGTTAGGGATATTTACCTTGTGGGCGTCGAACTTTTCTATGATTGGTATGTGTGTTCTTCGATCGATATTCCGCATCTAGTTAACCAGGATTGTAGGGATTAAACCCCACAAGTGGTATCAGAGCTTTGGTTCGCGAGGATTGGTTATCTAGGATTCGATCAAGAAGAGGAGTTGGTGTTCGGGTTATAGAACATCAACGGAGTAGCAGTATCGATCGAACATTAAAGGGATCGGTGGTGGTTTTCATCGCCGGTGGTGGCTTTTTTTTTTCTTGTTATTGACGTTGGACAAGGAAGAAGAACAGTGTGTAGTTTTCTTTTATCCAAAAGTAATCTACAGAAGTTATACTACGAAGGGTTTGGTGTGGTTTATTTTGGGCCAGCCAAAATTATTGGGCTCACTTTAACTTTTGGACTTGAAAGTTAAATTGGGCCAGATTATAAAGGGCTTATTATATTTGTTATTTGTTTTTGTTTTGAAAGAAAAAAAAACAAAAAGGTTAATACTTCGTAGGGTTTTACACAAGGGGACTTCGTAATTCGTGATTGTAAGGTTTAACGTATCACAAGGTTTAGCGATTTATCGAAGGAATTTTGTCGGTTTGTGATTGTGAAGTTTTCACAAGGTTTAGCAAATCAACAAAAGGATAAAGAATGACGGGAGCCAAGTTTGACATCGAGAAATTCGATGGAACTGGTGATTTTGGGTTATGGAGAATCAAGATGCGTGCTTTATTAATCCAAAACGGATGTGAAGCAGCTCTGGAGGTTTTACCCGCGAATATGGAAGCTGAAGAGAAATCTAAGCTTGACAAGAATGCTCACAGTGCCATGATTTTGGGTTTAGGTAACAAGGTCCTGAGAGAGGTTACCGGGGAGACGACTGCAGCGGGGGTTTGGTCAAAGCTCGAGTCTTTGTACATGACAAAGTCATTGGCCAACAAGTTGTACCTGAAGAAGAAGTTGTATGCATTCTACATGTCGTCTGGACGAAAGATTTCCGAGCATATAGATGAGTTCAACAAAATCGTTCTTGATTTAGAAAATATTGAGGTAAAATTCGAAGATGAAGATCTTGCTTTATTGTTACTCACGTCTTTACCAGCATCATACGAACATTTTGTGGATACCTTGCTTTATGGACGGGAAGATTTGACTTTGGAGGACGTGATGGCCACACTAAATTCAAAGGAAATCAAAGAAAGGTTCAAGGCGAAGGGGGATGATGGTGAAGGGTTATATGTGAGGGGAAGAACTGATCGCAGGAATTCGCATCAGTCAAAGGGAAAGTCAAGATCGAAGTCTCGAGGTGGAAGACTCAAATGCTTTATTTACCAATCTGAGGAGCACTTGAGAAGAGACTGTCCGAAGAATAATCGCAAGAAGTCAAAAGGTTACATCAAGAAAGATGATCAACCAAGCTCCAGTGGTTCGATTTACGATGATTCTGAGGTGATGATGGTGATGAGTGCAGAAAGACTGCAAGACTGGATCATGGATTCAGGAGGTTCATATCACATGTCACCCAGGTTAGATGTATTTTTTGATTTTCTGGAATGCGATGGGGGCATTGTACTGTTGGACGACAACAGGGAGTGCAAGATCAGGGGTATTGGCAAGGTAAAGGTACAACTAAAAGATGGGTCAAGTTTTGTGTTACACAATGTCAGGTATATTCCTGAATTGAAAAGAAACTTGATATCGCTGGGAACTCTTGAAAAAGAGGGATATACCGTAAAATTGCAGTCGGGCAAAGTCAAGGTGATTAATGGTTCTAGGGTTATTATATCTGGAACCAGAAGGGAGAACTGTGTGTACTCTTTGGATGGCCATGCATTGGCCGGTGAGCTTAATGCTAGTGTTGAAGAGAAAGACAGTCTTGTGCAAGTTTGGCATAAAAGACTAGGAAGTGAGGCGGGACTACACGTGCTGGAAAAGCAGGGTTTGTTTGGCAAGAAGAGTCTAGGTAAGCTCGATTTTTGTGAGAATTGTGTTCTGGGAAAGTCACACCGAGTCCGTTTCGGTGTAGGAAGGCGCACTACTTAGGGAGTAACAGACTATGTTCATTCAGACTTATGGGGTCCGTCTCAGGTGGAATCATTGGGAGGTAAGAGGTATTTCTTATCTATTGTCGATGATTATTCCAGAAGGGTATGGGTTTATGTTCTCAGGTTCAAACACGAAGCATTTGAAAAGTTCAAAGAGTGGAAGCAGTTAGTAGAAAATCAGACTGGGAGGACGATTAGAAGCTTAGGACGGATAATGGTCTTGAGTTCTGTAACCGAGAGTTTAATCAGCTATGCACTGAGAGTGGGATTGCTACACATTTGGCAGTTGCCGGGACGCCGCAGCAGAATGGGTTAGCAGAACGGATGAACAAAACTCTCATGGACAAGGTACGCTGTTTATTAATACAGTCTGGATTGACCAAGACCTTCTGGGGGGAAGCGACATGTACGGCCGCATATCTTATAAAAAGGTCACCATCGACAGCGATTGAGAAGAAGACACATATGGAGATGTGGTCGGGACATCCTAGTGATTATGGGATGTTGAAAGTTTTCGGCTGTGTCGCGTATTCACACGTTAAACAAGATAAGCTCGAGCCGAGAGCGGTAAAATGCGTTCTTTTGGGGTATCCTGAAGGTGTGAAGGGGTACAGACTATATAGGCTTGATAATGAATCACCTAAAATAGTCACAAGCAGGAACGTGGTCTTCAATGAAAGTGTCATGTACAAAGACACATTGAAGGATTCTGGTGCAGGAAAGATAAGTATGTTGAGGAATCACAGGTTAAGGTGGAACTGCAGAGGTTAAATAATCATACGCCTGAGGAAGACCATCCAGGTCAGGAAGATCAAACAGGTCAGGAAGATAAGACAGATCGGGAAGACCAGACAGATCAGGAAGATGGCTATGACGAAGATGCAGGGGTTCAAGAAATTGATCATCCACCGGATCTCACAGATTATCAATTGGTTCGGGATAGAGAGCCAAGGACTAGAACGAAACCGGCAAGGTTTTGGGATGAGATTAATATGGTTGCTTACGCGTTTGCTGCAGAAGAGGAAGAAGATACTCATGAACCATTGACATACCAGGAAGCAGTTGCCTGTGAAGACAATTCTAAGTGGAAAGCTGCTATGAAAGAAGAGATGGATTCTCTGAAGAAGAACAAGACCTGGGTGTTAGTAGATCATCTAGCTGGGCAAAAGCTGGTGAGCTGCAAATGGCTGTACAAAATAAAGGAGGGGATTGAAGGTGTTCAAAATCCTAGGTACAAGGCAAGGTTGGTGGCTCGTGGATTCACACAAAGGGCAGGTATTGATTACAATGAAGTATTTTCGCCGGTAGTTCGACACACATCTATTCGGGTTATACTTGCATTGACTGCGTGTAAAGATTATGAGCTGGAGCAGCTTGATGTAAAGACGGCGTTTTTACATGGAAATCTTGAAGAAGTGATCTACATGAGGCAGCCACCGGGATTTGAACAAGGTAACAAGGTATGTTTGTTAAAGAAATCTCTTTATGGTTTGAAGCAATCACCTAGGCAATGGTACAAGAGGTTCGATGAGTATATGCTGAGCAATGGGTTTAAGCGTAGCAGTCACGACAGCTGCGTAAATTACAGAAGTTATGCACCAGGGGAGTATATCTATCTATTGTTATATGTAGACGATATGCTGATTGCTTGTAAAAACAAGGCTGAGATCGCGGCTACCAAGTCTTTGCTTAAAATGGAGTTCGACATGAAAGAGATCGGGGAAGCAAAGAATATTCTTGGTATGGAGATCGTCAGGGATCGGAGTCGCAAGATTCTGAGGGTGTCACAATCCGGGTACGTTTCTAAAGTTTTAAAAAGGTTTAGAATGGACAACGGGAAGTCAGTTCAGACACCATTGGATGGGCAATTCAAGCTGTCGTTGAAAGATTGCCCAGTTAGGGATTGTGATGTTGAAAGAATGAGTAGGGTGCCATATTCAAATGCGATTGGGAGCTTAATGTACTTGATGGTGTGCACGAGGCCAGACATAGCGTATGCAGTAAGTGTAGTTAGAAGATATTTGGCGAATCCGGGTAAACTCCATTGGAAAGCAGTGAAGTGGATTATGAAATATTTGCAGGGCACTATAAACGTGGGTTTGGTGTATGGGGTAAATCATGGCAACCATGTGGACGTAACAGGTTTTGTTGATTCAGACTACGCTAAAGATCCGGATAAAGGTAGGTCTCTCACTGGTTACACATTTTTAGTACAAGGATGTGTTGTAAGCTGGAAAGCAACGCTACAACACGTGGTGGCTCTCTCAACTACAGAGGCAGAGTATATGGCCCTTACGGAGGCTGTTAAGGAAGCTATTTGGCTAAGGGGACTCTTGGAAGATTTGGGCGTGAAGCTCAACACTGTTGCAATTAATTGTGATAATCAGGGCGCGATTCACTTATCGCGGAATCATATTTTTCATGAACGGACAAAGCACATCAATGTGCGTTATCACTTTATCAGAGAAGTCTTGGAAGCAAAGACGGTTGAAGTTCTGAAGGTGGGTACTGAACACAATGCTGCGGATGCCTTGACGAAGGTGGTACCTGGACGCAAGTTACAACACTGCTTGAAGTTGATGAGTGTTGGGATAGGCTAATATAAAGTCTAAGGTGGAAATTGTTATATTTAGTCTTTATGTTTGCCTACGTCGTGTCTAGGGATTAAGAGTCGAGTAGCCTAATAACTATGAATAAAGGTCGGTTGGCAATGTCTAAGCCCAACCCGACCCGTAGGACTTGCTATAGTCGGTTCCCCCTCATCTCTATAAAAGGAGGTGAGGGGGAACGAACCAAACACGTCATTCTTTCAATAAACTAATCGATATTCGGTTAGGGATATTTACCTTGTGGGCGTCGAACTTTTCTGTCGATTAGTCTGTGTGTTCTTCGATCGATATTCCGCATCTAATTAACCAGGATTGTAGGGATTAAACCCCACATAATTATGATATCATGATCTAAGGTCGTATGAACTATTAGATTTATATATATTTTATGTGATGTTATTGTCTAGTTTTTTTATACAGTTCTTTCTTAAAGAAGTTGTATGCTTATGTAATGGGCGAGGATGTGATATTCACTCATATTTTTATATTTAACTGTTTTTTGACGTAATAAAATTTTATAAAAAGAAACATTTATCAAAAAAGCATATGTCAATTTTATATGTAATATGTGCTTGTGTGTTTTGTCAATCATGCCATACCAATTAATACTATATAATTTGGCCTTTAAAAGGATTTATATACGGCTTTCTTTTTCTTCTAAAATAAGCTGTAACTTCTAACGGCTTGTGAAATTTCAATGGGCGGTTCTTGCATTCATATTGTGATTGGTGCAAATATTCCATATTCTTGTTAATAAATATCCTCTTGTATTCACATGTGTAGTGCACATTGACTAATAATAAAACATAGAGGACATAAACTTAACTTTTCCAACATGTTTGACAAACAGAATATATAAGGTTTTTGTTTAATAACAAGGTTTTTATTTTGTGTCGGATACATGATAAAAAGTTAAAAAAAAAAATTCATAAGAATTTCATTTTATAAATCCTTCTATATTTTTTTTATAAAAGCTTACGTATCTTTTTTTATGTACTTTTGACTTTTTTATCATGTGTCTTTGAAAACAAAATAAACTATATAACTTTAATAATAAAAATAAAATTGCAAATCCCCGCAAACTAATATAGAAGAATTCATTCTGTGTGAGCCAAATAAACTCAGTCTTCGTACTTCGTTTTCTGGAAGCTTGCTAGCGAATTTACACGTTTAAAAACTGTGTGCATACCGTCTTATTAGATATTTTGTCTAACTATAAACACTTGGCGAAAACTCAGAATCTGGATCAATGTGCTCTACAAGCCACTTTGGACAACATGGTGATTAACTACTTCAGAAACAGGTTCCACTATGTAAACCGGAAAATGTATATGCAGCTTGTCACTTTTAAGCCAGTAACACATGGATTCCAATAATAAATCGGCAGACTGAAGTACTTATTTGGTTTATTGGCACATAATGTTCTTTGTCTAGCTCCTTATAGTGCCAAGTCAATTTACATACTACGTATATATTAGCTTTTCATCTTAAGGGTGACTTAGATATGCATAACATTATTTGTTTAGATGGTCATAGATCTATTCTCTAAATAGGAAATGTAAGAGGAACACTGGAATGCCTTTGGATGCCTTTGTGTGTTGAAATTTTTAATCAACACACACGCACCACAAAAATCTCTTCTCTAGAGGTTAATTATGTGTTCCGCAATAATAAGTAGGAGTTCGTTTAACTGACTATTTACAAATAAGGTGCTATATAGATGGATCACCGTGTCACATCCATGTCAGCATGAGCACTGATTAGAACTTGTAACCAAAATCGTGATTACTTGGGCGTATATTTAAGAGTTATACATAGCCGGGCCTTAACAAAACTTGATAACCATATCACATGTAAATTGAAGTTCATGATTACCAAGTATTATGAAGTAGAAAATAAAGATGAAAATGGAAAGCATCATGTGGGTATTACATGCATTTAACTTAACTAAAGCAAGATATATATATGATTTTCCTCTTAAAAGACCTCTGCTAGGATGTTAACTCCGTGAACGCGTGAAGTGTTGGAATTCTTAGTTAAATGTGTTTTATCCCTCCAATTATCGAAAGATAGGGAATCCTGTTGATTAAAAACTAGATACATCGAAGATGATTTTTATAGCTATAGAGATATATTCCCCTTCCCCCCTCAAAATGGCTCATTTAATTTTCTATGCAGACGGGCACTAACATATACGTAGTAGCTTCATTAGAGGTAGTACAGTAAACAGAATAATAGCTTTATGCAAAGTCTTTCCACTAAATAATGCTCAATGGTTAGGCCACCACTTTGGTGAAACTAGCAATACGTCAAAGGGTAATATTCAAAGCGGACACCATTTGGATTGTGTTCAGGCCGGTTACTCTGGTACTCTAGCTGAGCTGAAAATTAGTATCCTTACTGTCTTTACAAAATATCGGACAAGATATACGTAAGTTGATAGAGTTAAGTGCCGATTAACAACAACAAGACACCATGGTTAATCGTTAATGCAATGTATCATATGCATGGTTGTAAAACAAAACTACAATAGATATACTTATATTAAGTGTGAGTGCAGTCACTCAAGAACAACACTATCAAGTGATACAATTTGGTGGTTTATTTACTGAACAATTATCGTTATCCATATCAAGTATGTTGCATCTGAAATACAAGCTAAGGTTGTGAGACCGAGAACGTGATTTCTTTTGAATACTGAAGATTGAGACCACTAAATTCTCGTTCATTTTGTAAATTTCTATGCTGCCATGGGCACTTTGTAAGTCTTCATTCTGTAACAGGTGAATAGCATTCTTTGCAATGATTCAATCTTTGCCCAAACCTCACAATCAAGGCCTATAACATTGTTGAACTTTTTATGATTTATTAGCATGCAACTAATTAAAAAAGCCTGTGGTTTTTGATTAGTTTTATCTTAATAAACACTATCCCTGTACTCTTTATCCGATTCTATTCATAACGATATGCGTAGTTTGATTAGGTTAAAGTTCGGGTTGAAGCATAATTTGGTTGGGCCGGTTCGACGACTCTTCTAGGCCGTTCGTCGTCTACCCGAATCCTAAGTAATGCTGTAAACAAAGAAGAACCGGTTAGACGTGGACCCGAGGCCAGAGCCCCGGGGTCCACCTCCGACGGTCAAGTTAGTATCGGGTGGATATGTTGTAAAATAGGTGTAAGTATAAGACATAACCTGATGTAGAATGAGACCCTTACCCTTGTATTTATAGGACTAGGGTTTCTTGAAGGGTAAGTTAGGTATGTGTGGGCCGCGGGCCTGTCGGGCCGGGCCGACTCCAGAATATACGTCGACATGTCCCCCAGTCTAGTATGATATGGTCCATGATCATGTTATGCTAGACTTATTCATGTATCACGCTAAACAACCGTGTGCGGCTTGCTGCTAGGACATCCTCGTGGGTCGTCCGTAACATATGGCTCCGTTCGTAATGGGCTTCCTTTAGCAAAAAGATGATGGGCTGGGATTGCGAATAGTGAGCATAGCCACTATACGTCATCATGTCCCCCCAGTCTAGTATGCGAGGTAGTCACCGAAGTTACTAGACTTTACACCATATCAGCTACTTGTAAGCATATCCACGTCGAAAGAAATGGGAAAACACATATACGTAAGACGGGTGGTTGTGCTCGAATGCTTGGTTTCTTGTTACTTGACGGTAAAGAGGGGTAACACTAGCATTTGGCAAGGTATCTGTTGGGGTTTACTTCGTTCCAACAGGATGAAGATAATCAATAGCCTAACTACGTACCAATGAATGGTTACCGGATATCTCTTGGAGTCGTGTAATCACTTTCCAAAGAAGATTATTCGACCCTATGCCTGGGTTAACACGAATACCTCCTTGGGATAAAACCAAGAGTTAGTTCTTGTTTTAGGCACAAATCAAGAACTCTATGCGTTTCTGTGTTTCTTGTTTCTGTATCTCATCATGCAAAATATGATCACTATTTATAGTGATCATATTCCTTTAAGGAATGTAACTCCTAGTCAAAGGTATTAAGAGCATTAATCGGCCTATTAATCTCATAATAACCTTCATAAAGCATAGTGGTTACATGACCAGAAATCTGGTCATCAAGTCAATATTCAACCCTCATTAACTGGTCAAAGAGGTTACAAAGACTTTGTGCATCACCAGGAGCAACGTCCTAACCAGGAGCAGCTTCCTGACCAGGAGCAGCTTCCTGACCAGGAGCAACTTCCTGACCAGAAGCAACTTCCTGACCAGGAGCAGTTTCCTACTGATATCACAACCACTATATTGAGTCCAGGGAGGTAAGGGACTTAATGGGTGTACACTCCGTACCTCCAAACCCATTTACAAGTATTACCCGTTCCCACAATTGCACTAAATTTCCAACAATCCTCCCCAATTTAGTACAATTCCTTTTTGCATGAAAATCAACTTTAACAAAACCAATGCATAAATGAAAATGTCCTGATGATTGAATTTCCATCTTAGTACATCACTCCAAATATTCGAGAATCAGGGTGTTCTAAGAATTGAACCCTTCAACTACTTTGAACACCTGAAGATAACATACACCCAAGTTTTCAAACACTTAAAACGCTCCTGACACCATACAAGCCATGTGTCCATATCCAATTCATAAATGTTGTAAGAGCCAAAGTCCATGCTCCTTGAGGCGGCGAAACCTCAACATTTACATAGGTGGTTCCTCTTTAGTTCATGCTCCTGCTTAAGCACTTTTTCAAAGAAATTAACCATTAAGAAGTTTATAACTTCATCCTCCTTTCAGCAGGTACAAGCACATCCTTGGGATGATATGTAAAACATGTGCTTCAGTCCCCTGAATGTTCAGCTTTCCACATTGAACTCAGCTCCCAAGTTTCCTCAGGAGGGAGTTGGGTGTCCTAGCATTCAGTGACTAGAGTGGACTTTTAAACCCATCCCTTTACCAGACTTTATAACCAAGTCTCTAGCCAATCCCTTCGTCAAGTGATCAACTAAGTTTTGTTGAGACCTCACAAACTCTATTGAAATCACCTCATTCGTGATCAACTCACGAATCATGCTATGTCTAACACCTAGGTGTCTAGACTTGCCATTGTACATCTGGCTATATGCCTTAGCCAATGTAGATGCACTATCACAACGGATAGAAATGGGTGCCATAGGTTTGACCCACAATGGAATCTCAAGAAGCAAGTTTCTCAACCATTCAGCCTCTTTACCAGCAGCTGCTAGAGCCACAAATTCAGATTCCATTGTTGAACCAGTAATGCAAGTTTGCTTCTTGGATGCCCAAGAAATTACACCACCACCAAGAAGGAATACCCATCCACTTGTGGATGAATTATCCTCAGTATTGCTGATCCAACTTGCATCAGTGTAACCTTCCAACACTAAAGGATATCCAGTATAAGACAAACAATAATCCATTGTTCCTTTCAAATACTTCAGTACCCTCTGAATTGCTTGCCAATGCTGAGTACCAGGATTACTAGTATACCTACTCAGTTTACCCACAGCAAATGCAATGTCAGGCCTAGTACTAGTCATGGCATACATCAAGCAACCAATCACCCTAGTATACTCAAGCTGGGAGACAGCCTGACCATTGTTAGGCATCAGTTTCTCACTTGTATCCATAGGTGTACTCACTGGAGTACAATCAAAGTGATTGAATTTCTTCAGCACCTTCTCAATGTAATGAGACTGAGAAATTACAAAACCATCACTTTCATGTTTAATCCTTATGCCAAGGATAACATCAGCCTCCCCCATGTCTTTCATGGAGAACTTTGATGACAAAAAATCCTTTGTCTAATCAACCTTAGCTTGGTCAGTACCAAAGATTAACATGTCATCAACATATAGGCAAATGATGACTCCTTTACCAGATTCATCAAATTTGCTATATACACATTTGTCAGCTTGGTTAAGTGAATAACCATTAGACAAAACCACTTCATCAAATTTCTGGTGCCATTGCTTAGGTGCCTGCTTCAGTCCATATAAGGACTTAATCAGTTTACACACCTTACCTTCATGACCAGGCATGATGAAGCCCTAAGGTTGGTTCATATAAACCTCCTCATCCAAGTCACCATTCAAGAATGCTGTCTTCACGTCCATCTGATGAATAATCAGATTGTGAATACTTGCTAGGGCAATCAACATTCTTATGGTACTGATACGTGCTACTGGAGCATAAGTATCAAAATAATCTATCCCTGACTTTTGTTTAAAGCCTTGAATGACTAGCCTTGCCTTGAACTTTTCAACAGTTCCATCTACCTTCATTTTCCTTTTGAAAATCCATTTGTTACCAAGTGGATGGCAACCAGGAGGTAGATCAACCAACACCCAAGTGTTGTTGCCCATGATGGAGTCCATCTCATCATTTATTGCTTCTTTCCAGAAAGCAACATCCTGGGACTTCATTGCTTCATCAAATGTTTTGGGATCATCCTCAACATTAAAGCAATAGGAGTATTGATCAGAGACCTCATCCCTTGTTCCTTCAACTAAGTATAGTTGAAACTCAGGCCCAAAATTCTTTAGAGTCCTATGCCTTGTGCTTCTTCTAAGCTCAGGCTCAGGTTGCTGAACCACAACCTCATCAGTGACCCTTTCAGGTTCCACTGAAACACCAGTGTCCTCAGCTCCTATAGGAGTCCTAAGGCTTGGTCTAGGGACTGATGAGAACCTAGTCTCATCAAAGTTAGCATCCCTTGATTCAATGATTGAGTTTATTGAAACTGAATCATTAGGTTCAATAACATAGAACCTATAAGCCTTGGAATGCTCAGCATATCCAACAAAGATGCATTCAATGCCTCTTTCACCCAAGGTTTTCACCTTTGGATCAGGGAGTCTTACAACAGCCCTACAACCCCAAACTTTGAGATAGTTCAAGTTTGGTTTCCTTTTAGTCCAGAGTTCATAAGGGGTAATTCTATTCCTTTTATTAGGAACCCTATTTAATAAATAGCAAGCTGTTAACATAGCTTCTCCCCAAAACCCTTGACTCAGTCCTGAGTAGGACAACATGGAGTTAACCATCTCTTTTAGTACTCTATTTTTCCTTTCTGATATACCATTTTGTTGTGGAGTATAGGGGGCAGTTGTTTCATGGATTATTCCAACAGACTGAAAATACTGAGTATTCATGTACTCACCTCCCCTATCAGTCCTAAATCTTTTGATTTGGACTCCTTGTTGTAATTCAACTTCAGTTTTAAATACTTTAAATTTATCTAATGCTTCATCCTTAGTATGTAACAAATAGACATAACAAAACCTAGAAGCATCATCAATAAATGTTACCAAGTATTTCTTATTCCCTAATGAGGGAGTAACATGCAAATCACATAGATCACTATGGATTAGCTCCAAAACTGTAGTTTCATGTTTTACATCCTGAAATGGTTTCTTAGTAATTTTGTTCAGCATACAAGTCTGACACTTATCAGTGTCCATGTCAAAAACTGGAATTAACCCATCCTTAGACATATCTTGCATCCTCTTATAGTGGACATGGCCTAGTCTAGCATGCCATAGTGATGAATCATTCAGTTTAGTGGTAGTCATCAGGACAGAATCAACATTTATACTAGAATCAATATTAAGCCTGAACATTTGATTACTCAAATAGCCAAAACCAATAAACACACCATGTTTTGATAAAACAAATTTATTAGATTCAATCACTTGTTTATAACCACAATTATTCAAAACACTACTAGAAACCAAGTTCTTCCTAATATTAGGAACATGCAAAACACTAAACAAAGAAACAATCTTTCCAGAACTAAATTTAAGATCTACACAACCACGTCCATGCACTAGGGCTGTTGACTCATTTCCCATGTGAAGAATAGATCCATCATTCATTGACTCATAAGTCTTGAACCAGCATCTATCTTTACACACATGTACTGTTGCTCCAGAGTCAACCCACCACACAACATCATTATCCTGCACAAAGTAAGCTTCAGATACATATGTAACATAATAAATCTGGAGAGATTCATTAAACATATTCTGACCTTTTGTGCCTGATCCATTAGCTTGGTTGCCAATGCTAACACCTTTGCAATCCCTTTTGAAGTGTTCAGGTTTCCCACACTTCCAACAAGCCACTGATGACTTCTTGTTAGGATTAGCTTTGGTGTTATCCTGATGCTTACGTTTGCCCTTGTTGTCATTGTACCTGGTGGAGTTGTTATGCTCCACCATATTGACAACAGATGAACCAGCAACATTGTTGCTCTTTGTCTTATCACTTTCATGCACCCTGAGGGATTCCTCAATGCGCAAATGACTGCCCAACTTAACAAGAGTTAACTCCTCCTTCTTATGTTTCAAGGTGTGCTTGAAATCTTTCCAAGAAGGAGGTAGTTTGTCAATGACACACGAGACCTGAATGGTCTCATCCATGTTCATTTTATGTTGTGTAAATCTGCCAAGTATTCCAAGAAGTTCATTGTATTGTTCCATGACTGGTCTTGAATCAGTCATTTTGTAATTTGTGAAATCACTCACAAGGAACTTCTTACTTGATGCATCCTCAGCCATATATTTGGCTTCCAAGGAATCCCATAGTTCTTTAGCAGATTTAACATTTTGGTAAATATCAAATAAAGAATCAGACATACCATTGAGAATTATGCCGCGACACACATAATCATCATTCTCCCATTTGCTCCTTTTCCTCAGTTCCTCCAAAGTAGCATCATCACCACCATCAGGAATGGGAGTGGTCAGCACGTACACCACGTTCATGGTAGAAAGAAGAAAGTGCATCTTCTTCTACCATCTCCTAAAATCAACCCCTTCAAACTTGTCCAGTTTGGAGAAGTTAGCCACCATATGCTTCATTGCCGCCGCCATTGATTATCACAAAATAATCTTCTTTGATTGTTGGGGTTTACTTCGTTCCAACAGGGTGAAGATAATCAATAGCCTAACTACGTACCAATGAATGGTTACCGGATATCTCTTGGAGTCGTGTAATCACTTTCCAAAGAAGATTATTCGACCCTATGCCTGGGTTAACACGAATACCTCCTTGGGATAAAACCAAGAGTTAGTTCTTGTTTTAGGCACAAATCAAGAACTCTATGCGTTTCTGTGTTTCTTGTTTCTGTATCTCATCATGCAAAATATGATCACTATTTATAGTGATCCTATTCCTTTAAGGAATGTAACTCCTAGTCAAAGGTATTAAGAGCATTAATCGGCCTATTAATCTCATAATAACCTTCATAAAGCATAGTGGTTACATGACCAGAAATCTGGTCATCAAGTCAATATTCAACCCTCATTAACTGGTCAAAGAGGTTACAAAGACTTTGTGCATCACCAGGAGCAACGTCCTAACCAGGAGCAGCTTCCTGACCAGGAGCAGCTTCCTGACCAGGAGCAACTTCCTGACCAGAAGCAACTTCCTGACCAGGAGCAGCTTCCTACTGATGTCACAACCACTATATTGAGTCCAGGGAGGTAAGGGACTTAATGGGTGTACACTCCGTACCTCCAAACCCATTTACAAGTATTACCCGTTCCCATAATTGCACTAAATTTCCAACAGTATCATCCTTGTTCATCTCTAACGTGAGTATGATGATAATGTTTGGTGAAGATGGAGGTGGAACCCGTATGCCGCGTCGTGAACATTTTGAAGGCATAATTCTTATACCCACTAATGATGCAACATAATGCGAATATTTCATTCATCTTAAGGCCAACAAAAGACGTACTTCTGTGGCATGTTTATGCGGATATTACTTCCGTCTTGCGGCCACAACATTTGATAATGATTTTCAAAATTCTTTACGTCTTTTCCCGAACTAAACGTAGTTGATCGGGCTCCGTCTAATTAAGGTCAAACAATATAAACTTTGGAAAAATCACTCGAATGGTTGGGCAAAGGAATTCGTCATGGAAGGCGTACTTCCGTAGCAAAGATATGAGCCAACGGAAGACGTACTTTCGCAGAAAAAAAAATGAGCCAATGGAAGGCGTCCTTTCACGGCAAACAATGAGACAGCGGAAGATGTACTTCTGCGGAAAGGACAACAAGACAGCGAAAGACGTACTTCCGCGACGAAGACACTAAGCCAACGGAAGGAGTACTTCCACGACGGAGGATAATGAGCCCGTGGAAGGGATACTTCCACGGCGAAAACAATACGCCAGTGGAAGGAGTACTTCCACGGCGACGACAATGAGCCCGTTGAAGGAATACTTCCACGGCGGAGGTTAATGAGCCCGTGGAAGGGATACTTCCACGGCGAAAACAATACGCCAGTGGAAGGAGTACTTCCACGGCGAAGACAATAAGCCCGTGGAAGGAATACTTCCACGACAAAAGATAATGAGCACGTGGAAGAGTACTTCCGCGGCTAAAGATAATGAGCACGTGGAAGAGTACTTCCACGGCAAAAACAAAACGACAATGGAAGGAGTATTTCCACGGCGAAGGATAATGAGCACGTGGAAGAGTACTTCCATGGCGAAAGATAATGAGCACGTGGAAGGGTACCTCTACGGCGAAAACGATACGCTAGTGGAAGAGATACTTTCACGGTGAAAATAATGAGCATGTGGAAGAGATACTTCCACGTCGAAAGATAATGAGTACGTGAGAGAGATACTTCCACGGCGAAAATAATGAGCACGTGGAAGAGATACTTCCACGACGAAAGATAATAAGCGCATGGAAAAGATACTTGCACGGCGAAAATAATGAGCACGTGGAAGAAATACTTCCACGGCGAAAGATAATAAGCACGTAGAAGAGATATTTCCACAGCGAAAATACTGAGTACGTGGAAGAGATACTTCCACGATGAAAGATAATAAGCACGTGGAAGAGATACTTCCACGGCGAAAATAATGAGCACGCAGAAGAGGTACTTTCGCGACGAAGACAATGAGCCCATGGAAGGAATACTTCCATAGCGAAAATAAGGTGCCAGTGGAAGGAGTACTTCCACGGCGAAAAATAATGAGCGCGTGGAAGAGATACTTCCACGACGAAAGATAATGAGCACGTGAAAGAGATACTTTCACGGTAAAGATAATAAGCCCGTAGAAAAGATACTGCCACATCGAAGATAATAAGCCCGTGGAAGAGATACTTCCACGGCGCATGACTAAGCCAACAGAAGAGATACTTCCGTGACGAAGAAATAAGCGCGCGGAAGGAGTACTTCTGCGGCAAAGAAATAAACCGGCAGAAGGCGGACCTCTGCGGCAAAGGAATAAATCCAAAGATATTTGCGTGATATACACGGAAATAGTGGTATTATTATACCCTGGTAGCCCCCCAAGTTTAATGGTGCGACACTCGATTAGTAGTATTAAACTTAATCAAGTATTCATAAAATTACGATCGCGTAGACCAACGTGAATGGACGTATAATGTAGAGATTTTTCAATCAATTAATGTTCGTTTCCTCGACTCGACTCGAATTGATTTTCAATTAAACGTAAGACTAATTGTTCTTGGTGAATAAAACCTTTTTTTGGTATTTTAAGACTAAAATCTATTTAATTAAAAACTATTTAATCTAATTTAAAAATCTAATTTAAACTAATTTAAATAAAAACTATTTTGAAACTTAAACAAAATTTAAAACTAATTTTATGTGAAACTAAATTAAAATAAAAACTTTTAATGAAATCTATTTAAAACTAAATTAATTGAAAACTATTTTAAAAACTAAATTTTAAAACAATTTAAATAAAATATTTTTTTTATCTTTTTATTTTTTATTTAAACTTTATAAAAGAAAATTTATATAAAACTTTGAATTAAAACTAAATAAACTAAACTTTGTATAAAAAACGTAATATAAAAACTGACAGCTAAAATCAAACCCTATATTAATTTAAACGTCTAAAGTTAAACCTAAAAGGAAGACTAGATGGGATGGTTAAGGTGTTTGCCTGCTGAGCGAAAGGTCCAGGGTTCGAAACCTAGGAGGGATGATTTTTGCTTATATATTTTTGGAATTAAATTTTTTAGCAATTTAAACATATAGACCAAATGGGTCTGAAAAAAGACCAAATAAGCAAACTAAAAAAGACCAAATAAGCACAATAGCTAAGCAAATAAGCAGATGAAACTGGAATTAAGCAAAAAGCAGATAAGCAGATGAATAAGAATAAGCTAATGAAAATAAGCAGACAGATAACCTATACTCGAATCAAACAAGCAGATAAGTAAACTTAAGCAGTTAAGATAGAACAATGCAAAACTTGAACAATAAGCAGATTAATAAACAAGCAGACTAAAAATAAACTAATATTAAGATAACTATAATCTAACAGAAAAGCATACTAATCCTAGAATAAGCAGATAACAAACTAAACAGATCTAATCCAATATTAATAAGTTAAACACCCTAATAAGCAAATACACTATCCCCAAAGAAGCAAATCTAGATGTAGAACTAAATCAAATAAGCAGTTAAAAAGAAATATTATATAAGCAAATAGACTTACTGAAAATAAGCAAATCAAAACCATAAGCAAATCTAGCTAAATCAACAGGCAAACAATACGCAATCCAAATAAGCACATATAAGCAAAATCTTTTAACAACCTAAATAAGCAATAAATCTTAAAAAGTAAATAAAGCAGATCCAAACAAACTTAATATCAAATAAGCTAAACTAACAAGCAGATTAAATAGACTATAACAAACATTAATCTAAAACTTAACAAAAAATTAAAAAGAGTTGAAACCTTGTGATGATAACCTTTGAGAAGCAGTCACGCGCTAAGCGGACTGAAGAACCGAATCAACACCACCACCTTAAACTCGAATCAGCTTCATCAATCAGCATCAACTCTCAATTATAAGCTCGCGAACCAAAAACTATCCGAACAGTATTTTAATAAACTTCCCAGTGGGGAAATTATCTACCACTTTTTATCTTAAATAATATTAATCCAAAAACAGATTTAAGAGTAACTTGCAATGAAATTTAAATAGACAAGAATGAACCGAAATAAATTTTTTATTAATAACTAAAAATCAGATTACAATACTTTTAAAAGGAAAATTACAATACCTTCTTGATGATCTTGGTGAGCAAGGAATTAAATCTTAGTCGCTCTTTTCTTCTCTCTTTCTTCAATCTTGATAAAACGGTTGAAAACATACCTTTAATCACTCGAATTGCCAGCCTGGAAGGGTGGTGTGCTAGTTGTGTTTGTTGGGGTCTGATGTGGAGAGATCTTATTGGAGGATTTGGTGGTGGAGACGTGTGGGAACCAATCACGAGAGGGATAGGAGCCACGTCATGATTTGAGGAGAGGACCACCATTAACAAGCTCCGAATTAAGGGGGAATTAACCCTATACGTGTGAATCACACGTATTAATTAAAACCCCCAATTTTCTTGGTGAAATTTTTAACTAGGGGTTTGGGATTGGTAAAAATTGGTGCCTGGTTATTTTGTGGTGGGGGCGAAAGAAGGTGAGTGAACTTTGGTTGTATCGTAAAAAAAATAATGTGTGGGCGGGTAACTTTTAATACGTGTGAGTTGTGAGGGATAGGTTTGACTGGGAGTTTGACCCATTCTTGTTTCCTCCGTCCAAGTGTTTTGTAAATGGGCTTGGAAGCCCAAACACTCTTTCTGTATGTTTTTAATAAGACTTGGGCCATTTTTGCTAACTTCATCCGTTTCTTATTAAATAAGATTGATAAATGGGCTTTTGACCCATATTTAAAATATCTTAAATATCTTAATGGGCCTTTGGGCCCAATACCCAAATGTGGGACCCACTTGGCCCAAAATCTTCGTAAATGATTAAATCCACTAAAATCGAGCTTGAATTTGTCTTTGATGATCATTTCTTCAAAGTCGTATCGATTTTGCCGGGTTTCGTGATGTTCGACACACTTTTGGTCTTTTGACTTTGTCTTCGTCTCTTTCTTGGACTTTTCTTCAACATTTGACCATGAAATCCCGTGTTTTCTTTCCTTTTGATATTTTGTACCTATTTAACACAAAAACACAAAACCGTGCGTAATTCCGACTTTTACGATATTAAACACATGATTAGGTCTTGTTTTTCCTTGATTTTAGTGGCAAAAGGATAAGTGTTTACACACTTATTAAATCCCCAACACTTGACCATTGCAATGACCCCATGCAATGCATAGTTTTAAAGCATTAAGTTACATTTTTCTCATAATTAACCCATCATGGCCTTTATTAAGAGATACTATTACTTCTATGATGGAAAGATAAAAATTTAAAAGGAGACAAAAGTTTTAACAATTTATTAACTTGGAAATTATTCGATGGAAGAAACTTGTAAAGAAATCTAAGACTTAAATTAGGGATTTGGTGTCATGAATATTAATCACCCTTAAGTTTCACGTTCCCCATACCAAGCTTAAAAACGAGATCATTGTTTACCATAAGTCCTTAGGTTAAAACCACTTATATAAGACAATTGTGTAAAACTTTTTCTCCAATTCCCAAATTGTATCTCTAGCTTTTATGGATTGTCATTCACCCGTAGGCTCATTTGACTTATTTGATAATTATTAGTCCAAAAATGAAGGCAAAACGGTGCAAACCCGACACTCAAAACCTAACCTTGTCCTCAAAAACGTTGTCACTAAAGTAAGCCTACATCAAGGATGATTTAACACGATTTGGGGAATAAATTCCCGGACCCAAAATTTGGCCAATAGTACTACTTATTAATTATTCCTCCAAAGTCATGTAGACTTTATGTGGAGTTTAACAAATTCACATCATATACCCTTAGGCTCTTTAAGATGTAAAAATGCTCCTTATTTATTGTCCACACCCTAAGGCTCCTTGAACGATAAACAAGGGAATTGATTTTTTTTGATCAATTTTTATTCAACACTTACCATGCCATACACCCTAAGGCTCTAATGACAAGGTTCGTGCTACATGCCCCACACCCTAAGGCTCCTTGAGGTCATGTTTTAATCTTATTCTTTATTATTTATGATATATATAGTAGGCCAAATTCCGCGGTCCCATGGTCTGAATACCTCCTACTAAGTGGTTATGAGCCACCGTAGTCGGAAGTCCACAACACCGACACCCTCAATATGTTCATGCTTTAGTTACAAGGAGATAGAAGATTTGGCTAAGAGTTAAGATATCGAATCTACACCGCAAAAATCCTCATTTATTAAGCAATTAAATATAAGCGGGAAGAAAGAGCCACAAAAACTCATATAAATAAGAATTAACCCTTAAACTTATTATCAACTCTATCATCTCTCGTTCTCCACAATTTAAAATCTCAAGGAATGAGACTCGTGGATGCTTAACCTAATAAACCAATTAAGGTCCATATGGTTAAGGATACTAGCTAGAGTAAACTTGGATAAGTAAACTCGGGTTGAGTCAAAATATTCACGACGGACCTAATATATCAAAGATATCAAAACTTGTTAAAACCATTTTATTTACTTATTTATTTTTGACTTTATTCTTGAAATGGAAGAATATAAATAAGATGTGATGACAAAAGGAAAGAAAATAAATGGAAATACTACTAGGCCAAAATAGATCAAAATTTTTGAAAAAATGTTGAAATTTTTTTAATTTTCCGGTTAAATGAGGTCAAATTCATGGAAAAGCCCACTAAAATTTCGATAGAAATCCCCCTACACTTAATATAAACGTTGTCCTCAATGTTTAAGCATGTGGGAGAATAAACTCCCCTACACTTAGGACATTGAGTACGTTGTTTAAATCGAGCTAAGGAAGAAACAACTAAAGTGATTACATTTATTTGTCTTATTTATATACATGTATGAATCACAATAGCAAAAACTTATCGACGAAACCGGGTACACGGGAATACGGGATCACGGGTCGCGTCAAAAACACCAAAAGTGGATCATTAAAGCTCATGCCCCTGCACAACATCACAACACACAAACAACCTACTTGGCTCCCCTACACTTATTGGTGAAAATGGGTGAAGGTGAAAAAGGGTGGAAAGGGTAAAAATCTAACCTAGTTATACGATGATTAATTTATTTATCACGAGTCTCAAGCTCGACTCGATTTCCCAAATGTCATCATTCAAATGGGAAAATCATGGGAAAAATCGAGATTTCCAAGGGAGGAAAATCTCTCCATGATAAAGGGTGAAACAAAGTCATATAAGGAATACCCCATGAAAATCCACCCGGGTCAAACACATAATTTCCATCACAAAAGGAAATAAACCCCGAGGTGGTAAAATCACACAAGGTAAAGTAAAGTGGGGTTTCCTTAGGAAAACATTTCTTACGAGGAAAGGTGTTATGGTGATATGGCAATGATAGCACGAAAGTTTCTATTCCGGGATCAAACACGGATTTCGTAACGGGAAAATAGCAAGAGGTGTTGACATTTAAGCTCAAAATATCATCAAAATCCAAAGTGGGAAAGTCCTCCTCTTCCAAACTTGATGTGAAAACAAAAGTATCATCGGAGTCATAGGAAAACTCGTACTCGTGAGGAAAATAGGTATTTAGAAAGATATCTAAATCCTCCTCAAATGAAATAACCTCTAAAGTAGGAATGATCTCTAAGAGTGGAGGATCCTCCTCAAAAGTCATGACTTCTAAAATTGGGGTATTAAAGTCAAAAGGAGTCTCCATGGAAGAATTACTCATAGAGATATGAGGTGCATTAAGATCATGGGGTGGGTCATCAAAGTTAATGAGATCACTTAAAGAAGTGTCATCATCGTAAGTATTAAAGATTAGTGGATCAAAAGTGGGTGGTTCAAAAGATAGGTCGTCTAAACCGAAGATAGTGTGATCACTTGAAGAAGTGTCATCACTATAGGTATCGTAAATAGGAGTTTCAAAAATTTGAGGCTCTAAGGGAAGGGATGAAGTTATCACAAAATCATTTTGATTAGAATTTTGAATTCCAAAAGGATTAATAAAAATCTCGTCATTATCATAATTAAGAACATCAATCATATTGACCGACTCTTTTCCATTTGATTTTGTTGTGATTTTTCCCATTTTAAAAACTTGTTGTTCATCCCTAACCCTAAGAATTAACTCCCCTTCGGCCACATCAACTAAGGCTCTTCCGGATCGTAAGAATGGTCTACCAAGTATTAACGGAATACGAGGATCCATCTCATAGTCGACGACGACAAAGTCCACAGGAAAAGTGAATGTACCAACTCGAACAAAAACGTCTTCGGCAATACCAACGGGGTATGCGAGAGTTCGATTAGCTAACTCGAGAGTCATGCAAGTCGGTACAAGGTCGGGTAATGATAATTGTTTCCAAACCGAGAGTGGCATAAGATTGATGCTAGCGCCGAGATCCGCTAAAGCCATACAATCATCAATTTGGGGAAACGAGCAAGGTAACACGAATCATCCGGGATCTCCTAGCTTTTCGGGAAGCTGTTTGAGAAGGATCGCGGAACAATTCTCATTTAAACGGGTGTTCACGAGCTCAACCACTTTTTCTTTCTTATTAAGCAAATCTTTGAACATTTTGACAAATTTTGGCATTTGAGCAAGTGTTTCAATAAGGCTAATGTTGACATTCACTTTGGAAATCATTTTCAAAAAGTTGGAGACATGAACGTCATCTTTGGTGAGCACTTTAGCCTTGTCTAACCTAGAGGGATAAGGGATATTGGGTTTAGACTTTGAAGGTTGAGAAGGAGAAGGACTCTCTTCTTGAACAACCTTATGGTTGGGCTCTTTGGGCAATGGAGAACTAGTACTAGGAGTGGTAGTGGGAGGGATCACCGAAGGGGGAGTAGGATTACTCATTATGACCTCCGGGCCTTGTCTCTCCTTTATGGGCGAAGAGATGGAAGGTCCCACTAAAGTGGCTCCACTTCGAGTAGTGATATCACTCACATTAGCACGAGGGTTAATCTCGGTATTAGAAGGTAAGGCTCCTTGGGGTCTAAGGGCTTGAATCATTGTCAAAAATTTCTTATCGGTCGATTCTTGCATCTGTCACATAATTCGCTCATGGCCGGTTAATTTTTGTAGAACCAAGTCCATTTGAGGATTATGCATATTCATTTGATTAAACCCTTGATTAGGAAAACCTTGGTTTTGATATTGAGGTTGAAAACCGTTGTTATTATGAAAACCTTGGTTATTATTTTGAAACCTTTGATTTTGACCATTAAAATTCCCTTGATTTGTATTCCCTTGAAAATTACCTATTTGAGGACCTTGGTTCCTATTTTGGTTTTGGGTATTTTGGGCGGGTGGGGGTGGTCTTTGTGGAGCTAAAAAACCCGGGGGAGCCAAATAGTTAGTACTCTTATAAGACAAATGGTTAACATCAACATTTGGTTTAAATTGAACCCTCTCATTTGCATTGGTGTTAAAAGCACAAACTTGTTGTTGTTGATTGTAAACCTTGTCACAATTAAAATATGAATGTGGTCCACCACAAGTCTCACACGTTTCACAAGTTTCTTTTAAGGCATTCACTTGCACATTGATGGCTTTGGTTTGTAAAGCAATTGATTCAACAAGCGAAGTAAGCTTATCAATTCTCTTGTCGTTCTCACTAGAACTAGCACTTGCCATAGTAGCCCTAACACTTTTGGTTTGTACTTTAGCCTTGTTTTCAATTATGGCCCAAGCCTCGTTCATGGATTTCATAAGAATATTGCCCCCCGCGGCACTATTAAGTGAGTCTTGGTCATTAAGAGTTAAACCATTGTAAAACGTATTAATTTGATGCACTTTAGTGAAACCGTGTTGTTGACATTTTCTTAAAAGCGCCTTAAATCGATCCCAAGACTCACTAAACGTTTCCCCATATTTTTGTTCAAAGGTAATGATGTCGTTCCTTAAAGAGGTGGTCCTTGATGGTGGGAAAAAGTAGTTAATGAACTTGGTCTCTAAGTCGATCCATGTGGTAATACTTTGGGGTGGTTCCTTATCAAGCCAAATCCGGGCTTGTCCCTCGAGGGAAAAAGGAAAGAGTTGTAAACGAATGGCCTCTTGTGGCACCCCATTGTATTTCACCGTATTAGTCAAATGGATAAATCTCTTGATATGATCATGGGGGTCATCTTGGGAACGGCCCAAAAATGGTGTAGCGGAAACCATTTGAATAAAACACGTTTTGATTTCAAAGTTATTTGCTCCAATTGCGGGGACAACGATAGCGTCGTCATTTCCCTCAACGTGTGATCGCAAAATCTCGATCATAGGTCGGTTATCCGTAGCCATCATATTGTCGAAAGCGCGATTCTCGGGATCGGCTTGAATGACGGTCTTTTTGTTGTTTTTCTTCTTCTTCTTCTTTTTGGAAGAATTAGAAGTGTTTGGTACACCAATCGGTATGTATGTACGCGCGCGAGTGCGCATACAATTAAAACTTTAGGAATGAGGTAGGAGACCTCGGTCGACTTTGAGAGGAAAGGGATTATCCCTCTCGAGGTGCAATATTAAAAAGCTACAAAAATATATACTTAATTATTACTTGAGTTGGCAAACCAATAATCGGTCGTCCCTCTCAATATACGCACAAGCAAGCGGGGAAACGAGGTGGCACAAAGCACTTAAAAAACTTTTTCCTTAGACGACCTTTTATAGCACGTCACCTTATACCCACCTTATAGTTTGTATATATCGAGTTCAAACGTCTTACTAGTATTTATCTATTTTGCCCTTTTTTCCTTGTTGTGGATTCGAATACAATAGTTAGGTGATGAAATCCCAACTAAGGCCTTATTTGAAAAGTAGGTAAATTCATTGTGATACGTAATATAATATAGTAAATGAAAAATCTTTTTGTATTTCTTTTAGAAAAATATATATTCACAATAAAAAGCGAAAGAAATCGAAATAAGTAAAATAACAATAATACGTAATATTTTTGGTGTAATACATTAGGAAAAGTATTACTTTTGGATTTTTTTAATTTTTTTGGTGCAAATCTTAGGAAAGAGTTTGCTTTTGTGATTTTTTTAATTTTTTTGTATTTTTAAGTTTTTGATTTTTTTATGTTTTTGATTTTTTTTGCAAGAAAATTAACGTTCAAAATGAACGGATCCCAAAATCCAAACGTCTCACGAAAATCGTCAATCGTAACGAGCGAAGCGGCAGCGGCGCCAATTTAATGTAGAGATTTTTCAATCAATTAATGTTCGTTTCCTCGACTAGACTCGAATTGATTTCCAATTAAACGTAAGACTAATTGTTCTTGGCGTATAAAACCTTTTTTGCTATTTTAAGACTAAAATCTATTTAATTAAAAACTATTTAATCTAATTTAAAAATCTAATTTAAATAAAAACTATTTTGAAACTTAAACAAAATTTAAAACTAATTTTATGTGAAACTAAATTAAAATAAAAACTTTTAATGAAATCTATTTAAAACTAAATTAATTGAAAACTATTTTAAAAAATAAATTTTAAAACAATTTAAATAAAATATTTTTTTTATCTTTTTATTTTTTATTTAAACTTTATAAAAGAAAATTTATATAAAACTTTGAATTAAAACTAAATAAACTAAACTTTGTATACAAAACGTAATATAAAAACTGACAGCTAAAATCAAACCCTATATTAATTTAAACGTCTAAAGTTAAACCAAAAAGAAAGACTAGATGGGGTGGTTAAGGTGTTTGGCTGCTGAGCGAAAGGTCTAGGGTTCGAAACCCAGTAGGGACGATTTTTGCTTATATATTTTTGGAATTTAATTTTTTAGCAGTTTAAACATACAGACCAAATGGGCCTGTTGCATTAACAAATCAGCAAACTAAAAAAGACCAAATAAGCACAATAGCTAAGCAAATAAGCAGATGAAACTGGAATTAAGCAAAAAGCAGATAAGAAGATGAATAAGAATAAGCTAATGAAGATAAGCAGACAGATAACCTATACTCGAATCAAACAAGCAGGTAGGTAAACTTAAGCAGTTAAGATAGAACAATGCAAAACTTGAACAATAAGCATATTAATAAACAAACAGACTAAAAATAAACTAATATTAAGATAACTATAATCTAACAGAAAAGCATACTAATCCTAGAATAAGCAGATAACAAACCAAACAGATCTAAACCAATATTAATAAGCTAAACACCCTAATAAGCAAATACACTATCCCTAAAGAAGCAAATTTAGATGTAGAACTAAATCAAATAAGCAGTTAAAAAGAAATATTAAATAAGCAAATAGACTTACTGAAAATAAGCAAATCAAAACCATAAGCAAATCTAGCTAATGTTGATCCCAAACTTATATCGATTTAGCTTTGTGTATACGAGATTAGATCAAGTTATACACGTAGAGAAACCTTTGTATATGTATAAAGTAATCTAAGTGTTATGCGGAATTAACACTTAAGCAAGAACACACAAAGATGTAAACAAACTTTTACTTGATTGAATATAATGAACTTGCTTACAATGAAAGTGTTTAATGTATGAAAAACTTATATTGAACAATAACCTAAAGGTCTTCTTTTATAGATATAAGAAGCCTTGTACAAGAGTCTACGTATCAACTATTCTAGGTAAAGATAATTATAGAAAATACAATGTTGAACTTATCTTTACTAGAAACAATATACGCGTAGACTAAATCTTTCCATCAGTGCTTGTCTTCAATCTATCAACGCTTGACTTCTTCTTGTCAACGCTTGATCTGTCAGCGTTTGTTTTCTTCCTATCAACGCTTGTTTTCCTCTTGTCAGCGCTCAAGTGGACTGGCTATATTTTATTCCCAACAATCCTCCCCTAAACTTGATATCTACTCTAGGAATCAAGTTTCTGAATAAACATTAAGAACTAGGAGGAATCTTACAACATTTATCATATTGGTAATAAATATGTCTAATCAAATCTTTGGCCACGTCACTTGAATAATCAATCTCCAGCTGTGTTGTCTTCATCTTCTCCAAGACTTCCTTGGACATGCAATACTGACCATCTACAAGTGGATACTCAGCAAACTTTGTAGAACTCAAGTAATATACACCAGTAGCTGAATACAAACGCCATTAAAGACCACCGAGGTCATCTTCAAGATCCTTCCAAACAGCAGGATCTTCATCTCTTGGTCCACACATTCTCTTGAATGTTGACCACAGTTTTATTGCATTGACTGAAGTAGGAGCTTCAGTCTCATACTTGGCCTCTAACAACCTCCAAAGGTCTACCAAGTCTTCTCTATCAAAACTTGCAAAAAGAGATATAAGTGTGGTAAAAGTGTGAACCTCTTTCCCATACCTGTCAATCTTCCAAAACCCACATTCATCTTCTTCATAGCTTATAATAGGGTTTCTGGAATCAAGAGGTAACACTTGTACCATATCTGAAGCTTCCAATGGTGAGAGCTTGATGCTCCTTCTTATAACAGATTCACTAGGATTCAACCTATCCATATCTTTAGGAAACTCAAGAGGGACTCCCTTCTTCAAAGGTCTGGGAACAATCATTGCCTTCTTAAGCTCCATCTCTTCTGCAAGTTCTTCTTTCCTTTCATCAGAAAGAAGTCTTAGAGTGTTTTCTTCCTGCACTCTTGCCCAAATGGGATAAGCTTTGAACTCCAACTCTTCAAAGGATAATCCTATCAATTTCTTGTAGGTCCATCCTGTTCCATGACATCTGAGTAGCATGTAGTACAGCTCCCTTCTATCCCTTTTTAGCATTGAGAGAATATTGCTAGCTCTGTGTTTCAGAATTACCTTGCAGTCCTTTTGTACTCTTAGAAGAATCTCCAGACCCCGTATCTGGTCTGAAATAGTCAAATGTGGATTCTCCATACACCTATCTTCCCAAGCATGGTACATCTAAACAACTTCTGGCATATCAAAATCTACTTGCAATTTCAACTCATTCAGCTTCTCTCTTGCCAATCATCACCATACTCAAGTCTTTCTGGTTGTTCTATTATCATCACACTTGAGTCTGAACTAGCTTCATCACTTCCTTCTTGCTCTTCTGAAGTGACAACAAAAGGTGATTCACCAACCTTCTTTCTTTCTTGTTCCATAATTTGTGCAACCAACCTTCTATCAAACTCAACCTATGTTGCATCCTTTGGAACTTCTACTTCTACCATTTTTCCTTTACCCTTATCTAATGGATCAATGGTGGGTAAGGATGATGGTAATACCTGTGAAGAAACTTCTTTGATGATGGATGATGACTGGAATAAATCAACCTCATCTGCAGGTCTGTCAACGCTCAAATTTGCTTTGTCAGCGTCCAATTTACTCATGTCAGCGCTTGATGTGTCAGCGTTCAAATTTTGCTTGTCAACGCCCAGATTACCTGTCTCAGCGCCTCTTGTAATTTGCTCCAACATAGCTGTAAAAGACAAGTCTAAATTTGTAGGAGATACCAAAGATCTGACAAAACATGGTTGCTTCTTCAAACTAGTTAGGGCCTCAGCAACACCCAAAGATTCACCATCATGGGAGACCTTATCACTCAGATTTATCTGCTCATCCTCCCCTTTGGAAGATTCCTCCATCCCACGCCTTGTTCTAGCATTCTCCAAAAAAACAATCCTCTCCCTCAATTGCTTGAGTTCAAGGCCTTGTGTACTGACAATATGTACCAAGTCTGCATTTTGCTTTCGCAAGCTAATGCAGACAGCCGGCAATTCCATTAATGTCATTGGTTCCAATCTGCCCTCCTCTAAAATGGGTATTTGACCTCCCAAGTTAGATTCATGGGGCATGGATGAGGTCTTAAAGATGTTAGGACTGTCTTGGCCAGCATCTAAGCCAGAACCAATAGTCCCAGCCTCATCCATAGCACCAACCACACTTGTGGTGGTGGTTCTCTTTGCTACATGGCTAGGACCACCAGAGGAGAACACTCTAGTAGTCCTTTGGCATTTTTGCAACCTCTATTGTGGTGGGGTAGAAGATGATGTGGATTGGGTGGATGTGGGTTGGTTAAGGGGTGTTTGGGTCTGTGAAGGATTGGTGTCAACGTTTGGATTAGGTGTATCAACGCCAACATTTAATGTGTCAGCGACAAAGGGTTCTTGGTCAATTTTCATGTGTTGAGGTGAAGGTAAAGGTTCAGGTATTGGGTCAAGTTGGGGTTGTGGGTCTGGTTGGGGTTGTGCTGCTTCAATGACATCAATCATAGCTGGGGTGAGGGGTAAGTCATGGTGAGGGGGTGAGTTCATGTTTGTAAAAATAGCTTTCTTTTGCACAGGGATCTCATAAAAATCATCATGATCCCTTTTGCAGAAACTTTGCACATCAAAAACCATTTGTAAAAATCTAGGATAAGCTAAAGTCATTTTACTCCCTTTGTTTTTACACATGCCCTCAAAAATCATTTTTGAATAATTAAACTTTTGCCTAGTAGCAATGCACACAATAGCACTAGCAATGGATCTATTAATCTCATTGTGTGCAGTACACTTGGGACTCAAACATTGCAAGAGGATATGTATTAGGTACTTCCAGGTTGGGGGAAACTCCTGTTTATGATAATTGTTTAAAGTTCCCTCATCAGGGAAAGGATAACCCAAAGCCCTTAGTCCTTGTTCTATTTCATGAATGGGGAGGATGGTTATACCATCTGCATCATCTAGATGCAAAGCCTGGCGAACCAAGGCTTCAGTAACCACCTATGTACGCCCATGAACAATAGATGATAATGTAGTCACTCTATTAACTGTTGAGGAACTAACACTGTTCCAAAACTGCTTAATATGTGTGACAGGGATGAGAGGAGCATGAGAAAGAGCATACCTAAGAGGAGATGCATTCAAGTACGCCACCATCTGTGTGTATTGGGGAAACAGAGTATCATCAGCGTCCAAATATGCTATCATGTTGTGTTTACTCCTGAATCCCAATACCAAATCACTTGGTTTAAATTTTGGTGCCATTGTTGAAAGCTGTTTGAATAATTGATAAAGATGAAGTATAGGAGAAAATTTTGTTAGACAAGAATGATAGGTACCCTGTTTAAAAATAGGAGCCAAATATATAAGAGAGAAAGATGCATGTGATTGGTAAAAAATGAGGCAACTATTTTCAAAATACAATCATGAAAATATTGAAAAGAAAATAAGTTATCTCATGCATTAATTGAAAGTTATCTACTCCCAAAATTACGGCCCCAAAATTCGTCAAAAAGTAACAACTAGGTAGGTCCCAATGAGTGTCAACGGTAAAAAATAACCCATCAACACCCAACGGCTATATTCTTGTCAACGTTTGCCAAAGCCATGTCAGCGTCTAAATTGGTCACAACAACGCTTGGAAAAATACTTGTCAGCGTCCAAAAATAAAAATATTAAAAATGAAAAAGGACCTTAACAAAGTAATTTATCCTAGTGGAAATAACCTATAAGTTGATAATTATTATAGGGCGGCAAGCACTGCCCAGTTATGCACACTTGCTTATGCAAGATAGACATATCAGTCCTCCAGTGTCCCTTGCTAACCAAAACTCTTAACAACTAAGTTATCTCATAAAATTCTTTGTTACTACCAGGTAAAACCCATGATAAATCATTCCCAAGTCTCCCAACAGACCACAACCAATTCTAGGCCAAAAATGTCTTGGTAGCATGCATAGTATATCAACTTTGCATGCTACAGTGCCTCATGATTTAATAAAACTAACTCATACTCACATGTGGACACAATCTATAATAGTGATAAGAGTATCATAAGGATACCCAAAAGTCTTAAAGGTTCCTAAAACCTCCCCTTTAACTGTGATAGATTTGTTGCCAAAAATATGCATGAACATAAATTTTTTTTATGTCAAGATAGGAATAGAAAATTCCAACCATCATCCATAAATAAAAACATGCTCATATGAGTCTCCAAGGATCCATAAGCAACTCTGTATCCAATGGTATAATGCTAACACCACCTGCACATTTAGATTAAAAACCACAAAACTAACATTGTTGCTGACAACGTCCCGATAACACTTGTCAGCGTTAAGAAAACCTTTGTCAGCATTAGACCAATATATTGCTGACAACGTCACAATAACACTTATCAGCGTTAAGGTAACCTTTGTCAGTGTTAGTAAAATATAGTGGAAAATCTAAATCCTCAAAAAGACCAATAACAATGCATTATCCTGTACATACTTTTACAATAAGACCCAAAACACATATTTAAGTGAGATTGATCATTCCAATACTTGTTACCAAGTATTGAAACCTTCCAACATCAAAAGGTTTAGTTAGTAAATCAGACACATTTTCTTCTGTGTCTACCCTATCTGGTTGTATTAAATCCTTTCAAAACAATCCCTTATAAAATGGTGTCTAATTTCTATGTGTTTAGTTTTAGAATGATGTACAAGATTCTTAATAATGCATAAAGTACTGTTATTGTCAACAAATATCTTGGTATGCATGAAATTATACCCATAATCCAACAGCTGGTTCTGAATCCATAAGACTTGTCCACAACAAGCAGCTGCTGCTACATATTCTGCTTCAGTTGTAGAATTGGCCACCACTGTTTGTTTCTTGCATTGCCAATATATCAACCTACTCCCAAGAAACTGACATCCACCAGTTGTGGATTTTCTATCAAACTTATCACCTCCATAATCACTGTCTGAATATGCAATAAGCTCCAATGGTGAATCCTTTGGGTACCACAACCCAAGATTGGGATAACATCTTAGGTACCTAAAGATTCTCTTGACATCATAAAGGTGACATTCTTTAGGTGTCACTTGATGGCATGCACATGCACACACAGCAAACATGATGTCAGGTCTGGAGGCTGTGAGATACATCAATGAACTAATCATTGATCTATAGTGCCTGACATCCACATCTTTTCCATCTCCAACTTTTCCCCAAGGGTGTTCTCTATCCATAGGATTAGTAGCCCTCTTTTCATGTGGAGAAAAGCCAAACTTCTTCAAGATCTCTGCCACATACTTATCCTGAGAGATGAAGATACCTTCTTCTTTCTGCTGAACTTGTAACCCTAGAAAGAAGTTCATCTCCCCCATTGCACTCATCTTGAATTTGTCTGTCATAAGCTTAGAAAAGTCCTCACTCATCTTTGGATTAGTAGATCCAAAAATGATATCATCAACATAAACCTGAACAAGCAAGACATCCTTACCAGCCTTCTTGGTAAATAATGTCTGGTCTATGGTGCCCCTCTTGAATCCATTGTCCACCAAATAAGTGGACAATGTGCCATACCATGCTCTTGGGGCTTGATGAAGTCCATACATAGCCTTCTTGACTCTATACACCTTGTCTGGATTCTCTGGATCTTCAAAACCAGGAGGCTGCATTACATACACCTCCTCAATAATTGTTCCATAGAGGAAGGCACTCTTCACATCCATTTGATAGACAGTGAAGCCCATGCAGGAAGCATAGGCTAGAAATATCCTTATAGCTTCAATCCTTGCAACTGGTGCAAAGACCTCCTCATAGTCTATCCCTTCCTCTTGTGTATATTCATGAGCCACTAAACGTGCCTTGTTTCTGACCACAATACCTCTTTCATCTCTCTTGTTCCTTAGAACCCATCTTGTCCCAATAGGTCTGACATATCTAGGACAATCAACTAGCTCCCAAACATCCTGAATTGCAAATTGGTGAAGCTCATCCTGCATTGCTTCCACCCAACTTGGTTCTTTGAGAGCATGAAAGATCTTCTTGGGTTCCTGTTGTGATAGATAACAGGCAACCAAACATGCTTGCATAAGAGGGGTATCAACCTTCTTGTGTATATTGGCAATAAATCCACCAAGACTTTGATGAGATCTTCTAGTCTGAACAGGAGTCATAATATCACCAATGATTTGAGAAGTAGGGTGATTCTTCATAGTGGAAGTAAGAACTCCTCCTTCAACAAGTCTGTTTCTCCAAGTTGCCAATATCTTCTTCTTTAGACTCTCTTCCATCAATGTTAGGATGAACCTCTTCATGTAAATTGGAAGGTTCACCTTGTTCAAAATTAGAAGAGAAAAGATGCTCAAAAGTGTTGTCAACGCCTGAACCTTGGTTGTCAGCGTTTGGGTTATCAACGCCTGAAATGTTGTTGTCAACGTTTGAGCCATCAACGCCTGAATTTGTCCTGTCAGCGCCAGATTTGTCTTTGTCAGCGCCTGAAGGACCATGCATGTTGTTAACTGGTGGTACTTGGGGACCACCATTTTCCTTTCCAACAGCAGCAGCAGCAGCAAAAGCATCTGTCCATATGGCGATAGTGACATACTCTTGTATGGGGGATGACTTTTCTGCTGGTGATCCAACCTCTTCATGAACCCGTGTACCTGAAACATCAACAACTTGTTCTTCCACAACATTTGAAGTTACCTTCACAATGTCTGGATTAGTAACAGGCATATAATTTAAAGTCCTAGATAGAGGTTCCAAGTCAAACAACCAATTTGGACCACTTTCAGGATCACTAGGTTTACTCTCTAAAAACCTAACATGTACTCTCTCAAGAATATGTTTTTCCTTCTTAAGGTAAACCCTATATCCCTTGCTCTGCACTGAATAACCCATGAAATAGCCTTCATCACCTTTTGCACTAAATTTACCTAAGGCATCACTAGTATCAAGTACAACTACATGACAGCCAAAAGGTTTAAGAAAACCAATATTAGGTTTCCTTCCCCAAAGTAATTCATAAGGTATGTTGTTCTGTATTTTGTTGACCAATGCTCTATTCTGAACATAACAAGCTGTATTCACAGCCTCAGCCGAAAAAGCTATGGGAAAGTGAGCATCAGCCAACATAGTCCTGGCTGCTTCAATTAGGGTTCTATTCTTCCTTTTAGCAACCCTATTTTGCTGTGGGGTTCTGGCAACACTAAACTGCCTAGTAATCCTTTTCTTGGCACAAAAATCATCCAATAACTTATTTCTAAACTCACCACCATTGTTACTTCTAAGCATTTTAACTTCATTTCCTGTTTTCTTTTCTATCTGGGTAATAAAGTCAATTAAAGTGTCAGCAGTGTCACTTTTCATAGCTAAAAAGAAAGTCCAAGTAAACCTAGAAAAGTCATCTGTGATGACAAAGCAGTATGATTTACCATTCAAACTCTCTATATTAGTTGGACCAAATAGGTCCATATGCAGCAAGTGAAGTGGTTTAGAACTAGAGTGCACCTGTTTAGACTTAAATGAGACCTTGTGCTGCTTGCCTTTAAGGCATGCAACACAAGAGTGGTCATTGTGGAAAGCCTTTTCAGGCAAACCATCAACCAAGCCAAGTCTCACAAGCCTGTTTATATTCTTAAAGTTTATGTGCCCTAGTCTCCTGTGCCATAGATTACTCTCATCAACTGAAGCTTTACAATAAAAACATGACATATTATTATTCATCCTAATTCCATTAAGATTCACATTGTATATGTCTTTATGCCTAGGTGTTCTATAGTCAATATATTTCTCATCTGGGATTTTATAATCCTTGCTTAACACCAAGCATTCAGTATCAGTAAACAAAACTTTATTTTTGTTATCACAAACTTGTGATACACTAAAAAGATTGTAATCAAGTTCCTTTACCAGAAACACGTTCTCAAAACGCAAGTTCTTGGTGAGAAGAGTTCCTTTGCCTGTGATAGTTCCATATCCGCCTCCAAAATAAACCTTATCACCATCCTTAACGGGAGTGAAATTAGTTAAGTAATCTTCCTTCCCAATCATGTGCCTGGAGCATCCACTGTCCTAATATCCATAATCATTGACCTGTTTTTGAATGCCCTGCACATAAAGAAAACAAGTTAGTTTTCTTTGGGAACCCAAGCCTTAGCAGACTTGGATTCATCTGGTTGTTCAACAAGAACAGACTTAGTTCTCATAACAACCCCTTGTTCATCCCTCTTTGGATGAAATACCCAGTTAACCCCAATAGGTTTTGTAATGACCTTTGAAATATAATTAAATCTGTTGCAGGTCATCGAAAGTCCATTATAATTAGGGTTTTGATCTTGCTTAGGTCTCCATGTCAAGCTAGAAGAAGCTTTAGACCCCTTACCCTGTGGTTGCAAATATTTAGGTCTGGCAACATTTCTGTCAGCGTTAGATTTGGTCTTGTCAACGCTGAAATTACCCTTGTCAGCGTTGAACCTAGGGTTTGCTACAGAAACCCATTGCTTATTAGACCAAGTATTGGTCTTTTGAGATGGTCTTTGTCCATGAGTGTTAGACCCTCTAGTGAAGAATGGGGCTGGTCTAACAACTTGTGGACTTTGCTCCACACAAGTTTTGGGTCTGACAACGTTTGACTTTTTAACAACGTTGACCTTGGAAGCGTTGACACACTTATATGCTAAATGTGAAAAGCTACCACAAGTGTAACAGGCTTTTCTTGACACAACCCTAGGTCTAGAAGAGAAGAAGCCTGTTCCATCATTACTAACTTGGCTTTTAGGTGACCTAGTATTCCTATACATTTCTGCGTACTTGATGCTAGGTTTTCTAACAGTGTTTGAGCCAAGGTCAACAGTCTTACCAGTGATTGGGTTTGTTACCTTAATAGGGGTTTACTCATTTGGACTTTCACATAACAAGCCACCCTTAACAAACAAGGTAGGGTTGGCTTTCTTCCATTCATTCAAGTCAGTCAACTTTTGTCTATACTCTTCAACTGGGGTAATGACTCTTGGTGGAGGAATAAATTCCTCCTCTTGGAGTTCTGGTAAACCAGTCCAAGATAGGTCCTTTCTTTGGACACCATAGAAGTCCCCACCTGGTGGTGGAACCACAGTATAGTCTTTCATCCCAATCCCAGTCATGTCCTTAGGATCCCTTTGTTTATTAACACATTCTCCAAGGGTTTGTGAGGCCTTATCAAATCTCTGAATTTTAAGGTCAACATTATCCTTATTCTTGATAGCCTCATCTAACTTAGCCTGTATATCAGCATTGACCCTTTCCATGATGTTTCAAATATCATTACTAGCATTTAAATCATGTTTTAAGATATTAATTTTATCTTTTAGATCAAATTCCATTTTCTTGTATTCCTCAATTGTCTTTTCAGTTTGAGTGAGAACAATTTGGTAGTTAGACAATTTGCATTTCTCAGTACTCACATCACTTAACAATCTTAAAATATCTTTGTTAAGTTTTTCAGTATTTAAACGACAACCCTTACTACAAAAAGCATCATCGTATACCTCATTATCTGATGAAGAGGAGGAGTGTGCCATGAGAGCATATTGAACATGCTCTTCTTCTTCTATCTCAGCAACCAAAGCTTTATACTCTTCCCCATCCTTAGCCAGATAGCTCCAATCCCATCCAAGACCATCAATTTCTTGCACTGCCACCATGGCTTTAGGATCCTGAGCCTTAACAATTTGGCTTGAGAGTTTTCCAGCATCAGATCTTCTAGGAGATCTGCATTCCCTCATGAAGTGCCCCATACGATGACAATTGTAGCATTCAACCTTGGATTTGTCAAATCCAGCAGTGTCCTTTGCATTAAAGGTCATCTTATTCTTAAACCTCCTATTCCACCTGTTTGCTCTTATACTTGCAAGAGCCATGTTCCACTTTATATCCATCTCTTCCAAGTGCTCATCACTTATTTGCTCAAGGTCCTCATATGTAATCACTGAACCATTGGGCAAAGAAGTAATGTAAGCACACACAGTATCCAGATCTAAACCAGCAGGCTTAACTCTTGGTGAGTCACTTTTGTATGTGTCAGCGTCTGAATGTGAGGCATTGACAGGGTATGTTCCAGCGTTGACACATGTTGATCCAGTAACTGGGTGCATGTAAGAGTCCTTCTGATCAAATTGGCCTTCACTATGTGAGAAGAAGGCCATGTTGCTATTGGTAGACTTACTTCCATTCTCTAAAAGAGTTTCATTCTCCAACAACCTCAGTTTGTTGTAGATATCATCAAAAGTAGAACTTTTGTGAGTGTTATTGGCAAGAATAGATCTTGCCTCAATCTTCCACACATCACCAAGGCTTTTAAGAAAGGTGGCAATAATGTCAACGTCACCAACTTGTGTCCCCATGAAGGACAGTTTGCTTGTAATGTCAAGCAGTCTGCTTCTCACACTACTAAGCTTCTCATTAGGTTGAGACTTAAAAACATCATACTCATGTATGAGTTGCTTCTTCTTCTCTTCCTTAGTATCATCAGTACCACCATATGCAACTTCAAGAGCTGCCCAAAGATCTTTTGCAGACTCATAACCTCTGTATTTGTGTTGATTATCTTATCCCAAAGAGAGTTTCAGAATGTTTAGGGTTTTCATATCAACCCTTTTCTTTGCTATGTCTTCAGCAGACACAGCTCTACCATCACCAGGTTTTTCTTTCTTATCTGCTTCTGGACATCCAGCAACAGCAGTTCTTGCAGCAATGGCATCAGCAATCTTTTGAGCTTTATTGAATGTGTTTCCATATTCAATAATCTCCCAGAGAGTGTAGTCATAGATTCCCAGATATTGCTCAACGTTGAACTTCCATAGCTTAAAGTTGTTTGCATCAAGCATGGGAATCTTGATGCTAGGGTTTGAGGAGGAGGGATTTACTTCTGGATTGGGCATGATGTTTTTAGGGTTTTGTGAAAATTAGGGTTTTGGTGATTTTAGGGTTCTTGTGTTCTTTAATATCAAAAGTTTCTCAACAAGCTCTGATACCACTTGTTGATCCCAAACTTAGATCGATTTAGCTTTGTGTATACGAGATTAGATCAAGTTATACACGTAGAGAAACCTTTGTATATGTATAAAGTAATCTAAGTGTTATGCGGAATTAACACTTAATCAAGAACACACAAAGATGTAAACAAACTTTCACTTGATTGAATATAATAAACTTGCTTACAATGAAAGTATTTAATGTATGAAAAACTTATATTGAACAATAACCTAAAGGTCTTCTTTTATAGACATAAGAAGGCTTGTACAAGAGTCTACGTATCAACTATTATAGGTAAAGATAATTATAGAAAATATAATGTTGAACTTATCTTTACTAGAAACAAACTAGAAACAATATACGCGTAGACTAAATCTTTCCATCAGTGCTTGTCTTCAATCTATCAACGCTTGACTTCTTCTTGTCAACGCTTGATCTGTCAACGTTTGTTTTCTTCCTATCAACGCTTGTTTTCCTCTTGTCAGCGCTCAAGTGGACTGGCTATATTTTATTCCCAACAGCTAAATCAACAGGCAAACAATACGCAATCCAAATAAGCACATATAAGCAAAATCTTTTAACAACCTAAATAAGCAATAAATCCTAAAAAGTAAATAAAGCAGATCCAAACAAACTTAATATCAAATATGCTAAACTAACAAGCAGATTAAATAGACTATAACAACCATTAATCTAAAACTTAACAAAAAATTAAAAAGAGTTGAAACCTTGTGATGATAACCTTTGAGAAGCAGTCACGCGCTGAGCGGACTGAAGAACCGAATCGTCACCACCACCTTAAACTCGAATCAGCTTCATCACTCAGCATCAACTCTCAATTATAAACTCGCGAACCAAAAACTATTCGAACAGTATTTTAATAAACTTCCCAGTGGGGAAATTATCTACCACTTTTTTTATCTTAAATAATATTAATCCAAAAACAGATTTAAGAGTAACTTGCAATGAAATTTAAATAGACAAGAATGAACCGAAATAAATTTTTTATTAATAACTAAAAATCAGATTACAATACTTTTAAAAGGAAAATTACAATAAACCCTAAATATAATTTTTGCATAACATAAAAATTAAAATAAAAAATAGGCACGAACTCCAATTACACAAATGAGGGGGGTTTTATAGGGAAACCCTAAAACCTTCTTGATGATCTTGGTGAGCAAGGAATTAAATCCCAGCCGCTCTTTTCTTCTCTCTTTCTTCAATCTTTATCAAACGGTTGAAAACATACCTTTAATCACTCGGATTACCAGCCTGGAAGGGTGGTGTGCTAGTTGTGTTTGTTGGGGTCTGATGTGGATTGGAGGATTTGGTGGTGGAGACGTGTGGGAATCAATCACGAGAGGGATAAGAGCCACGTCATGATTTGAGGAGAGGACCACCATTAACAAGCTCCGAATTAAGGGGGAATTAACCCTATACGTGTGAATCACACGTATTAAATAAAACCCCCAATTTTCTTGGTGAAATTTTTAACTAGGGTTTTGGGATTGGTAAAAATGGGTGCCTGGTTATTTTGTGGTGGGGGAGAAAGAAGGTGAGTGAACTTTGGTTGTATCATAAAAAAATAATGTGTGGGTGGGTAACTTTTAATACGTGTGAGTTGTGAGGGATAGGTTTGACTGGGAGTTTGACCCATTCTTGTTTCCTCCGTCCAAGTGTTTTGTAAATGGGCTTGGAAGCCCAAACACTCTTTCCATATGTTTTTAATAAGACTTGGGCCATTTTTGCTAACTTCATCCGTTTCTTATTAAATAAGATTGATAAATGGGCTTTTGGCCCATATTTAAAATATCATAAATATCTTAATGGGCCTTTGGGGCCAATACCCGAATGTGGGACCCACTTGGCCCAAAATCTTCGTAAATGATTAAATCCACTAAAATCGAGCTTGAATTTGTCTTTGATGATCATTTCTTCAAAGTCGTATCGATTTTGCCAGGTTTCGTGATCTTCGGCACACTTTTGGTCTTTTGACTTTGTCTTCGTCTCTTTCTTGGACTTTTCTTCAACATTTGACCATGAAATCCCGTGTTTTCTTTCCTTTTGATATTTTGTACCTATTTAACACAAAAACACAAAACCACGCGTAATTCCGACTTTTACGATATTAAACACATGATTAGGTCTTTTTTTCCTTGATTTTAGTGGCAAAAGGATAAGTGTTTACACACTTATTAACGTACCATAGCCGCGTATAAAAGATATAATTTTTTTCCGAACGTGCGGATCAACGCGGATAGGCGTGCCATAACCACGAATTGTCACATAGTATAAGACGTATCTTAACTAACTTATGGGATGAGCTATGCCATTACGTGCGGCGTACCGCTACTACCATAAGTGATGTCAAAATTTTGATAAAATATTGTTAGACGTGCACAGTGTGTCTTTTGCAAGTCCATCATGAGTCATGTTTTTTTCGTAACTTACTACGTCTTGATAGCAAGGTGTCTTACAAGGATGCATGATCCGTGGTCGTTGGGGTTGCATCCCTCTTACACGACAAGTTGAATTATTAGGTTCTCTCAATCCTCTTATTCCGCATGGGAACGATAAGTACATGTACGCCTGTAGGCTAAAGATGTTCGAAACGTGCACACAAGTGCGGATGGACGTACCATGACCGCGGATGACGATTAAAATATATTTAAAGAAAATATATGTAATATATCTACCGATTTAAAAAATATATATAATATCTTTTATCAATATGAAAAATATTGATAAATATACTTTTTGTATTTAAAAGATATAGGTAATATCTTATTACCTAAAAAATAAGATACTGAAGATATCTTGGTATAAATTTAGAAGATCACGTAATATTTTATTAATAAAAATAATATCTCCAGATGTGCGAACAGACGTGAAAGGGCGCGATTCATGACCGCAGTGAAAAATAAGATACGCATAGACATGCGGACGAGCGCGGCGGCTGGACGTGCCACAACCACAAACAAAATATAAAAATATGTCCAATCACACGAGAGTATCTGCGAATAATCTATTTGATATACGCAATATAATATGGACCGGATTATCATACCAATTCATAATCTACGAACATATAAATATGTATGATAAACAAGCCGCGATTATCATGTGATTGTAAATATTTTATATCCACTGACAGACGATTAATATGCAATTGACAAATTCTAGCGTAAGTTGATATCTATTTCATTTACATGGAAAGTATTTTAATATCTTTAAAGAAAATAGTTGATTATATACATTCGTATTCGAATATTAAATCAAATATCCTCAGACTTATGATAATATGCGAATATGTATCATGTAAGCATTTTAAGTAAAAGAAAATAATATAATCTTTTAAAAGAATATGTTGTGAATCTTGAAAAAATAAAATAAGACAATTTAGACTTTAAAACAATCATTAAACGCTTATAGTCTGCTGCTATAGAAAAGTGTGAATTTTTTGGGGATCGTTCCAACAAAAGTGTAAAACGTTTATACGTTGTTTTTGTCGTGCCAACAAAAGTTCTCACAAGTGTTACTTATAAAAGCAAAGTTGACTTCATGAACTTGTAGAATACCACTAGAATTTTTTTTATCCGTAGATAATTATCATGGGCAGGTAGGTTTTCTTATTTGCATAAGCGGCGACGCTTATTATTTACTTATAAAAACAGATTTTCTGATTCCCTGGTATCCATCAATTCTCTTTTGCGTAAAAAGAAAAAAACAATGAATAAAAATAAGGAGGTTTTAGATTTACCGACTTGTGGTACCGAATTGATTTTCAGTACTATGAGACCACAAAACATAGTTTTGAATCCCACGGATGGCGCCAACTTGTTGAAGCATAGTTTGGCTGGACCAGTTCGACGATTCTCCTGAGCCGTTCGTCGTCTACCCGAATCCTGAGTAATGCTACAAACAAAGAAGAACCGGTTAGACGTGGACCCGAGGCTGGAGCCTCAGGGTCCACCTCCGACGGTCAAGTTAGTATCGTGTTGATATGCTGTAAAAGAGGTGTAAGTATGAGAGATAACCTGATGTAGAATGAGACCCCTACCCTTGTATTTATAGGATTAGAGTTTCTTGAAAGATAAGTTAGGTATGTGTGTGCCGCAGGCCTGTCGGGCCGGGCCGACTCCAGAGAAGTCTACTTGTGTGCTTGGGGTTGAACAAACATAGAAGGATTATGACAATTGTAATCATAAAGCGCATAAAATTAACATAAACATTCTTTTAAGCAGCATCCAGTTTCTACAGTCCATCTAAGCTTTTTTCTTTCTGAATTTCTTATGGAACCAAGCTTCTTTTTCACGAAATTATTTAGGGAAAATGCTAACGGGTCAGTTTCTTTTTACGTGTATAGTTTGTTAAATGAACGTATAAATGTTGAAAAGTCATTATAGTGTTCAGTTACTATGAACTCGTCAACTTATATTTTCTTTCTTTAGAAAGCTAGATTTGTCCTTATCAATCACTCCATGGTACAACTTGTTTGATACTTTCTTTGCCCAAAGTTTAATATGGAAACATGGAAAAAATCTATGTTTTTTATTTTGGAAAAAGTTAAGTCGTTACATTAGATCTAGAGACTATAGAGGTCCACAATCCACACGGCAAAGCATACGCAAAAGGTGAATTACAAAGTAATTGTTATCATGGGTTTATAGTGTCTTATAAGTGATTAAAAAATGCTCGAAAAAGTGATTATGTGTAACGAACTGATTAATGGGGTATACGTTAGTATGCCTTTTAGTTATAAAATTGTTGGTAAATGAAGTTGCTTGACTGTTAAATCACGATTTACTTTATTTCTTTCGCAGCTCTGGACTTGAGAGACTTAGCCACTAGGGACCCTGCCATGTACGTTCACGATCACTTGGACCGAAATTTAAACTTTCGACGGTATAAAACCACCAATTTTATAAACTTGGCGACGTGTAGTTTATGCAAGAACAAACTACGCATCTTGACCTCTTACGTATCCCATTAACACGATGCAATGACAAAGTACCATGATCAATTTGTTTGATCAAACGTTTTTTAAAAGTTATACGTCATGAATCCTAGTAGACCCTCTAAACGTCGTATTATATACCATAGGTACATTGGAGAGATTTTGTGGGGAAACCCATGTCTGAATTCTAACATTAGTACTATAAAAACAATTGTCGATGATAACATTACTAGCGTTACGCGATTATAGCATGTGCTGGTTTTATTTGGTAATATTTGCATGTTCTATTTTGTCAATCCTGAAAGGGAAGCTTTTGCGACACCAATTAATATTCATTTCCATTTTAAAAGACTTAAACACATTCTATCGGCTTACAATTCTCATAAGGCGGCTTTTGATTTCATATTTTCATTGGTGCAAGTATTACATCTTCTTCTCCATCAGCCGTCTTGTATTCACATGTGATACAAATTGTAATCTGATTCTTTCAAATATTGTTTCATAGGTACTTATTCTTCTATTTTGTAGTTTTGGGTTATCTATGAGAAGACTATAGAGATTAGCTAAAGGATGTTAATATCTTATACATGCAAGAAAGTTAAAAGACGGGCGATATTAACTGTTGTCGGACCTTGTTGCAGTGTAATAGCGCATAATGCAGATTTCTGCGTTAGAGTCTCATAACCCGAACTCTCTTTTGCGTCTCATATTTTCTCGCACTCATTCAGATTTGATCTTGTGAACTTGTTAAATGTGTGTATTCAGTTTGTAATAGAATATTTACCAATAGGTGAATAAATCTCACCTGAGTAGTAGTGGTGTGCTTGATTTGTTTCTGAAATAAGATATATTACTTTGTTGTGTTGAACTTAGATTCATTAAAGATTTTGTGTGTGTGATTTTATACTTTATACAACATGTGTAATGTACATTAACTAGTAATTCGATCTTTCAGAAAAACAATTGGATCTTGCAACTTGTTTAAAGAACTGCAAAGTTTTTAAAAAGGGTTAATTAATTCAAAATGTATCATACTTGTCACTATTTGTTATTGTGTATATTTAACTTTTTTTCTTATTGTGTGTACTAAACTTTCAAATTCCAACCTTTGTGTGTGTATTTATTACAATTTTACCCTTACTTTTTTCAAATTTTAAAGGGTGAAATGATCATTTTACATAGCTAAATAGTGATAAAAATAAAAAAAATCGAAATTTGAAAGTTTACACAATAAGAAAAAAATAGTTTGAAACACAATAACAAAAAATGACAAATATAATAATTTTAAGTAATTAACCTTTTTAAAAACTGGATACTAGCTAGTTATTTGACATTTACCTAACAAAAAACGCCTATTAGGAACTCTATGTTATCATACGGACGAGGAATGGTTGATTGGCGAGACATAACACATATGTAGTATCAGATAATAATTTTTACAACCAACAAAAGTGGTGCAGCCATTGGTGATTATTTTCAGTCTGGTTTGAAGATGATTCGACACAAGCTTGGAGTTGCTCTTATCCTCACTATGTTTGGCTAATATTGTGTAATCTCTTTCCGGTAACCATATGTAGAGTTCGAGCATTGTTTTAGATTATCACTTATGTACGTTGATTTATGATTTAAATGCATTTATGCATACTTATTAAATTATCTTTTCTGATTTAAAGTTGTGTTTAATAATTTGTGCAAGATAACTTATTGCTAATTAACCATTCATGCTAGGTTTACTAGTTAAGGATAAACATGGTTGTGTAATCAACATAAGTTGTACCCATATAGATCATTAAACATAATTGTTGGTTGATTTGGTAAAAGAGTTATTATTGCTAGTCAACAAGTTGTATCGAGACCACTTAATGTAAGGGCTAAGACAATTTGTGTGATAAACATAATAAGTGTCAATATTTATTCACCCTTAATAAGTTATACTAATCTTTGTAAGTGATTTAAATGTCTTGATAATCCATAACGTGAATGACCCTATATATTCGAAACCGGAAGGGATTATATTTTTCTCTTATTATTTACAACCTTAGTAATTAATTTTCTACTTTAATCTTTAGTTTACTTGGTATTTTAGTTGTTTAGATTTTAAACCCACTCTTTTATTGATCAATGATCACCCCTTAAAATTTAGACCAAGACCACATACTCCCTGTGGATTCAATACCCACTTGTCCTATATATTATAAGGTAACTAGGTTATTATTTTTTATGGCTCTACGATGGCCGATAAAATTTTGGCGCTACTGTCGGGGAGTAGTGCGCTTTTGGTTTAAGGTTTTGTTAATATTTCTATAATGAAAAACCAAAAATATTTTCGTTTTCTCTTTCTTTATTTACTTTGTTTTTTGTGAGTGTGTAATTTAGTGCATTCACATACGTTGGTCGGGAAGTACATATTCGTTAGCTTACGATTTTGAGATAGAAAGGAGTGCAAGGTCGAGGATGAAAGGAGTTCGACAATCTTATGCTAACCTTGATTTTCCCGGTTTAGAAGAGTTGTTTGCGAAAATGCCAGGTGACGACGATGTCACTGACCAAGATCTCCACCATGAGGTGTGGATTCTTACTATAGACCGGGGAACATCGAGGATCCCTCGTCGATTCTTTATCCGACCGCGGCTAATGAAGTTGTGAGTAACTTTAAGATCCAGCCGAATCTCATCGCCAGCTTGCCCTCGTTCATACGTCGTGTGGATCCATATGCACATCTACGGGAGTTCTTCTCCATTGCTTACTCACACCAAGTAAGTAATATCGACAAGGAGGAGGTTTGACTTCGCCTCTTTCCTTTTTCTCACAAGGGTCTAGCGAAGGCCTTGTTCACTTCTCTCGAACTAGGTAGTATTAACTCATGGTCTGGAATGCAATCCCCATTTCTTGATGAACTCTGTTCTATAAGTAAAATTTCTGCCATCAGAAACAAGACTAAATCCTTTCATGAAATTCCAGGCGAGCGGTTTCACGAAGATTTTAATAGGCTAAAAGAGTTATTACGAACTTTCCATCACCATGATGTTCCAAAATGAGAGCTTGCCAATGACTTCTATGATAGATTGGATTATAACAACCAACAGTTTATCATGACAACTAGTGGGGGCACGTTTTTCTCACGTCATATGGAGGAAGAATGATAGTTCTTTGAAAAACTGAGCAAGGGTTCCAATACCCAAGCTTTAGTGGATCGAAACAACCACCACCCATCTTCTGTCAATCTTTTGCTAACAAACATGGCACAAATTATGAAATCAGTGAGCTAAGTAAGAAAGTTGATCTTTTATTGAGAAACATAGGAAACGTTGTTTTGAACGTGTCGCAAGTGTCGCATGACAGGTGCTCTCTGTGTGGTGATCCGACTCATTCACTTGATAATTGTCGAAGTTGGGGAGCACCATCGAATGAAGAGGTAAATGGAGTCTGTGGAAACCGTCCACGAAACGACCCATTCTCCGGAAGCTACAATTCGGGATGGCATAATCATCCCAAATTTTGTTGGAAAAATGACGAAAATCTCCCTAATAATACCCAACAACAATACCATGGTTACAAACCAAGGTATGAGGGTAGAGGTTCATCTAACTTCCAACAAAATTACAACCAACAAAGCTCCTACCAACCTAGGCCACACCAATACCAAAATCACGGACAAGGTTAAAGCAATAGTAAACAATCCAATGTTGACCAATTTTGACTTGATCCTAAGTGAGTTGGCCAAGTCTAATCAAGGTACAAACTAATATTTGAATCGCTATCTAAATTTGTAATGAAGCTTGAAAGGCAATTGGGGCAGTCAGCAGAAGAAGTGCATAAACGAGAAGCAGGTAAGCTTCCAAGCTACCCTACCCTCAATCCAAAGCACAAACCAGGTGGTCATGATATGATAACCCATAAATTTCACATCTATGCTATGTGTTATGATTGAATGAACATGAAAATTCACTAGAAATTTTTGCTTTCATGCCTTACTTGATAAGATGAATTGCTTCTCACAACCTGAACTACCACAACAACATATTCCTATATGTTGTAAACACAATGTGTATGTCAAGTATGAGTACTAAAAGTAATCTAATAAGTATATATGAAAAAGAGCATCTCAAATATAACTATGATGCCCTAAATTACCGTAGAAACCCTAGAGTCCTGATAAATAAGTCATAAACTCAATAATGATGAACTATGAATGTACAATACATAAGAATAAGTAATCATGGATTTAAAACAAATTGTAAACTATCATTTGAAATTATAATCTCATCTTAGAATGGTAAGAATAAACCATACAAAGCTAAGTACAAGTAAATGTACCTAATAGTTTAGTTCACCACCTAAAATCCACCATTTCACAATGAATTAAAGTCTAATCTTTTGTAACATATTATAAATATTAACTAAGTATCATACTAAGACTATATTTTCACTTCAAGATAATTTACAAATAACAAAAGCACAAAGTACAAGTTTTCAAAGCATAGGAATCTATTTAAGCCTATTATCTCCTAGAATATGATAAACTTATGTAACTCATTAAACTAAGTATGTAGAATCTCTAGAAACCTTAAACACATCATATAAGACCTAGAGTAATCTAATACAATGATATAAACACTAATTACCTAAAGTACAAATTCATTAGGCTTAATGACCTAAAAAGCTTTATATTAAGATATCTACTTAGAATCAATGCATAGTCTTTTAGGATAACTGTACAAAACTCAATAGCATTACATTTAGGTTATAAAATTATCATAAGACAATGTACTGGTACCCTAGTTCATAAGGTACAAGATTTCAATGCATGATCTATAAGTTAGGTCAAAATAAGTATTTTCACCCTTAGGACATGTTTACTTAGAATAACCTATCAAAACATGTGTAGAACCTCTTTGAATACTTAAAACACAATGTATAGGATAAAAATTAAGTTTACATCAGTAGCTAAGTGAAGGATAATGACTTTAACAAGGATTTAACAATAGATCATTAGAAATCCTAATCCGACTAGGCTTTCTTCCCAATTTCACTTCAAACCTTTGTTAAACTTCAAACCAAGGACCCTAACCTTCTAATTAAAAAGTTTAAACCCTAATTAAACCTTAATCCATCACTAATTACATTCATAAACCCTAAATTACAAGAATTTCCAAACCATAAAGTTACAAGTCCTAATTTTAGACCCATTTTGGTTTTTCCATCCAAAACCTTGTTTAAACACTTTTACTCACATTTTCAAACCTAATATAAGAATAAATAGATATTTTAGAGTGCCTACAAGTAGGTGCATCAGCTACTTGAAGGTTACACATCTTCATTCTCATCCTAATTGTTGCAGTAACCTATTTTAAACCACAAGACCAAGATATTTTGTTTCGAGATCCCATGACTCATTACTAGACTTCCATAGACTCCCCTAGCTTCCCCTAGTCACTTATATATAGTCCTTATACGTACATAGCAATAAATTAGAGCCTAAGTGTTGAAAATGGCTATAAAAGGGACGAATCCTCCCATTTGAGAACTTGCACCCCGTTTTTCTTAACCTCAATACCCATTCTGAATTTCCAATTCTACAAAGATTTTAAGATACTCATAAGACCAGAAACTAGGTCTAGAAGGAAACCATTTAAGATCTTGAAGCTTTGGTTGCAAGTTGTGTTCATAAGAAGCCTTAGAAATCATTTTGGAGATACTTAGGTAATCACTATGTTAACTAAAATTTGATCTTGTTATAATTCTTTTATAATTCTTTTTTTAATGTTAATAAGATTTTAATAATCTAATATAATAAGCTTTAGTTCATGTAATAAGCTAAAATAAAAGTTATAAGTTAAAGATGTTATAAAACCATAGTTTTGTAATTTATATAAAATAATGACTTAAAATCCATTTTAAAGGCTATACTTCTAGAAAAGTAATGTTATTATGATTATAAATGTGTTTATAGAATTTGTTTTAAGTTCCTAGGTCATTTGGTATATTTTGAAGTTATTATGTAATTTTAAACAAGTATAGGGACTAAAACTGTCATTTTTGAAACTATAAACATTTTGGGCCAAAAGTGTCACCTTATCAAAGTTAAAACTACAAGGACTAATATTGCAAAGTTTGAAACCCTAAGGTTAATATTTGAAGGTTTAAAATGTAAATATTAAAACTATATACTTTAAGGGTTAAAAGTGTAAATATACCAAACTTATAACTAAAAGGACCATTTTTGCTAATTTTGAAACTAAATAATGTAAAATGTAATAATTAAATAATATACTAACTTTTGAATAAATTTCTAAAATATATAATGTATCATGTTAGTAGGGAACTTTATACAAAGATGTTCCATCTCGATATTACGTTCTGACTCAGTCGTTGAGTTTACGATTTAAAGTGCCCTCGCTCCTCAAACGTTTATAGAATAATTTCTGAGTATGATGGCCCGAACAATGATGCTATAACTCCAAAATTTATAAATCAAATAATATACAAGTATTATTGAACAAGTACTGAACTGAAGATTCAAAGACTTGACATTTTACAAAATGTGTTAATCCATGTTAGTGAGGTTAAGCTGTTAAAATTTTGATATAAACTGAATAAATTTAGAATCTATGGAGATAAGGTGAGTTTATAGCCTCACTATATCTATTTTTTAAATGATTTGAAAACTCGTGAGGGGGATATATGCTAAATTGGAATACAAGTATTTTTGGTATACTTTCAAGATAGGTTGATTGACACTATGTTTAGTGCTGCATAAAAGTCCCTTTTTAATTGTGAACCACTAATCATTTCATAGAAAATGAGCGTTAATATTGTTGATAGTACTATCTGAGGATTGACATCCTCTGTCTGGGCAAGTCGCACTTGCTAGAGCCATAGTGGCCAAACAGGCATACTATATTTTTCAAAACCAAGTTAGTTTGGCAAACTCTTGCATAAGGGCAAATTGTTGGTTTCAGATACGTCTAGCCGTGGTATCATAAGCTTAGGGCAATGTAAACATGAATATTTATATTTGGGTGGATAACAATGTAGCTCGGGAAAAGAACCTTGTATTCAAAATGATTTATAAACCTATGAATTCACTCAACCATTGTTTTGATTTTAAGCATATATATTAGGTATTGATTGATAGCATGGAGCAACATAAGGATGATGTGGAGAGATATAGACTTGAAATATTTATCATTCAAACTTATTTTCTAGATCTCGGGAACCTGTAATGTACACAAGATGTACAAGTATTTTATTTAAAATCTCTGATTTTGAATGATAATTGATAATAAATAAATAAACTTGATTCAAATACTCTTTTGAGTTGTTTTCTATTATTGTGACTTTTATTCCATGAAGTAATACCCCAAAAATGATGTTCACTGCGTCAAGGTAAAAATGGGGGTGTTATAGATTGGCATCAGAGCCATAGTTATAGAAAACAAGAAATTAATCTTGACTATAACTGAATTTTTCTAAATAATTTCAAGTTATTTCTCTGCAACAAAATCCGTGCTGCTATAAGAAAAGTATGTAAGTGATAATCTTACCTTAATAGTGATACTATGTTTACATGTAAATAAGTGATATTATGTTGTAAAGTAGCAATAATATGTTTATGTGTAAGTAACATAATGATAAATACTATATAAATAATTTATTTTGTCGACGTCTTCAAAAATATATCTTCTTACTTTCATCCTATCGTAATATCAGATTCGGAATCGGAAAATGTCTACATTATGGATTCCCCTAACCTTTGGTGTTCGCCCTTTCTACTAATAATTTTCCTAATCCTTATTCTCCTCAGAATAATCCGCAACCATATCATGAAAATTTACCTGTTCCACAATGCAAAACTCCTTCATCTCAAGCCTCCAATAATATCCCAGTTTCCCAATATACATATAAAGAACAAATGGAAAATATTTTCAATCACCTTGATGAAATCCATCCCAAACGCGTTGAAGATTTAGAATATGAAGTAGAAGGTCTCAAGTGTGGAAAAATGATGATGCAAGAAGAAGTAGAAAAATTGGAAAAGGATCTATTGGAAGTACACAGCGAGAATTATGAGTTACGACATAAGCATATATTAAATGACGAAGAAAATACCTTAGCCCGAGTAAAAATGGCAACATTGGAGAAACTTGTTGAAGATATCCAAGTTAGACATCGAGAAAATGTCAAAGAACTTCTGGACGATATTAAGGAACTCAAGAAGAAGAAATAGACTAGCTTGTAAATATTTCAGCTTCCCTAAAAGCATTATAAATATTTTAGCATTCACTCGTTATTTTTATGTAACAAAAAAGCTTGCATGTTCATCAACAAAGCGAGTTGTTAATAAATAAAAGTTTCTTTTTATTCGAATTCTTGTTATCTCCTTTCCTTTATTTTTACGTTATAATTCTAGAAAGGATAAATACTTGATGAAGTATGCATCTTTAAAAGAATATTAGCAAAAAAAAAGATATTCTCTTAAACTAAAAAGGACTTCTCAATTCTATTTAGTAAAAGAAAATATTAATAAAAGATTAACTAATATACATAAAGAAGCTTGCCTTATACGAGACAAGTTGTTACATACAATGATTATATATGAGACATATCTCTATAAAGGACATGGAAAATTATTTCATCTCATGGATTTATTACCCTCAGATTTGAATCAATAATCAAAAAGTTAGGATGTGCTCATAAATTTTTGGAAAAGTATGCTCGTAAAGCGTTATGTGTATACACATATGACAAATGCTTAATAAATAAGTATATCTAAACTTCAAAAAATATTTGTCTTCTAATTTTAGAATGACACATCTAAGGTCATCAACGTCTTCTACCATAACTTCTGAAGGTCTTCAACGAATAATCGATGATGGTATTGCTGCAACTTTGTAAGTGCCAACATTAAAGATCGTAAGGAATACTATTCCAAAAGAAAACTCTATAACTAGTCAGTTATATAAATTCCAAGGAATCGAAGATGCTAATGGTATCGCTCGTTGGATTGAAAGAACTGAATTAGTTTTCTCCCATAGTAATTGTGTTGGGGATCACGAAGTAAAGCTTGCTACCAGTACTTTGACTAATGAAGCGTTATCTTGGTGGACTTTCTATTCTTAACCCATTGGAATAGAAGAAGCTCATAAGATGGCATGGTCGAATTTTAAAAGTCTCCTAATAAAGCAATATTATCCTTCAACAGAAATCAAGAAAGTGAAAAAGGAACTTTGCTATCTAATGACAACAAGAAATAACCTCAAAGCCTATTTGAGAAAATTTCAAGAGTTAGCAAAATCGTGTCCTATCATTAATTCTCAAAGAATGATGAAAGCTTTTATCAGAGGATTCCCACAAGGATTTAAAAGGATGATTACTATTTCTAAACCCCAAAATTTAGAAGAAGCCATTAATAGTACCCAAGAGTTGATGGATCATGTGATCAAGTACAATCCTGTGCAAGAATCAAATAACCTTAAGCGTAAGTTAATGAATAAATGAACCTCGCCAAAACCAATCCAAGTAATCTAAACTTTCCCTATGATCCCTATTTTCCCTATCTATATTACCTTACTCCCAACCAAGTTAATCTTTCCAAACCTCTAGGAATTAATGGATATGCTGGACGACTTCCATACTGTATGAAATGCCTACTGCATCACAAAGGACTCTACACATTTAAGTGTCAGAATTGCTACGAGATAGGTCATTAAACCCAAAATTGTTGGAGCAAGATGAATTTCTAAAATTTCTCTATGTTTTGTTTTATTTAGTGCGTTGTAAATAAATAAGTGTTATAAATCTATGTGAGTATTATCAATAAAATAAATATGTTTTATCTACATCTCTTGCAAAGTGTTATTTTATGATACTATTTGATAAGTCAACTCAATTATATTATAACTAATACTTAGAACAATAAGTTCATACCCTTTTGATTAAATACCCGACTTATAACTTAACGGAATTTTGAAATCGACATTACAAAAGTTCAAACCTGAATTTTCTTTACGGAAATAGGAAAGAACAAGTAATAAATTTCATTACAGAATTTCTTAAGATACGTCATGACACCATCTGGATCATTATAAATTGTATTTCATTAATGATATGGCAATTCTGACAAGATTATATTTGAAATAATTTGTCGACATAGAATACCAATCATTATGAATACATTAGATTATTCCCTTTAAAACAATGGGCTAAGTGATAGAATTATCCAGATACTAAACTACATACTCCATGTATGTATTATTAAATTTGGAAGTACACTTACCATTGAAAGAAACCCAATAATTGTTGCACCTAAAAATACTCCAAGGAGTGTCAATTATGTGCCTATTGGATTACAATAAATGATGTTCGTAATAATTTAATAAGCCACTTTGAGACTTTAAATGGAGCTGTGACATATTAACTTGAGTTTCCCCAAAGAACTCATTAATAATCATAATCTTTTCCGTACTTTAAAATCTACGAAAGTTTATATGATTAAAAAGGTACGATTGGTACATATATGATTGATGTAAATAAAGTGTTAAGAAGGAATACCGTGATTTTGAATCACCAAAGTGTGAATAAATTTCCATGTATATTTAGTTTGATAAATATACTAATAAAAGAATTTTATTAGAGAGTAAAATAGCAAGAGTAACGTTATATTCTTGATATATGAATAAAATTCTAAGCAAGAATTTGAGAATGCAAGGACTAATATTGCCTTTGATGTATTATGCTATCATTATAATCTCGGAATGAGATTTCTCTAAGGGGTAGAGACTATGAAAACCCATAAATTTCACATCTATGCTATGTGTTATAATTGAATGAACATGAAAATTTACTAGAAATGTTTGCTTTCATGCCTTACTTGATAAGATGAATTGCTTCTCATAACCTAAACTGCTACATCAACATATTTCTATATGTTGTAAACACAAAATATATGTCAAGTTTTAGTTCTAAAAGTAATATAATAAGTATATACTATGAATAAGAGCATCTCAAATATAACTATGATGCTCTAAATTACCTTAGAAACCCTAGAATCCCTGTAAATAAGTCATAAAAACTCAAGAATAATGAACTATGAATGTACAATATATATGAATAAGTAATAATGGATTATAAACAAGTTGTAAACTATCATTTGAAAGTATAATCTCATCTAAGAATGGTAAGAACAAACCATACAAAGCTAAGTACAAGTAAATGTACATAATAGTCTAGATCACCACCTAAAATCCATTTTACAATGAATTAAAGTATAATATTTTGCAAACTATTATAAAATTTGACTAACTATCATACTAAGACTATATTTTCACTTCAAGATAATGTACAAATAACTAATTCACAAAGTACAAGTTCTCAAAGCATAGGAATCTAATTAAGCCTATTATTTCATAGAATATGATAAACCTATGTAACTCACTAAAATAAGTATGTAGAATCTATAGAAACCTTAAACACATCATATAAGACCTAGAATAATCTAAGACAATGATATAAAAACTAATTACCCAAAGTACAAAGTCATTAAGCTTAATGACCTAAACACCCATATATTAAGCATTCTACTTAGAATCATGCATACTCTTTTAGGACAAGCGTACAAACCTCAATGGCATTACATTTAGGTTATAAAATTATATTAAGGCAATGTACAAGTACCCTAATGAACAAGGTACAAGATTTCAATGCATGATCTATAAGTTAGGTCAAAATAGGTATTTTCACCCTTAGGACGTGTTTTCTTAGAATTACCTATCAAACCAATTGTAGAACCTCTCTGGATACTTAAAACAAAATTTATAGGATATAAATTAAGTTTACATGAGTAGCTAAGTGAAGGATAACGACTTTAACAAGGATTTAACCATAGATCATTAAAAACCCTAATCCGACTAGGTTTTCTTCCCAATTTCACTTCAAACTTTTGTTCAACTTCAAAACAAGGACCCCAACCTTCTAATTATAACGTGTACACCCTAATTACACCTTAATCCATCGCTAATTACATTACTAAACCCTTAATTACTAGAATTTCTAAACCATAAAGTTATAAGCCTTAATTTTAGACTCGGTTTGGTTTTTCCATCCAAAACCTTGTTTAAACTCTTTCCCTCCCATTTAAAAACTAAGATCAGAACACATAGATATTTTAGAGTCTCTACAAGCAGGTGCATCACCTACTTTAAGGTTACACATCTTCATTCTCGTCCTAATTGTTGTTGTGACCTATTTAGAACCACAAGACCAAAATATTTTGTTCTTTGCTCCCATGACTCATTAATATACTTACATATACTCCCCTAGCTTCCCTTAGTCACTTATCTACAAGCTTTAGACGTCCATATCCATAACTTGTAGACTAAGTGTTGAAAATGGCTATAAAAGGGACGAATCCTCCCATTTGAGAACTTGCACCCCATTTTTCTTAACCTCTATAACCATTATGATTTTCCACTTATAAAAAGGTTCTAAGATACTCTTAAGACCAGAAAATAGGTCTAGAAGGAATTCATTTAAGCTCTTGAAGCTTTGGTTGTAAGTTGTTTTCATAAGAAGCCCTATAAATCATTTTGGAGTTACTTAGGTAATCACTATGTTAACTAAACTTTAATCTTATTATAATGTTTTTCTAAGACTTAATATAATGTTAATAAGATGTTAATAAGCTAATCTAGTAAGCTTTAGTTCATGTAATAAGCTAAAACAGAAGTTATAAGTTAAAGATGTTATACAATCCTAGTTTTGTAATTTACATGACTTAAAATCTAATTCAAAGGCTATAATTCTGGAAAAGTAATGTTATTATGATTATAAATGTTTTTATAAACTTCATTTTAGTTTCCTAGATCATTTTGTATAATTTTGAAGTTATTATGTAATTTAAACAAGTATATGGACTAAAACTTGTTTTTGAAACTATATATTTTGGGCCAAAAGTGTCATTTTATCAAAGTTAAAACTACAAGGACTAATATTTCTAAGTTTGAATCCTAAGGTTAATATTTGAAGGTTGAAAATGTAAATATTAAAACTATATACTTTAAGGGTTAAAAGTGTAAATATACCAAAGTTATAACTAAAAGGACCATTTTTGCCAATTTTGAAACTAAATAATGTATAGTGTAATAATGAAATAATATACTAACTTTTGAAGAAATTTATAAAATATATAATATATCATGTTAGTAGGGAACTTTGTACAAAGATGTTTCATCTCGATATTACATATCGATTGAGTGGTTGCATTTACGATTTAAAGTGTCCTCATTCCTCAAACGTTTATAGAATGAATTCCGAGTATGATGGCCCGAACAATGATGTTATAACTCTAAAATTTATAAATCAAAGAATATACAAGTATTATTGAACAAGTACTAAACTCAAGATTCAAAAGACATGATATTATACAAAATGTGTTAATCCAGGTTAGTGAGCTTAAGCTGTTAAAATTTTGATATAAACTGGAGAAATTCAGAATCTTAGGAGATAAGGGCATCCACAATCAGCAATGTGGCATATGCATAATACAGCCTATTGATCATTCAATCCATTGCAAAGTAGCCACGTCATGCGTATGTTAAATACAAGTTCTTTTCTGAACAAACTCTTAACATACTCACAAAACGTACAAACTAAGCTTATTTTAATCATAGACCCCACTGAATTTTATATTGTTGTAGATATAATTCATTCAAGGTTATATTTTTTTTAACAATGATAATAAAATATTTGAACACAGTACAACCATTTGAACTTCACAATGTCAAGTGCATTGTAGGTGTAGGTATCTACAAGAGTGCAATGTCAACGTGGCAACGATGTGGCATTCTATTGCACTTATGCATTGAGGATGGCCTAAGGTAAGTTCATAGCCTCACTAGATCTAATTTGTAAATGATTTGAAAACAAATATATGCTAAATTGGAATACAAGTATTTTTGGTATGATTTCCAGATATGTTGGTTGACACTATATTTACTGCTGCCTAAAAGTCCCTTTTTAATTATGAATCGCTAATCATTTCATGGAAAATGAGCGCTAATATTGTAGATAGTACTATTTGAGGATTGACATCCTCTATCTGGGCAAGTCTCACTCGCTAGAGCCTTAGTGGCCAAATTGGCATACTATATTTTGCAAAACCAGGTTAGTTTGGCAGACTCCTGCATAAGGGAAAATTTTTGGTTTCATATATGTCTACCCGCGGTATTATAATCTTAGTGCAATGTAAACATGAATATTTATATGTGGGCTAGTAACAACGTATCTCGGGAAAAGAACCTTGTATTCAAAATGATTTATAAACCTATGAATTCACTCAACCATTGTGTTGATTTTAGGAGAAGCATAAGGATGATGTGGAGAGATATAGACTTGAAATATTTATCATTCAAACTTATTTTCTAGATCTTGGGAACTTGTAATGTAAACGGGATGTACAAGTATTTTATTTAAAATATCTGATTCTGAATGATAATTAATAATAAATAAATAAAGTTGATTTAAATACTCTTTTGAGTTGTTTTCTATTATTGTGACTTTTATTCCACGAAGTAATACCCTAAAAATGATGTTCTGATGCGTCAAGGTAAAAACGGGGGTGTTACACCTGAGCATTTGAATATGGTGACATCTCTCCAAAATAGTAAAAACTACAACAATAACATCAAAATACAAAGTGCTCATGATTCATCATATGATGTCGAGGATTTCGCCGATGATGAAGAAATTATTGTTAAAGGTCAAAATTCTGATAAGGTTAAGTCTGATTTTGAGTTGGTTTATGATTTATTAAAAGATTTTCCAAAACCACCAACACAAATCTTGAGGCTACTGAAGCACTTAAAGTTAGGGAGGATGGTGTGTCAAGCACAACCACTCCTTAACCTGCAACTTTTGGGAAATTAGAGTCAACAAGATGGTCTAAAAAAGGTCTTCATTCTAAGGGAACGTGGGATACTTTCAATCAACTAAAGATCAATCTCCCCCTTATTGATGATATCAAGTAAATTCCTAAATATGCCAAGTTTTAAAGGAACTATGCACCCAAAAAGGAAGCTGAAGGCATCTTTGCCTGAAAAGGTTGACCTAACTGAGCATGTCAGTGCGGTTTTATCTAGCTCTCTTCCCAAATTTAAAAGACCTAAAGCACCACTGATTTTAGTTGTGGTGGGAAATATCTCCATTAAAAAGCGCTCCTTGATCTCGATGCTAGCATTAACATCATGCCTACTAGTTTAGTCGACAAGTACGACTTAGGAACGCTTCGTAAAACTGACACAATTATTTCCTTAGCCGATCGCTTGACCAAAATTCCTAGGGGCATTTAAGAGGATGTGATTGTAAAAGTCAATGAATTTTATTACCCTATTTACTTCTTTGTTATGGACACTGAGTTATCATACAAACATGTTAAGCCTACCATTATCCTTGGGAGACCATTCATAGCTACGATAGATGCTAGGATTAATTGTCGAACTGGCGCCATTGATACTCCGTTTGCTAATAAGAACTTAATTATGAAAATTTTAATTTAATGAATTCTCCTACTATGAATGAATGCTACCAGGTAGATGTGATCGATGAGGTAGTTTAAAAGCATGCACCCTGTATGCTGAATGACGATTCTTTGGAACTATACCTAACTGGTGAGAATGATGAGATCTTAAAGTCGCTGAAGTTCAAGATATACGAGAATGTTTGGTCAGTTCAATGGACCATCAAAAACCACATTTGTCTTATAAATTGGAGCCCTTACCTGCTAGTTTTAACACAGCCACTAAGATGTCCCTAGAAGTGCCTCTAACTCTTGAGCTGAAGCCTTTGCCACCAATCTCAAATATTTTTTTCTAGGTCTTTACAATACCTTCCCCATTTTTGTTGCTTCCTGTCTCTCTATATCATAAGAGAAAGCACTCAAAAGTGCTTTCCAAATATAAATCAGAAGTAGGATGGACGATTGTATACTTGAAAGGAATCAGTCCTTCATTATGTATGCATCGAATTGTCATGGCCCTAGATATAAAGCCATCAAGATATGTGCAAAGGCGTTTGAATATGAATATGTAAGAGATAGTGAAAATGGAATTCGTCAAATAGTTAGATGGTGGCATCATCTATTCCATTTCAGATAGTGATTGGGTAAGTCCTATACAAACGATGCCTAAAAAGGATGGTATCATCGCTGTGGAATCTGAGAGTGGGGATATACCAACCACCCGACTAGTGTCTGGATGTAGAGTGTGCAAAGATTAGAAAAATCTAAATAATGACACATCAAAATATCATTTCCCACTACCTTTCATTGACCAAATAGTTGAGAAGCTTTCATGTCATAAATTCTATTGCTTTTTGGATGGGTACTCCGGATATAATCAAATACCCATCCATCCTAACAACCAGGTTAAGACCACTTTTTGATGTCTTTATGGGGCATTTTCATTTCACCAAATGTCGTGTGTTGTGTAATGCACTCGCTACTTTTCGCGGTGCATGATGAGCATCTTTTTTAACATGGTTGGAGAATCTATAGAGATTTTTTTGGATGACTTCTCCATCCTTGGTTAATCCTTTGAAAGTTTTCTGGGTAAACTTGAAAGCATGTTAAAAAGATGCACCGAAACTATATTGGTTCTTAGTTGGGAGAAGAGCCATTTCATGGTTCGTGAGGGAATTGTATTTGGGTACATTGTTTCTAAAAAATAAATTGAGGTTGACCGTGCCAAGGTATAAGTTATTTTAACCCTTCCTCCTCCCACCAGTGTTAAAGGTGTGCGATCTTTTCTAGGTCATGTGGGGTTCTACAGGCGATTATTAAAGATTTTAGTGCTATCTCAAACCTCTTTGTAATATTCTCTAAAAAGAGGTATGATTTGACTTTGATGAATCATGTCTTAAGGCATTCAATATGCTTAAGAAAAAGCTTGTGGAAGCCACGATTTTGCAGTCACCCGATTGGTCAAATTCTTGTGAGATACGTGTGACACAAGTGATTATGTCGTTAGGGCGGTTCTGGGATAACAAGTCGATTAAAAACCTGTTGTAATATTTAATACTAGTAAGACTTTTTCTGAAGCTCAAATGAGCTATACCACTACTGGAAAGGAATTATTAGCTGCGGTTTTTACATTTGATAAGTTTTGGTCAAATATTTGGGGGCACTCCAAAGTGATCGTATTTTCAGATTACAGTGGATTAAAAGATCTATTGACTTAGAAAGAGACATAAATAAGGTTGCTTAGGTGGATTTTGTTTAAGTAAGAATTCAATCTAGAAATCCGAGATAAAAAGGGTCAAAAAATTTAGTTGCCAACCATTTATCTAGGATAAACCCTCCACTTTCAACCCATCTGATGTAATCCAAGAAAGCTTTCCTGATGAAAGCTTGTTTGTAATTTCTAAGATCTCTTGGTATGCTCACATTGTCAACTACATAGTAGTTAAGAAGCTTCCGAACTATTGGTTTAACCAGCAAAGAAATTAATTCTTTTCTCAAAAGTATTATATTTGGGAGGACCTGGAGCTCTACAAAGTGTGTGTGGTAATCAAGTTGTTAGGAGGTGTGTTGATGTAGTGAATAAACGAGATAACACATATTGAATCTGTTGATTCACACGAATACCATAAACAATCTTCCGACTATCATTGATTCAAAGAATACCGATAAACAGGCAAACTCTAACAATCGTTGATTCAACAAATACCGATTATTAAGAGAATCTTAGAAAACTACCAAGAACAAAGCAAAAGCTTTCATTGTCAAAACTCCAAGTATATCAATTACAATGAAAAGATACCATATTTATAGGAAAACTATAGACTTTTTGTTCTCCTTAAATTTATAACTAATTTAATATTTTCCTAAGCACAACTTATTGTAAACAAGAAATTTATTATTACTTTTCGTTTACCAATTGCATCATTCAACTGATGTAGTGAATAAACGAGATAACACAAATTGAATATGTTGATTCACATGAATAACAAAAACAATCTTCCAACTATCATTGATTCAAAGAATACCGATAATCAGGCAAACTTTAACAATCGTTGATTCAACAAATACCGATTATTAGGAGAATCTTAGCAAACTGCGAAGAACAAATCAAAAGATTTCATTATCAAAACTCCAAGGATATCAATTACATTGAAAAGATATCATATTTATAGGAAAACTATAGACTTTTCATTCTCCTTAAATTTATAACTAATTTAATATTTTCCTAATCACAATTTATTGTAAAACAAGAAATTAATTATGACTTTTTGTTTACTAACTGCATCATGTGTCCCTGATCATGAGCATATGGATATATTGGCTTATTTCCATTCATATGCATGTGGGAGGACACTTTGGTGTGACTAAAATTGGGCATAGAGTTTTGCAGAGCGGTTTATTTTCGACTATATATTTAAGGGTGCCCATTATTTTGTGAAAGCCTGTACTTGTTGCCAACAAGTTGGTCGAATTACAAGGCATGATCAGATGCTTATAAATCTCATACTTTTTGTTGAGATCTTTGATGTGTGGGGGATTGATTTTATGGGATCATTCCTTACCTTACACAGCAATGTGTACATTTTGGTGGTAGTTGATTATGTCTCTAAGTGGGTAGAGGCTGAAGCTACTAGAACAAATGACCATAGTGTAGTTCTTAAGTTTGTTAATAAGAATATATTTCCTAGACATGGAATCCGCAAGGCCATCATTAGTGATGGGGTTCCCACTTTAAAAACTTTAGATTTGGAAAGTTATTGAAACACTATGGAGTTAATCATAAAATAGCTACCCCTTATCACCCAAAGACTAGCAGACAAGTTGAAGTATCTAATATGGAGATTAAGAAAAATATGGAAAAGACCATTCATAGTGATATGATAGATTTTTCCCTGAGGTTAGATGATGCCTTGTAGGCCTATAGGGAGGTTTTTAATACCCCTTTTGGAATGTCACCATATAGGTTGGTATATGACAAGGCATGCTATTTACCGGTTGAAATATAACATAGGGCTGAATGGGCAATTAAGCAAGTTAATATAAACGTAAATAATGTGGGTAATTCTAGGAAACTGTAGTTATCTGAGTTAGATGAGATAAGACGCGATGCTTATGAAAACTCCTGGATTTATAAGGAGAAACCAAGGATTTTCAACACCACACATCACCAAAAAATCTTTCTGGATGGGTTAAAATAATCAATGTTAGACTTAAGATCTTTCTGATAAAACTGTAGAGTAAATGGACGGGTCCATATGTTGTGACCCATGTCTCTCTACATGGATCCATTAAAATCGAAAACATGATGGGTGGAGAGCTATTTAAAGCCAATGGACACTGTTTGAAGCCATATGTTGTGATGGAGAGCGATCATATGGCATAGTTGATGTTGTTCACTTGGAACTAGTCCAACCACCTCAATAGCTCCAACGAGTTTCGTTGGGCTGATGATGTTAAACTCAGCGCTACGCGAGAGGCAACCCGTCGCTTGTTGTGTGCTGAGAACTTTGTGGGTATGTTCGCTATAAACCCTAACGAGATAAAACTTGTCTAGTCGGGCTACCGAGTGGTTTAAAGGCTTGTTGCATAATCTAAATGCAACCATGATTCCTACAAAATTGAGTTAGGTTTTGTTGTGTGAGTTTATCAAATTGATTTTTAACCAATAGGGACAATGCAATATTTTAAGTTGGGGAGGGTGCCACATGTATTACATGTTTTGATATGAATGTTTGCTAAAAAACTGGGTCAATGAAAAACACCCAGTTAATATGTCACTAAAGAACTGCTGAATACACAACACAAGCTTGAATAGGTTCGACCTTGAAAGTCAAAGTAAAAAAGTAAAAACCTATCTATATTCATTTTTAACACACTGATGAAATAGCATTACCCTAGTGAGAGTAAGTGGTGAAACCCCGATATATTATGCAAACCAACTTGAAATGAAGTCGATCATTGGAGTCTTCCCATTACCACCCCATATCAAATTTGCAACACTAATGATCGGAACAGGTAACCTTTAACAACCATAAAGAAAAGGTTTGATAACATACTTTTATCTTTTTATCCAATTTGGATAAGTTCATTTCAAAGTGCTTAAGCCATTCTCTTGAGGTTTTTGAGGAATGCATAAGCTGATTACCCTTAAGTTGCCCATATTGAAGGTTTATTAACATCATAACAATTATATAAAATCCTAAACGAGATCAAAGCACATATAGCGGAAGCGATTTAACAAGATCATAATAATAACATAATTATAATTAATCGAATTAGGGTTACATACATTTACACTAAAGCAAATCTACAAGACGAAGAACGAATCACCAATTTGGGTTTATAACGAATACCACCAAGATATAGTCTAAAGTAAGACTATATTATGATCTTGTACACACGTAATACAAAGAGCTAACCGTGATTCGAGCACATGAAAACCGAGCTACAACGCTTGTAAATAATCTACCCAACAACCCTAGAGAGGGGCTAGGACTAGATTATAAGTAAATCAATCAACCAAGAAAATCAACCAAAACCCTTGTGTGGGTTCTTTCCTGTGATCTCAACAAAGAGAAGAAGAGGGGAAATATTTTTTTCTATTGAATTATGAGGAGAATGATTTGTTTATATAGGCCTAAGCTTGTACCATAAAACAAATAAAAGGAAAGATTTTTGCCTTCCTTTTCCTCTATAACAGATAACGCTCAAATCCAACATGTATTAATAAGCGTTATCTTCACTATTGATAGAGTATTTGTGGTAATAAACGGAATTTTATTGCTAATATTGTGCAAAGTCCAGTTATTGTATTTAGTAGGAAACAAGGATTAAGAAACGTGAATAAAGGAATAAAAAGCGCAAATTCGAGAAGAAGGAATAAACGAGGCATGGGAACTGATGGAGGAACATAAAAAATAAACTGGTTATTTAGTTTAATTTGTGGTATCTTTTATTTAGTAATCTTATTTTGTGTTTTTTTTAAAATAATTTTTATCTTTTTGCCCAAGTTTAGTTTTTTTTATAAAATTAGGACTTATTTGTATTGAATTATTATGAAGCTATGAATAAAAAAATTACAGACTTTTAGTCTTTCGTTAATCAACTTAAATCCAGGTTAGGGTTTATTGTTTGATTTCATCCAAATAATCGGGTATTCGTTGAATCAACGATTGTTGGAGTTACCTGATTATCGGTATTCTTTTTGAATCAACGATAGTTGGAAGGATTGTTTCTGGCATTCTTTGGAATCAACAGATTCAATTACTTATCTTTGTTACTTGTTATTTTTAGCTACATCAGGAACGTAAGCTCTCGTATGAAGAATAATTGAGGACGAAGGAGTCTTGGAAAGTTTAGAGGAAAGATTGAGGAGGAAATAAAGAAAAAGGACTAGAAAAGAAAAATGTGGAAGATGGGCCAGTTGCCACCAACAACTTTTATTCTGACACCAGCAAAACTACACCATTTTGCCACCAGCAAGAATGAAGTCACCACCAACAACATCACACCATTTCGCCACCAGCAGGACTATTTTGCCACCAACATTTTACTAGTAAGGTTTTTTACAAGTCACATTAAAACACTCATAAACCTCCATCATCATTGGGAGGCTTCCCATTTCCGCTCCATAATCATTCCCAACAGTTTTTACCTTCTTGAAATTGTGTATAATTGAAGTTCGTTTTCTCAGTTCTTAACCAATTGAAAGTCCTAACAAAATCGGTTTTATGATCGTTTTTGGTTGGTAAGGTTATTTGGCTTTGCTATGTCTAATTCAAACAACACGTAAAAAAAATGAAAAATATCAATCTACTTATACGTAAAACAAATTGCAAATACCAAATTTTTATTCAAATAAGGACAAGGTACTAGTAAACAAAGCACAAGTAACCAACTAACAAGTTTAACAAGAAAATGTAACTAATTCAACAATCTAACAAATTTACCAAATTTAACAAACTTAACCAACTAGAAAATGTAACAAATTTCAACAAAATTTCAACTAACTATTTTATAAAAGTAAGATGACAAATTTAACAAAGTCTAAATTTTATTAATAGAACAAATTCAATTTTTTATAAATTCTAAATCAACTTTTTGTAAAATTCTAACTAACTAATTTTATAAAACTTTTTACCAACAATTCAATCTAAATGCTACTAAAATCTTTTATTACTAATATGTTTTGTAAAATCCTAACAAGACTGAAACTTAGCTAGCCCAATTTGACTATTAGCCCAATACAATCGTGAATCCTCCCAGGTGAAAATCAACAATTAACAAACTTAACCATATTCTAATCAGTTAATAGAAAACATCTAACCAACCCGTAACTGCATGCATGCATTATATGATCAGTTTTAACTACAAACGTGAATTAAATGTCTGATTACTACAACTTAGCATTTTTTAAACTAGCTTCATATGCAATTCAACTAGTGTCTCAAATTTAGTTAACAAGCTGATCGTTATATCTATTTTACGAAGATTAAAATTGATTCAACCTAAAGATCACATGAAAAGAAACGTTGTGCTTAACCATTACATCCGTTGTCTAGTCCGTTGATGGCGAAGCTTAGCGCTGAGCTAGCTTATCATGAACACTACCATTCACCAAGAAAACCGAAACTACCTTCTCAAACTATAATCAAACCAGTTTGAAGGAACTAAACTCTTCAAACAGAAATGTCAATCAAAGGACTGCTACCGAACTTTCTTCGATCTTGAAACTATTAACTGCTATCTTATACTTATCTTCAACTAAACCGAAATCTCTTCCAAAACTCATAGAGCCACGAAAAATGAAACGAAACCAAAGCTTGAGTCTAAAGTTCTTCCGTCATCTAGTCCGTTGATGTCGAGACACTATTATTCTGAATATAAATCAACATGAACTAAATCCACAACTATCAAAACAGTAACAAGCATAATAACAATCACAGCGATATTCTCTCGTCCATCTCGAACTTGAAAACACCTCAACAGCCGCAACACTTGTTTTCGGATGAGAAAAACTATAAGAATCTTTCACTACTGGTAACTTCTAAAGCTCGAAAACGACTACAACCGAAACTAACTGCTGAACCGAATGAGAACTAAAGAATCTCCAAAAACACTAATCTCTATCTCAAATCTCTCGTCTAATCTTGGATCTCCAACAACAGAATCCTAAACAGCTACTATACCACTCTTTTCCAAGTTGATTCGATCAAATTCATCAGTTGCATAAGAATAGCTCAAAAACTTCATTTTCATAACAGAAAACTGATCTTGCTTTCAATAAAGGATTGAACTCACAACATCATTGATAAACTTCATCCATGCACTCTCATTCTCGAATAGAAACAGTAATTCAATTCTGCCAGAAGTGAAATGTTCAAACAGAAGGTAAAGGAAATGGAAGGATTTGATTATTTGAACTGAAATTCTGTTGTTACAACAACCTATAACCACTTGCTAACAGAAATGTAACTGTCTAAACAAGTGTGTGTGAGAACACACTATAAAAGGATAAAGGATAAAATGAATTTGTAAACTACTGTATGTGTGTTTACACACTAAGGCTACGTGTAAAAATGAGAAACAAATAAGGTTTATATAGCCGAGAGAATGCAGGGGATGAGGAGTTGATGATGTGCTGTGACTAATCAGAAGTTGCCACGCGGAGAGTTGTAATTGGGGTAGATTGGTATTGATCCGGCTGAAATGCAAATATATATATTGATTGGTGGATGTGAGGTGAATTGGGATTCGGTTTGGGTTCAATAAATGGGAAGTGGTATTTGGATATTTAAATGAGAGTGGGGTAATGGGGAATTAAAGCTTCTATGTGAGTTTCGCCCATTAATTTTTGATTCGGTCATGATTGAAGTTTGATTTATGGCTCATAAATGGCTGTTGCATTGTGATTAAGTGGGTTTTAAATGCCAGCCTTCATTAATTTCTTAATATACCTCGGAGATGAAATAAGCCCATTATTGATCCATTATTGCCTGTTGACTCCCATTAATTTGGACTGATCTCATTTAAATGCTGGTGAAGCTCAATCTGTGTGATGGTATAAGCTTCTCCCAGATTGGCCACAAGATGTGAACTTGGATCAACTAACTTTGGGCTTTGGCAGAAAAGTCCCTTGTGATTAGCAGTTTTGTCTTTTGAGCTTGAATCTTGATACTTGTCATTTCTGATCCTTTGAGCTTCAAACTTGAACAAAAATGATCCATTGACTTGATGACTTGACTTTTGACCAGGTTTGACTTTGATATTGACTTTTCCAAAATTGCACTTTAAGTCCCTCAACTTTTGAATATTATCAAGATAGGTCCTTTATCTTCTCATGGCTTGTCATCTTTGATCCTTCTTTGTCTTTTTCATCCAAGTAAGCTTGATTTCTTCTTGTTTGCTTAAAAATGTATCCTTCTTACCTATTTATACACAAACACAAAACATACCACATAATTCTGCTTTATAGCATAAAAGTTAGGTATTTTCCTTGTGTTTAATGGTGATTTGTTGATTAATTGATATGAGTCTTTGCTCATATCACTTCTCCCCAAGCAAAAATGGTGTATAAATTAGACCTTAGGGTCATTGTTTCAGTGTGCTAAATCCAAGGATCATTCTAACCCTTGACAAAGGTTAGAATCACCATTCTTACATAACCCGAAAGACAATAAACCTTGTTAATCCTCATAGGAGGGATGAATTTCGTGAAGAAGAGATTCGGTTGGAGGTTTATTTGTTGATTGGAGGCTTTATAATTGCTCTAAATTCTATTTTGTTATTTCCTTGTGTTTTGAAGAACTATTGGTAAACTCTTGTACTTGAATTGATTTCTCATTATAATTTAAGTATTGTTGAATGTTTGAGAAAGTTATGAATTGTGTTGCAATATGTTTGAATTCCGAGTAGTGTGATATACTCGTGTGATGAACATGGATCCTAAAGGAGAGTTTGGTTTTATGATCAAGAGAATATAATTGGGTTTTGATGGTTGATAATTTCTTGAAACATGTTTTGATAATAAAATGAAATATAGCTTTTTATTAGATTTATCGATCGAAAGGATTTCCGGTACACTATGTTCCAAAAGATTTGTGCTTGAGTCAATTTGGTTTCTTGGTGATTGAGACTCACCTTGACGAGTTGGTTAAAGGAATTTGTCAAAAGATTTATGATGAGACTGCTTTTATACATAGTCTCATCGTCCAAAATAGGCTTAAAATGCATTAAATATCATGAAAAATGCCAAATATATGCTTGTGTTTGTTACATGTGTATTTTAGGTACGGATATTGAGAAAATGAAAAAAGATCACAAGAAACAAGCAAAAACGAACACGAGAAACGAAGCCGCACAATGAACCAAGCCCTAATGTGGATTTTCCAAGAATAACCCTTAAAGAATTGAAGATTGTACAAGAAGGGTCCTCCAATATTGAAGAATTTACACTTTAAACCCTTGTCTATTCATAATTATAAGTTTGGTCCTTAAAGTTTTTCAAATTGAAAAAAGGACCCTCCACTTTGAAGAATTGCCAAGAATGGTCCCTCAAATTTGAAGATTTGTCATTATTAGTCCTCCAAGAAGTCAACAATATAAGTCAACACCATAAAGTTTGAAGAAAATGCCAAAACAACCCTTCAAGTATCAAGAATTGGCAAGAAATACCCCTGAAATTACCCTTGCAAAAGTTTTAGGGCAAAAGTCTAAAGAATGAAACTTGAATAACAAAGGGATTCGGCTATATACATGTTTTATCCACAAGTTAAAGAAAGGAAAGAAGTAAGGGACCTAAGTTGGCAGACATTGGAAGTTGCCTTAACCAACCATAGAGTGACACCTCACCCACCAAATCTCACTAGCCAATCACACCTCACCATTGTGCCATGTCATAACCCACTCACTAGGTTTTTAACTAATTAAATTAGTTAACTAATTATGGTGCCTAACACCACTTTTAAATCCTAAATCAGATCAAAACATGTACTATTCACCTATGATCACGATTTGGGCATTTCTTAATCCCATGAAATTAACCCTTAATCTTGTCCAGCTTTAAGATTAAGGTGGCTATGAACATAACCCAACCTCTAAACTTGCCACATCACCAACACACAAGTCACATGTTCTATCCCATGCATACGCTTATGAAGAAAATGCCAAAAGGTGCCAGCCATCCAACGCCCAACAAAGCTGCTTCAATCCTAAGCATGTTATGAGCCCTTGATCAAATTCCCATCACCTTTACACCCTCACAAGTTGCCAAAGATAATTCACATGTTCAAGATAAATTCAAACTCAAGGGGCATATTTGGAAGATCAAACACTTAGGGTTTACGTTTTTATGCTTTCTAGTTCATCATTGTAGCCTATATAAAGGCATAGGGCTGCAACATTTAGCTTTTGCTCTTGATTTTTCCTTTATCACAAATCTTTAAATCCTTCTTTCAATTTATGAAAAAGTGTTTGATATTGCTGATGAAATCCAAGTGCCAACTTTAATCTTTGCTTATTTATGTTATATGTTTGTGATTGTTAAGACTCAAAAGCTATTTTAAACATTGTGCAAGAAATTGCATAATTTTCCAAAAACTTGATATTTTGCTAAGGTCTTGGTTCAAACCCTTGGAATTTTTGGATTGCAAGTGATTATACCATCCTGATAAGAAGCTTATCAAGTTGTTGTAAGCTTGTGGTGTGGGGATAATCAAGGAGTGGGAACAAGGTTGCATTAATAAAGCTTTTTTCCACTTTTCTGTTTTATATAAATTGTGCCTTTAACCTTGTTGAATCTTAGCAGGTGTTATTGGAAGCTTGTGTCTTGTTTAGCTAGACACATCAGCTTAAAAATTCGTGAGTGTGGATGTACATTCATGAGGTTTGAGCCTTCTTACCCAAAATCTGATAAAATACTTGATTTTTGGTGATTTTGTGTTATGCTGTTATAAGAGGTGTTCTTGTGGCTTAAATCTGCTTGATACTGCATAATATTGATGATATGATGCTAGATTAGGCTTGGGTAAAACTGAATCACACATTTGCTTTGTTAAATCTATGATTAAAAAGTGAAAGGGGTGTTTGGGTTTACTGATTTGAGCTTGCAATTTGATTTTGAGTTATTGTTAAGTATTGTTTTGTGCTTGTATCTAACAAATACTTGGTTGTGTGCTATATCTGCAAGTTTTTGGCCTTTGAGCATCAAATTCTTGATAGTGCTATAACTTGTTGAAATCTGCTTGTTTTGACCTAAGATCTTGGAAACACTTAGTATGCATGCTTAGGGCTAACAAGTGCTTAAACAAAGTTTATATAACCTGTTAAGAAGATTTGAGGGTTTGAATTTGGATTTATGGTCAAGTACATCAGCAAAGTTTGAAATATGCTTGTTCTTTGTTCATCAGTAACATTTGTTGGCTTGAATCTTTGTCTAAACTTTGAATCACTGCATGAAACCAGTTGATTTATGTTCATTTGAATTAATATAAGCTGTTGTGTGCATTTGGTTCAATTTGGTTGGCTTATTCTTGCTAAAACTGCTTATTTGTTGAAATCTGCTTATTGTTCATGTCTGTGTCATATCTGGTGATGTTTTGATTAAACTCTACTAATTGGCTGAAAGGATTTGTGTTTTTGTGATTGCTATTGACTCCTTATAACCCACTGGTTATAAGGGTGCCTTTTTGTGGCTTGAATCCAACAAAAATCCATATAAGACAAAAAGTCAAAATAGTCAAGTAGTGGGAACTCCTTTCCCCTGTTGCTAGCCACTGCTAGTGTAATTTGATCATCAGCTTATTTATAAGCCATTTTGGCTTATCCAGACTTGCAACAACTTAGTTTTTGTAATCAATCTTCCTTATTTGACCCATTGAACTAATCTGGAGATTTTTAGGGTTTGACTTTTAGGTTTGACTAGAAAACCAAACAAGTTGACTTTTACATTAAGTGCTTATTGCTTTTTCCAGCTTATTCATTGTGCTTATTTGAATTCTTTTTGATTATTAAGCTTAGGTTTGTCATTTAAAATCTTTTGCAAGTTGAATCAGCACTAGAGGTGGCCTAGAACTCAAGAACGACTATTTTGTCATTTTCTGTAGAGAGGTTTTGATTATTTCAGGCTTATATCTTGGGCTTTTTCAAAATCTCTTTTAACAGATCTCTTAAGTATCCTAAAAGAAGCTTGTGTGTCAAATTAGAGCTTATGACATTAGCTTATAGCTTAATGGGCCAAAAATCTCATTAAGAATAAGCTGTTGACAATTAAGCTGTGATAAGCTTATTTTCAGCTTTTGGGCCTTTAGATTTTTGAGTCAAGTAGGTGATTTTGGGCTTATTTGGACAACTTTTTGCTTATTGGGCCAAAAAGCCCAATATAGTGGACTGTTTTTCATATTGGCCCATTTGAAGGCCCATTAGGGGCATTTTGGTAATTTCAAGTTCAACTCTGTGTTTATTAGGTTAAAATAAACTAGTTTGTAACTTTTTAGAACTTTTTATAAATTTGGATTTTTATTAATTTTTTATTATTAAAAATTAAATTTGAGATTTTTGCAAGTTTTTCATTTTTCCCAGTTCAAATACATTAAGTTAGGAATTTTAAAATTTTTAGATTAATTTTAGTGTCATTAAAATAATTTTTAGAATTATTTTAAGTTTTTAGAGGTTTTAATCATTTTTAAATAGTTTTAATTAATTTTAAAAATTTCAAAATTTTTAATTTAGTTAAGTCATTTTAGGGGTTAAAAAGTTAAAAAATCTCATTTTGGGCTTTTTGTTAATTAAATTGATTTTTTGGGCATTAATTAGAATTAAAAAAATTAATATTTAATTAAATAAAAGGTTTGAGTGATTTCTGATTTTTTTTAAACTCTAATTAAATTTTTTAGGATTTATTGCAATTATCTAGGAATTTTTAGGTTAATTTTTTAAATTTTGTCATATTCTACGGTTTTCGTGCACGACTTTTCGTCTTAGTTTAATTCATAATCGTAACCGTCATCCTTTCTCTTTTTTTCTTGATAATTATAATCACAAAGTTAATCATTTCTTACACAACACACTTGCCTCCTTGGGAAACGAACCTTGAACTTAATTTGGTTATTAGTGCTTGGTTTTCCTAAACCGACACTTAATACTTGCCACTTTTACGCTCTTTTTCCTAAAGGGTAGTAAAATCACTACATCAATTTTGGCGCCGCTGCCGGGGATCGAACCCGGGTCACACGCGTAACAGGCGGGAATACTTACCACTATACTACAACGAGGCTTATAATGAACCCATTCAAACCAAACTTATCTCTTTGTATTTTCTAACAAATGAGGCTTATAATGAAGTGGAATAGATGATCATAGGTCGAAAGGGTTTGTCTACACCAATTTGTTAATATGGATTCTATGAAAAATACCATGAAATGGAATTCATGTACTTTAGATTTGTGATTCATAGTTGCTAAACGCACACAAATTAACTCTCCTACGGATGAAATGGAATTCACACAAGTATTATTTTTAATTATATTTTCCTTTACAAAGTTAATTCTAGCGGTAATATCGGTAGTGACAACCTTATTACCTACACTACCCAAACGTTATGAATATATGCAAATCCCATGGGACGATCTTGACTTACCCGACTTTGCTACAATAGAACGAGTATACTTGCTCGTATGCGTAGTTAAGGAATTAATAAGTCTTGTTTATAAATGTAAAACTAGGAGTGCAAGACGCGCATCAAGTTTTTGGCGCCGCTGCCGGGGATTTGTTTATTTTTCATGTTATAATCATTACAAATTAGTGGTGGTGTTAAAATTTAGTTTTTAGTTTGAATAAAAATTGAATAAGAATAGGTCTAAGATCTTATAATTTAAATAATATGCTTGAATAAATGTGTCTTATGTTTATTTGATGTTTGCATTACATATTTCATAAGCTCACTTATACACATAAAATCACAAAAAGAGAATAAAAGCAATTAGGTAGTGTTTGGATTAGCCTTTATTTTGTTTAGATTATTAGTTATATGTTTTTGTTTTGTTTGATTTTGTTCCTTGAATGAAAAAATTCAAAAATGTGGTAATAAAGATATGGTAAATCGAAAAAAAATAAAAATTGGTGCAGGCAAAGTTGCCGCCAGCATGGTATGTCTGCCGGCCGGCAAAAAGCATTCTGCGCACCAGTTGCCGCCGGCAAGGTATGTCCTCCGGTCGGAAACTTTGAAACTGTTAAGGTTTTTCCGCCGGCAAAACACCCTTGTCGGTCGGCAAAACCGGACCTGTTAAAAAAAATATTATTTTAGTTTGTTTGTTTGATTTGTTTTTAGGGATATGATTGTATGTTTAGTTGTACATTTATTGTTTTCTTTTACTAACGCTAACCCTAACGTTTATGAACTTTGCTATGTTAGTCTTATTCTTAATGATGGATACTCTTTGCGAGATTTTCGCATACTTGAATGGGTTTGAAGGAGAACTCACTGATGAATGTGACTCAAGTGTCACTAATGTGGAAAAAACCAAGGACGAGAAAGACTTATGGGAAGATTTGCCTCACAAGAGTGTGATAATCAATGAAGGAGAATGTGAAAAAGCAATCTATCAAAGAGCCGAGTATCGTTCATACATTGAGCCGTTGATGCGGTTTGCTATTCCATGTACGGTTGACAATCAAAGGGCATGAGATGCTAAATTAAACCTTACTTACCCAACCAATTACATGACTGAATAAATATTGGGAAATTTAGGGTTCGTGATAATTGGCTATACCGAATATGGAAGACGTGTGATACGAGACGTAAGGGTGAACATCCATGGGTATGTATTTTTGACAGAATTCTATAGGGTTTAAGGCATTTAATAGTTACGTACTTTCTCAAATATATCTATATCATACCTGTACTCAAAAAATTGCGAAGATAATACTTTAACTTCCGGTTTACCTGTTAATATGGTACCTTTAAATTTGTTCTACCAATTTTACCCTTCAACCCAATTTCAAACTTTGCATCGTTAGTCCTTTAGCTAACGATCGCTTTTTTAGATAAAAATATTTAACTGAAAAAGAATTATAATTTTTTCGAATAAAATTATAATTTTTCCAAAAGAATTTAGAGTTAAAAAAAACTTTTTTTATTTTTACGCTTTTTCTGAAATTGTTTAAATTCAGTTTCGATTTTTTTTTGAAAAAAAAAAGTTTAATTTTTTCGAAAAACTTAACTTTTTTTTTTACGTTTTTCTCTTAATTTTTTTAAAGTTATAAATAACTCACATGATTTTCTTCTAAAAAATTAAAAAAAATTAAAAGAATATTTGTATATTCCTAAATTAATAATTTTAAAACATTTTAAAACATTTCAAAAAAAAATTTAAACATTTTAAACTATTCCTTTAATGATTTTATTTATAAAAAACTTAATTTTAAATAAAAATTTACGTTTTTCTCTTATTTCAATTTACTTCAAAAAAAGTTTATTTATTTTCGAAGATTTAAAAAACATTTAAAAATTTTGAAATTTTTCTGGAAGAAAATCATTTAGTTATTTTTAACTTTTAAAAAATATTGAGATAAAAATTATTTTTCTAAAAATATAAACTTTTTAAAAAATGAAACAAGATTTAAAACAATTTGAAATTTTTTAAAGTAAAAAAAGATTTTTGTAACTTCAAAAAATTTTTAACACGACTTTTTTTTATTTTATATATGTTTGGAAAAATTATAATTATTTTTATAAGTTAAAACTTTTTTTTGGAAAACAAAAACGATCGTTAGTTAAAGGACTAACGATGCAAAAGTTGGCATTGGGTTGAAGGGTAAAATAGGTAAAAAAAAGTTTGAGGTACCATATTAACAGGTAAACAGGAAGTTCAAGTACCATCTTGGCAATTTTATAAGTATATGTATGATATGGATATATTTGAGAAAGTACGTTCCTATTAAATGTTTTAAACCCAATTCTATATCATAGATCACGCCGACATAGGTGAACCGTCGGTGGTCTTTGGTTATAAGTTTCTGTGGGAAACTAGGTGTGTTGTGGATTTTGAGCAAGGTACACTAACGGTCAATTTGACCAAACTCAAAAGTGAGAAAGATGATTATATAGAGTTTCTGGTTGAAGACGGACCTAAGGTTGAAAGCGAGAATGAAGTAGTAAAGATGGGGAAGGCAAAGAGAAAAAAGAATACGGAGCAAGCAAACTAACTCCAAACAATTACTTGCCAACAAAAGCCGAGCATGAGGAAGGATCTCCTTCCGCTTTTGTGCCCAATCCATTACCATTGGCTTACGCTCTAAACAAAAGGAGAGGATAAGAATCATCTTGAACAAGAAGGAGGAGGAACTCAAAGAATCCAAACCAATCTTGGAGGTCTTGGAGAACTATGTAAGCTACCAGAAGAAGCTAGATGAAATAGAAATGGGTAAGGCCCGTTTAGAAAGGAAGGAACTCAATGAGCATATTAAAGAAAGGATCATTGAACATGTTCTACCTAAGAAGATGCAAGACCCGGAAACTTTGTCATACCGACTCTAATCAATGGAACCACACCATTTGACGCATTAGCCAACACAGGGGCTAGTGTGAGTGTCATGTCGTACTCTATCTATCAACATCTTGGCTTGAGCAATCCGGAATCATACTTTTCGAACTTAACTATGGCGGACAACACTTAAACCAAACCTATTTGCTTCGTAAGAAATGTCCGAGTATAAATCAGGTTTCAAGCTTATGTCATGGATTTCCTTATTATGGACATCCCGGAGGATAGGGACCTACCATTGTTGTTGGGGAGGCCTTTTCTAAAGATGTGCGGAGCGGTTATTGATTTGGGACGAGGAACTATTTCAGTTAACGACGGTGTTACCGTTCATACTTATGCGCCTAGACCAAGGGAAAAGCCTTGGTACTTCGATTTTGAAAGTGAACTAGAGGACGAATGGCTAAGTTGTTTCGAAGTTGGAAGAGATGATGATGGTTATCCCTTGTATGGAATATTGGGAGCACCATATTTAGGATGTGAAGATCCTATGGAGAGAGCTTTAGCAACTGAAGCTTACTTCAACCCGTTTAAGAATATTCTAGTCTTCAAGAAAATGACGGACTTCTTGGGATCATTACCGGTCCAATTGAAGAACCTTGATTGGGGCCAGACGGGGATAGTACTTATATGAGAAAAAAGGAGACAAATTCTAGCACGTGAAGTTAGAAGTGACCACACCGTGTGGGAATGTGTACACACAAGGGTATAAGACAAAGCACACCAAGAGGAAGCTAGCAAAGAAGTTTAGGCCCGATGACGTATTGAACATGGAATACTTCATGGACTAGAAGAATCAAGACTTCAAGAATAAAACAAGACAAAGGCGTGATCTTTTTCTTTTAATTTTCAGTTTTCTTTTGACACTATTTTGGTTTATTTTCTTGGTGGTTTGGTAATTTAGACAGCTTTTGGTTTTTGGTAATTTGGTTGATTTAGTTATTATGTTTTCTTTATTTTTAGGATTTTATAGACATGTTGTAAAAATTTTAAAAATTGTCAACGGAGTAAAAAAACCGTTAACGAAAAAAAAGGGAAGAAAAAATCTGAGAACTTATGGGGATATAACCAACCCATATGGAGTATTTGGGTTATTTCACCCAAACACATAACCCACTCACATACACACAAAAAAAAGCAGAGAAAAAAAGAGAGAGAAGAAAGAAGATTTTTCTTGAGTTTTCTTTTTGAAGAAACAAAAAATGGCACCCAACAAATTAATTGAATCCAACACCCATCTATTAATTCTGATTTTTGATTCATATGAGTAGATTGAATTGATTAAACATGAATAATAGGAATTAGATTAAGATGTGGTATGAATTTAGGAGATGGAGCCATTGATAGTGTGAGGGTAGATTAATTTTGGTTAGATGATGAACTCAAGTGGGTTTTCATCAATGTAGTTGTTTTTGATCTTGTAAGAATGATTAAGTAGTTTGGAATGATGAATAAATAAGAATTGTAGATGTTATGTTATTAGTTTTGATTCTTTATAGGAATGATTTCCGGAAAATGGATAATGTTCATAGTGTTTTGATCCATTTTCAAGATAGTGGGAAATTGAGGAAATGTTAGTGATAATATATATATATATATATATATATATATATATATATATATATATATATATATATATATATATATATATATATATATATATATATATATATATATATATATATATATATATATATATATATATATATATATATATATATGTGTGTGTGTGTGAATTTCGGGGTTGTCGCCGGCAAAATGGCATTGCCGGCCGGCAAAATCCCCACTGTAAACAAAATGCCGTCGGCAAGAAGTGTCTGCCGGTCGGTAGAATGCTTGCTGTTAGCAAGTTGCCGCCGGCAAAACACCTCTGTCGGTCGGCAACTCGGGGGCTGTTAAAAAAAATTATTTTGTTTTTATTTGGTTAGTTTTATAGATTTTTTAGGGTTATTTTTTAATGTACTAACATACTAACATTCCAAATGTTGTAAATGTCTTAGAAGCAAAAGAGGACAATGCCTCCTAACCCGTTGATCGAAAAATATGAACGGAAGTATGGCAAAGGCGAGGTACCATACAAGGTAAGGGTTGTGTCGCATGAGTACTTAAAGTGGAGAGGATTAGGAGAAATGGAACATCATGCTTACAACTTGAGATTGTCGAAGTTACAAGGGAAGAGCTTTGGCAAGCCTAGAATAGCTGATTGGAGCTTACTTAGGAGGTTTGGTTGTGATGAGACTTTGAAGGAAAAGTTGAGGATGACATACACTTATAGCTCTGGAGCAACTTTTAAAGACTACTCATTTGAAAAAGCTTTAAATATACAAGGTGAGATATATTATGAGTTATGTCTTGAATTCTTTTCAACTTTTTATTTTTATAATGAAGTTGAAGATGCAAAGAACGAGCCTTGCATTTGGTTTAGACTATTAGGGGTGAATTACTGTTTTACACTAGCACAGTTTGGAGAGGTGTTAGGATTGTATGATGAGGAAGATTTGGACAATCCTTTGTTTGAGCTACACTTTTCCAAGCTAGAGACCAATAAGAAGTTCTTACCAATGAATGAATATTGGGAAAGCATAGTTGACCACACTGTGGGGAATAAGAAGCTTGGTTCGGTTAGGGATCCACTTTTGAGAATTATACATAGGTTCATAGTAGGACAAATTGAGCATCGATTGGGAACTAGGGAAATATGCCAAAACACTGACCTATGGTTGTTGAGTGTGGCTAGTGGGGAAAGGCAAGTGAACATAGTGAGGGCAAATGCCGAGTAATTGTATAAGAGAGCCCCAGAATTGAAAACAGTAAATGATGTATGTGGAGGTCATTATGTGACTTGGTTAGCTAAAAGGCTCAATGTTTTAGATGGTAGTGCTATAAGGAAGTTACCGGAGCCGATTGATAATGAAGTTTGGGATGTAAGACCTTTGGAGAAGGAGCTAGACAAAAGGAAGAAATGTCTAAGATATCCGGAGCTGTTACAACAAGAAGCTGGAGAACAAAAAAAGAGGAGCACGATACAAGTGGGGTGAACTCTAGTTGGGGAGATTGGAATGCTAACTTGAGTGAGATAGAAAGAATTTTGTGCCAATCCTACATCATTTGGCGGATCAAGCACACTATAGCTACCCAACCTATGAGACACCCAATGTTCCACCATATCCATATCCGTATGTGCCATATCCTCACCAGTACACATACTATCCTCATGGGAATGAAGGTACTTATGGAGGAGGTGGAGTGTCCGTTGATGACTACTTAGACCCAAATACGGGAGGATACGTTGGAAGTAGCTCTATTGTTCTCAGAAATTTTGATACTGGAGGACCATCGAGAGGAGCTCATGATGATGATGAAGATTGTTGGGAATAAAATATAGCCAGTCTACTTGAGCGCTGACAAGAGTAAAACAAGCGTTGATAGGAAGAAAACAAACGCTGACAGATCAAGCGTTGACAAGAAGAAGTCAAGCGTTGATACATTGAAGACAAGCACTGATGGAAGGATATGATCTACGCGTTTATTATGTTCTAGATTACTTCTAGTAAAGATAGGAACAACAATGTATTTTCTATATTTATCTTTACCTAGAATATTTGATACGTAGATTATTGTACAAGGCTTCTTATGTCTATAAAAGAAGACCTTTAGGTTATTGTTCAATATAAGTTTTCATACGTTAAACACTTTCATTGTAAGCAAGTTCGTTATCATTAATCAAAGTGAAAGTTTGTTTACATCTTGTGTGTTCTTGTTTAAGTGTTAATTCCGCATAACACTTAGATTGTCATATACATATACAAAGGTTTCTCTACGTGTATTACTTGATCTAATCTCGTATATATAAATCTAAATCGATCTAAGTTTGGGATCAACAAGTGGTATCAGAGCTTGTTGAGGAACTTTTGATCTTAAAGAACACAAGAACCCTAAAATCACCAAAACCCTAATTTTCACAAAACCCTAAAAACATCATGTCAAATTCATAAGTAACCTCCTCCTCCTCACCTTTACCAAACATCAAGATTCCCATGCTTGATGCAACCAACTTTGAATTGTAGAAATTCAACTTTGAGCAATATCTGGGGATCTATGACTACACTCTCTGGGAGATTACTGAATATGGAAACACATTCAATAAAGCTCAAAAGATTGCTGATGCCATTGCTGGAAGAGCAGCTGTTGCTGGATGTTCAGAAGCAGATAAGAAAGAAAAGCCAGATGATGGTAGAGCTGTGTCTGCTGAACATAGCAAAGAAAAAGGTTGATATGAAAACCCTAAATATTCTGAAACTCTCTTTGGGACAAGAGAACCAACATAAGTACAGAGGTTATGAATCTGCTAAGGACCTTTGGGCAGCCCTTGAAGTTGCATATGGTGGCAATGATGATACTAAGGAAGAGAAGAAGAAGCAACTCATGCATGGGTATGCTGTTTTCAAGGCTCAACCTAATGAGAAGCTTAGCAGTGTGAGAAGCAGACTGCTTGATATTACAAGCAAGTTGTCTTCATGGGGACACAACTTGGTGATGTTGACATTAAGGCTACTTTTCTTAAAAGCCTTGGTGAAGCATGGAAGATTGAGGCAAGATCTATACTTGCCAACAACACTCACAAAAGTTCTACTTTTGATGATATCTACAACAAACTGAGGCTGTTGGAGAATGAAACTCTTTTGGAGCATGGAAGCAAGTCTACCAACAGTAACATGGCCTTCTTCTCTCATAGTGAAGGTCAATTCAATCAGAAGGACTCTTACATGCATCCAGTTATTGGATCGTCATGTGTCAACGCTGGAACATGTCCTATCAACGCCTCATATTCAGACGCTGACACATACAAAAGTGACTCACCAAGAGTTAAACCTACTGGTTTGGATCTGGATACTGTATGTGCTTATATTGCTTCTTTGCCCAATGGTTTAGTGATTACATATGAGGACCTTGAGCAGATAAGTGATGAGCACTTGGAAGAGATGGATATTAAGTGGAACATGGCTCTTGCTAGTATAAGAGCAAACAGGTGGAATAGAAGGTTTAAGAAGAAAATGACCTTTAATGCAAAGGACACTGCCGGATTTGATAAATCCAAAGTTGAATGCTACAATTGTCATCGTATGAGGCACTTCATGAGGGAATGCAGATCTCCAAGAAGATCTGATGCTGGCAAACCCTCAAGCCAAATTATTAAGGCTCGGGATCCTAAGGTCATGGTTGCAGTGCAATAAATTGATGGTATGGGATGGGATTGGAGCTATTTGGCTAAGGATGTGGAAGAGGATAAAGCTTTGGTTGTTGAAATAGAAGAAGAAGAGCATGTTCAATATGCTCTCATGGCACACTCCTCCTCTTCATCAGATAATGAGGTATACAATGATGCTTTTTGTAGTAAGGGTTGTAGGTTAAATACTGAGAAACTTAACAAAGAGGTGTTAAGATTATTAGATGATTTGACTACTGAAAGATGGAAACTGTCTAATTATCAACTTGCTCTCACTCAAACTGAGAAGACAGTTTCTGAGTACAAGAAAATGGAATTTGATTTAAAAGATAAAATTAATATCTTAAAACATGAGTTAAATGCTAGTAATGATATTAGGAGCATCATGGAAAGGGTTAATGGTGAGTTACAGGCTAAGTTAGATGAGGCCATTAAGAATAAAGATAATGTTGGCCTTAAAATTCAGAGATTTGATAAGGCCACACAAACCCTAGGAGAATGTGTTAATAAACAAAGGGATCCTAAGGACATGACTAGGATTGGGATGACAGACTACTCTGTGGTTCCACCACTAGCTGGTGACTTCTATGGTGTCCAAAGAAAGGACCTATCTTGGACTGGTTTACCAGAACTCCAAGAGGAGGAATTCATTCCTCCACCAAGAGTCATTACCCTAGTTGAAGAGTATCAACAGAAGTTGACTGACTTGAATGAATGGAAGAAAGCCAACCCTACCTTATTTGTTAAGGGTGGCTTGTTATGTGAAAGTCTTAATGAGTCAACCCCCATTAAGGTAACAAACCTAATCACTGGTAAGGCTGTTGATCTTGGCTCAAACACTGTTAGAAAACCTAGCATTAAGTATGCAGAGATGTATATGAATACTAGGTCACCTAAAAGCCAAGTTAGTAATGATGGAACAGGCTTCTTCTCTTCTAGACCTAGGGTTGTGTCTAGAAAATCCTGTTACACTTGTGGTAGCTTTTCACATTTAGCATATAAGTGTGTCAACGCTTCCAAAGTCAACGTTGTTAAAAAAGTCAAACGTTGTCAGACCCAAACCTTGTGTGCAGCAAAGTCCACAAGTTGTTAGACCTGCCCCATTCTTTACTAGAGGGTCTAACACTCATGGACAAAGACCATTTCAAAAGACAAATACTTGGTCTAATAGGCAATGGGTTTCTGTAGCAAACCCTAGGTTCAACGCTGACAAGGGCAATTTCAGCGTTGACAAGACCAAATCCAACGCTGACAGAAACGTGACCAGACCTAAATATTGCAACCACAGGGTAAGGGGTCTAAAGCTTCTTCAAGATTGACATGGAGACCAAAGAAAGATCAAAACCCTAATGAAAATGGGATTTCAATGACCTGCAACAGATTTAATTACATTTCAAAGGTCATTACAAAACCTATTGGGGTTAACTGGGTATTTCATCCAAAGAGGGATGAACATGGGGTTGTTATGAGAACTAAGTCTGTTCTTGTTGAACAACCAGATGAATCCAAGTCTGCTAAGGCTTGGGTTCCCAAAGAAAACTAACTTGTTTTCTTTATGTGCAGGGCATTCAAAAACAGGTCAATGATTATGGATGTTGGGACAATGGATGCTCAAGGCACATGACTGGGAAGGAAGATTATCTTACTAACTTCACTCCCATTAAGGATGGTGAGAAGGTTTACTTTGGAGGCAGATATGGAACTATCACAGGCAAAGGAACACTTCTCACCAAGAACTTGCATTTTGAGAACGTATTTCTGGTAAAGGAACTTGATTACAATCTTTTTAGTGTATCATAAGTTTGTGATAACAAAAATAAAGTTCTGTTTACTGATACTGAATGCTTGGTGTTAAGCAAGGATTATAAGATCCCAGATGAGAAATATATTGACTATAGAACACCTAGACATAAAGACATATATAATGTGAATCTGAATGGGATTAGGATGAATAACAATATGTCATGTTTTTATGCTAAAGCTTCAGTAGATGAGAGTAATCTATGGCACAGGAGACTAGGGAACATAAACTTTAAGAATATAAATAGGCTTGTGAGACTAGGCTTGGTTGATGGCTTGCCTGAAAAGGCTTTCCACAATGACCACTCTTGTGTTACTTGTCTTAAAGGCAAGCATCACAAGGTCTCATTCAAGTCTAAACAGGTGCACTCTAGTACTAGACCACTTCACTTGCTTCATATGGACCTATTTGGTCCAACCAATATAGAGAGTTTGAATGGTAAACCATACTGCTTTGTCATCACAGATGACTTTTCTAGGTTTACTTGGACTTTCTTTTTAGCTATGAAGAGTGATACAGCTGACACTTTAATTGACTTTATTACCTAGATTGAAAAGAAAACAGGTAATAAGGTTAAAATGCTTAGGAGTGATAATGGTGGTGAGTTTAGAAATAAACTTTTAGATGATTTTTGTGCCAGGAAAGGGATTACTAGACAGTTTAGTGTTGCCAGAATCCCACAGCAAAATAGGGTTGCTAAGAGGAAAAATAGAACCCTAATTGAAGCAGCCAGGACTATGTTGGCTGATGCTCATTTCCCCATAGCTTTTTGGGCTGAGGCTGTGAATACAACATGCTATGTTCAAAATAGAGCATTGGTCAACAAGATACAGAACAAAACACCTTATGAATTACTTTAGGGAAGGAAACCTAATATTGGTTTTCTTAAACCTTTTGGCTGTCATGTAGTTGTTCTTGACACTAGTGATGCCTTAGGTAAATTTAGTGCAAAAGGTGATGAAGGCTATTTCATGGGGTATTTAATGCAGAGCAAGGGATATAGGGTTTACCGTAAGAAGGAAAAACGTATTCTTGAGAGAGAGTACATGTTAGGTTTTAGAGAGTAAACCTAGTGATCCTGAAAGTGGTCCAAATTGGTTGTTTGACTTGGAACCTCTATCTAGAACTTTAATTATATGCCTGTTACTAATCCAGACATTGTGAAGGTAACTTCAAATGTTGTGGAAGAACAAGTTGTTGATGTTTTAGGTACACAGATTAACGAAGAGGTTGGATCACAAGCAGAAAAGTCTTATCCTATACTAGAGTATGACACAATTCCCATATGGACAGATGCTTTTGTTGCTGCTGCTGCTGCTGGAAAGGATAATGGTGGTCCCTAAGAATCACCAGTTATCAACATGCATGGTCCTTCAGGCGCTGACAAAGGAAAATCTAGCGCTAACAGGACAAATTCAAACGTTGATGGCTCAAACGTTGACAACACCAATTCAGGCGTTGACAACCCAAACGCTGACAACCAAGGTTCAGGCGTTGACAACACTTTTGCGCATCTTTTCTCTTCTACTTTTGAACAGGGTGAACCTTCCAATTTGTATGAAGAGGTTCATCCTCATATTGATGAAAGAGAGTCTGAAGAAGAAGATATTGGCAACATGGATAATGAGATTGAAGACACCAGACTTTTTGAAGGAGGAGTTCTCACTTCTACTATGAAGAATCACCCTACTTCTCAAATCATTGGTGATATTATGACTCCTGTCAGACTAGAAGATCTCATCAAGGTCTTGGTGGATTTATTGCCAATATTCACAAGAAGGTTGATACCCCTCTTGTGCAAGCTTGTTTGTTTGCCTGTTTTCTGTCACAATAGGAACCCAAGAAGATCTTTGATTCTCTCAAAGAACCAAGTTGGGTGGAAGCAATGCAGGATGAGCTTCACCAATTTGCAATTCAGGATGTTTGGGAGCTGGTTGATTGTCCCAGATATGTCAGACCTATAGGGACAAGATGGGTTCTAAGAAACAAGAGAGATGAAAGAGGTATTGTGGTCAGAAACAAGGCAAGATTAGTGGCTCAGGGATATACACAAGAGGAGGGGATAGACTATGAGGAGGTCTTTGCACCAGTTGCAAGGATTGAAGCTATAAGGATCTTTCTAGCCTATGCATCCTGCATGGGCTTCACTGTCTATCAAATGGATGTCAAGAGTGCCTTCCTCTATGGAACAATTGTTGAGGAGGTATATGTGATGCAGCCTCCTGGTTTTGAGGATCTAGAGAATCCAGACAAGGTGTATAGAGTCAAGAAGGCTATGTATGGACTTCATCAAGCCCCAAGAGCATGGTATGGCACATTATCTACTTATTTGGTGGACAATTGATTCAAGAGGGGCACCATAGACCAACCATTATTTACCAAGAAGGATGGTAAGGATGTCTTGCTTGTTCAGGTTTATGTTGATGATATCATCTTTGGATCCACTAATCCAAAGATGAGTGAGGATTTCTCCAAGCTTATGACAGACAAATTCAAGATGAGTGCTATGGGGGAGATGAACTTCTTTCTAGGGTTACAAGTTCAGCAGAAAGAAGATGGTATCTTCATCTCCCAGGATAAGTATGTGGCAGAGATCTTGAAGAAGTTTGGCTTTTCTCTACATGAAAAGAGGGCTACTACTCCTATGGATAGAGAACACCCTTGGGGAAAGATTGGAGATGGGAAAGATGTGGATGTCAGGCACTATAAATCAATGATTGGTTCATTGATGTATCTTACAGCCTCCAAACCTAACATAATGTTTGCTGTGTGTGCTTGTGCACGCCATCAAGTGACTCCCAAAGAATGTCACCTTTATGCTGTCAAGAGAATCTTTAGGTACCTAAGATGTTATCCTAGTCTTGGCTTGTGGTACCCAAAAGATCCACCTTTGGAGCTTATAGCATATTCAGACAGTGACTATGGAGGTGATAAGTTTGATAGAAAATCTACAACTGGTGGATGTCAGTTTCTTGGGAGCAGGTTGATATCTTGGCAATGCAAGAAACACACAGTGGTGGCTAATTCTACAACTGAAGCAGAGTATGTGGCTGTAGCTGCTTGTTGTGGACAAGTTTTATGCATTCAGAACCAACTGTTGGACTATGGGTATAATTTCATGCATACCAAGATATTTGTTGACAATAACAACACTTTATGTATTATTAAGAATCCTGTACATCATTCTAAAACCAAACACATAGAAATTAGACACCATTTTATAAGGGATTGTTTTGAAAAGGGTTTAATACAACCAGATAGGGTTGACACAGAAGAGAATGTGTCAGATTTACTAACTAAACCTTTTGATGCTGGAAGGTTTTAATACTTGGTAACAAGTATTGGAATGATCAGTCTCACATAATATGTGTTTTGGAGTCTTTTTGTAAAAGTATGTACAGGATAATGCATTGTTATTGGTCTTTTTGATGATTTAGATTTTCCACTATATTTTTCTAAGACTGACAAAGGTTACTTTAACGCTGATAAGTGTTATTGTGGCGTTGTCAGCAATATATTTGTTTAACGCTGACAAAGCTTTTCTTAACGCTGACAAGTGTTATCGGGGCGTTGTCAGCAACAATGTTAGTTTTGTGGTTTTCAATATAAATGTGCAGGTGGTGTTAGCATTATACCATTAGATACAGAGTTGCTTATGGATCATTGGAGCATTGTTTGAGCATGTTTTTATTTATGGATGATGGTTGGAATTTTCTATTCCTATCTTGACATAAATTTTTAATGTTCATACATATTTTTGGCAACATTTGTATCACAGTTTAAGGGGAGGTTTTAGGAACCTTTAGGACTTTTGGGTATCCTTATGATACTCCTATCACAATTCTAGATTGTGTCCACAGGTGAGTATGAGTTAGTTTTACTAAATCATGAGGCACTGTAGAATGCAAAGTTGATATACTATGCATGCTGCCAAGACATTTTTAGCCTAGAATTGGTTGTGGTCTGTTGGGAGACTTGGGAATGATTTAATCTTGGGTTTTACCTGGGAGTAACAAGGAATTTTATAAGGTAACTTAGTTATTAAGAGTTTTGGTTAGCAAGGGACACTAGAGGACTGTTATGTCTATCTTGCATAAGCAAGTGTACATAACTGGACAGTGCTTGCCGCCCTATAATAATTATCAACTTATAGGTTATCTTCTCTAGGATAAATTACTTTGTTAAGGTCATTTTTCATTTTTAAATATTTTTATTTTTGGACGCTGACAAGTATTTTTCCAAGCGTTGTTGTGACCAATTTAGACGCTGACATGGCTTTGGCAAACGTTGACAAGAATATAGCCGTTGGGCGTTGATGGGTTATTTTGGACCGTTGACACTCAATGGGACCTACCCAGTTGTTACTTTTTGACATATTTTTGGGCCGTAATTTTGGGAGCAGATAACTTTCATTTAACGCATGAGATAAACTTATTTCTTTTCAATATTTTCATGATTGTATTTCGCAAATAGTTGCCTAATTTTTTACCAATCACATGCATATATCTCTCCTATATATTTGGCTCCTATTTTAAAGAGGGTACCTATCATTCTTGTCTAACAATATTTTCTCCTATAACTTCATCTTTATCAATCATTCAAACAGCTTTCAACAATGGCACCAAAATTTAAACCAAGTGATTTGGAATTGGGGTTCAGAAGTTAACACAACATGGTAGCATATTTGGAAGCTGATGATACTCTGTTTCCCCAATACACACAAATGGTGGCGTATTTGAATGCATCCCTATTAGGTATGCTCTTTCTCATGCTCCACTCATTCCTGTCACACATATTAAACAGTTTTGGAACACTGTTAGTTCCTCAACAGTTAATAGAGTGACTACATTATCATCTATTGTTCATGGGCGCACATGGGTGGTTACTGAAGCTTTGGTTCGCCAAGCTTTGCATCTTGATGATGCTAATGGTATAACCACCCTCCCCATTCATGAAATAGAACAATGACTAAGGGCTTTGGGTTATCCTTTTCCTGATGAAGGAACTTTAAATAAATATCGTAAACAGGAGTTTCCCCCAGCCTAGAAGTACCTAATACATGTCCTCTTGCAATGTTTGAGTCCCAAGTGCACTGCACACAAGGAGATCAATAGATCTATTGCTAGTGCTATTGTGCGGATTGCTACTGGGCAAAAGTTTAATTATTCCAAAATGATTTTTGAGGGAATGTGTAAAAATAAAGGGAACAAAATGACTTTAGCTTATCCCAGATTTTTACAAATGGTTTTTGATGTCCAAGGTTACTACACAAGGGATCATGATGATTTTTATGAGATCCCTGTGCAAAAGAAAGAAATTTTTACAAAGATGAACTCACCCCCACATCGTGACTTACCCCTCACCCCAGCTATGATTGCTGTTATTGAAGCAGCACAACCCCAACCAGACCCTCAACCCCAACTTGACCCAATACCTGAACCTTTACCTTCACCACAACACATGAAAATTGACCAAGAACCCTTCGACGCTGACACACTAAATGTTGGCGTTGACATGCCTAATCCAAACGTTGACACCAATCCTTCATAGACCCAAACACCCCTTAACCAACCCACATCCACCAAATCCACATCATCTTCTCCACCAACACAATATAGGTTGCAAAAACGCCAAAGGACTACTGGAGTGTTCTCCTCTAGTGGTCCTAGCCGTGTAGCAGAGAGAACCACCACCACAAGTGTGGTTGGTGCTATGGATGAGGCTGGGACTATTGGTTCTAACTTAGAAGCTGGCCAAGACAGTCCTACCATTCTTAAGACCTCATCCATGCCCAATGAATCTAACTTGGGAGGTCAAATACCCATTTTAGAAGAGGGCAGATTGGAACCAATGACATTAATGGAATTGACGGTTGTCTGCATAAGCTTGCAAAAGCAAAATGCAGACTTGGTACATATTGTCAGTACACATGGCCTTGAACTCAAGCAATTGAGGGAGAGGATTGTTGTTTTGGAAAATGCTAGCACAAGGAGAGGGATGGAGGAATCTTCCAAAGGGGGGGATGAACAGATAAATGTGAGTGATAATGGCTCACATGATGGCGAATCTTTGGGTGTTGCTGAAGCCCTAACTAGTTTGAAGAAACAGACAGGTTTTGATACGTCTCTAGTCTCTCCTACAAACTTAAATGTGTCTTTTACAGCTATGTTGGAGGAAATTACAAGAGGCGCTGACAAGCAAGATTTGAACGCTGACATGAGTATCTTGGGCGTTGATAAAGCAAAATTGAGCGTTGACAGACCTGCAAATGAGGGTGATGTATTCCAGTCATCATCCATCATCAAAGAGGTTTCTTCACAGGTATTACCATCTACCTTACCAACAGTTGATCCATTAGATAAGGGTAAGGGTATTATGGTAGAAGAAGTTGTTCCAAAGAATGCAGCATAAATTGAGTTTGATAGAAGGTTGGCTGCACAAATTGTGGAACAAGAAAGAAAGAAGGTGGGTGAATCACCTTTTGTTGTCACTTCAGAAGAACAAGAAGGAAGTGATGAAGCCAGTTCAGACTCAAGTGTAATGATTATAGAACAACCAGAAAGACTTGAGTATGGAGATGAGTTGGCAAAAGAAAAGTTGAATGAGTTGAAATTGCGAGTTGATTTTGATATGCCAAAAGTTGTTCAGATGTACCATGCTTGGGAAGATAGGTGTATGGAGAATCCACATTTGACTATTTCAGACCAGATATGGGGTTTGGAGATTCTTCTCAGAGTACAAAAGGATTGCAAGGTCATTCTGAAACACAAAGCTAGCAATGTTCTCTCAATGTTGAGAAGGGATAGAAGCGAGTTGTACTACATGCTTCTCAGATGTCATGGAACAGGATGGACTTATAAGAAATTGATCGCTTTGACATTTGAAGAGTTGGAGTTCAAAGCTTATCCCATTTGGGTTAGAGTACAGGAAGAAAAAACTCTAAGACTTCTTTCTGATGAAAGAAAAGAAGAGCTTGTAGAAGAATTGGAGCTTAAGAATGCAATGATTGTTCCCAGACCTGTGAAGAAGGGAGTCCCTCTTGAGTTTCCCAAAGATATGGATAGGTTGAATCCAAGTGAAGCTGTTATAAGAAGGAGCCTCAAGCTCTCACCATTGGAAGCTTCAGATATGGTGCAAGTTGTACCTCTTGATTCCAGAAACCCTATTATAAGCTATGAAGAAGATGAATGTGGGTTTTGGAAGATTGGCAGGTATGGAAAAGAGGTTCACACTTTTACCACTCTTATATCTTTGTTTGCAAGTTTTGATAGAGAAGACTCGGTGGACCTATGAAGGTTGTTAGAGGCCAAGTATGAGACTGAAGATCCCACTTCAGTCAATGTAATAAAATTGTGGTCAACATTCAAGAGAATGTGTGGACCAATAGATGAAGATCCTGATATTTGGAAGGATCTTGAAGATGACCTCAGTGGTCTTCAATGGCGTTTGTATTCAGCTGCTGGTGTATAATACTTGAGTTCTACAAAGTTTGCTGAGTATCTTCTTGTAGATGCTCAATATTCCATGTCCAAGGAAGTCTTGGAGAAGATGAAGACTACACAGCTGGAAATTGATTATTCAAGTGACGTGGCCAAAGATTTGATCAGATTTATTTATTACCAATATGGTAAGTGTTGTAAGATTCCTCCTAGTTCTTAATGTTTATTCAGAAACTTGATTACTAGAGTAGATATCAAGTTTAGGGGAGGATTGTTGGGAATAAAATATAGCCAGTCTACTTGAGCGCTGACAAGAGTAAAACAAGCGTTGATAGGAAGAAAACAAACGCTGACAGATCAAGCGTTGACAAGAGGAAGTCAAGCGTTGATACATTGAAGACAAGCACTGATGGAAGGATATGATCTACGCGTTTATTATGTTCTAGATTACTTCTAGTAAAGATATGAACAACAATGTATTTTCTATATTTATCTTTACCTAGAATAGTTGATACGTAGATTATTGTACAAGGCTTCTTATGTCTATAAAAGAAGACCTTTAGGTTATTGTTCAATATAAGTTTTCATACGTTAAACACTTTCATTGTAAGCAAGTTCGTTATCATTAATCAAAGTGAAAGTTTGTTTACATCTTGTGTGTTCTTGTTTAAGTGTTAATTCCGCATAACACTTAGATTGTCATATACATATACAAAGGTTTCTCTACGTGTATTACTTGATCTAATCTCGTATGCATAAAGCTAAATCGATCTAAGTTTGGGACCAACAAAGATCTGGAAGATTGAAGACACCATATCATATGAAGTTTGTAAGATATTATTTTCAAATACTTTATTTTATTTTGTTTCCAAGAATTTGTGTTTGTAGTTGTTGACTTGGAATGGTTTTAGACATTTTGGTGATTTTATTTTATATTTTCTTATTTGGAAGAAAAAGTTTCTTTTGTTAGTGTAGTATTTGCAGGAATTGACATATGAATTCAACATTGGTGGAAAATATGGAGTTTTTTGTAGACTCATGATGCAACAAAACCATATGGAGTGCATGTTCATATTTCGGTAGTATCATTTGACCTTATTTTTCCAATTTTCTTATACTTTGAAGTTCGTTTATTACCATTGAGGACAATGTTAAACTTAAGTGTAAGGGGGTTAATGTTGAGTAATTTGCAAGTTCGTTTTTCTCGACTCAAGACAAATCGAAAGGCCCACCAATATCAAGTTTATATTGTTTTTGGTTGTTAAAAGATTATTTGGATTATAGGTCTAATTCAAACAAACACGTAAAAATGGAAAATATTATAGATCTATATAACCGTAAAACAAATTGCAAATACCACAAAATATTCACAAAGTACAAGTATCTAATGCAAAAATGTAAAATTGCTGGAAATGTAAATGAAATGAAAATATAGGGACTAGAAGTGCAAAATCAGAAAGTATAGGGACCAAATATGAAAAATATAACAAACTACAACAACTTTCTAACAAATATTCAAACTAACTAACCAAATGTGTAACAAACAGAAATATAGGGACTAACACTTGCAAAACCTAAAAACTTGGAATTTACAAAACAGTTTAGCTAGTTTTAGAAAATTAGAGGACAAAAGTGCAATTAAAAGTAACTTTTCACAAAAACGGGCTACTACACTTGAATAAGCTTGTTTGAGCTTATTAATCCACCAAAATGGTTCTGTTTTTCTTTAAAATGTTTAAAATCAAGATTAAGCTAGGCCTGCAAAAGGATTTTGGCTAAAAGCTTTTAAATCTGTGGATTGCTTATTCCAATAAGCTCACAATAAGCTAAAAACAAATCCAGACATCCACTAACTGATTTTTTTGTTGAAAATGATTAAATAGGTTATGAGAAGCTCGGAATGTCAATTGATTTTGAAAATCATCAAGAAAATAAGCTGTAATTTGAAATAAGCCAAAAGTGCTTATGTTGACCAAGTTTGACCAAAAATTTCAAAAAGCTGAAACTCTCAAATCTTAATCAGGACATGTTTGCAAAGTAATTGGTGAATGAAAATGGGGTGATTAATGAAGAGGATTAAGAGAACTGAGAAAACAGATTGCTTATGTTCACAGAAAGTTGCAATTGGTTTAGTGCTTATTTATAAGCGGATTACACACTTAAAACTGAATACTGTACAATTTCCTCACAAAGGATGAAAGTTCATATGATAAGCTAGAACTGAGAGCAAGTTTCAGCAAAATTCATCAACTAACAAACAAATGAGAGATGATCAAAGTAGACATGTTTTGACTGATGAACTTTACAAAGGACTGACCCAATCTTTTTAGGTTCCAATTGCCTTTTTGACCAAGTAAATGACCAAGAAACTTCACCAAATGACTTACACACACTTAATGAGTGTAAATGATCTAAAAGCAACAGGTTTTACAAACTGAATCACAAACAATGATCTTGATCTAAACACCAGTTAAGAATCTGATTTGAACTTTTATGAAGACTTATTGAGAAAATATTTATGACAGCTATTGTGACATATCAAAACTTGTAAAGTGAATGAAATGGACCAGTTTAATACCAAAAAGTAACAAGTTTACTTAACAGAACTCAGATTGATCAAATGATGAACTAGTAATTGATAAAAGCCAAATTTTATTAAGCTAACTAAATGATAAGCTATCATACTACAAGTAAACTATCAGATTATCAAGATTATACTACAATTACACTAACACAAACACAGTTCAACAATTAAAAGCTATAACTAGGAATTAAGAATGTGAAGACTGTTTAGTGGAATTTTAACAAGAAAAGTGTTCCTTTTAGCTTTGATGCCTCCTTTGATGGAGTAATAAGCACTGAGCTTACTAAGATCTACAAGTACACCATTAATCAACCACTATTCACCATCATATCATCATCATTTGCTACAAATCAGTCACCCCTGCTACACTGCTACAAATGGTATGAAATGGACTGGTAATGTTTCTAAATCAGCTACAAGTTTCCAAATGACATCAATCAAGTTCCATTGATCAAGTATGATCAAAAGAACCGAACAATAACACTAGGAGTAAGATTATGCAGGAATTGAGAAGTAGAATGAGTGAAAGTGAAAATTGAAGTTCATTAATGGAGGTAAAGTTGGTTACAAAGTGGTTACAACTAACTAACTAACTCTTAAGTGATTGTCAGTCACATAAGAGTAGTGATTAACTAAAACTTCTAACTGAAATTGAGAGAATTTATCAAGTATGTGAAAATTACACACACTAACTACTTGTACAAAATGAAGACCTAGCTGGGTATTTATAGAGGTTGGGAAATAGTTAGTTGGAGTTTGGTGACGTGTTGTAACCAATGGTGAGCTTCCATGTGGCTTGAATCTCCCAATTGTGACTAGTCGTTGAAGAACTTGAATTGGGGATTTTTGATTGAGTTACTTTCAGGCTAATTGGGTGGTTGGGTTATCTTCCTCTCTAGATTTGGAGCAGATTTGATGTTAATCATTTCTCTTGATATGCATTCATTCTCAAATTCATTCCTGGGCTTGATATAGTTTGAATATGCAACGTGGCAGTCTCTTATTGGATGAGAGAAGGTGTTGCGGATTGTTATCCATTATCTCATTTTCTATTGGTTGAAAAAGTCTGAGTGGGATTCATTGTGCTGATTTGTTATTAAATGTAATAACGGCTGAGTGGGATGAGTTGGAAATCCAAGAGAAAGAAATACTTGCTTCCCATTGGTCTATTCTATGTATACTCGGATCAAGCCAAAACTTGTTATAAATTTTCCATGTTTAGTCCTTGTATTTAGGCAGAATATGATTTTAGGCTCCAAGCTTCATTTCTTTGACATTTTTGGTCCTTCCAACTTCAAACTTGTTCACTTAACATCCTTTGACTTGTTGACTTGAATGTTGACCAAATTTGACTTTGTTCTTGACTTTTGCATAATTACACTTTTAGTCCTTCATCTTTGAAAGTTGTTAAGAAAGGTCCTTTGACTTTGCAAGGCTTGTCACTTTTCATCCTCCTTTTGTCTTTTCTTCATCATTAAGGTTTGATTTCACTTGTTTGCTTCAAAATTATATCTTTGTTACTTACACAAGCACAAACAACAAAACATACCCATAACACTGCTTTTATGAATAAAATTAGGTATTTTGCTATGTGTTTTAGGGTGATTTGTGATAATATTGATATGAGATTTCACTCATATCAAATCCCGTACACTTGATCATTGCCATGACCTCATGCAATGCCACATTTTAAAACACCAATTTACACTTTTCTCATAATTAATCCACCTTGGCAAATATGAAATGCATTTACACTACTCTACACTATATGATGCATGATTTTGATTTTATACAATGTAATGCAAAGGAAAACAATTCTATTTATATATTTTTGGATTTTCTTGAAATGGTTTTGATGGAAATAACTCATAAAGAAATCAAGGACTTAGATTAGGGCTTTTGGTACCATGAACACTTATCACCCTCAAGTTTCACTTTCCCCATACCAAGCTTAAAAACAAGATCATTTCTATCCATAAGTGAAAGTGCATCAACTTATTCATATAGATTAATTGTGTTACCATTATACCCCCACTTATTATGCCTCTAAGACCAGTTATTATTTGAGCAAATTGTTTGAGAGCAAATTTGTCATTATTTAAAGCGTGAAATATAAGAAATGTAAAATCTCAAAATAAGGAAGCACGGTTTTAATCCTAAGTAATCATCTTATCCATTACTCGAAAAACCGCCCACAATTGATATAAGTCCGACTCAAGAGTAATAAGTCATTCGCCTTATGTGTAAAATCCTATGTCATGCATTAATAAGTAGCTACACACTCGCTAAGGAAAGAAAAATAAAACTCACGCAATAATTTATATCCTCCGCCTTTTTGGGACTTTGGATCTTCAATCCCGCAACCCTTGTGAGAGTAATATTTGAATTCAATAGCTACTATAATTAACACTTCACTGCCCCTCCTGGGAGTCTTGTATAATTATTATTTTTTCTTTCTTTTTCTTTTTCTCTTTTTTTCTAGCCACTCATCATTTTTTTCATAAGCCGCTCTTATTTTTCTTTATTCCTCACAAAGAAAGTTGAAAAGAATAAAAGGAAAAACACCCGCTAAGTATTAAGCATGACATAAGTCTAGTACATATAAAACGTTCTAACTTAGAATCTTAAGACGTACTTATACCAACCACAAATGATTAGTCAAAAATGTAGAAGAGACTACAAACCAATTAAAACCGTTCTTGATTATTTATTAACATATATACATGCGTTGACAAGAAAGTAAAGGTTACGAAAGGGGATATAAAAGCCACAATTAATGAATATGAGGTTTATCTAGCCCTTAACACTTATTTCAAACTCTATCATCTCTTGTTCTCCACAGTTTAAAATCTCAAATAATGAGACTAGTGGATGCTTAGCCTAATAAACCAATAAAGGTCTACATGGTTAAGGCTACTAGCTAGAGAATGCTTGGATAAGCAAACTCGGGTTGAGTCAAAGTATTCATGACAGGCCTAATATGTCAAAGAAGTCTAAACTTGTTAAACCATATCATTTATTATATTTTTTCCTTTTATATATTTTTGATGAAAATAAAAGAAGAAATATATACAATGAAAATGTGTTATGCAAATGAAAAATGATTAATGCAAAAATTATGAATGCATATTTTTGATGGCCAAAGTAGTTAAAAAATTTGAAAAATGTTTGAAAAATTAATTTCCAAGTTATCATGAAGGTCAATGACAAAGTTCTAGGTAAGTTCACTTCGATAGAAAACCCCCTACACTTAAGATAAACATTGTCCTTAATGTTTGAGTATTGGAGTAAACTCCCCTACACTTATGACATTGACAACTTTGCTTAACTCGAGCTAAGGAAAGGTCTGCTGTAGTGAATTCATTTTTAGCACAATGTGGTTATGAAAAATCACATTAGTAACAAAGTGAACCGATACAAGGGCCTCCTCCATAAGCTCCAATGCAAGCGATGAGAGAGAGCAACCCTACAAACAACCTGAAGACAAAAGGAAGGCATCCACATATACATATCCTCAACTCTATACCCTTATTTCTATCCTACCAAACTCTAAGTCTAAAAAATCTAAGCCTAGTTATTCAAGCTTGATTTATAGAGTCTCTAGCTCGACTCTTCCTACAATGAATTAATTCATGGGGAAAATGGGGATCTCTTGGACCATTTCCACGGAAATGTCCTCCCCAAAGTAATGCTTAACACGGTGACCATTCACTTTGAAATTTAGGCCATTTGGTTGTCACAACTTAATGGTCCCATATGGAAATACTTGAGCAATAGTGAATGGACCAGACCATCTTGACTTAAGCTTGCCCGCAAAGAGTTTCAACCTTGAGTTAAAGAGGAGAACCGGCTCTCCAACTTTGAACTCACGGTTCTTGATCTTAACATCATGAAATTGCTTAGTCTTTTCCTTGTAAAGCAACGAGTTTTCATAGGCATTGTCTCTTAATTCATCCATCTCATTGAGTTGGTCTTTTCTATGTGAACCGGCTTGGTTTAAATCAAAGTTTGCCCATTTGAGAGCCCATGAAGCCTTATCCTCTAACTCGAATAGGAGGTGTCACACCCCAACATGGCGGAATATGGGGCGCGATGTATGTATATCATCACAACATGGCGTGTCTATAGAGATAACTAAATGAAATGGAAATGTCATAAAAGGTGACACAAATGTCATGACAATATCTCATCAATGCAGGAGTCTAGGTAAGTAGGTAACAGTCCTACCTCTTACCCAAGACAAACAAGTAACACAAACAAATCAACATATAGGTTCATAGTATCACTTATTGAAACAAACAGAAAAATAACTAAGAAGGAACGGGGATAATAAGTGTGTAAACACTTATCCTTTTGCCACTAAAATCAAGGAAAAATAAGACCTAATCATGTGTTTAATATCGTAAAAGTCGGAATTACGCGTGGTTTTGTGTTTTTGTGATAAATAGGTACAAATGATCAAAAGAAGAGAAAACACGGGATTTCACGGTCAAATGTCGAAGAAAAGTCCAAGAAAAAGACAAAGACAATGTCAAAGACCAAAAGTGTGCCTAAGATCACGATAACCGGAAAAATCGATACGATTTTGAAGAAATGACCAACGAAGCCGAAATCAAGTTCGTTTCTAGCGGATTAAATCTTTTGAAGATATTCGAGCAAAGTTGGTCCCACATTGGATAAATGGGCTCAAAAGCCCAATATGGCCCATAAGTCCAAATCAAGTAAAACAAATGGAAAGAAAACATTGAGCCCAAGCCCATTTGCAAAAGAAATGAAATAATACGGTTTGAAAATTAAATCGGGCCACAAGCCCAATCACAAGACAAAGGAAACGGTTTATTATATGGTCAATGCTGGTCAAACATCACATTCAGCACAAACGTTTTTATTTACAAACCCGGTCAAAGCCATACACGTCTCATCCAGTCAACCTTTCCTCTTCCCACACACGTGTCCTTCAACCCCACTTCACACAATAAATAAATATTTACCCACTTACCCCATCCCCATTGTTTTGTTTCGATAAAAACAAAGCACGCCATCTACTGTTTTTCCTCCATCTCTCTCTCAAAAATTAAACACAGCCTCCATCCACCTTATTTCCCCCAAACCCTAAAATTACCATCAATCAATTTACTCACCCAAATTTGGGGGTTTTACCCTCATGGATTAATTCACACGAATCCAATTAAATCCCCCCAAGAATCAGAGATTGTGGTCTTATCTCTCTCCCTGACGTGGCATCCCATCCTTTGTTTTGATTGGTGAAAACAAATCACCAATGCCCATTCACCAATATAAGCCTGCCACATCACCTTTAAACAAACACAAGAAACACATATTCCACCAGGCTGGCAATCCGTGGCTCAAGTAGTGTTTTCAGCCGTTGGATGAGGAAGAAGAAAGAGAAAAGATGATGGACGATCCTGATTGAAAGCCGTAGGCACCAAGGAAAAGGTTTTCTAGGGTTTGCCTATAAAAACCCTTAATCTGTAATGATAGAGAGCACTTTTTTTTCTTTTTTTTAATTTTCTGCAAATTAGGTTTTAGATTTAATATTGTAATTTTTTTTCCAGTAATGTAATTCTCTTTTAATTAATGAAAAGTTATTTTTATTAATTTTGTCTCAATTTATTTTCTGCCAATTTTGAGTTTAATCTTGAATTTCTCTTTTTTTATATATTACTACTGTTCGTATTTTATTTGTTCGATTAAAAAAAAGATAAAAAAAAGGAAATAAAAAGAAAGTGATAATTAACCTTCCCTACTGGAAAGTTATACAAATATTGTTCGTAAGTTACTGTTCGGTTCGAGGAAGCTTTTTGGTGGATCGAGTTGATTTGGGGGTGCGTTTGATTCGGTTCACAAGGTGGCTCAGCGCCAACCTTCGACCCAACGGTTTTGACAAAAAGGTTCCTAATCTTCTTTTTAATTTTTTGTTTATTTAATTTATCTGCTTAATCTGTTTTGATCTGTTTTTGTTTGGATTATTTTTGTTAATTTTTTTATTAATTAGTTTATTAATCTGCTAGTGTTGCTTTGTTTGGTTTATTTTTGCTTATTTAGATCTGCTAATTTGTCTCGGTTAGGCTTTAGCTTACTTTGGTAAAATGTTTTTAGTTTGTTTAGTTTTAAGTTCTGTTTAATCTGCTTAAAAAATAAGTTTGTTTGTTTCTAGTTATTATATTTTGGGTCTGCTTATTTCTATTGTCGACTGCTTATTAGGCCTATTTGGTTTGATCTGTTTACGCTTATTGCTCTGTTTGATTCGTTGTATTTGGAATCTGCTTATTTAGATTGGTTAATTTTGGTATTTGATTGTTTTGATTGTTGATTGTCTCTATTTGGTTTTAGTATTAGGATCTGCTTATTAGTATCTGTGTTTGGGTTTCGAGTAGCTTAAATCTGCTTTTTTTAGGTGCTTATTGTTAGTCTGCATAGTAGCTTATTTGTTATCAGCTTTTGTTTTATCAGTTTTTTTGTGTGCTTATCTGACCTTTGCTATCTGAATTTTTTTTTCTTTCGTATTACTGTGCTGCTTACACTCTCAGGCTCACTTGGCATAAGAGTTTTCTATCCAAAAAGTCAAAAAAAATTTAGCATAAATATCGTCTGTCCAGGGATTCGACCCCTGGACCTCTCGTTCACAAGCCCAACGACATAACCACTCTGCTGGACCCTTTATTGTGTTTATTTCTGTCCAGATAGATTAATATAGGGGTTTTAAGTTTGCAGTCAGCTTTTACTAATTAGTTTAATTCTAGTTAAGTTTTATTAAAATTATTTCTTTAATAAGTTTTATTTAATTCAGTTTTTATAAAAAATAAAAAGACTAAAAAAATATTTAATTTACTTTTATAATTTTAAAATACTTTTCATTTTATTTTGTTTATTTAAAAATAGTTTTTTTAAAGTCTATAGTTTAAAATCAATTAGTTTTCAATTTAGATTTAAAGTTTTATTTTTAAAAATAGTTTTTTTTTACATTAGTTTAAGTTTTATTTAAAAATAGATTTCAATTAAAGTTTTTAGTTTAATTAGATTTAAATTTTAAATAACTTTTATTTTAAATAGTTTTAAATTAGTTTAAAAATACCAAAAATACTTTTCACCAAAAACAAAGTTAAGTCTTACCTTTAAACCGGATATCAATTCGAGTCGAGTCGAGGAAAAACGAACTTAATTGAACAAAAATATCCAGTATTAGGGGATCTCCTTCTAAATGCATTCCTACGCGACTCCAATCCTAGCCACATATGTTCTTACGCTTAACCACTTTATCACCTGAAAGAGACACTAAAACACGTCAACATAATGTTGGTGAGAGTCATAGGTTTAGACTCCAACCGAAAACAGATTATAATAAGCTGTGAACAACCATAAACCACTAAACATATGGACAATGTGCTACAAGTATGCATTAACAACTAACATTCAAGATGAATCATTCCAAACCAAATCCAAGGCTCCCAGCCTTACCAAAGACCATGGTACCATAGGCGCCCATACACCTATGTACCAATCCCAAGCCCCCGCCTTGTCATTTTCCATTGGTCCCATAGATGCTCACACATCTATGTACCTCCCCAAGGCCTTGCCTTGTCAACATCCCCTTGGTACCAAATCAAACCACAATAACTGAGACGGTACGTGTCCCCCGATCCAAATCATAAACACAATCAAGAATCACATAGCAATTAATCACATAAGTGTACACACAAGTCCATCACAAACCATAAAAACATTCACAACATTAGTTACAAAACCATACAGTGCCTCTTCCATCCCATCTGGAAGTGAAAATCATTAAAATATATGGGACTATGAAACTCACCTGGTTGAGCTTCTCCAAAAGTCCGCGCACTAGCAAAAAGCTAACAAACAAAAGCACACAATCAAAACATGAACCAAACACTAAGATGGCTCATCAACCTATGATGGACATCTAACCTTCTTCCATATATATACCTCATTTATATGCTCTAAGCATCTCATTACACCCCTCTATAAAGCCCTTATGTTAGTTTACTTTATAACCCATCTCGTTAACATTTTAACCAAAACAGTCCCGGTTTTAGGTCTCCAAACTATAAGCCAAACGCCCACCTAACCATACTCATGATCTTTGTAAAGGAAACCCTATGCCCGTACATATGTTAGCTAACTCCTCCCTTTTTCCCCAACATTAAAGATACTGTTAAGGTCCCGATATATATATATATATATATATATATATATATATATATATATATATATATATATATATATATATATATATATATATATATATATATATATATATATATATATATATATATATATATATATATATATATATATATATATACTTCTGCCTATCCGCATTTTACCGATTTTGAACATACAAAAGGTTTGTTATGATTAGGGGGTCTTACCCTAACCCATTTGCTTAGCCACTCTTCAGGTCTCTTATTTAATATATAAACCAACACCCATGCTCATTATAGGGCTCAAGTGTACTTCTATGTACCCCAATCACCTTAAAACGTTAAATTAAACTCAACTGATTTCAAAAATGTTTTTACCTCCGACTGTTGTAGCCTGTTTTTGACCCACCCCCCGACCTCCAATTTAGTTCTCGTTTCTTGAATTTGAAATCCACTTCAATTACCTATTCAGTGATGCTTGGATCGCAAAATAAGAGTTTGTAGAACTCTAGATATGATCAAAACAAGTGACTCAAAAATCTGCCCAGTTTTTAAAAACGAATTTAAACATGATTAAACCCTAATTAACATCACTAATAATCACCAATCATTATCCTAATCATGTTAATTATTATAAAACCCCTAATTACAGATCTATTAAGAACTATAATCCATCATATAAATTGATTACATAAAACTTGAAGCCTTAATGCTATAAAACAAGAAAACTATAAGAATTAAATCAAGATTTTTACCTCAAATCTTCAAGAAAATTATTTTTGATGAATCCCTAAATTAGGGCTTGTAAAAATTCGGCCAAAAGGGGAGAAAATTAATGAAAAACTGATTTTTTTTGATATAAACATGGTATTTATATGTTTTATTAAAAAGGCTTTTCTAAATTGGGCTCAAGTTGGGTCTTTTGGTCCATTATCCTTTCTTTTTCTTTTCTAGTCGGTTTAAAACCCGATTCATATATATTTTTATTTTTTTTCTTTTTTAGACTTATTAATATATTATTAATAATACCTTAAGTTACCTTAATTTATTTCAGCTCCTACCTCAAAAACCTCAAAACCATAAAACTAGTCAAATTTACGCGTTTACCGTAAAAGACGTAAAATATGCAGTTTTAAAAAAAATCTTAAATTTTGAAATAAACTTTATAACTAAGTCCTAAATGACTTTAAACCATCCCGAAAATACTCACATGACTAAACACCTTACCCGAGACCTCTAAATGCTAAACCTCAAATCCTAAAAAAATACAATTTACTATAATACTTATACGTATACGTAAACACCAAAATAACACCATTTCATTTCATAGTCACTAATTGTGAGCTCATGAACATGAAATAACCGTTCCTCGATTTACTTATGAGTACTTTATACCCATATACGATATCCACACCAACCTCGTTCACGCAAAATAAACATGTAAACACGCTAATCATATAGTCACACATAAATAACCTTAAAATAAGACCGAGTGACGAACCTCAAACCCACGGTTGTCACATCACTCCCTCCTAATAGAAATCTCATCTCGAGATTACTCCTTAGGATCGTCATTATCAAATAGCTGAGGATACTTGCTCCTCATAAATCCTTCCCGTTCCTACGTGAACTCTAGTCCACGTTCCAAATTCCATCTACCCATAACTACGGTATATTACCCTTTTTATCCAACGTCCTAGCTTCACGACCCAAAATCTCTATCGGCTCCTTGATAAAACGAAGACTTGTATCCATACTAATATCATCTAACGGTACTTGCAAGTCAGTTCTTGCTAAGCATTTCCACAAGTTTGATACATGAAATACGTCATGCACACTACTCAATTCCTCCGGTAATCTCAACCTATACGTCACTAGCCCAATCCTTTCAAGGATTTCAAATGGACCTACAAATCTAGGTGCTAACTTCCATTTTCTTTCCAAACCGCATCACCCCTTTCCATGGTGAAACCTTTAGCATAACTTTATCTCAAATCTCAACGGCTTACGCCTCTTGTCCGCACAGCTCCCTTGTCGGTTCTTTGCTATTTTCAACCTCTACATAGTCACTGCCACCACCTCCATAGTTTTCCGATCCACCTCCGGTCCAATACGTTGGCCGCTTCTAACTTCATCCCACTGTAACGGTGATCCACCTCATCTCCTATGAATTAACTACAGCAGTTTCTACTACAATTCCTATCACCATACCTAACAGCTTCTATCCTCTACGGATTTTCCATCATTCAGAAGTTCTCCCAACCTTAAACACATCCAATGGTATATGCAGGATTGCATAACCAAAAGCTTCCCATAATATTCACAAGAAACATGTCATAACCACCACCTCAACCTTGCTTTCCCATGCTCGGCACCAAGTAACTAACCATCCTTCATACTAACATGTGTTACACCTTTTCTCTAGGTGGACGTTCCATTGTTCGTGACTACTAAGCTCTTGCTCTAACGGTTTCTCTTCAATATCACCCCACTATCTTCACAACCTCTTGCTCCCTCGAATCATTCTTCCTCCATACTACTTTTCGCTTGTCTCTCCACAATCTTAATTTCCATACCATCTTATATCCCATCTTCAGCCTATAATTTAGGTGTTTCCTCTTTTATTCCTTACATCCTCATCAATGGGGAATATGCCCCTCTCACCGGTGACTCTCTCTTTGTAGGAGAATTCTTCCTAATATAATGCGTTCTCCAACTATCTCCAAATATCACGTCAATGCTCTAGGCGTCTTTCTCAATTACCCCTATAGTATGCTCATACCAAACATTAGTCTATCAACGGTATACTACGCTTTCTTCCTATCGTTTCTTCCCTTGCCATAATCCTTCATAAGGCATTCCATACATATTAGGCTAACTTTTACGCAAAACCCTCTATTCCATCACATCCGTACACAATCCTTCCAACTTCTCAACTACGTGACTTCTCATTCCTCTTGAAATATGAGATGAATTAGTCAGTCTATCGACAATCACCCAACTCTCGTCGTACTTATTCCGCCACCCCATTATGTATCCCTTTCACCAACTTCGTCCTTACATCGCCCTTTCTAAGCTACTCCTATCTATGTAGGAAGTATAGTCTACGTCCCTTTTCTCCATATGATTGTCCAAGCCACCCAACATACATGTTGACGCGTTCTCTGCTTTAGACAACTCAACTCGTGCAACCTACATCCTTCATCCAAACCACCCTAATACGTCATCCATATAGTTCAAGTTCGTCTCAGCTTCACTTCATTCTTCTTATTCCATGTCTCATCAACCATGCTTGCTTTTCCCAGATGGTACTTGGCCTTGCAATTTTCTTTCATCACTTAACTCCACCCATCACCTTTTCCAAATGTTCAATCAAGATGATTAAATATGTGTTAGAGACTTTCATGATATGTATAGATCATTCTCTACGTCTCGTACCCCAAATGCCTCTAGCATTCTAGGCAGATATAACAATCCATCTCCACTAACTAAGTCTATCTAGTTCTTCCAAATCTTTAGTTCCCACAACGTATAAACAACCGCCTTTCTTTGTCGTTCTCGTATACATCCAAATCCTTGCTCCACGTATCGTCATGCTTTGCGAATTCATCCAGTCCTTCCGATAATTCCAAGATCTGCTCATTATCCAATCCACCTCTTCAGCCTCCAAAACGCTTCTTCACCCTTCTTCACTTTGCCCCTTGCTAGTTCCATGATATGCCATCATCTCTGACTACTCGTCCTGGCCATCTTAATCCTAAAACACACACTTGAAAATCTCACGTATAATTCCTTTTCCTAACAACTCCAAAACCAACTCATAATTTGCCTCACTCCCCTTCTTAGATTTGAGTAGATCAAGATGTCGTCGATGCTCCCGATGACAACTCGTTTATATATTGTCATGCACCCCCGGTTCATTGACTCCATGAAAACTGCTAGCGCCTCGGCGAAGCCAAAATCATAACCGTAAACCCAAAGCGTTCATACAACATCCTTAGCAGTTTCAACTACGTCCTCCTTGCACCCTCTCTTAGAAGCAATACGAATAAATTTCTACCTCGTTCTACTCGCGAAAATCTACACGTATTCTAAAAGACCAATACTTCCTCTTATCAGACCACTCAACCGCTTTTCACAGCCAATCTACTACTAAGCAATTCAAATTTTACCTTGCATCCGTTGCAATTTCTAACAACTCTTGCTCTTAAAAACATTCCATCAACAATTTCCTTGGAAAGGCACTAACTACAACTCCTCTCACTTCTCCTACTTGCTCTATTTATGGTTCTATCTCACAATAATAGGCAAACCTACTAAATCTCAGGAAATTTTCACAAAACTTACATTCCTTACGAACAATCATAAATACCTTTGAGGTATTATATCCCCTTCCAACACTCTCTATGGCGCGTTACTTGTGCCAATATCCATACATTATACAAATCTCTATTCATCTCCCTTGGCACTCCTAATAGACCTCAGGACCACATTATTTCGTCTACGAACTTCTAACTCTTTCCTCCCCACTAAGTGCATTCCGACCATTCTCTCATGGTCACCTACTTAATCGTGTAGGCGCGACCAAGTCTTTCATATGTCTACCTCAACGCTCCCAATCAATACGAACCCAAAACTACATCCTGAATCCACTAGATACGATCAACGAATCAAACCCACGGATAACTAACGACATTTCACGTGCACGAGTTAAAACAAACCAAAACCACGAAAACTCAAAAGGAAAACTCAAACATGTACCAATTCAAATGACTCATGACAACGAAAAATGATCCAAGAAACACTTAATGGCAACCAAAACATCTTATGCCCCGCGACATATTATTTAAACCGTGCACAAGATCGACTTTTCCAAAAGAATATTTTTTTTTCTTTCCTCACCACATCTATGTGACTCAAACAATCTACAAACAACCTTCTAGACGATCTCAAAACTCAACTCAAAGACTAGGTATCCCGTGCATCCCAAATCATAAAAAAAAACTACTATTCAAAACTCAACCTTAAACCCGTCACTTGTACCAAAATTTCGATCAAGCTACTGACACCCCATGACTATACATACCAAATATTTGAAAAGTACATTCCGAGTACATAATTTTAGGCTTTTGAATCACCCAAAAAGCTTTAAAAACGAACAAGTTATGACCAAAACAGTTTTATACTAGTTGTTTTTTTAAAAAAAACTAAAGAATCCTCTTAGTAATTAACGCAATCCTTTTTAAATGAAAAGAAATAAATGTATGTGAAATTTTCATGAACTTTGTTTAGTCTTGCATAAATAGTTATAAATGACGTATATTGATTAAGCTTACTTATATAAACTATTTAAGTCAAAATAAATTTTATTTCGCTTTATTTTAAAGAAAGTATTTTAGAATTTGAAATAAATAAGTATTGATTAAAAAAAATCTTACGTTACATCTTGTTTCAAACACGACTCCAACACCTTACCCTTATTTTACCGAATACAACCAACTATCTAACTCTATAGTAGATTTCCAAGTCCCTTTTTTTCCAATATATACCGACCAAAAGAAATGTAAGACCCAACACAAAAGATTTCATTATCTCAAAAGAAATCCCAAGTTATTTCAATAGACTTAAAACCAAGAACACCATTTTAAAACGTACACGTGAAATACGAAACTCAAAGAATACGCTACAACGGAGGTTTAATATAAAAAAAAAGCGAGCTAGCCACGCTCCTAAGGATACAATCGATAATTGTAGGGGATCATACATATATAGGCATATCAGGATACATATACTTAAATCCGTCTAACATCTACTATACAAGCATGTACTAACCCTCTTTCATGCAATCATACTTAGGAATCCATTGAAGTTGTGGTACTTGTATAACTATATTGGCCACCATACTTATACAATTACCCTTCCCCAATGCACTCCTTCCTATGATGACACTTATAATAATTAATACAACACATAACACATATATCCATCTACTCAAGCTCATAACCACATAACCAAAAAAAAGTCCAAAACTCCATCCATTAAAATAACATAGTCAAACTCTTGAAATACATAAATCCATAGTCTAGCTAAAACATCATAGACTAAATTCAAAACGTAAACATAATCGGTTATAAGTCATGTCGCCCATAAGAGTGGAAACAGCTTAAAATCCTTCATATCCACCTACTCCTGATAACTCGAACCACCACATGATTCTTAGAGAACATGACTTAAACATCAAAAGAAAAATACTATACCTCAGGTACATAAAATAACCCAACTAAAGATAGAAACTACCATGTACCAAATTATGTAATATAATGTACAATTTAAGCAAAATACGATAATGACTAGCGTGGATGATTATGGTTCAACCAGCACTACTCACACCCTGAAAAGAAAATAACACGTGGCTAAGTATGAACTACTATGGTTCAACCCATACTAGTCAAAACTTAACAAACATCGCAAGTAAAAACCAATAACATCCATAAAACTTTAATTAATATGAAACACACACATACTCCTATGACGCCTATATGCAGGGACCCTTAAGCTATAGACTAGGTTACTAGACTAGGCAACCTAATTCTCTATAACCATTAGCGCTCTGATACCATTCTGTCACACCCCAACATGGCGGAATATGGGGCGTGACGTATGTATATCATCACAACATGGCGTGTCTATAAAGATAACTAAATGAAATGGAAATGTCATAAAAGGTGACACAAATGTCATGACAATATCTCATCAATGCAGGAGTCTAGGTAAGTAGGTAACAGTCCTACCTCTTACCCAAGACAAACAAATAACACAAACAAATCAACATATAGGTTCAAAGTATCACTTATTGAAACAAACAGAAAAATAAACTAAGAAGGAACGGGGATCTACTTCTAAATGCATTCCTACGCGACTCCAATCCTAGCCACATATGTTCTCACGCTTAACCACTTTATCACCTGAAAGAGACACTAAAACACGTCAACATAATGTTGGTGAGAGTCATAGGTTTAGACTCCAACCGAAAATAGATTATAATAAGCTGTGAACAACCATAAACCACTAAACATATGGACAATGTGCTACAAGTATGCATTAACAACTAACATTCAAGATGAATCATTCCAAACCAAATCTAAGGCTCTTAGCCTTACCAAACACCAAGGTACCATAGGCGCCCATACACCTATGTACCAATCCCAAGGCCTCGCCTTGTCATTTTCTATTGGTCCCATAGATGCTCACACATCTATGTACCTCCCCAAGGCCCCGCCTTGTCAACATCCTCTTGGTACCAAGTCAAACCACAATAACTGAGACGGTACGTGTTCCCCGATCCAAATCATAAACACAATCAAGAATCACATAGCAGTTAATCACATAAGTGTACACACAAGTCCATCACAAGCCACAAAAACATTCACAACATTAGTTATAAAAGCATACAGTGTCTCTTCCATCCCATCTGGAAGTGAAAATCATTAAAAGATATGGGACTATGAAACTCACCTGATTGAGCTTCTCCAAAAGTCCGCGTACTAGCAAAAAGCTAACAAACAAAAGCACACTATCAAAACATGAACCAAACACTAAGATGGCTCATCAACCTATGATGGACATCTAACCTTCTCCCATATATATACCTCATTTATATGCTCTAAGCATTTCATTACACCCCTCTATAAAGCCCTTAACTTAGTTTACTTCATAATCCATCTCGTTAACATTTTACCCAAAACAGTCCCGGTTTTTAGGTCTCCAAACTATAAGCCAAACGCCCACCTAACCATACCTGTGATCTCTGTAAAGGAAACCCTATTCCCTTACATATGTTAGCTAACTCCTCCCTTTTGCTCCAACCTTAAAGCTATATATATATATATATATATATATATATATATATATATATATATATATATATATATATATATATATATATATATATATATATATATATATATATATATATATATATATATATATATATATATATATATATATATATATATATATATATATATATATATATATATGTATATATATATATATATATATATATTTCTGCCTATCCGCATTTTACCGATTTTGAACAAACAAAAAGTTTGTTATGATTAGGGAGTCTTACCCTAACCTATTTGCTTAGCCACCCTTCAGGTCTCTTATTTAATATATAAACGAACACCCATGCTCATTAGAGGGCTCAAGTGTACTCCTAAGTACCCCAATCACCTTAAAATGTTAAATTAAACCCGACTGATTTCAAAACTGTTTTGACCTTCGACTGTTGTAACCTGTTTTTGACCCACCTCCCGCCTCCAATTTAGTTCTCGTTTCTTGCATTTGAAAGCCACTTAAATTACCTATTCAGGGATGCTTGGATCGCAAAATAAGAGTTTGTAGAACTCTAGATATGATCAAAACAAGTGACTCAAAAATCTGCCCAGTTTTTAAAAACAAATTTAAACATGATTAAACCCTAATTAACATCACTAATAATCACCAATCATTATCCTAATCATGTTAATTATTATAAAACCACTAATTACAGATCTATTAAGAACTCTAATCCATCATATAAATTGATTACATAAAACTTGAAGCCTTAATGCTATAAAACAAGAAAACTATAAGAATTAAATCAAGATTTTTACCTCAAATCTTCAAGAAAATTATTTTTGATGAATCCCTAAATTATGGCTTGTAAAAATTCGGCCAAAGGGGGCGAAAATTAATGAAAAACTGATTTTTGTGATATAAACATGGTATTTATATGTTTTATTAAAAAGGCTTTTCCAAATTGGGCTCAAGTTGGGTCTTTTGGCCCATTATCCTTTCTTTTTCTTTTCTAGTCGGTTTAAAACCCGATTCATATATTTTTTTTCTTATTTTTAAGACTTATTAATATATTATTAATAATACCTTAAGTTACCTTAATTTATATCAGCTCCTAAAACCTCAAAAACGTCAAAACCGTAAAACTAGTCAAATTTACGTGTTTACCGTAAAAGACGTAAAATATGCAGTTTTAAAAAAATCTTAAATTTTGAAATAAACTTTATAACTAAGTCCTAAATGACTTAAAACCATCCCGAAAAATACTCACATGACTAAACACCTCACCCGAGACCTCTAAATGCTAAACCCCAAATCCTAAAAAAATACAATTTACTATAATACTTATACGTATACGTAAACACCAAAATAACAACATTTCATTTCATAGTCACTAATTGTGAGCTCATGAACATGAAATAACCGTTCCTCGATTTACTTATGAGTATTTTATACCCATATACGATATCCACACCAACCTCGTTCACGCAAAATAAACATGTAAACACGCTAATCATATAGTCACACATAAATAACCTAAAAATAAGACCGAGTGACGAACCTCAAAACCACGGTTGTCACAGGAGGTGGCATGCTTTTCCATAGAAAAGCCTATATGTAGTACAACCAACTGGTGTCTTAAAAGCCGTCCTAAAAGCCCACAAAGTATCATCAAGCTTATCCGACCAAGAAGCTCGATGCTCTCCCACCATTCTCTCTAAAATCCCCTTTAAACCACGATTAGTGACCTCGGTTTGCCCATTGGTTTGAGGGTGATACGCGGTAGAAAGTCTATGGTTAAAACCATACTTCTTCATGACTCTTGTAAATTTATCATTACAAAAATGAGTTCCAGGATCACTTATGATAGCCCGAGGTACACCAAATCTAGCAAATAATTACTTCAAGAATTTCACTACAACTCTAGCATCATTAGTAGGCAAGGCTTTAGCCTCAACCCACTTTGAAACATAGTCCACGGCTACGAGTATGTACTTATTTCCTTTGATGATGGAAAAGGTCCCATGAAATCTATACCCCATACATCAAAAATCTCACACTCTTGTATAAAATTTTGTGGCATCTCATCTCGTTGATTAATCTTTCCTTGTCTTTGACAAACATCACAAAAATTCACCATCTCTTGGGCATCTTTGTATATTTAAGGCCAATAGAAACCCGAATCAAAGACTTTCTTAGCGGTGTAGTTGGGCCCAAAATGGCCTCCCGTAGGCCCCTTATGACAAGCTTCTAAGATTTTAAATGCTTTGGGCCCATCTATACACCGTCTTATGATCTGGTCCGCACATTGCCTAAAGAGGTAAGGGTCATCCCAAAAGTAGTATTTTGGTTCCTTATGAAACTTTTTCTTTTGTTGAGAAGTAAGACCCTCTATGAACACATCCCCTACATGATAGTTTGCAATATCCGCAAACCAAGGGGTGGCATCCTCTTGTGAAGAGATAGACATGAGCTCCTCTAATGGAAAGGATTCATTAATTTCCTTATGAGGTAATTCACCTTGAAAAGGATGCCCAAGTCTACTCAAGTGATCCACCGCTAAATTCTCAGCTCCTTTCTTATCACGTATCTCAATGGAAAAATCTTGTAGCAACAAAACCAATCTCAAAAGCCCAGGCTTAGCATCTTGCTTTGTCATTAGGTACTTGAGAGCGGAATGATCTGTATACACTATGGTCTTAGAAAGCACAAGATATGGTCTAAATTTGTCAAAGGCATAGACTATAGCAAGCAACTCTTTTTCCGTGGTGGTATAATGAAGTTGAGCACCCGTCATTGTCTTACTCGCATAATGTATAGGTTGAAAATGCTTGTTAACTCTTTGTCCTAACACGGCCCCCACGGCATAATCACTAGCATCACACATGAGCTCAAAAGGCAAATCCCAATTTGGAGAAACCAAAACGGGAGCCTTAGTCAACTTTTTCTTAAGAATCTCAAAAGAGTCTAAACACTCTTGTGTGAAAATTAAAGGAGCCTCTTTTTCCAAGAGGTGGGTCATGGGTCTTGCTATCTTAGAAAAATCTTGTATAAAACTTCTATAGAAACCCGCATGACCCAAAAAACTCCTAACTCCTTTCACCGTGGTAGGTGGGGGAAGTTTGGCAATAACATCAATTTTAGCTCGATCCACTTCTAAACCTTTATTGGATATCTTATGTCCCAAAACGATCCCCTCTTTGACTATGAAATGGCACTTCTCCCAATTAAGAACAAGATGTGTTTCTTCACACCTCTTAAGCATAATTTCTAAATAGGAGAGACAAGAAGTGAATGAATCTCCGAAGACCGAGAAATCATCCATGAAGACTTCCATAGTGTGCTCAATCATGTCATGAAAGATTGCCATCATACACCTTTGGAATGTCCCTGGTGCATTGCACAAGCCAAAAGGCATTCTCCTATAAGCAAATGTACCATAGGGACAAGTGAATGTGGTCTTTTCTTGATCGTTTGGATCAATGGGTATTTGGAAATAACCCGAAAATCCATCTAGAAAGCAATAGTACTCATTTCCCGCTAAGCGTTCAAGCATTTGGTGCATTAAAAGGCAATGGGAAATGATCTTTCCTAGTAGCATCATTGAGCTTCCTATAATCAATATAAACTCTTCAACCCGTGACAAGTATAGTGGGTATAAGCTCATTGTTCTCATTAGGCACTACGATGATTCCACCCTTCTTAGGAACATAATGTACTGGGCTAACCCATGGAGAGTCGGAAATGGGATAAATCATACCCGCATCAAGGAGTTTGATAACTTCCTTTTTGATGAACTCATGTATTTTTGGGTTAACCCTTCTGTGGCTTTGAATGGCGGGTTTGTAATCATCCTCCATAAGGATTTTGTGTGTACAAAAATTAGATCAATTCCCCTTATGTCAGATATTTTCCATGCTATGGCTTTCTTATGTTTCTTAAGCACCTCTATGAGTTTTTCATTCTCTCATCTTTCAAATCTTTTGCTATGATCACGGGTAATTGGTCCTTTCCCTCTAAGAAGGCATATTCAAGGTGTGATGGAAGATCCTTAAGTTCTAGGGAAGGTGGACTCTCAATGGAAGGTTTCACTATATATGGATCATCAATGATAACTTCTTGTAGAGTAGGTGAAGGAATGGGATCCTCATTGAGTAACTTTTGGATAGTTAGAATGTCTTCTTCCCAATTAATGGGAGGATCATCATTACCAAGGAAGTTAGACTCAAATTCCTCCAAGAGGAATAACTCTCTCCAAATGGTGCTAAGGAGGGAGCAATTGAGGCAACGGTCTCTACATGAGGCTTGTTCTCACTATCATTCTTACAAGCTTCATGAAAATGCTCATCACACACCTCATCAAGAACATCCACTATGTTAATTGTTTCACAACTTTTAGACTTCTTAGTGAGTTTCCCTAGCTTAAACACCACTTTCTCATCCTCAACTCTCATAATTAATTCTCCTTCCGCCACATTTATAAGAGTACGACCCGTCCTCAAAAATGGCCTACCAACAATATGAGGAACTCGCGGGTCCATATCATAATCAACCACTACAAAATCCTCGGGAAAGGTGAATTTATCAACCCCTACAAACACATCCTCCACAATCCCTACCGGATAAGCTATGGTACGGTTTGTTAACTCAAGGGTCATCCTAGTAGGAGTAAGCTCGGGAAGAGAGAGTTTTTGACAAACTGATAAAGGCATGAGATTAATGCTTGCCCCAAGACCCGCTAGTTCCATGCAATTTTCCACCCCGGGAAAATTACAAGGGATAAAAAAACCGCCCCAGATCTCCAAGTTTTGTAGGTAAGGTTTTGAGCAACACGGCGGAGCAATTCTCATTAAGTGATGTATTAGGCAAATCCACCAACTTTTCCTTGTTTGAGAGGAGATCTTTGAACATTTTAGCAAACTTTGGCATATAGGCAAGGGATTCCGCAAAGGATATGTTTATGTTTAGTTGCTTGAACATTCTCAAAAAATTTGACACTTGAATATCATCCTTGTTTTTAAGTTCTCCTTTCTCAATCTTGATGGATATAGAAGGCTTGGTTTTGGGGTAGGTTGAGTAGTTATTATGGAAGGGTTCTCTTTGTTGGTTTCTTCATTGGAAGGTGTGGAAGGTAAAGGAGTACAAGGTTTAGGATGAGAAGGTGTAGGTGGTGAAGTTGTATAGCTTGAAGGTGGTGAGTTTGATGTTGAAGGCTTATCACAAGGTGGAACCATAGTAGGCTTAATCATAGGAGGTGTAGGAGATGAAGGATCATTAGTTGTCTTTCCACTTCTTGTTGTGATAGCATTGACATTAGCCCTTGGATTTGATTGTATGTTCGAAGGTAGAGCCCCTTGTGGCCTTTGATTAATCATCATAATAATCCTCTTGGTAGTCTCCTCATTCATGGCTCTTATTTGATCTTGTATTCTCTTTTCACTTTCACGAATTCTTCTTTTGGTTTCTTGGTTCATATTTTGAAGTAGCTCAAAGGTATCATTGTGCCCATATCCTTGATTGTAACCTTGATTTTGAAAAGGAGGAGGTGGGTGAAATCCTTGATTGTTTGCATGAAAGTTGTTTCCTTGATTTTGAAAATTGTTGGGTGCTCTATAGTTATTTCCTTGTTAGTTTGGCCCAGTCCCTTGATTTCTTTGAAGTAATTAAGGAGGATTGGTTTGATTTTGGGTGGGTGGATGGGGTGGAAAGCCGGATGAAGCAAGGTAGTTATTTGATTTGTAAGAGAGATTGTTTGGGTTGATGTTAGGTTTTAAGTGTTCTCTATGTTCATCTTGATAAGCATAACATTCACCTTGGTAATTTTGAACCTTGTCACATTGTAGGTAAGAATAATGACCTCCACAAGTCTCACATGATATAGTAATGGCATTCACATCATTGGAAGAGTTGTTCAAAGAAAGGTTCTTTAGGGCTTGGGCTATCTCTTGATTTGTCTTATTATTCTTTTCCATTGCTTGAAGAATCTCAGTGTGACTCTTGAGGAATATATTATCAATGGATGTGGGAGAACTATCTTGCACAACATGAACCCTTTCATCAATTTGGTTATTTTTTTGCACCATGGATTTAGTCTTAATAATGTCTCATGCCTCTTGTATGGATTTGGCAAGAATGTTCCCACCCGCGGAGGAGTTGAGGGAATCTTGATGATGTGGTCTTAATCCATTGTAGAAGGTATTGATTTGGTGAAATTCATTGAATCCATGATTGGGGCATTTTCTCAATAACTCCTTATACTCTTCCCAAGCATCACTAAAGGTTTGGTTAGGTTTTTGTTGAAATCCAATAATTAGGTTCTTAGAGTCGTGGTCTTAGATGGAGGAAAGAACCTATTCAAAAACTTCTTGGTAAAGTCATCCCAAGTGGTAACGCTCTTAGGTGGTAGTCTATCTAGCCAATACCTAGCACTTCCCTCTAGGGAGAATTGAATCAAGATAAACTTAATGGCATCATGAGGAACTCCATTGTACTTAATGGTATTGCAAATTGATAGAAACTTCTTGATATGATCATGTGGATCATCATTAGGTCTCCCGAAAAATGGTGTGTTAGAAACAAAGGTAATCATGGATGTCTTAAGCTCAAAGGTGTTTGTGGGTATCTCGGGTATAACAATGGCATCGGCATATCCTTGCACATTTGATTGGAGGTGCCCCATCAATGTTCTAGTGTCAATGGCGGCCATGGCTTCTTGTGTGTTGATCAAGGCACGATTCTCGGGATCGGCTTGATGGACGGTGTTGTTCTTACTCTTTCTCTTTTTCTTCCTTTTGGGAGGAAGGGGTTGTACACCAAAAGGTATTTGTGCACGCCCTCGGGTGAGCATGCAACTCAAATCAAGGAGTGATAGAGAAGCTCTCGTTCGACTTTGGAAAAGAAGGGATTATCCTTTCCGAGGTTCAATAAGTAATATCCTCAAGAAAATATAGTATATGTAAGTAATACTTGGGTGGCAAGACCCCTAATCAAGCTTTCCTTTTTAGAATACTCACTAGTGAACGGGGGGTTAGGTGGCGCGAAGCACTTAAGTACCTATTAACCCTTAGAAGGCATTTTATAACACGCCGCCTTTCTATTCACTTTGTAGTTTGTATTCTTCAAATTCTTGCCTATTGGAAGTATTTATCTATTCTTGCCTTAATTAAATTTGATTGATACACGTGTCAAGGACCGGAACGCTCCCGAACACGGTGTATTGCAAAAGCAATACTTATGGAAGTATGTGTATTGAGTGTTCGTATACGTATATGTATCTACATACAAGGTTGTAAACAGCGTGAAGCGTAGCGTATCGGTATTGTCAAGCTTCAAGCTACACAAACTATAGCGAAGATATAGCGTTTTTTGAAGCGTGATATATAGCGGTACAAAATATTTATAAACTAATATTTATATATAGAGTTTATTAAAATGGAGCAATACTTTAATTCAAATTTAAAACAAAATCGGATAATGGTTACTCAAAGATGTTTCCCCATAGTAAATTACTAAGCCCAAGTCTACTAAATAGCCCAAAACTAGAAAACAAGCCCAATTCTTGTAAATTTGCAAAAAGATTCAAAAAAATTGTCACGCTACACGCTATAACACGCTATATCGCGCTTTATGCCGCTTTTTAGCACGCTACACCTAGAGATGAAGCCTTAATTTGTTTCGTAACGCGGAGGCAACGCTTCACGCTATAGCCCGCTACGAGGCGCGCTATAGCGCGCTATTTAGAACCATGTCTACATATAATAATATATCAAAAATATTTTTGTATTTATTGGGCTTTTTAAGAAAATACTATATGTACGTAAAAACGATGAAAACCGATATAATATATATTTTTGGGTGTAATCTTTTAGGAAAAAATTACTTTTTAGATTATTTATTTTTTGGTTCAATTCTTTAGGAAAAGAATTGATTTTGTGGGTTTTTAGTTTTTACATTTTTATATTTTTATATTTATTTATCTTTTGGATTTATGATACGTAAAAAGAACGTCCACTCGGTGAACGGATCCCAAAATCCAATCGAAACCGTCAATCAATAGTCTCTCGTAATGTCATGAACCGGCAGCAACGCCATTTAATATTGAGTATATTGCAAGTTCGTTTTTCTCGACTCAAGACATATTGAAAGGCCCACCAATGTCAAGTTTATATTGTTTTTGGTTGTTAAAAGATTATTTGGATTATAGGTCTAATTCAAACAAATACGTAAAAATGGAAAATATTATAGCTCTATATAACCGTAAAACAAATTGCAAATACCAAAAAATATTCACAAAGTACAATTATCTAATGCACAAATGTAAAATTGCTTGAAATGTAAATGAAATGAAAATGTAGGGACTAGAAGTGCAAAATCAGAAAGTATAGGGACCAAAGATGAAAAATATAACAAACTACAACAACTTTCTAACAAATATTCAAACTAACTAACCAAATGTGTAACAAACAGAAATATAGGGACTAACACTTGCAAAACCTAAAAACTTTGAATTAACAAAACAATTTAGCTAGTTTTAGAAAATTAGAGGACCAAAGTGCAATTAAAAGTAACTTTTCACAAAAACGGGCTACTACACTTGAATAAGCTCATTTGAGCTTATTAATCCACCAAAATGGTTCTGGTTTTCTTTACAATGTTTAAAATCAAGATTAAGCTAGGTCTGCAAAAGGATTTTGGCTAAAAGCTTTTAAATCTCTGGATTGCTTATTCCAATAAGCTCACAATACGCTAAAAACAAATCCAGACATCCACTAACTGATCTTTGTGTTGAAAATGATTAAGCAGGTTATGAGAAGCTCGGAATGTCAATTGGTTTTGAAAATCATCAAGAAAATAAGCTGGAATTTGAAATAAGCCAAAAGTGCTTATGTTGACCAAGTTTGACCAAAAATTTCAAAAAGCTGAAACTCTCAAATCTTAATCAGGACATGTTTGCAAAGTAATTGGTGAAAGAAAATGGGTTGATTAACGAAGAGGTTTAAGAGAACTGAGAAAACAGATTGCTTATGTTCATAAAAACTTGCAATTGGTTTAGTGCTTATTTATAAGCTGATTACACACTCAAAACTGAATACTATACAATTTCCTCACAAAGGATGAAAGTTCATATGATAAGATAGAATTGGGAGCAAGTTTCAGCAAAATTCATCAACTAACAAACAAATGAGAGATGATCAAAGTAGACATGTTTTGACTGATGAACTTTACAAAGGACTGACCCAATCTTTTCAGGTTCCAATTGCCTTTTTGACCAAGTAAACAAGAACAATACCCGTGCGTTGCACGTGTAAATTGTTATTTATATATTTAAAATTGTTATCAGCATCCTTCAAAGTAGTTTTGCTAAAGAACTGTGAGACCTTTAATCTTTCCTTACTTCACTTAGTAACTTTATACGTAATATGAAATATAAGCCTCCATCTCCGATAACTAAACATTAGACTAAACATGTATTGTCACTGTTTTTTAGTGCTCCAAACACAACCACATCTTAATTATAATATCAGGTACTCAATTAATGTACGACCCAACTCAAGTAATACTATAAATTATGCATTATTTTAACAGTATGTACATAATGAGACTAACCATAAAGCTTTCAAAACTCATGTCATCATGTGTGTTATTACTTCAAAATAAATACAAAGCATTTGTTAGAATAAGTTAACCATCCTTCTACTTTCTTTAGATGATTCAAAACCTACATAAGAGAAAAACTTCTATGTGTTATATTTAATTAACTCACAGAGGAGAACCTTTTTCTACCAATAATCCACGTAAAAATTACACTACAATATTCTAGTAACAAACAAATAGCATTCAACGACACTATTCAGATCAAGAACTAACAGAAGCCAACACAAACACAAAGTTTGAAGTAACTCTAATAGAGAAGAAAAGCACATTCTTTAAATTACTAAGATATTACGTACTGTATATAGTAACTTATTAAAGGAACTAAAAAAAAATGACAAACAAAATGGAATAAAACAAAAAAAAACAATATTACAAAATTCCATAATACTTAATACTGTAATAATTTTACCCAAAAAAATTTGGGGTTTATATTCATAAAAAGCATGTCTATATATGTCTTTATCGTTTTCATCCTCGTTAAGCAGTTATACGTTCTTCTTTTATCATTTATTTTGACGGAAGGTATGCTGGTTCGCTAAACCCTTTCTTGTGGGACATCATCATCGTGGATTTCCGCACCACAATTTCCTGCATTTGACATAAGTACAGTTAACAATATATTAAGAGTAAAAAAATGAATCAAATATAGACGAGCAATGTTACATTGACAGGAGCGTTGCATTTGATACTTCACCGGTTCTTCACAATTTCCTTACCAACAATAGAACCATTTCGAGAAAATTCATTGTTGTTATTATCTTCTTCCCCAAAGAGAAACATACCTTCCCACTCAAAGTCCTAAAAATACACAAGAAAGGGTTAATGAGAAGTTAATAATGAAAGTTAAGATATAAAGTAAATATATGATAGTAATATTCTTACCATCTCGTCATTTGAATATTCGATAACGATGACAACATCCCGCTTCTAGTTCATTAAGTTATTCTACGCTTGCGTTGTTTCATCACCATGTGAAAATCACGATGAAGAGGTTGTGCCTGAAAAGTTAAAGAATTTAATATAACTCTCATAACATACACGAATTTAAAAAAAAAGAATGATTGTCATTTAGTTTCCATTGTTTTTTGGTTAAATATGCATCTGAATAAACTAATAAGATATGATTACACATTACTTATATACTACCCGTATCTGTTTACCAAAATGATCTCCAATTTAAAAAGTGCACATTTTGTGCTCGTTAGTTAAAAGTTGATTGGTCAACAGTACTTATCCATTTTAAAACAATACATTTTGTACTTATCTTTACACACTTTTATAAAACGTGGGATATACCTGACACTCAATGTTAGTTTTAAATTACCGAAATTTTAGAATGAATTTATGTGGTCAGGATTCTTTCTATTATTGATCGGAGGGTGTAAAATGTATGTCACGTCATATTTTTTTTATCACTGCTTCGCCAACAATATATAAGTTAAATAAATAATACCAAAGCACCAACAAAGAAAAAAAGCATGACATGATAAGATAAATATTTGATAACAATACACTTTCATAATGGCATGCATGACCAAGACAGAAAAATGTATCCTAGTTATATCATGTCATACATGTAGAGCGCATTGCTTGAAATGAAATAACCATTGTCTCATCTCTTCGAACTTTTGATGTAAAGAAAGGATTTTAATAATGAATTAAGAAGGAAGAAGATGGTTAACTAATGAGGCAAAAACTAACTTGCTACATTTTCAAATTGAAAAGACACGTATGAGAAGAATGTTTTAGGACCATGTGCTACCTTGATCAAATCAAGCCGACTAAGACAAATTAACAGGTGTGAAACTATAACCAAACCTAGAAATGATAGAATGCATAATCGTTAGTTGGATGAGACACAATATAAAGTGTATGCATGCATAGCTCATCCTTTATATATATTATTCCTTAATGATGGAATTTGAGTTTTATATTAACAAACTTTCGAAGATTTAGGGATAAATCATTTGAACCAGTCAAACTAAATTTTGTTAGCCTTTTTAAACGAACATCTGTTAAAAAGCTGTGTTAATTGGAAGACTATATTAAGCTCGAAAGTAGGGAATAAGTTGCAAATAGATGTTTGTTAAATAAAAGCAACAATATTTCAAAATATCTGATCAAAATATCTAGAAAAAGTTGACTTTGTCTTAATCTGAATTTATGCGGCTAAGATTAAATATGTAGTTGATCCGACGATTCACGAAAGATGCCATGTCATCATTCTTTCTCTCTGCTTCGTTGGCAATATATACTATAATGACAAAGAAACTTCACCAAATGACTTACACACACTTATTGAGTGTAAATGATAGGGGTGTGCACGGTTCGGTTTGGGTCGGTTTTTTGCTAAAACCGAAACCGAACCGACATATTCGGTTTTTTAAAAAATATAAACCTAAACCGTTCGGTTTTGGGCGGTTCGGTTTTTTCGGTTTGTAATCGGTTTCGGTTCGGTTTTTCGGTTTTAAAACCGTCTATATTAGGGTACGTTCGATTTAGATTAAAAAACTTGTTTTGCGTGAAAAAATAGTTTTTTTTTTATTTTCAATCTAAACCTAATAATGTTTATCTCAAATTTCTAATATATTATTACACACATATTAATAAGATAAGCACATACAAGTGAACATGCATATAAACAATTATCGATTATTGTCACATATGTAATGATATATTGTCAAGTAAGCACAAACATATATCAAACACGCGTATAAACAATAAGATAAATATATTACTCCTATTTCCCTAAAAAATGAATATTAATTTATAATTTTGATATATTACTTATTTACTTGTATTATATTATATTTATATTTTTTATATAATAAAATGGTTCGGTTCGGTTCGGTTTTTGGATAAAAACCGAAACCAAACCGAAACCTTTCGGTTTTTGAAAACGTAAAAACCGAACCATCGGTTTTTATATTTGGTCGGTTATTTCGGTTCGGTTATTTCGGTTTTTCGGTTCAGTTTCGGTTTTTCGTATTTTTTTTGCTCACCCCTAGTAAATGATCTAAAAGCAACATGTTTTACAAACTGAATCACAAACAATGATCTTGATCCAAACATCAGTTAAGAATCTGATTTGAACTTTTATGAAGACTTATTGAGCAAATGTTTATGACAACTATTGTGACTTATCAAAATTTGTAAAGTGAATGAAATGAACCAGTTTAATACCAAAAAGTAACAAGTTTACTTAACAGAACTCAAATTGATCAAATGATGAACTAGCAATTGTTAAAAGCCAAATTTTATTAAGCTAACTGAATGATAAGCTATCACACTACAAGTAAACTATCAGATTATCAAGATTATACTACAATTACACTAACACAAACACATTTTAGCAATTAAAAGCTATAACTAGGAATTAAGCATGCGGAGACTGTTTAGTGGAATTTTAACAAGAAAAGTGTTCCTTTTAGCTTTGATGCCTCCTTTGATGGAGTAATAAGCGCTGAGCTTACTAAGATCTACAAGTACACCATTAATCAACCACTATTCACCATCATATCATCATCATCTGCTACAAATCAGTCACCCCTGCTACACTGCTACAAATGGTATGAAATGGACTGGTAATGCTTCTGAATCAGCTACAAGTCTCCAAATGACATCAATCAAGTTCCATTGATCAAGTATCATCAAAAGAACCAAACAGTAACACTAGGAGTAAGATTATGCAGGAATTGAGAAGTAGAATGAGTGAAAGTGAAAATTGAAGTTCATTAATGGAGGTAAAGTTGGTTACAAAGTGGTTACAACTAACTAAATAACGCCTAAGTGATTTTCAGTCACTTAAGAGTAGTGATTAACTAAAACTTCTAACTGAAATTGAGATAATTTATCAAGTATGTGAAAATTACACACACTAACTACTTGTACAAAATGAAGACCTAGTTGGGTATTTATAGAGGTTGGGAAATAGTTAGTTGGAGTCTGGTGATGTGTTGCAACCAATGATGAGCTTCCACGTGGCTTGAATCTCCCAATTGTGACTATCCGTTGAAGAACTTGAATTGGGGATTTTTGATTGAGTTACTTTCAGGCTAATTGGGTGGTTGGGTTATCTTCCTCTCTTGATTTGGAGCAGATTTGATGTTGATCATTTCTCTTGATATGCATTCATTATCAAATTCGTTCCTAGGCTTGATATAGTTTGAATATGCACGTGACAGTCTCTTATTGGATGAGAGAAGGTGTTGCAGATTGTTATCCATTATCTCATTTTCTATTGGTTGAAAAAGTCTGAGTGGGATCACTGTGCTGATTTGTTATTAAATGTAATAACGGCTGAATGGGGTGAGTTGGCAATCCAAGAGAAAGAAATACTTGCTTCCCATTGGTCTATTCCATGTATACTCGGATCAAGCCAAAACTTGTTATAAATTTGCCATGTTTAGTCCTTGTAGTTAGGTAGAATAGGATTTTAGGCTCCAAGCTTCATTTCTTTGATATTTTTGGTCCTTACAACTTCAAACTTGTTCACTTATCATCCTTTGACTTGTTGACTTGATTGTTGACAAAATTTGACTTTGTTCTTGAATTTTGCATAATTACACTCTTAGTCCTTCATCGTTGAAAGTTGTCAAGAAAGGTCCTTTGTCTTTGCAAGGCTTGTCACTTTTCATCATCCTTTTGTCTTTTCTTCATCATTAAGGCTTGATTTCACTTGTTTGCTTCAAAATTGTATCTTTGTTACCTACACAAGCACAAACAACAAAACATACCCATAATAATGCTTTTATGAATAAAATTTGGTATTTTGCTTTATGTTTTAGGGTGATTTGTGATAATATTAATATGAGATTTCACTCATATCAGGGGTGGTCAAATAGGAAAAATGGTCTATTTTTTGTCGGAAATGGTTACTTTTCAAAAGTTACACAAAAAATATACATAATAAATAAATAAATTTGTTAAATTTTAAGTTTTATTTTAGTAGTATTTTTAATCCGCAGTGAGATCACAATTTGTGTGATTATCGCAAGAATAGATGATAAAAAGCAAAATATTTTAAAAGTTGTTGCTAATCACCTATTTTAGAAAAAAAAATGATTTTTGATGATCGATTTGGTCACACTTTGTATTCGCATGAGTTATTTCAACAAAAGAGGATTAGCTACTCTATTTTGTATTTTTTGTAGCATATGCTCATCCAAAGTGTGAGGGAATTGCGAAAAAGAAGCAAATAGCCAATGAGCTATTAGCTTAGTTATAAATAGCCAATGAGCTATAAATTATGAAGACGAAGGAAGAAGAAGTAAAATGGTTGTATCGATTGGCTAATGTGTCAAGACGTGATACTTGAAGTTGAAAAAAAAAGAGAAAGAAAAGACGTGAGTAGTATGATGAGAAAGATGGATGTGATCATTTGGTGGTTAGTATTTTTGTTTTTATGTCAAAAATAATAAAGTCCTTGATACTATTGTCGGGTGCTCACGCCCCATCGGATTAAGATGTGTCTACTATTTTTGTGTCTTTAGAGTTTTAAATAGATTTAGAGGAGTCAAATACAAGTTTATGTTTAAAATTTGATTTTGGTTTTACTTTACTTGCTCGAGGGCGAGCAATGCTTAAGTTTGAGGGGATTTGATAACGCTCAAATCCAACATGTATTAATAAGCGTTATCTTCACTATTGATAGAGTATTTGTGGTAATAAACGGACTTTTATTGCTAATATTGTGCAAAGTTCGGTTATTGTATTTTGTAGGAAGCAAGGATGAAGAAACGTGAATAAAGGAATAAAAAGCGCGAATTGGAGATGAAGGAATAAACGAGGCATGGGAACGTAAGCTCTCGTATGAAGAATAATTAAGGACGAAGGAGTCTTGGAAAGTTTAGAGGAAAGATGGAGGAGGAGATAAAGAAAAAGGACTAGAAAATGAAAATGTGGAAGATGGGCCAGTTGCCACCAGCAACTTTTATTCTGCCACCAGCAAAACTACACCATTTTGCCACCAGCAGGAATGAAGTCGCCACCAGCAACATCACACCATTTTGCCACCAGCAGGACTATTTTTCCACCAGCATTTTGCTCGTCAGGTTTTAACACAAGTCACATTAAAACACTCATAAACCTCCACCATCAATGGGAGGCTTCTTATTTCCCCTCCATAATCATTCCCAGCAGTTTTTACCTTCTCCCCAAGCAAAAATGGTGTACAAACTAGAGCTTAGGGTCATTGTTTTCAGTGTGCAAATTCCAAGGATCATTCTAACCCTTGACAAAGGTTAGAATCACCATTCTTACATAACCCGAAAGACAATAAACCCTGTTAACCCTCATAGGAGGGACGAATTTCGTGAAGAAGAGATTCGGTTGGAGGTTCATTTGTTGATTGGAGGCTTTAGAATTGCTCTAAATTCTATTTTGTTATTTCCTTATGTTTTGAAGAACTATTGGTAAACTCTTGCACTTGAATTTATTCTCATTATAATTTAAGTATTGTTGAATGTTTGAGAAAGTTATGAATTATGTTGCAATGTGTTTGAATTCCGAGTAGTGTGATATACTTGTGTGATGAACATGGATTCTAAAGGAGAGTTTGGTTTTATGATCAAGAGGATATAATTGGGTTTTGATGGTTGATAATTTCTTGAAACGTGTTTTGATAATCAAATGAAATATAGTTTTTTATTAGATTTATAGGTCGAAAGGATTTCCGGTAAACTATGTTCCAAAAGATTTGTGCATGAGTCAATTTGGTTTCTTGGTGATTTATACTCACCGTGACGAGTGGGTAAATGAATTTGTCAAAAGATTTATCTTGTGTATAGGCCGAAAGAACCCATTCAAACCAAATTTATCTCTTTGTATTTTCTAACAAATGGGGCTTATAATGAATTGGAATAGATGATCATAGGTCGAAAGGTTTTGTCTACACCAATTTGTTACTATGGATTCTATGAAAAATACCATGGAATTGAATTCATGTACTTTAGATTTGTGATTCATAGTTGCTAAAGGCACACAAATTAACTTTCCTACGGGTGAAATGGAATTCACACAAGTCTTACTTTTAGTTATGTTTTCCTTTACAAATTTAATTCTAGCGGTAATATCGGTAGTGACAACCTTATTACCTACACCACCCAAACGTTTTGAGTATACGCAAATCCCATGGGACGATCTTGACTTACCCGACTTTGCTACAATAGAATGAGTATACTTGCTCGTATGCATAGTTAAGGAATTAATAAGTCTTGTTTATAAATGTAAAACTAGGAGTGCAAGACGCGCATCAATAACCGACCAACCAAACACCCCATTAGGGTGTTCCGGAATATTCCAAACTTCTTTCTTTATATTTACTTACTATATATTTATTTAACACTCGTTAATACTTAACTCTTAATTAATTAACGATCTTTAAAGTTATGTCTCGGTTTAGTTTAATAAATACATAAATATATATATTTAGTAAATAATTTAATAAATAAAATAAATATTTATTAATTAAACTAACTCTTTACGTATTGTGTGTAATCCCGTAATCTCGAGTTCGATCCTATCACACGACTATTAAATATAAGTCCATAAACTTTCAGCTCCCACTTGGACATATTTTGAATATCGTGATTACATTGACTAGCGTCTAGTTACACATAGCAATGTCTCTAGTACAACTCGAGTAAGGTCTCCTGGTCCAAACCTTTTAATGATTCATCATTATTGTTATCCTTTTATTTCTAATACAACGTTAATAAGGATATGGATCTCAGTCATTCCTTTCATTAACCATTATGTTTCTCGTTCACAGATTCAGCAATATTCCAAAACAAATTTGGGTGTGGCCATACAAACATCTTACTAATCCCACGAGGGGCCCAACTGTATTAAACTCCAAAACAAAATTGGAGGAAATAAATTCAATATCGACTACGAGCAAAACTTATGAATTTTGCAACACTTCCAAAAATAATCCTTATAGCTACCAGTTACGTTTAGCATTAGATTATTCCACAGAGATGCACTAGATTCTCAACAGTTTCCTGGTATCTCAAGTCTAAGGATAACTATTTATGTTTTACTTGATGACAAAGATCCATAAAGTAAAAACATATAGTTGGGATAAGTCCAATATTCGATTCATCGAATATCATCTAAAATCGATAATATGCTTTCAAGTATACTCTATCGCAGTTTTGATTTGTCTTAATTTAATAATATTCCCATATTATTAATCGACAACGGACATTTTAGCATAACAAGTTATTCATGGATCAAAACATGTAAAATAGGATACACTATTAAATAATAAGAATAAATGAAACCCAATCTTTATTTCATTATATAATAATGTTATAACATCTTTTATCCAAATACTAATCAAATATTTATTGCATGAGTTCGCTAGCTAGTTGCAGCCCAATCGCCTTGGCATGCTTAACTACCTTTGGTCTAGGCAAAGCCTTAGTTAAAGGATCGGCTACGTTATCATCCGTGTGAACTTTTATTAATTTGATTTCACGAGCTTCAACTTGTTCTCGGACGTAGTGATGTCTACGCATAAAGTGTCTGGCGCCTTTCATGACACCAGGGTCATTGGCGAATATTATTGTAGCAGAGTTGTCACAATATATATCAATAGGTTCTTTAATTCAAGGCATCACTCCAAGATCTCTAATAAACTTCCTAATCCAAACAGCTTCCATTGCAGCTTCTGAAGCAGCCATGTACTCAAATTGAGTAGCATGCATTGCAATCGTTGTCTGTTTCTTGCTCTTCCAGTCAACTGCTCCTCCATTGATAACAAAAATGTAACCCATCTGAGACTTCGTATCATCTTTATCACATTGCCAGGACGCATCACAGAAACCTGTCACATTCAGTTATGTGTCTGGTTTCCCTCTAAATACCAAGAACATATCTTTCGTACTCCTCAAATACTTTAAAATATGTTTAACAGCAGTCCAGTGGAGCTTCCCTGGATTCTGTTGGTATCTACTGACCAAGTTCTGAGCAAACGCCACATCAGGCCTTGTACATCTAACAACATACATTATAGATCCTACAGCCGAAGCATAAGGCACCTTCTTTATGTATTCCTCCTCTTCAGAAGTTGATGCATCCATCTCATGACTCAGATTATGCTTAACTTTCATAGGTTGAAATCCTTTCTTGGAATTATGCATATTATACTTCTTCAAAATCTTATCTATATAAGCATCTTGACTTAGACCAATTAACCGTCTTTTCCTATCTTGATAGATCTTAATTCCCATAATGTATGCAGCTTCTCCTAAATCCTTCATAGAAAAACATTTATTAAGATAATCCTTAACAACTTTAAGTCTTAGAATGTTACTTCCCATGATTAATATTCTGACAATCTAACATTTTCAGGTAGTAAATTATTTTCTCGTATAATATTTTGAAACTTATTTTTGTGTTGGTTGATGAACTCATAATTTACGGACTTAAATTTGGGCTTACGTGCATAATTTAACGTCCTTTACGACTAAACCAGAAACCTTAGGATTACATATTTACGTTTTTGAACTCTGTTTTTTATGAGACAATTTTTATTAGATTCGTTTTGTACCGTTGATTCATAATTTATAAAAACGTTTTTCGTAAAACGACCCGAGGGCACGCAAATCGAGGAAACTAGAATCAAGGAATACCCGTAAATTAGTGGGATGAGACAAGTATAAACTTGTCCCACCCCACTATATGGGACGGCTACACAAGGACACCACATCATAAGATGTGGCAAACTTGTAGCTAACAAGTTAAAACTTGTTAACTTAAGCTTAACATGTAAGCTACTAACCACAAAACCATCAAACCATTTGCAACTAAACCACTTCTCACAATAAACACATGCAAACTACTCAAAAATCCTCTCACCCTCTTCTTCTTTGCCGTCCCATATCAAGAACAAACACCCCCATCTGATCAATTTTAGCCATAAATTTTGTGTTATCTACACATATAATGAAGAACCCTTGAAGACTTGTTGATTGGTGATCATTATAAAATCAAAGGAGGTTACTTGCTTGTGTCTTAGGGCTGATTTCTCAACAAATATTCTTGGTGGTTGATGATCTTGAAGATAAATTTGGTGTACCTCAAGGTGTTGTCATCCAAAAACAAGTTATAGTCTTGGTTGGTAAACAAGATCATCCTTTCCATTTTCTTTGTTATTTTTGTAAAGATCAAATATATTTTCTTTCCTATTGTATATGTATATGATGATATATGATGATAAAAATGTTGTGTGGGGATCAAGTGTTGATAAACATGGTTAAAAAGATGGAAAATAATATGTAAAAAGGTTAAAAATCTTGCTTAATAAGTTGGCTGTATAAAAACAGTAACTAACCAAATGATAAACTGATAAAATGGTATAGTGGAATCAATATACAGTAAGTATTAGGTCTTTTACACATGTGAGAGTTGGCCATGCAATGGAATCATTATAATGAGTGAGATATGATCAAAACAAAATTAGTGTATTAATCTGAATAGTCTGTTTTGTGAGGACTGTTAGGGATACTTAGACTTGGATAGAGAAGTAGCTAAAACTAAGTTATTTGTAACACATAATATGAAGATTATGTCATCCAAAAATGAGCTTCTATCTCCTTGTAGAACTCAACATATGATAAAAATGGTGAAAGTGAAACTAAAAATCAGATTTTATGAAATTAAAGTTTAATAGTATTATAATAGCACTCAAATAAATATAGTATAAAATGTAAATAAAAACTCACTAACTTATATATTACATTTCTTTAAATATGTAAAATGATAAATAAATGGACATTTTATAAAAATTGTAGTTTGATAAGCTTTATAAGTTATAAAACTATAAACATGATTTTTACGTCTTTTCGGCTAATACCGTACAATTTACGTTTTCGTCAATTAAAACTTAGACGTTCGGACCCGTCTAATGTAAACTTTTTATAACTCATATACTCATATATAAGTACCTATTAAAACTAAAAACCGATAAAACCCGAGATTTATAACATACAGACGTTAACGGGCCAAGTTAGCCTTATTGGACTATTAATCCAACTAATTTGGCTAAACACTTATGAACATTACTTATTGGGCTTAACCCACTCGGGCCTAACATGTAAGTATAATACTGATATTAAAAGTGTAAAATGTACTAATATAAGGTAATGGACTTATAATAGGCTTATTGGACCTAAAATATGTAAATAAATAAAACTAGTAAACTAATATAAAAGTTACCAATACATAACACTAAAATGAGTAAATGAGAATGTATAAACCCACTTGATCATCATTATATGTATAAAATCATCATATGTATACATAATTGTTATTTTTATAAAGTCATTGGACAAAAGTATAAGACCTATTATTATTTATATAGGTTTCCGTGATCGAAGCACGCCCGTAGCCGATAATCCGCCTTTCATTATCAACGTGAGTTCATAGCCTCACACTCTTTTAAATGTTTTATAAAATGATTTGTAAACCCGCAAGGGAGATAACATGCTAGTTTTTGATAAAAATAGAACACAAGTAGTCCCGATGGTATGCTTAATGATATAGACCCGAATGATGCTATGACCCAATAAACGAGATAAAAAGGATTATTAGTAGTTATGTTATGTCACTTAACGTCCCATTAGCATGAATTGTGAACTACCGAGATTTGGTAGACGCTTATGCATATGATAGTACTATTTGGGGACGATCACCCCAGTTCGCGCCTTGACGGTTGATCCCCGTCGTACCACATTGATTGGTAAGCGAATTTATGTATGAGAAGATTTCCATAGCATGATTTTTGTGACGACACGCTAACTTAGAAGGGCAAATCGTTTGTCGGGTTCGCGGCCCATTGTTTGTGATAGTAAGGTAACAATGTCATGCGGCTAATAATAATCCAAATGAATCAAATGTATTCCAATACAATTCAATAATGACGCAAATAACGATAATAATGTTACCTATAATGGCAATATTGAGGCTACGGTCTCATGGACGGTTTAAGATGTATGCTTGATTTATATATTGCCTGACTAGCAATACGAGGACTTACTTCTGATATTATACTTGTGTTCTGATTTCAACGCTTGTTTTATATAATGGTTTTATTAAACTCTATGAATTCACTCGGCATTCGCTGATATGATTTTTGCATGTTTTTATCTCAGGTGCTTGAAGGTAATTCGGATGGAGATCGACTCTGATGGCCCACATAATAATAAAAATGTTCATTCGATCTATGTTTTGTTAACTAAATGACCTGTATAATTTGGGACCTGTTGTACACTTGAAACTTTTTATCGAATGAATGTATGTTAAACCTTGTACAACCATTTTTATGTGTTGTCTATGATTGGAGTTATTGTGCTATCCCGTAACACTCTAAAGACTCTTCCGCTGTACCAATATGAAATTTGAGATTGAGCTACCTAGAGATGAATTGTCTGAATCGTCTGAATCTGATTCTGAATCAGAGGATGATGAGGATGATGATGCACCTGATGGTACTGATGATATTGCTACTCGTAAACATGTGATAGGAGAGTCGTCAAGGGTTCGAGAGGCTACTCATATTGATGGTCTTGCACCTTGGGCCTTGAGACGTGATTTAGATGCTTCCCGTTCTCAGAGTAGTATGACAAAGGTTGGATTAGGTTTTGTTCAGACTCATGTTGCTTATTTGGAGTCGAAGACTAAGGTTGGTGAGAAAGAGCGGGAATTGCTTAATTTGGATTTGACTGATGTAGAGCGTGGTTTGAATGAGGCTTTTAGGAGGTTATCTGTGTTAGAAAGTGGTGAGTTTGCTGCAATGAAGAAAAAGGTGAATACTATGGAGATTCAGTTGAGTGTAGCTCGTGCGATGCGTGAGAAAGCTGAGGAAGAGTTGAACATATCTGTTGGTTGGAACAGTAGATTTTATGCTGAGATGGTTGAAAGAGGAGTGATCCGTAAGCGCCCAGCTGAAGATGTGTCTTGTGATCGTCCGACAAAGGTACAAAAGACGATGGATGATGGACCATCTGGCGGTTCTCAGTAGACCAGTCTATATTTAGTAGTGACCTTTGTATCTTTTGTACCTTTTGTAACTTTCACTGAACCGACTTATTAGTTAGTAGACCTGGCACGAATTTTGAGTATGTATAGTGCTAGAACTTTGATATGGAATTTAAATTAACACAATACTTTTGTTTCAAATCCAATGAAATATGTATCTTATCTTGAATTCCATATTGTGCCTTATTTGTATCTTGATTATGAATTCAATCCATATTATATGAATCCCTTATTGGGTGAATGCTTAATACTTTGAAATTGTGAAATTATAGAACTATGCCGCCCAAGAAAGTTGTGACTGAGGATGATGTACGTAGGATTATTGCAGAGCAAGTTACCGCATCTATGACTGAATTTATGGCAAATGCTAGAAATGGAGCTGGCAGTAATGGAGCTGGCAGTAGTGGAGCTGACGGTAGTGGAGCTGGCGGTAGTGGAGCTGGCGGTAGTGGAGCTGGCGGTAGTGGAGCTAGCGGTAGTGGAATTGGTGGTACTAATGTGAATGTGAATGCTAATAATGTGATTGCTAATGGTGGAGGAAATGTAGGAGGACTTGGAACTAATGCACCTGAAGTTGGTGGTTGTACTTATGTGACGTTCATGAAGTGTGAACCTATACCTTTTAATGGAACTGAATGTGCAGTAGGATTAAGCCAGTGGATTGAGAAGATTGAGTCAGTGTTAGTAAGTGTAAGGAGGAAGATAAGGTGAGTTTTGCTATGGCTACTCTTAAAGGTCGTGCGTTGACTTGGTGGAACAGGGGAATTGCTTTCATGGGTATTGATGCTGCTAATGCTACTCCTTGGGCTTAAATTAAGAAGTGGATGACTTTAGAGTTCTGTCCCCGTAGTGTGATCATTAGGTTAGAACAAGAGTTGATTCATCTGAGAATGAAAGGTGTGGACATTGATAGCTACACAAATCGATTCCATGAGTTGGCCTTGTTGTGTCCTCGATTGGTGGAACCCGAAGAGATCCGAATTGAGCAATATATTAAAGGGTTGAACAAGAACATCCGAGGGGACGTGACATCATCAAAACCACTGACCATTGATGATGTTGTTCGAATGGCTTACTAACTCATTGGGCAGATAATTCAGGATAGGGAAGATGAAGCACGTACTGGTGAGAAAACAAAGGGTGATGGCGATCGTGTAGATAGAGGTGATAATAGGAAGAATTTCAATCGTCGTCAGAACCAGAGAAAGGGGAATGCAAATGCTCTTACCAAAAACACACCACGCAATAATGAAAGATGTCCTAAGTGTGCCAACAAGAGGCATGCTGTCGACTGCTGGAAGTGCTGAAATTGTTGAAAGCTTGGACACAAAGTTGAAAGGTGTAAGAAGGGAATCATTTGCTTCAACTGTAACGAAGAGGGTCATAAGAAATCGGATTGCCCAAAGTTGAAAGCGATTGTACCTGGAAGAAACCCCCAAGGTGGTGCTTATCAACTTGGAACAGTCGAGGTGAAGAAAGAGGATCTGAATGTCGTTACTGGTACGTTTTTACTCAACAATCATTATGATGTTGCTTTATTTGACTCAGGTGCTGATATGAGCTTTGTATCCACTAAATTTAGTGCCCTTATTGACATTGAACCTGTTGAGATAAATACCAGTTACGAGGTGGAATTGGCTGATGGTAAATTAGTGAAAACTAATAAGCTATTAGAAGGATGATCTCTAAATCTCTTAAACTATTCCTTTCCGATTGATTTGATGTTGATAGAATTAGGTAGTTTTGATATTATTATTGGTATGAATTGGTTGTCGTGGAATAATGCTACAATTTTATGTGGAGAAAAGAAGGTTAAGATTCCTCTTAGGAATATGACGTTAGTAATTGATGGTAATCAAGGTGAATCCCGTTTGAAAATCATTTCATGTATTAAAGTCCAAAAGTACATCAGGAACGGTTGCGAGTTATTCTTAGCTCAAGTGACTGGGAATGAGTCTAAGGAGAAACGATTAGAAGATGTACCTAATATCTGTGAATTTCATGAGGTATTTCCTAAAGATTTACCCGGACTTCCACCGATAAGGCAAGTTGAGTTTTGAATCGATTTAATTCCTGGTGCTGCACCGGTGGCACGTGCGCCTTACCGATTAGCACCTTCTGAATTAAAGGGATTATCTGAACAACTTAAGGAGTTGTCTGATAAAGGTTTTATTCGACCGAGCTCGTCGCCTTGGGGAGCTTCATTCTTGTTCGTTAAGAAGAAGGATGGATCTTTCCGTATGTGCATTGATTATAGGGAACTGAATAAGTTGACGATTAAAAATCAATATCCTTTACCAAGGATTGATGATTTGTTTAATCAACTACAAGGATCTAGTGTGTATTCTAAGATAGATTTGCGGTCTGGATGTCACCAACTTCGCGTCCATGAAGAAGATATTCCTATAACTGCATTTAGAACTCGTTATGGACACTATGAATTTCAAGTAATGCCATTTGGGTTAACTAACGCACCTGTGGTTTTCATGGATCTAATGAATCGAGTGTGCAAACCCTACTTGGACAAATTTGTGATCGTGTTTATTGACGACATTCTAATCTATTCTAAGAATAAAGATGAACATGGAGAACATTTAAGGATTATCTTAAGTTTGTTAAAGGATGAAAGGTTGTATGCTAAATTTTTGAAATGTGATTTTTGGTTAGATTTCGTGCAACTTCTTGGTCATGTGATTAACAAAGATGGAATTCATATTGATCCTGCAAAGGTTGAAGCCATTAAGAATTGGTCGGCACCGACAACGCCAACGAAAGTGCGACAGTTCTTAGGATTGACTGGCTATTATAGGCGATTCATTAAAGAATTTTCTTTAATAGCTAAACCCTTGACTAAGCTTACCCAGAAGAATAGACCTTTCGTTTGGGGAAGTGAAGAAGATGGGGCATTTCAGATATTGAAGAAAAAATTATGTAGTGCGCCAATTCTATCATTACCCGACGGAAGTGAAGATTTTGTAGTATATTGTGATGCATCTCTTAGAGGTTATGGAGCTGTTTTGATGCAGCGAGAAAAGGTAATAGCTTATGCTTCTAGGCAATTAAGGAAGAATGAGGAGAATTATACTACTCATGATCTTGAGTTAGGAGCTATAGTCTTTGCTCTTAGGTTGTGGAGACATTCTCTGTATGGCATCAAGTGTATGGTATTCACCGATCACAAAAGCCTACAGTATATTCTCGATCAAAAGGAATTGAACATGAGGCAACGAAGATGGATAGAGTTGTTAAGTGACTATGATTGTGATATAAAATATCACTCAGGAAAAGCAAATGTTGTTGCGAATGCATTAAGCAGAAAAGATAGAGAACCTATCAGGGTACGTTCTCTAGTCTTGACCGTGCACAATAATTTGCCTAAGCAAATTAGAAATGCGCAAATAGAAGCTTGTAAGAAAGAAAATTTCGTTAATGAAGGGTTCCGAGGAGAAGGAGACCCTTTAGAGGTTAGAGCTGATGGAGTGAAATGCTTAAGAGGTCGTATGTGGATACCTAAGTTTGGAGGCTTAAGAGATTTGATTATGTTAGAATCCCATAAATCTAAATATTCCATTCATCCTGGATCTGATAAAATGTATCATGATTTGAAGAAGTTTTACTGGTGGCCGAATATGAAAGTTGATATTGCTATGTATGTTCTTCAATGCTTGACTTGTGCTAGAGTCAAAGCTGAACATCAAAAGACATCAGGACTACTTCAACAACCAAAGATTCCTGAATAGAAGTGGGAGCGAATTACGATGGACTTTATCACTAAACTTCCTAGAACAACATATGGAAATAACTTGATTTGGGTCATTGTCGACAGACTGACCAAATCAGCACACTTCCTTCTAGTTAAAGAGCAGTTCCCACTGGAGAAGCTGACTCGTATTTATCTTGAGAATGTCGTATGCAAGCATGGAGTGCCTGTATCGATCATTTCAGATCGAGATCCTAGATTCGCATCGAATTTTTGGAAATCTCTCCAAAGATCTTTGGGAACGAATCTCGACATGAGCACTGCTTATCACCCCCAGACTGATGGGAAGAGTGAAAGAATGATACAAACACTGGAAGATATGTTGAGAGCTTGTGTGATAGATTTTGGTAAGAATTGGGATAAACATTTGCCTTTAGCCGAGTTTTCGTATAACAATAGTTACCATGCTAGTATTAAGGTTGCGCCGTTTGAAGCTTTGTATGGTAGGAAGTGTAGATCTCCTGTATGTTGGAGTGAAGTTGGGGATACCCAGCTCACGGGACCGGAATTGATCCGAGAGACTACGGATATGATAGTTCAGATTAAGAATAGGTTGTTGACTGCCCGTAGTAGACAGAAAAGTTACGCGGATGTGCGGCAGAAACCGATGGAGTTTGAAGTGGGTGACCGAGTAATGTTGAAAGTATCGCCATGGAAAGGCGTCATAAGATTTGGAAAGCGAGGGAAATTGAATCCCTGCTATATTGGACCCTTTAAGATTTTATCTAGAGTAGGTCCGGTGGCTTACAAACTAGAGTTATCCCAAGAACTTCATGGTGTTCACAACACATTCCATGTATCTAATCTGAAGAAATGTTTAGCAATGAATGATGAGAAAATTTCGTTGGATAAGGTTCGAATAGATGAGAAGTTGCATTTTATCGAAGAACCCGTAGAGGTTATGGATCGTGAGGTAAAGCAACTGAAAAAAATCGGATACCTATTGTAAAGATCCGATGGAATTCAAAGCATGGACCAGAATTTACTTGGAACGAGAGGATGAAATGTGGAAGAAATATCCGCACCTCTTTGATTTCAATAAGAAACGGACATCAAAATGAAATGGATGACGAGGACGTTGATCCCTTTTAGGAGGAAAAGCTTTGACAATCTAACATTTTCAGGTAGTAAATTATTTTCTCGTATAATATTTTGAAACTTATTTTTGTGTTGGTTGATGAACTCACAATTTACGGATTTAAATTTGGGCTTACGTGCATAATTTAACGTCCTTTACGACTAAACCAGAAACCTTAGGATTACGTATTTACGTTTTTGAACTCGGTTTTTGATGAGACAATTTTTATTAGATTCGTTTTGTGCCGTTGATTCATAATTTATAATAACATTTTTCGTAAAACGACCCGAGGGCACGTAAATCGAGGAAACTAGAATCAAGGAATATCCGTAACACAAGGACACCACATCATAAGATGTGGCAAACTTGTAGCTAACAAGTTAACACTTGTTAACTTAAGCTTAACATGTAAGCTACTAACCACAAAACCATCAAACCATTTGCAACTAAACCACTTCTCACAATACGCACATGAAAACTACTCAAAAATCCTCTCACCCTCTTCTTCTTTGTCGTCCCATATCAAGAACAAACACCCCCATTTGATCAATTTTAGCCATAAACTTTGTGTTATCTACACATATAATGTAGAACCCTTGAAGCCTTGTTGATTGGTGATCAATATAACATCAAAGGAGGTGATTTGCTTGTGTCCTAGGGCTGATTTCGCAACAAATATTCTTGGTGGTTCATGATCTTGAAGACAAATTTGGTGTACCTCAAGGTGTTGTCATCAAAAAACAAGTTATAGTCTTGGTTGGTAAACAAGATCATCCTTTGCATTTTCTTTGTTATTTTTGTAAAGATCAAATGTATTTTCTTTCCTATTGTATATTTATATGATGATACATGATGATAAATTTTTTTTGTGGGGATCAAGTGTTGATAAACATGGTTAAAAGATGGAAAACCATATGTAAAAAGGTTAAAGATCTTGCTTACTAAGTTGGCTGTATAAAAACAGTAACTAAACAAATGATAAACTGATAAAATGGCATATTGGAATCAATATATAGTAAGTATTAGGTCTTGTACACATGTGAGAGTTGGCCATGCAATGGAATCATTATAATGAGTAAGATATGATCAAAACAAAATTATTGTATCAATCTGAATAGTCTGTTTTGTGAGGACTGTTAGGGATACTTAGACTTGGATATAGAAGTAGCTAAAACTAAGTTATTTGTAACACATAATATGAAGATTATGTCATCCAAAAATAAGCTTCTATCTCCTTGTAGAACTCAACATATGATAAAAATGGTGAAAGTGAAACTAAAAATCAGATTTTATGAAATTAAAGTTTAATAGTATTATAATAGCACTCAAATAAATATAATATAAAATGTAAATAAAAACTCACTAACTTATATATTACATTTCTTTAAATATGTAAAATGATAAATAAATTGACATTTTATAAAAATTGTATTTTGATAAGTTTTATAAGTTATAAAACTATAAACATGATTTTTACGTCTTTTCGGCTAATACCGTACAATTTATGTTTTCGTCAATTAAAACTTAGACGGTCGGACCCGTCTAATGTAAACTTTTTATAACTCATATACTCATATATAAGTACCAATTACAAGTAAAAACTGATAAAACCCGAGCTTTATAACATACGGACGTTAACGGGCCAAGTTAGCCTTATTGGACTATTAATCCAACTAATTTGGCTAAACACTTATGAACATTACTTATTGGGCTTAACCCACTTGGGCCTAACATGTAAGTATAATACTGATATTAAAAGTGTAAAATGGACTAATATAAGGTAATGGACTTATAATAGGCTTATTGGGCCTAAAATAAGTAAAACTAGTAAACTAGTATAGAAGTTACCAATATATAACACTAAAATGAGTAAATGAGAATGTATAAACCCACTTGATCATCATTATATGTATAAAAGCATCATATATATATATAATTGTTATTTTTATAAAGTCACTGGACAAAAGTCTAAGACCGATTATTATTTATATAGGTTTCCGTGATCGAAGCACGCCCGTAGCCGATAATCCGCCTTTCATTATCAACGTGAGTTCATAGCCTCGCACTCTTTTAAATGTTTTATAAAATGATTTGTAAACCCGCGAGGGAGATAACATGCTAGTTTTTGATAAAAATAGAACACAAGTAGTCCCGATGGTATGCTTAATGATATGGACCCGAATGATGCTATGACCCAGTAAACGAGATAAAAAAGATTATTAGTAGTTAGGTTATGTCACTTAAAGTCCCATCAGAATGAATTGTGAAGTACTGGGATTTGGTAGACGCTTATGCATATGATAGTACTATTTGGGGACGATCACCCCAGTTCGCGCCTTGACGGTTGATCCCCGTCGTACCACATCGATTGGTAAGCAAATTTATGTATGAGAAGATTTCCATAGTGTGATTTTTATGACGACACGCTAACTTAGATGGCCAAATTGTTTGTCGGGTTCGCGGCCCGTTGTTTGAGATAGTAAGGTAACAATGTCATGCGGCTAATAATAATCCAAATGAATCAAATGTATTCCAATACAATTCAATAATGACGCAAATAACGATAATAATGTTACCTATAATGGTAATATTGAGGCTACGGTCTCATGGACGGTTTAAGATGTATGCTTGATTTATATATTGCCTGACTAGCAATACGAGGACTTACTTCTGATATTATACTTGTGTTCTGATTTCAACGATTGTTTTATATAACGGTTTTATTAAACTATATGAATTCACTCGGTATTCGCTGATATGATTTTTGCATGTTTTTATCTCAGGTGCTTGAAGGTAATTAGGATGGAGATCGACTCTGATGGCCCACATAATAATAAAAATGTTCATTCGATCTATGTTTTGTAAACTAATGACCTGTATAACTTGGGACCTGTTGTACACTTGAAACTTTTTATCGAATGAATGTATGTTAAACCTTGTACAACCATTTTTATGTGTTGTCTATGATTGGAGTTATTGTGCTATCATGCAATGTGACAAACGTGGTTTTGAGGTTCGTCACTTGGTCTTACTTTTAGGTTATTTTGTGTGTGCTTACTTGATATGTGTGTTTACGTGTTTATTTTGTGTGAACGAGGTTGGTGTGGTTATCGTGTATGAGTATAGAGTACTCATAAGTAAAACGAGGAACGGTTATATCATGTTCATGAGCTCACAAGTGGTGACTATGAAATGAAAATGGTGATATTTTGGTGTTTACGTATACGTATAAGTATTATAGTAATAGTATTTTTTTAGGATTTACGGTTTAGCATTTAGAGGTCTCGGGTGAGGTAATTATTCATATGAATATTTTTCGGGATGGTTTTAAGTCATTTAGGACTTAGTTATAAAGTTTATTTCAAAATTTGAGATTTTTTTTAAAAGTGTATATTTTACGTCTTTTACGGTAAAACGCGTAATTTTGACTAGTTTTACGGTTTTGGGGTTTTGGAAGCTTTAGGAGCTGAAATAAATTAAGACAAATTAAGGTAATGTTAGTAGTATATTATTTAACAATAAAAAAAGAAAAAAAAATAAAATATATATATATATAGGCGGTTTATAGGCCGACTAAACAAAAAAAAGGAGAAAAATGTTTATGGTAAGTAGTGTTTGGGTTGGACTAGGACTTTTGCTATATAAGGAACCCTTACACCAAATCAAACGCATTATTCTTCCTGGAAACATAAAGTCGAAGGCTAGAGGAGGGTTTTTATGGTTTTCTATAGTTTTTCATCTTCCATTGAATTAAAGGTAAAAACCTTCATTAGCCTTTTTAAATTAAATTGTTTTTATGTTTATTTAATCATTCTTATGATGGATTTAGGTTAGGGTTTATATAAAATCAGTAAATTAATGATGTGATAATCATAATATGATGATCATATAATCTAGGGCTTGTAATAGATGGGGTTATGGGTAATTAATTAGTTCAATTGTTTTAAACCCGTTTTTAAAAACTGGGCAGAATTTTTAGTCAATTGTTTTGATCATATTGGGAGTTCTACAAACTTTTATTTTACGATCCAAGTATCCATGAAAAGGTAATTGAAGTGGATTTCCAATGCAAGAAACGAGAACTAAATTGGAGGTCGGGAAGTGGGTCAAAAACAGGTTACAACAGTCGGAGGTCAAAACAGTTTTGAATTCAGCCTGTTTTCTTTTTAAGTTTTGGGTTGTTTGGGGAACTTAGGGTTGCATTGGGATCTTCTAATGAACATGAGAGATGGTTTATATATTGTAGTAAGTATATGCACTTGGGCTAAGATTGTGGTTTAGGGTAAGACCCTCTAATGGTAACAAACTTTTCATACGTTTAAAATCAGTGAATTCTGGATAGGTAGCAATATATATACATATATCGGGGCCTTAACAGTAGCTTTAAGGTTAGGTCAAGTGGGAGGTTTTAGCTAACATATGTAAAAGTATGAATATTCCTTTTACAGAAACCATGGGTATGTTTAAGTGGACGTTTGACTTAAAGTTTTGAGACCTAAAAACTGGGACTGTTTTGTGTAAAATATGAACGGGATAGTTATTAAACTTAACCAAGTTAAGGCTTGTTAGGGAAGGGTAATGGGGTGATTAGAGCTTATCAATGAGATATTTATATGGGAATAGGCTAGATGTCCATCATAGGTTGATGAGCCATCTTAGTGATTGGTTCATGTATTGATTGCGTGTTTTTGGTTTGTTAGCTTGTTGCTAGTGCGAGGACTTGTGAAGAAGCAATCAGGTAAGTTTCATAGTCCCATGTTTATTATTGTTTTTGAATTCCAGATGGGATGGAAGAGACACTGTGTTAAGTTATTTATAAATTGATGTTGTGAATGTTTTTAAGGTTTGAGATGGACTTGTGTGTACATTATGTGATTAACTGCTATGTGATTCTTGTTTGTGTATGACAAGGTAGTGGCCTTGGGAAAGGTACATAGGTGTATGGGCGCCTATGGTACCATGGTTGTTGGTAAGGCGTGATGCCTTAGAAATTGTGGTTGTTGGTAAGGCGTGATGCCTTGGTATTGTGATGATTGATTGAACATGAATGCTAGTTGTTAATACATAATTGTAGCACATTGTCCATATGTTATTGTGTTGATGGTTGTTATTCGCAGCTTGTAACTGATTTAGCGTTGGAGTCTAAACCTATGACTCTCACCAACTTTATGTTGACGTGTTTTAGTGTCTCTTTTAGGTGATGCTTTGGGTAGGCGTGAGAACTTAAGTGGCTAGGATTTGGAGAGCGTAGGAATGCATATAGAAGGATATCCCCGTTTCCTTTTTAGTTTTTATTTGTTCATTTAATAAGTTATACAGTGACACACATATGTTTGTTTTGGTTATGTTACTTGTATGTCTTGGGTAAGAGGTAGGACTGTTACCTCCTAGACTCCTGCATTTGATGAGATATTGTCATGACTTTTGTGTCACCATTTTATGACATTTCTTATTTCATATAGTTATCTCTATAGACACGCCATGTTGTGATGATATCCATACGTCGCGCCCCATGTTCCGCCATGGTGGGGTGTGACAGAATGGTATCAGAGACAATGGTTATAGAGAATTAGGTTGCCTAGTCGCGTAGCCTAGTCTATAGCTTAAGGGTCCCTGCATATAGGCGTCATAGGAGTATGTGTGCATTTTATTATAATTGATATGTTTGGATGTTATTTTGCGATGCTGTTAAGATAGGAACTAATATGGTTCATACTTGACCACATAATATTTTCCTTTCGGGTTTTGACTAGTGCGGGTTTAACTACCATCGTCCACGCTAGTCATCTTTGTACTTTGCTAGAAAATGTATGTTATAATTTATGATTTAATGCATGATAGCATCTGCCTTTTGTTGTGTTATACTATGTATCTGATGAGTGATATTTTCTTCTAATGTTTAAGTCATGCCCCCTGAGAGACAAGTAGTGGTGCAAGCCACTGGAATTACGAGGTTAAAATGCCACAGACGTACAAACTATAGGAGGACAATTCCAGAGGCGTGGTATCCATGCGAGGCGATAGAACGCATGTCTAGGGTAAAAGTGAACCGGACGTGGGTATATAAGACAGTCCTAACGATAACAGCTAAGGTAGGGAATAAGGAGGTACTATTGAGGGCTGTCAAGACTAAACCAGTTTATCCATGGGATAACAATAAGGAAGGAGAAGTAACCGATACCGAATCCGATACCGAATCCACTGCATCCAATAGTTATTTGTTTTAAATTTTCCGACTCTTATGGACGGCATGCCTTAAAATTATTTATGTTTTCGTTTGGATTATGTCTACGCTAGTTTAGCTAGACCATGAATTTGTGATGTTTCAAGTTTTGACTATGTTATCTTAATAAATGGAGTTTTGGATCTTACTTTGCGTGGTTATGTGTTTGTGAGTTGTTGGATTATGTGTTATGTGTAGTATTAATTTCTTATAAGTGTCATCATAGGAGGGAGTACATTGGTGAAAGGGAACATGTATAATTATGGAGGCCTACATAATTATATATGTGCCACAACACCACTGGACTTTCAAGTATGATTGCATGAAAGAGAGTTGATACATGCTTGTATAGTGTATGTTGGTAGTATGTATGGTTATGTTAGGCGTACGTATGGTGGTAAGTATATTATATGGAGTATTTTGGTAGTTATTAACGGGTGTCATGTTTTTACTATAGCATGGTGAATACGCGAAATGGTGCTGGTGGAAGTGGTGGTGATGGAAATCCTGATTTGGCTACTTTGATTGCTTCTCAAATGGCCAACTTAATACCAACCATTGTTCAGCATGTGACTAACAACCTGAACAACAACAACAACAACAATGGTCAAGGAGGAGGTGGAAACAATGGTTGTAGCTATAAGGCATTCACTTCTTGTGGTGCAAGGGAGTATGATGGGAAGGGCGGCGTGGTAGTACTTACCCAATGGATTGAGAAGATGGAAAATGTGATTCAGATGAGTGGTTGTTCACCCAATCAAAGGGTCATGTATGTAACTGGTTCACTGGTAGGGAAGGCTTTAACTTGGTGGAACACTCAAGTTCAAGCTAGGGGAAGAGTTGCTGCAAATGCTATGGCTTGGGCCGATTTTAAGGCTCTTATGACTACGGAGTTTTGTCCAAGCAATGAGATGAAGAAGCTGGAAAATGAGTTTTGGGGACATACTATGGTTGGAGCGGCTCATGCCGATTACACAGATCGCTTCCATGAATTGGCAAAGTTGGTTCCCCATTTGGTTACCCCTGAGGCAAAAAAAATCAAGCGGTACATTGCGGGATTACCTACTCAGATTAGGGGAATGATTAAGGCTACTCAATCTAACACAATACAGCAAGCTATACTTACAGCAGGAATACTTGTTGAGGAGGCGGTATCTAGTGGAACCTTGGTAAACACGGGGGATAAAAGAAAGGAGCCAGAAGCCGCGAAATCGCCTGAAACCAACTGGAAAACGCTAAGAAGGCAAAAGATGGAAGAAATTTTGCTATGAGAGTACCTCAAGGTTCTGGAATTTCATACAACAACAATGTTGCTTGCCGAACCTGCTCTAGGTTCCATCCAATAGGTACACCATGCCAGACATGTTACAATTGCCAGAAACCAGGACATATTGCTAGAAACTGTGACGCACTTACCAGGAACGCAACACCAATCCAGTCTGTGAGGATGAATGTCATCGGGGGAAACTGTTTTGAGTGTGGACAACCCGGGCATTTTCAGAGGGAGTGTCCTAGATTGGTTGGAGAAACCAACCAGGGCAGAGGCCATCTAGCTTTGGAAGGAAATCGAGGAAACCAAGGCGGTGGAAACCGGAACAATGCTAACCGCAACAATGGAAACACTGGGAATCGGAACTGGAACAGGAACGAGGGAAATCAGAATAGGGGAAATCGGAATGGAGGCAGGGTTTACCTTGCAAATGCAGTAGAAGCGGTTCAGGACCCGAATGTAGTAACGGGTATGTTTTCTGTTAACAATCACCTCGCTACAATTCTTTTTTACTCTGGGGCAGATTTTAGTTTTGTGTCTTCTCAATTTGTGCCTTGGTTAAATATGAACCCTAGTGTAGCGAAACCAGGATATGTGATTGAAATAGCTAGTGGTAAGCAAGAAGAAGTAGATGAGATATTTTTAAGCTACAAATTAGAGTTGGGAGAATTTTAGTTCACCATAGATTTAATCCCTCTAGGACATGGGAGCTTTGATGTGATCATTGGGATGGATTGGTTATCGAAGCATAGGGCTGAGCTAATGTGTCATGATAAGATTGTTAAGATCCCCATAGGTGATGATAAGGTGTTATACGTGTACGGAGAAAAGAAGGAGAAGAAGACCAGGTTCCTTATGAATGCCAAGGATGAGGAGCCACAAATCAATAAGATTCGAGTATTAAGAGAGTTCGTTGATGTGTTTCCGGATGACTTGATGGGGTTACCACCGGTGAGACAAGTAGAGTTTAAGATTAACTTAGTACCCGGGGCAACACCCGTAGCGAAGTCATCATATCGTCTAGCACCGTCAGAGATGCAAGAATTAGCCGAGCAACTCAAGGAATTGCAGGATAAGGGTTTCATTAGACCAAGTTCTTCTCCATGGGGAGTGTCGGTGCTATTTGTTAAGAAGAAGGATGGATCATTCCGGATTTGTATTGATTATCGGGAGTTGAACAAGCTGACCATTAAGAACCGTTATCCTCTCCCAAGGATTGACGATTTATTTGATCAGCTGCAAGGAGCAAGATACTTCTCAAAAATTGACCTTAGGTCCGGTTATCACCAACTAAGGGTCTGTGAGGAGGACATACAAAAGACCGCATTCAGAACAAGGTATGGACACTTTGAATTCACCGTTATGCCATTCGGATTGACAAACGCGCCAGCAGTGTTCATAGATCTAATGAACCGAGTGTGTAAGCCATATTTGGATAAGTTTGTCAAATTCTTCATTGATGACATACTTATCTACTCTAAGACGGAGGAAGAGCACAACCAACATTTAAGGTCGGTATTAGAACTGCTCAGGAAGGAGAAACTTTATGGGAAGTTCTCCAAGTGTGAATTTTGGCTGCAAGAAGTACAATTTCTAGGACATGTAATCTCCAAGTGTGAATTTTGGAAGGCACCTACTACACCATCGGAAATAAGGTCATTCTTAGGCTTGGCAGGATATTACAGAAGATTTATAGAAAATTTCTCTAGAATATCAAAGCCTTTGACATTGTTGACCCAAAAGAATCAGAAGTATGAATGGGGCGAAGAGCAAGAGCAGGCGTTTCAGACACTAAAGGATAGGTTGTGTGATGCATTGTCCTTACCAGAAGGGGTGGAAGATTTTGTGGTTTATTGTGATGCGTCCAATCAGGGTTTAGGATGTGTTCTTATGCAGCGAGATAAGGTCATAGCTTATGCATCACGACAATTGAAAAACCATGAGAAGAATTACACCACACATGACTTAGAACTAGGAGTTGTAGTCTTTGCTCTCAAGATATGGAGACATTACTTGTATGGGACGAAAAGTGTGATCTTTACGGACCACAAAAGTTTGCAGCACATCTTTGATCAGAAAGATTTGAATATGAGGCAGAGACGATGGTTGGAGTTATTTAGTGATTATGATTGTGAGATTAAGTATCACCCTGGGAAGGCCTATGTGGTGGCGGATGCGCTAAGTAGGAAGGAGAGGCTAAAACCAAAAAGAGTAAGGGCAATGAGCATAACTATTCAGACAACTCTTAAGGATAGAATTCGGGCAGCACAAATAGAGGCCGTTAAGGAGGAGAGGCTGGTTAAAGAAAATCTACATACTATGGATCAGTATATGGAAGAAAGAGGAGATGGTTGTAAGTATTACTTAGATAGAATCTGGGTTCCGTTGTTTGGTGATACAAGGAAGGTTATATTGGATGAAGCTCATATGTCGAGGTATTCAATACACCCAGGAGCTGATAAGATGTACCGGGATATGAGGGATATGTATTGGTGGCCAGGGATGAAGAAAGATGTAGCCTTATACGTTAGTGAATGTTTGACTTGCGCCAAGGTGAAGGCTGAACATCAAAGACCATCAGGATTACTGCAACAACCGGAGGTTCCTAAACGGAAGTGGGAGAACATTGCCATGGACTTCATTACAAAACTGCCAAGGTCTAATAGCGGGAATGACATGATTTGGGTAATAGTGGATAGACTGACTAAGTCTACACATTTTGTGGCAATGAAGGAGGATGATAAGATGGAAAAGTTTGCCAAGAAATACTTGGAACATGTGGTGGCAAAACATGGGGTGCCGGTGTCGATCATATCGAATAGGGATAGCAGGTTTACGTCTAGGTTTTGGGGACTATTGCAGAAAGCCTTGGGAACGAGACTGGATATGAGCACAGCTTATCACCCGCAGACAGATGGACAGAGTGAGAGGACTATACAAACGCTAGAGGATATGTTGAGGGCGTGTGTGATAGACTTTAGGGGAAGTTGGGAGAATCATCTGGCGTTGGCAGAATTCTCGTATAATAATAGCTACCATGCTAGTATAGAGTGCGTACCGTTTGAAGCACTTTATGGTAGGAAGTGTAAGTCACCGTTGCTATGGGCTGAAGTAGGAAGTAGCCAACTAATTGGACCGGAGACGGTATAGGAGACTACGGATGCGATAACCGTGCTTAAGGAGAAATTGAAGGCGGCTAGGGATCCACAAAAGAGCTATGCGGACAAGAGGCGTAAGCCGTTGGAATTTGAGGTTGGGGACAAGGTTATGCTAAAGGTTTCACCATGGAAAGGGGTGATGCGGTTCGGGAAGAAAGGGAAGTTAGCGCCTAGATTTGTGGGTCCATTTGAAATCCTTGAAAGGATTGGGCTAGTGGCATATAGGTTGAGATTACCGGAAGAGTTGAGTAGTGTACACGATGTGTTTCATGTCTCAAATTTGAGGAAATGCTTAGCAAGAACTGACTTGCAAGTATCGGTGGGCGATATTAGTATAGATGCGAGCCTTCGTTTTATTGAAGAGCCGATAGAGATTATGGACAGTGAAGTTAAAACATTGAAAAGAAGTAAAATACCGTTAGTTAAGGTTAGGTGGAATTCTAAACGTGGGTCGGAGTTCACGTGGGAACGGGAAGAGTTTATGAGGAGTAAGTATCCTCAACTGTTTGTTAATGACGATCCTAAGGAGTAAATCTCGGGACGAGATTTCTATTAGGAGGGAGTGATGTGACAACCGTGGTTTTGAGGTTCGTCACTTGGTCTTACTTTTAGGTTATTTTGTGTGTGCTTACTTGAATTGTGTGTTTACGTGTTTATTTTGTGTGAACGAGGTTGGTGTGGTTATCGTTTATGAGTATAGAGTACTCATAAGTAAATCGAGGAACGGTTATATCATGTTCATGAGCTCACAAGTGGTGACTATGAAATGAAAATGGTGATATTTTGGTGTTTACGTATACGTATAAGTATTATAGTAATAGTATTTTTTTAGGATTTACGGTTTAGCATTTAGAGGTCTCGGGTGAGGTAATTATTCATATGAATATTTTTCAGGATGGTTTTAAGTCATTTAGGACTTATTTATAAAGTTTATTTCAAAATTTGATATTTTTTTAAAAGTGTATATTTTACGTCTTTTACGGTAAAACGCGTAATTTTGACTAGTTTTACGGTTTTGGGGTTTTGGAAGCTTTAGGAGCTTAAATAAATTAAGACAAATTAAGGTAATGTTAGTATTATATTATTTAACAATAAAAAAAGAAAAAAAAATAAAAAAAATATATATAGGCGGTTTATAGGCCGACTAAACAAAAAAAAAGAAGAAAAAGGTTTATGGTAAGTAGTGTTTGGGTTGGACTAGGACTTTTGCTATATAAGAAACCCTTACACCAAATCAAACGCATTATTCTTCCTGAAAACATAAAGTCGACGGCTAGAGGAGGGTTTTTAGGGTTTTCTATAGTTTTTTTATCTTCCATTGAATTAAAGGTAAAAACCTTCATTAACCTTTTTAAATTAAATTGTTTTTATGTTTATTTAATCATTCTTATGATGGATTTAGGTTAGGGTTTATATAAAATCAGTAAATTAATGATGTGATAATCATAATATGATGATCATATAATCTAGGGCTTGTATTAAATGGGGTTATGGGTAATTAATTAGTTCAATTGGTTTAAACCCGTTTTTAAAAACTGGGCAGAATTTTGAGTCAATTGTTTTGATCATATTGGGAGTTCTACAAACTCTTATTTTACAATCCAAGTATCCCTGAAAAGGTAATTGAAGTGGCTTTCCAATGCAAGAAACAAGAACTAAATTGGAGTCGGGAAGTGGGTCAAAAACAGGTTACAACAGTCGGAGGTCAAAACAGTTTTGAATTCGGCCTGTTTTCTTTTTAAGTTTTGGGTTGTTTGGGGAACATAGGGTTGCATTGGGATCTTCTAATGAACATGAGAGATGGTTTATATATTGTAGTAAGTATCTGCACTTGGGCTAAGATTGTGGTTTAGGGTAAGACCCTCTAATGGTAACAAACTTTTCATACGTTTAAAATCAGTGAATTCTGGATAGGTAGCAATATATATACATATATCGGGGACTTAACAGTAGTTTTAAGGTTAGGGCAAGTGGGAGGTTTTAGCTAACATATGTAAAAGTATGAATATTCCTTTTATAGAAACCATGGGTATGTTTAAGTGGACGTTTGACTTATTGTTTTGAGACCTAAAAACTAGGACTGTTTTGTGTAAAATATGAACGGGATAGTTATTAAACTTAACCAAGTTAAGGCTTGTTAGGGAAGGGTAATGGGGTGATTAGAGATTATCAATGAGATATTCATATGGGAATAGGCTAGATGTCCATCATAGGTTGATGAGCCATCTTAGTGATTGGTTCATGTATTGATTGCGTGTTTTTGGTTTGTTAGCTTGTTGCTAGTGCGAGGACTTGTGAAGAAGCAATCAGGTGAGTTTCATAGTCCCATGTTTATTATTATTTTTGACTTCCAGATGGGATGGAAGAGACACTGTGCTGAGTTATTTATAAACTGATGCTGTGAATGTTTTTTAAGGTTTGAGATGGACTTGTGTGTACATTATGTGATTAACTGCTATGTGATTCTTGTTTATGTATGACAAGGTAGTGGCCTTGGGAAAGGTACATAGGTGTATGGGCGCCTATGGTACCATGGTTGTTGGTAAGGCGTGATGCCTTGGAAATTGTGGTTGTTGGTAAGGAGTGATGCCTTGGTATTGTGATGATTGATTGAACATGAATGCTAGTTGTTAATACATAATTGTAGCGCATTGTCCATATGTTATTATGTTGATGGTTATTATTCGCAGCTTGTAACTGATTTAGCGTTGGAGTCTAAACCTATGACTCTCACCAACTTTATGTTGACGTGTTTTAGTGTCTCTTTCAGGTGATGCTTTGGGTAGGCGTGAGAACTTAAGTGGCTAGGATTTAGAGAGCGTAGGAATGCATATAGAAGGATATCCCTGTTTCCTTCTTAGTTTTTATTTATTCATTTAATAAGTGATACAGTGTCACACATATGTTTGTTTTGGTTATGTTACTTGTATGTCTTGGGTAAGAGGTAGGACTATTACCTACTTACCTAGACTCCTGCATTTGATGAGATATTGTCATAACTTTTGTGTCACCATTTTATGACATTTCTTATTTCATATAGTTATCTCTATAGACACGCCATGTTGTGATGATATCCATACGTCGCGCCCCATGTTCCGCCATGGTGGGGTGTGACACTTAACACTCTAAAGACTCTTCCGCTGTACCGATATAAAATTTGAGAGTGTTACAAATATGTCATCAACATATAGGACTAGGAATACTACATCACTCCCACTAGCTTTACGATATACACATGGCTCATCACGATTCTGAATAAATCCAAAAAATTTGATTTCTTCATCAAATCTTGTATTCCGTTGACGTGATGCTTGTTTCAAACCATAAATGGATCTTCGAAGTTTGCACACGTGTCATGGATTCTCATGATCAACATACCCTTATGGTTGTTGCATATAGATGTCTTCATCTAAGCGACCATTCAAGAAGGCAGTTTTAACATCCATTTGCCATACCTCATATTCATAGTATGCTGCTATAGCTATGAGAATCCTAATAGCTCTTAATTCTGCTACAGGAGAAAATTTCTCCTCGTCGTCTACGCCAAAAGTTTGAGTAAAACCTTTAGCTACTAAACGATCTTTATAGGATTGTACTTTTCCGTCCATGTCAGTTTTCTTCTTGTATATCCACTTATGTCTCACTACTTTATCATCGGTGGTGGTTCTACAAGAATCTAAACATCATTTACTTTCATGTATTTCATTTCCTCATCCATAGCAACCATCCACTTATCCTTCTCAGTGTCAAGTATGGTGGATTTATAATTAGCGGGTTCACCAAGATCCCCTAACTCATCATCATCCTCTATGTTAAGACATATATTGCTATTTGCGTTTTTAAACCTTTTGGATCTACGCAGAGGAACTAATTTCGGTGGAACCGCCAGACTTTCTGGTTCTACAGGAATTACATCGCTAGTGTTTTCAGAAGGTAATGTATCTATATGACTCTCATCAAGATCATAATTTCTCCTACTGAATTCTTGATTTACAAGATCATATTCAAAGAAATCTCCATACCTAGCAACAATCACTTTGTTCTTAGGTGGATAATAAAAGTAGTAACCCATAGTTTCCTTAGGGTATCCTACAAAGATACATTTTACTGATCGTTGTTGGAGTTTGTCACCCGAGTCACGTTTCACATACGCCTCGCAACCCTAGACCTTTAAATAAGACAAATATGGCTTCTTTCCATGCCATAGTTCATATGATGTCTTATTGACCTTCTTTGTGGGAACCATATTTAAAATGCGAACAACAGACTCTAAAGCATAATCCCAAAAGGATAAAGGTAAAGTTGTAAGATTAAACATAGATCATACCATATCCAATAATGTACGATTTCTCCTTTCAGATACACCATTTTGTTGTGGAGTATAAGGAGAAGTAAGATGCTGAAAAATTCCATTCTCACTTAGATAATCTATAAACTCTTGACTTAAATATTCACCACCTCTATCAGAACGAAGAGCTTTAATCTTCTTCCCTAATTGCAGTTCTATTTCTGCTTTAAACACTTTGAATGTTTCAAATACCTCATGTTTATGCTTAAGTAAATAAACATAACCATAACGGCTATAATCATGCGTAACTTTTAAGAAGTAGCTAGCACCTTTCCTTGACACATGTCTAAGTGGTCCACACACATCAGTATGTATTAGTCCAAGTAGATCAGTAGCTCTTTTAATATTGCTATTAAAAGGTTTTTTGGTCATCTTTATAGAGATACAAGACTCACATTTATCAAATGATTCATCACTGATATTTTCCAAAAGACTTTCACGTTGAAGATTTTGTATATGAGTCTTCCCTATATGGGCAAGTCTACAATGCCAAAGATAAGAAGAGTTCTTGTCAAACTTTCTCTTCTTACTCATGCTAAAGACAGATTTATTATTCTTGGATTCATTATAATGCATGTCTATTTTAAACACACCATTCACAGAAATTGCATTAAAATAGGAAATACCATCTTTCTAAACAGAAATTCCATTATTATCAATCGTGTGAACTAATCCATTATTTAACAAACAAGAAAACGAAAATAACACCCCTAACAATTGTATGTGCCTAATGAAAATCATTTAAAATCAGTACTAAACCTGAAGGTAAAACTAAATTAAATGTTCCTATAGCTTCAACCGCTGCTTGTGCGCCATTGCCCACTTGCAGAAATTGTTCCCTACAGGATACCTTCCTTTCCAGATTAAACCCCTGCAACGTATTACAAATGTTAATACCGTATCCAGTATCATATACCCAGGAATTTAATTTCTATGTTAAATTGAACAATTCAATCATAAATGAAATAACTGAAGCTGCAGCGCTTTGCTCAGACTTCTTCTTTATTTCTCGCAATTCTTCGAGGTAAATAGGGTAATTCCTCTTCCAGTGACCACTTGCCTTGCAATGTTGACAAGTCTCATCCTTCTGAGATCTATTCTTCTTGACAAAGTTCTGTTTAGGTTTCGAATAAGTCGCAACTTGTTTGCCCTTATCACCCTTGCCTTTGCCTTTCTTCTTATTCGCTTGCGGTTTTGGCTTACTCTCTCTACCCTTTTGTATGGTTATTATAGAAGGTGTAGCGGTAGATGCCTTGTCTTTCAACCCCTTTTCATAGTCAATGAGCATTGCATGCAAATCATTAACTGTCTTCCCCGTGCAATGCATATTATAGTTTCTAACAAAATCATTGAAGTCCTTGTTAAGGTACCTATTGATCAAGTTGATAGCCATATTATGATCATAGGGTTGTCCTAGTGCAATGAGCTGTTCCATATCTCTCCAAGTAATGGGCACTTACAGACTTTCCTGGAGCTTGCTTGCAGCTATGCAAAGCATCTACTAAGTCGTAGATCTTCACAGCTTGCGGCTTCTCGAACATAGCCTTGAGTTGATCAAGCATCCGCTTAGGTGAAAATAGCTCATACTTCTGTTGAAGTGCATGAGCCATTTTTCCTAGCATTAAGCAAGCCTTCTCAGAGTGCTTCTTAACATTAGCAGCGTGTTCAAGCCTTTGTGCATCAGATGCTCCTTCAGCAAGATCCTCTGGATAAGAAGTAGTCAATATATCAATAGTACCCGCTACTCTCAATACAATTCTTAGTGAGCGGTACCAATCATTGAAGTTTGGGCCAGTAAGTTCGGGACGATCAAAGAACGCTTTGAACGCAGAACTTATAGTGTTATTGTCGGGTTGAGCCATTTCTACATAAATAAGTTCACATATTAGTATTTTCGATAACAAAATACTTTCAAGAAAATAAAATTTACCCTGGTATAAAAAACATATTATTTTCCTTAAATTCTAGAACTATATTGACATAAATCCATTACATCATTTGATCTGCTAGTAATGAGTGTACTTAACATAGCGACTTGTCGAACAATTCAATTTACAAACAATTTTCAATTTCTAGATATTTAAGGGATTTACATTGCCAAAAACGTTTTGCATTATAAACATGTTTCATCCCTACTGAATGCATTAAGTTTCCTGATCTCACTGAGTAACTTAATTAAGTCATTTAATCTGAGTAACGTAAAACCATTATACGAATTCTCATTCTACGAAAGGTTTTCTCTCCATCACAACATCACCCAAAAATCTCATTTGATGACGAAGTAATTTCAAGTGTTCATCAATTAGGAGCATTCAACTTGAATTTTAAGGGTATATATTTTGATGTCAAAAATCAATATATGGAGAAGCATGCATACAACTCCATAGCATAACTTTAATAAAACAATTAGTAAACTTCTTCACGAGACTAAATTTCTACATAAATCATGTTGAGGATAGGTTAAACCAATTAAAGATTTTACCCAAAACTATTCACAACGTACTTTTGCTAGAATTCGGCAACACACAAAGCAATACCCTTATTCATTATGTTTCGTATGTGAATTTTGTGATAAATCACCCTTAAGTTATAACTCAATTAATAATCGTAGGTAATTTCAATTTGACGCACAGGCGAGCCGGGAATTTGGTCACCTAATGGCATAACACCTCCTTCCTTAACCGGGTACATGACCAGCGGTGCGTTATACCCACTTTATATTTTGTCAAAAGGAGTAGGCCGTTAGATTATTATTGTAATTCACCAATCAACTTAATCTTATGTAATTTAGCTCTCTAACAAATCTTGATTTAAATATGATCTAGTCCATATTATTTATTTAAAAAAAACCCTTGTTTACAACAATTCAACATTTTTAATATAAACAAGTAAAAAAACTAAATCATAAACACATAAGAATAATTTATATGTTCAACGAATAAATCAAATAGCCACATGCATACGACTTATTCATTAATCATCAAATCTAGGTCTTTATATTCATATAAAAGTCTTCCCTAATTCTAGATTTATTCAATCAAATAATTATGTAGCACATAAAATCATATAAACATATAATTTTACAATCTATTAAAAATATGCCCGTTATCATGGATTCCCCACAAATCTTAACAATTAAGTATCTACGGATCGTAACCATACATGACATAACAATTAATCATGTAATTTAATCTAAAATTATCCTACATGTAATTTAGGGTTTCAAAACAATTCTTTTTTATTAAAAAAATTCGGCTAAAACCCTAATTTTTAAAAAACAAAACCCTAATTTTAAGCAAAACCTAAAAAACATGTAGTTTTAACTCAAAACAATTATTAGTTAAAAAACTTTAGATTTTCGATAGTTATAACATGTTAAAACGGCTCTCTGATACCACTGGAGGTTTATTAACATCATAACAATTATATAAAACCCTAAACGAGATCAAAGCACATATAGCGGAAGCGATTTAACAAGATTATAATAATAACACAATTATAATTAATCGAATTAGGGTTACATACCTTTACGCTAAAGCAAATCTACAAGACGAAGAACGAATCACCAATTCGGGTTTATAATGAATACCACCAAGATATAGTCTAAATTAAGACTATATTACGATCTTGTACACACGCAATACAACGAGCTAACCGTGATTCTAGCACGTGAAAACCGAGCTACAACGCTTATAAATAATCTACCCAACAACCCTAGAGAGGGGCTAAGACTATATTATAAGTAAATCGATCAACCAAGAAAACCAACCAAAACCCTTGTGTGGGTTCCTTCCTGCGACCGCAACAAAGAGAAGAAGAGGGGAAAGATTTTTTGTGTGCTGAATTATGAAGAGAAGGATTTGTTTATATAGGCCTAAGCTCGTACCATAAAACAAATAAAAGGAAATATTTTCCCCTTAATTTTCCTCTATAACCGACCGACCAAACACCTCATTAGGGTGTTCCGGAATCTTCCAAACTTCTTTCTTTATATTTACTTACTATATATTTATTTAACACTCATTAATACTTAACTCGTAATTAATTAACGATCGTTAAAGTTATGTCTCGGTTTAATTTAATAAATACATAAACATATATATTTATTAAATAAATTAATAAATACAATAAATATATTTATTAATTAAATTAACTCTTTACGTATTGTGCGTAATCTCGTAATCTCGAGTTCGATCCTATCACACGACTATTAAATATAAGTACATAAACTTTCACATATAACCCCTAACATTCACGCGATTGTACCAACGATAACGACACAACTAATTACAAATATGTTAGTATGCCAAACATTGGAACTACTTTTTTGAGGTGGACATGGTTAAAAAAGCCGACAAGTCCACAAAACCTAAGCTCATGGCCACACATACTAAAACTGCTTAGAGGTGTTTATCTTAGTTTATTTCATAGGCTTACGAACTAACTGAAAACTTGATAAGTTCGCCTTAAATGTCTTATGAGTTTAAGTTTACAGCTTATTTATGTTCATTACTTCGAGTGGATAAGCCCATAAGAGTGTTTGTTTAAGCTTATTTTCACGTGTGATGGATTTATTGAGTGCTTGAAAAAGTAATAAGATCCATACTTAGGGCTCGTGAGCTTATCAATTTGAGCTTATGAAGTTAGAAGCTAAAACTGGTAAACCCTTAGGCTCCAAAATTTGAGCTTATTAGATTTTCAAAAGGTTAGTAGGATAGTAAGCCAAATATATAGGCCTAAAGAATAGCTAGTAAGCCAGATATAAAAGCCTAAAAAATAGCTTATGCGTAAGTTTATAAGTTTATTTGATTTTAGCTGAGATTTCATAAGCTCTAATATACCAGCTTATCTTGAGGTTCATGGGCTTATAGATAACCTTGACCATCAAAACACGTTTCTCATCACATCAACATCATAAATTTGATAGCATAAAAAAGTTTATCTCATTATAATCGTTGAAACATAAACACAATAGTACACACGTACATTTCTTCATATTAAAGAAAAGAAAGTAAAATATTAAGCAACTTATTATTTGGTCGGCTAGACGACCCCTTGGTAGTTCTGAGTGCCCCTTGGTGGTGGTGGTGGTTCCGGACCTTTCACTTCGTGGAGCAATCGCTTTAGGTGTTTTGTTTACTGATATTGAGACGCCAACAGGAGATCCTGGACCTTGACTGCCAAATGGCTGAAGATATAAAATGCGCGCATGTGTACCAATATATATCAGAAATTACAACTTCAAAATGTGTATAAGAACAAAACTTACGCAAGGCAAGTGTGAAAGCAAGTAAACATAACTCTCTTGAAAGCTGCAAGTTGAGCATTCCTAGTGACATCCATCTATGGTTAAATTTTTAAAGAAGGTGGAGTAAGAGGTGCGAAGACGGTAGAAGGTAGTGAATTGGATTACTCGTATGTTAATAGGTAAGTGTACTATTCATAGCGTATGTACATGGAGAGTGAATTTGAAAGGATGTTTTATTGTATAATAATAACGGAAATGAGTCAACTATTAATGTAATCAATTACGTGAACGATTTACATTCTGTACTAGGAGTCATTCATTGCTTTTCTTCTTTTATATGGTTAGACCATTTTCATGCAACAAGTTGCTTTTTTACAATTATTAACTTTTTTTGGTTTTGCTTCTCTTTTACTTTTATGGCCCTTCCTTTTATTAAATAGAAAACAACAAGAAATAGGAAAAATCTCATGTCATCTCTAATGGACTTTCTACTACTTTGTTTGTCCAATTTGGTTTCAGTCCGAGTTTGCCGTTCTCTTGCTTTAATGAAGTATATTATGTTTAGGCCCATTGTGTTATTATTATTTGGTGCGTTGCAAATTCTCCGTTTATATATACTACTAATGCATCCTCTAGAAGATTATTAATCTTATTTCATGTTTCTTTTACATCTTCAATAGAAAAGATAATTGAAGATTAGATGTTTTTCATATAAGTGGAAAAAATAATTCAAGATGTACATAAGACCAAATAGTTCCACATGTACAAAAATAATTCAAGATGTATATTTCAAGTCACATAATGTTCCTTTAAACATTTGTTTGTTTGTCTCATGTATATTGTCCATACTAATCATTTTTTACCATGAAGTGATAAATTTGAGATTGGGGAGTTCAACCCAAGAATATACATTAGTTATAGATAAAATCTTCAAATTAGACATAGTTGTTCAATGTGTTTTTAACTGATGCTCAGTCATTGTACTTTGATGCTTCCCCAGATTAATCAACAGTTATTACGATGAAGTTTAAGAGCTACTGGCAATATAATTTTTCAATTTTATTAATCGAATGTAAGCTTTAGCCTTTGAAATGGTCTAATGCTAAACTATTTGAGCTTAAATTCCTATATAATTATATTAGAAGTAGCGACCAACGAGATGATAATACGTCAAAAACGATTCTGGTTGAAACACATCTGGGTTGACCTAAAGACACCGCATTCCATATTTTTAAAATTTTTATAGCATAATCACAAAAATAATTTTTTATCTTCATATAAAACAAGTTAATAGGCTAAATCCATTATAAATAAATTTTGTTGAAATTTAAACCACTTGCCCCGTTCGACCCGTTCGACCCATTCCCCTTGTAGCTATGTTTTATTTTTTGATTCGTTTGAGATTACAACACAACACCAATCAAACCTTTTATAAGTGAATGGGTTGAAATTGCTATCTACAAGAGAGATAATTATCAGCTTACTTGGAAGCTGCTAATTGAAACTTTTAAGGTCGGGACCATATCCTTTCCCTATACAAATGTACCAATTAAAACTGAAAATTTATAATGGAAGTAGAATAAAAGAAACATTGTAGCATATCCATGCTTGTGATATTACGACCGTTGCCTTCTCGTGCTTTTCTTTCTTCCTCTTCCTTCTTAAGAACTACTATAGATCATATAAAAGAAATTACCGACTATGATTTTGTATCATCAGGAAAAGTGCATGTTAGATAAACACAATTTTCAATACATTATCATCCCACATCAAAAGGGTAAATTGCATAAAATGGAAACCAACTTTTCGAGATAAACTCATTTGTTATTATACTTTCTTTGTTAAACATGATCAATAGTTATTGTGTAAAAAAGGTATTTACCAAATTGGTCAGAGATAATAAAACCTACATTGCTACAATAAACTTATATAAGCTCATAAGAGTGTTTGTTTAAGTTCTGTTTCACATGTCATGGATTTAATGAATGCTTGAAAAAGTAATAAGCTCCATATTTTGGGCTCGTGAGCTTATAAAATTGAGTCTATGAAGTTAGAAGCTAAAACTGGTAAGCTCTTGGTATCCAAAATTTGAGCTTATTAGATTTTCAAAAGTTTAATAAGCTAGAAAGCCAGAAGCCTAAAAAATAGCTTATACGTGAGTTTATGAGTTTATATGATTTTAGCTTAGATTTTATAATCTCTAATTTACCGACTTATATTGAGATTCATGGGCTTATAGATAGCCTTGACCATGAAAACACGTGTCTCATCAAATCAACATCATAAATTTGATAGGATAACCAAGTTCATCTCAATATAATCATTGAAATATAAACACAACAATACGTTCGTAAATTTATTCATATTAAAGTTAAGAAAGTAAAATATTAAGAAACTTATTATTTGGTCGAATTGGACGACCCCTTTGTAGTTCCGGATGACCCCTTGGTGGTGGTGGTGGTGGTTCCGGACACTTAACTTCATGGATCACTCACTTTCGGTATTTTGTCTACCGATATTGAGGCACCACCAAAAGATCCTGGACCTTGACCGCCAAATGGCCGAAGATATAAAAATGCGTAATGTGTATCAATATAAATCATAAATTACAACTTCAATATACATATAAGAAAAAAACCTACGCAAGGCAACTGTGAAAGTGAGTCAACATAACTCCCTCAGAAGCTGCAAGTTGGGCGTTCCTAGTGACATCCATCCATGGTTAGGTTTTAAAAGAAGGTGGTGTACTATTTATAGCGTATGTAGATGGAGAGTGAGTTTGAAGAATGTTTTAATGTATAATAAGGGAATTAGGTCAGGTCGTAATGTAATCAATCACATGAGCGGTTTCTATTTTTATACTAGGAGTTAGTCATTGTTTTTCTTCTTTTATTTAGCTAGATCTCTTTGAAATTCCCTGACCCTAATGGCTTCTTCGAGCGCCTTGACACCTATATCCTCTTCATCAGAAATCAAAGTTTCATCATTCCAATCAAATGCTTCAACTATCAACCCTTTGTCTGTCTTTTTATCAACATTTTTCTTGGACACAACTTCCAGCTTCAAGTTTGTTGGGATTTAAGATTTGATGAGACAAAACCAAAGGTACATAGTAAGTTCCGCTAGCACAAAGTATGTACCGCTAGTATAAGTAATATTTCGTTTTTATAGTATCATTTCGTCTCGGTATCTAATTGAATTGATATAACTTTTCAAGATTGACTTAATCGTTTTTGGTTATAAAAGGTTGATTGGAATCTAAGCTACTTGGCACAAAAAGCATGTAAAAATGTAAAAATAGCTATATACGTATCCATACTACACTATAACACGTTGCAATTACCGAATTTAAATGCACAAAATGTAAAAATGTAAAATACAAATTTATAAAGCTATCTTTAAGACTAAAAATACAAAATCTATTATAAAAGTAAAATTACAAATGCTATAAAAGTAAAATAAAAAGAACAAATTTTGTAAAAATACTCAAACTGCTTGCTAGTAACGTTAAAACAAAATGGCCCAAAAGTGACCAGTCAAGCCCAACAACTACTTTCCACTATCTAAACATGCCTTATAAAAATCTGTTAACGCATTGTAATCCAGTAATTCATAACAAAGGACTAAAACGTGTACAATTCAAAACTTAATATGAAACTTAAAAACTAACAGATTAAAGGTTCGAATCTTGACTATTACTTTTTTATTACCTATTTTATATGAACATCTTATTTATCCAAATCTAGACTACTTTCCAAAGCTGTACTATTAGGCTTTAACGTTTAATACAAGATAGACAAATTACACAGCTTTTCTAATGCCTACTATTATTTCAAATATTTTATATGAACATCTTATTTATCCAAATCTAGACTACTTTCCAAAGCTGTACTATTAGGCTTTAACGTTTAATACAAGATAGACAAATTACACAGCTTTTCTAATGCCTACTATTATTTCAAAACCTTACAACTGCATAAAACACTCTACTATCACTGAATTACCTAGATATATAATAGAAACAGTCAAAACCAAAATCTCATTATCAACTATCTTAACAAGATCCAAAACACAGTAATGAGTACAGATCCAAACTATATCAACTAATCCCAAACAGTCCTATATCAGCAAATGAGCAAATTTCAAAGAAAACTAAAAGATTTGAACTCTAGAACTAAGCTAGCAATTTAAGCAGAAAACGACAAGTTTAGCACTACAAATGCATAAAACTAAAAATGCACTTGACCTGTTCATCCGAAGATCAAGTCCTTTGATGTGAAGCGGAGCGCTGAGCTCGCTTAAAACAAACAACGCCTTCCCTTCTGACCGATTCTGTTAACTACATCAAATCGATCCCCTTCAACTAACCACAAGATTAATAGCTGCTTCATCACCAGAACTTGTAAACCGCAAATCTGTAAAGCTACAACATTGTAACAAAACAAGAAAAAATTGGACGAAATCTATGTCTTCAATTTGCTACAGTACCTGTAAACTTCAAACTAAAACAAACTTGAATCTCATTAATGAAAAACTTGAATCTTCCATGTATCTAAAATCCTATTTACTAAATTCCTTTAAACTCGAAACAAAAATTCCTAAAAAATATAATGAGTTATTGAACTTAAGTAAAATCTACGTTTATCAGTAAAGGCTCGGAAATCTTGTTTGAACTCGAAAAATCATACTACTCTTTGAAGACGATTCAGAAAAGCTAAATCAAGACAAGAAACAAACATAAACTTGTAATCAAAGAATTAAACTGAATCGATTCATCAATGGTAGAAAAAGGAGGACTAGTTTCATCTGAATAACAACCCAAACAGTAACATTAAATCTAAATCTGAAATCACAATCTAACTGTATCTCAACTTAATCGATTAACGAGGTACAGAAACTTTATCAATGAAAAAGTCAGTTAAAGATTATAACTAAAATCTTAACTAATGAACATAACAACTTCATCATCTAGACAGTGGTAAAGTAATTATAGAAACGAGAGGCAAAGATAACGTGAGAAAATCTTAATCATTCATTAATGGCAAAAAGCTATATATGTTACAACTGATTAACAAAATTCGGTTATACTCTAACTGAAATCTAACAAGAATACAACTAGGTGAAGGATTATCTATCTACTCCTACACCTACAACTATGTGAACTACTCCTAGCTAACCATCTTGAAGTGAGTCTTCTCTCGATATTTATAGGCATTGAGTGGAGGAAGTGTGACGTGTGCCATCCAGTAGTCTTCTTCCACGTGGCAAATACGAGGATAAATCTATTCTTCATTGCTCCATTTGATTTAGGCATTTTTCATCTTTCACTCTTGATCTAATTAATTCGCACTATCATGTAGAGGAGGACAAGAGGATCATTTTTGTAGTTTTGATCTTCGCCTGAAACTTTATGTATTGCTCTTGAAATTGATTTGCAGGTTTGGTGGATAGAAGCGTTATAAGTCGACTGTTATGGTTTCTCTCTCTTGTTTCGGTGACGAAGACGTGTGTTTTGACTCTTGACTTGGTCCTTTGACCAAGTTTATATGAGAGTTAAATAAACGTTTACATTTGTTTTCTTTTAGTCCTTCCACTTCATTTCTTTATCCAAATGTGTTAAAAGCTTTTAAGTAATTTTTTTTTCATCCTTTGTTTTTGTAGAAATTTCACTTTAAGCCCTCGATCTTTGAAATAATGCCAAGTAAGGTCCTTGAAGTCTTCTTTCATCTCTTTCTTCGTCTTTTGTCAAATAAATCCTTGAAACGCGTATTTGCTCAAAAATGCACCTTGTTTACCTGAAAACAAAAAAACACAAATACCCACGTAACTCTCATATTTTTCAGTTAAACATAATGTATTTGACTGTGTTTTAAGTGGTTTTTGGATCTTTATTGATGAGTGTTTTCACACTTATCAACTCCCCTCCACTTGACCATTGCCATGACCTCATGCAACACGGTATTTCAAATCTCAAGAGTGCACTTTTCTCATAATTAACCCACCTTGGCTATTTTATGATTTAATATATTATGCTATGCTACATGATGAATGATTTTGAATATTTACAATGCAATGCAAAGAAAACAGTTCTATTTATATATTTTTGGTTCTTACTGAAATAGTTGTGATGGAAATAACTCATAAAGAAAACATTGACTTAGATTATGGCTTTGGGTACCATGAACACTTATCACCCTCAAGTTTCACTTTCCCCATACCAAGCTTAAAAACAAGATCATTGTTTTCCATAAGTTAAAGTGCATCAACTCATTCATATAGATTAATTGTGTTAGTTTATATCCCCACTTATTATGCCTCTAAAACCGGTTATTAGTTGAGAAAATTGCTTGAGGGCAAATTTGTCATTATTTAAAGCGTGAAATATAAGAAATGTAAAATCTCAAAATAAGGAAGCACGGTTTTAATCCTAAGTAATCCTCTCATCCATTACTCAAAAAACCGCCCATAATTAATATAAGTCCGACTCAAGAGTAATAAGTCATTCGCCTTATGTGTAAGATCCTTATGTCATGCATTATTAAGTAGTTACACACTCGCTAAGGAAAGAAAAATAAAATTCACGCAATAATTTATATCCTCTGCCTTTTTGGGACTTTGGATCTTCAGTCCCGCAACCCGTCAAGGTAATATTGGATTAGAGCAACTATCAAATTCCTGCAACCCTCGTGAGAGTAATATTAGAATTCAATAGTTATTATAATTAACACTTCACTGCTCCTCTTGAGAGTCTTGTATAATTATTATTTTTTCTTCTTTTTCTTTTCCTTTTTCTCTTTTTTTTTCTAGCCACTCAGTTTTTTCATAAGCCGCTCTTATTTTTCTTTATTCCTCACAAAGAAAGTTGAAAAGAATAAAAGGAAAAACACCCGTTAAATATTAAGCATGACATAAGTCTAGTACACATAAAATGTTCTAACTTAGAATCTTAAGACGTACTTATACCAACCACGAATGATTAGTCAAAAATGCATAAGAGAATACAAACCAATTAAAACCGTTCTTGATTATTTATTAACATATATACATGCGTTGATAAGAAAGTAAAGGTACGAAAGGGGATATAAAAGCCACAATTAATGAATATGAGGTTTATCTAGCCCTTTACACTTACTTCAAACTCTATCATCTCTTGTTCTCCACAGTTTAAAATCTCAAATAATGAGACTAGTGGATGCTTAGCCTAATAAACCAATAAAGGTCTACATGGTTAAGGCTACTAGCTAGAGAATGCTTAGATAAGCAAACTCGGATTGAGTCAAAGTATCCATGGTGGGCCTAATATGTTAAAGAAGTCTAAATTTGTTAAACCATGTCCTTTATTATATTTTTTTTTCTTTTATATATTTTTGATGCAAAACAAAAGAAGAAATATATACAATGCAAATGTGTTATGCAAATGAAAAATGATTGATGCAAAAATTATGAATGCATATTTTTGGTGGCCAAAGTAGATCAAAAATTTGAAAAATATTTGAAAACTTAATTTCCAAGTTATCATGAAATCAAGGGCAATGGTCTAGGTAAGGTCACTTCAATAGAAGTCTCCCCTACACTTAAGATAAACATTTTCCTCAATATTTAAGAGTATTGGAGTATAAACTCCCCTACACTTATGACATTGATAACTGTGTTTAACTCAAGCTAAGGAAGAGACAACTAAAGTGTATTCATTTTAAGAACAAGTGTTTTGAATATCACAATAGCAAAAACTAATCAAAGTGAACTGGATACACGGGCCTCCTCCATAAGCTCCAAGAATGAAATGAGAGAGAGCAACCCTTGAAACAAACACCTAAAGACGAAGAAAGGCCACCCCTCCACTTCAACTCTACTATAACACCCTTTTATTAATCTAACCTAATCAGATCTACTCTATGTTTTCTAACCTAGTTATTCAATGTTTGAGTTTTTTTAACCCTAAGTCTCTAGCTCGACTCGGCCCCGAATTAGGTTGTCCTTGGGGAAGCCATCATAGAGAATAAAGGATATCCACTTTGAATCTCATCTCACATGATACACTCAAACTTAGCACGCTGCCATTTACTATAAGATTTACAATATCCGCCTCGATAAATGGAATGGTCCAACGTGTCTCAAGTTTGTCCAATATACGAAATCTCTCATATAGAAGTCACACCAGGATCAAATACATAATTTCCATACTACATGTGAACAACTCCAAAGTATGTAGTATCAACAAAGTAAGCTCATACGAGAAGTCCATATCAATCGAAATCATACTCTTAAGTGGAGTAGATGAAAACCAATTTGTCTCAAATATACGGATCCCAAGATAAAAAAACCTTTCCCTCCATGGGAAAATAAGAAGATGAACTCGTATCAACCATATAAGATTCCCCCTTAGTGATCAAATCATCATGAGACAATGAAGGTGTAGGAATCAAAACATTCATAACAAGTATATCCATATGGTGCTCCTCCTCATCATCAAAGGGTGGGGAATCTTCCATAGAAGGCATAGAAAAGTGTCTTGTGGAGGAAGTGTAGGCTCTATATTCCCAAAAAGCATTTCTCAATAAGACGAATCTCCTCTTCCAAATTAGAATCACTATCATCGACCTCAATATCAATATTAGCAAGATAAGCCTCTATGGTGGCATCAATATCCATATGAGAATCCATATCAAAAGTTTTGGGTTCTAAAGGTGCCTTAGGTGAAAAAGGATCAATCTTTAAGAGTATATGATCTTCATCAATAACCAACTTCAAGTGTGGAAGGGTGGGAATAAAAGGCTCAAAAGAAGGTGTATTAATGAGAGAATCACTCAAAGGGATGATAGAATCATGAAAATCAATAGGTGCAACCTCAAAAACCAGTGAAGAAATATCAATGAAAGGTTCTTCTTCTACGGAATCATCATTATTGTTTTCATTCAATGCTTCAATCGAGGAGATAAGATTATAAACGTTTGATAAAAGCTCACGAATATGAACATCTTCCACTTCTTCTACAAGAGCAACATCTTCATCTAAATTAGGAAGGTCATCTTGACATGAAAACTCATCGGATGATATAGCATAAGATGCCTCACTAGAATCACAATCATCATCCTCAATTTGTGAAAAATCTTGCATAAACTCGTCCTCAATCTTATTATTCTTTTCTTTAAACAATTTATCAAGATCAAAATCACCAAAATCACTAGTAGTAGCATGAAGGTCAACATGTGATGAAATCTTAATGTAATCATGAGGAGAAGAGGTATCAATACAAAGCTCGTCACATGGTTCATTGGAAACACCCTCAAGCTCTTTTTGGATTGGGATAAGGTTCTCAACATTAGAAGAGGTTAATTCATCCAAAGCCGGTGTTTGTATTAGTGCTAAGAGGCTCGTCCCCCGTGGTTAAAGAGTCGGTGGGTTCCATGTGAGGTAAAGGTGATGAAGGTGTGTCATCATTAATTGTCATGCAAATCGGAGGTTCATCATCATCATCATAGAAGCATTTATAAAGCATACGAGCACGAGTAGCAAGATATTCTTCTTCTTCCTTTTTATAAATCTTAAAGAGTAAATCATCTAAATTTTCCTTGAGGAACCGAGAGGAAATGTTCAACGTTCCACTATACATATCACCAATTTTCTTGTTATTAAATCGCTTGTTCCTTTTGTCATCCTCAAGAGACTTAATTTCCTCCCTTAACCATTGAGACTCTTCTTTCATTTCCCCGAGGCTCATTTCTATCCTATGATTAAGAGCCTTCGAAATATATTCCAGGTGTTTTTCGTAATGCACGATTACAGAATAAAACTCATTGAAATCACTAGGAGTATAAGACTACGGATCCCTTGGTCGACAATCATAACCATAATGGGGTTCTTTTCCACAAAACTCACATGAATAAGTCGAAGAATAGGGTGGAGGTGCATTTCCATAATTAGGTGAATTATAGGTTTGAAAAGAGTCATGATTATGAAAGTTCTCATGATTATATCCTTGAAAATTCCCTTCATTTTGAAAATCCTCATAATGTGAAAATCCTTGATTTTAAAAAGTATCTTGATTATAGCATGGAAAATTTTCATCATTTTGAAAGCCTCCATAATTGGAAAATTCTTGGTTTTGAAAGATTTCTTGATTATAGCCTTGAAAATTATCATTATTTTGAAAACCCTCATGATTGGAAAATCCTTGGTTTTGGTATGGCTCATTAAAGGTTTGATCATGAAAAGATGGTGAAGGTTGTGATAAAAAAAACAGGAATATCCCATATAGTCATTACAAGTGTAGTCCATTTGAATGTTAGGTTGAAAATTAGGGTTCTCGGTTCCATTATAAGCATATCCCTCCCCATAATAGCCATTGTTTTGATCACATAAATAAGTATCGTGCGGACCACCACAATTAGAACAAGGCGAATAATTAGCATTGGCGGATCGTTGTTGCAAAATCTCCAACATGGAACGAGTATCCATGTGTAGCAAGGTGGCCGAATGTATATACAAGTGAATGAAGTCTAAAGCTTCCTCGGGGAAGGAAGTAATACACCAAAGGTGGTATGGTTACACGCGTGCGAGTACACGTGTAAATAAACACGAGGAGTGAGAGAGGAGCTCTCGGTCGACTTTTGAGAGAGAAGAGATTATCTCCCTCGAGGTTCGATAATTAATATCCACAAGAAAATATATAGATATGTAATAATAATTCGGTGGCACACAACTCACCACTATCACTCTTGAAAGACCCACAAGGAAGCGGAAAAACGAGGCGGCGCGTAGCACTTAAGAGCCTGCTTCTTTAGAATGTGAAATACACTCGCCTTATACCCCCAACACAGTGGATTCTTTCTTAAGATCAAGTAGATTGCAGTATTTATCTATTGTGCCTTAATTAAATTTGATCGATACACGTGTCAAGGACCGGAACGCTCCTGAACAAGGTGTATTGCCTCGACAATACTTATGAAAGTAGATGTATTAAGTGTTCATATATGTATATGTATCTACATATAATAATATAAAGAAAATATTTTTGTATTTATTGGGTTTTTAAGAAAATACTATATGTACGTAAAAACGATGAAAACCAATATATACAATATACTTTTGTTGTAATCTTTTAGGAAAAAGATTACTTTTGAATTTTTTATTTTTTTGGTTCAATTCATTAGGAAAAGAATTGATTTTCTGGTTTTTTTAATTTTTAATTTTTATCTTTTTGATTTTTTTATGTTTTTGATTTATAATACGTAAAAATAACGTTCACAAAGTGAACGGATCCCAAAATCCAATACATCTCACTCGAAACCGTTAATCTTCACGAAAAGACCCGGCACCGGCGCCATTTAATATTTCGTTTTTATAGTATCGTTTCGTCTCGGTATCTAATCGAATTGGTATAACTTTTCAAGCTTGACTTAATCGTTTTTGGTTATAAAAGGTTGATTGGAATCTAAGCTCCTTGGCACAAAAAGCATGTAAAAATATAAAAATAGCTATATACGTATCCATACTACACTATAACACGTTGCAATTACCAAATTTAAATGCACAAAATGTAAAAATGTAAAATACGAATTTATAAAGCTACCTTTAAGACAAAAATACAAAACATATTAAAACTACCTTTTCTCAATAAAAGTAAAATTACAAATGCTATAAAATTAAAATAAAAAAAAACAAATTTTGTAAAAATGCTCAAACTCCTTGCTAGTAACGTTAAAACAAACTGGCCCAAAAGTGACGAGTCAAGCCCAACAACTACTTTCCACTATCTAAACAGGCCTTATAAAAAATCTGTTAACGCATTGTAATCCAGTAATTCAAAACAAAGGACTAAAACGTGTACAATTCAAAACTTAATAAGAAACTTAAAAACTGACAGATTAAAGGTTCGAATCTTGACTATTACTTTTTTATTACCTATTTTATATGAACATCTTATTTATCCAAATCTAGACTACTTTCCAAAGTTGTACTATTAGGCTTTAACATTTCATACAAGATAGACAAATTGCACAGCTTTTCTAATGCCTACTATTATTTCAAAACCTTACAACTGCATAAAACTCTCTACTACCACTGAATTACCTAGATATATAATAGAAACAGTCAAAACCAAAATCTCATTACCAACTATCTTAACATTATCCAAAACACAGTAATGAGTGCAGATCCAAACTATATCAACTAATCCCAAACAGTCCTATATCAACAAATGAGCAAATTTCAAAGAAAACTAAAAGATTTGAACTCTAGAACTGAGCAGCAATTTAAGTAGAAAACGACAAGTTTAACACTACAAATGCAGAAAACTAAAAATGCACTTAACTTGTTCATCCGAAGATCAAGTCCTTTGATGTGAAGCGAAGCGCTGAGCTCGCTTAAAGCAAACAACGCCTTCACTGCTGGCCGATTGTGTTAACTACATCAAATCGAGCTCCTTCAACTAACCACAAGATTAATAGTTGCTTCATCACTGGAACTTGTAAACCGCAAATCTGTAAAGCTGCAACATTGTAACAAAACAAGAAAAAACTTGGCGAAATCTATGTCTTCAATTTGCTACAGTACCTGTAAACTTCAAACTAAAACAAACTTGAATCTCATTAATGAAAAACTTGAATCTTCCCTGTATCTAAAATCCAATTTACTGAATTGCTTCAAACTCGAAACAAAAATTCCTAAAAACTCTAATGAGTTATTGAACGTAAGTAAAATCTACGTTTATCAATAAAGGCTCAGAAATCTTGTTTGAACTCGAAAAATCATACTACTCTTTGAAGACGATTCAGAAAAGCTAAATCAAGACAAGAAACAAACATAAACTTGTAATCAAAAGATTAAACTGAATCGATTCATCAATGGCAGAAAAAGGAGGACTGGTTTCATCTGAATAACAACCCAAACAGTAACATTAACTCTAAATCTGAAATCACAATCTGACAGTATCTCAACTGAATCGATTAATGAGGTACAGAAACTTTATCAATGAAAAAGTCAGTTAAAGATTATAACTAAAATCTTAACTACTGAACATAACAACTTCATCATCTAGACAGTGGTAAAGTAATGATAGAAACGAGAGGCAAAGATAAGGAGAGAAAAGTTTAATCATTCGTTAATGGCAGAAAGCTATATTTGTTACAACTTATTAACAAAATTCGGTTATACTCTAACTGAAATCTAACAAGAATACAACTAGGTGAAGAATTATCTATCTACTACTACACCTACAACTGTGTGAACTACTCCTAGCTAACCATCTTAAAGTGAGGTCTTCTCTCGGTATTTATAGGCGTTGAGTGGAGGAAGTGTGACGTATGCCATCCAGTAGTGTTCTTCCACGTGGCAAATACGAGGATAAATCTGTTCTTCATTGATCCATTTGATTTGGGCGTTTCTTCATCTTTCACTCTTGATCTAGTTAAGTTACACCATCATGTAGAGGAGGACAAGAGGATCATTTTTGTAGTTTTGATCTTCGCCTAAAACTTTATGTATTGCTCTTGAAATTGATTTGCAGGTTTGGTGGATAGAAGAGTTATAAGTCGACTGTTAAGGTTTCTCTCTCTTGTTTCGGTGATGAAGACGTGTGTTTTGACTCTTGACTTGGTCCTTTGACCAAGTTTACATGAGAGTTAAATAAACTTTTACATTTGTTTTTTTTTTAGTCCTTCCACTTCATTTCTTTATCCAAATGTGTTAAAAGCTTTTAAGTAATTTTCTTTTTCATCCTTTGTTTTTGTAGAAATTTCACTTTAAGCCCTCGATCTTTGAAATAATGGCAAGTAAGGTCCTTGAAAGCTTCTTTCATCTTTTTCTTCGTCTTTTGTCAAATAAATCCTTGAAAACGCGGGTTTGCTCAAAAATGCACCTTGTTTACCTGAAAACACAAAAACACAAATACCCACGTAATTTTGATATTTTTCAATTAAATATAATGTATTTGACTGTGTTTTAAGTGATTTTTGGATCATTATTGATGAGTGTTTTCACACTTATCAATAAGGTAAGTACCACTAGCACATTCCATGTACCGCTAGCCTATGCAAGTACCTTTAGGCTTATTCAAGACGTAGAGATCTTCAATAGATTCTAGATATTATGGAGATATATTCTAAAGAATATTCACAAGAATAAAAGATTTACTTGCTTGTTTTAGTTATGTCCTTGTAAACCCTAGCACCGTATATAAAGAGGGGCACAGAATTCGTTTTAGATATCCAGCATAGGTAGAACTCCTATGATAGTCGACTAGCATAGAGAAACTCGTTTATAGTTTGTAGTAGGTTTTCCGTTTATGCGATTAATAAAGAAAACATTGTTAGTGTGGTAACATTGATGTTCTTATTTTGCTGCATATTTTATGTATCATTGTGTCTAGATCAAATGTCTAAACAACGTGAGTTCTAATGATCCTATAAGTTTGATCTAAATCAAATTTAGCAATTAGTATCAGAGCTTGTGTGGCTCAAGATCGGGGATCTAACAAGGTTTCGTGGTACCAAAAATGAAGAACAAATCTAAAATCCAATTAGGGTTTCCAGATTCGTATGTCTTTGTACAGCGATTATCAAACGACGATAACTTAGTCATTAACCGCTAGATCGTCACGAAATTCACGCTGAAGGTTCTTGATACATGTGTCTACAATCTCACCGTAGCGATTTGCAAGTTTAGGTGTCATGAAAAAGTTACAGCTCGTCGAAGTCTGCTGCAGAAGATGTTTTTCAAGAAGTTAAATCAAGGGTTTCTCCCAACGAACCCTAGGTAGTTCGTTTGTGTTGCTACTGAAAGATTGTTGTTGTGTTTGAGTTGTATAAGAAGGCAGCAAGTTCTTGTTTTTTATTATACTAGTTTTGGGGAGTTGATTCTCGAGTCAACATGAACCCTAGTATGATCTAAGATAACCCGTTATGATATTGATGTGATTTCTGAATTTAGGGTTTATGTAAATATGCCCTAGATTGATGGATGATTGAAACTTCCCAAAATAGATAAAAGATGTTCAGCTTATGAATTAGAGTTTCATTCAAACCCTAAAACTATATTGGTTCATATATAGGCAGCAACATAAGAAACAAAAGTTTGTTGGTGTGTTTGTGGTCCTTAATTGATAACAGTATGTTTGCAGCACGTGGTTGGTATAGCCTTGGTTTACACATTTGTTGGTGTCTGGATCTTGTACACAAGACGTGTGGTGTACATGTCATATGTACAGATCGTGATCAGAAAAAGGTTGATGTGATAAAGACTCTTGTACACAAGAAGGACTCACAGGGAATCATTAAAGATAGTGTTAGAAACATGGTTCTTATATTCTAACAAGAGAAGTTCAGTCTTAAAGAAGTTTAACGTTTCATAGCTCGTTAGTTCATTGTTTTACTTTCTATAGTTAGATGGATTGGGGCGAGTTGTAAAGAAGCCCACAAAAGGCCCATAATGAGTCATATAAGGCCGGCCCCTCATTAGGTTTACAACACACGATAAATATAGCAGCTGTTTTTGTTTGGTTCCATTGATATATCAAAGTAAGTAATTCTTCAATTTACTTGATTCTTTCTTATGTTTATGAGATGATATTGTTCCATTAACCTACAATTGGCATCAGAGACAATATGGTTTCTTGTTTGATTTGATTTAGTAGTGTATAATCGTGATCCATTCACCCTTGTTTACTGTATATCAATTAACATCACAATTGTTTGTTTGCTCTTGATCCACCAATCCGAAGCACAAGCTGCGTTTAGCTTCCCTGAAAAACTTAACTCAAATCAAACTCATAAATCATAAAAAGATCCATTTATCATTTCATAATTCTGACAAGATGTCAAATGATAAAGAATCGAGTGCTGCGGGTACGGATAATCGGGCACCCATGTTGGAGGAAAGTGATTACGAATCATGGAAAATTCGTATCGAGAGGTATGTTAAAGGTAAACCTTTTGGAAAACTAATTTGGAAGTCAATTAAGGAAGGACCTGCTCCTGTCCCACAATAACTGAAACTGTTGGTACTGGTGATAATGCTCGTCAAAATACGAGAGACAGGACGGACGAGGACAAATAGACATTCAAGCTGCAAGCATCCTCAGTCAAGGGTTACCCAGACACGTGTTCAATATTCTTAATAAGACTGAATCCGGAAAAGATATTTGGGTAAATGTGGGGCTACTCATGCAAGGTTCAGGATTGTCTGTCCAAAGGAAGCAAGAACAGTTATATGATGAGTACGAATGCTTTCGTGCAAATGGAAACGAATCCATACATGACTATTTTATTCGTTTCCATAAATTGGTAAATCATATGAAGATCACTCAGATTCTTCTACCTCATCATCAAAGGAATACGAAGTTCCTGAACAACCTTCCCCCCCCCCCCACTGGGCAAAGTATGTTACCATGGTAAAGCAGAACAAAGACATCTCAACCGAAGACTATGTGTCGATTTACACATACTTGAAGGAATACGAGCCACATGCGATGAAGACCCTTAAGAAACAGGAGCAGTCTTCGAGTATTGTTGATCCGTTAGCTTACCTTGCTCACACCTCCCACCACCATGTACCTACACCTGCTCAACTACCACGTACATCTTCCTATGCACCTGTTTCCCAACAATCAGCTCAAACAACTGTAGAAGCAATGATAGCATAGATTAACCAATTAACGAATCTGTTGAGTGGTTTTCAGAAGCAGTTTCCACCTACCAACAACCAGCTCAGGACATCCTCCAACTCACGGAGCCATGCTATGGTGCATGATGGGCACATTGTCACTGAAAGTGTTCAGAGACGCGCCCCTGGTAATGTTGGTTATGCATGTACTCAAGGGGACAAAAGTTCTAGGAAAACGACTGATAACAAAGGGAAGAAGATCATTTGCTATAACTTCCTAGGTGAAGGTCATGTAATGAGGCAGTGCAAGGAACCAAAGCGCGCAAAGGACACCCAGTACTACAAGGACAAGACGATGATGTCTGAAGCTAGAGACCGAGGTGTGATTCTTAGTGCTGAAGCTGAAGCATTCCTCGCCGATGTGGAATGCACTGAAGCTTATGAAGAGACACTGGCCTTAACTACAACAACAACTTTTCAAGTAAGCCATGAGGATGCATATGACTCGGACGTTGACGATGAACCTCATGCTGATGCTGCTTTGATAGCTAATATGTCTCATACTGAAGGAACAAATGGTGCTGGACCACGTCATGTTAATGAGGTACAACTAAATGAAAATTGCTTCTATGATAATGTGAAACCTCAGGCATCACAAGCTGTGCATCAGGACGAAGAACGTGACTCCGGTGTTGAATTGGTACTTGATGACAACACTATTTCTTATGATCAATACCAAAAAGACAACGAAGCCGAAGTTGTTCCGACTGATGCAGAATCTATCATGCCTCATGATTTACCTCCTAGCATGCTAAATGATATAATGGCCCAGTTACATAGTTACACGAAGTCTATTGAAGAGTTATCCCTAGTAAATAAGAATTTAAAAGTTGAGCTAGACCAATGTAAGTATGAAATGAAAGGTCTAGAACGACATAAGGTAAAGTGTGAGCTTGACCAAGCTATTATTCAGCGGAACAAGCGCATTGCTAAACTTGAAGAGGAAAATGAGTCGTTAAAGGTTCTAAAACGACAGCATGTTACCTCTATCGAATCTTTGACTGCTGAGTGTGCTCAACTTAAGGCTGAAAAAAATGAGCAAGATGACAAACACCTAGAAGAAATAGTTAGCTTTAAATCTGCTAATAGGATTATGTCTGAACTTCTTGCGTCCTATAACTAGCCCGTTCACACTATTCCTTGGTTGGCCAAACGACCTAGTTTTCAACCAAATGACTTGCACAAAACCATCTTAGGTCGTAGCAAACTCAATATAGCCAAGAGCGCAAAAGAGAACCACCCTACCTTGTATGACTCGGATGTGATTTTCCTTCCATATCGTCTTCCCTCTTATCAAGGGTATGATGAGTACACTGAAGAGGAAGAGACCCATAGGATTAAAGGGAAAGAAAATCAGGTGACTCCTCTGGACTATGCTGAGGTTAATAAGAGACATCTTAAGTTTGTCCCACAAACTGAGCTGTCCAAGGAACAGATATTTTGGTTACCCACCCAGGAAGCGTACAGTAACCCGTCTACATCTGTAACCCCTTTTGTTCGTACCCGTCCTGGTAGAAGTCAAGTTCAGGCCAAACTAAAAGAGCTGATAGAAATCTTTCCTGAATTTGATAACATCATTAGATCCCGAACAATAATAAAGGAACAACCTACGTATCTAATGTAAAACCCGCATGCTTTTACCATGAATAGTATCCTTACGATAGTACGTACATGATTAGAAATTTCCTTTTATAGCGCGTTTATGTTTCACGAACAAGAATTACAAGTATTACGTACGTGTTATAACACGATAAGTATTTATTACGTATTAACTCATGATAATTATTCCAATAATAATTATAATCACGAACATACGAACATGAAATCATGAACGTAAATTAATCACGAGCTAATATTACGTATGTATATAGATTTATTACGAACACGAATAAATATATTAAGTCACGATCGATAACTAATTAGATCACGTAATTTACGAACACGAGAACACACTATTATTTTAGACACGGAAAATGTTCGGGTTACCCCTTTATGGGCCCCATACCCACGGCTACACCAAGACAAAAGGGCCAAGCCCATAATTTTTACTAAACATGGAATTTAAGGAAAAGTTATTTTCATTTAACAAGATTTAGAAAATAACTAAAAACCCTAAAAAATCCCTTTTCTTCTTCCTCTCTTGGCCGCCGGGTTTACATCACCAAAGGGGTGATTCGGTTTGATTTTTGGTGTTGATTTATTGCAAGGAATCGTGCGTGTTCATCCTTCTTGATTTCACGTAATCGGTATAAACCATGACTCTTTTTATTTTATGTTTTGATTTATTTAATCACATAAAATCATGAAGGTTTTTAATAAACTAATTAAAAACAAGTAATTAAACATGTTACCAATCATGGGGTTTAATCAATCAAGGGTTTAGGGGTGTTTGTTGTTTAGCCGACGCCTAACCGAGCCCCAATGGGGTCTCGGCTTGGCTTATATTCACACCACCGAGACCTTAAGGTCTCGGTATGGTGGTGGTGGTGTCACGGCAGCAACAAGGCAAGGGGAAACCCCGACCTAGGTCGGGGTATGGTGGTGATTTCGGGTCCGGTTCATGGGTTTTAATCACGGGTACGGTTCACACATGTTAGAATAAAAACACGGTCCGGTTCATATGAGTTATTTTCCAAGGTTTATTATTTTTACAAGTTATATTATTTTTTACAAGATTTAAATTAAATTAATTAAAAGCATGAACATGATTAATTTAATATACATGACTTAGGTTATTAATTTAATTATTAATTCATGAATTTTAACCTAAGTATTTATCTTTTATTAGAGTATATAATTAATTAATTATTAAAACCATGACTTATAATTAATTAATTTGCATGACTTAGGTTATATTATTAATAGATAATAATACATGTTTTAACCTAAGTATTTATTTTACTTTTATTTAATTAAATCATGTTACATTTAATTAAATACTTTAACCTATAGTTTATTTAATTCACATAAAATAATTAATAAACTATACTATATAATCAGATGACTTAGAATAATAATCAGTAAACACTTAAGCTTATATAATTAGCTTAATTATCCAGCTTATATCTAATTATGGAAACTTTCTATTTTTAGAAACTTATTTAATTAAGGCAGCTAATCTATTTATGGAAACTTTCTATTTTTAGAAACTTATCTATTTTAAGCAGTAATTCTATTTTTGGAAACTTTCTATTTTCGGAAACTTTCTATTTTTTGAAACTTTCTATTTTTGGAAACTTTCTATTTTTGAAAACTTTCTATTTTTGGTAACTTTCTATTTTTGGAAACTTTCTATTTTAGGAAACCTGCTATTTTTGAAAAGTTACTTATTATTACACAACAAGTATAATAATTCATGAAATACAAGTAATACTTAATCAGAATAGACAGAATATACGATAAACACATTATAAAGCTTAAATCAATAAAACATGACATGAACATGTAAAACAAGCTGAGACATGATTTAAAACCAGTTACATACTCAGTAATCAGATACTTATACACGTATGTATTTATGTAGCATTAGTGATACCGAAGTAGGACTTTCTTCCGTTCGTCTTCTTCGTTCACTAGACATAAGGTACGGATTCTCCGTCCTTTCAGTATGGACATTCTTTCCTTATTAGGATTTCCCCGTATGCAGCCAACTGTTTTCCCCATTATATGTTTTATATGTTTTTGAATTGCTTATGTTTAATTAGAATACCTAAAGCCATATACATGCATGACTAGTTTCACCTAGTTATGGAGGTACCATAACCATAACTCTAGAGGCACTGGTGTTATGACTTCAACACGGCGGAGTGATAGCTCGTGGCGTCTCTTTCAGCTTTTGGCCATTTATTATGTTATCAGGTGGGGCGTATGGGTGCATCCTAGTTACGTGTTTTCAGCAGATTACTCAGTGTGAATGTGGTGTGTGCCTTGCATCCTTCACAAGGAGCTGATCCCTCCTACCCAAAACCAGTATATTAAATTAGAGGCAGTCCCTCCAATTTGAATGACGAGGTCACCCCTCCAAGTATTCATGCACGTTGATATTTCATGACCTATATTGGCTAATGGTAAAATATGTTAAACAGTTTTTACAAGATAAACATAAGGCTTTTCAAACTATAAAACCAGTTTTACTATGATATAACCGGGTTATCATGGACTTAGTTTCTTCCGCTGTTTCATGCTTATATGTTTATATTATTCATGCTCTATTTGTATATCCGAGCACTGAGCGCATTGCTCAGCCGTTTTCCTTTTCATGTTCCCAAAACGGTAGGTACTCAGGGACGCTCGTACACTTTAAGCGTACGTGCATATGGACTGGAAGCTTTCTAGCCTTCTTTACTTTATGCATTTATCTATACTTTGATACTCATTTCCATGGACATTGTTTAGTCCTTTCATTTATAGTACTTATGTTTGTGTGTGAGGAGTTCTACTTTTGGACTACCGATGTTTGATTCTGGTATTTCCTTTATGGTCATGTAATGTTTAGACATTTATTCTTGTATGACACGCCATAATCACGCGTGACATTCCATTTATCAAAATGGGGTGTTACATCTAAGTCCTGTTGTATGGGAACATACCAAAAAGTGCTTTGACGGTCAAATTATTCCGTACTGGGATTGTTTCAAACGATTGGTGCGCAAGTTAGAGGTAGTCTATACACAAGAATTGAATGAGTTTGAGAAAGTGTTTGATGACCTGGACCATGAGTATGACCAATGCCTTGTTAAGATTAATTGGTCTTAAGATAGAAAAGCAGCATCTTGTCATTCATAGTGAAACGTTAATTGCTGACAGCATAGCAAAAGTTGTTTGCTCTTTAGTCATGACCTCTGAAGTAGTTATGTCCCAAGGAGCCGATCTTAAATCTGATTGCGGTAGGGAATATTCTAAGGTTCTTGAACTTGAAGCTGACATTTCAAAGAAATAAAATCTGCTTTCTGAATATGTGAAACATTGTTCTCTCATTGAGAAAAATTATCACGATTTAGAACTTAAATTTCAAAAATATAAAGAGTGTTTTGAGGATCCACAAACATGTGATAACTCACAATCACCTGCTTATGATGCATTTTTTGAAATTAACAAGTTAAAAGATCAGCTTCAAGGTAAGAATATCACTATCAAGCAGCTACAGACTCAGGTTAGAGAAGCTAAGATAGTGAACGTAGGTCCCAATGCGAGTGACCATGACAATCATGCCTATGAAAATGAAGTGACTCAGTTGAAGAATAATCTTACCTCTCTTAGGATTCAGTTAGATGCCTATAAGATAGATAACGCGAATCTTAAGGAGAGATATGAGGAATTGTCAAAGTCTACTCTTTTTGCTCATGATCAGCTCACCAAGAAGATCACTGACCTCACTAATAAATATACCAGGTTGAAAGCTGGTGAAAAGCGCAAACAAAGCGCTGGACCTAATACACCTGAGAAGCCAAAGGTTCTTGCCCCAGGGATGTTTTCCATTAGTACCAAGTACATCGCACCTCCTAGGAGACCCAAACAGGTTGAATCCACTCACTACCCTAGGAAAAAGCACGTATATCTTCTGGAACCCACCAGACCTTTAAATCAGACCACTAAGCAAACTGTTGTTCATCATAATCATAAGCCTAAATCTAGTGTGCCTCTGTCTACAGGAGTAGAACCCGCTGCTGGAGCTCGCAAATCCGTGCTTAAGAGTGTCACTCATACCACTAGGAGTTTGGCGGCGAAAAGTGAGAGAGCGGGGAACATAGAAGACCAACCTAGAAATTTAGATAAAAAGAATCGTGTTGATTCTCATTTGCAATTTAATCATACTGGTTTGTCTTTACATTCTAATCCTGTTTGCAAAACTTGTAATGAATGCTTGTTTTTTGGTAATCATGATAAATGTGTGGTTCCATATTTAAAGTCTGTGAATGCCAAAGATCGAAGGGCCTTGCATGGGAAGGCCCCTGCGAAACAGGGTTGGAAACCTAACCGCACGATTGTTCTTACAACCCGGTCCAAGTGGATGCCCACTGGTCGTACGTTTGCCTTGTATGAGGACTATCCCATAACTAGGATAGTGGAACAGTTGCATAAACCTGTAGAACACACACCAACTGTTGGTACTTACACCAACACGGCTGACCTCTAATTTCTCACGGGGCAGAATTAGAGATTGAAAGGATGGCTCTAAGGGATATTCTGTTTTCGTATATGATAACTAACTGGAACCCCGTCAGGGCATCTAATCACAGTTCGTGTTTTTTTCTTTTAAGGTGGTACATATCGTCCTATGGTATCTAGACTCTAGATGTTCAAGGCACATGACCGGTGATCGTTCAAGGCTTATCAACTATGTGGATAAGTTTATTCGAACTGTCAGATTCAGAAATGATGAGTTTGCAACCATTGTTGGTTATGGAGACTACAAGCTGGGAGATATGTTAATTACACGAGTCTACTACATTGAAGGACTCAGTCACAACCTTTTTTCAATTAGCCAGTTTTGTGATGCGGGTCTTGAAGTAGCCTTCAGGCAACGTACTTGTCACATTCGCAACAAAGACAAGGTTGACTGGCTTCAAGGATCACGTACAACCAACCTATATTCCATCACATTGAATGATTTGCTGGCTGCATCTCCTATATGTTTGCTTTCTAAAGCCTCTTCTACGAAGTCATGGCTATGGCATTGTCGTTTAAACCATCTGAATTTCGAGACATTGAACGAGTTAGCCCGAAAAGATCTTGTCAGAGGCCTACCCAAGCTAAAGTACGACAAGGAACACTTATGCCCTTCCTATCAACTGGTTAAAAGCAAGAAGTCATCACATCGACTAAAAACCGTCAACTCTAATACTAAGGTTCTGAACATCCTTCACATGGACCTCTGCGGACCAATGAGAGTTGAAAGCATCAACAACAAGAAGTACATTTTGGTGATAGTAGATGATTACACTAGATTTGGTTGGGTACGATTCTTAAGAACCAAGGATGAAGCTTCTGAGGCGATTAAGAAGTTTATTACTACTACACAACGTGCTCTCAATGCTACTGTTCGTTTTGTGAGAACGGATAATGGAACGGAATTCGTCAACAAGACACTCACGGAATTCTGTAAGAGTGTTGGAATAACTCACAATACCAACGTACCTCGAACTCCACAACAGAACGGCGTTCTTGAACGACGCAACCGAACGCTTATGGAGGCTGCCCGTACTATGCTTATCTTTGCAAAAGCTCCATTGTTCCTATGGGCAGAAGCTGTAGCCACTGCATGTTACACTCTAAATGGATCTCTCATCCACAAGTTACATGGAAAGACCTATTATGAACTACTGAGGGGAAAGAAACCTGAGTTGAAATACTTCCGAGTATTTGGCTCCTTATGATATCCTACCAATGATTACGATGATCTTGGTAAATTAAAAGCAAAAGTCGATATAGGTATCTTTGTTGGATATGCCCCTACCAAAAAGGAGTACCGAATCTACAACAAGCGAACTCGTAAGATCCAAGAAACCGTGCATGTTACCTTTGACGAGCTCACTGAAGGGATGACGTCTGTTCAAAACCCTTATGGGCTCGTACCTCAGCCACAGACATCGGTACAACATAGTGCAAAACTCGAAGTCTCTGCTCTACAATCAGAACGCACTCATTCTAAGCTAGTAACTGGCCCTTCAACACATAGTGTCCCTCCATCAGAGAAACAGTTAACAGAACTGTTCCAACCATTGTTTGATGATGATGAGGATTTTCCACCGGGTGGCTACACACCCCCGGCTGCTATTGCTGCTTCCCTGGCACCCGAGATTGCTGCTGGTTCACCGCCTACAACTGTTAATACATAAGATGCACCTGCAGTTACTATAGGTTCCTCGAATTCATAAACATCGACTCCAGATGTTGGTGTTTCAGAAGCCTCCTCTTCAAGCATTGTCCATGTCAATGTTGCTCCTAACTCAAACATACCTCATGTGAAAAAGTGGACAACGGCCCATCCATTAGACAACGTGATTGGCGAATTGAATCGTCCAGTATCCACACGACGAAAGCTACAGAGCAATGCTATGTGGTGTTTCGTCAATGAGTTTTTAACACATGTTGAGCCAAAAACATTCAAACAAGCATTAGAGAATTCATGCTGGATCGATGCTATGCAAGAAGAACTCCATGAGTTCGAAAGGCTCGGTGTTTGGGAACTCGTACCATCTCCTCTCCACATCTTAATCATCCCCGCTGAAATGGATCTTCAAGATCAAATTGGATGAATATGGAGAAGTCTTGAAGAACAAAGCTCGGTTAGTGGCAAAAGGGTATCGTCAAGAAGCTGGAATTGATTTTGAAGAATCTTTTACTCCGGTTGCTCGACTTGAAGCTATCCGACTATTCATCGCACATGCAGCATGCCAGAACATGATCATTTTTCAGATGGACGTCAAAACAGCGTTTCTTAATGGCGAGTTAAATGGAGTAGTCTATGTGAGTCAACCTGAAGGATTTGTAGATCGAGATCATCCTACTCATGTGTACCGACTGAAGAAAGCTCTTTATGGATTGAAGCAGGCTCCACGGGCTTGGTATGACAAGTTTTCCAAGTTTCTCATTACTACAGGCTTTTCAAAGGGCGTCGTTGATCCTACTCTCTTCACAAGGACAACAGGAAAACACATCTTACTTGTTCAAATCTATGTAGATGACATTATTTTTACCTCAACTAACCCTAAGTCCTGCCAAGTCTTTGCACGAGAAATGAGTTCAACTTTTCAAATGTCCATGATGGGACAAATGTCTTTCTTTCTAGGTTTACAAGTTTCTCAAAACCCAAGAGGCATATTTATAAACCAGTCAAAATATGCTATTGAAATTTTGAAGAAATATGGGTTCGACACTAGCACCCCGCTTGATACTCCTATGGTGGAGCGTCTGAAACTTAATAAAGATAGGGGTGGAAAACTCATAGACCCAACACGTTTTCGTGGTATGGTTGGCTCCCTAATGTATCTGAGTGCTAGTAGACCTGATATTGTATTTGTTGTCTGTATGTGTGTCCGGTATCAGGCAAAGCCTACCGAACAGCACCTACAAGCTATTAAACGGATCTTTAGGTACCTCAAAGGCACCATTCACATGGGTTTGTGGTATTCGAAAGACTCCGATTTTGCACTGAAAGCTTTCACCGATGCAGATTATGCAGGTTTTCAAGACACTCGGAGAAGTACCTCTGGAGCTGCTCAATTTCTCAGGGACAGACTTGTTAGTTGGTCTTCAAAGAAGCAAAAGAGTACTGCTATCTCCACAACTGAAGCAGAATACATATCTTTGTCTGGATGTTGCGCGCAAATCCTTTGGATGCGTTCACAACTTTCTGATTATGGCTTTGTGTTCAATCAGATTCCTCTCTATTGTGATAATCAAAGTGCAATTGCGTTGTGCTGTAACAGTGTGCAACATTCACGATCAAAGCACACTGATATCCGACACCACTTCATCAAAGAACAAGTTGAGCGAAGAGTTGTTGAGTTGTACTTTGTAGAGACGAAATATTAGTTGGCAGATATATTCACGAAGGCCTTACCAAGAGAACGCTTCGATACACTACTCCCACTGCTTGGAGTCAAACAAATGTCCCCAGCCACGTTGAAGGAACTACAAGACTCGGCCATCGAGTAAGGAGGTTTCTCGTGTTTTGTATCCTTTGTATATGTGTTTAATTCACAAAAACAAAACAAAAAACAAAACAAAAAAAAGATATAGAACTATAAGAAATTTAGTTTAGATGTCTTGCAGTTACTTTATATCTGTGCAGCCCGGATTACTTTATATTTGGGTACAGGTTGCGTTATCTCGGTACTGCTAACAGTTTTACAGGTCAGTTTGGACGCACTGTTGTTGCTGGTTTTACTAAAGGACGATTGGAACGACCTCAGCCTTCTTCAGTATCTTCCAGGTCGTGTTTCTATTTTTTTCCTTGATATCTGTGATGCATTCCCAAACCTCAATGATTGAGGGGGAGCTTGACATATCTTAAGTCCTTTCTAGATCAAAACCATCCAACAGTTGTATACTTTTGATCGGGGGAGAGAATGTGACTTAAATATGAACTGTTAACTAATGATTCGATTGATTCTAAAAGCTAAGTTCTACTCTTTCATGTGCTAAATAATTTTCGATATCGACGCACATGAATAGGGGGAGCAAAAGTATTGATATATTCAAAATATCCAGATACTAAAGCTTTTGTGTCTTACACAAGTATCTTGATAATTTTTTTCATAGAATCCTTTGTTTCATGATCTGCGGGTATGACATGTTGTGTCACCAGGGTATTCCTAGAATACTCACATACTAGTCTTCGGATAGTATCCACTAGTGAGCATGACTCGTCTTACAAATACTTGTATGAGTTTGATGAGAGCCATGAGGCACTTAATATCTTTCGAGAGATCATCAGAACATTTTTATTGTGAAACTTTCGTTGTGTCCTAAATATATTTCATAAGCACATCGAATGATTTTAAAATGTTTTTGCCTATAAGCCTTCTATGGTACTTAATTGTATTAAGAAGTAAAATGTTGACATGAATTGTACGGCATAGTCAGCAGGTGGTAACTGTACTGACTCACTCTCTACCATTCTAGTAGTCGTAATACTATTATTGTGTTACTCTACGGATATCTGGTCTAGAGAACAGCAAGCATATGGGAATCTGATATTTCGATATTAGAGGACTTAAAGGCTTTGAGCTGGAAAACCTGTCAAGAAGGTTCCTTTAATGAAGCTATCTGATCACAAGTGTAGTATATTATGTACTGCAATCATCGATCCTAACGGAATCGGAGGTTAATGTAACCGACCAGGTTGAGTACTGTCGTTTATACTCAATCCCTTCAAAATGTAAAACTCTCTGTTGTTCAAAAATGTTTTTTTCTAGAACATACTGAGTGATAGTTTTAAAAAAAGGTTTTTGATGATGGCCAATATGATATTACAACAACTGTCTCCAAGAATCTGATGCTCATAATCAAATCCCGCATATTTGAAGAAGTCAAGAAAGCATGGATCAGGGAATGAGGAAATAAAGAAAAGATCACAACAGTTCGAAGCAATAAGCACATGGATTATTCAAGTACAAAAGATATCAAAGTGAAGAAGACAACGAGCTGCTATGCTAAGAAATCAAATCAAGCTACTAAGGCTGCCATGTTCACATAGTTCATTGAAGACGAGATGAAAATGTTGAATGAAGACCTGACTGAACAAAGACCTCAACGAAGACTTCACTTAGAGGGAGATTGTTAGAAACATGGTTCTTATATTCTAACAAGAGAAGTTCAGTCTTAAAGAAGTTTAATGTTTCATAGCTCGTTAGTTCATTGTTTTACTTTCTATAGTTAGATGGATTGGGGCGAGTTGTAAAGAATCCCACAAAAGGCCCATAATGAGTCATATAAGGCCGGCCCCTCATTAGGTTTATACATCTCTTGTTTTTCTTTTACAACATACGATAGATATAGCAGCTGTTTTTGTTTTGTCCATTGATATATCAAAGTAAGTAATTATTCAATTTACTTGATTCTTTCTTATGTTTATGAGATGATATTGTTCCAGTAACCTACAGACAGCAAAAGAATATTGTTGTTGGTGAGTGATGATGACGTTCCTGGTGGTCCAAATAAATCAAACAAGAGAAAAGCTATTGTGTGGTCCATGTTGCTTGTACGTTCATATCAGGAAAATGGATAACGATGTTGGATAGCACAACTTGAATTAAGGGGAAGGCACCCAACATGTAAGTTGCAGTATGTAAGTAGGATCAAAATCCTCTCAAGTTGAACATAACTTGATTGATCATGTTGACCAATAAGAATTTAGATAAATCTTTATTAGTTTTCCTTTTAGTGAAATTCCCATTTATCTCTATTGTGATTGGAGAACTTGACCTATCAAGTTGTCTTCAACTTGAGAGGATCTTCTTCCATGTAAGTATTTGTAATCCATATTTTGTTGATTTTGTTGCTGACTAAATCAAAGTAGGCTGTTTCAAAGTGTGAATTGATATAAGTTTTGGGATTATAATCCTGAATTATTAGATCAAAACATGGTGGATATTTGAGTACAATAATAAGATAAAACATATGGAGTAGTTATGAACGAATTATATTTGTGGATATGTTTATTATGTTCTATAATTTTGGCATGATTTTTAGATATACAATATATTCTCCAATTATATGTTACATGTATATCTTTGAATTGCAATCATGGGTTGGTGATTGGGTTGGAATTTCACTTAGACGGGCTTAAGACATACATTAGTGCATATTTTGTTATTTTTTGCTAAGTACCATTTGAAGATTTCAAGTACCGCCCCTATATATTACAAGTACTATTATGTGACAACTACAGCGACATATTAGTGACAACACTAGTGTCATTAAAACATATGGGAGGAAGGAGAGAGCTGTTTTGTAAGAGAATAATCATTGTTGTTTGGTTTATTTTTGAAGTACCGCTGGATCGCTGGATAAAGTACCGTTTGTTGTATCTGATATATTGCTTCATACCATTGGTTATATTTGATGTCGAATTGGTATCGGTGCGGATCTCGGACAAAACTAAAAGTTCTTCAATTAATTATGAAGACGATTGACTATTGCTTATTTGATGTTCGAGTTGCTTTTCACAGGTTTTTGTGTCTTATCATATCTCAAATGACTTGAACCATTTGAAGATAACTTGGTCGTGCTTATATGGTGTTTACGAAGACTTGCAAAATCTAAGAACGTGTGATTTTCCTATCACTTGAAGGAGTTACATTATTGTGCTTAGTGTCTCATTTATTTGACGAATGGGGATTTTGTAAGAGATTGGTTCTACTTACATCTTTGAGTCTTGTGTATAAGTTCGACGGCACATGAATACTGCAAGACATAAGATACACGTTTGGGAGATTCCACTTCTTCAACAAATCGGTTATATTCGCTTTTCTTCATCATTGATCATTGGTTGGAGTCTACACAGTTCGTGATTCAAGAGATGATGGATCTAAGTTTCAGAGGAAGCTTGTTTAATCATCTACACGCACCACTGCCGGGTCTAAAAAGTTGATGTGGCAGAAACTCAAACGAAGAAATCATGAGGACATTTGTTATAGTCGTTGACACAGCGTATCTAGCCGCTGACAGATGTCTACGCGCTGATGGAATTCTATTTAGGTTGAATATTCAGAATATCGTTTATCAATATTCAGTATATGGTTTATTTAAATAGAAGATTTACATGTTTATTTGTTCTTATCTCTTGTAAACCCTGGTCTTTCCACTATAAAAGGAACCTAAGTCATATGTGTGTTCTAGACGTGAGATTAATGTATACACACCTAGAGGTTGTTTGTCATTAATAATACAAGCAATCATTGGGAAAATTCATCTTGTTCTATAACACCTTGTTTAAACGTTTTTCATTCTATTCCGCCATGTTTAATCAAGTAAATGAGATTCATTCCTAGCAGCTTAAAGATCCGCGAATCTTAGGATTCCACAATTGGTATAAGAGCCTAGTGGCTCTCGATGCTAGGATCAACGAGGTGTTCGTTCTTGGTGAAAAAGAAGAAAAACCCGTCTAGGGTTTATATGCAATTTTGTGAGTGCAACAGTATTACGAAGGGCATAACTTTCCGTGAACCATTGGGTCGCCATGGAATTTTTTGTGTGTGTTCTACACACATACATCTAGGTTTTCACTGGAGGGATTGTCCAGACGGCTCCAAGAAAAAGTTATAAGCAGTCGAAGTTGGTTGCATGAGTTTTTCAAGGTTTCTATTTTGTTAAAAAATTAAAAATTGGGTTTTGCATAAACCCTTGCTCGATTCTAAAGCAGAAAACCTGTTCCAGAAGTGTTGTTTGTGATCATTAACTAGCTTTGGTGAGTGGATTCTTGAATCCACAATGAACCTAGTATGATTATGTTCTTTGCTGTTGCAACGATTCTTATTATAGGGTTTCCTCAAACCCTAGATCTATTTAGAACTGCAGCAAGTTAATGGTTCATGGCTGTTTTCGTATGGTGTTTTGTGGACAGCAGATCATGTACAAACAACAGATATACATCACGTGAGGGTGAAGGCAAGGAAATTGTGATGCGTGATTTTTGGTTATTGGTTGTTCACGTATGGATGTTTATGGTATGGATTTTCTTTCCTTTAAAATGTGCTATTATTGTTGGACGTATGATGCTGATTTATGGGAATATGTTGCAAAGAAAACGTGTGTTGGTTGTACTCCTACTTTGTAGGAATTACAATTGGATGCTGAGTATATTTAGTTTCCTTTTAACGTGGGAATATGGAAGTAATTATGCTACTCCACGATAATGATGGGATCTGATTTATTTTTGGACGTGATAAGGAATAAAAAGGCTATTGACGTGAGGAGGTAGTATCCAATTGGTTCAAGATTACGCTCACATGGGGCTAATATCTTAGTTTATATGTTACGTACTTCTGTGTAAACATTGGAATATGGATCATTGTTGTTTGCTTCGTATTGATCACTTGAGTAGGGCCAAAGCTAAGTATGCCTATTACATTAATTATATCACAAACGTGATATGAGTAAATCATAGAAAAAGGTACATGTGACTAGATTATTAAATGGAGCAAAAGAAAAACGAAGGCTCAGTGGTATTGCAATGACGTGAGACAAAGTTTGTATACAATTATTGTGGACCACTCATTGGTCACACGATCAACATAAACCTTCTTTTTAGCATAGATCATATCAACCAATCACATTCATTCAAATTAACTTTCCACCTTTTTTTTAAAAGTTAAATAACTCACAAACGGTAAATCGTCAAGTGACAAAAAATACACCATTACAACAAAAATTAAATCATCTTTCTATCGAGGGGCACATGTATATACTTTCGACGAATTTTTTTTTTGACTTTTTTTCTTAAGTCACGTCTGAGAAAATCATATATGATTCGTCACGAATCATATATGATTTTCAGAAAATCATATATGATTCGTGATATGAATCATATATGATTTTCTGAAAATCATATATGTTTCGTGACGAATCATATACGTTTCGTGACGAATCATATACGTTTCGTGACGAATCATATACGTTTCGTGACGAATCATATATGATTCTCTCAGACGTGACTTAAGAAAAAAAGTCGAAAAAAAAGTTTGTCGAAAGTATATACATGTGCCCCTCGTTTGAAAGATGATTTAATTCTCGTCACGATGGTATGTTTCGTTTTGCGTAACGATTAACGGTTTGTGAGATATTAAATTTTTAAAAAATATATTTTTGTTGTTAGATGAAAAAAATAGATGGTTGTGATTGGTTGATTGGGTCTATGCTAAATAAAGGGTCTATGTAGGTATAATATTGTGATTTACTAAAGCATCGATCGAAGCGAACGTAAAAGGGGATGTATAAAGAAAAAGAAGACGAAGACAAAAAGAAGATTGGTACATAGTGAGGTATTTTATTGGGTACTTTCTAGCCACTGATATAATTGTTTTTACCCAGAGTCATATTTTAGCCACTGTCAAGAGGTTCGTAGCCACTGACGGTGTCAGCGGCTTCTCTAGCCGCTGACAAACAGATTTTTGCCTCTGACAGATACAGTGTTGTACGATATATAAATATTCTATCTGCTGACCAGCGTTGTCTGATATTGGACAACATACGCTAAAAGATATTGGACAAAGAAGCATATCGGATAATGAAGGATACGTTGCTGTTTGGATTTTTGGTTGAGTTTTGGCACACAAAACGAGGTATTTACACACACAGGTACATGGGATCTCTGGTTTTATACTGAATATCATTATAATATTTATGGCTCGGATACGTTTCTTAGAAGAAGTATATGTTTAAGGGGAAGAATTATTATAATAAGTTTGATGTTCGAAGTAGATTTTCGCGAGTTTGTGTTTTATCATATCTTTAAATCGTAGAGATCAGCCATGGTTTGAAGATAACTTGTTAGTGCTTAAATGGTTAGTGATGAAGACTTGTCAAATCTAGTAGTGGGACTGCTATCACTTGAAGGAGTTACGTTATTTGTGCTCAGTGTCTCATTTTAAGGATGAGGATTTTGACAAAGGGATCGAGGTCTACTTATACTTTGTAGCATGAGTATAAGTTATTTGTTACATGGTTAGTACAAGACATGAAACACAGGTTTGGGTTATTCTACTTCTACATCAAGATTATTGTATTTATTTTTCTTCAAGCTCATTACACAGAGCCTACTTTTAGAGAATCTTCGTGTAAAACCCACATGCTTTTACCATGCATAGTACCCTTAGGATCGTACGTACTAGATTAAAACTTTCCTAATATAGCATGATTACGATTACGTGTTAGGAGTTTACGTATTACGTACGTGTTAGAACACGATAAGTATTTACTATGCACGATCACGTAATAATTATTTAACGATAATTAATCACGAACACGCGATCATAAAATCATGAACGTAATTAAAACACGAACTATTACGTATATATATTTATTACGAGCGTAATTAAATATATTAGATCACGGTATTTACGTAACGTGAACATTTAAGACACAAACATAAATAATCACAAACGAGTAACTAAATAACGAGACACGGAAAAAGGTACGGGTACCCCAAGTGGGGTCCCTACCCGCGGCCAACAAGGACAAATGGGCCAAGCCCATTTGTCAAAATTACTAAAGGGGGTTAATTATTTTTACACTACACAAATTAACTTTACAGAAGATTTTAAGAAAAACCTAAAACCTCCTCTTCCTTGTTCTTTGTGCCGCCACCCTAAAACCACCATACAAGGTGATTTTTTATCTTTGATCTTGAATTTTGGTGATTGATCGTGTTTGTTCTTCGTCCTCTTGATCCACGAATTCGGTAAAACCTTTTTAAACCTTTTCTTTTGATTTAATCTTTTTATAAATTATGAACATGTAATGTTTTTACAAAAACATAATAATTAAGCTTAGATCTAACATGTTTTGTTGTTAAATAAAATCAAAATGTTGTTTTTAAGGGGTGTTTGTTTTGACCGCAGGCTGCAACCGAACCCGAAGGGGTTTCGGTTTGCCAAGCCGACCACCACCAAGACCATATGGTCTTGGTTGGTGCGTATGGGTCCTACGGCAGCAGGGAAAACACGGGGTACCCCGAGTTGGTTCGGGGTACGGTGTCGATTTCATGTCCGGTTCATGTTTTTAGCCTAGATCCGGTTCATGGTGTATGTTAGTTTTTTTTATGTTTATGATCTTAGGTTAAATTAAATTAATAAAATGATGTGATTAATTTAATAACATGACTTAGGTTATTTAATTGTTAATGATCATGAAATTATTTTAACCTAAGTATTTATATATTTAAGACTTATAATTAACTAATTATTTTAAAACCATGGATATAATTAATTAATTAACATGACTTAGGTTATATTATTAATATATAATAATACATATTTTAACCTAAGTATTTAACTTATTTAATTAAAAACATGTTATACTTTAATTAAATATTATATCCTATAGTTTAATTAAATTACATGAAATAAGTATTAAAGTATACACTATACCATATGACTTAGAAAATAATCATGAAAAACACTTAAGCTTATATACTTAGCTTATTTAACCAGCTTGTTTCTAATTATGGAAACTTTCTATTTTTAGAAACTTAATTAAATAAGGCAGCTAATCTATTTATGGAAACCAGCTATTTTTAGAAACTTATTTATTTCAGGCAACTAATCTATTTATGGAAACTTATTTAATTAAGGCAGCTAATCTATTTATGGAAACTTTCTATTTTTAAAAACTTATCTATTTTAAGCAGTAAATTTATTTTTGGAAACTTTCTATTTTTAGAAACTTTCTATTTTTGGAAACTTTCTATTTTTGGAAACTTTCAATTTTTGGAAACTTTCTTTTTTTGGAAACTTTCTATTTTAGGAAACCTGCTATTTTTGGAAAGTTACTTATTATTACACAGTAAGTATAATAACACATGAAATACCATAAATACTTAATCAGATTAAACAGAATATAAGATTTAACACAGTTTAAGGCTTTAAAACAGTAAAACATGGTAAGAACACATAAAATAAGCTAAGACATGACATAAAACCAGCTATGTATTTAGTAAGCAGATACTTATTCATGTACGTATTTATGTAGCACTAGTGATTTGGAAGTAGGATTCTCGCAGTTCGTCTTTCTCGTTCACTGGACATATGGTACGGATTCCTGTCCTTTCAGTATGGACATTCTTTCCTTATTAGGATTCCCCGTATGCAGCCAACTGTTTTCCCGTAGTATAAGTTATGAGTTTGATTGCTTATGTTTAATTAAGATTACCTATAGCCATATACATGCATGACCAGTTTCACCTAGTTATGGAGGTACCATAACCATAACATTAGAGGCACTGATGTTATGACTTCACCACGGCGGAGTGATTGCTCGTGGCGTCCCTTCAGCTTTTGGCCATTTATTTATATTTATCATGTGGGGCGTATGGGTGCATCCTAGTTACATGTTTTTATTCAGGATTACATGGTGAATGTGGTGTGTGCCTTGCATCCTTCACAAGGAGCTGATCCCTTCTACCCAAAAACCAGTATATTAAATTAGAGGCAGCCCCTCTAATTTGCATGATGAGGTCACCCCTCCAATTATTCATGCACGGTGGATTTTTATGACCTATATTGGCTAATGGTAAAATATGACAAACAGTTTTTATAAGATAAACATAAGACTTTCAAACTATAAAACCAGTTTTATTAAGACTTAACCAAGTTACTCGGGACTTTGTTTTCTTCCGCTATTATTATGTTATATGCTTATCCTATTCATGCTTTATGTACATCCGTGCACTGAGCATATTTGCTCAGCCGTTTTCCTTTTCTATGTTCCAAAAACGGCAGGTACTCAGGGATGCTCGTAGACACTAAGAGTACGTGCATATGGACTGGAAACTGTCTAGCCTTCTTTACATTATGCATTTCCTTTCTTATGATACTTATGCTTTGGACATTGTTTAGTCCTTTCCTTTATTATACTATGTTTGTGTGTGATGAGCTTTACTTTTGGATTACCGATGTTTGATTCCGGTATTTTCCTTTTTATGGTCAAGTAATATTTAGACATTTTACCTTGTATGCTTTGATGACACGCCATAATTACTGTGATATTTCCATTTCCAAAATGGGGTGTTACAATTATGGTATCAGAGCCAAGGCTTCGACCTGTAGGCTCTCAAATATGACCTGTGATTAGTGGGTAGTCACTACGGTCTTCCTAGAACTGACAGTTGTTTTCATGCATTCATCATTTTTAAGCATACATATACATGTCATTGTTGCAGAGTTTTTGACTAAGTAATGGTTGGTACAGGACTGGCCCTATTTAGTCGTATGTGTTTTATCGAAACTTTTAGATTTGGGACCGACCCATAGGCGTCCCCTCGCTATGTCTATTGTTTTGGGTGAACTGACCAGAGGCGTTCACTCTCGAGCATACAAAAGTTTTCATAAAACTGCATCATGCATTCATACACAAAATTTTCTTGCATAAACCTTTTCTCGTGAAATTTTAGTATAAAATTTTTTTCATGTATATATTTATATTTTATGTTTTGATCGGTTTAATCATATGTTTTATGTTATACTGTCAGATGGTTCTCACACGCGAACAGGAGCAGCTCAATGCTGCAATTCAGGCTGCCATGCAAGCCTTGCTTCCTCAACTGAGGAATGACATCCGGGCTGAGGTTCAAGCTGCCAACAATCAGTAGCACAATCAGCCACCTCCTCCTCCTCCAGTGACATTAGCAGTATGGCTGGAGAGATTCAACAAGCTCCGCCCTCGAGCTTTTGAGAAGACAGATAGCCCCAGCGATGCTGAAAGCTGGTTGGCACACATCGAGAAGATTTTCAACGCTATGGGCTGTGACCCCGCATACAAGGCGAGGTTGGCATGCTATCGGTTTGAAGGCGATGTACTCAACTGGTGGTTAGCATTGATACAATCTGAAGGTGGTGATGAGTGGGTTGCTGGTTTGACTTGGGCTCAGTTCAAGGACAGGGTGATGGAGCAGTTCTTTCCCACGGCTGAGCAGGACAAGCTCAACAGAGAGTACCATGGGATCCGACAGAGAGCTGGGGAGAATAGCAACGAGTTTATGCAGCGCTTTCTTCGCTTGGTTGGTTTCCTTGGTGCGGCAGCAGGTACTCCTGAAGAGCAGGCACATCACTTCATATGGGCTCTTCGCACATCGGTCGCAAACAATCTGGTGTGTGCTACGTTCAACACTGTAGCACAAGTGCCCGATGCAGCACGAAAACTAGAGATGTTGTAGGAGAGGGATGAGTTCGGGGAAGCTGAAAGACCCAACAAGAGGTAAACATTCGTATTCAAGCGGTGACCAATCTGTATACTTTCCATATGTCAATTATTCATCTCTTAAACGTATCTTCCAGGCAGAAAACTGGGGACCGGTCTCAGCCGGCTACTCAGCAGCAGCCTCATCAGCCCAGGGGAAACGGTCAGACTAACGACCGTTCTGCTACGGATAGGCGTGGCGGTAATGACAGTTACCGTAACAACGTCGGGCACTCCAACAACAGCAGGTCCTAATACTTACGAAATTCCTTATGTTTTACGTTATAACTCATATTCTGACACTTTAGCAAACTTCTACCAGGAATCATGGAAACGGTAGGGACCAGAACCAGAGAGGTTCGCAGCCTAGCCGTCCAGCTATCACTGGTATTCAATCTTACGATTATCCGCTTCGTCCTTTGTACCCAACTATCATGTCTTATGTAAAATGTTTTTATCAGGTCCTCAGCCAGCCAGAGCACCTACTGGAGGATACACTCATCCTCTTTGCTCTACTTGCCACCGTAGGCACCCAGGACCATGTCGCCGTAATACTGATGCGTGCTTCAAGTGTGGTCTTCCTGGCCATATTATGAAGGATTGCCGTAAGGGCGAGATGGAGGGTACATCGGGACATGCTGATACCAAGCCGCCTCCTACTGTCGGGCGTGTCTACACGACATCTCGAGACCAGGCCAACAAGTCTACAAGTACCATCACTGGAATCTTGTATATGTATGGTCGCGCTGCATGTGTTCTTTTCGATACGGGTGTTACTCACTCGGTTATTTCTACTGCTTATGCTAAGAACATTAGGATGCCTCCCTTGCCACTAGAAAATAGGCTTACTATTTCCACGCCTTTGAGGGGCTCTGTATTAATCACCCATGTATACAAGAGTCTTCCCCTAGAATTTGATGATAAGGTTCGACCTGTCGACGCACTTCCGCTGGACATGAATGACTTCGACATGATTTTGGGCATGGATTGGCTATCCAAGTATCATGCTACCATAGACTGCCATTCATATCGAGTTATCTTCGGTGATGTCAATGCACTAGAGTACATTCATAATGGGTTCATACCCGGACGGTCTGTACAAGTCATATCCACCCTGCAATCGCGTGCACTACTGTCACATGGCTGTGAGGGTTATCTAGCTACGGTTCACGACATGCATGCTGAATCTCCATCGATTCAGGATCAACCAATAGTGTCGGAATTCCAAGACGTGTTTCCAGCAGAACTTCTGGGCATACCACCTGCACGAGAAGTGGAATTCAGTATCGAGCTGATTCCAGGAGCTGAACCAATCTCCAAGGCTCCTTATCGCATGGCTCCCATAGAGCTGAAGGAGCTGAAGGATCAACTGCAATAACTTCTTGAACGAGGTTTCATTCGACCAAGCGCATCTCCATGGGGCGCACCGGTTTTGTTTATTAAGAAGAAGGACGGCAGTATGCGTCTTTGCATAGACTATCGCGAGCTCAACAAGATTACCATTCGGAATAGGTATCCACTGCCACGCATTGACGATCTGTTTGACCAACTCCAAGGGGCCAAACACTTCTCCAAGATTGATCTTAGGTTAGGCTATCATCAACTACGGTTCAAGGAGCAGGATATCGCTAAGACTGCCCTTCGTACCCGTTATGGCCACTACGAGTTTGTAGTTATGCCATTTGGCCTGACATATGCTCCAGCAGTGTTCATGGATTTGATGAACAGAATCTTCCATGAATTTCTGGACAATTTCGTCATTGTCTTTATCGATGACATCCTGATTTTCTCAAAGTCCAAGGAGGAACACGAAGACCATCTTCGTACAGTACTACAGATTCTTCGCCAGAAGCAGTTGTATGCTAAATTCTCCAAATGTGAGTTCTGGTTAGACAAGGTGGCATTCTTAGGTCACATTGTATCAGCAGAAGGAATCACTATGGATCCAACAAAGGTTGAGGCCATTACTAAGTGGCCAAGGCCGACATCAGCGACGGAAGTCTGCAGTTTCTTAGGCTTAGCTGGCTATTACCGTAGGTTCGTGGAGAACTTTTCTCGCCTAGCACTACCATTGACCAAACTGATGCGGAAAGGGGAGAAATTCGTCTGGACTGAAGATCGAGAGAAGAGCTTTGAAGACCTGAAGCAGAAGCTAGTATCTGCACCTATTCTTACTCTACCATCTGGTACGGGTGGATTTCAAATCTATAGCGATGCATCGGGGAAGGGACTTGGCTGTGTTCTCATGCAACATGGGAAAGTGATCGCGTACGCTTCACGGCAGCTTAAGCCTTATGAAGAAAATTACCCCACGCAAGATCTGGAACTTGCTGCAGTCGTGTTTGCATTGAAGATATGGAGGCACTACTTATATGGAGAATCATGTGACATTTTCACGGACCACAAGAGCTTGAAGTATATCTTCACTCAGCGTGAATTGAACATGAGGCAGAGGAGATGGTTAGAGCTGTTGAAGGATTATGACATTAATCTACAGTATCATCCCGGAAAGGCAAATGTAGTAGCAGATGCTCTTAGCAGGAAGTCCGGAATGATCAACGGCATTAAAATCGAAGAGGAAATCTTCAGAGACTTGGAGCGACTAGACATCGAGATCATGGTACGTGGATAGCACGGTTACTGGGCTAACCTTAGAGTAGAACCCCAGTTACTAAGATCAAGGAAGCTCAGAAGGATGACAGAGAAATCTGGGCGATAGTACAGAATTTGGAGAAGCAGACAGAATTCAGAGTAGATGCAGATGGTATCGTATGGCAGGGCACTAGACTTTGTGTTCCTGATGACCAAGAACTCCGGGAAGCTTTATAAGCTGAAGCTCATAGCTCCCCATTCTTGATACATCCTGGTTCGACTAAAATGTACCATGACATCAAGCAGTACTTTTGGTGGAGTGGTATGAAACAGGATGTGGCCACTTACGTCTCCAAATGTCTTACCTGCCAGCAGGTTAAGATCGAGCATCAGCGATCTGGCGGTCTCCTTCAACCGTTAGATATTCCAGAGTGGAAGTGGGACAAAATCACCATGGATTTTGTTACCGGTCTTCCGTCTACCAAAAGGAAGCACGATGCAATTTGGGTCATCGTTGATCGACTTACCAAATCAGCTCATTACTTACCGATCCGCAAGGAAGATCCGGTAAGTAAACTCGCAGATACGTATAGACGAGAGATCATGAGACTACACGGTGCACCATCCAGCATCGTCTCAGATAGAGATCCTCGATTCACTTCGCGCTTTTGGAAAAGTCTGCAGAAAGCTTGGGGTACACAACTTAAGCTTAGCACGGCTTTTCATCCTCAAACGGACGGACAGTCGGAGCGAACCATTCAGACATTGGAGGATATGTTGAGGTCATGTGCGTTGGAATGGACGGGTGTTTGGGACGAATACATCTGTTTGGTGGAGTTTGCATACAACAACAGCTGGCACGCAAGCATCAAATGTGCTCCATTTGAGATGTTGTATGGCAGAAAGTGTCGCGCCCCAATCTGCTGGGATCAGGTTGGCGAGCGAACACTCGAAGGACCGAAAATCATAGAGATGACAAATGAGAAGATCGCAGTAGCTAAGCAGAAGATTCAGGAGGCACGGTCACGTCAGAAGAGTTACACTGATAAGCATCGTAGGGATATACACTTTAACGTAGGAGATCACGTCTTCCTTAAGGTTTCGCCGGCACGTGGTGTTAGACGCTTCGGGATTAAAGGGAAGCCCAGTCCTCGTTTCATCGGACCGTTTGATATCATTGAACGAGTCAGTGAAGTATCTTACCGATTGGCGTTACCTCCGCAGCTTTCGCATGTGCACAATGTGTTTCATGTGTCCTTACTCAGAGGGTACCAGTATCATCCCCTTCACATGGTTCAGTATCCACTGGAACAGATACGTGAAGATCTCACTTTTATAGAAGAACCCGAACGAGTTCTTGACAGACAAGAACGAGTCATGAGAAAGAAGACAATTCCATTCGTCAAAATTCTATGGAGGGATCATACCGAGCGGGAGGCCACTTGGGAAACAGAGGAGTCTATCCGGGCTTCTTACCCTCATTTCATATTTTGAATTCGGGTATGTTCTTCTTTTCCAGTTTACTTTATCTATAATTCGGGGACGAATTATTCTTTTTAGGGGGAAGAGTTGTAAAACCCGCATGCTTTTACCATGCATAGTACCCTTAGGATCATACGTACTAGATTAAAACTTTCCTAATATAGCATGATTACGATTACGTGTTAGGAGTTTACGTATTACGTACGTGTTATAACACGATAAGTATTTACTATGCACGATCACGTAATAATTATTTAACGATAATTAATCACGAACATGCGATCATGAAATCATGAACGTAAATAAAACACGAACTATTAGTAATTACGTATATATAATTATTACGAGCGTAATTAAATATATTAGATCACGGCATTTACGTAACGAGAACATTTAAAACACGAACATAAATAATCACAAACGAGTAACTAAATAACGAGACACGGAAAAAGGTACGGGTACCCCAAGTGGGGTCCCTACCCGCGGCCAACAAGGACAAATGGGCCAAGCCCATTTGTCAAAATTACTAAAGGGGGTTAATTATTTTACACTACACAAATTAACTTTACAGAAGATTTTAAGAAAAACCTAAAACCTCCTCTTCCTTGTTCTTTGTGCCGCCACCCTAAAACCACCATACAAGGTGATTTTTGATCTTTGATCTTGAAGTTTGGTGATTGATCGTGTTTGTTCTTCGTCCTCTTGATCCACGAATTCGGTAAAACCTTTTTAAACCTTTTCTTTTGATTTAATCTTCTTATAAATTATGAACATGTAATGTTTTTACAAAAACATAATAATTAAGCTTAGATCTAACATGTTTTGGTGTTAAATAAAATCAAAAGGTTGTTTTTAAGGGGTGTTTGTTTTGGCCTCAGGCTGCAACCGAACCCGAAGGGGTTTCGGTTTGCCAAGCCGACCACCACCAAGACCATATGGTCTTGGTTGGTGCATATGGGTCCCACAACAGCAGGGAAAACACGGGGTACCCCGAGTTGGTTCGGGGTACGGTGTCGATTTCATGTCCGGTTCATGTTTTTAGCCTAGATCCAGTTCATGGTGTATGTTAGTTTTTTTGATGTTTATGATCTTAGGATAAATTAAATTAATAAAATGATGTAATTAATTTAATAACATGACTTAGGTTATTTAATTGTTAATGATCATGAAATTATTTTAACCTAAGTATTTATATATTTAAGACTTATAATTAATTAATTATTTTAAAACCATGGATATAATTAATTAATTAACATGACTTAGGTTATATTATTAATATATAATAATACATATTTTAACCTAAGTATTTAACTTATTTAATTAAAAACATGTTATACTTTAATTAAATATTATAACCTATAGTTTAATTAAATTACATGAAATAATTATTAAACTATACACTATACCATATGACTTAGAAAATAATCATGAAAAACACTTAGGCTTATATACTTAGCTTATTTAACCAGCTTATTTCTAATTATGGAAACTTTCTATTTTTAGAAACTTAATTAAATAAGGCAGCTAATCTATTTATGGAAACCAACTATTTTTAGAAACTTATTTATTTCAGGCAGCTAATCTATTTATGGAAACTTATTTAATTAAGGCATCTAATCTATTTATGGAAACTTTCTATTTATAGAAACTTATCTATTTTAAGCAGTAAATCTCTTTTTGAAAACTTTTTATTTTTGGAAACTTTCTATTTTTGGAAACTTTTATTTTTGGAAACTTTCTATTTTTTGGAAACTTTCTATTTTAGGAAACCTGCTATTTTTGGAAAGTTACTTATTATTACACAGTAAGTATAATAACACATGAAATACCAGAAAATACTTAATCAGATTAAACAGAATATAAGATTTAACACAGTTTAAGGCTTTAAAACAGTAAAACATGGTAAGAACACATAAAATAAGCTAAGACATGACATAAAACCAACTATGTATTTAGTAAGCAAATACTTATTCATGTACGTATTTATGTAGCACTAGTGATTTGGAAGTAGGATTCTCGCAGTTCGTCTTTCTCGTTCACTGGACATAAGGTACGGATTCCCGTCCTTTCAGTATGGACATTCTTTCCTTATTAGGATTCCCCGTATGCAGCCAACTGTTTTCCCGTAGTATAAGTTATGAGTTTGATTGCTTATGTTTAATTAAGATTACCTATAGCCATATACATGCATGACCAGTTTCACCTAGTTATGGAGGTACCATAACCATAACATTAGAGGCACTGATGTTATGACTTCACCACGGTGGAGTGATTGCTCTTGGCGTCCCTTCAGCTTTTGGCCATTTATTTATATTTATCATGTGGGGCGTATGGGTGCATCCTAGTTACATGTTTTTATTCAGGATTACATGGTGAATGTGGTGTGTGCCTTGCATCCTTCACAAGGAGCTGATCCCTCCTACCCAAAAACCAGTATATTAAATTAGAGGCAGCCCCTCTAATTTGCATGATGAGGTTACCCCTCCAATTATTCATGCACGGTGGATTTTCATGACCTATATTGGCTAATGGTAAAATATGACAAACAGTTTTTATAAGATAAACATAAGACTTTCAAACTATAAAACCAGTTTTATTAAGACTTAACCAGGTTACTCGGGACTTAGTTTTCTTCCGCTCTTATTATGTTATATGCTTATCCTATTCATGCTTTATTGTACATCCGTGCACTGAGCGTATTTACTCAGCCGTTTTCCTTTTCTATGTTCCCAAAACGGCAGGTACTCAGGGACGCTCGTAGACACTAAGAGTACGTGCATATGGACTGGAAGCTGTCTAGCCTTCTTTACATTATGCATTTCCTTTCTTATGATACTTATGCTTTGTACATTGTTTAGTCCTTTCCTTTATTATACTATGTTTGTGTGTGATGAGCTTTACTTTTGGATTACCGCTGTTTGATTCCGGTATTTTCCTTTTTATGGTCAAGTAATGTTTAGACATTTTACCTTGTATGCTTTGATGACACGCCATAATTACTGTGATATTTCCATTTCCAAAATGGGGTGTTAAACTTTGATTGCATACATTGTTTCTTTCCCTAATTTGGTGTCATAAAAAGAGGAAGATATTGATGCTTAACTTGAGAGGAAGGAATTTGAAGATGATGTTCCATATACAAGAGATACACAAGGAGTTTTGCCGACATCAACTAGGGGAAGATTGTTGGGTCTAAAAAGTTGATGTGGCAAAAAGTCAAACGAAGAAAACATGAGGACATTTGTTCTAGCCGCTGACACAGCATATCTAGCCACTGACAGATGTCTACGCGCTGATGGAATTCTATTTAGGTTGAATATTCAGAATATTGTTAATCAGTATTCAGTATATGGTTTGTTAAATAGAAGATTTACATGTTTACTTGTTCTTATCTCTTGTAAACCCTGGTCCTTCCACTATAAAGGGAACCAAGGGTCTTAGGTTTTATTCATTCAATTCATTCATAATGTAAACCTAAGTCATATGTGTGTTCTATGCGTGGGATTAATGTATACACGCCTAGAGGTTGTTTGTCATTAATAATACAAGCAATCGTTGGGAAAATTCATCTTGTTCTATAACACCTTGTTTAAACGTTTTCATTCTATTCCGCCTTGTTTAATCAAGTGAATGAGATTCGTTCCTAGCAGCTTAAAGATCCGTAAATCTTAGGATTTCACAACCACTCAAGGGGAAGTGCTTATTAATTGCTTATCTTCAAAAGACCCCTATTTGCATGATTACAAAAAGGGGAAGGAGCTTACATGGTTATTGATTTGCAGCTTGTTATTGTGGTGGCATGATAAAAGGGGAAGATTGTTAGGATTTAATATTTGATGAGACAAAACCAATGGTACATAGTAAGTACCGCTAGCACAAAGTATGTACCGCTAGTACAAGGTAAGTACCGCTAGCACATTCCATGTACCGCTAGCTTATGCAGAGTACCTTTAGGCTTATTCAAGACGTAGAGATCTTCAGAAGATTCTAGAGATATTCTAAAAGATTTTCACAAGAATAAAAGATTTACTTGGTTGTTATAGTTATCTCCTTGTAAACCTTAGCACCCTCTAGTATATAAAGAGGGGCATGTCATTCGTTTTAGATATCCAGCACAGCTAGAACTCTCATGAGAGTTGACTAGCATAGAGAAACGCGTTTATAGTTTGTAGTATGTTTTCTGTTTATGTGATTAATAAAGAAAACCTTGTTAGTGTGGTAACATTGATGTTTTTATTCCGCTGCATATTTTATGTATCATTGTTTTTATTATCCCTAGATCAAAGGTCTAAACAACCTGAGTTCTAACGATCCTATAAGTTTGATCAAAATAAAATTTAACAAAGTTCATTTGTTCCAACTCAACCTTTAAAGCCTTGTACTTATTATTGTAATACTTCTTATCATGATAAGAGGAGTTGGATTGATGAAATGAGTTGTTCTTATGTGATATGAACTTGTAGGGTTTTGATGATGATGGGTAGGATGGTGAGGTTGATTTATTGGAAGGACCATCCTTTTAAAAGTGCCTTGTATTTCAACCAGAAAAACAAGTTTCTTTTGATTTGTTAGTTGGTCTACTGGCTGATCCAACTCTTCCTTATCTTTTAAGTACCTTCTCTTATTTTCCAAAATAGCTCTTTCATAAAATTCAGCATTTAAGTTTGTCATGAACTCGGCTGTTTCTTTTGTCTTCTTCAACATCAGAGTCACCGTCTTGAAAATTTGATGTTGAAATCAGGGCTTTCAAAGTTTCTCCTTAAACAATGAATCTTTCAGACTCAGACTTGTATATGATATCAATTAGACATTCTTCATAACTGTATTTTCCATACAGTTGAGCCAAAGTGTCATTCTTAATGGAATTATTGGCCCTCGAAGTCTAATTTATGCTCAGCAATTTTCTTGGTAGGCTGTTAACAAATGTGGCATTTACTTCAGCCTGTAGAATAGTGACTTCATTCATGGAAAGGTCATTAAAGAGAATCTTCATCCTTGTATACATTGAACCTTTTGACCATCCAATGCTTTAAAGGCATTAAACTGAAGTGTGAGTGCCTGAATTTCGGTATCCCTAGTATCTGATGATTCTTCATGACCTAGAATCAAATATGTCCACATTTTTTTGGTTGTGGAGCACTCCATGATAGACTTTATAATATGTTTTGGAATACATGAGATTATGATACTTTTGAGTCGTTTATCTTGATTAGCTAATTTTCTATCAACGGGCGTCCATTGCTTAAGAGGTTTATTAAGTGGATTTTCTTTAGTAGATGTGACCGCCATGGGAACATATGGTCCATTCTCTAGAATTTCTAGGAGATATGGTTCAAGTCCATCAAGATAGACAAAAATTTGACTTTTCTAACTTACAAAGTATTCTTCTTCAAACACCGGTACATTTGTTACGTGTGAACCACCTCTTGTGTCAAGAAATTGGGGAATATCATCTTCACTAGGCGTGGTGGTAACTCGAGGTGACGATGGTGGTGGTGGTGCATTGTTCCCAATTACTGGTGGTGGTGGTAGTGTTGTTTCTCATTTCGGGCATGGTAGATCTCTATTTTAAAACTACGAACGATGTTCATAAATGATTATAATGATCAAACACCACTCTGATACAAATTGGAAGTCCCTAATTCTGACATAAGCGGTTATCTTGGATATTAATAACACATGATATACTTTTTGAACGTAAGATTTTCTTATTGTATAACAAGTATTACAATGTGTTATGGATCACACAGTTAGAATGACAATGTGTGGTATACCCTTTGGAGAAGTAAACTTGATCGATGTGACAAGTTTACAAGCAAACTCAAGAACACGAGCACAATTGTTCTTCAACGAGTTTGAAAGAGTTTATGCACTAATACTTAACAAAGTGAACAACGTTAACTCTATGCTACATTCTTAATTTATAGTGGTACGAGGTTGACACGATGGGCTGAGTTGATAGTGACTTAACAAGAATTGTGAGGTCAGACAACAGTCATAAGATGCCCTTCTATTCTTGGTAAGCTACTAAGACACTTTAGGAAAACAGAGCTAACACAGTTTCCTTTTTCTTCATATACTTGTACTTTAGGCTGCTCTAATTCAAAGCAACTTTTTGTCCCGCTCAAATAGTTCCCGTCTAAACACTTAGAGATATCCAAAGGGTACAGAGTGTTAACAGGGTATTGTCACCCATGTTAACACTCAACCACTGAGAGTCCCTGATACATCTTGGTTGTTATCCATCACAACCAATGAGTATGCCTTCAAGTAATCTTCTACTTCCTTGACAATGTCTCTCACTTGGACTTCTCTGTGGATGCTTAAATCTATGACTTAGGGAAAACTAAGTGTACTATTTATAGCGTAAGTAGATGGAAAGTGAGTTTGAATGGATGTTTTAATGTATAATAATAAAGGAATTGAGTCAAGTTGTAATGTAATCAATCACGTGAATGATTTCCATGTTTATACTAGGATTCAATCATTGCTTTTATTCTTTTATTTGGTTAGACCATTATCATGCAACAACAATAGTTTTTTTTAAAATTATTAATTTTTTTGGTTTTGCTTCTCTTTTACTTTTACAGCCTTTCATTATATTGAATAAAAAACAACAACAATTAGGAAAATCTCACATCATCTCAAAAGGACTTTCTACTACGTTGTTTGTCGAATTTGGTTTCAGCTTGAGTTCGTCGTTCTCTTGCTTTAATATAGTATGTTATGTTTAGGCCCATTGTGTTATTATCATTGGCTTAGCAATCGTTGCAAACTATGTCTCTCTCTATATATATATATATTACTAGTAAAAATCCTTGCAAACTCTCCGTCTAGCCATCTAGACATCTTTCACATTTTGGAAAAATACAAGATTAAAATAAAAATGTTGCAGTCAGTTTTTGTATAGAACACTAAGTCATCAGGTAAACAAAAAATTTTATACAAGTATAAAGGGTTTTGAATATGGTGAACATGAGGCGGTCTCAGTCAGTTTTTGTATAGAACCAAACGTTCGGCTATAAGTTTTTTAAAACCAAACCTCGAACCAAAAATTTTGCTTGGTTTTTTTGGTTCTTGGTCTTTTGCTACTATGTTTTCTATTTTTCATCGAATGTCATATATTCTACAAGTTTGAAATCTCCTTTGCGAACAATTACCGCGTGAATTTAGACATTTATTATAAGAGTCATCTCAGAAATTTTTGTTGCCTAAATGTAAATATGATATGGGAAATTTTCGACGATAATTTGTTTTTGTTTATTTTAGTCATTTAAGGAACTTGTCAATAAAAAGATATATCATGAATTTAGATATACGAAATTTGCGATGACGCGTATATGTTATACCCATTATTTTAGCTAAGTTCTTACATTTTAGATATCCGAAATTTTGAATCGAAGTTTTGTATTTACGAGTATTCAAAATTTTGAATTAAGAAGTATATATGTAATGGAAAATTTGAGTCCATGTTTATTTGTAAAAATCGTAAAAGTTTCTCACATGTTATAGATTTATTGAACGCTTGAAAAAGTAATAAGCTTCATATTTTGGGCTCGTGAGCTTATTAGTTTGAGTTTATGAAGTTAGAAGCTGAAACTAGCAAGCTCTTGCGATCCAAATTTTGAACTTATTAGCTTTTCAAAAGTTTAATAAGCTAGTAAGCCATAAGCCTATTAACATAGCTTATGCGTGAGTTTATGAGTTTATCTGATTTGAGCTTAGATTCATAAGCTCTAATTTACGAGCTTATATTTAGATTCATGGGCTTATAGATAACCTTGACCATCAAAACACGTTTCTCATCACATCAACCTTATAAATTTGATAGGATAACAAAGTTTATCTCATTATAATCATTGAAACATAAACACGATGGTACACACATACATTTCTTCATATTAAATACAAGGAAGTAAAATATTAAGCAACTTATTATTTGGTCAATTTAGATGACCCCTTGTTAGTTCTGGATGACCCCTTGGTGGTGGTGGTGGTGGTTCCGGACCATTCACTTCGTGGAGCACTCGCTTTCAATGTTTTGTCTATCGATCTTGAGGCGGGGCCAGCAGATCCTCGAACTTGACCGCCAAATGGTTGAAGATATAAAATGCGCACATGTGTATGAATATATATCGGATATCACAACTTCAAAATATGCATAAGACCAAAACTTACACAAGACAAGTGTGAAAGCGAGTCAGCATAACTCTCTCAGAAGCTGCAAGTTGGGCATTCCCAATGACGTCCATCCATGGTTAAGTTTTAAAAGAAGGTGGAGTAGGAGTTGTGAAGAAGGTAAAATATTTTGAAGTGGATGACTAGTATCTTAACAGGTAAGGTTACTATTTATAGCATATGTAGATGGAGAGTGAGTTTGCAAAGATCTTTTAATGTATAATAATAAAGGAATTGAGCCAAGTCCTAAAGCAATCAATCACGTGAATGATTTCCATCTTTATACTAGGAGCCAGTCATTGCTTTTTTTTCTTTTATTTGGTTAGACCATTTTCATGCAACAATAATAGTTGCTTTTTTACAATTATTAACTTTTTTTTTTGTTTTGCTTCTCTTTTATTTTTACAGCCCTTCATTTTCTTAAGTAAAAAAACAACAAGAATTAAGAAAGACTCACATCATCTCTAAAGTACTTTCTACTAATTTGTTTGTCGAATTTGGTTTCAGTTTACGTTTGTTGTCCTCTTGCTTTAATGGAGTATGTTATGTTTAGGCCGATTATGTTATTATTAGTTGGTCTAGCATTCGTTGCAAATTTTGCGTCTATATATACTACTAGTAAACATCATTGCAAACTCTCCGTCTAGACATCTAGACATCCTCTCACGTTTTGGAGGAATACAAGACTAAAATAAACATGTGTCTTAAACCATGATGAAACAATCACGCATCTTCCAGATTTTTTACGTTTTGATTTTTTTTTGCTACAAAACTATATTATTAAATGAATAAATAATTAAAAATATGTAATTTGGATTAATCGGTTTGATTTAATTCAAATCGGTCCAGTTTTAATAAAGAAATTGGCTGAACTAAATAAAACTAACAACCCAATAACCAAACCGGTGCATATAATTTAGTAATATAAACTAACTTTACCTACATAAAAGTTATTTAATCTTCATCTTCTTAGAGGTGTTTGTTTTGCCTTATGAAATGTACACTCATTTCGGCTTATGGGTTATTTGAAGACTTACGGGCTTATAGAAGTTTTTTAGTGGTGGTTATAACAACATATAAAATTAGGATATGTTTAATAAATGTTAATTATAATGCGCATTTATAATTAACAAATCAAAGTTTAGCATGCTATATGATATGAGATCTCATATCTTTTGTCCAAAACATATCCTCTTTTGACAAATTACTTTATGCCATTCAAACATTGTCCCAAGACAATGAGCAACAAAAAGTCTAATATGTGTCATACATATACATCACATTATGGTCTTCAATCTTTTTATTATATCATTGCTTACATATAGCTTCATCTTGATATTAAACCAAAACTAGTGAAAGAATATCATCACGCTAAATTTAACGAATTGACACAAATGTCAAATCATTAAATTATACTCATAGGGTAAATGACACTAACCTCATATATATTAGGATTAAGCCATTTATTTTTTTAAATGAATCCCACAATTTTTACATCGTCTTCTTTATACAATACACGCTACTAAAGCGTGTCAATCAAGTAAAACCAAAAAAGGAAGTACTCATTCTTCCATGACGACGATGTGGTGCTTAACACCCCATCACAAATTGATGAGTTACATAATACATGTCACAACAAAAGACACTTGTGTCATTACGTTTTTAAGCTTAAACCTAACCATATTAAGAAAAAGGTTATAAGTTTTCAAGTAAGACTAATTTGTCAGAAAGTCCAACTTTTTTTTTGATTTTTTAAATATAACGAGTTTTATATATTAGCTACGCACTGTATATATCGAGTACAGAACACTTTTTTTGACTATACAAAAGATGATTATCCCGCAAGTGCTTTACTGTGACAACACATGTGAAGTTTAAATATCCGCAAGAAAGCACATTCCTAAGTGAGTGAATTTTGTTTTGATATCGAGCCATAAACTCATTACTAATTAATCAAACTAGTACGACAACAAAATTCCAGTCAACATAGCGAGTTTTATTTCGAGTCGAATCATAAACTCATTACTAGTTACTCAAACCAGTACCACAACAAAATTATAATCAAAATTTTTTCCAAATATTAATAGTCTCTTATTATAAACTTGTAAAGAAACGAAAAGTAATGATATTTATATTGTTTATCTTTAAAATAATTAAGTAAATGTGACGATTTCATGTATGTGTAGACGTTTAATATTAAATCTTTTTTGTTTGCATTTTAAAGAATTCATATGTAGTTATTGAATAATCATCATAAACATTAATTTCAATAAAGGTAAATATGTGTTGCTCACCGGAAGTACAACCAAGTATGCTAGTGCAAGGCTATTGGAGTCCAAATAACACCAAATTTCATATTTCCAATGGCCGAGTTAGATTCTGATTACCCATTTATGTAATCCATATTTTTTTCACAAATTGATACATCAAATGTTTGTGCAAGACACTTAGTATTTAGATAAGTTAACTAGCATATGGTTCGAGAATGACCACCTTAAATTGTTTCTTCTTGATTAAGTGACTCAAATGAGCATGATCTTTGGCATACATATACTACCATGATAGATTCAGACATATTATAATCTTTTTCTTCAGAATGGTCTCTAAATACTACTATCTCCCTCACAAAATAAATGTCCAATTTTGACTTTTGAAGTCTTTCTTTGATAACTTTAACCTTAATTGCTTGTGTGTGTGTAAAATAATACTTCATCTAAATTATATGAATGGATGGAGTTTTAAATGTATTTTGGAAATTTTTATCAAGTATTATGTAACCTAAATAAATTAAATAACTTCATCATATGATGTACCAATAGGCATGAATCATAGTTGTTCCCATTTAAATAAAAAGGGAATATATTAAATGATTCTCGTGTGCTAGTGTGTGTTAGTATGCATCTATATGATAGATACTCATATTTCCAAATGATTGGTCTTTAGATCAAACTTAAATGGAGTTTATAAAGCGTTCGAGATAACTTGTACAAGAAACGGCACCGGATGGATAAAAATATATGTTGATCCAAAAAAGAGAGATTAAATAATGAGCAAAAAGTGAAATCTAATTGCTTGAAGTTCGCTCTTGTGGTATAAAAACTACGTTTTTATAAAAGGAACAAGATATTTTCACCTTTTGTTTGGATGTATGTGTAAATTGATTATAGGGATGTAAAAAATACATTAAGAACACGGTTAATTACATGAAACGTAAAGTCAATAGAAACAGTTATGTTAAGTGTTTAAAAATAACAAAAATATTGGTAATCACTTTGGATTATTTGACATATAGGATGGTTGTTAGTGTGCTAAGTTGAATTTATATTTTTGATGGAATTTCGAAGGTATGATTAAAAAGTATGAAATTAACATGTGTAAATTGCTAAGTGTTTAAGAATGACAAAAATATTGGTAATCACTTGGGACAAGCAAAGGTTAAGTTGGGGAGTTTGATCGGTGTGTTTTACATACACCTCATAGCATGTCAATCTCGAATAATTGCATTATTACTTGGCGTTATACACTTATAAATGAAGATTTTGTGTGTTTTATGATTTTGTAGGTTACACATAAATGAATCTAAAATGGTGATATTGTAAGAGAAAAGTAAAAGACTTGGGCACGTTTCGATGTTTTGGCCAAAACTTCTTCTTACAAACTCCGTTTTAAGTGATTCAAAAGACCACGGAACGAGAAAAAAAAGACCTTTATTTTCATAGTAGTAAATGCCCAAGAACCTGAATTAACTCTTGCTTTAATGGAGTATGTTATGTTTAGGCCCTTTGTGTTATTATTATTGGTCTAGCAATCGTTGCAAACTTTGCGTCTATATATACTACTAGTAAAGAGCATTTGCAAACTCTCCGTCTAGCCATCTAGACATCCTTTCACGTTTTGGAAAAATGCAAGATTAAAATAAACATGTGTCTTAAACCATGATGAAACAATCACGCATCTTCCATATTTTTTTTATTTTGAAATTCTTTTATGCTTCAAATCTAAATAATTAAATAATAAATAATTAAAAATATTTAATTCGGATTATTCGGTTTGATTTAATTCGATTCAGTCCAATTGTAACAAAAAAGTAAATTAATTGAACTAAATAAAACTTACAAACCAATAAACGAACCGATGCACGTAATTTAGTAATATAAATTTACTTTACCTACATGAAAGTTATTTAAACTTCATCTTCTTAACTTAGAGGTTTTTTTATCGTATGAACTTTAAGCTCATTTCGGGCTTATGAAATATAAGCTCATTTCGGGCTTATGAAATGTAAGCTCATTTTGGCTTTTATTTTTATTATGGGTTATTGAAGGCTTACATGCTTATATAAGTTTATTATATACATATCACGATAAACTTATAAAATCCCACAAGTCTCAAAATAAGCTACAAAAATCAAGCTTATGAAATATAAGCCGAAAATAAAAAAAAATTTGGTTTATATTTCATTAACTTTAATTTTTACGGCTTATCTTGAGACTTATTGGTTCATATAAGTTTTTTTGGTTAAATTTAACTTATATAAGTTCATAAATCTCCAAATAAGACATAAAATTTTGGTTGACGAAATATAAGCTGAAATGGGCTTACATTTCATAAGTGATCTGTGTATTTACATACACCTCATATCATGTTAATTTCACATAATTGCATTATTATTTGGCGTTATACATGCACTTTAAGTGTGTTTTTTGATTTTTTCGGTTATGCATAAATGATGCTAAAATGGTGATATTGTAAGAGAAGAGTAAATGACTTGGGCACGTTTCGATGTTTTGGCCATAACTTCTTCATACGAACTTTGTTTTAGGTGATTCAAAAGGCCACAGAACTAGAACAAAAATACCATTGTTTTTATAACAATAAATGCTCAATAACCTGAAATAACTCATCAGCTTTACAATGAAGGTAGAAGGTAGTTAAGTGGATGACTGATATGTTAACATATAAGTGTACTATTTATAGTGTAAGTAGATAGAAAGTTAGTTTGAAAGGATGTTTTAATGTATAATAATAAAGGAATTGAGTCAAGTTGTAATGTAATCAATCACGTGAATGATTTCCATGTTTATACTAGGAGTCAATCATTGCTTTTATTCTTTTATTTGGTTAGACCATTATCATGCAACAACAATAGTTTTTTTTTTTACAATTATTAATTTTTTTGGTTTTGCTTCTCTTTTACTTTTACAGCCTTTTATTATATTGAATAAAAAAACAACAACAATTCGGAAAATCTCACATCATCTCAAAAGGACTTTCTACTACGTTGTTTGTCGATTTTGGTTTCACCTTGAGTTCGTCGTTCTCTTGCTTTAATATAGTATGTTATGTTTAGGACCATTGTGTTATTATCATTGGTTTAGCAATCGTTGCAAACTATGTCTATATATATATATATTACTAGTAAAAATCCTTGCAAACTCTCCGTCTAGCCATCTAGACATCTTTCACGTTTTGGAAAAATACAATATTAAAATAAAAATGTTGCAGTCAGTTTTTGTATAGAACACTAAGTCATCAGGTGAACAAAAAAATTTATACAAGTATAAAGGGTTTTGAATATGGTGAACATGAGGCGGTCTCAGTCAGTTTTTGTATAGAACCAAACGTTCGGCTATAAGTTTTTTAAAACCAAACCTCGAACCAAAAGTTTTGCTTGGTTTTTTTGGTTCTTGGTCTTTTGCTACTATGTTTTCTATTTTTCATCGAATGTCATATTTTCTACAAGTTTGAAATCTCCTTTGCAAACAATTACCGCGTGAATTTAGACATTTATTATAAGAGTCATCTCAGAAATTTTTGTTGCCTAAATGTAAATATGATATGGGAAATTTACGACGATAATTTGTTGTTGTTTATTTCAGTCATTTAAGGGACTTGTCAATAAAAAGATATATCATGAATTTAGATATACGAAATTTGCGATGACGCGTATATGTTATACCCATTATTTTAGCTAAGTTCTTACATTTTAGATATCCGAAATTTTGAATCGAAGTTTTGTATTTACGAGTATTCAAAATTTTGAATTAAGAAGTATATATGTAATGGAAAATTTGAGTCCAGGTTTATTTGTAAAAATCGTAAAAGTTTCTCACATGTTATGGATTTATTGAACGCTTGAAAAAGTAATAAGCTTCATATTTTGGGCTCGTGAGCTTATTAGTTTGAGTTTATGAAGTTAGAAGCTGAAACTAGCAAGCTCTTGCGATCCAAATTTTGAACTTATTAACTTTTCAAAAGTTCAATAAGCTAGTAAGCCATAAGCCTAATAACATAGCTTATGCGTGAGTTTATGAGTTTATCTGATTTGAGCTTAGATTCATAAGCTCTAATTTACGAGCTTATATTGAGATTCATGGGCTTATAGATAACCTTGACCATCAAAACATGTTTCTCATCACATCAACCTCATATATTTGATAGGATAACAAAGTTTATCTCATTATAATCATTGAAACATAAACACGATGGTACACACATACATTTCTTCATATTAAAGACAAGGAAGTAAAATATTAAGCAACTTATTATTTGGTCAATTTAGATGACCCCTTGGTAGTTCTAGATGACCCCTTGGTGGTGGTGGTGGTTCCGGACCATTCACTTCATGGAGCACTCGCTTTCGATGTTTTGTCTATCGATCTTGAGGCGGGGCCAGCAGATCCTCGAACTTGACCGCCAAATGGTTGAAGATATAAAATGCGCACATGTGTATGAATATATATCGGATATCACAACTTCAAAATATGCATAAGACCAAAACTTACACAAGACAAGTGTGAAAGCGAGTCAGCATAACTCTCTCGGAAGCTGCAAGTTGGGCATTCCCAATGACGTCCATCCATGGTTAAGTTTTAAAAGAAGGTGGAGTAGGAGTTGTGAAGAAGGTAAAATGTTTTGAAGTGGATGACTAGTATCTTAACATGTAAGGTTACTATTTATAGCATATGTAGATGGAGAGTGAGTTTGCAAAGATCTTTTAATGTATAATAATAAGGGAATTGAGTCAAGTCCTAAAGTAATCAATCACGTGAATGATTTCCATCTTTATACTAGGAGCCAGTCATTGCTTTTTTTTCTTTTTTTTGGTTAGACCATTTTTATGCAACAATAATAGTTGCTTTTTTAGAATTATTAACTTTTTTTTTGTTTTGCTTCTCTTTTATTTTTACAGCCCTTCATTTTCTTAAGTAAAAAAAACAACAAGAATTAAGAAAGACTCACATCATCTCTAAAGTACTTTCTACTAATTTGTTTGTCGAATTTGGTTTCAGTTTACGTTTGTTGTCCTCTTGCTTTAATGGAGTATGTTATGTTTAGGCCGATTGTGTTATTATTAGTTGGTCTAGCATTCGTTGCAAATTTTGCGTCTATATATACTACTAGTAAACATCATTGCAAACTCTCCGTCTAGCCATCTAGACATCCTCCCACGTTTTGGAGGAATACAAGACTAAAATAAACATGTGTCTTAAACCATGATGAAACAATCACGCACCTTCCAGATTTTTTACGTTTGAATTTTTTTTGCTACAAAACTATATCATTAAATGAATAAATAATTAAAAATATGTAATTTGGATTAATCGATTTGATTTAATTCAATTCGGTCCAGTTTTAATAAAGAAATTAGCTGAACTAAATAAAACTAACAATCCAATAACCAAACCGGTGCATATAATTTAGTAATATAAACTAACTTTACCTACATAAAAGTTATTTAATCTTCATCTTCTTAGAGGTGTTTACTTTGCCTTATGAAATGTACACTCATTTCGGCTTATGGGTTATTTGAAGACTTACGAGCTTATAGAAGTTTTTTAGTGGTGGTTATAACAACATAGAAAATTAGGATATGTTTAATAAATGTTAATTATAATGCGCATTTATAATTAACAAATCAAAGTTTAGCATGCTATATGATATGAGATCTCATATCTTTTGCCCAAAACATATCCTCTTTTGATAAATTACTTTATGCCATTCAAACATTGTCCCAAGACAATGAGCAACAAAAAGTCTAATATGTGTCATACATATACATCACATTATGCGTCTTCAATCTTTTTATTATATCATTGCTTACATATAGCTTCATCTTGATATTAAACCAAAACTAGTGAAAGAATATCATCACGCTAAATTTAACGAATTGACACAAATGTCAAATCATTAAATTATACTCATAGGGTCAATGACACTAACCTCATATATATTAGGATTAAGCCATTTATTTTATTAAATGAAGCCCACAATTTTTACATCGTCTTCTTGATACAATACACGCTACTAAAGCGTGTCAATCAAGTAAAACCAAAAAAGGAAGTACTCATTCTTCCATGACGACGATGTGGTGCTTAACACCCCCATCACAAATTGATGAGTTACATAATACATGTCACAACAAAAGACACTTGTGTCATTACGTTTTTAAGCTTAAACTTAACCATATTAAGAAAAAGCTTATAAGTTTTCAAGTAAGACTAATTTGTCAGAAAGTCCAACTTTTTTTTGATTTTTTTAAATATATCGAGTTTTATATATTAGCTACGCACTGTATATATCGAGTACAGAACACTTTTTTGACTATACAAAAAATGATTATCCCCCAAGTGCTTTACTGTGACAACACATGTGAAGTTTAAATAGCCGCAAGAAAGCACATTCCTAAGTGAGTGAATTTTGTTTTGATATCGAGCCTTAAACTCATTACTAATTAATCAAACTAGTACGACAACAAAATTCCAGTCAACATAGCGAGTTTTATTTCGAGTCGAATCATAAACTCATTACTAGTTACTCAAACCAGTACCACAACAAAATTATAATCAATATTTTTTCCAAATATTAATAGTCTCTTATTATAAACTTGTAAAGTAACGAAAAGTAATGATATTTATATTATCTATCTTTAAAATAATTAAGTAAATGTGACGACTTCATGTCTGTGTAGACGTTTAATATTAAATCTTTTTTTTTTGCATTTTAAAGAATTCATATGTAGTTATTGAATAATCATCATAAACATTAATTTCAATAAAGTGAAATATGTGTTGCTCACCGGAAGTACAACCAAGTATGCTAGTGCAAGGCTATTGGAGTCCAAATAACACCAAATTTCATATTTCCAATGGCCGAGTTAGATTCTGATTACCCATTTATGTAATCCATATTTTTTTCACAAATTGACACATCAAACGTTTGTGCAAGACACTTAGTATTTAGATAAGTTAACTAGCATATGGTTCGAGAATGACCACCTTAAATTGTTTCTTCTTGATTAAGTGACTCAAATGAGCATGATCTTTGGCATACATATACTACCATGATAGATTGAGACATATTATAATCTTTTTCTTCAGAATGGTCTCTAAATACTACTATCTCCCTCATAAAATAAATGTCCAATTTTGATTTTTGAAGTCTTTCTTTGGTAACTTTAACCTTAATTATTTGTGTGTGTGTAAAATAATACTTCATCTAAATTATATGAATGGATAGAGTTTTAAATGTATTTTGGAAATTTTTATCAAGTATTATGTAACCTAAATAAATTAAATAACTTCATCATATGATGTACCAATAGGCATGAATCATAGTTGTTCTCATTTAAATAAAAAGGGAATATATTAAATGATTCTCGTGTGCTAGTGTGTGTTAGTATGCATCTATATGATAGATACTCATATTTCCAAATGATTGGTCTTTAGATCAAACTTAAATGGAGTTTATAAAGCGTTCGAGATAACTTGTACAAGAAACGGCACCGGATGGATAAAAATGTATGTTGATCCAAAAAAAGAGAGATTAAATAGTGAGCAAAAAGTGAAATCTGATGGCTTGAAGTTCGCTCTTGTGGTATAAAAACTACGTTTTTATAAAAGGAACAAGATATTTTCACCTTTTGTTTGGATGTATGTGTAAATTGATTATAGGGATGTAAAAAGTACATTAAGAACACGGTTAATTACATGAAACGTAAAGTCAATAGAAACAGTTATGCTAAGTGTTTAAAAATGACAAAAATATTGGTAATCACTTTGGATTATTTGTCATACAGGATGGTTGTTAGTGTGCTAAGTTGAATTTATATTTTTGATGGAATTTCGAAGGTATGATTAAAAAGTATGAAATTAACATGTGTAAATTGCTAAGTGTGTAAGAAGGACAAAAATATTGGTAATCACTTGGGACAAGCAAAGGTTAAGTTGGGGAGTTTGATCGGTGTGTTTTACATACACCTCATAGCATGTCAATCTCGAATAATTGCATTATTACTTGGCGTTATACACTTATAAATGAAGATTTTGTATGTTTTATGATTTTGTAGGTTACACATAAATGAATCTAAAATGGTGATATTGTAAGAGAAAAGTAAAAGACTTGGGCACGTTTCGATGTTTTGGCCAAAACTTCTTCTTACAAACTCCGTTTTAAGTGATTCAAAAGACCACGAAACGAGAAAAAAAAGACCTTTATTTTCATAGTAGTAAATGCCCAAGAACCTGAATTAACTCATTAGTTTTACGGAGTAAAAGACTTGGGCACGTTTCGATGTTTTGGCCAAAACTTCTTCTTACAAACTCCGTTTTAAGTGATTCAAAAGACCACGAAACGAGAAAAAAAAGACCTTTATTTTCATAGTAGTAAATGCCCAAGAACCTGAATTAACTCATTAGTTTTACGGAGAAGGTAGAAGGTAGTGAACTGGATGACTGGTATGCTAACATGTAAGTGTACTATTTATAGCGTAGGTAGATGGAAAGTGAGTTTGCAAGGATGTTTTAATGAATAATAATAAAGGAGTTGAGTCAAGTCGTTATGTAATTAATCACATGAATGATTTCTATTTTTATACTAGGAGTCAATCATTTCTTTTCTGCTTTTATGCGGTTAGACCATTTTCACAATCGTTAACTTTTTTTGTTTTACTTCTCTTCTACTTTTACAGCCCTTCATTTTATTAGACAAAAACCAACAAGAATTAGGAAAAACACATATCATCTCTAAAGGACTTTCTACTACTTTGTTTGTCGATTTGGATTCAGTTTGAGTTCGTTGTTCTCTTGCTTTAATGGAGTATGTTATGTTTAGGCCCTTTGTGTTATTATTATTGGTCTAGCAATCGTTGCAAACTTTGCGTCTATATATACTACTAGTAAAGAGCATTTGCAAACTCTCCGTCTAGCCATCTAGACATCCTTTCACGTTTTGGAAAAATGCAAGATTAAAATAAACATGTGTCTTAAACCATGATGAAACAATCACGCATCTTTCATATTTTTTTTATTTTGAAATTCTTTTATGCTTCAAATCTAAATAATTAAATAATAAATAATTAAAAATATTTAATTCGGATTATTCGGTTTGATTTAATTCGATTCAGTCCAATTGTAACAAAAAATAAATTAATTGAACTAAATAAAACTTACAAACCAATAAACGAACCGATGCACGTAATTTAGTAATATAAATTTACTTTACCTACATGATAGTTATTTAAACTTCATCTTCTTAACTTAGAGGTTCTTTTTATCGTATGAACTTTAAGCTCATTTCGGGCTTATGAAATATAAGCTCATTTCGGGCTTATGAAATGTAAGCTCATTTTGGCTTTTATTTTTATTATGGGTTATTTGAAGGCTTACAGGCTTATATAAGTTTATTATATACATATCACGATAAACTTATAAAAGCCCACAAGTCTCAAAATAAGCTACAAAAATCAAGCTTATGAAATATAAGCCAAAAATAAAAAAATTGGCTTATATTTCATTAACCTTAATTTTTACGGCTTATCTTGAGACTTATTGGTTCATATAAGTTTTTTTGGTTAAATTTAACTTATATAAGTTCATAAATCTCCAAATAAGACATAAAATTTTGGTTGACGAAATATAAGCTGAAATGGGCTTACATTTCATAAGTGATCTGTGTATTTACATACACCTCATATCATGTTAATTTCACATAATTGCATTATTATTTGGCGTTATACATTCACTTTAAGTGTGTTTTTTGATTTTTTAGGTTACGCATAAATGATGCTAAAATGGTGATATTGTAAGAGAAGAGTAAATGACTTGGGCACGTTTCGATGTTTTGGCCATAACTTCTTCATACGAACTTTGTTTTAGGTGATTCAAAAGGCCACAGAACTAGAACAAAAATACCATTGTTTTTATAACAATAAATGCTCAATAACCTGAAATAACTCATCATCTTTACAATGAAGGTAGAAGGTAGTTAAGTGGATGACTGATATGTTAACATATAAGTGTACTATTTATAGCGTAAGTAGATGGAAAGTGAGTTTGAAAGGATGTTTTAATGTATAATAATAAAGGAATTGAGTCAAGTTGTAATGTAATCAATCACGTGAATGATTTTCATGTTTATACTAGGAGTCAATCATTGCTTTTATTCTTTTATTTGGTTAGACCATTATCATGCAACAACAATAGTTTTTTTTTACAATTATTAATTTTTTTGGTTTTGCTTCTCTTTTACTTTTACAGCCTTTCATTATATTGAATAAAAAAACAACAACAATTAGGAAAATCTCACATCATCTCAAAAGGACTTTCTACTACGTTGTTTGTCGAATTTGGTTTCAGCTTGAGTTCGTCGTTCTCTTGCTTTAATATAGTATGTTATGTTTAGGCCCATTGTGTTATTATCATTGGCTTAGCAATCGTTGCAAACTATGTCTATATATATATATATATATATATATATATATATATATATATATATATATATATATATATATATATATATATATATATATATATATATATATATATATATATATATATATATTACTAGTAAAAATCCTTGCAAACTCTCCGTCTAGCCATCTAGACATCTTTCACGTTTTGGAAATATACAAGATTAAAATAAAAATGTTGCAGTCAGTTTTTGTATAGAACACTAAGTCATCAAGTGAACAAAAAATTTTATACAAGTATAAAGGGTTTTGAATATGGTGAACATGAGGCGGTCTCAGTCAGTTTTTGTATAGAACCAAACGTTCGGCTATAAGTTTTTTAAAACCAAACCTCGAACCAAAAGTTTTGCTTGGTTATTTTGGTTCTTGGTCTTTTGCTACTATGTTTTCTATTTTTCATCGAATGTCATATATTCTACAAGTTTGAAATCTCCTTTGCGAACAATTACCGCGTGAATTTAGACATTTATTATAAGAGTCATCTCAGAAATTTTTGTTGCCTAAATGTAAATATGATATGGGAAATTTTCGACGATAATTTGTTGTTGTTTATTTCAGTCATTTAAGGGACTTGTCAATAAAAAGATATATCATGAATTTAGATATACGAAATTTGCGATGACGCGTATATGTTATACCCATTATTTCAGCTAAGTTCTTACATTTTAGATATCCGAAATTTTGAATCGAAGTTTTGTATTTACGAGTATTCAAAATTTTGAATTAAGAAGTATATATGTAATAGAAAATTTGAGTCCAGGTTTATTTGTAAAAATCGTAAAAGTTTCTCACATGTTATGGATTTATTGAACGCTTGAAAAAGTAATAAGCTTCATATTTTGGGCTCGTGAGCTTATTAGTTTGAGTTTATGAAGTTAGAAGCTGAAACTAGCAAGCTCTTGCGATCCAAATTTTGAACTTATTAGCTTTTCAAAAGTTCAATAAGCTAGTAAGCCATAAGCCTAATTACATAGCTTATGCGTGAGTTTATGAGTTTATCTGATTTGAGCTTAGATTCATAAGCTCTAATTTACGAGCTTATATTGAGATTCATGGGCTTATAGATAACCTTGACCATCAAAACACGTTTCTCATCACATCAACCTCATAAATTTGATAGGATAACAAAGTTTATCTCATTATAATCATTGAAACATAAACACGATGGTACACACATACATTTCTTCATATTAAAGACAAGGATAAAAATATTAAGCAACTTATTATTTGGTAAATTTAGATGACCCCTTGGTAGTTCTGGATGACCCCTTGGTGGTGGTGGTGGTGGTTCCGGACCATTCACTTCGTGGAGCACTCGCTTTCGATGTTTTGTCTATCGATCTTGAGGCGGGGCCAGCAGATCCTCGAACTTGACCGCCAAATGGTTGAAGATGTAAAATGCGCACATGTGTATGAATATATATCGGATATCACAACTTCAAAATATGCATAAGACCAAATCTTACACAAGACAAGTGTGAAAGCGAGTCAGCATAACTCTCTCGGAAGCTGCAAGTTGGGCATTCCCAATGACGTCCATCCATGGTTAAGTTTTAAAAGAAGGTGGAGTAGGAGTTGTGAAGAAGGTAAAATGTTTTGAAGTGGATGACTAGTATCTTAACAGGTAAGGTTACTATTTATAGCATATGTAGATGGAGAGTGAGTTTGCAAAGATCTTTTAATGTATAATAATAAGGGAATTGAGTCAAGTCCTAAAGTAATCAATCACGTGAATGATTTCCATCTTTATACTAGGAGCCAGTCATTGCTTTTTTTCTTTTATTTGGTTAGACCATTTTCATGCAACAATAATAGTTGCTTTTTTACAATTATTAACTTTTTTTTTGTTTTGCTTCTCTTTTATTTTTACAGCCCTTCATTTTCTTAAGTAAAAAAAAACAACAAGAATTAAGAAAGACTCACATCATCTCTAAATTACTTTCTACAAATTTGTTTGTCGAATTTGGTTTCAGTTTACGTTTGTTGTCCTCTTGCTTTAATGGAGTATGTTATGTTTAGGTCGATTGTGTTATTATTAGTTGGTCTAGCATTTGTTGCAAATTTTGTGTCTATATATACTACTAGTAAACATCATTGCAAACTCTCCGTCTAGCCATCTAGACATCCTCTCACGTTTTGGAGGAATACAAGACTAAAATAAACATGTGTCTTAAACCATGATGAAACAATCACGCATCTTCCAGATTTTTTACGTTTTGAATTTTTTTTGCTACAAAACTATATCATTAAATGAATAAATAATTAAAAATATGTAATTTGGATTAATCGGTTTGATTTAATTCAATTCGGTCCAGTTTTAATAAAGAAATTAGTTGAACTAAATAAAACTAACAACCCAATAACCAAACCGGTGCATATTATTTAGTAATATAAATTAACTTTACCTACATAAAAGTTATTTAATCTTCATCTTCTTAGAGGTGTTTGTTTTGCCTTATTAAATGTACACTCATTTCGGCTTATGGGTTATTTGAAGACTTTCGGGCTTATAGAAGTTATTTATATCATGATAAACTTATAAAACCCCACAAGTCTCAAAATACGCTGAATAATTCAAGCTTATGAAACATAAGCCGAAAGTAAATAATATTTTGGCTTATATTTCATAAACTATATTTTTGTGGCTTATTTTGAGACTTATGGGTTCATATAAATTTATTTTTTTTACAATAAACTTATACAAGCTCATAAGTCTCCAAATAAGACACAAAAATTTAACTTATGCAATATAAGACGAAATGGGCTTAATTTTCATAAGCCAAAACAAATACCCCCTTAGCATATATACTAAAAATTTGACTTTGTATGTGTTGGGATATGCCACATGTCTTGACCATCTTCAAACTATTTTGTTGAAAAGTTTCTCACATAAAATGAGATGACCATTACGACACAAGCTTTCTACTCCACTACCTAGACTAGCTCACCTATAAAAACGGCCTAAGTGCAATGTATAATTTTTAAGTAGTCTATGCATCTTCGAAAAGATTATTATTTTTGTTTCATTTCACATCCTTTTTTGGCAATAATAATGTACACGGATACCATTCTTCACTTTCTTTCACATCATTCAATGAAAAAAATAATTCAAGATGTACATAAGATGTTTTAAATGAAAACGAAAAAAATAATTCAAGATGTACATAAGACCAAATAATTTTAGACGTACAAAAATAATTCAATTACATTTCTAGTCACATAATGTTCCTTTAAATCAATATTTGTTTGAACCATAATTCCCTATAGGATGGGAGTTCAACCCAAGAAAACACTTCAATTATAGAGAAAATCATCAAATTAGCCTTAGTGGTTCAATGTGTTTTTTAACCATTGCTTAGTCATTGTAGTCTGATGCTTCCCAAGATTTATCACAAGTTATTATTATGAAAATTAAGAGCTATTGGCTATATAATTTTTCGCTGTGATTATTTTAATGTAAGCTTTAGCCTTTGAAATGGTCTAATGCTAAACTACTTAACGACTAGCGAGATGATAATTTGTCAAAAACGATTCAGGTTGAAACACATCTGGGCTGACCTACAAACATTGCGTTCAATCTTTTTGAAATATATATACTATAATCACAAAAAATAATATTTTAACTTCATATAAAACAAGTTAGGAGGCTAAATGCATTATAGATGGACTTTGTTGAACTTTAAACCTGCTCGACCCGTTTGAAACTTTGAATCATTCATCTTTTAGCTATGTTTTATTTTTTGATTCGTTTGAGATTATAACACAAACCAATCAACCCTTTTATAAGTGAATGGGTTGAAATTGTCATCTACAAAAGAGATAATTTTCAGCTTACCTTCTGAGGTGCCTGGAAGCTGCTAATTGGAACTTTTAAGATCGGGACCATCACCTTTCCTTGTACAAATGTACACGACATGAGCATTGGTTCTAGCACTGTATATTTTCTACTAAAATTGCAAATATATAATGGAAGTAGAATAAAAGAAACAGTGTAGCTTACCCCTGCTTGTGATTCTACGACTGTTGCCTTCCCTTGCTTTCCTTTCTTCCTCTTCCTTCTTAAAAACTATTGTAGACCGTATAAAATAAATTACCGAATATGCTTTTGTATCATCAAGAAAAGTGTATGCCAGATAGACACAATTTTTCAATACATTATCATCCTACATCAAAAAGGTAAATTCCATAAAGTGACAACCAACTTTTCGAGATAAACTCATTTATTAGTATACTTTATTTGTTAAACAAGATCAATAATTATTGTGTAAAAAAGGTATTTACCAAGTTGGTAAGAAATAATAAAACCTACATTGCTAGAATATAACTACCAAAGAGGACCAAACGAACACAGAATGTACAAAAGATAGCACATATAAAAGTATTACAACCGTATTATACAATTTTGCAAAATTCACTACTATTTTTATGGAATTTCCCCATATAAATACTATAGTACATTTCATCAAACCCATAATAATAAAGAAAGATACATATTTGAACAAAACGGTACGGGGCTAGTTACTCACAATGCTAACACACAATTTATCTTTGAGTGACATAAGAAGAGTGGAGAATTCAAGTCTAGCATCAGCCAGTGCGTGAAGAAGACGCGCCTTTGACTTAGCAGCATGTTCAACCTTCCTTTTACACATCCAAGCACTCGTGCTCTAAGTGAAGAAGCATCTTATCTCGTTCCTTGTCACTTTCGCCAACCTCCTCAAAAATTATCCAACATTAACACATAGATCACAATCAAAAGAAGTTTTATATAGTAGTATGATATACGACGGATAGTAAAAAATAAAAATGTAAGATAGAAGCAGTTAAAAGTGCACTTCACCTGCAACTAGAGGAGGTGGGAACTACAATTTGTTTCTCCGAGAAAAGGATTCTGAACATCGACCTTTGTCATATCGTATCCCCGCAACTTGACTTGACAAGGAAATTATGAGACAGTGTGTATAGCTGAACAGGACAACAACATTTATAACCTTAACTCATGGTATCATACTTAGTTATTAGTATAAAGGAGCGGTAAGCATGCTACAGTCATACTAATGAGTTACGACGTAACTCCAAATTGTAAAAAGAGATATATGAAATGTACTAAACTAAAAGGCATATGAACATACTTTTCTCCAAGTGAAAGTAATCTTGACACTAATAAGGACTTCGCGTCACAAAATCAAAATGAAAAAAAACTTGAATAATTTGTTCAAACTAGCACCAACACCAGACGAAGAAAAAAAATTTCATGTATCCGAGCTTTCAAATACACACCATCAATATCATGATACGAACTTACACCATTTCACGCAACAACAACAACCAACCAAAACAATCTGATGTTATTAAATCCTAAAACTAACAAAATTAACTCATAAAGTAATAAGAAGTAATGGGTTAATATTCAAAGATGTTACTAAACTTTATATAAAGGTTTTCCTAAGTTACTAAACTTTTATTTTGTGTATCTAAGTTACTAATGTTTATATGATCGGTTTATTACGTTACTTATTTAGATGTAACCTATTGTCACCGGTATACCACCTTACGTGTATGCCGACTATTATAAATAAATAATATTAGTGTTTTAATATATAAAAATGAGGCAATCCCAATTCATTTCATACCCATTTCTTTACAAACCCTAAACACACACACCGATCCTAACATTTATCCTGTCTAAAGATTAATCAAAATTTGGTTTGATTTTATGTTTTCATCTTCATAAAAAGGTATAATTTAGTTACAGTTATTATGTTTCTATCATTTTAATATGTTAATTAATGTTTAAAAAGTTAGGTTTCAAAATTAAACTAAGGGGCAATTTGGTATCCTGTTTTTACAGGGTTTGGGCTCATTAGAATAGTAAATTCATTGTTTGGTAGTCATTTTGTTTTCTGACACAAAGGTGTAATAACCAAATAGTAAAATCCTCCCCCTTACCCTGGTTTTGTAAAATTCTGTCATTACCATATATATTTTTTTATTCTAATAAATTTGTCAGCCATATATTCTTCAATTTTTTATTTCATTAAATTTGATAACCACATATTATTATTTAATTTTTAAAATATAAATTATTTTATTACATATTATATAAATGTAAAAATTAATTAAAAAAATATATTTTCTCTTTCCAAAACGTACATCAAATCTAAATATTACTCAATCCTAAACCTCCTACGTTATAAACTCACATTCAAAGTAAAACCCGACTTCAAACCAAACGGGCCCTAAGGGTTTTTTAAAATTAACACTTGTTATTGTTTTATATTGCACTTAGACGGCATCTTCATCAGCATCTTTCACGTATCACATAAAATTTCATCGCGAAGGTATGTTTGCAAGGGATCCATTTGGATACGACTATGAGATGGTAATTGAGCTTCCAAATGTGGATATGACTGACATGAACTTTATTGAGTTAGTGAAACTGTTACATAAAAAATGTTCAAGTGACTTTAAGCAGTTTTTTTCGTTGTTTCTCGTTTTGAAATTTTTTTACGTATTTAGTTTAGTCTAAGTTTTCTTTATGTTTTTACCATTTTTGGCCTTATCTTTTACCGTTAAAACGGTTGAATTACGCAAAAATTTAAACACGTAAGTTCTTGACTTTGGTTCGCTCTTTACCCAGAAATTTGAACCACTCAAATCCGATTTTATGTAACTGAGATATGATATGTTGAAGTTGGCCTTTTAGTCATATTTGTTGCACACAACGTGTTTGAAAAAATGTCTAGCTTGGACTTTCAGTATTTAAATTGTGTTGAATGTACAATTTTATGTAAAACAACACACCACTAATCATTTTATTTATGTAAGTTTTAAAAATCAATGTTTTTTATTTTTAAATGTTGTACAACAATGTATTTATTACGTATTATTGCATTTTTAATTATAAAATTGATCAATACTTAATTCGAATTAGAAAATTTATAAAAGTAAAAGTTAGATTTTATGTCAATCTTTACTCATGTTTTTGAATTATATAAATCTAATGTTGTAAAACCCGCATTCTTTTACCATGATTAGTACTCTTATGATCGTACGTATATGATTAGAACTTTCTTTTTTTTATAACACGTTACGTGTCATGAATAAGAATTACAAGTATTACGTACGTGTTATTACACGATAAGTATTTATTACATATTAAGAAACGATAATTATTATCCAAAATAATAATAATCACGAACATGAAAATCATGAACGTAAATAATCACTAACATATTATTATGTATTTACGTATATTTATTATGATTACGAATAAGTATAGTTTACGACACGAACGATAACTAAATAAACCACGTAAAAACGACACGAGAACACGTATAATATTTAGACACGGAAAACAATGGGTTTCCCCTTGTGGGCCCCACATACCCGCGGCAAGAACACAAGAAGAGGGCCAAGCCCATATTGATTTTTACTAAAACAAGAATAAGGGAAAAGATATGTTTCATAATTACAAAATATTAGAAAATATCAGAACCCTAATCAATCTTTTCTCTCCTCTTGGCCGCCGGGTACAAACACCACAAATGGTGTGGTTGGTTGATTTTTGGTGATCAATTCTTGCAAGGTTATTAGTGTTATCGTTCTCCACTGTTTCACGTATTCGGTAAATCATTAATCCCCTTTTCTTTTATGTTTTTATTAAATAAGAACACATGAAATCATAAGATTATAAAAACAAGTTAACTAGCATGTATTGATCATGGGGGGGGGGGGGGTAATTGATCATGGTGTTTTTAGGGGTGTTTGTTTCGGCCGACGCAAGGAACCGAGAGCCTAGGGTCTCGGCTTGCTTTTGATTCACACCAACAACCGAGACCAAGGGGTCTCGGTGTGGCTGTGATGTCTCGGCCGCAAGAACAAGGGAACCCTGACTTAGGTCAGGGTGTGTTTGGCTTTGGGGGTCTCGCCTAAAACAAAGAAACACCACCGGCTTAAGCCGGTGGCTAAATAAGGAAAGCAGGGAGAACCAGCCGCGGCAGCAGGGGAACGACCGACTAACTGCCGGTGGGAACTTTGCCCAGCCGGCGGCTACAGCCGAGAGACCAGGGGAAACCACCGGCACAGCCAGTGGCTGTTTTTGCAAAAACAGTGGCAACCGGCCAAGCCGGTTTTGCCACTATTAAGGGTGCGTTTGTTTGGCCGATTCACAGGTCCGGTTCATGGGTTTACGGGCACGGTTCACGACATGCTTTAGTAAAATCAAACACGGTTCACGACTTAATTAATTTTACAAGTTTAATTATTTTACAAGCTTATTTAATTTCTAGATTAATTAAATTCTTTTACATGTTATATAATTAATTTAATTTAGACATGACTTAGGTTAATTATTATTATTAATAATTCATGATTTAACCTAAGTATTTTATAATTTAATTTTAGACTAAAGAATTAATTAATTATTAAAACATGACTTATAATTATTTAATTTCCATGACTTAGGTTATATTAATAATAAATATTAATACACGTATTGACCTAAGTATTTTATACACTTAATTTAATTAAATCATGATTATATTTAATTAAATACTTTAACCTATAGTTTATTTAATTTACATGTAATTAATAAACTATACTATTTAATCATATGACATAGAATATTAATCAGTAAACACTTAAGCTTATATTATTAGCTTAACAATCCAGCTTATTTCTAATTATGGAAACTTTCTATTTTTAGAAACTTATGTAATTAAGACAGTTAATATATTTATGAAAACTTTCTATTTTTAGAAACTTATCTATTTTAAGCAGTAAATCTATTTTTGGAAACTTTCTATTTTTGGAAACTTTCTATTTTTGGAAACTTTCTATTTTAGGAAAGCTGCTATTTTTAGAAAGTTACTTATTATTACACAACAAGTATAATAATATAAGAAATACAAGTAATACTTAATTAGAATAGACATAATACATGATAAACATAGCATAATGATAAAATCAGTGAAACATGACATGAACATATAAAACAAGCTAAGACATGATATAAAACCAGTTACGTATACGGTAATCAGAATACTTATACATGTATATTATTTATGTAGCATTAGTGATATCGAAGTAGGACTCTCTTCCGTTTGTCTTCTTCGTTTACTGGACACAAGGTATGGATTCTCCGTCCTTTCAATATGGACATTCTTTCCTTATTAGGATTCCCCGTATGCAGCCAACTGTTTTCCCAGTATATGTTTTATATGTTTTGAATTGCTTATGTTTAATTAGATACCTAAAGCCATATACATTCATGACCAGTTTCACCTAGTTATGGAGGTACCATAACCATAACACTGGAGGCACCAGTGTTATGACTTCACCACGGCGGAGTGATAGCTCGTGGCGTCCCTTCAGCTTTTGGCCATATTATTATTATCATGTGGGGCGTATGGGTGCATTCTAGGTTACATGTTTTTACAGATTGTTCAGGTGAATGTGGTGTGTGCCTTGCATCCTTCACAAGGAGCTGATCCCTCCTACCCAAAAACTTATATTAATTAGAGGCAACCCCTCTAATTGCATGACGAGGTCACCCCTCCAAGTATTAATGCACGTTGATATTTCATGACCTATATTGGCTAATGGTAAACATGTTAAACAATTTTTATAAGATAAACATAAGGCTTTTCAAACTATAAAACCAGTTTTACTAAGTTATACCAGGTTTTCCAAAACTTAGACATTTCCGCTGCTTTATGCTTATATGCTTTTATTATTCATGCTATACTTGTATATCCGTGCACTAAGCGTTATGTTCAGCCGTTTTTCCTTTCATGTTCCCAAAACGGCAGGTACTCAAGGACGCTCGTAGACTTTAAGCGTACGTGCATATGGATTGGAAGCTTCCTAGCCTTCATTACTTTATGCATTTCTTCATACTTTTGATACTCATTTCTGTGGACATTGTTTAGTCCTTTTCATTTATAGTACTTATGTTTGTGTATGATGAGTTCTACTTTTGGGGTACCGATGTTTGTTCCGATATTTCCTTTATGGTTATGTGATGTTTTATACATTTATCCTTGTATGCTTTGATGACACGCCATAATCACGCGTCACATTCTATTTACCAAAATGGGATGTTACAATTATGGTATCAGAGCCAAGGCTTCGGCCTGTAGGCTCTCAAAACACGACCTGTGATTAGTGGGTAGTCAATATGGTCTTCCTAGAACTGACAGTCAGTTTCCATGGATTCATCATTTTCATGCATACATATATATGTCATTGTCGCAGGTTTATGACTAAGTAATGGTTGGTACAGGACTGGCCCTATTTAGTCGCATGTGCTTTTATCGAAACTTTTAACTTTGGGACCGACCCATTGGCGTCCCCTCTCCATGTCTCTTGTTTTGAGTGAACAGACCATAGGCGTTCACTCTCGCGCATATAAAAGTTTTCATAAAACTGCATCATGCATTCATGTACTAGTTTTTCTTGCATAAAATTTTTCTCATGATTTATTAATATAATTTTTTTTTCATGTATATAGTTTATGTTTTGATCAGTTAATCATGTATTTTTTTTATGTTAAACTGTCAGATGGTTCTCACACGCGAGCAGGAACAACTCAATGCAGCAGTCCAAGCTGCAATGCAAGCTATGCTTCCTCAGCTGAGGAACGAAATCAGGGCTGAAGTGTAGGCTGCCAACAATCAGCAGCAGCATCCAGTACCTCCTCCTCCTCCAACAACAACATTGGTCACATGGCTGGAGAGATTCAGTAAGTTACGCCCTCGAGCTTTCGAGAGAACAGATAGCCCCAGTGAAGCTGAAAGCTGGTTGGCTCACGTTGAGAAGATCTTCGATGCCATGGGATGTGACCCCGTCTTCAAGTCGAGGTTGGCCTGCTACCGGTTCGAAGGTGATGTGTTAGCATGGTGGAAGGCACTGAAGCAGTCTGAGAGAGGTGATAATTGGGTGGCTGGTTTGACTTGGTCTCGGTTTAGGGATTTGGTGATGGGATAGTTCTTTCCCAAGGCTGAGCAAGACAAGCTGAAGAGAGAGTACCATGGAATCCGACAGAGAGCTGGGGAGAATAGCAACGAGTTCATGCAGCGCTTTCTTCGCTTGGCTGGTTTTCTTGGTGTAGCAGCAGGTACTCCCGAAGAGCAAGCACACCACTTCTGGTGGGCTCTTCGTACATCGATCGCAAACAACTTGGTGTGTGCTACGTTCAACACGGTGGCACAAATGGCCGATGCAGCACGTAAGCTGGAGATGCTGTAAGAAAGAGAAGAGTTCGGGGAAGCAGAGAGTCCCGATAAGAGGTAAACATTCGTATTCAGCGGTGACTAAACCGTATTCTTTCAGTATATGTCAATAATTTCATCTCTTTTAAACTGTATCTTCCAGGCAAAAGACTGGGCACCGGTCTTAGATGGCTACTCAGCAACAGCCTACTCAGCCTAAGGGAAACAGTCAGACTCATGACCGTTCTGCTACGGATAGGCGTGGCGGTAATGATAATAACCGTAACAACGTTGGACACTCTAACAGCAGCAGGTCCTTATACTTGCTCATTTTCTTATGATTACATGCTATAGTTCTTAATTCTGACACATTAGAGAATCTTCTACCAGGAATCATGGTAACGAGAGGGACCAGAACCAGAGAGGTTCACATCCTAACCGTCCAGCTATCACTGGTATTTCATCTTACGAATTATCCGCATTGTCCTTTGTACCTATTATCATGTCTTATGTATATTATTCTTATCAGGCTCTCAGGCAGTAAGGACACCTGCTAGAGGATATACTCATCCTCTTTGCACTACCTACAACCGTAGGCACCAAGGTCCATGTCGCCGCGACAGCGACGCATGCTTCAAATGTGGTCTTCCTGGCCATCGCATGAAGGACTGCCGCAAGGGCGAGATGGAGGGCACATCGGGACATGCTGATACCCTGTCGCCTCCTACTAGTGGACGCGTTTACACGACATCTCGCGATCAGGCAACAAGTCTACACGTACCATCACTGGAATCTTGTATATGTATGGTCATGCTGCATGTGTTCTTTTTGACACGAGTGCTACTCACTTGGTCATTTCTACTGCTTATGCTAAGAATGTTAGGATACTCCCCATGCCACTAGAGAATATACTGAATATTTCCACGCCTTTAAGAGACTCTGTACGCATAACCCATGTGTACAAGATCCTTCCCCTAGAGTTTGATGACAAGATTCGTCATGTTGACACACTTCCGCTAGACATGAATGATTTTGACATGATATTGGGCATGGACTGGCTATCCAAGCATCATGCTACCATAGACTACCATTCATATTGAGTCATCTTCAGTGATGTTAATGCACCAGAGTACATTAACAACGGTGTCCTACCTGGAAGGTCTGTACAAATCATATCAACCCTACAAGCACGTGCATTACTTTCACATGGTTGCGAGGGCTATCTAGCTACTGTTCATGAAATGGATGCTGAATCCCTATCAATTCAGAATCAGCCGATAGTGTTAGAATTTCCAGATGTATTTCTAGAAGAACTTCCGGGCATACCAACTGCACGTGAAGTAGAATTTAATATCGAGCTCATCCCATGAGCTGAGCTGATTTCCAAGGCTCCTTATTGCATGGCTCCCATAGCGTTGAAGGAGCTGAAGGATCAATTGCAAGAAATTCTGGAACGAGGCTTCATTCGACCGAGCGCATCTCCATGGGGTGCACCGGTCTTATTCGTTAAGAAGAAGGACGACAGTATGCGTGTTTGCATAGACTATCGCGAGCTAAACAAGATCACCATCAGGAATAGGTATCCTCTACCACGCATAGACGATCTATTTGACTAACTCCATGGGCCAAACATTTCTCCAAGATTGATCTAAGGTCGGGCTATCATCAACTACGGGTTAAAGAACAGGACATCGCTAAGACTGCTTTCCGTACACGCTATGGCCACTACGAATTTGTAGTCATGCCATTTGGCCTTACCAATGCTCCAGCAGTGTTCATGGATTTGATGAACAGAATCTTCCATGAATTTCTGGACAAGTTCGTCATTGTTTTCATTGACGACATCCTGATATTCTCTAAGTCCAAGGAGGAACACGGAGACCATCTTCGTATAGTATTACAGATTCTTCGCCAGAAGCAGTTGTATGCTAAATTCTCTAAGTGTGAGTTCTGGTTAGACAATGTGGCATTTTTAGGTCACATTGTATCAGCAGAAGGAATCACGATGGATCCAACAAAGGTTGAGGTTATTACCTAGTGGCCAAGACTGACATCAGCGACTGAAGTCCGTAGTTTCCTAGGCTTAGCTGATTACTACCGTAGGTTCGTGGAGAACTTTTCCCGTTTAGCACTACCATTGACCAAACTGATGCGGAAATGGGAGAAATTTGTCTGGACTGAAGAAAGAGAGAAGATCTTTGAAGACCTAAAGCAGAAGTTAGTATATGCACCGATTCTTACTCTCCCATCTGGTACAGGTGGATTTCAGATCTACAGTGATGCATCGGGGAAGGGACTTGGCTGTGTTCTCATGCAACATGGGAAAGTGATCGCGTATGCTTCACGGCAGCTTAAGCCTTATGAGGAAAATTACCCTATGCATGACTTGGAACTTGCAGCAGTCGTGTTTGCATTGAAGATATGGAGGCACTACTTGTATGGAGAATCATGCGACATTTTCACAGACCATAAGAGCTTGAAGTATATCTTCACTCAACGTGAATTGAACATGAGATAAAGGATATGGTTAGAGCTGTTGAAGGATTATGACATAAATCTGCAGTATCATCCCGGCAAGGCGAATGTAGTGGCAGATGCACTTAGCAAAAAAGTTCGGAATGATAAACAGCATTAAAATTGAGGAGGAAATTATAAGAGACTTGGAGCGACTAGACATAGAGATCATGGTACGTGGACAGCACGGTTACTGGGCTAATCTTAGAGTGGAACCCGAGTTACTCTCTAGGATCAAGGAAGCTCAGAAGATGATGGTGAAATCTGGGCGATATATCAGAATTTGGAGAAGCATACAGAATTTCGAGTAGACGCAGATGGTATCTTATGGCAGGGCACGAGACTTTGTGTCCCTGATGATCAAGAACTCCGAGAGGCATTGTTAGTTGAGGCTCATAGCTCCCCATTCTCTATTCATCCTGGTTCGACCAAGATGTACCATGACATCAAGCAATACTTTTAGTGGAGTGGTATGAAACAGGATGTTGCGACTTACGTCTCCAAATGTCCTACCTGCAAGCAGGTTAAGATCGAGCATCAGCGATCTGGCGGTCTTGTTCAACCGTTAGATGTCCCAGAGTGGAAGTGGGACAAGATCACCATGGATTTTGTTACCGGTCTTCCGCAGACAAAGCGGAAGCACGATGCGATTTGGGTTATCATTTATCGACTTACCAAGTCAGCAAATTTCTTACCGATCCGCAAGGAGGATTCGGTCAGTAAACTCGCTGATACTTACAAGAAGGAGATCATGAGACTTCATGGTGCTCCATCCAGCATCGTCTCAGATAGAGATCCTCGTTTCACTTCGCGATTCTCAAGAAGTCTGTAGAAAGCTTGGGGTACAAAACTTAAGCTTAGCACGGCTTTTTATCCTCAAACGGACGGGCAATCGGAGCGAACGATTCATACATTAGAAGACATATTGAGGTCATGTGCGTTGGAATGGACGGGAGATTGAGACGATTACATCTGTTTGGTAGAGTTTGCATACAACAACAGTTGGCACGCAAGTATCAAGTATGCTCCGTTCGAGATGTTGTATGGCAGAAACTGTCGCGCCCCAATCTGCTGGGATCAGGTTGGTGAGCGAACACTTGAAGGACCAGAAATGATTGAGTTGACCAACGAGAAGGTCGCAGTAGCTAAGCAGAAACTGCAAGAAGCACGGTCACGTCAGAAGAGTTATGCAGACAAGCATCGTAGGGACTTACACATTAACGTAGGAGATCACGTTTTCCTTAAGGTTTCGCTGGCATGTGGGGTTAGACGTTTTGGAATCAAAGGGAAGCTCAGTCCTCGATTCATCGAACCGTTTGATGTCATTGAGCGAGTCGGTGAAGTATCTTATCATTTAGCATTACCTCCGCAGCTTTCTCATGTTCACGATGTTTTCTATGTGTCCTTACTCAGAGGGTACAAGTATCATCCCCTTCACATGGTTCAGTATCCACTGGAACAGATTCATGAATATCTCACTTTCATAGAAGAACCCGAACGAGTTCTTGACAGACAAGAACGAGTCATGAGAAGGAAGACGATTCCATTTGTCAAAATCATTTGGAGGGATCATACCGAGCGGGAAACCACTTGGGAAACAGATGAGTCTATCCGGGCTTCTTACCTTCATTTCATATTTTAAATTCGGGTATGTTCTTCTTTTCCAGTTTACGTTATCTATAATTCGGGGATGAATTATTTTTTTAGGGGGAAAGAGTTGTAAAACCCGCATGCTTTTACCATGAATAGTACTCTTATGATCGTACATACATGATTAGAACATTCTTTTTTTATAACACGTTACGTTTCACGAATAAGAATTACAAGTATTACATACGTGTTATTACACGATAAGTATTTATTACGTATTAAGACACGATAATTATTATCCAAAATAATAATAATCACGAACATGGAAATCATGAACGTAAATAATCACGAACATATTATTATGTATTTACGTATATTTATTACGATTACGAATAAATATAGTTTACGACACGAACGATAACTAAATAAACCACGTAAAACGACACGAGAACACGTATAATATTTAGACACGGAAAACAATGGGTTTCCCCTTGTGGGCCCCACATACCCGCGGCAAGAACACAAGAAGAGGGCCAAGCCCATATTGATTTTTACTAAAACAAGAATAAGGGAAAAGATATGTTTCATAATTACAAAATATTAGAAAATATCAAAACCGTAATCTCTCTTTTCTCTCCTCTTGGCCACCGGGTATAAACACCACAAAGGGTGTGGTTGGTTGATTTTTGGTGATCAATTCTTGCAAGGTTATTAGTGTTATCGTTCTCCATTGTTTCACGTATTCGGTAAATCATTAATCCCCTTTTCTTTTATGTTTTTATTAAATAAGAACACATGAAATCATAATATTATAAAAACAAGTTAACTAGCATGTAATTGATCATGGGGGGGGGGGGGTAATTGATCATGGTGTTTTTAGGGGTGTTTGTTTCGGCCGACGCAAAGAACCGAGAGCCTAGGCTCTCGGGTTGCTTTTGATTCGCACCAACAATCGAGACCAAGGGGTCTTGGTGTGGCCGTGATGTCTCGGCCGCAAGAACAAGGGAACCCCGACTTAGGTCGGGGTGTGTTTGACTTTGGGGGTGATAGGTGTGTAAACACCCATCCTTTTACCACTTAATTCGGGCTAAAACAAGACCAAAACACGTATTTAATATCATTTGTTTGGAATTATGCGTGGTTTTTGTGTTTATTGTGTTTTCAGAGCTAACCGGATGAATATTAAAGAAAACATGGGATTGCACGGGTTTTATCAAGGAAAAAGACTGAAGACGAAGTCTATTGTCCAAGAGGTGCAAAAGATTTGAAGTCAATGGGCCTATTTGAAGATTTATCGAAGAAAAGGACCAAAGATGGAAGATTTACATATGTCGATGAAACTCAAGTCTATTTAAGGAAGAAATTAAAAGACGAGTTGAATTTAATCGACGACAAATCCCGAATCAGAATCGAAAACGTCAACTTTTCTGAAAAGACGAGAAGACAAGAAGAAAGATAGAAAGCCCACTCACCAACCAACCACTAGGACTATATATAGTTTTTCCCTTCACACAATTAGGGAGTTAGCTTTCATTTTCTTTTTTCCAGGTTCTTAGGATCGGTTCATCACAAACACCATTAGGGTGTTTGGTGATTTTCATCTTTTTCTTTCAATCTTGTAACTCTTAATCATTACTCTTGTTATTTTTACATTAATCAATCAATTCCATCTTTTCATTCATCTTGATCTTCATAATCTTCTAGTTCAAGTTCTTAAGTTTTTATCTGATTCAAGTTTGATCTTAAAATGTTGTTGATTTAGTGTTTTTATTGGTGGGATTTGTTACTTAAGGTATTTAAATGATTTGTGTTTAATTTGGTAAAACCTTTTTGAGTATTTTGGTGTTTAGATTGAAAATCGTTTGGTGTCTGCTGTTACTGTTCTTCGCTGCCCAGATTATTCCGAACAAGACCAACTTTCCGAACAAACAAGTTACTTTTCCCTTATTCGGAATTTTAGATATTCCGAATAGGGGTGTTACTTTTCCCTTACTCGGAATGCCTCAGATATTCCGCATAGTCAAACTTTCCGCATAGAATATGTTTTCCGCATAGCAAATTTTCCGCATAGGCCATAATATTCCGCATAGAGATATTTTCCGAATAGCATCCTTTTTCCGCATAAGCCATATTTTCCGCATAAGGTTACTTTTCCGAATAGAGTTTTTTATTCCGAATAAGGAATGTTTTCCGCATAGGGTTTTTATTCTGTATAGTCTTATTATTCCGAGTAGACTTTATTATTCCGCATAATAGAGTTATTCCGCATAGAGCATCTTTTCCATTTATTCCGAATAGCACTCGTTTTCAGTAAGGATCTTTACAGCTTTATCATTTAATTGCTTTTGATTTACTGTTTCTGGCTTTAATCTTTATTTACTTCATTTATTTAGAATAGAAAACCAAGTCCACTTTTTGTTACCAAGAACAAATCATTCCACTTTAAACTGGGATCAATTCGAGAGGATTCCGAGAATTATATTTTGAACCCATTGCAAATCCTTGTATCAAATGGCGCCGCTGCCGGCTCTTCTCGTTAAGATCAAAAGTTTTTTGTGAGAACTTGGATTTTGGGATCCGTTCCCTGTGAACGTTACTTTTTCATAAAAAAAATTTCAAAAATACTAAAAAATATAAAATTTTCAAAAATCCTAAAAAGTAAAAAACATAAAAACCAAAAATATTTTTGCTTTGTTTTTCTTTGTTCGTTCTTTTGCAGGTGTATGCGCACTCGATCCACGTCTTATCAAGAGCCCGAGCCTCTCGATAACTTAGACATGGCTGGTGTACAAAACAACAATAACATACCACCTCCGAACAACAATAATAACAACAACAACCCACCTTTCAACAACATGAACAATAACAACAACAATGAGCCCCTTCCGGATAATCGCCCGATGATTGAATTGCTGCAAGCTCATGTAGATGGCAACACGGATCCAATTGTTATACCACCAATTGCCGCCAACAATTTCGAGCTCAAATCAGGCTTTATCCAGATGGTCTCCGCTCAGCCATTCTTGGGACGAACCATTGATGATCCACACGACCACATCAAGAGATTTCTACAACTCACCAACACGGTCAAGTTCAATGGGGTTCCACAGGAGGTTATAAGGTTACAAATTTTTCCCTTTTCTTTAGAGGGACAAGCCCGGCATTGGCTTGCTAAGGAACCGCCACAGAGTATTCTCTCGTGGACGGATTTGGAAACAAAGTTCATCAATTACTTTTTTCCACCCTCTCGTACTACCGCTTTGCGAAATGAGATTATAAACTTTGAACAAAAGTACGATGAGTCGTTCAGTGAATCTTGGGATCGTTTTAAAGATCTTTTACGAAAATGCCCACAACATGGTTTTACCAAAGTACATCAAATCAATACTTTTTACAATGGTTTAAGCATGAGCGACCAAGATTCACTGAACAGTGCCTCGGGGGGTAATCTATTGGCTAAGACTTCCAATGCTGCTTGGGACATCATTGAGAATAAATCTCGTGTGCAAACCAAGAGTGTTAGGACCAATGTTGCTAGTGCTAGAACTAATGACAGCGACAAGCGATTAGACAAAATCACTACGCTTCTTGAATCGCTTGTCACCCACACCGTCAGCAACAACAACAGCAACAACGCCAAACACGCTCAAGTGAACGCTGTCAGCCAACCTTGTGAGATATACGGTGGTCCTCACTCTTACACATCTTGTACCGCCACCCAAGACTACCCTGCTGAGAATGTGAATGCGGCATATGGCACCTATCAACAACCTGCTTATCAAGCTAGACCCCAAGGTGACCGTAACTTGCTTAGCTATCGCAGCAACAACTATCTTTCACCACCTGGTTTCCCTCCTACCAACCCCAACCAACAACAAAATCTCAATCGCTCTCCTCAACAACAACAACAACCTCGACAACCATACATCCCACCTCACAAGCAGCAACAACCACCTCAACGAAACAACCAAGTTTACCAACAACCTGCTTACCAACCACCTGCATACAATGCTCCTCCCAACCAACCCACCGCTCTTCACAAAGAAGTGGAAACTTATATGAGGACTAACGATGCGATAGTGGGAAATCTTCAGAGAGAGGTGCTCAACCTGAAAGCCGACTTGGTCAAGCAAGGAAATGATTTGAGAGCAGATATGAGAAATACGTTGGATAGCCAAACTAATGATTTAAGGAACATGATGGCTAGTTTTTTCCAAAGTAGTCAACCCTCTTCTTCGGGTACTCTTCCGAGTAACACCGTTGCGAACCCAAGAGGGGAGATGAAAGCAATCACCACTCGAAGTGGCAAAGGTACTAAGGAACCCGAGCTTCCTATACCTCCACCGGTGGTTGTGACTAAGGAGAACGAGTCACCTGCTCCTATTCCTCCTCCTTCTCCTTCTCCAATTTCTCCACCTCTTCTTTCTACCCCTCCTCCACCCGTGATTGTGAGTGACCCTATTCCTCTAAAGCCTTCCTCTTCTTCCAATATACCTTATCCTTCAAGGTTGAGGAAAGAGAAGCAAAAGAGCAAGGATGATATTCAGGTTTCGAATTTCCTTAAAATGTTCAAAAAACTGAATTTCAATATCTCCTTCGCTGAGGCTCTCGCTCACATGCCCAAGTATGCCAAAATGTTTAAAGATCTTCTGAGTGACAAGGAAAAGCTCCTCGATATTGCCAACATCCAACTTAATGAGAACTGCTCTGCGGTGCTCTTAAGGAAATTGCCAACTAAGCTTGGTGATCCGGGTCGTTTTCTTATCCCTTGCAATTTCCCGGGAGTAGACAATTGCATGGCCCTAGCCGATCTAGGTGTCAGTATTAATCTCATGCCTCTAAGTGTTTGGACGCAATTATCTCTCCCAGAGCTAGTCTCCACCAAAATGACTTTGGAATTGGCCAACCGTACGGTTGCTTATCCAGTGGGGATAGCCGAAGACGTCATTGTAGGAGTCGACAAATTCACCTTCCCTGCTGATTTTGTTGTCGTCGACTACGAGATGGACCCCCGTGTGCCACTCATTGTTGGTCGTCCATTCTTGAGGACCGGTCGCACTCTCATTGATGTTGAAGCCGGTGAGCTTATCATGAGAGTGGGTGACGATAAAGTAGTCTTCAACATGGGAAAGCTTTCTAAACAGCCTTATTCTTACGAGAGTGTTAATTGTATTGACGTTCTTGATGAGGCTTGTGAAGAACACTTCAAGGATGCTTGTAAAAACATTCCTACCTCTCTTCCCAATGTTGAGACCGTTTCCTCTATCGACTCATCACTATCTCTCTTTGGAGAAAGTGATTTCCTTTGGAAAGATTTGGAAGCCACCTTGGAAGATGTGAAGCAAGACAATGACGATTCTACGGCCAATTGGGATGACGATCTTAGTTTCATTGCAAACCTCCTCAGAGAAGACAATCCTTCCCCTCCATCTCCAACTATTATTGCTATCGAGACTCCGACTTCGAATACGCCTCCCGTCGACAATCCTCCGGATTTGGAACTTAAGGAGTTGCCACCCCATCTTGAGTATGTATTCCTCGAAGAAGAGAAGCAGTCGCCAGTCATCATTGCTAAGGATTTGAAGGATGAAGAGAAAGCTCGACTTGTCGCTGTGTTGAAGGATCATAAGAAGGCTATCGCTTGGAAGATTTCTGACATTCGTGGAATTGATCCTCACTTCTGCACACACAAAATTCTCATGGAGGACGACTTTAAGCCCACAATTCAAAGCCAACGAAGGGTGAATCCAAAAATCCATGAAGTCATCAAAACAGAGGTTCTCAAACTTCTTGATGCGGGTATGATTTACCCTATTTCGGATTCACCATGGGTTAGTCCAATCCATTGTGTGCCCAAGAAGGGCGGAATAACCGTTGTTCCCAATGAACACAACGAGTTGATTCCCACTCGTCTCGTTACTGGGTGGAGAGTTTGTATAGACTACCGCAAACTCAATGATGCCACGAGAAAGGATCATTTCCCTCTACCTTTTACGGACCAAATGCTTGAACGCTTAGCAGGAAATGAATATTACTGTTTTCTTGATGGTTTCTCGGGTTATTTTCAAATACCCATCGATCCCCAAGATCAAGAGAAGACTACATTCACTTGTCCCTATGGCACTTTTGCTTACAAAAGAATGCCTTTTGGCTTATGTAATGCGCCCGGGACTTTCCAAAGGTGCATGTTAGCTATCTTCCATGACATGGTTGAACAAACCATGGAGGTCTTCATGGATGATTTCTCGGTCTTCGGGGATTCGTTCTCTTCTTGCCTTGCCAATTTGGAACGTATGCTACAGAGGTGCGAAGACACTCGCCTTGTTCTAAATTGGGAAAAATGCCATTTTATGGTAAAAGAAGGCGTCGTGCTTGGACATAAGATCTCGAAAGCCGGTCTTGAAGTTGACCGTGCTAAAGTCGATGTTATCGCAAAGTTGCCTCCACCTTCAACCGTGAAGGGTGTGAGAAGTTTCCTGGGTCATGCGGGCTTCTACCGTCGATTCATCAAAGATTTTTCTCAAATCGCTCGCCCGATGACCCACCTCTTGGAAAAAGATACTCCTTTTATCTTCTTCAAAGAGTGTCTTGAAGCCTTCAACTCACTTAAGGATAAGCTAACTAAGGCACCCGTCTTGGTTACCCCTAATTGAGAGCTTCCCTTCGAGTTGATGTGCGATGCTAGTGATTTTGCTATTGGAGCGGTTCTTGGACAAAGAGTGAACAAGCACTTCCAACCGATCCATTACGCTAGCAAGACAATGACTGGGGCACAATTGCATTATACGACAACCGAAAAAGAGCTTTTAGCTGTTGTCTATGCTTTTGAAAAATTCGCCCCTATCTTGTCCTTTCCACCACCATCGTGTATACCGATCATTCCGCGTTGAAGTACTTGTTGACAAAGCAAGATTCCAAACCAAGACTTCTTCGCTGGGTTTTGCTGCTCCAGGAATTTAAAATCGAAATTCACGATAAAAAAGGAGCAGAAAACTTAGCCGCGGATCATCTCAGCAGACTTGAGGATCCTTACCAAGGGGATCATCCAAACAAAGAAATCAATGATTCTTTTCCCTTGGAGACCTTAATGTCTATAAACTCGAAGTCGAATGAAACCCCGTGGTTTGCGGACTTTGCAAACTACTTAGCGGGTGGAATTCTCAAGGAAGGGTTGACGTCTCAACAAAAGAAGAAGTTCTTCACCGACATTAAGACTTACTTTTGGGACGACCCTTACCTATTCAAACAATGTGCCGACCTGATTATCCGTCGATGTGTTGATGGACCGGCAGCGTCTGAAATCCTTGATGCTTGCCACAAAGGACCCACCGGTGGTCACTTTGGTCCCAACTACACCGCCAAGAAAGTGTTTGATTCGGGATTTTATTGGCCCTCCATTTATCGTGACGCTCACGATATGGTTAAACGATGTGATGTTTGCCAAAAGCAAGGCAAAATCACACATAAAGACGAGATGCCTCAGAATTTCATACAGGAATGTGAAATCTTTGATGTTTGGGGTATCGACTTTATGGGGCCATTCCCTTCTTCTAAAGGAAACAAATACATCCTTGTAGCCGTTGACTACGTTTCTAAGTGGGTTGAAGCCAAAGCCTTGCCTACTAATGACACAAGGGTGGTTTGTAACTTTTTGAAAGCTTTATTCGCTAGATTCGGTGTGCCTCGTGCTATTATTAGTGATCGTGGGACTCATTTCTGCAATGATCAATTTGCTAGAGTCATGGCTAAGTACGGTGTAAATCATCGTCTTTCCACAGCCTACCACCCACAAACTAATGGCCAGGCTGAAATATCCAACCGAGGACTTAAGCGAATTCTGGAACGGACTGTGGGAGAGCATCGTGCCGCATGGGCTGATAAACTTGATGATGCTTTGTGGGCTTTCCGTACTGCTTACAAGACCCTGATCGGCTGTACGCCTTATCGTCTTGTGTACGGGAAAGCGTGCCACCTCCCCATTGAGTTGGAGCACAAGGCTTATTGGGCCTTGAAGTGGGCTAATTTTGATATTAACAAAGCCGGTGACCTACGCAAGATCCAACTCAATGAGCTGAATGAACTTCGGAATGAGGCTTATGAAAATTATTTAATCTATAAGGAAAGGACTAAGCTCATTCACGACTCCAAGATTAAAAACCGAGAGTTCCATGTTGGAGACAAAGTCTTACTTTTTAACTCTCGGTTGAAAATCTTTTCGGGCAAGCTGAAATCTCGTTGGTCCGGCCCATTCACCATTGCCCAAATTTTTCCATATGGTACTCTCGAGCTCGCTCAACCTGATGGACCGAATTTTAAGGTGAATGGCCAACGAGTGAAGTTGTACTTTGGTGAGGACACCTCTCACGAGGTGATTCCATCCCTCACCACGTTCCCCATGAACTAATTTTGGGTCGAGTCAGGCTCGTGACTCGGTTATCAAAAACAAGCGCTCCTCGGGAGGCAGCCCGAGTATCTATCCCTTTAACCCCCTAAGTGTAGGGGTGGACCTATTTTGGTCATTTGTGTTTGTGTGGTGATGTGATTACAGGGATAAATGCAATCTTGGAAATCTTTGAAGAACCGTGCTCCCGTATTATCCGAAATCCGGTTCTATCTCTCAACTATCGTGATTCAATTTTCTTCATAGTCACATTTGAAATTGATCACTTTAGTCGTCTCTTCCTTAACTTGAGTTAACCAACGTGCACAATGTCATAAGTGTAGGGGAGACTTTTCCCACATGCTTAAACATTGAGGACAATGTTTACCTTAAGTGTAGGGGGGACTTCTATCGAAGTTTAAGTGGACTTTTCCATGAAAATGCCTTCATTTAACCGGAAAATCCTATTTTTCAACATTTTTCAAATTTTTTTATTAACTTTGGCCATTTAGTCGTAATTTTTAAATTTTTATCGTTGCTTTCATATGTATATATCCCGCAATAAAGTCAAAAATATTAATAAAGTGGTGTAGCTGGTTTAGAAATCTTTGACATATTAGGCCCGTTGCGTTTATTTTGACTCAACCAGAATAGACTTATCCAAGTTTATTCTAGCTAGTATCCTTAACCATGTAGACCTTAAATGGTTTATTAGGCTAAGTATCCACGAATCTCGTTACTTGAGATTTTAAATTGTGGAGGACGAGAAATGATAGAGTCAATTATAAGTCGGTATTCTTGCGCAAGCTCACTTGGTGTAATTATTTGCCTATTCTCCCATCACTTGCTAATAATTTATCTGCAATAAGTAAGGTCGTAGGGTTTGAAAAGTTACTTAGCTTCTAGCCCAAGATCGTTTAAAAGTTGCTCGGTAATGATAAGAGTTCATAGCCAAGGCATAACTTATGAAGCGGGGCGCGAAGATTGGCGAGTCCGAAAAGGCCCTAACAAGGCATGAGGATTCCATTTTATTGTTGAAGATCCAAAGTGATGTGAAAAGCATTATTCCTAAAGTCAATATGAAGGATCAAGACTCACGACGAAAAGCAATCAACTCCCATAAAGATCATGGAGAAGTCTATCCGAAAAGACCCTAACAAGGTATGAGGATAAATAGATCCAAGTCCGAAAAGGAGGCGGATCGTTGTATCTCAAGATCCCATTTAGAGATTGAAGAAATAATCATGAAGTCGTGGTCAACAAAGTTGGAGTACTCCTCAAAAGTCTCCAAGTGAAGAAACTCTATTATGATGAGAAGACCATTATCTCAAGAACGTCTCTTGAAGATATGAAGTATGAAGTACATGCCAAATATCGGCCCGAGAAAGGTCTCAAATCGTGAACCAAGATATGAACTTTTTGATATCCCGAGAAGCAGTTTTAAGAGATTTTGTCCTTTAGCTAACTATTGATCAAATCGTCCTACTTTGCTATCAGCCTAAATAAACTATCGAAATAAGTCCCAAAAATGCATCTTCATGATCATTCTAAGACAAAAATAAAATATAAGAGATACAACTAGGAATAAGGGAGTTTAAGCATTTAATTAAGCCATGTGTGTAAGTGTTTGATTTACTAACTTATAATAACAATGATCTCGTTTTTAAGCTTAGTTTGGGGAACGTGAAACTTGAGGGTGATAAATCTTCGCAGCACAAAAGCCCTAATGTAAGTCATCGATTTCTTTGCAAGTTATTTCTATGTAGCTATTTTCAAGTGAAAATGGTTTTCTATCCCTTTGTTACCTTTAAAGTTTTATCTCTTTAATTTTTGTTTAGTAGAATTTAAATAAGGCCAAGGTTGATTAATTATGAGAAAAGTGTAAACTTGCTTTATCACTAAGCATTGCATGAGGGCATGGCAATGGTTAAGTGTAGGGGATTTGATAGGTGTGTAAACACCCATCCTTTTACCACTTAATTCGGGCTAAAACAAGACCAAAACACGTATTTAATATCATTTGTTTGGAATTATGCGTGGTTTTTGTGTTTATTGTGTTTTCAGAGCTAACCGGATGAATATTAAAGAAAACATGGGATTGCACGGGTTTTATCAAGGAAAAAGACTGAAGACGAAGTCTATTGTCCAAGAGGTGCAAAAGATTTGAAGTCAATGGGCCTATTTGAAGATTTATCGAAGAAAAGGACCAAAGATGGAAGATTTACATATGTCGATGAAACTCAAGTCTATTTAAGGAAGAAATTAAAAGACGAGTTGAATTTAATCAACGACAAATCCCGAATCAGAATCGAAAACGTCAACTTTTCTGAAAAGACGAGAAGACAAGAAGAAAGATAGAAAGCCCACTCACCAACCAACCACTAGGACTATATATAGTTTTTCCCTTCACACAATTAGGGAGTTAGCTTTCATTTTCTTTTTCCCAGGTTCTTAGGATCGGTTCATCACAAACACCATTAGGGTGTTTGGTGATTTTCATCTTTTTCTTTCAATCTTGTAACTCTTAATCATTACTCTTGTTATTTTTACATTAATCAATCAATTCCATCTTTTCATTCATCTTGATCTTCATAATCTTCTAGTTCAAGTTCTTAAGTTTTTATTTGATTCAAGTTTGATCTTAAAATGTTGTTGATTTAGTGTTTTTATTGGTGGGATTTGTTACTTAAGGTATTTAAATGATTTGTGTTTAATTTGGTAAAACCTTTTTGAGTATTTTGGTGTTTAGATTGAAAATCGTTTGGTGTCTGCTGTTACTGTTCTTCGCTGCCCAGATTATTCCGAACAAGACCAACTTTCCGAACAAACAAGTTACTTTTCCCTTATTCGGAATTTTAGATATTCCGAATAGGGGTGTTACTTTTCCCTTACTCGGAATGCCTCAGATATTCCGCATAGTCAAACTTTCCGCATAGAATATGTTTTCCGCATAGCAAATTTTCCGCATAGGCCATAATATTCCGCATAGAGATATTTTCCGAATAGCATCCTTTTTCCGCATAAGCCATATTTTCCGCATAAGGTTACTTTTCCGAATAGAGTTTTTTATTCCGAATAAGGAATGTTTTCCGCATAGGGTTTTTATTCTGTATAGTCTTATTATTCCGAGTAGACTTTATTATTCCGCATAATAGAGTTATTCCGCATAGAGCATCTTTTCCATTTATTCCGAATAGCACTCGTTTTCAGTAAGGATCTTTACAACTTTATCATTTAATTGCTTTTGATTTACTGTTTCTGGCTTTAATCTTTATTTACTTCATTTATTTAGAATAGAAAACCAAGTCCACTTTTTGTTACCAAGAACAAATCATTCCACTTTAAACTGGTATCAATTCGAGAGGATTCCGAGAATTATATTTTGAACCCATTGCAAATCCTTGTATCAGGGGGTCTCGGCTAAAAACAAAGAAACACCACCGGCTTAAGCCGTGGCTAAATAAGGAAAGCAGGGGGAACCAGCCGCGGCAGCAGGGGGAACCACCGGCTAACTGCCGGTGGGAACTTTGCCCAGCCGGCGGCTACAACTGAGAGACCAGGGGAAACCACCGGCACAGCCGGTCGCTGTTTTTGCAAAAAACATTGGTAACTGGCCAAGCCGGTTTTGCCACAGTCAAGGGTGCGTTTGTTTGGCCGGTTCACGGGTCTGGTTCATGGGTTTACGGGTACGGTTCACGACATGCTTTAGTAAAATAAAACACGGTTCATGACTTAATTAATTTTACAAGTTTAATTATTTTACAAGCTTATTTAATTTCTAGATTAATTAAATTAATTTACATGTTATATAATTAATTTAGTTTAGACATGAATTAGGTTAATTATTATTATTAATAATTCATGATTTAACCTGAGTATTTTATGATTTAATTTTAGACTAAAGAATTAATTAATTATTAAAACATGACTTATAATTAATTAATTTCCATGACTTAGGTTATATTAATAATAAATATTAATACACGTATTGACCTAAGTATTTTATACACTTAATTTAATTAAATCATGATTATATTTAATTAAATACTTTAACCTATAATTTATTTAATTTACATGTAATAATTAATAGACTATAATATTTAATCACATGACATAGAATATTAATCAGTAAACACTTAAGCTTATATTATTAGCTTAATAATCCAGCTTATTTCTAATTATGGAAACTTTCTATTTTTAGAAACTTATGCAATTAAGGCAGTAAATCTATTTATGGAAACTTTCTATTATTAGAAACTTATCTATTTTAAGCAGTAAATCTATTTTTGGAAACTTTCTATTTTTGTAAACTTTCTATTTTAGTAAACCTGCTATTTTTAGAAAGTTACTTACTATAACACAACAAGTATAATAATACAAGAAATACAAGTAATACTTAATTAGAATAGACAGAATACATGATAAACATACCATAATGATAAAATCAGTGAAACATGACATGAACATATAAAACAAGCTAAGACATGATATAAAACCAGTTACGTATACGGTAATCAGAATACTTATACATGTATATTATTTATGTAGCATTAGTGATATCGAAGTAGGACTCTCTTCCGTTCGTCTTCTTCGTTCACTGGACACAAGGTACGGATTCTCCGTCCTTTCAGTATGGAAATTCTTTCCTTATTAGGATTCCCCGTATGCAGCCAATTGTTTTCCCAGTATATGTTTTATATGTTTTTGAATTGCTTATGTTTAATTAGATACCTAAAGGCATATACATGCATGACCAGTTTCACCTAGTTATGGAGGTACCATAACCATAACACTGGAGGCACCAGTGTTATAACTTCACCACGGCGGAGTGATAGCTCGTGGCGTCCCTTCAGCTTTTGGCCATATTATTATTATCATGTGGGGCGTATGGGTGCATCCTAGGTTACATGTTTTTACAGATTATTCAGGTGAATGTGGTGTGTGTCTTGCATCCTTCACAAGGAGCTGATCCCTCATACCCAAAAACTTATATTAATTAAAGGCAGCCCCTCTAATTGCATGACGAGGTCACCCCTCCAAGTATTCATGCACGTTGATATTTCATGACCAATATTGGCTAATGCTAAACATGTTAAACAGTTTTTATAAGATAAACATAAGGCTTTTCAAACTATAAAACCAGTTTTACTAAGTTATACTAGGTTTTACAGGACTTAGACATTTCCGCTGCTTTATGCTTATATGCTTGTATTATTCATGCTATACTTGTATATCCGTGCACTGAGCGTTATGCTCAGCCGTTTTTCCTTTCATGTTCCCAAAACGGCAGGTACTCAAGGACGCTCGTAGACTTTAAGCGTACGTGCATATGGATTGGAATCTTCCTAGCCTTCATTACTTTATTCATTTCTTCATACTTTTGATACTCATTTCTATGGATATTGTTTAGTCCTTTTCATTTACAGTTTTTATGTTTGTGTGTGATGAGTTCTACTTTTGGGGTACCATGTTTGTTCCGGTATTTCCTTTATGGTCATGTGATGTTTTATACATTTATCCTTGTATGCTTTGATGACACGCCATAATCACACGTGACATTCCATTTACCAAAATGAGGTGTTACAAATGTCATATGAGTGAGATATCACACGTTAAAAATGACGATTTAATCGTATTTTATGATGTAAAACATTGTTTATGAACAATGTGAATTATGATGAACAATGATGAACATGAAGATTAATTGATGAACAAAGACTAACTGATGAACAAAATATTTTATTGATGTACAACTCTTTTATTGATGAACAACTCTTTTTATTGATGAAAATCATTATTTATTGATGGAAAAACATTATTTATTGATGAATAACATGTGAATTGGACGTTGTCTTGTCCATTAGGAATTACTTAATCTTGTTTATCAGCTATTGTTGTTCACTAGTTCATCAACAAGTTTCAACAGCTAAGCAAAACTAATGAATGAACACTTATGAACACCATGTAAAATATTGTTGTTTTTTTCATCATTAGTTAGTTTTGTTCATCAATTAGTATTGTATATCAGTTCATCAACGAGACTAATAAACTAACGAACACTTATAAAAATCATGTAGATTGATGTTGTCTTATTCATCAGTTATTGTTTATATGTTATTGTTGTTTATAGTTCATCAACAAGATCGATGATCCGATGAATAAACCTCATTGATGAACGCATATAAACACCATCAATTTACATATCATTCATAATTGTTCATCAGTTCACCAGTCTTGTTGATGAATTAATGAACAACACTAACGGGTGAATAAAACTAACTAATGATCAAGACAACATCAATCTATATGTTATTCATCAATAATTTAAATTATGTTCCTCAAACATAAGTGTTGTTTATCAATAAAAAGAGTTGTTTATTAATAAAAAATCTTGTTCATCAGTTAATCTTTTTTCATCATTTGATCAAATTTATAGTTAAAAACGCAATAAAACGTAATACCTACATTTTATACAACATTAAAAAGTAAAAAGAACATCACACCTTTTAATATTAAATTTATAAAATGATTAGTGGTGCATTGTGCTACAAAAAATAATGCATTTAACACAATCTAAACACTAAAATTTTAAACTAGGCATTTTATCAAACACCATGTGTGCAACAAATATCACTAACATACCAACTTTAATGTGTCATGTCTCACTCATATAACATCGAATTTGAGTGACTCAAATTCTTAGGTAAATAATACTCCCTCCGTCCCAAATTAATAGTCTCCTTACAAAAAACACGTTGATTTAGAAAACATCACTATCATTGTATTCTCTCTCTTACTTTTTTTCAAAATAACACTCTTTACCCTTATGCAATTCATTAAAACTTTATACATAATTTGTAATTTCTATTACCACTAGGTGCAACATGGTAAATTCGTTACATTACTTATATCTATTTTTGGAAGGGGACTATAATTTTGGGACGTTCCAAAATGGTATAATGGACTATAAATTTGGGACGGAGGGAGTAGCCAAAAGGTACATATAGTCTTCTAATTTTTGTGTAATTCGGTATCTAAGCTAGACAAAATTAGAGCCGAAAATGTCAAAAATTTCTAAGAAAATCAATACCCACTTATAAAGTTTTAAAAAATTGTGATTCATATATTAAAAAGCATATCAAATTAGGAAGGATTAAATTCTAAAAATTATGATTAAATCAGTTTTTCGCAAATCTTATTCATTTGAAAGTTATGTGTGATTAAAGCTCAATGGTGCATTATAAGAAAACTAGAAAAAGACCAAAATGCCTCTGATTAATTGTAAAAATGAAAGTTGAATGCTCGTCGTTGGATGGGATTGCTTGTTGATCTTGAGAACCTTGGAACTTATTATACTATTTAAAATTTATTGGTTGTATAAGGATCGCATCCCATGGGAGTAGAGGTGGTAAATCATGTTCATATGCTTAAATTTGGGCTATTTGGACTTTTTTTTGAACTAATTGACTAAATGGGTATTACTTTTATTTTAGTTGGACTATTTGGACAACATAAAAAATATTTTGTTAAACAAATGGGTATTATGGACTATTTGAACAACATAAAAGCATTTGGTTATATTAATCTTGAGTGTATTTATTTCTCATTTAATATTGTCCATTTAACCCATGTCCATTTGGTCCAAGTCCATTTAGTCTAAATATTAAAAATTGCCTATTTAGTCCGCGTCCATGAAACAACGTCCATTTAACCCACTGCCTATATCCGTCTAGTCCACCCATTTAGCCACCCCTACATGGGAGTGATAAGCCGATTTAGATGTGGTAAAGTTAGGGTCCGTTTGGTATACGGGTTTAACGAGGTTTAGGTGGAAGGACATGTGATATACGTTGTTTGGTATCTCTAGTTTTGGGCTCACGCGCTCGTGTATTTTCAAAGTTGAATTCAAGGGGCTGTTTGGTATGCCTAATTTAGATGGTTTTTATGGGTTTTGAAAAAAAATTCGTTTCTTGTCTTGTTTGGTTGACAATTAAAGGATGTGTTTGAAATTAGTACCCCACAAAAAAGCAGTTTTTAAACTCATGTGAAGGGCAAAGGTTTTAAAACACGAGATCTACAATAATTTTAAAATGGTTAATTGGACAAACATATCCTTGCTTTCTCTCTCCTATGAGTTCTTCTCCCCCAATTTACCACATCTTCTTGTTTGTATCAACACCTTCCTGCAACTCCAGTTCATAAAATTTGTACCTTCATTATATGTATTGGTAACTATTCTTTTTTTTATGTGGGTTACGTTTAAAGATTATTGATATCAAGGTTGTGAAAATAAATCTAAATCATCATTGTAGTAACAAGGAAACCCATTTCCATCAAGCAATCTAAGGAGGCGTTTGGTGTGTTATCATGAACCACAATGGGTGTCGGATTTGGTATGAAGTGGAATGTGAATTGGTATGATAGTTTCTAATAATATGTTTGGTTTATATATTGGATTTGTAAATTATTAATAAATTAGTTTATATAATAAATTTACAAATGACTGAGTGAGCATTAATTGGAGAAAGAATATAAATTCATAAAACCCTCCTTTTAGTTTGGTATGGCCCATATGGGTTTTCTGACAAAAAAGTTATTCCATATATTACCAAATTAGTAAACCAAACATTTGAATTTGAAATGATTGATCATCTTTCATTCTATGACCCGTTAACAAACAGGCCCTAAAGCTACTTGGATCATCTATGCATCTCACACGGATAATCAGTTTTTGAGATTTTAATTAAAAATAATTTAATTAAATTATATAACCATTTTTTATATTTGGATTAAAATCAATTTGATTAATTTGTTTTATTGTATGTCATTAAGTTTTACATTTTTTTGACAAATGAATCACGTATTTATTCAATAATTTGATCATATTTTACATTCTTAATTTGACCATATTTTCTTTGTTCACCAGGTATCTCAGATCTTGCTGACTCGAGATTTTTTGTTTAAATGATATAAGAGTAATTACGTCATTCAACAGTAGTTATCTGAAAAGAAATGTTTCTAACCAAACACGCAATAGGATTTAGTTTCTTAAGTTTTACATTTGTCCCAATTTGCAAAACTACTTAATTATAAAACCTTGTATTTTAAAATTACGAACCAAACAGCCCCTACTGTTTTAGTGGGTTTTTGATTGTACAACAATGTGTAGTAATTCTTTTAGTCCAAACAAATTCTCCACCACAAATTAAAGCTATACATGTACTTATATCTTCATATTTTATTAAAAATCAAATATTTTATATTAATTAATTTATAAAAAATATATATATTTATAAAAATAATAAGTAATTATTCTGTTTTCTCATTTATTTTCAAACTTTTTTCATATTCAAATTATACACATTTTAGGCCCGGGTTACGGGGTTAGAGTTTATTGTTCGATCTTCATCCTAATTATCAGTATTTTTTTTAATCAACGATAGTTGCAAGATTGTTTCTAATATTAATTGGAATCAACGGATCCAATTTGTTATCTTGTTATTTTTTACTACATCAATAAACTTACCAGCGTATAATGGTTCTTGACTATGTAAAGTCGTATATCCCGTGTATTTTGTCAAATGGACTTTTTAATAAACAAGTATCAGGTTTTGGGATTTTTGAGTCGTCTGATTCAGTGGATCGAAAACAATTCGATCGATCTTGCAAGTTTTTTGAAGAACTGCAAAGTTTTTTAAAACTGCATACTAGCTAGTTATTTTACATTTTCCTAACAAAAAACGCCAATTGAAAACTCTAAATGATCAAACTATCAAAGTTCTCTACGAGCCGCTTTGAGGACACTGGTATATATTGCTGCTACTTCAGAAACCGGTTAGCTATGTTCAGCCAAGACATGTATACGTATTTTTTAAGCGAGCATCACATGTATTTGAACAATGCATCTCTGCAAGTTCAGCGATTCCGGACTTCTTCAGGTTTAACGTTCTTTGTCTTAATAATGATTTCAGTTTGCATAATGTTGTTTTGCTTAGGTTCTCAGAGGACGTGTTCTCTTTTAAAGGAAATGCAGGCAGAAAACTAGAATAGTTCTGTCACTTCCGTGTGTTGAAACTGTTAAGCAAACACAAATGCATCCACAAACATCACTTCTTGATATGTGAATTCTGCCTCCATTTGCAAGCAAAAAGCAAAGGTTCGTTTAACTGTATTTATAAATAATTATAACTTGTAGATGGATCACAGTCTCACCTCTATGGGACCATTGATTATAACTTGTAACTAAATCATGATTACTTGGCAAATATATAGGAGTCATGCATAGCGGGGCCTTAGCGAAACTTGATAGCAATATCACATGTAAAAATAAAGTTCATGATTAACAACCATTATGAAGTAGAAAATAAAGATGAAAAATGGAAAGCATCATGAGAAAATCACATGTAATACTTGACTAAAGCAATATGTATGATTCCCTATAAAAGACATCTAAAAGATGTTTTACCTCAGTGAAGTGTTCGCCTTTTTAGTTAAATGCGTTATATCCCGGCCAATAATGACAGATAGTGGAATCTTGTAGATTTAAAACAAGATACATAAACGATGATTTCTATCGGTTTAAGTTGCATATACCCCCTTCACCCCTCAAAATGGCTCATTTTTAATGCAGACGGGCACTAACATATAGCTTCATTAGAGGTAGTTCAGTAAACAGAATAATAGCTTTATGCAAAGTCTTTCCACTAAAGAATGCACAATGGCTGGACCACCATATATGTGCAACTATCAATATGTCAAAGGGTATGGGTTCGTAGTGGACATCATTCAGGATATTCAATAGGTGACCATGAACACTATTCCTCTTTAGCTCACTGAGTTAATTAGTTTCTTTGATCATTAAAAAACTGTGACAGTATTGTTCTGCAGCATCAGAACATGCCAACATAGTCAAGGTAGATGATGGAATACTTTCGGTTCATCTCAAGATAGCACTACCGGTAAAAACTTAGGTTCATCCTAAACTATTAGGTATTTCCAAGTGCTTTTAATCTTAATGGATCCATATATCTTAAGAAATCTTTTATGTATGATACTATGATATGTTGCTTTCCGAAGTGCAATATTGGTTGCTAGAGTGCAAGTAATATATGCTGTTGTGGAACTAGTACTTTAGAACCTTTTGACCACTTACTGTATTTTGCAATGGTAGAATATGCAAGTCTGTGTCATTGTGCATAAGTTCAAGAAGTATCTGGTGGCAAGACTTTATTGCTCATCACTCCTTTGATCTGCCTTTAGTATCATTATTGATTTGGAACTAATCGTCGTTTCAAAACCCCTGGTATTATAGGTGCTACTGGCTTCGCCTCAGATATCTGACAAGGGTAATTTGCAAAATTGACATCAAAGACGACTCTTATTTTCAACTTGATTCAACTTTACCATCGAGTTGAGAATAGTAATATCTAGTCTTCCAATCGCTTTCAGAATTGAACACGAAATGTAGAGAATTTAACGAGCAATTTTTATGAAATAGTTCACATAAATGTATCCTAGTTTTAGCAGTATGCCAAAAATTAGTAAAGTTGGACATACGTGTCATTTTCGATTTCATCCCTATGACAATCTAATGGCCAATGTTCCTGAATCAATCTTCCAATTGGCACATTATTATAATGATAATGTTCAAGTTAGATGGTGTTATTTGCAGATTTTACTTCAGTAATTTGGGCATGTATGTACTTGTTAATTAAGTGGTTCTCCTACATATCATACTCATACTTTGCCCACTGTCCACTCGTTACAGAAAGTGCCCAACCAAAAAATCAAAATGTATATGTAACCAATAGCATCAGTCTCAGTGATGTCCTTGAAGATTTTGTTCACTCTCACAAAATCGACAAAGACTATTTAATTTTAACGCGAGAAAGCCTCAAAGTATTTATTCACTTGCCGATGTGTCCCTCAAAATTAATTTTTTTTCTTATTGATTCCCCGTTATCCCGTCTTCTTAGCTTAGTACAAAAAAGTTTCTGCCCGTCTTTCTATATTAAAATTGTTCATACTTATAAGTGTGGAGATTAGTAACCTTTTTACACACTTATAACTTACGAAAATAGTAAGGAATCACAAAAATTGCTCTAATGACTATAGCATAGAGCCAAAGATAAAGATAGAAATACACATTCCTTTTTAGCATAAATTTTACATATCATTCACTTAAAGAATATCTGGTTTGTAGATCTATGTGTATTAATAGTATATGCACATTATTTAACTAACCTTCTCATCTTTTGGTACTTTACAACGAGTTATAACCATTCACAATGTACATATATGTAACCAACACTATCACTCTTTTTTCATAAGCCACTCCTATCTTCCCTCTCTTAAACCTTTACAATTTGATGCACATAAGGAGAATGGAGTTCTTGCCTGAATCCACTGCAGAAACGAGTCGTTTTCAAGCACAACAAATCATCACAGGAAAGCGTATGGACCATCCAAGGCCTTGCTCAAGCTCCTACAACGTTGGTTCAGAGGAAGAGGAAGACATGGTGAATTGCTTGATTATGTTAGCTCAAAGTGTTTCTCCAACCAAACAAAACAATTCAGACCTCAATTCACAAAACACCGAGAAGTTAAAACACCGGAGCTTATCCAACATATCATATGATTCCTATAAATACGAGTGTAAGACATGCAACCGCTTTTTTCATTCATTTCAAGCGCTAGGTGGCCACAGAGCCAGCCACAAGAAACCAAAACTCGCAGCTGAAGAAGATCCCAATTCTGCTTCCATCAAAACAGAAATTTATACAGAAGACCAACCAAAACTTCTAGTCCAAGAACACAAGGAAAACAAAATCATTACAACAAACAAGTCACCATCACCTCCACCTGGATTTATCCAAACAGGATGCAAGAGCAACAAGACAAAAGTTCACGAATGCTCAATTTGCGGATCAGAGTTCTTTTCAGGACAAGCTCTTGGCGGTCATATGAGAAGACACAGGACAGTCCCGCCTTCTACCAACCAAATAGTTGTATCAACAAACATGAATGCAACAAGAGCTCAATATACTAGTGAAAACTCACCTATGCTATCCTTAGATCTAAATCTTCCTGCACCAGAGGTCATAGACGATGTTCATTCAAACTTTCAGTTTACGTCAGGTTCATCACAAAAGCATCTTGCCTACCCCGCCACCGCGTTGGTGGATTGCCATTACTGAAAGAAAAGCTAGGAAACCTTGAAACTGATATGTAAACCGCAGACTTAGTTATTACTTATTAGTTACCATATTGAGGTTAATTTACAAATTTTTACAGGTATAATTTGAGTTTCGTGTTACAAAACTTTATATTATCTAAGCATATATATATATATATAGCATACATATACATATGTATCTTTTTTTCAATTTAAGCTAATGTATGCCTAAAAATCTAATAAAATGATTATATTTACATTTTATAGAAAATTAAGTAAAAGACTATAAATTTTTCATAGTTTTAAAAAATATGCAAATTTCAAATTTGAAACAACGTTTACTCATAGTCAAAAACGTCACATTTATTCCTAAATATTACGCTATTAAGTTTACATAATTACCCGCGGCATGTACATATGATACGCAAAGTTTACCAGGAACTTAACTAAGCTTATTTATACTAGATAAGCTACTTCGAAAAACATAGATTTGACTCGTTTGTTGTTAGTAGCTGTACTATATGCATGAATTACTCCGTATACGTAGTACTTACAGCCAGATGTTGAGTAGAATGATTAAGAACCTCATATATTCATCAAAATATCTACAGTAAAATAATAATAGGGCCAATTAAGTTTGTTAAATAAAACAGTAGGATTGGTAGTGACTAGTGAGTGTGGAAGAATACTTTGAGTAAGTGGCCAAGTGTTAAACCGATAATGTGATGCATGTCATGCTTTGCCTTTCATTCACGTAAAGTGAGTGATCATACATCAAATAGGCATCTTTCCTTTTTTTTTGGTTTACCATGTTCAATGATGCTTTATTAGCCATTTGAAATTCAAAAAATGTTTTAACTTTATATGTTTTGGTGTAAGAAATTTAGTTCGGACACATGTAATACCTTACACGGTTCTAATCTCAAGAGTGTATGGACCTTAATCACTTGTTTTTGCGGCATAAATGCATGATTAAAGCATACGATCTAACTTTCTTGATTTAGCATTAGTTAAGAAACCGAATTTTTGGTTTTGTTTAGGCCAAAACCGCACTCGTACAAGTTGTGGTACGTGTGTGTGAAAGTGAGAGAGTTGTGTGGAGCACGAAGTCGAGCAAGTGTGTCGAGAAAGACAAGATGTCATGGGAATGGAATGAGTAGGGTTTGGTACAAGTAGCACCACAACCAAAAGTGGTGGATTAGGTTCGTCTATTTTTGGTTTGCACCACACAAACACAAGCAAACGTTGGCATGGTTTGAGCCTAATCTTTGCATACGATAATAAATAAGCAAACTTTATATCTATAATCTCATTATCATAGTCATAAATACCGAAATATTGTAACTTAAAATGTGTGCATGCAAAGAATTCTTAATAATCGTACTGTACAGAAAGAAAAAAAACCGTCCCGAGTCTCGCAACTTAAACATTAGGCTAAAGGGAGTAGACGTGAAAACCCATCTTCGTCTCAACGTTATTTCAGTTTTCTTTTTCTACTCAAATTACTTAATTATCAACTTTACTAACAGTGAGAAACTTAGTGTCACCTCGTACCTTATTTTTCTCTTCTTAATTACTTAAATCCGTAAACTAAAACATAGACGTAAACACTTTTGTTCGTATATTAAAACTTAAAACGATACATCGAAAATAAAAAAAACCACAATGCATCGAAAATAAAAAAACCATAATACATCGAATATTTAAAAACGATACATAAATAAATAAAAGCTAAAATGGCAAATAATATCTAGCCTTAATCTGAGCTCGATTTCACTGCATCTCGTGCATCCACAACCAAATGATCATATGGTTGCACATAAAAGTTTTTGTATTCTTGTTGTTGCTTGTTACTCTTCCGCACATATTTGAATCTCTTTCTTTTTAAGCTCTAAGAAGGCTTTCCATTCTTCTTTCTGCAATTCGATGGCACATTCAGTTTGTAAACCCATCTCGGATACTATCCGCGTAGCCAATGCATCGTCATTTGTGTTGTTATACGATCCTGGTGCTTTTTCGTTCCTCACTCTGTCCCTCCCCATTGGTCGTAGTGGCGGATCCAGGATTTCTAAACATGTTTGGCAAAAACAATTTACCCCATGTTCTAACTTATAAAGAATAAAAAGTATCATAGTTACACAACTTATATAGAAGTTAACAAAATTACCTTAATCGCTCTAAATCAATTTAACATCTCGATTTTTCAGGGATTGAAATGCTTCATCACATTTTCACTTTTGTCATTGATAAATAATACTTCTTTCTATATGCTACATACAAGAGCATGGTCCAAAAATATATTACCCATTCGATTACGAAGATCCGTATTTATCAACTTCATCGTGGAAAAACATCTTTTAACTATTGTAGTAGCGACAGGAAACTAAAGCCAGCTTAAATAACTTGTATATCATAGGAACAAAACAATGTTTATCTAATCCCACAATCTCCTTAGCAATCTCTGTGATAGTATTCACCTTTGAAAAATCATCATTTTGAACCAGATTCACACGATATAGGTCAAGTTCTCGTATCAAGTGAAACCTACCACAGTTCTTAAAATCATATGGGTATAAAGTATTCAAGCTAATCAGCTTTGAGGCGTCAAACAAAGAAAATAAAGCACGCGGACTCAGAGCCGACATGTTACTAAGTAAGTGTGTGCTTGTCTCACTAAAGTGATCACCAAACTTTTGGATTGGCATATCCAAAACTATGTTAAATATGTCAACCTCGAAATAATATCTATTCGTTTTGTCGGCTATTCATTTTTTTTAGTTGTGCAAGCTTCGCGCATCTTCAACATTTCGATATCATACTTTGTATAAAGGATGTTTAATTTCTCCATAATATTACTAACCTAATTTGCTGTGAGTGTCATCAATCTCTTTTGTTCCAATAATCATTGAAACTGCTTTCAATATATTTTGATCTTTTATTTAAAGAGCCTTTGGTAATAAATTTGTGGCTCCTAGTATGTGCTCCATTAAGTGAAAATCAAACAAACACTCATACTTTTAAAATATGATAAAATGCCTTGTGCATGGACTCAATTTTGAGCATCATGAGCTTCTTTTTCAAAAAACTTTAGCACTTTAATAACTTCGTAAAACAAATTAAAAAAACGTATAATTGTTTTGTAATAGGATCCTCAACGTGTATCTCCACGTCTTATAAGGGTTATTTCTTGGTATAACCCTCGTCCAGTTTCAGTTGCACCCTCATCGATTTTCGCTTCTACTTTTACCTTGTGATTATCTCGAATCATATCTCTTCTTTTACAAGAAGATGAAACCACATTGATCTCATCGACTAGCTTCTCAAAGATTTCGATAAGACCTTCATGGTGTTTTGCAACCGCTACAATTACTAAGTGTAGTCGGCAAGCGAAACAATGAACATTATATGCTCAACTATTATCTTTCAAGATCAAAGCTTTTAAACCGTTAAACTCGCCACACATATTATTTGCTCCATCGTAGCCTTGACCTCTAACCTTTAAAAGATTCAGTATTATATAAAAGAATTATGTAAACGCTAAAACGAACGAAACGATCATCATAAAGATGTAGACTAACCTGATTCATACTCAATTTATGTTGTGTAAATAAAGTATCAATTGAAGCTTTAAGTGTTTTCGAAGACGTGTCATCCACATGAACAACACCGGCAAATCTCTCTTCAACAATTCAAAGTCTATCAAGATATCGCAAAACGAGTGCCATTTGTTCCTTTTTAGACACTCACTGGATTCATCAACTAACAAAGAAAATACGTCATCTCCGAATTTTGTAATAATAGAACCAAGAACCTCTTCTAAAAAACATTCACATATTTGTTTTTGAATATCTGGTGATTTTAGTGTACAATTTAAAGGAGCTCGTGCGACAACCTTACGAGTTTTCTCATTTTGATTTGCAAGTAATTCATATCTCTACGAAAAGTCCCATGTTCAAAGAATCTTTCTTCTCATCATGACCACGAAATGGTAACAAAGCTTTAAGTAAGAATCTACACGTCACAACCGAAAGATTCAAACGAATTCGATCGTCTCTTGCCTCACCTTCGATTTGTTTTAGAAAGGCAACGTGAATCGATTGTTTTTGCTTTAATAGAATTTCTCATTCTTGAAGTCCTTTGCATGATAACTATTCACTTCTCCCGCATGGTTGTTGAGTCTATACTTGTTACTCCAATTATTAAAGTCATCTGTCACAAATACATCATTTCCACCTTGTTTTCCAATAGAGTCTCTAAACAAATAACAAAACAAATAGTAGTATACTTTGTTCACCTTTACACTATACTCAAACAAAACTTGCAACAAAACCTCTTACTTTAGGCCCGATTGTTTTTTAGAAATGTATAGCGGCGTGGTTAACAAGGTCCATTGCTCAAATACTTTCACCTAATTTCATCTCTATATTAGCGTGATAACTAAAAATCCTTGGGTTCTTAGACAGATCTAATGGAGAGTACCCAAATCAATACCATCTGACGATGAAGGAATAAGTGTAGGTTTTGAAATTGGTTCACGCGTAATTTCTAGAATATGTTTTGGTAAAGTTTCTTCCCAACGCCATTATCGGTACTTATCGACGAAAATTCTCTTTTATAATATCTTTTCATAGAGACTAAAGACTAATATATATCAAATATAAACTAATCACAACACAGTAGTTATTATAATTATTATTTATAAACTATTAACTATAAAAATATTCAATTTAAAACTCTAAAAAAAGATCAAAATCATGTTTTAACCGGATACGCTTGAGTTACAACCTTATTGGGTCACAAAAAGATCAAGAAGTTTTATCAGATGTTCAATAATCATTAGACCTTAAATAACCAACTGAGCTAGTTCAGTTGGCCACCAAGGGTAATTTTGGGGAGATATTTTTTGAGAGGTCTCAAGTTTGAGTCTTACTAAGGACCTTCAGGGGCCCAAATTAAATAGAAGATGTCACTGTGAGCTCAAATCACTAACTACTAACTTGATGTTCAAAAAAAAATCATTAGACCTCAAATCTCAATGGCTCAATTCTTATCTTTTGTTTTGGCTCTTTGTTTTACACCTTTGGGGGTCACGCAAGATTGAAACATTAACTAATTTAGGGGTCTAACTATCAAATAATTATGCTTTACTTAGACTATCTAACAATAATCAAATGGGATATCATTCTAGGTATCTATTTTTGAGCAAAAGTAAACTTTGAATATCATTCGCAAATAATATGTAGCACACTACCGTTGACCAACTACACAAATCAGTAAAAACATAAAATTTGTGAGATATATACAACACCTCACAAGGCGTATTTATATATGGCACGTGCCACAGATAGCTAAGCCTTGGCTTCGCCAATGAATGGTCGAGGAATTGCCTGCGCCTCTTTTACATCCTCATGACCAACAGCCGGATTAATACTAGTATTTCCAAACTCAGCGTTCAACGAACCAGACCCAGATGACTAGTATCTTTTAGCTTTAGTTGTTTGCTTTGCTAATAATGTTGGAATTTCAACATCCCTTCAATTCGGACTATATTTCAATATACGAAATCAAAACTAAGTACCAGTTTCTGCATCTTAGTAAAAAATAGTCCGGTTAAAGTAATCCTTATCTCCGGCTCCACTCTCTTGCGCTCTACGCATAATATTATTGTAGACTCTGTAAATCGAACACATGTCGAACGAATCGTCTTCCCTTTCCCCTTAATAGAGTCGTACGTTCGATACCGTCCGAATTTGTTTTGTTCTCAAAGTATTGCAAGATTGCAGTTCAAATTCGCTTAACGTACGAATTTGTTAAGCAGTAGTATTAATTTAATACACACAACCATGACTCATGTAACGTGAAAGAAACCACCATTTTACAGTTCACTCGTGTGAGTTTTAGGATGGTTTGAAAACTCACGTTGTGATCTCACTACCACTCCACCCGGCCTTAAAAGCCACTTACAAAGAAAAGTCATAGTATTTTAGATTATTGATTATTAACTATTATACATAGAAATAAATGTATTTTTCCTTCTTTCAAAATGGCAAAAATAAACAAAGAATGTGTTTTGTATGAGTACTTGTACTACTACACACAAAACATATGGTCACATAACACGTTAGAAATAGAAAGCAAGAAAACATATATACTAGTTCACAAGCAAATAAAAACTCGTAATTCATTCATGCTTTTATGATGACGATCGCGTGTTCTTAGATTTTTAATGATCGATTCCATTATCCTCATATACAAAATAAAAGCACTCTAGACACATTCACATTTATATATTAGTGTATATAGTTTTAGATATTCTATATCGTGACTTGATCAAATTCATATTTTGATCGATTTCAAAACATTGGCAAAAGACTAAAAGTGAGCTGGGGCTATATTTGGACATTGCAGGCTGAGGCTTAGTTTTTGGATAGCTTGATAATGAAACCAAGCCGGCCCAATTTAATATGTTTTATACCCATGCCACCAGCTCATTGACAGTACTCAGTACACGACCACTACCTTACAAAACGAGCATACAATGTGATTAATTGAGTAATGATTTACCATGCATATCCATTTGTTTTATAGAGTAAATTTTTGTAGCTATATATTCCGACATTGTTATCAACCTTATTTGATGTGGTTTGAGCTCATCGTTACATAATTTTATAGAGCACTAAAGACTTTAACCAATTGATATTTGAGTGATCGATCAAGCACCCTATGGTAGTGTCTCAACATCTCCAAACTCGGGGGACATAGTAATCTATCAACGTGTTGTTCATCACTAATTTTGTAAATGCGTCGCTCTCAACCGGAGGTCACAACTTACAAGACCGTGTATGTACGGAGTCTTTCCCCTATTTATATGGCATAGCTTAAGGTAGATCTTGGCCATTTCGTATGTCCCAATGCAACATAACAAAAAAATCCAAGCAATATAGTGAAAGTAGAGTGGACCATTTTGTATATAGTTTCCAGGAGTCACGCTATCATATGGTACAATACCGTGGGGATAATATTTAAAACTAACTATATTTGATTAATTTATTAGTGGATAAATGGCTAAAGCCTAGTTTATATGGGTCTATTAGGGTTTTAACACTTATATATAGCAGATAAATAATACGTAGTATATAAAGTTTAATCATTCTAACACAATTAAGCAAGAACTACCGTCTACATATATCTAATAGCTAGGGTTCCATTTCACTTTTCGTTAAGCATGAAATAAAAAGGACTTTAAATGTAACTGATGTATACATTCAAAAGCAACGTAGGGGGCGGCTTTGATGTGAATCTTCAGTAGGCGGGAGGCTTTAATTTGGATATCGGTCTTAAGTAAGAGTAGTAGGGGTCACAACAAAACAGATATAAACGTTTTGCAGTTATTTCTCCATATATCATTTATCATTAATGCAACATTCATGGTTTCCATGTGCAGAATATAATATGAATACTGGCTTCAAAACTTCATAATGGGACTAAAACTAGCGTAGAGAACTTGCTAGCTCGAGGATATACGAAATTGATATCGGTATAGACTAAACAGTGGAAACATGCGTTGATGCGTATAACATGTAGACTTATACGAATCAGGTGATCGTAAGGTATTTAAAATACGTACAACATCCTACTCGCGCAATCCTAATCACAGAGATCACTGATTATATGTACACAATGACATGAGAATACTGATATGTTTAACCTTACAAAAAAAATAAAGAGATAAATTCAAATATAGTAACAATAGTATGTGAGGTATCCATATATTCTCCTCCAGTCTGATGCAAACCAACATATTCAAGTACGAAAATTGGTAAAATCATTCAACTTAACCCTTTTCTTCGACTTCAATTTTAATACAATTGTGTCTTTCGAAACTGGATATCTCAACAACCAGTAATTCAACATCCCGGTAAAACTTCGCTCCATCATAATGTTGGTTTGGTAACTTAATGTCCGTTGTAGAACTTTTGGAGCTAGATCGATTGTCGTTCTAGATTTCAGCTGTTATCGACTTCTCTTACGCCCCCTTCAAACCGGTGATATCATAAATCATATTTGGTATCTTTCTCAGACCTCCTTACATACAAAATGTCCTCACACCCCTTTTTCATTCTTATACCAAGGGCGAACGCAATGTTAATGTAGCAACCGTCCCAATGAAACGAAACGCTCCTACTACGTCTACCTCATGGTTAGAGGCCGGAAAAGAAACTGGTTCTTCACGAATGTTGGTCATGGTGGTGGTGTTGTACGGTTAGAGTAAAGTAAGTCAAGCCCGATTGAACTCTTATGGTATATTAAGCATTATACGTGTAATTTGCATTATAAATATTGTTCAATGAACATTGTAGTAGCTCACCGGGTTTACTCAAGATTCCTACGTGAAACATATACCAGGAACAATTTACCCGAGTTGTGTGCAATCTATAGCAATGTACAGATAGTGTGTAATATACACATAATGATCACAGTCTTTTGTTTTTGAACGGGGTTGATTTTATTATAGCTCTACCAAACGGGGACAAAATAAAACCTCGCAAATATGCGTAGATAAACAGAAGAACGATAGTTCTTAGGAACAAGGTTGATGGAAACAATATAAAATAACATGGCACAATTGATTTTCTAATTGATTCTTAAATTTGTTTTATTGATACAAATGAATCCAGGTGTTCGATTTATCTAATAATCAATGTGTAAATACAACAAAGTTATATCAACAAACAAAATACAATACGGCGAGTATATCATATACTATGACTACGGGTTTTCCTAGAAGAAGAAGTAGTTGAGGAAGAAACCCTAACCGTAAAAGATCGAAAAAACGCATTTACCTCTTCACGTCTTGATTTCTCAAAGAATTCGGTCATCGTCCCATCATCCGACGACCTCCTCCTTCGTTTCTGTACATTTTTTCGTGGCGGTGATGGTAAGCTTGGTGGAGGGATCTTGTGATCATCTGAAGTTGGAGTTCGACAATCATGAAAATTACTATCATCATCTACATGTGTTACAACCTTTGACCTTGATGTTTCGCCATGATCATGATCATCATCCTTTTGATTATTATCTCCATGTTTTTCCATGGATTCTTTGGACATTTGGAGCTCAGCTAGGTTAGATAGAGATAAGATATGTAGAGAGGGAAAGAGATAGCTTCTTTGACAATCTTTATTTGATTTGTTTAATATTGTGTCACTTCATACTTTTCTTATCATGTTACATTTTATTCCATGGTACAATGTTTTTCTTAGATTATATATATTTAGAGAGAGAGAGATAACTGTGAGTCTGTGACTAACTTAATTGACAACGTTTGGATTTACCACCTGATATATACAGGAACAGTTAAAACAGTAAGGACAGAGGAGAACAGAAGGGAAAAGAAACAAAAAAAAAAAAAAAAATGACAATGTTCATTACTTCATTTTCACAAACGCATATACGGCCATAAAAGATTTTGCTTCTATGTAGTGGTCCATATCACAACTTGGGAATTGGGATTATTTGGGGTTATCAAAATCGTGTGTGCTTCGAATTTACACTGAAATCATATCTCGTCAAGAACTTGAGATACACTTGTGGATTACTAACAGAACATCAAATTAGACCGTATAATTTTGCTTTGAGATTTTGGACTATTTCGGTTTTGGTATATTTTACTCGATTTTATTAAAAACTTTATGATTATATTTAATAAAATTGGTTCAGACTGGATCAGATCAGATTGACTCGGCTCATTTTGGTCCGATCTTGGTCCAAAGTTTTATATCATTTCGATACGCGATTCGATCTGATTTTATGTGTTGTCTTCTTTGTAAAAAATTGTTTGTCTATTTAAGGGATGAATTTATGATTCACAACATTGATTAAATTGTATTTATTGAATAAGACACCCATCACCCATGCATGTAAGCAAATACGAATGTCAAAGCTTACAAAGGAAGGTTTGAAAATTGCTACGGGTATTGATAGCGATGATGACACCCACCATGCATAAACTAGAAATGTGTTTTTGGTCATGTTTCGAGCATGTTAGACTGTTTTATAACAACGATCAACTACCTAGCACTTTAAAGATAAAACGTGTTTGCCAATAAACGACTAGTATTTGTATTTTCTGCGACTTCTATTATACAAAACGTTTTTCGGATGCCTTAGTGATAGCGTTATTTTTATATAATAAAAGAATTAAATTTTTAAAAATTTTAGTGAAAAATGAAGGTGGTAGAAAAAACAATTAGGTCAATCAAATAATTTAATTTTGACAAATAAGGAAAATCAAGTGATGTGATTAGTTAGAAAAAGTTAAAATTGAATTAAGTTTAGTCAAAATTAAAAAATTTGGTAAAGGAATTTGATGAAAACACACAAAAATATATGTGTCAAGTTTGTGAAAATAAAAACTTAAAAAATGAGGAGGGATTAATAAAACTTTATTGGTTAAATTTTAAATAAATTAGATGAATTTAAGTGTAAACTTATAATTTTCTATATTTTTTAGTAATTTTAAAAAATAAACAAAATACCCTCTTAAAGTGTATACTCTCTAAACTTTATATTATAAAAATACAACATATAGTATCACTACAATATTCGCTGCCTTCCCTGGCCAAATTCGCGACGTTTCCCTGGCGACATGTCGCCAGGGAAGATGAATCCCTGGTGACATGTCGCCAGGGAAACCTCGCCAAGAAAGGCTGGTGCGGGATTGTTTCCCTGGCGACAAATTAGGATTTCCCTGGCGACAAGTGGGCCCCGCAAACTCTTTGGTTCAAAAATTGGTGCCACGCTGGAGTTGGTGCGGGATAGTATCCCTGGCGACATGTGTCGCCAGGGAAAATATGGCTGATTAAGGAACTTAAGTTAAACAGGTTATTAAACCTCACTTTTCCCTGGCGACATGTCGCCAGGGAAACTAGACGTTACGTTGACAAGTCAACGCCTGGCGTTGACAAGTCAATGTTCTTCTCGAGTTTCCCTGGCGACATGTCGCCAGGGAAACTAGACGTAACGTTGACGAGTCAACGCCTGGCGTTGACAAGTCAATGTTTTTCTTGAGTTTCCCTGGCGACATGTCGCCAGGGAAACTTGGCTGACTTTTTAGAAAGTCAAATGAGCCAAAGTTTCCCTGGCGACATGTCGCCAGGGAAACTTTGACATTTTTTTTTAGCTGCCTGCACAGCAGGCTGTTTTCAGATTTTTTCCGGAATTTTTCCGGAAAAAATCTACCAAAACCTGGGAATACAAATACAAAACCTGAAGATAAAAATACTAAAAATCTACCACGAAACTAGTACCAAAACACAATAACATGTAACCTCTCGATCAATACAAATACATGTCACAACTTGAGTACAAAGTTCCTAGTTACACTTATTAAACTTGCAATTCGGGGTTTACAATTATTAAACTTGCATGCTAAGGTAGGAAAAACAAGACAAGCATACTAACCATTACCACTCCCACCGGCGCCACTACCGCTGCCTCCCGTGCCACTCCCGCTAGCACCACCCGATAGAAATGCTGCGAACGCATCGGCAAACCTATCGTCACTTCTCATAAAGTTAAACACTTGAGCCCCTTGTTCCAACCGTGGGTCGACGGGAGGAGGAGGAGGAATATAGTGAGCACTCCTTCTCGGCACTATCTGGCCGACACCGGGCATGTGGCCTCGCTGCTTTCCACCTTGGACGATACGGTTGATCTCGTCGTCCGTATATTTTCCTTCAGCCTTCATCGCAAGCATCTCCTCCTAATGAAGTGACAAAAACAAACGACAGTTAGTATATTATATATTAGTCGGGTTGGTACATTATTTATCGGCAAGGAATAGTAAAAAACAAGGCATATCCAAAAAAAAATTAATTAATTAATTAATTTAAAAAAAATACTTACATACATAACGCGGTCCGCATCGCAAGGAAAATTCCCATCCTGGTCCGTGTGCGCAATGAAGAAGTGATCAATGACAGTCGGGGGTGGCACATCAGCTTCAATTGCAGCTTGCGTCTGTACATACATAGACACGCATATATAGAATGAAGCAAATTCAAAACAAAAAATCACAACACACCAAAACATATAATCAAAGACATATATGTATGTAAATTAATTATAGAATTTCTCACCACTTGGTCTCGAAGGCGTGCCAACGATCGGGATCCCTGCCGACTCGGCGTCTTCTGCTTAGACCGGTTCTGGGAGTTCGTCTGGCATCTTTTCTCGTAATCCGGATTACTCCAAAGTGCGATCTGTTTCTCCCAGTCCTCTGAAGTAATTTCCTCTGGACGCTCGCTGCGGACTCTGTCGATATCTACCCTGCCGGTATCGATGTCTCGGACCCAATGCTTTGTCTTGAGCGTATTTTTTCGAGAATTATAACTCTTTGTAAGCATTTGATTGATGCCGCCACGTATTTCCTTCCATCTACCAGGATCACTCTTGTGTGGCGTCAAATTAAACTTATTCTGCATTCATATACAACAAATAAAACAAACACAGAGTTAGAGTTAGAGATATAATTTATACATTATTTTGTTTATTTATTTAATGGCTTAGTCATCTATTTAATTTTTTATAATAAAAACAACTTATCCTGATAAGCATAAGCTTTTTGAAAATAACTTGTTCTGATAAGCTTATCAGGATAAGCTGTTTGAAATCAGCTTATCCTGATAAGCTTATCAGGACAAGCTGTTTGAAAACAGCTTATCCTGATAAGCATATCAGAACAAGCTGTTTTCACACAGCTTATTCTGATAAGCTTATCAAGATAAGTTGTATTCAAACAGCCTGTTCTGATAAGCATATCAGGATAAGCTGTTTGAAAACAGCTTATCCGAAAAGCTTATTACATTATTCTCATCAAATATATATTTATTTAAATTTTTTATATTTATTCTAATTTTTTTATATATATTTAAAAAAAAATTATATGATATAAATAAATAAGATACAATTTGTATATTTATTTAAATTTGTTATTTATTTATATGATATAAATAAATAAACAAATTTATTTAAATATATACATCATTAAATAAATAAACACAATAATGTTATGAACATAAAAATGATAACTGACCTCTATGTTCGCCCAAACCAATGTTTCGATCTCATCCGGGACATCAGCCCAACTTGGGTAGTACAGTGGCACGAGCCTCCTGATACAATCCCCGATGTAATTAGATAAATGCTGAGCATGCGTGCCGCGAGGCTGGTGAGATTTTTCTTCAAAATCTATCGGGACAGGGCCATGCTCACCAACTTCCTCCAACAAATCGATACATCGGCTAATGCCCCGAGTCTTTCTACCGGCCGCTCTGCCGCCCAAATTTTCTTTTCTTTTGCCTTTGCCTGCAAAAATCAAGTGAGTGACAAAGTAATAAAAATTCAAGGCAAGCAACATATATATGCACCAAATTTTTGATTGTGTTACAATAATCCAAATATTCTTACCTTTATTTCTAAATAAGGCAAAACAACTGTTGCGGATGTTTGGCGTAGGAGGTTCATCCTCACCACCACCGTCACCACCGTGTGATCCTGCAACATCTGCTGACATCTGTACAAGTACAATTAGCATAACATAGACAAATTCATGAACAAAATAATATAAGCATGCACAAATTCAAATACAACACATCCAAATAAATATACACATTTAAAAAATCCACAACAATTAGATTCATTAATTCAAACAAATAAGTGTCTTTTGCAAGTTACAACTAAAGGTCAATTTTCTTCTTCACTAGAATAAACTCTGTCTTCACCATCATCATCATTCACACGTTCTTCATCACTTAAATCATGAGGGACGTCTTCATCATCAGTAATACCATCGTCTTCATCATCAACATCAATGATATTTGGCGGTGCATCAACCTCCGTTTCGTGGCCATCTATATTCAAGGTCACATCACCCAAGTCATTCAAATCAGTGGAAAGTGGTAGATCAGATGAGTTGTCGAAATGTATAATATCAGGAACGGCATCTGACACTATGACACCCCCGTTGGAAAACTTTTTATGATTAACATGTTCAACGACCTTCCAGTTGGGTTTGTTCTGATCTTCAATGTAGAAGACTTGTTTGACTTGTGTTGCGAGAATGTATTGTTCATATTTCCAATACTCAGCTCTTGTGTCAGTGAGTTGAGTCATGTTGTTTCTATAGATAAGACGTTTTTTACGTAACATGGGGCGAGTGTCGAACCACTTAACTTTGAACAACACAACACTGAACGACAAATAACGAAACACGAGGATCTGTTGAAGCTGACCATAAGCCATTGTGTTCTCAAGGACAGGCGCACAAATGCCGTTGTTTTGAGTTGTACGACGTTCATCGCGACTGTGCACGACATACCTCACACCGTCGACTATGCAAGAGTTTATTGAGATTGGATGCGGTGATGGTCCACAAGCCAAAGCGAATAACTCGATGGTCTAGATAACCTCTGGGTCTTTGTCATTGTCTACGTGACGTTGACGGATCTATGAGGAATAAAGGATTAGGTACAGAAAACTATTTATAATAATATTATTTTTTTACAAGTAAGTACACAAGATAAGTCTAAGTTTACCATTTTCCCAAACCACGCGGAGAATTCTTTTTTCTCGTCTTTGTCAGGATATAATCTGAAAAACGTTCATGGTATTAGAATAAGTCGCTATTGTTAAGAAAAAGAAGTTTCAAAATAAAATAAAAAACGCGTACCTCTTGAACTCAGAAATATACTTGTCGATTTCAGGACTGTTGTTTAGTACATACCATTCCACTTTCTTGAACTCTTGATAAGGGAACGGAATATACGAATTTTTCCCAAGCGGGTTACATACCGATCGGAACACCTGAAACTGACACGTTGGGGGAGGGGGGTCCACATTACGGTCGAGACGATTAAATTTAGTGGTAACATCATCCCAAAAATACTTAGAACAGAAAGTCAATGCTTCTTGTGCAACATAACCCTCCGCAATCGAACCTTCTGGCTTAGCTTTATTTCGTACAAAACCTTTTAGCTCTTTCATGTATCTTTCAAATGGATACATCCACCGGGGGCGGATAGGCCCGCCTTCAATGGCCTCATCAGGTAAATCGATAACCAAGTGAATCATAATGTCAAAGAAATAAGGAGGATATATGAGCTCAAGATCGCACAAAATGTCAACCACCTTTTTTACAGCAGTCAACATGTCATCCACCATTAAAGTTGCAGAGCAGAGTTGCTTAAACAAGTTACATAGGTCGATCAGTGGTCTTGCAATCTCAGCAGGCAAGTATTCCTGAAGTGCGAAAGGAAGTAAACGTTGCATCATTATATGACAGTCATGAGACTTCATGCCCGTTATATTGGTATCGTTATCGGTCACTTTGTGGTTGAAGTTGGATCCGAACCCATCTGGTAGTTTAACACTCTTGATGTACTGACAAAACTTTTTCCTGTTCTCTGGTGTGAAGGAATACGAAGCCTGAGGCTTCTTGCACTTCCCGTTTTTACTTTGGGTGAGCCACAAGCTTTTTCGAATGCCCAACTTTTCCAAGTATTGTCTTGCCTTGACAGTGTCTTTAGATTTGTCATTCATCAACAAAGTGTTCAGGATGGCCTCCAACACATTTTTTTCGATATGCATGATGTCTAAATTGTGTCTTAGTGAAAGAAAAGGCCAATACTCAAGCTCGTAAAAAATAGACCGTTTAGACCAGTTAGGCTCAACACGAAAATTGCGTGTTATCTTCACACCCCCAAAATTCTTATGTTTACCGGGCAGTCGATTTGGCAGTGAAGCGTGTTGCTCGTCAATCTGGTCCATGGTAAATGTTCTAGGACGGGGCTGGTGTTCGGGTTTACCATTGAATAAACGTGAAGTCCTTGATTTATGGCGGGGCGGTAAGAATCTTCTGTGGCCAACATAAGCTATTTTGCTTGCCACATGAAGAGATGGAGTGTCGTCATTACATGTAGGGCAAGCCTTGTAACCTTGCCCACTATACCCAGACAAACTACTTCGAGCCGAAAAATCATTGATGGTCCATAAAAGCATCGCTCTCATGGTGAATGCCTCGCCTGTAGCTTGGTCTATAGTACTCACACCATCCCATAAAAGTTTTAGATCATCAATTAAAGGTCTCAAGTAAACATCAATGTCCTTGCCCGGGGATTTAGGGCCAGGAATTAACAGCGTCAACATTAAAGAACTCTCTTTCATACACAACCACGGAGGCAGGTTGTATGTTGTCAATATCACATGCCACATGCTGTAAGTCTGACTAAGGTTGCCGAATGGATTGAAACCATCAGCAGCCAACCCTAATCGAACATTTCTTGGTTCTGCTGCAAAATCACCATACTTGGCATCAAATTTCTTCCAAGTCGCACCATCACACGGGTGTTGCATCTTACCGGGCTCCGTACACTTTCCAGTAGCATGCCAAATCATATCCTTTGCACTTTTACTAGACTTGTACAAACGTTGTAGTCTATGAATGATCGGAAAGTAACGCAACACCTTCTTAGGAACTTTCTTCCCCGGCGTGTTAGTGTCTTTCCATCTACTTGTATTACACACCGGACAGAAATCCAAATCGGCGTATCCTTCCCGAAATAAGCAACAATCGTGTTCACAAGCATGTATCGAATCGTACCCTAACCCGATCGTTTTAAATGTCTTCTTTATTGCATAGTATGACGGTGGGAGCTTGAATCCTCTGCTTGGGGGAAAGATAGTTTGGAACCACTCTAGAATATCATTGAATATGGTATCGGTGATTTTACCTTTGGCCTTATAATGTGTAAACTTTGCCATGAAGTCTAATCGAGTCGCTTCTACACAACCAGGGTACAGCGGCTCATTGGCACTGCGATATAACTCTCTAAACTCGTTAGCTTGAGTCCGTCTGTTACTTGAGTTGGGAGGAGGTGGAGGAGGAATATAGTCCGGAGGCATATAGGTAAGGTCATCAAGTAACGATGTCATGTCAGTTATAAAAGGTTGTCTTGTGTTATCTATTATTGGCAGTGGTGGCGGTGGTGGTGGTGGTGGAGGAGGTGTAGGTGTAGGAGGAGCCGGTTCACCATGGTGTACCCATGTTGTATAACTGTTGTCAAACCCGGACTTCATAACGTGGTTCGAAAGAAGGTCAATATCTACCAGGAGTCTTGTTCGACAACGCTTGCATGGACATGGTATCTCATTCAAACGATTCACAAACTTCCTAGAATGCTTGACAAAATTGGCAAGACCCAATATATATTCTGGCTGATGACGCTCTAACCGTGTCCAACTCTTATCAATGAGTACCATAACTGTGTTTTAACGATACATTTAGTTATTATATGCAACTTAATTATTATATATTTCATAAATAATAATATGTATTATATCAAATTATAAAAAATAATTATAAAATATATAATTATTATTTATAAAGTATATAATTTTATAATAATATTTATTAAAAGATATAATTATCAAGTATAGAAAATAGTATGTTCACCTAGCGCAACTATGGAAGGCAATCCTAACCCACCCTTTGAATGTTTCGTCTCATATATGAATGCGTATAACCGATTTACTATTTGAGAAAATTTCGGCAGCATTTCCCCTCAACTCCCCAAATATGTGTTTAAAGACATATTCGTAGGAGTAAAGGAGAAACACTGTCGAAATCATCTCAAATACTAAATCGGTTATACGCATGCATATCCTAAATGAGACAAAACATTCAAAAAGCAGTCCCAAACAGGGGACTTTCCGAAGTTAATTCCTAATAAATTAACTTCGGACGGGTTTTCTATAGGTTGATCAATTTCAGACGGGAATTTTCCGAAATTAATCGCTAAAATCCTAAAACATTCCTAAGGCTTAGTCCATTAAAACATTTATATCAAACAGCTTATCCTGATAAGCCAATCAGGATAAGCTGCTTTCAAACAGTTTGTCCTAATAAACTTAGCAGGATAAGCTATTTGAAAACAACTTATCAAGATAAATCGGGATAAGCTGTTATCAAACAGCTTATTCTGATATGCTTATCAGTACAAGCTGTTATCAAACAGCTTATTCTGATAAGCTTATCAGGATAAGTTGTTATCAAACAGCTTATTCTGATAAGCTTATCAGGATAAGCTGTTATCAAACAACTTATTCTGATAAGCTTATCAGGATAAGCTGTTATCAAACAACTTATTCTGATAAGCTTATCAGGATAAGCTGTTATCAAACAGCTTATTCCAATAAGCTTATCAGGATAAGCTATTATCAAACAACTTATCCTGATAAGCTTACTGGGATAATCTGTTATCAAACAGCTTATCCCGGTATGCTTATCAGGATAAGCTGTTATCAAACAGCTTATCAGGATAAGCTTATCAGGATAAGCTATTTGAAAACAGCTTATCGCGATAAGCTTATCAGGATAAGCTGTTTGAAAACAGCTTATTCTGATAAGCTTATCAGTTTATTTTCATCAAATATGCAACATAACGAGTGTTTGGATTTACGTTTAACACTCAAATTAACAAGTTTATACATTCCCGACGACATGTCGCCGGGGAATCTAAAATGAAATACTAAATAAAAAACAATATGTATTATAATAAATTACAATAAAAAAACAAAAAAAAAACATACCGTTGTAGTCGGGGCTCGGTCGGCTGTGGTCGAGCTCGGCTGTGGTCGGGGATCGTTCGGATGTGGGCGGGCTTGGCTGCGGTTGGGGCTCGGGCTACAATAACATAAAACAAAACATTAACTATATTAATAAAAATCAAAATCAAAATCAATTAATTAAATCTTAATCTAGAAATAAAAAATTAAACCTTTAGTGAAGATGATGGTGTTTAAGATGATGGTGCGTGGGAGTGGCAGTGGAGGCGTGATGATGGTGGCGGAGTGGCAGCGGAGTGGCGGCGGAGTGGTGGCGAAGTGGTGCACGTGTGCAAGTGTGGTGGTGAGGTGGTGTGACTAGTGGTGGTGGTGATGATAATGATCGTGGTGATGGTGGTGTGGAGGTGATGGTGGTAATGGAGCAGCAGGGAAGAAGAAGAAGAAGAGGAGATGGGTTTTTTTTTTTGTTAAGTGTTGTGAGAAAAGATAAGGTATCTGGTCAATAAAGCGCTTTTTTTTCCCCGACGACAATCCCTGGCGACATGTCGCCAGGGATACTTTTGCCTTTTGTCGTTTAGCCAAAAGCGCGCGTTATTGAAAAATTTTGGAGGGGTGTGACGAAGTTTCCCTGGCGACATGTCGCCAGGGATACCTTTGACTTTTCAACGCATATGCACGTACCTATCACTTTTGTCGTGTCTCCCAAACCTTCCCTGGCGACATGTCGCCAGGGAAACTTGGCTGACTTTTTAGAAAGTCAAGTGAGCCCAATTTTTCCTGGCGACATGTCGCCAGGGAAACTTGGCTGACTTTTTAGAAAGTCAAGTGAGCACACGTTTCCCTGGCGACATGTCGCCAGGGATAGTTTCCCTGGTGACATGTCGCCAGGGATAGTCAAAGATGTCGCAAGGGATAATTTTTGTGAAAATAAAGTTTCTTGTTACTTATGTATTATTATAATTAGTAATAAAATAATAATAATTATTATTATTATTTATGAAATAATTATTATTATTATTACAATTTATAAAATAATTATTATTATTTATAAAATAGCTATATCATCCCGGTCAGTTTAATTTCTAAATTCATTCCGATTTATTCCGTTTAGTTTCTCGATTTATTCTAATTCGGTAACCATTTAACATCTAACGTTTAACAAATGCATACCGACTCATCCATTGAACATCTAACATGTAACCAAGACATGGCGAGTCATCCATTGAACATCTAACGTGTAACCAAGACATGCCGACTCATTTATTGAACATCTAACGTGTAACCAACACATACCGACTCATCCATTGAACATCTAACGTTTAACAAATGCATACCGACTCATCCATTTAACATCTAACGTGTAACTAAGACATGCCGACTCATTTATTAAATATCTAACGTGTAACAACACATGTCGAGTCGTCCATTGAACATCCAACGTATAACAAATGCATACCGACTCATCCATTGAACATCTAACGTGTAACCAAGACATGCCGGGTCATCCATTGAACATTTAACGTGTAACCAAGACATGCCGACTCATCCATTCAACATCTAATGTTTAACAAATGCATACCGGCTCATCCATTGAACATCTAACGTCTAAACAAGACATACCGACTCATCCATTGAACATCTAACGTCTAACCAAGACATGCCGACTCATTTATTGAACATCTAACGTGTAACCAACACATGTCGAGTCGTCCATTGAACATCTAACGTCTAACCAAGCTTGGTTACATGTTCTTCATTCTCACACAACATCCCGTCAGCTATCACTTCACTAAACTGAGAAGCATATGTCATAACGTTTTGAGTGAAAGTTGAGACAACTGGCAACCAACCTGATAAGCAATTATTGAACATCTAAGGTGTAACCAACACATGTCGAGTCGTCCATTGAACATCTAACGTCTAACCAAGCTTGGTTACATGTTTTTCATTCTCACACAACATCCCGTCCGCTATCACTTCACTAAACTGAGAAGCATATGTCATAACGTTCTGAGTGAAAGTTGAGACAACTGGCAACCAACCTGATAAGCAATTATTGAACATCTAACGTGTAACCAACACATGTCGAGTCGTCCATTGAACATCTAACGTCTAACCAAGCTTGGTTACATGTTCTTCATTCTCACACAACATCCCGTCCGCTATTACTTCACTAAACTGAGAAGCATATGTCATAACGTTCTGAGTGAAAGTTGAGACAACTGGCAACCAACCTGAGAAGCAATTATTGAACATCTAACGTGTAACCAACACATGTCGAGTCGTCCATTGAACATCCAACGTATAACCATAACAAACTGGATCATCCATTGAACATCAAACGTATAACCATAACAAACCGGGTCATCCATTGAACATCCAACGTTTAACTATTGGCGGGAAAACGTTGGCGGGAAAACATTAGCGGGAAAATGTTAACCATTTCCCTCACTTTTTGACCATAAAAGGATTCACACACTGATATCGCTCATTTATACGAGTTTTTCATAGCGATAGTTGTTATGTTTTGTGTCCTAAACGTAATGGATAGACCCCGTATTGCTTATATTTTGTGTAAAGTGTGTTTTGTAGGTTCTCAACTCACCATGTCTTACCGACAAGAAAGAGTTGATTCACCTTGAGGGTACGGCTCTTGGTGTGACACATCAAATCCGTTGATGGTTGCCAGGTTACCCAAAACTGGATGGTTTTCACTTGCCATGGTCCTAGACTGAAAAGTGGCTAATCCAAGGGGGTACGGCTCTTGGTAAAGATTTTATCAAATCCGTTGATAGCTGTAATAGCTTGCTTAAAGCTATAGGGTGTTCAATTCACCGATGCTTCATTGCTAAGAATTGGCGAGTCCAGAAGGGTACGGCTTCTGGTAAAGACATATCAAATCCGTTGACGGCTGTGATGGTTTGCCTAAAATCATCAGGGTACCCCCACTCACCATTGATTCACGTTCTAAGAGTTGGGCTGGGTTCTAGTCTCCCAGGGTGATGCTTATTCCACCAGAAAGACTGGCTAGCCCAAGAGCGAGCAGCTACTTGGTAAAGGCTCATCAAATCTGCTCATGTTGCTGTAAAGATTTGGGACCAAAAGGGGCAAAGCAAAAGTTTTACACCTAAATCAGTTCAGCCTCGGATCAAGAGTTGCGCCGCAGGACATACTTGTTGCGGCGCAACAAAAGTTGCTACAGATCATTGGTTTCTCGGATCATCAATTGCAGCGCAAGACTCAAGAGTTGCGGCGCAACTAAAGAAGCTACAGGACTTGGCACTTGCGGAACAAGAGTTGCGGCGCAAGACCATTCAGTTGCGCCGCAACTGGTCTTTTTGCAGTTACAAACTCTGTTTTTATTTCTCATTATGGGGAAAGCTAAAGAGTTAGTGGACATCATGGGACATTATTGCTAGACGTTTTTTGATGTCCCAGGAGGAGTATTTAAGGAACACAACAAGAGGAAAAGGCATTCATACCATCATACAACAAGCATTACCATCATCATCATCAAGCTTTAGCATAATTTTCATTATCATCATAAGTTTCTATTGAACAATTGTTACTTCAAGTTTTTACTTTGTTACTTGGAAGATCATTGGAACCTCTTTCTCAATTAGGTATTCATCTTCTATCATTTTAATAGCAAGATTAAAGTATGTCTTTTACATATTCAATTGTGTTTGTTACAATCATGAGTAGCTAATTTCTTTATACGTTTGCTTGGATTATGTGATGTTTATGTGTTAGATTTTGGGTTGGAAATTCGATTGATTTGTTGAGATTAATTGGGGATCCGTTTGGGTTAATAACTTAATTATCTTGTCAAAATTGTTTATACTCTTGTTTGGTAATCTAAAAACGGGTATTCGAAAGGAATCCGTAATTTTTACTAAAATAGGAACGAATTAATCGGCCTGTCTTTAGTTGATTATAAGTGAATGATATTCGAAAGGAGTCATTAACAACAATTTTCATAAGTAGATATTCACACAAACGCTAGCTACTAAATTAAGAGAAATCGGTTTAGGAGTTAGTAAGCTATTCGAAAGGAAGCTTATAAATTAATTCTCACTTATCAGCTTGAAACTTTATGCACTATTACTTGAGGTGTTAACGGTATTCGAAAGGAATCGTTGCATGGTTAGGTAATTGGAGAAATCCGGTATTCGAAAGGAACTTAGGATTTTACATTAGAAGTTTATCGATATTTTCATACCTAAGGAATAACTCATAGTCATTCACGGTCCAAGCAAGCGTATCTTTTATCCATATTTGAAATCTTGAATATTTTCACTGTTTTTATAAGCAAGTCTTCACTAAGACTAAAACCAATTTGTTACTCGTTACGCATTTTTACTAACTAATATTTCAACTATAAATAGTCCCTGTGTTCGAACCCGATATTTGCTAATACTATTTTACAATTGACAAGGGTACACTGCCCGTGTTATAATCTAGTAAAGGTTAATTTTGGGAAAACTAGATTTTACGCATCAAGTTTTTGGCGCCGCTGCCGGGGACTTGATTTAGTTGAATATTTTTCACGGGTATTGTTGTTTGTGTTGTGATTTTCAGGATTATTGATTGTGTATGTACACGAGATCCCAAGGGAAACAAGTGCAAAGTCCTCTTTCGGATCCGGAAAAACTTTTGAGGAATCGGGGTTTAGGAGCAGCCGCTTCGGTAGTTTATAGTGAAAGCATATCCTCCGAGGATAAAGTTGAATCAGTTTTTGAAGAAGAAATGGCAGAAAACGAAGATGATGATATTAGACTAGAAAACCAACCCAATCCTTTTGACATACCGATGATCGATAGGAATAGGATAGTACCACAGACGAATGGGTCGGCTATTGTGGCACCGGATTTGGGGGATGACTTTTCCGTTAAAGGGCATCACTTAAAGATGATTCAAGATAGTACTTTTGACGGACATTTCAAGTCCGACCCGCACAAGCATGTGGCGAGTTTCATGGAGACATGTAGAATGTTTCGATATGGAGCAGGTCACGAGGAAAGCGTTATGCTAAGTTTGTTTCCATCGTCTCTCACGGGAGAGGCGAAAACATGGTTTAATGAATTAGAGCCGGGTACGATTGCAACTTGGGAAGAAATGAGGGAGCTTTTTGTAACAAGATTTTTTCCACCCATCTTGCGCAGGAAGCTATTGAACCAAATCCGCTCTTTTCAACAATGGGACAACGAGACCATAACAAGTGCTTGGATTAGGCTTAAGGAATTGTTAAGGAACTGCCATGGGCACGATTTAGATAAGGATGAAGTTATTGATATCTTCTACTACGGTTTGGATAGTCGTTCTCAACATGACTTGGATTTGGCGGGTGGTGGCAGTTTCCTATACAAGTCACCAAACGAGGCTCACCGAATGATGGAAGACCAAGTTCAAGCTCATATTGCTAGGGATCGGATTAATAGGAATAGGAGAACCAGAGGAACGGTAAACCAAGTTGAAGAAGGAGGTAGTAGTGGTAGCAACAAAGAAGTGGTGAACGAGATTAAAGCCTTGGGTAAGGAAATGAAAAGCCGAATGGATCGTTTGGAGAAAGATGTACACTTAGTGAAAAACGGTTGCGGGAAATGCGGGGGACCTCACTACACGGATGATTGTGAGCCGAAATCTGAGGAGGCTAACTATGCCAACTATGGGTATCAAAACCGGGGAAATAGTGGGTATGGAAATAAGAATCAGGGAAACAGAAATGAGGCGAGATTTCAACCCAACCAATCGAAACAAAAGGAGGAGCATACCGAACAAAATTTTGAGGAAATGATGAAAGATTTTGTCTACTCCCAAAAGGCAGCTAATGATTTGATGGCTAACTCCATGAAAGGATTCACCGCAAAATGGGAGCAAAACCAACGGAACACCCAAGCTAACATGCAAGACTTGGAGCGAAAATTTGAAAGATTAAGTGAAAAGTTCTCGAACCGACCAACGGGTCAAATGCCAAGTTCAACCCAACCAAATCCGAGGCAAAATCAAAACAACACCGGAGGATCATCGAACCAAGGGTCGAAGTATGTACCACCAAATAATCGTGATGAGCATGTGAACGTTGTGGAGACTAGGTCTGGACCTAAGTATGGGGGGGACCGAGAATTGGTGCTAAATAAAGACAAAACAGGAAAAACAGCTGAAACAGACAAGTTGCGCCGCAATAGTAGGGACTTGCGCCGCAACTCGTCACCCGAAGGAAACCCAATTGTCAATGACCAACCACTTGCGCCGCAAGAGGATGGAGTTGCGCCGCAACTGGTGGTCCGAGATTTCAAAATGAGCCAGGAACCCATAGATAGTGATTCGGACGACGAGGAAGAGATAGAAATGGAGTCGAGACCTGGGAAGGAACAAAAGGGTGATAATAAAGGAAAAGAGCCGGAAATCGAACAAAAAGGGCCATATAAGCCACATATCCCATATCCGCATAGACTTCGAAAAGAAAAGAAAAAGGAACAATACGGGAAATTCATCGAGTTAATGAAGACTGTTAAGATTAATGTTCCTTTAGTTGATCTTATTGCGGGTATGCCAAATTATGCAAAGTTCATGAAGGAACTTGTGAGTGGGAAAGGTGATTACATGGAGAAAACCACCGCGTTCTTAAATGCCGAATGTTCAGCAATTGTGAAGAGATCTATTCCACCGAAACTTGAAGATCCCGGAAGTTTTCTCTTAACTTGCACTTTTAATGATAAACTTACTTTTAGTGCATTAGCGGATTTAGGGGCAAGCATTAACTTAATGCCCTACTCTATTTACACTAAATTGTCTTCAAGTGTTTTAACCCCAACACGTATGAGTATAAGATTGGCCGATCGATCTTATCAATATCCATTGGGTATTGCCGAAAATATGCTCATACGGGTCGGAGAATTTTTATATCCCGTGGATTTTGTTATTCTTGAAATGGAGGAGGATGAAAAAGTTCCTCTCATTTTGGGTAGACCATTTTTAAACACCGCGGATGCTATCATACGAGTTCGGGATACCGAAATTTCTTTGGGTTTGGGTAATGAAAGGGCAACATTTTCTTTGAAGCAAGCAATGAAACATTCATATTCTACAGATGAATCTTGTTTTAGAATAGATGTTCTAGATGAAGCAGCTTATGACCTTGATTGGGAAGGCATTTTGGAAGCAGAGGCGGAAATGGAAAGGCTGAATTCCATTGTTAAAGAAGAGGCGAATGAAGAGGGAAGCTCGGATGAAGTGAAGGAGTTGGTGGTTAACGACGGGGAGAGGATCAAGACTTCTATTGAGGATCCTCCGAAGGATTTGGAACTTAAGCAATTGCCAGCACATCTCGAGTATGCATTCTTAGATGGTAATTCTAGTCTCCCAATTATTATTTCGTCTTCACTTTTGGAAGACGAAAAGATTAAATTACTAACGGTCCTTAAAAGCCATAAAAAGGCTTTCGCTTGGCGTATTTCTGATATTCCGGGTATAAGTTCTGATTTTTGTAAACATAAAATTAACTTTTTAGATGATGTAAAACCTGTTGTCCAAAGACAACGGAGACTTAACCCGAATATGCAGGAGGTGGTCAAGAAGGAAATTGTTAAACTTTTGGATGCAGGTATAATTTACCCGATAGCGGATAGCCCCTGGGTTAGTCCGGTACATTGTGTGCCCAAGAAAGGTGGAATGACTGTGGTGTTGAACGAAAAGAATGAATTGGTACCGACAAGAACAGTGACGGGCTGGAGGGTTTGTATCGATTATAGGAAGTTAAATGAGGCGACTCGAAAGGATCATTTTCCATTGCCATTTATGGATCAAATGATAGAAAGGTTGGCGGGGAACGAGTTTTATTGTTTCCTTGATGGTTTCTCGGGTTATTTTCAAATTCCAATTGACCCCGAGGACCAAGAGAAAACAACATTTACTTGTCCTTTCGGCACCTTTGCTTATAGACGGATGCCATTTGGGTTATGTAATGCACCGGGAACATTTCAGAGGTGTATGATGGCGATTTTTCAGAATATGATTGAGAATTCCATGGAGGTTTTTATGGACGATTTTTCGGTTTATGGGAGTTCATTTGATGGTTGTTTAGAAAGTTTAGATAAGATGCTAGCACGGTGTGAAGAAACAAATTTGGTGCTTAATTGGGAAAAATGCCATTTCATGGTGAAGGAAGGAATAGTGTTGGGGCACAAAATTTCTAAGGCGGGAATTGAGGTTGATAGAGCAAAGATTGAAGTTATAGCAAAGTTACCACCTCCAACGAACGAGAAATCAGTTAGAAGCTTTCTAGGACACGCGGGGTTTTATAGGCGGTTTATTAAGGATTTTTCAAAGATAACTAGGCCGATGACTCGTTTGTTAGAGAAGGATACAAAGTTCGAATTTTCGGAGGATTGTATGAAGGCATTTGAATTGTTGAAGGAAAGATTAACGAACACACCCATTCTAATCTCGCCAAATTGGGATTTACCTTTTGAGTTGATGTGTGACGCGAGCAATTTTGCGGTAGGGGCGGTATTGGGTCAAAGGATTGAGAAACATTTTAGGCCGATTTATTTTGCAAGCAAGACATTGAACGAAGCTCAGCAAAATTATACCACTACCGAGAAGGAATTACTAGCTGTTGTGTTCGCGTTCGATAAATTTCGGTCTTATTTGGTATTGAGTAAAACGGTAGTGTTCACGGATCACTCGGCCTTGAAGTTTCTGTTTTCAAAGTTAGATGCGAAGCCGAGATTGATTAGGTGGATCTTACTTTTGCAAGAATTTGATGTGGAGATCCAAGATAAGCGGGGTAGAGAAAATGTGGCTGCGGATCATTTGAGCCGTTTGGAGAATCCGAGTCTTGGAGCTTTGAATGAAGGGGATATTCGAGACACCTTTCCGGATGAAAGATTGGCATTTGTTGGAAAAGCAGTTGGTGAACGAGGTCCTTGGTACGCCGACATAGCCAATTATTTAGCGGGTGGAGTCGTTAGTAGATTGCTTACTTATCAACAACGGAAAAAGCTATACTCGGATGCCAAGTATTACTTTTGGGAGGAGCCGTTTCTATTTAGAATGTGTGCCGATGGAATGGTGAGAAGGTGTGTTTCTGGAGCCGACACAAGGCGAATTCTCGATGAATGTCACCATGGTCCAACGGGAGGACATTATGGTCCAACCGTGACGGGAAAGAAGGTGTTTGATGCAGGTTTCTATTGGCCTACTATTTTTCAGGAAGCACGCACCTTAGTGAGGACATGTGATTCGTGTCAAAGGCAAGGAACGGTTACAAAACGAGACGAGATGCCGCAACAAAGTATACAAGTGTGCGAAGTGTTTGATATTTGGGGAATTGATTTCATGGGGCCGTTTAAACCGTCAAACAAAAATGTCTACATCTTGGTGGCGGTGGATTATGTATCAAAATGGGTCGAGGCAAAGGCACTACCTACTAATAATGCTAACGTTGTTATTGAATTTTTGCGAAGCTTGTTTTGTAGGTTTGGCATGCCAAAAGCTTTGATAAGTGATCGGGGAACCCATTTTGCAAACGCCCAAATGGAGAAAGTTTTGAAAAGATATGGGGTACAACACCGGTTTTCGACTTCCTACCACCCTCAAACAAGTGGGCAAGTCGAAAATACCAATCGGGCGATTAAACGGATTTTGGAAAAGACGGTCAACAATAATCCGTCCTTATGGTCAAAGAAATTGGATGAAGCATTATGGGCATTTAGGACAGCTTACAAAACTCCGATTGGGACCACCCCGTTCAAGATGCTATATGGGAAAACGTGTCATTTACCCATGGAGATAGAGCATAAGGCATATTGGGCGCTTAAAGAATGTAGCATGGATTTACTAGCTAGTGGCGAAACTAGATTTTTACAACTCCATGAGCTAGACGAGTTGAGATGGAACGCATACGAGAATTCCGCTCTTTATAAGGCAAGAACTAAGATGGTCCATGATTTGAAAATTAGGCGGAAAGAGTTTAAGGAAGGGGACAAGGTGCTTTTGTTTCAATCGAAGTACAAATTTAAAGCACCTAAGTTGAGATCAAAGTGGACGGGTCCGTATTTGGTGAAACGGGTCTTTTCGAGTGGATATGTGGAGTTAGAAACGGATGAGGGCGGATCATTTATTGTTAATGGTCAAAGAGTCAAGCTATATCATGAGGAAGATGAGGAGAACGGTATGACGATGGAGGATGGGTTTTACCCGTTCTAGATTCTCGGCACAACGAGGAGTCAAGCTCATGACTCGAGAAAAAAAAAAAAAACGAGCATTTCCGGATTAAACCCCGGTTTGTTGTATCATTTCTCTTTTAACTTCTCTTATTTTGATTATTTTTACTTTAGTTATTTTAGTAACTTAGGAGTTTTTTTTTATAGTATGTTTTAGTATTAGTGTTTAAGTCAATTAGAAGGAAAACATCTCGGACTAAGAGTTGCGCCGCAACTCCTCTGTCTAGCGCCGCAACTCTTTCCTCTTGCGGCGCAAGACATTCGTGTGTGGATAAAAATCAGTTTCTTATCTTTTAAAAACCCTCACACATATTATTTCTCTCACAGCGCCGCAGCAAACACACAAAAACACACACTAATCTCCATCTTCGAATTTTCATCAAATCTTTTCTTAAAAATCAATCAATTCATTCATGAGGAGATCGGTATGTTGTATATTCCTTTTAAATTCTTAATTTTAGTTTTAATTAGGGTTCTTGATGTACAATTAATTTGGGGGAAAGTTTTTAATTAGGGTTCTTTAGTATTAAGATTAGTTAATTAGTAACATAAGTTAATTAGGCCTAATATCGTTTAGTGTTAGGATTTTTAGGTTTAGATTTGGTTTTTTTTTTGGGGTTCCTTGTTGCTGCAGTTTTTTTGCCCAGAAAACACCCAGTTGCGCCGCAAGAGGGAATAGTTGCGGCGCAAGAGAGAGCCCGAGACAGGTTTATAGGATTCTAACAATGTAGTTTTGTTTCGTTGTTGTTGTTGTTTGTTTTTGTAGGGCAAACGTCAAGCTGTTGAGGAGCCAGAGATGGGAGAATCATCCAGAGCACCTCGAGTGACCCACTCATCGGTTCCATCCGCTGAATCCATGCTCATGAGACAAGAAGTGCACCCTTGGCTAAAATGGCCGGGATGCACAGCTGATGAAAAGATCCGGTTTAATAACAATTTGGCCTTGCTTCAGAATAAAACGGTTCATCCCCCGAAGTTCTTAGATTGGGGTATGCTAGATAACTTGGGAATAACTGCTGAGTTGAATCCGCTTTTGACTACTCAGTTTATAAGCAGGGCAGGGGCGCCACCTTTTGAGGTGGACGTTTGGAGGAGAGCATTTAGTGTCCGGGAGAAAATTTATCGAGAACTCTGTCTCGAATTTTACTCTACTTTGACAGTTGACCCGGTTCCGGATCATAGTCATGAAGTTTATGGTGCCGAGATAATTCAGTTTCGGTTAGGGGGGCGAGCTCATGAGGTCACCCTACCACAGTTTGGGTATTTGGCGGGTTTATTCACGGAAGCTGAGTATTTGGATAAATCCAATATGCCAAAGTATATTTGTGAGGGAAGTTGGGACTGGAATGAAATTCGGGGTAGGAAAGATGAGGTATGGTTTGATTTGTCCGGACATAGGCCTCACGCACGCACCAACAAAGCAAACAATCTGACGGATCCGATACTTAGAGTGCTTGAAAAAGGTATCTCTAATTCATTCTTGCACCGATTTCAGCATCAGGACAAGGTGTATCTTGATGATTTGTGGCTTTTGTTTTTCTTCGCAAAGAGGGACCCGAATCAGTTTGTGAATGCCCCGTGGGCATTGGTTGAGTATATGAGCGATAAAGGGTCAGGACGACAAGCTGTAGGGCCTATGGTTTGTGGCCACTTTATTACGAGGATTGCAAGGAATTTGGGTATTCTAAATCAGGCGGGGATTCAAAGGTGCGGTACACCGGTGGGATGGAAGACGTTTACAATGAATGATTTGCAACGAGCAAATGTTGTAACCGCAAACCGAGTGTATGTTGGTCATGTGCAAGAGGAGGAGGGTGACGATGCTGAGGAAGAGTATGATGAAGAAGCGGGTAATGCAAACGCAGCGGGAGCAGTTCCCCCACAACCTGGGCAGTTTGATTTTAATCCTATGATGCAGGAATTGTATAGGATTGGGCACCGAATGGATGAGACATATGATGAGGTTCATCAGCTCAGAACAGAGGTCGAGAGGACCCGCTCAGATTTGCACCAGTTTGGGGATTACACGCAGTACCACATGCAGCGATACCAGCCCATGTGGGATTATATGGCCACTTCCCAGTATCATGTGCAGAATTCCGAGGCAGCAAGTGGGTGGACTGAATACAACCCACCTCCCATGTGGTACCAACCACCACCTACGGATGATGAGTGAAGAAGTTGAAGCCGTTCATGGGGCTTCTTTGATTGTTGTTGTACTTTTTCTTTTTCAGTTGTGTTTAAGACTGGCATTAAGTTCGGCACGTGCGGAGTAGACTCGGAATTCAGACCTCATCAATCGGAACTCGCACGGTGTTATTTTTTTTTTCCTTTTTATTTTTCTAATTTTATTTTAATTTCCCTTTTAGTTAGATTTTCTTTTGATGGAACACATTAGGGACAATGTGTTAGTCAAGTATGGGGGGTGAGTCGGGAAATTAGTTAGTTTTGTCCCCTATAACGTTTATTTTAGTCCCATTTGAGTCATTTAGAGTCTTTCAAAAAAAAAAAAAAAAAAAAAAAAAAAAAAAAAAAAAAAAAAAAACATTACGGTTTGAGTCGGATTTGCTTAGGGACAAGCAAATGCTTAAGTATGGGGGGTTTGATATCGCTCATTTATACGAGTTTTTCATAGCGATAGTTGTTATGTTTTGTGTCCTAAACGTAATGGATAGACCCCGTATTGCTTATATTTTGTGTAAAGTGTGTTTTGTAGGTTCTCAACTCACCATGTCTTACCGACAAGAAAGAGTTGATTCACCTTGAGGGTACGGCTCTTGGTGTGACACATCAAATCCGTTGATGGTTGCCAGGTTACCCAAAACTGGATGGTTTTCACTTGCCATGGTCCTAGACTGAAAAGTGGCTAATCCAAGGGGGTACGGCTCTTGGTAAAGATTTTATCAAATCCGTTGATAGCTGTAATAGCTTGCTTAAAGCTATAGGGTGTTCAATTCACCGATGCTTCATTGCTAAGAATTGGCGAGTCCAGAAGGGTACGGCTTCTGGTAAAGACATATCAAATCCGTTGACGGCTGTGATGGTTTGCCTAAAATCATCAGGGTACCCCCACTCACCATTGATTCACGTTCTAAGAGTTGGGCTGGGTTCTAGTCTCCCAGGGTGATGCTTATTCCACCAGAAAGACTGGCTAGCCCAAGAGCGAGCAGCTACTTGGTAAAGGCTCATCAAATCTGCTCATGTTGCTGTAAAGATTTGGGACCAAAAGGGGCAAAGCAAAAGTTTTACACCTAAATCAGTTCAGCCTCGGATCAAGAGTTGCGCCGCAGGACATACTTGTTGCGGCGCAACAAAAGTTGCTACAGATCATTGGTTTCTCGGATCATCAATTGCGGCGCAAGACTCAAGAGTTGCGGCGCAACTAAAGAAGCTACAGGACTTGGCACTTGCGGAACAAGAGTTGCGGCGCAAGACCATTCAGTTGCGCCGCAACTGGTCTTTTTGCAGTTACAAACTCTGTTTTTATTTCTCATTATGGGGAAAGCTAAAGAGTTAGTGGACATCATGGGACATTATTGCTAGACGTTTTTTGATGTCCCAGGAGGAGTATTTAAGGAACACAACAAGAGGAAAAGGCATTCATACCATCATACAACAAGCATTACCATCATCATCATCAAGCTTTAGCATAATTTTCATTATCATCATAAGTTTCTATTGAACAATTGTTACTTCAAGTTTTTACTTTGTTACTTGGAAGATCATTGGAACCTCTTTCTCAATTTGGTATTCATCTTCTATCATTTTAATAGCAAGATTAAAGTATGTCTTTTACATATTCAATTGTGTTTGTTACAATCATGAGTAGCTAATTTCTTTATACGTTTGCTTGGATTATGTGATGTTTATGTGTTAGATTTTGGGTTGGAAATTCGATTGATTTGTTGAGATTAATTGGGGATCCGTTTGGGTTAATAACTTAATTATCTTGTCAAAATTGTTTATACTCTTGTTTGGTAATCTAAAAACGGGTATTCGAAAGGAATCCGTAATTTTTACTAAAATAGGAACGAATTAATCGGCCTGTCTTTAGTTGATTATAAGTGAATGATATTCGAAAGGAGTCATTAACAACAATTTTCATAAGTAGATATTCACACAAACGCTAGCTACTAAATTAAGAGAAATCGGTTTAGGAGTTAGTAAGCTATTCGAAAGGAAGCTTATAAATTAATTCTCACTTATCAGCTTGAAACTTTATGCACTATTACTTGAGGTGTTAACGGTATTCGAAAGGAATCGTTGCATGGTTAGGTAATTGGAGAAATCCGGTATTCGAAAGGAACTTAGGATTTTACATTAGAAGTTTATCGATATTTTCATACCTAAGGAATAACTCATAGTCATTCACGGTCCAAGCAAGCGTATCTTTTATCCATATTTGAAATCTTGAATATTTTCACTGTTTTTATAAGCAAGTCTTCACTAAGACTAAAACCAATTTGTTACTCGTTACGCATTTTTACTAACTAATATTTCAACTATAAATAGTCCCTGTGTTCGAACCCGATATTTGCTAATACTATTTTACAATTGACAAGGGTACACTGCCCGTGTTATAATCTAGTAAAGGTTAATTTTGGGAAAACTAGATTTTACGCATCACACACACTTATCATCAGCAGATCACACACACACACACACTTATCATCTCCTACCAAACTCACCACCACCACCACCTGATTTGGTAGCAGATGGATCCCCGTGAAGCTTATAAGTGTACATGTAGAAAGGGATATATTGTGTTGAGACAGTCACATCAACCTCATAACTTTGGTAAACTCTACTATGCATGTCCTTTTTTGAAGGTAAGCAATCAAATGTTTTAGTTATGTAATACGTGTGATTATTAAATGACATGTCATGTTATTTGTTTACTTTGTAACAGCCAAAAACAAATGATTATGGATGTAAATATTTTAAATGGAAGGATGATTTTGATCTCGAACTCCGTATAAGATCTTCCCCTGGATCTTCAACACCTCAAGGTTCACATCCAAGTTCTTCTACAGGTCCTTCTCAATCTGCACCCACTGAGTGCTCAAATTGCAAGATCAAAGATCTAAAGATAAAGATGTTAGAGGCAAGACTAGAAATGGAAAGGCATCCTGAAGACCACGCATGTCAATCGGCTGCAATACTTCATGAGCTTTTAAATGAAATGGAAAATCTTAGCGTTGAGTAGTAATCGGTTGCACTACTTCACGAACTTTAAGTTGATTAGTAATGTCTGTTTTTAAGTTTTCCATTTGATTCCACAAGGGCTATGTATAATATTATGAATAAATAAATGTTTGTTTTATAAATGTCTCATTTTTATTATATAAACGTCGCAAAAATTAAATAACATCGGATCGATAGTTAATATAATAATTATTTGGAATAAATAAATATTTGTTTTATACATGTCTCATTTTTATTATATAAACGTCGCAAAAATTAAATAACATCGGATCGATAGTTAAAATAATAATTAACAAGCAAAAACAAAATAAATATATGTCAGGGAGTTTCCCTGGCGACATGTCGCCAGGGAAACATTTGGGATTTGGCGGGTAAAAGCCCGCCACACATTCTTGACATGTAATTAAACATTTGTGTTTAATTTTGAAACTAATCACAAATGGCGACGGTTTCCCTGGCGACTTGTCGCCAGGGATAATCTTGACAAGTAATTAGCAAACATACTTTTTGTTAAATACGATGGACGAGTTTTCCCTGGCGACATGTCGCCAGGGATAAGTTGGTCAAAGTTTGACTAGGTTTTCCCTGGCGACATGTCGCCAGGGAAACCTTGGAGGGAAAATTTCGCGCTCTTTCACTTGGTATCTGATTTTGGACCGATTATCCCTGGCGACATGTCGCCAGGGAAACCCTAGTCAAACTTTGACCAAAAAGTAAACCTACTTTACCGCCACGTCAGCGTTGTCGCCAGGGAAAAGGGGTTATCCCTGGCGACATTTTGTCGCCAGGGAAACCCCCGTCATCTGTTCTCAACTTTCTTGTAGTGTATATTGTACTAAAAAATCAACAAATCACATGATTGTAGATATTCAAATAAAAACATAAATTATTGCATATTTTTATTTTTACACTTAACAAAGTCAAATAATGCAATCGATGTAAATTATTATTAACATGAACATAAATATTACAATGAATGTAGCTACTCAAACATCGGTGTGAGATAAAAATAAATAAACATGATTCTACATATTACAACAACATATATGTTTTTAAGGTCATTATGTGTAATTAAACACATACTATCTAGAAAGTGATAGTTAACATTTCAGTTAAACAAATTTAAATCATTTATGCAACAAATATTTATATAAAATATCAGTTAATATTATTACATAATCAAAATGATGTAAAATTCGTGGGTCCATGATCATCGTAACTATTTAAGTATTAAAAAATTAATGTTGTTTTATATAATAAATTAAACATTACAAAATCTTGAATTTATAAATCGTATACAAGTAAGGTTGATTTAAATGGTTTGTTGATTAAGAATTAAGATATAATTATTTAGAATAAAAATACTAAAATTAAAAAGAGTATGGAATTAAAAAGATAAAAATTAATGTGAGTTTATATTAATTTATACAATACACAGTAAATCAACAACATAATCAAACATATAAATATTAGATGTTCTTAAAAAACATATATAATATACATAAAATCACAATAAAAAAAATATATTTTTTAAGTTATCGTTTATGTTCAAGTCCCGTGTGTGTACAAGCATTAAAACTAGTGCTTATTAGATTACACATACTCTCAACTTCATTTAACATTATTTTGTTGTGCATAAGTTTTTTACATCATTTTACACGTTATAATTAAAGCTACAATTATCTTACCAAAAGCTTGTATTAAGCAATCAACTATTGTCATCTGCTATTACGATCGCTAGTTACTACCTGTTAGTTGTTTTGACTTTGACCTCCTAAGGGTAATTTGGTCATTTAGGTAATAAGGGTAATTTGGTCAATTTAGGTAGTAAGGTCATTTTGGTAATTCTGATAGTAGCTATGAGCTTAAGTATTATGTGTCGGTTTTGTATTGTGTAAAACATAATGTAGCTGTAATTTTGTATTTGGACCAGTATGATAATGAAATCAACTTTTGTCCCACAACTCTCTTTTCTGTTCTCATGTTTGTTCCCATGTTCTGATGTTGTTGTTTGTAGATGTTTCACCTAAGAATAAGTAACCCCTAATCCTAACAAATTGGTATCAAGAGTCATTCAATCAATTTGAATCAAGCTGGATTTGTTTGGGGGTTTTGGAATTTGTTTTGGGTTTCTTGATTGGTGAATTATTTTCAGCTTCTGGTTAACTTCAAGAAGCATTTTCTTGATTTGGTGATATAGTGGCTTGGTGATTTGTTTAAAAACAACAAGACGTTTGTTTGTGCTTTTGGGTTTTCTTTTGTTTAATTGTTTGTTCTTGCTTCCGCTTATTGGTAGATCAAAGGGGTTTGTTTAGAGGGGGTTGTTGGTTTTTGTATTAATCAGAACTTGGTCTTGTGAATTAGTTGGTTAGTTGGTTTTGCATCCTTTGTTACATAGGAGTTGATATGAAAGTTGTTTGCTACATAGTAAACTCGTTTGAATAACATAAGGGTTTGTACTTCTATTTGGCATGGTGGAGTGATCGTTACAGGATTGTTTTGATATGTTCTTCTCGTTATGCTTATGATTTTGTTTGTATTGGAGTAGTCGTTTATGGACTTATGGTGGAGCATTGGTAATTGCGATCGATATGTTTTTGGTTTTTCGTTAGAATATAGTTATTCGACTTATAAGTTTAGAATTTGAAATTTGGTATTCGAAGATCAATTTGGTACTTGAAGGTTCAAGTCGTTTGAAGTTCGTTTGATCGTTTGAAATTTGGAAATTTGGATCTTCGTTCTTCGGGCTTTTAAAGTTGGTTGCCCGAATTTGATTGTCTTTGGTGAAGATTGTATGAGCCGATCTATTTGTTTGGTTGACCTAGTTTGAATTTGTCGGTTAACATTTGATTGTTCGTTTGAAGTTATTGGCGTTTGTTTTGGTTTAGATTTTCTTTGGATAGTTTTCAGATTCGATCATTTGAATTAGCTTTGGATCGTTTTCAGGTGCGATTATTTGTATTAGCTTTGTTTCGGTTTTAGATTCGATCATTTGGATTAGTTTTAGATCGTTTTCAGGTTCGCTCATTTCGATTTGCTTTGGATCGTTTTCAAATTCGATCATTTGAATTAGTTTTGGATAGTTTTCAGCTTTGATCATTTGGATTTGATTTGGATCGTTTTCAGATTCGATCATTTGTATTAGCTTTGGATCGTTTTCATGTTCGATCATTCGGATTTGCTTTGGATCGTTTTCAGATTCGATCATTTGTATTAGCTCTGGATCGTTTTCAGATTCGATCATATGTATTAGCTTAGGATCGTTTTCAGATTCGCTCATTTGGATTAGTTTTGGATCGTTTTTGGATTCGGCCATTTGTTTGAATTTGGCTAGTATCTTTGTAACACCCCATTTTGATAAATGGAATGTCACGCGTGATTATGGCGTGTCATCAAAGCATACAAGGATAAATGTCTAAACATTACATGACCATAAAAGGAAATACCGAAATCAAACATCGGTAGTCCAAAAGTAAAGCTCATCACACACAAACATAAGTACTGTAAATGAAAGGACTAAACAATGTCCATGGAAAGAGTATCAAAGTATAGATAAATGCATAAAGTAAAGAAAGGCTAGAAAGCTTCCAGTCCATATGCACGTACGCTTAAAGTCTACGAGCGTCCCTGAGTACCTGTCGTTTTGGGAACATGAAAAGGAAAACGGCTAAGCAATACGCTCAGTGCACGGATGTACAAATAAAGCATGAATAATATAAGCATAAAAGCATGAAACAGCAGAAGAAACTAAGTCCTGGATAACCCGGTTAAGTCTTAGTAAAACTGGTTTTATAGTTTGAAAAGCCTTATGTTTATCTTGTAAAAATTGTTTAACATATTTTACCATTAGCCAATATATGTCATGAAAATCAACGTGCATGAATACTTGGAGGGGTGACCTCGTCATGCAAATTAGAGGGCCAGCCTCTAATTTAATATACTGGTTTAGGTAGGAGGGATCGACTCCTTGTGAAGGATGCAAGGCACACACCACATTCACACTGAGTAATCTGCTGAAAACATGTAACTAGGATGCACCCATACGCCCCACATGATAAATATAATAATATGGCCAAAAGCTTAAGGGACGCCACGAGCAATCACTCCACCGTGGGGAAGTCATAACACCAGTGCCTCTAGTGTTATGGTTATGGTACCTCCATAACTAGGAGAAACTGGTCATGCATGTATATGGCTTTAGGTATTCTAATTAAACATAAGCAATCAAAACATATAAAACATATACAATGAGAAAACAGTTGGCTGCATACGGGGAATCCTAATAAGGAAAGAATGTCCATACTGAAAGGACGGAGAATCCGTACCTTATGTCCAGTGAACGAAAAAGACGAACGGAAGAAGGTCCTACTTCGGTATCACTAATGCTACATAAATACATACGTGTATAAGTATCTGATTACTGAATACGTAACTGGTTTTATGTCATGTCTTAGCTTGTTTTATATGTTCATGTCATGTTTTACTGTTTTAAGCTTTATACCGTGTTTATCGTATATTATGTCTATTCTGATTAAGTATTACTTGTATTTCATGTATTATTATACTTTTTGTGTAATAATAAGTAAATTTCTAAAAATAGCAGGTTTCCTAAAATAGAAAGTTTCCAAAAATAGAAAGTTACCAAAAATAGAAAGTTTCTAAAAATAGAAAGTTTCTAAAAATAGAAAGTTTCCAAAAATAGAATTACTGCTTAAAATAGATAAGTTTCTAAAAATAGAAACTTTCCATAAATATATTAGATGCCTTAATCAAATAAGTTTCTAAAAATAGAAAGTTTCCATAAATAGATATAAGCTGGTTAATTAAGCTAATTATACAAGCTTAAGTGTTTTCTGATTATTATTCTAAGTCATGTGATTATATAGTATAGTTTATTAATTATTACATGTAAATTAAATAAACTATAGGTTAAAGTATTTAATTAAATATAACATGATTTTAATTAAATAAAGGTATAATACTTAGGTTAAAACATGTATTATTAACTATTAATAATATAACCTAAGTCATGTAAATAATTAATTATAGTCATGATTTTTAATAATTAATTAATTACAAAGCTAATCAAATAATAGGTTAAAATTCATGAATTAATAACTAAATTAATAACCTAAGTCATGTAAATTAAATTAATCATGTCATGATTTTAATTAATCTAGTTTAAGTCTAAAAAAAATAACATAACTTGTAGAAATCATAAACCTTGAAAAAAAATGATTCATAAACCGGACCCGTGACTAAAACCCATGAACCGGACCCGTAACCATCACCATACCCCGACCTAAGTCGGGTTTACCCTTGGTTTTGCTGCTGCCGTGGGACCACCACCACCATACCGAGACCATATGGTCTCGATGGTGTGTAATAAGCCAAGCCGAAACCCCCTAAGGGCTCGGTTAGGCGTCGGCTAGACCACAAACACCCCTAAACCCTTGTTTGATTTAACCCCATGATTATTAACATGTTTAAAATGCTTGTTTTTAATTAGTTTAATTAAAAACATCATGATTTTATGTGATTCAATAAATCAAAACATAAAAAGAAAAGGTTAAAGGTTATACTAAATACGTGAATCGAATAAGGACGAACACACAACGATCCTTGTAAAATTTCCAAGATCAAAATCAACCCGAACACCCCTTTTGGTGATCAAACCCGGCGGCCAAAAGAACAAGGAAGAAGAATTAGGGGTTTTGTTTATTTTCTAGTTTTGTGAATAATGAAACATGTTTTCCTAAATTCCCTTGTTTAGTAAAAATTACATGGGCCAAGCCCATGTTCCTTGGTATTTCCACGGGTAGGGGGCCCCACTTAGGGTAACCCGTACTTTTCTCGTGTCTAAAATTATTAGTGTGTTCTCGTGCGTTCTCGTGTTCGTGTTTTAATTAGTTATCGATCGTGACTTAATATATTTATTCGTGTTCGTAATAAATATATATACATACGTAATATTAGCTCGTGATTAATTTACGTTCATGATTTCATGTTCGTATGCTCGTGATTATAATTATTATTAGAATAATTATCGTGTGTTCATACGTAATAAATACTTATCGTGTTATAACACGTACATAATACTTGTAACTCTTGTTCGTGAAACATAAACGTGCTATAAAAGGAAAGTTCTAATCATGTACGTATGATCTTAAGGGTACTATTCATGGTAAAAGCATGCGGGTTTTACAACTCTTCCCCCCTAAAAAAAGAATAATTCGTCCCCGAATTATAGATAAAGTAAACTGGAAAAGAAGAACATACCCGAATTCAAAATATGAAATGAGGGTAAGAAGCCCGGATAGACTCCTCTGTTTCCCAAGTGGCTTCCCGCTCGGTATGATCCTTCCAAAGGATTTTGACGAATGGAATCGTCTTCCTTCTCATGACTCGTTCTTGTCTGTCAAGAACTCGTTCGGGTTCTTCTATAAAAGTGAGATCTTCACGAATCTGTTCCAGTGGATACTGAACCATGTGAAGGGGATGATACTGGTACCCTCTGAGTAAGGACACATGAAACACATTGTGTACATGAGAAAGCTGCGGAGGTAACGCTAAACGGTAAGATACTTCACCGACTCGTTCAATGATATCAAACGGTCCGATGAATCGAGGACTGAGCTTCCCTTTAACTCCAAAACGTTTAACACCACGTGCCGGCGAAATCTTAAGGAAAACGTGATCTCCTACGTTAAAATGTATGTCCTTACGATGCTTGTCGACGTAACTCTTCTGACGTGACCGTGCTTCTTGAAGTTTCTGCTTAGCTATTGCGACCCTCTCATTAGTCAACTCTATGATCGCTGGTCCTTCAAGTGTTCGCTCACCAACCTGATCCTAGCAGATTGGGGCGCGACATTTTCTGCCATACAACATCTCGAACGGAGCATACTTAATACTTGCGTGCCAAGTGTTGTTGTATGCAAACTCCACCAAACAAATATAATCGTCCCAATCACCCGTCCATTCCAACGCACATGACCTCAACATGTCTTCCAGTGTCTGAATCGTTCTCTCCGACTGCCCGTCTGTTTGAGGATGAAAAGTTGTGCTAAGCTTAAGTTGTGTGCCCCAAGCTTTCTGCAGACTTTTCCAAAATCGCGAAGTGAATCGAGGATCTCTGTCTGAGACGATGCTGGATGGAGCACCGTGGAGTCTCATGATCTCCCTTCTATAAGTATCGGCGAGTTTACTGACCGAATCTTCCTTGCGGATCGGTATGAAATGAGTTGATTTGGTAAGTCGATCTACGATAACCCAAATTGCATCGTGCTTCCTCTTTGTTGGCGGAAGACCGGTAACAAAATCCATGGTGAGTTTGTCCCACTTCCAATCTGGAATATCTAACGTTTGAAGGAGACCGCCAGATCGCTGATGCTCGATCTTAACCTGCTGGCAGGTAAGACATTTAGAGACGTAAGTGGCAAAATCCTGTTTCATACCACTCCACCAAAAGTACTGCTTGATGTCATGGTACATATTAGTCGAACCAGGATGTATAGAGAATGGGGAGCTATGAGCTTCAGCTAACAATGCTTCCCGGAGTTCTTGATCATCAGGAACACAAAGTCCCGTGCCCTGCCATAAGATACCATCTGCATCTACTCTGAATTCTGTCTGCTTCTCCAAATTTTGAATTATCGCCCAGATCTCTCCATCATCTTTCTGAGCTTCCTTGATCTTAGAGAGTAACTCGGGTTCTACTCTAAGATTAGCCCAGTAACCGTGTTGTCCACGTACCATGATCTCTATGTCTAGTCGCTCTAAGTCTCTTATGATTTCCTCCTCAATATTAATGTCGTTGATCATTCCGGACTTTCTGCTAAGTGCATCTGCTACTACGTTTGCCTTGCCGGGATGATAATGCAGATTAATGTCATAATCCTTCAACAGCTCTAACCATCTCCTCTGTCTCATGTTCAATTGACGTTGAGTGAAGATATACTTCAAGCTTTTATGGTCCGTGAAAATGTCGCATGATTCTCCATACAAATAGTGCCTCCATATCTTCAATGCAAACACGACTGCAGCAAGTTCCAAGTCATGCGTAGGGTAATTTTCCTCATAAGGCTTAAGCTGCCGTGAAGCGTACGCGATCACTTTCCCATGTTGCATGAGAACACAGCCAAGTCCCTTCCCCGATGTATCACTGTAGATTTGAAATCCACCCGTACCAGATGGGAGAGTAAGAATAGGTGCAGATACCAAATTCTGCTTCAGGTCTTCAAAGCTCTTCTCTCATTCTTCAGTCCAGACGAATTTCTCCCCTTTCGGCGTCAGTTTGGTCAATGGTAGTGCTAGGCGGGAAAAGTTATCCACGAACCTACGGTAATAGCCAGCTAAGCCTAAGAAACTGCGGACTTTAGTCGCTGATGTCGGCCTTGGCCATTTGGTAATAGCCTCAACCTTCGCTTGATCCATCGTGATTCCTTCTGCTGATACAATGTGACCTAAGAATGCCACCTTGTCTAACCAGAACTCACACTTGGAGAATTTAGCATACAGCTGCTTCTGGTGAAGAATTTGTAATACTGTACGAAGATGGTCTTCGTGTTCCTCCTTGGACTTTGAGAAAATCAGGATGTCATCGATGAAGACAATGACGAACTTGTCCAGAAATTCATGGAAGATTCTGTTCATCAAATCCATGAACACTGCTGAAGCATTGGTCAGGCCGAATGGCATGACTACAAATTCGTATTGGCCATAGCGTGTACGGAAAGCAGTCTTGGCGATGTCCTACTCCTTAACCCGTAGCTGATGATAGCCTGACCTAAGATCAATCTTGGAGAAGTGTTTGGCCCCTTGGAGTTGGTCAAACAGATCATCTCTTCGTGGGAGTGGATACCTATTCATGATAGTAATCTTGTTGAGCTCGCGATAGTCAATGCAAAGACGCATGCTGTCGTACTTCTTCTTAACAAATAGGACCGGTGCGCCCCATGGAGATGCGCTCGGTCGAATGAACCCTCGTTCTAGAAGTTCTTGCAGTTGATCCTTCAGCTCTTTTAACTCTATGGGAGCCATGCGATAAAGAGCCTTGGAACTCGGCTCAGCTCTTGGGATGAGCTCGATATTGAATTCCACTTCACGTGTAGGTGGTATGCCCGGAAGTTCTTCTGGAAATACATATTGGAATTCTGACACTATCGGCTGATCCTGTATTGATGGGGATTCAGCATCCATGTCGTGAACCGTAGCTAGATAACCCTCGCAGCCATGTGACAGTAGTACGCGTGCTTGCAGGGTAGATATGATTTGTACAGACCTGCCGGGTACGAACCCGTTATAAATGTACTCTGGCGCATTAACATCACCGAAGATGACTCGATATGAATGGCAGTCTATGGTAGCATGATGCTTGGATAGCCAATCCATGCCCAAAATCATGTCAAATTCATTCATGTCCAGCGGAAGTGCGTCAACAGGACGAACCTTATCATCAAAATCTAGGGGAAGACTCTTGTACACATGGGTGATAAGTATAGAGTCTCTCAAAGGCGTGGAAATACTGAGTCTATTCTCTAGTGGCATGGAGAGTATCCTAACATTCTTGGCATAGGCAGTAGAAATAACCGAGTGAGTGGCACCCGTATCAAACAGAACACATGCAGCTTGACCATACATATACAAGATTCTAGTAATGGTACTTGTAGACTTGTTGGCCTGATCGCGAGATGTCGTGTAAACGCGTCCAGTGGTAGGAGGCGGCTTGGTATCAGCATGTCCTGATGTGCCCTCCATCTCGCCATTGCGGCAGTCCTTCATGCGATGGCCAGGAAGACCACACTTGAAGCATGCGTCACTGTCGCGGCGACATGGCCCTGGGTGCCTACGGTGGCAAGTAGAGCAAAGAGGATGAGTATATCCTCCAGCAGGTGTCATGACTGGCTGAGAACCTGCTAAGATATTATACATGAGACATGATAATAGGGTACAAAAGATAATGCGGATAATCGTAAGGTTGAATACCAGTGATAGCTGGACGGCTAGGCTGTGAACCTCTCTGGTTCTGGTCCCTACCATTTCCATGGATCCTGGTAGAAGATTTGCTAAAGTGTCAGAGTTATGAGTTATAAACATGAAATCATAAGAAAATGCGTAAGTATAAGGACCTGCTGCCATTGGAGTGTCCAACGTTGTTACGGTAATTATCATTACCGCCACGCATATCCGTAGCAGAACGGTCGTTAGTCTGACCGTTTCCCTTGGGCTGATTAGGCTGCTGCTGAGTAGCCGGCTGAGACCGGTCCCCAGTCTTCTTCCTGGAAGATACAATTTAAAGAGATGAAAAACTGACATATATTGAAAGAATACGGATTGGTCACCGCTGGAATATGAATGTTTACCTCTTCTCGGGTCTCTCTACTTCCCCGAACTCATCTCTCTCCTGCAGCATCTCCAGCTTACATGCTGCATCGGCCACTTGTGCTACCGTATCCAACGGAGCACCTTCTAAGTTATTGGAAATCATAGGATTAAGGGCCCAACGAAAATGTTGTGCCTGCTCTTCAGTGGTGCCCGCAGCTGCTCTCAAGACACCGGCGAATCGAAGGAAACGTTGCATGAAGTCATTGCTGTCTTCCTCAGGTTGCTGCCTAATGGTTCAGTATTCTCTCATGATCCGATTCCTTCCTTCCGTGGGGAAAATGCTAGGTGGGGGAGGATAGTTGTCGTTCTGATGAAGGATGTCTTTCAAATCTGCATTGGCAGCTGCAACCATCTCCCAGATATTGTTTGTGTTTGCCATCTGATAGTATAACATAAAATACATGATTAAACTGATCAAAACATAAAATATATACATGAAAAAATTTATACCAATAAATCATGAGAAAAAATTTATGCAGGAAAATGAATGCATGATGCAGTTTTATGAAAACTTTTGTATGCTCGAGAGTGAACGCCTATGGTCAGTTCACCCAAAATAAAAGACATGGCGAGGGGACGCCTATGGGTCAGTCCCAAATTTAAAAGTTTCGATAAAACACATGCGACTAAATAGGGCCAGTCCTGTACCAACCATTACTTAGTCATGAACCTGCGGCAATGACATATATATTTATGCATGAAAATGATGAATGCATGAAAACCGACTTTCAGTTCTAGGAAGACCATAGTGACTACCCACTAATCACAGGTCATGTTTTGAGAGCCTACAGGTCGAAACCAGGCTCTGATACCATAATTGTAACACCCCATTTTGATAAATGGAATGTCATGCGTGATTATGGCGTGTCATCAAAGCATAAAAGGATAAATGTCTAAACATTACATGACCATAAAAGGAAATACCAGAATCAAACATCGGTAGTCCAAAAGTAAAGCTCATCACACACAAACATAAGTACTGTAAATGAAAGGACTAAACAATGTCCATGGAAAGAGTATCAAACTATAGATAAATGTATAAAGTAAAGAAAGGCTAGAAACTTCCAGTCCATATACATGTACGCTTAAAGTCTACGCGTGTCCCTGAGTACCTGCCGTTTTGGGAACATGAAAAGGAAAAAGGCTGAGCAATATGCTCAATGCATGGATGTACAAATAAAACGTGAATAATATAAGCATAAAAGCATGAAACAGCGGAAGAAACTAAGTCCTGGATAACCCGGTTAAGTCTTAGTAAAACTGGTTTTATAGTTTGAAAAGCCTTATGTTTATCTTGTAAAACTGTTTAACATATTTTACCATTAGCCAATATAGGTCATGAAAATCAACGTGCATGAATACTTGGAGGGGTGACCTCGTCATGCAAATTAGAGGGGCTGCCTCTAATTTAATATACTGGTTTGGGTAGGAGGGATCAGCTCCTTGTGAAGGATGCAAGGCACACACCACATTCACAGTGAGTAATCTGCTGAAAACATGTAACTAGGATGCACCCATACGCCCCACGTGATAAATATAATAATATGGCCAAAAGCTGAAGGGACGCCACGAGCAATCACTCCACCGTGGGGAAGTCATAACACCAGTGCCTCTAGTGTTATGGTTATGGTACCTCCATAACTAGGTGAAACTGGTCATGCATGTATATGGTTTTAGGTATTCTAATTAAACATAAGCAATCAAAAAATATAAAACATATACTATGGGAAAACAGTTGGCTGCATACGGGGAATCCTAATAAGGAAAGAATGTCCATACTGAAAGGACGGAGAATTCGTACCTTATGTCCAGTGAACGAAGAAGACGAACAGAAGAAGGTCCTACTTCGGTATCACTAATGCTACATAAATACATACGTGTATAAGTATCTTATTACTGAATACGTAACTGGTTTTATGTCATGTCTTAGCTTGTTTTATATGTTCATGTCATGTTTTACTGTTTTAAGCTTTATACCGTGTTTATCGTATATTCTGTCTATTCTGATTAAGTATTACTTGTATTTCATGTATTATTATACTTGTTGTGTAATAATAAGTAACTTTCTAAAAATAGTAGGTTTCCTAAAATAGAAAGTTACCAAAAATAGAAAGTTTCTAAAAATAGAATTACTGCTTAAAATAGATAAGTTTCTAAAAATAGAAAGTTTTCATAAATAGATTAGCTGCCTTAATCAAATAAGTTTCTAAAAATAGAAAGTTTCCAAAAATAGAGATAAGCTGGTTAATTAAGCTAATTATATAAGGTTAAGTGTTTTCTGATTATTATTCTAAGTCATGTGATTATATAGTATAGTTTATTAATTATTACATGTAAATTAAATAAACTATAGGTTAAAGTATTTAATTAAATATAACATGATTTTAATTAAATAAAAGTATAATACTTAGGTTAAAACATGTATTATTAACTATTAATAATATAACCTAAGTCATGTAAATTGATTAATTATAGTCATGGTTTTAATAATTAATTAATTATAAAGTCTAATCAAATAATAAATACTTAGGTTAAAATTCATGAATTAATAATTAAATAATAACCTAAGTCATGTAAATTAAATTAATCATGTCATGCTTTTATTTAATTTAATTTAAGTCTAAAAAAATAACATAACTTGTAGAAATCATAAACCTTGAAAAAAATGATTCATGAACCGGACCCGTGACTAAAACCCATGAACCGGACCCGTAACCATCACCATACCCCGACCTAAGTCGGGTTTACCCTTGGTTTTGCTGCTGTCGTGGGACCACCACCACCATACCGAGACCATATGGTCTCGGTGGTGTGTAATAAGCCAAGCCGAGACCCCCTAAGGGCTCAGTTAGGCGTCGGCTAGACCACAAACACCCCTAAACCCTTGTTTGATTTAATCCCATGATTATTAACATGTTTAAAATACTTGTTTTTAATTAGTTTAATTAAAAACATCATGCTTTTATGTGATTCAATAAATCAAAACATAAAAAGAAAAGGTTAAAGGTCATACCGAATACGTGAATCGAATAAGGACGAACACACAACGATCCTTGTAAAATTTCCAAGATCAAAATCAACCCGAACACCCCTTTTGGTGATCAAACCCGGCGGCCAAAAGAACAAGGAAGAAGAATTAGAGTTTTTGATTATTTTCTAGTTTTGTGAATAATGAAACATGTTTTCCTAAATTTCCTTGTTTAGTAAAAATTACATGGCCCAAGCCCATGTTCCTTGGTATTGCCGCGGGTAGGGGGCCCACTTGGGGTAACCTATACTTTTCTCGTGTCTAAAATTATTAGTGTGTTCTCGTGCGTTCTCGTGTTCGTGTTTTAATTAGTTATCGATCGTGACTTAATATATTTATTCGTGTTCGTAATAAATATATATACATATGTAATATTAGCTCGTGATTAATTTACGTTCATGATTTTATGTTCGTATGCTCGTGATTATAATTATTATTGGAATAGTTATCGTGTGTTCATACGTAATAAATACTTATCGTGTTATAACACGTACGTAATACTTGTAATTCTTGTTCGTGAAACATAAACGTGCTATAAAAGAAAAGTTCTAATCATGTACGTACGATCTTAAGGGTACTATTCATGGTAAAAGCATGTGGGTTTTACAATCTCTTGCGTTTGAAGTTTGGAAATTTGAATTTGAAGATGAATGATTCGTTTGGTTTGAAGTTTCGACCCGAGTTGAAGTATGGTGCTATTTAGGAGTTAAAGTTAAGGTGGAGATTGTTAGTTGTTTTGACTTTGACCTCCTAATGTTAGTATGGTGCTATTTAGGCAATAAGGATAATATGATCAATTTAGGTAGTAAGGTCATTTTGATAACTTCGATAGTAGCTTTGAGCTTAAGTATTATGTGTCGGTTTGTATTGTATAAAACTAATGTAGCTGTAATTTTATATTTGGACGAGTTTGATAATGAAATCAACTTTTGTCACACACTTCTCTTTTCTGTTCTCATGTTTGTTCCCATGTTCTGATGTTGTTGTTTGTTGATTTTTCACCTAAGAATAAACAACCCTTATTGCTACTACTACTTATACTACTATTGTTAGAATCAAGACACAAAATGATCAAGTAATCTTACAATATACTAAACAATACTATAAACATAATTTTTAGGAATCAAGTGCATTTAGCACAAATCAAACAAATAAAATCAATATTTCTAACGTATTTAACAACAGACAACAAAAATTTATTGGTGTCCCGAGAACCCTCGGGACACACCTTAGTTCCGTCTTAACTGTTATAAGTTTTTATAAACTACAATTCATATATTTTTTTGAGCAACTACAATTCATATATAGATTGACAAAGCTATAAGTGCTTATAACTTGGTTGTATCTTTAGACGTAAGTTTTTTAGTCATCTCTATCACTACTTAATTACAATTCATAAGGCCCAACAATAGTATAGTATTAGATTAACAGGAGTTATAATAACAAGGGTTTATTTTTTGCAACTTCTATTAGTCCAAGTTATTTTTGGAGATGCTGCTTTCTATTGTTTTGTTTTCATTTTTTAAGTAAGTGGCCATGTATGGAAGTATGGAACCATAGAGTATAGGATTAAAGTTGATCGCACCAATATAGACATGTTCAATTTATTGGTCTGAGTTATGTGACACAAGTTAGGGTGTCAGATTTTCGGTTTATATTTTCTAAAGCTTTTTCTCTTATAAATGTTTTTTTCTAGATTCGATTGTCTGATTGATTACAATCATTTTCAAATCTGTCAAGTAATTATACGAGTATTTTGTTTTTCTTAAAGGTGGTTGTAATCGGTGGATAAGGGTGATGTATATACTATATAGTGTTTGGTTATTGGCAGTACGAGGGGAACAACAGCACGAGTAAATTATATAATTTGTCTTTAAATCTTTGATGTTTGGAATTATGTTATAAAATATTCATGATAACAATAAGTAAGACTCAAAGCCATGTATTTTTATACGTGGTTTCCATCTTACAACTTCAATCATAGTCCAATGATGGTATCTCTATTCAGAAAATCTATCTGCACTAAAAAGTACTTCATCCGTTCCTAAATAAATGTCCACTGTTAACTTTCAAATTTATCCGTTTTTAACTTTGATCTTAAATTATCGTGTATGTGTTATATAATACTTGATACAAATTATACGAATGAATTGAGTTTTAGATATATTTGCATTAGCATAACTTTTATCAAGTATTATATAACACAAACACAATAATTTACGATCAAAGTTTATAAAAAATGATTCCAAAAGTTAAACGTGAACATTTAATTAGGGACGGAGGGAGTATATAAATAGTAAAATATGAAAAGTATAGTATACATATATACCTCAATTTAGTACTACGTATAATCAACTAATCTAAGTAAAGCAATACAGTAACATGTAGATAACATAGTAAAAATGTTACGTATTTAAACTGGTACTTAGCTTCAACATATGTTCGTGTTCGTTAGTTTATATGGAGTATGCTTACAAACGTGTGCACGTTGAGTGTGGTCTAAATCACATGCATTTACATGAGGCGAAGATAGGTAAGGGTCAAAGAAGTTACGTGATTCTTCAATCGAAAAAATTATAGTGTAAATTTTCATAAATAACCGGGATTTTTATATAATTTGTCTCTTCTAATAACCATTTTGTAATACAATTTATAGAAAATATCGAAGTATGATCTCGTTTGCCGAATTTTCTTACTCCGCTCGAGCGCTCTTGTATTACATGTGGTCAACTTACATCTTACGTACGTACTACGTTCATCATACGTACTATACAAATTAGGAAATATTTATTCCTTTTGTATTATTTGTGTTAAGTTTGGTGTTTTGTTTGAATAATTAAAGAAGGTGAGCTGGAGATAATTAGGACGTTTCATGTTAAGCCGTGTTTTAGGATAGTTGGACCCATGCATTTATTTGTTTGTATTCGCATCATAGTAGTCCGGTTCAAAGCATACCTTCCAACATGGGGAGCACCACCTAACGGAAACAATGAGAATCCAATAGTAACTGTACCTATTCCAATATTATTTATTTCTTAAAATGAAAAGAGTGAAATACGTAGCAAAATATCATTTTGTCGTATATAATTTAAGAAACGTGCAAAACTAAACCTCTATTGTTTAGATGTGTCGATACCGGTCGAATGGAGAAAGGTCGTTGTTCATGTTATCTGTTAAAATTTGTCTGTAGTTCGGATTCATGTACACGGCTTGATCGTATTTTTTGTGGATGTTTGAGCCCTCAGCCATCCCAAACGTTTTTTCCTAACGAGGTTTTAGCTCTAGACTTTTACTATGATCGACTTTGTCTTACCATTTTGCCACTTTGGATGAAGTTTTTGGCATCCTGAAATAAGTTAGTTGTCGACCTAGCTAGAGCGTGTTTTGAGGGCCGATTTCCGCACATTCTTTCATATTTCGACTACATAACTGGAATCAACTCTGATTCTAGCTCCATGTCGATCTTGAACACAACGAATGATTAATCATGTGGGTCTATTGGCTAACAATTCAATATTTTCCGTAATTGGCTAACAATGATAAATCTTTTCCGTATAGGTGTAATTTCTTGTTATATATTCTAGCTATTGAGAAAGTATCACTAGTCAATAAAGAAAAATAACCGTCTTACGTGCCAAAATGGAGCGATCGAGAAGTGGTCCTTGAGCTTGCCTCCATGACCATATGAACACATACACAATTCTTTGTCGAATAAGATTGTACTACGTACTCAAACTAGAATATGTGACCTTCGAATAAGGATAGTAATCTTCTCCTCGTTTTAGAACTTAAGTGCTAAATTTAAATTTGATATCTTCGATTACCATCAGAAATAGTTTCTGCTACGCACATAAATACTTGTTTCACGTTCGAATGCCAAAAAGATGTTCAAGGGACTAGCTAATTCGAATGCCAAAAAGATAATGACTGAACACACTATATATCTATATGGCTGTAACTTCAGTTGGTTCTCCCCTTGTGATGAAGTACTTGACCTCTCCCAAAAAAAGAAAGACTACTGATAATAAGCATGATAAGCAACTGGCTCGACTAATACTTCAGCGTAATATAGACATGTTAACGTACTACTTTGTTTGTCAAATTGCCAAAAAAGAATCGAACCAGTACACATAATGGTCCTATATACACGAAAGTAAATCGTCGTTCTCTTACACTCACACAGCTAGTATCGATCGGACAGTAGATACCTTTTTTGTTTCTAAGTTGTTGGTAGAAATACTCATCAAATATGCATAAATATATAGAACCATCAAAACATAACACTACACAACTAGAATACTTATGGAAATTAAATAATTAAACGAAGGCTCTCTTGATTCTTAATAACTAGTATTATATACTATGACTACGTCTTTTCTTTGAAGAAGAAGAAGAAGAAACCCTAATAGTAAACAATCTAAAAAACTCATCTACCTCTTCACGTCTAGTTTTCTCAAAGAATTCCACGTCGTTGTCCGGCAACCTTTTTCGTCTCTTGTGCAAGTGTCTACGCGGCGGTGGTGGCAAAGGAAGCTGTGGGATCTTGTGATCATCGGATGTTGGAGTTTGACAACCATAATCACCAACTTCTTCTAGCTTATGTACTTTGTTGTTTGACTCTAATGCTTCATCATCAACATGATCATCATGTTTCGCGTTGAAATTCGAGCTCGAGTAAGTTTTATTAGACATGGCTGAGGTAATCAGCTGGGAGAGAAAGAGAGATATCGTATGTGACAATCTTACTTCATAGTTTTGGGTGGGCACGTCTTATCTTGTATACTTTTCTTTTCTTTTCTCTCATAAAAATATTGATATTATTGTCTATGTCAACGTTTCACATAAGTTGGTGTTTACTTTTTAGGATTAACTTTTGATATAAAAATAGTATCCTAGATGGATTAATAAGTTAATAATCATTTTAAATTTTGGTAAGTTTTTTTTATACTTTACACATATACGGAGTACATGAACCTATAGTTAAAGGTCCAAAGTAATCTACATTGATTTTTGGGATGAAAGCAACTCCTCAGTGTTCATATAGCTGTTTTTTGAAATAGTATTTTATTGTTTTTGTTTTTATTTACGAGTATAGGTGTAATGAATATTGTTAGTCGTAATGACATTTCCTTTGAATGTGACCAATGAGCTAATTAAGCACCAAAATTTGACAATGATAGTGCTTTTGAAATTGGCATTTGAAATGGACTAACAAGCTAATTAAGCTAGTTTTCTTTGATCATACTTAGTAACCAAATTTCGTGCTTATGCATGTACGTAATTATGATGTAAAAGCACAAACATATACACGTAATATATGTTTATAAAAATAATAAATTATTTTTCATCTACTATCTAATTAGATTGAGAAGTTTCTATATTAGCATACCTATAAAATTGATTTAAATGTCATACAAGAATGGCATCCAAGACGAACTATGCATATTGTAGTACTCTACCTGCTTCGTTGATAATAATTATATGTTTATTTTCCTTGTATTCTTAGTAGCATGTTCTTCTCAATAATGCTTTCTTCAATTCATTTTGTATATTGCCATTTATATTTGTTAAGTAAAGATATTATTGGAAATGAAATGAGAAAAAAGGTACTTCAAGGGATGGAAAAAAAACTTCCGACTATAAGACCATCTTTTACTGTATGCAATGGTCCTTAATGGATTGGGATGGTCGTATGCTCGGTCATCCAACCATAAGGACGCGTCCTTCCCATTGCATGACTCGGTCATGATCACGGTAGTAGATCAAACAATGTATAATTGATCATGTTTTAGACCGAACCGTCCCTCTTGTTGTCTACGAGTTTGTGCTTAAATTGTTTTTGTATGATATATTTATGTTTTAGTTAGAAATATCAGGGTCTAATTGCGGTCACCATTACAGTTATTGTAAAGTGAGAAGTTTCAGGTTGTAGCATGAAATAGGACACCATGATGTTAACTTACTAAAATGTTGACTCCATGTGTTAAGTTACTTGTGTTTTTTAACCACCCATCCTACACATGTTTTCACAAACATAGCAGTACAAACATGAATAATTAAGAAAACATGCAATTGCAAGATGTAACTTGACATAGGATACCATAATGATGATGTAAAATGAAACGCAATTCAATAAATGAGAGTATAGACGACACAAATACAAAGCCAATGTGACACCCCTACCACTTTTTGGCCGTATTATTATTGCACGTAAATTTCAGAGACTTCCACAGTTGTATTATGTCCTTGTTATTGTAAAATGCACAAGTACATATGGTGAAGTTTAAAATATGTTTGAGAGTGTCGGATGTACAAATGAACAATCATGATTCAGATATTATTCCTTCCGACGAGGTACCAGTGCATAATTATTTGCCAATATTTGACCGACATTTTGTATACCATATCAATTATTTCTTCCCCTTTGGTAAATTAACTTAACTGCAATTTTGAAATCTGTTGGAATTTAGAAGTAATTAAACTCTTAACTACGAGTACGCAGCGGAATGGATCTAGTAAAACAAACATGATTAACACATAATAAAACAATAATAAAACCAACCTTTTAATTAATTTAATAAACCAATTAATGATCTTGATCTTGAAGCTATAACGGTAAAGTAACCGTCCTCTAACGATTGCTCACACGACACGTCAAACGAACACACCACGATGCTAGTGGTAACTTCACTTCGATAAATCTTGCAACTTAAAAACCCTAAGATCCAAAACCCTAATGGGATTGCGTAAGTATAAGGTTTTGTAGACGTTACAAGACTCTTGGAAAAATCACCGGAAACCCTAATTAGGGTTTACAATAAATCGGACCACAAGGGAGAACTAAAACCTAGATTATGAGATCTATGGTTTAGTTAAAGAGCTTAAGACTTTATAAGAAAACCACCAAGAAGGATCGATCTTATAAAGGTTAAACCTTTAAGTGATTTTAGGTTAAAGGAAAATTTTGTTCGGTTTGGGTGTGGGGTTTGAGTCGATCGAACGCAAGAACAAAGAGGGAGAGACAAAAATTTGTGAGGGGTATGGGATTGTATTTATACTAATCCCTTGCACCTCCTCAAAATCTTTAAGGCCCAACCCAACACCTAAATTAAGTAATTATCTACCAAATCAAATATTAGGAGATATTCACTTACCAAACAAATAACAAAAAAATCTTCTAGACCACCCCATGTATTATATTCGGCCGATTAGGCCTAGGGGGTTCTAGAAGTCGATTTTGTTTCCAAATTTAAATAACGCACTCACATTAAATTAATTAAAACCCGTCAATTAATTTAACCACCGTTAATTAAATAAAACTTGAAGTTTTTATTAAACGCTTAATTATAAATAATAAAACATAAATAAACGTGTGTTCTTCGTATTGAGTGTGTGCCCCCGATAGGCTCACGCATTTACCGATGGCTAAACGATCGCATATCTCAACAGCTCCCACTTGTGAGAGTTTAGACATACAGCGTCCATAATGAAGCATCTAGCAACACTTCATTATAACCAGAAAATGTTGAGTTAGATAGGCAAGAATAAGATCTTAAAAGCTAGTAATGGTGCACGATTATTTGAGCTTGCTGATAATCATCCCTTCGTTTCAATATAGTTTAACTTTAATTCCTAATAGTTTAACTTGTTTAAACCATGGATATGGATCCTAACTCATTTTATATAGTTTAACTTTAATTCCTCGTTTACAAATTAATTTAGATAATCCAAATTGTAACAAGCATCATCTTGATTACATTTTGGGTACGGCCATACAATTACCTAATTAATTCTGGAGGGGATCCAGGGTACTTCACTGCACTATATCAGAGTGGAGGAACGAATTCTATATCGACTGCAAGTGTCTGTGGATGCTGCTTCACAACACTTCCAATTAGAGTCGTTATAGCTAGTTCTGGCGAACTAGCGTTGGACATAAAATCAAGAAGCGGTATTCACACATGCACAACTTGTTTGCATCTCAAGTCTAAGGATGACCTAATCCTCACCATTTATGTATTCGAATTTACTCATGACAACGGATCCAAAAGTAACCATTCGAAAGTTCGGGGTGTCCAATATTCATATCAATGAATAATGATAGGTGTGTATACACCCATCTTTTCTACCACTTAACTACAATAATAACCGGACCAAAACGTGTATTTTATGTCTTTTATGTCGGAATTATGCGTGGTTTGTGTTTTTGTTGTGATTTAGGATGAAAAGGTGAAAAATGGATAAAACACGGACATTCACGGGCATTTATGGACTTTTATTGAAGAAAAGGATAAAAGACGAAGTCAAGAAGTCAAAAGTGCAAAAAGAACGGAAGTCCACGACCAATTCTGAAGATTTATCGAAGAAAAAGTCAAAAGACGGAAGTTTATCAAAAGCCGAAGAATTCAAGTCTATTTTATTGAAGAATTTAAAGACGAGTTCAAAGAAATCCCGAAACCAAAAGTCCTTTAAGTCTACATTTAATGAAGATTTTAAGAAGGAGGGACTAAGTATGCAATTAAGGAAGCTTCCTAAGCAAGCTTTAGTTTTCCCTATAAATAGACTAGATTAGTTATCATTTCACTCTTGTTGGCTAAGTGTGACAATTAGCTCTTCCACCATTTTAAATACTTGTCATTTACATTAATTGTCAATTTAATTACCTTGTCTTGCACCTTAAATTCATTTAATTTCAAGTAAGTTTCCTTTTAATTATTGTTAATCTTTACTTTATCTTGTCAATCTCTTATCTACCTTTCTTACTCTTTGATTTGCGGTGTTTATGTTCATGTTCATGCTTTTATTTTGATCCAAAGTGGTTTTTGATTATTGTGGTTAAAGTTGTTTAATTTCATGTTTTTAATTGCTTGTTGATGTTATTTCATTGAATCGTTATTGATTTTATTCATACGTGTGTTTGATTTTGGCCAAATTGTTATTATACCTGCTGCTACTGTTTCCTTGTTCTTCGGAAGAAGTTTTGCTTTGTTTCTGTGTTTCCAGAAAAAGTTCCGAACCAAGGAGAGGATAGAAGGCTTCATTCGGAAGTCCAAAGTTCCGGGTCAAGGATCTTCATCCGGAAGTCAAAACTTCCGAACCAAGGTTGCTCATTCGGAACTTTACAAGTTCCGAATCAAACTTGTTCATTCGGAAGTCAAAACTTCCGAACCAAGACTTTTCATTCGGAACCTTCCGAATCAATAACTTCCGAACCAATTCCAGAAGTTCCGAACCAAAGGCCTTCATTCGGAACTTCAAAAGTTCCGAATCAAGGATCTTCATCCGGAAAGTTCCGAATCAAGGGGTGACCAAAACTTCCGAATCAAGGCAAGATCTATAAGATTCCGAATCAGCAAGTTCCGAATGAAAGATTGATTTGGATAAGTGACATATTCAGACAAGTTTGTTCCGGATCAAGGACTTTGGTAATATTCCAAGTGAAGAAGAATCATTTCAACCAAAGGTGACATTTAGGTCGAGTGATTGTTCCAAATGAAGGTTTATTCCAAATGAGCTGTATTCAGATTCTTATTAGCTTTTATCTTTAATTTTTATCTTCAAGCTCTATTTTACCTGCCTTTTATTTAATTGCACTTTTAGATTATTTGCCTTAGTTTTAGTTGCACTTTAAGTTTGCCTTAGATAGATTTAAGTTTACGTCATTTTACTTTAGTGCCCTTTAATTTTAGTTACGTTTTAAATACTCACACTTTACTTTAATTAGACTTAGATTTACTTTAAGAGTACTTTTACTTTTAAGTCTTTGCATTTAAATTTAAAATCACCCAAAAATATTCTTTTTCACCAAAGATTAACTAAGTCACACATAGAGAGCTAAGATCAATTCGTTAAGATACCGAGAACAATAATTGAACCTAGTAAAAGCTAGTTATCAAATGGCGCCGCTGCCGGCTCTTTTCGTAAAGATCAACAGTTTTTTGTGAGAGACACGTTGCTTTTTGGGATCCGTTCACTTGTGAGCGTTATTTTTCTTGCATAAAATTTCAAAAAATCCATAAAAATTAAAAATTTCAAAAATCCAAAAAGATTTTATTTTTATTGTGTATATATATTGTCTTTGTGTTTGGTTTTGTTTTCTTTTGCATTTTCAGGTGTATGCGTACTAGATCTTCTAATTATCAAGAGCCCGAGCCTCAAGAAGATTTAGATATGGCAGGTGTTAACAACAATAATCAACTACCGCACCTCAATAATAATAATAATAACAACAATGCTCCTCCACAGCCCGATCTTCGGACCATGGAGGAACTTTGTCAACCAACAATGTTTGGACGAGGAGGACCGATTGCGCCGATGCAAATCAACGCTCCTGAGTTTTCGTTGAAGCACCACATGATTCAGCAAGTGCAAACAAACCCATTTAGAGGATTGCCTGATGATGATGCCAACAAACATCTCGACAAGTTCATTACAATCACCCAGAGCATGAAGTTGGCTGGTGCCACTATGGATGAGCTTCGCCTACAACTCTTTCCACACACTCTATTACATCATGCCGAGAAATGGTTTGATCGTCTCCCGAAGAATTCTATTCGCACTTGGGATGACATGACTCAACGCTTTTTGTCGCGCTACTTTCCACCATCCATGGTCACAAGCCTTCGCAATCAGATCAGCGGTTTCATGCAAGATCCCGATGAATCTCTTTTTGATGCATGGGAGAGATATAATGTCTTGATCGACCGTTGCCCAAACCACAACATGCTTCCGGTCACCTTGATCGATACTTTCTACAACGGATTGACTTTTCGAGATCGTGATACGATCAATGCAGCCGCCGGTGGCACATTCATGAAAAGGAGACCCGAGGAGTGTAGAGAGTTAATAGAGAACATGACTACTCACCATAAGAACTGGGATTCCTCTGCTTCTTCTAGAAACAACACGAGAGTCAATGTTTCATCTACCTCAGCAAACCCTGAGATGACCGAACTCACCCGCATGATGGCCGAAATGAGCAAAAGTATTACGCTTCTCGCTTCAACCCACCAACAACAACAAGTTAAAGCGGTTGCTAATCCTTGTGAAACATGTGGCGGTCCTCACTCATACACCGATTGTTCTTCAACACAAGGAAATCCGGAAAATGTGTATGCAGCTTATGGTAATTATTCACCGGAAAATTACCAAGCTAGACAACAAGGGGATAGAAATCTGCTGAGCTACCGTTCCAACAATTACCTTTCACCCGGTTTTTCTCCTCAAAACCAAAATCCCGCCAACAACTACAATAGAAGCAACCAAATCCCACCTCGTGCTTCTAATCCTTATCAACCACCCACCCAACAACACCCACCCATTAATCCCGATGTTGACACAATCATGAGAACTCAAGGTGAGCAAATCAAGAATCTGCAGAGCCAAATAATTAATTTGAAAGGAGATATCTTGAAAAAAGGTAATGACATCAGAACTGAGGTTCGTGATAATCTTCAATCCTCTTTCATCAATCAAACAACTGAATTGAAGAATCTGTTGGCTAGTTTCTTGCCTGACGCTCAACCTTCTTCTTCGGGTTCTTTACCTTCAAATACCGTCACCAATCCGCGAGCTAATGTGAGCGCTATAACTACGCGTAGTGGAACTACCATTGTCACTCCATCTACCCCACCACCATCATCTACACCTCCTCCACCACCATGTAGCCCTACTCCTCCTACACCTAGTAATAGTACACCATTACCGTCTCCGCCTCGTCATGACGATGTATCTCGGAAGGACCCTTCAACATCACAACCTTCACCAACTACACCTCCACCCAATCCTTATCAGCCCAGAATCCCATACCCTTCTCGCATAGGCAAGACCAATGAGCTAACCAAGAATGATTGTAATGTAATGAAATATGTGGATATGCTATCTAAAATGACCATCAACATTAGCCTTGTTGAAGCACTTTGCCACATGCCGAAATTCGTCAAAACATTCAAGGATTTGCTTAGCAAGAAGGAGAAGTTACTTGAACTTGCCAACACACGCTTAAATGAAAACTGCTCTGCAGTCCTTCTTAAAGAACTTCCGGAAAAACTTGGAGATCCCGGTCGTTTTGTGTTGTCTTGCTTATTCAACAAAACTGAAGAATTTACTGCCCTTGCTGATCTCGGGGCTAGTATTAATCTTATGCCACTCAGTGTTTGGAAAACACTATCATTGCCCGATCTCATTCCTACAAAGATGACTCTCGAACTTGCAAACCGCACTCTCGCTTACCCCGTTGGTATAGCCGAAGACGTGTTTATCAAAGTTGGCACATTTACCTTCCCGGTCGATTTTGTCGTAGTTGATTATGAAATGGACCCTCGTATTCCTTTAATACTTGGTCGGCCATTCTTGAGAACCGGACGTGCTTTAATAGATGTGGCCGAAGGTGAGTTAATCATACGAGTCGGGGATGATTCTAAAATTTTTAAAATGGGGAGGCTTACAGGCAGATCTTTTGGAGGCCGAGAATCAGTGAATATGATCAATGTGCTTGATGACTTTACCATCTATGACAATCCTCTATTCGAGTCTTCCACTGATAATCCACTCTTTGAAGATAATGTGGATGATTCTCTCCCTACTTTGGACGCTTCTCCCATTTTTGATTCTCCACCGGTCTTTGATGCTTATGAAGATGATAATTCTAGCTCAGATTCGGATGATTTTGATTGTACTTCTGAGTATCCCGAGCTGCCTACATATGATGATTTTGATGAGGCCGATACTCTCTCGAGCGATTCTTCACATGATGAAGATCCTCCGCCATCACTCGATCCTACTTTGGACGATTACTCATTCGAGGAAGATTTCTCTGAATTTCTTAACACATACTTCCCTCATGAGAGTGATGCACCTCCTTTGGACTTTGAAGATTATCGTCTTGATCCTACTTTGGATTTAAAGAGCATTTTGTCCAAGGAGAAGAAACCGGTAGACACCAAAATCCGTTGCACTTATGATTTGACACCTCTTTGTCCCACTTCCGAGGACGAGGTTGTGCTTCTTTGCGGCTCTTCTTCACACTCGGCTGAGCCGGAGTGCTATTTTCCCCTGAAGGAAAAGGTGTTCGATCCCGGTATTGAAGTCTTTAAGCCATCTCAGTATCCACCTGATGCAATAAAAGGAAAAATCTTTGGAAATTTGGAAGACATGCTTGCACCGCTTCATACTTGCTTCTACTGTGCTCCATCTCTGCTTAAGGGAACCTTGCCGCTTCTCTTTTGGCTTGTCTTGTTCGCCTTAAGCTCTTGCTTATTGATGGATGAAAACTATGTCTTTGATCCTGGTGGATATTTTTCATGCTACTTCCGTTGATGATCAAGGTCGAGTCAGGCTCACGACTCGGTTAACAAAAACCAAGCGCTTCTTGGGAGGCAACCCATGCATCTATCTTTTCGCTTTCTTTACCATAAGTGTAGGGGGGACCCTTTGGATTGCTATTTCCTCTCCTCACTTCTTAATCAGGGATTCGAGCTTCAATGATCCACTCTTGATGATTCTTGACGACCCGTGATTCCGTGTTCTACGTCTTCCCGGTTCTATCCTAACCTCTTTTCGATTCACTATTTTATATTTTCTCAATATTAAAATAGGAATCTCTTTAGTTGTCTTTTCCTTAGCGAGATTTAAACAACGTGCACAATATTCTAAGTGTAGGGGAGCTTACTCCCACATGCTTAAACATTGAGGACAATGTTTATCTTAAGTGTAGGGGGGACTTCTATCGAAGTTAAGTGGTCTTTTCCTTGTATTTGTCCTCATTTTAACCGGAAAATCAATTTTTCGACATTTTTCAAAATTTTTGATCTATTTTGGCCTATTAGTTGTTATCTTTGTATAGTTGTTTTCTTTCTTTGCTAGAATAAATGTTTAATAAGTGGTTTTGATTTTCAAACGTTGTGAATCTTTTGACTCAATCTGAGTTTACTCTAGCTAGTACCCTTAACATGTTTAAGTCAAGTTTTGCTAGGCTTAACTCTCACGGGTTAAGAACAAGAACTTTTCGCAAGTTCCTATAATTGATCTTAGAGAGTCGTTTATCAAGGGAACTTTAAAATGCAATTTCTAAACTTGAAAGAGTCTAAGAATTTGCAAGATCCTATAGGCGACTCGAAAACCCAAAACTTTGATTTAATAGGCTAAGTATCCACGAGTCTCATTACTTGAGATTTTAAATTGTGGAGAACGAGAAATGATAGAGCCAATTATAAGTTCGGTATTCTTTCATGAATTTATGTGAGTTAATTATGAGCCTATTCTCCCATCGCTTGCTAATAATTTATTTGCTAATAAATAAGGTTGTACGATTTGAAAAGTTACTTAGCTTCTAGCCCCAGATCGTTTAAAAGTTGCTCGGTAATGACGAGAGTTCATAGCCAAGGCATAACTTATGAAGCGGGGCGCGAAGATTGGCGAGTCCGAAAAGGCCCTAACAAGGCATGAGGGCTATGTTTTGTTGCTAAAGATCCAAAGTGATGTGAAGAATCATTTATCGAAAATCAATATGAAGGATCGAGACTCACGACGTAAAGCAAAACTCCCCAAAAGTCATGGAGAAGTGTATCCGAAAAGACCCTAACAAGGTATGAGGATAAATAGATCCAAGTCATAAAAGGAGGCGGATCGTTGTATATCAAAGTCCAAAATAAAGATTGGAGAAAAATGAAGAAGTCGTGGTCCATATATGAAGAATCTCTCAAAAATTTCAAGTGAAGAAATTCCAATTATGAAGAGAAGACCATTATTTCATGAACGTCTCTCAAGATTTGAAGTATGAAGTCGCTGCCAAATATCGGCCCGAGAAAGGTCTCAAATCGCGAACCAAGTTATGCCAAGATATGAACTTTCTGATATCCCGAGAAGCAGTTTTAAAAGATTTGGTCCTTTAGCTAACTATTGATTAAATCGTGCACTTTATTTTCAGACTAAATAACTATCGAAATAAGTCAAACAATGCATCTTCATGATCATTCAAGACAAATAATAAAATATAAGAGATACACCTAGGAATAAGGGGGTCTAAGTGAGTAATTAGCTCACATGAGTTCGTGTTAGTTTACTAACTTATAATAACAATGATCTCGTTTTTAAGCTTGGTTTGGAGAAAGTGAAAACTTGAGGATGATGATTATTCATAACATTTTCAAAACCCAAGGTATGCTTTTGATTTCTTTATCTTGTATGTTTTTAATTTTCTATCTCTTTAATAAAGGCCAACGTGGATTGATTATGATGAAAAGTGTAATCTTGCTTTGTAACTAATGCATTGCATGAGGACATTGCAATGGTCAAGTGTAGGGGATTTGATAGGTGTGTATACACCCATCTTTTCTACCACTTAACTACAATAATAACCGGACCAAAACGTGTATTTTATGTCTTTTATGTCGGAATTATGCGTGGTTTGTGTTTTTGTTGTGATTTAGGATGAAAAGGTGAAAAATGGATAAAACACGGACATTCACGGGCATTTATGGACTTTTATTGAAGAAAAGGATAAAAGACGAAGTCAAGAAGTCAAAAGTGCAAAAAGAACGGAAGTCCACGACCAATTCTGAAGATTTATCGAAGAAAAAGTCAAAAGACGGAAGTTTATCAAAAGCCGAAGAATTCAAGTCTATTTTATTGAAGAATTTAAAGACGAGTTCAAAGAAATCCCGAAACCAAAAGTCCTTTAAGTCTACATTTAATGAAGATTTTAAGAAGGAGGGACTAAGTATGCAATTAAGGAAGCTTCCTAAGCAAGCTTTAGTTTTCCCTATAAATAGACTAGATTAGTTATCATTTCACTCTTGTTGGCTAAGTGTGACAATTAGCTCTTCCACCATTTTAAATACTTGTCATTTACATTAATTGTCAATTTAATTACCTTGTCTTGCACCTTAAATTCATTTAATTTCAAGTAAGTTTCCTTTTAATTATTGTTAATCTTTACTTTATCTTGTCAATCTCTTATCTACCTTTCTTACTCTTTGATTTACGGTGTTTATGTTCATGTTCATGCTTTTATTTTGATCCAAAGTGGTTTTTGATTATTGTGGTTAAAGTTGTTTAATTTCATGTTTTTAATTGCTTGTTGATGTTATTTCATTGAATCGTTATTGATTTTATTCATACGTGTGTTTGATTTTGGCCAAATTGTTATTATACCTGCTGCTACTGTTTCCTTGTTCTTCGGAAGAAGTTTTGCTTTGTTTCTGTGTTTCCAGAAAAAGTTCCGAACCAAGGAGAGGATAGAAGGCTTCATTCGGAAGTCCAAAGTTCCGGGTCAAGGATCTTCATCCGGAAGTCAAAACTTCCGAACCAAGGTTGCTCATTCGGAACTTTACAAGTTCCGAATCAAACTTGTTCATTCGGAAGTCAAAACTTCCGAACCAAGACTTTTCATTCGGAACCTTCCGAATCAATAACTTCCGAACCAATTCCAGAAGTTCCGAACCAAAGGCCTTCATTCGGAACTTCAAAAGTTCCGAATCAAGGATCTTCATCCGGAAAGTTCCGAATCAAGGGGTGACCAAAACTTCCGAATCAAGGCAAGATCTATAAGATTCCGAATCAGCAAGTTCCGAATGAAAGATTGATTTGGATAAGTGACATATTCAGACAAGTTTGTTCCGGATCAAGGACTTTGGTAATATTCCAAGTGAAGAAGAATCATTTCAACCAAAGGTGACATTTAGGTCGAGTGATTGTTCCAAATGAAGGTTTATTCCAAATGAGCTGTATTCAGATTCTTATTAGCTTTTATCTTTAATTTTTATCTTCAAGCTCTATTTTACCTGCCTTTTATTTAATTGCACTTTTAGATTATTTGCCTTAGTTTTAGTTGCATTTTAAGTTTGCCTTAGATAGATTTAAGTTTACGTCATTTTACTTTAGTGCCCTTTAATTTTAGTTACGTTTTAAATACTCACACTTTACTTTAATTAGACTTAGATTTACTTTAAGAGTACTTTTACTTTTAAGTCTTTGCATTTAAATTTAAAATCACCCAAAAATATTCTTTTTCACCAAAGATTAACTAAGTCACACATAGAGAGCTAAGATCAATTCGTTAAGATACCGAGAACAATAATTGAACCTAGTAAAAGCTAGTTATCAAATAACATATGAGTTTGGTTGGAAACCGTCCATCATATATACCAGTATATTACCAACACTCATATTTGCCTTAATGTATACAATATTCCCATATTGTTTAACCGATAATGGACATGTTTAGAATAATTAAATATTCAAGGATTTAAACATATAAACACAGGGCAACAACAATTATATGAAGATAAAAAACATAAAATATCTTTATTCATCAGAAAGTAATAAATTGTCTTACAATCCCAAATTATCCAAATACTACGATAACACAGATTACATGAGACTATTAGCTGGAAGCAAACCAATTCCATGAGTTAACATGTAATGCCTTTTGAGGTCTAACGCCTTTGTGAAGGGGTCAGCTAAATTGTCGTTTGTGTAAACTTTCTCCAGACTAACATCACCCAGTTCAATCACTTCTCTGAGGTAGTGAACTTTGGAACGATAATGTTTCGCACCTTTAGTGATTCCTGGTTCATTAGCTATAGTAATGGCTCCGGTATTGTCACAATACATCGTCACAGGTTTATTATTTGTGGGAACAACACCAAGCCCAGAAATAAACTTCCTAATCCAAACTGCCTCTTTAGCAGCCTTCGAAGCGGCCATATACTCAACCTCTGTAGATGAGTTTGCATGGATGGTCTGCTTTGCGCTTTTCCAGCTTACATCACCTCCATTCAACATGAAAACATATCCCGTCTAAGACTTCGTGTCATCAGCATCCGTAAGATATCCAACATCAGTGTAGCAAGCAACCCTGAGCTCTCTTTTCATATCTCCTCCATAAACAAGAAACATGTCTTTGGTATGCCTAAGATACCTCAGAATGTTCTTCACAGCAGTCCAGTGAGAATCACCAGGATTTTGCTAAAATCGGCTAGTCATGTTCTGAGAGAACGCAACATCAGGTCTCGTACATCTAACAGCATACATGATTGATCCTATTGCCGAAGCATAAGGAACTCTCTGCATGCGTCTCACCTCATCAGGTGTTGATGCTCCTTGAGTCTTAGATAATTTTGATTTAGTTTGCATAGGAATAAAGCCACGTTTAGAATTATCCATGTTATACTTCTTCAAAATCTTATCTATGTAAGCACTTTGACATAAACCAATTAACCGTCTAGGTTTATCACGTATGATCTTTATTCCAAGAATATACGCAGCATCTCCCAATCCTTCATGGAAAAACACCTTCCAAGGTAAGATTTTACACTTTGCAACATTGGAATGTCTTTTCCCATCAACAATATGTCATCGACATATAGGACAAGAAACACTACGCTACTCCCACTAGCTTTGATATATACACATGGCTCATCAGGATTTTGATTGAAACCAAATTTCTTGATTTCATCATCAAACCTCTTGTTCCATTTCCTTGATGCTTGCTTAAGTCCATAAATGGATCTTTGAAGCTTGCATACACGGTTTGGATACTTTGGATCAACAAAACCCTCAAGTTACTTCATAAATGGATCTCATAGTCATAGAACGCGGCTATGGCTAAGAGAATCCTTATTGCTTTGATATCCGCAACAGGAGAGAAGGTCTCTTCATAATCAACCCCGAAGGTTTGAGTGAATCCCCACGCTACATATCGAGCTTTAAAGGTGTGTACATTGCCTTCCATGTTGGTCTTCTTCTTGTACAACCACTTGCCACTAACGGTTCTAACGTTAGGGGTAAGGTCAACTAAGATCCAGACATCATTGTCTTTCATGGATTGCATCTCCACATTCATAGCATCCAGTCATTTGTCAGATTCAGGATCTGCTAATGCAGCTTTGTAGTTAGTAGGTTCATTATGATCCCCTAACTCATGTTCCTCAGCGTCAATGTATAAACACATACGGTCAGGAGCACGCTTAGTCCTCGTAGACTTTCGAATGGGAGCTATATCACTTATAGGTTCATCAATTTCTTGATCATCCTCTTCATGATTGCTAGTGTTTTCAGAAGGATGTATATCTTCATCTTGAATTACTTCAAGATCTTCTATACTCCCACTTGCTTCTTGATTCATAAGATTGCTCTCTAGGAATTCAGCATTACGAGCAACAAAAACTTTGTACTCGGATGGGTAGTAGAAGGAGTAACCCATTGTTTCCTTTGGGTAACCTACAAATATACACTTAACAGATCAGGACTCTAGTTTGTCCGGTTTGATAAGCGTGTCACGCTTAACAAGAGCCTCACATCCCCGGACCTTTAAGGAAGACAACTTAGGGGCTTGCCCATACCATACTTCGTATGGAGTCTTTTCAACCTTCTTAGTTGGAACCATATTGAGTATGCGAGCAGCAGACTCAAGAGCTTAATCCCAAAAGGATTTTGGAAGAGTTGTTTGGGCCATCATGGAACGAACCATATCAAGTAGGGTTCTATTTCTCCTCTCAGAAACACCATTATGTTGTGGTGTATATGGAGGAGTTCTTTGGGAACTATTCCATGTTCCTTAAGATGCTCCAAAAATTCATAACTCATAAATTCACCTCCACGATCCGAACGTAGTGCCTTTATGGTTTTACCGAGTTGATTTTCTACTTCCTTTTGAAACACCTTAAATGTTTCAAACACTTCATGTTTATGCTTTAGCAAGTATTACATAACCATAACGACTAAAGTCGTCAGTGAAAGTGACGAAGTAACTTGCACCTTGTCTTGACACGGTTCTAAATGGACCACATACATCGGTGTGGATTAGTCCAAGTAGATCTTTAGCCCTCTCCACTTGATGTGAATAAGGTTTACGTGCCATCTTACCAGATAAACATGAAACACACTTGTCAAAGGAATCATCATCGTTTGACTTAAGCAATCCATCAGATTGTAATTGCTTAATGCGCTTTTTGCTTATGTGCCAAGGCGACAATGCCATAGCAATGTAGAGTCCAAATTAGATTTGGCCCTTTTGTTGCTTATAGCATACATAGAACTATTGTTTGCATTAGAATCACACATATCAATTTCATAAATACCATTACTAGGAATAGCACTAAAATAAAACATATTATTTTTCGAAACCGAAATAATTGCATTATTCTCAAAACGATTAACAAATCCATCGTCATACAAACATGAAACTGAAACAATCCCTCTAGAAATAGAAGATGTGTAATGACAATTATTCAAAATAACAACTAGTCCACTAGGGATAAATAATTGAAAAACACCAATGGCTTCAACAGCTGCACGATGAACATTGCCCACGTACAGATTCAAAGCTCCTGGCTTCAGCTTCTTACTTATCCTTAGACCTTGAGTAGTATTACAGATGTGAGTACCACAACCCGTGTCATAAACCCAAGATTTATTAGGAAAAGTAAAGATTTCTATAGTGAAGATACCTGAAGTGCTAGCTCCTTGAGAGGACTTCTTTTTCTTCCACAACTCAGCGAGATACTCTGGACAGTTTCTCTTCCAATGACCAATGTCACCGCATTAGTGACAAATAGCATCCTTAGCGGGATTCTCTCTTCTTGGTGGAGGGGGAGTCTTGGCTCGGGGAGTAAAGTTAGCTACTTTCTTCCCTTTATCACGATTCTTACCCTTCGCAGCATTCGACGGTTTAGCCTTATTAGGCTTTTGAATCCTTCCTGCCCTAATAGCATTGATGGTATTAGCAGTAGCAGGTGCAACCTTCTTTGGCAACGTTTTCTCATGTAGCTTTAGCAAGGCATGCAATTCAGGTATTGTCTTCCCCAGGCCATGCATATTGTAGTCTTGCACGAACCTATCATAGTCCTTATTCAGTGAGGCTAAAATTAGGCTAACCAAAAGTTTCAAGGACATGGGGTGACCCAAACGTTCCAAATTTTCTATGTACCCCTTTATCTTTAAGACATAGGAGCTCACAGATTGTCCATCCTCATGTTTACACGCATGAAAGGCACGTGCAACATCAAGGAGTTCTTGATCAGCTTGTTCAGTGAACATGGTTTTCAATTCTTCCATCATTGACCATGCGCCACGACCCTCCAAAAGTTTCTGGAGTTCAGGGGACATAGTCATCAGCATAAGGCCAGCGATTTCTCTAGACCTTTTGACCCAAGTTGGATGTAAATCCGGGTCTTGCTCTGGTCCTTCATGACCATGAGGTAGAATTTCTAGTTGATCAGGAATTGGTTGCTCAAGGTATTTAACCAAGTCATTAGTTTCGAGCGCTATCTGAAGAGCGTACCAATCAACGAAGTTATTCTCAGTCAACTTCATCTTTTCAAGGAATGACTTAACAACCGTGCTGTTTAAGCAAGAGTTTTAATTATCCATCTACAAAAAAAAAGTTCATTCGATTAGTATTTTCGATAATTACATTCTCAAAGAATTAACTACCCAATTAATCATTATGAGACTAAGATCATTGCTTGCACTCACACTTAATATTAGAGGTCCGACCGTCTAGTATCAAGTAGGGCAAGAGGTAAGCGACATGCGTTAATTGCATTACAAGTGCAACTCTTAGATTTATGAGACGATTCATGAAGTTTATTTGCTGTAGAGTGTTTCAATGGGATGTTCTCTCATCTCTTTCGAGCACCTTTGAACATCTCAAACAAACTTGTTCTACACGTAATAAAGTCATGAGTATGTTTTATCTCATCTTTATGCCTCGGGTTCCGAATCTGTCCGGAACTCGACTTTAAGTCGTACCAATTTGAAGCATGCAATTATTGGCAAAGGTCTGACCAGTGACAAAGATCGCCTCGGGTATGTAATTCGCCCTAGGTTTGACCAGATGACGAATAACAACTACAAGTGCTTCTAAATTGGATGGCATAGACTTAAAAATTTCAAATAGGTATCACATAAGTTTTAGAAAAACAATGTCAAAGTGTGTAAAAGAATGCATGCAATTCAATCTCTTAGCACAAGTTAAGAAAATAATTTATTAACCTTTTGGTTTAGGCGTGTTTTACCGCGGGAGAAGATTAAAGAGAGATCAAACCCTATATCCTAATCTTCATGCACCCGAAGCTGCAAGTGCTTGGGATAATTATCCCATAAGTGCTGAAACACCTATGGAACACGGGAGAAGATTAAAGATCCCTCAAACCCTAGATAGCTCGACTAGAGCACGAAGTGCAGTAGCAAGTCCATCATTAGTAAGGACACAAAACGGTGTTGTAATTTTAAATATTGTAAACTAATTAATTTTTTCAAATCACGTCGTTGAGAAGATAGTTTATAAGCCATCATTACGGTATGTAAGCCCAACTCGAGTGACAATATGATTTCGCAAAACAATTAGAATACAATAAAAACAAGTTTCATAGTTCTTATGTCAATATTAAGATTTGTTCAAAAATCAAGATTTAAACAAATAACACATAGTCGATTCACAAGGAAAATATGGTGTATTAATATGACATAGTTTTAAAGCTAGTTTCGATATAAGTACAATCCGTTTTTATGATTCTTAGAATCTTGAATTATTACGTTTTGCAATTCATAATGGAAAACAAATAAGCACATAAAAACAGACAGAAGGGGGTAGAAGCAGAAGACAGACTCTATATGAAAGCGGTAAATCATATAAGATCAAAGTCTCGAATGAGTCTTCCCCAAATTGAGGACCAAAGACCATCATCAAGTTTTCGAGCAAGGTACTTGATGATGTGCAAAGTATCACAAAAGTGAGATGCAAAGGTCTTTGACGGATAATAAAAAACAAAAGTAATTATTAACCGGTTCAATTTTAACCTATCCGATTTTAATAGATCTAGATCAAGATTTAAAACTTTATGACAAGTATGCATGTAATTGTCATAAAAACATAATAAAAGAGATTTTAAAGCGAAGAAAGCGTGTTTTATTCTATGTGTAACCCATGAATGCCATACGATTTGACTCGTGATGCCACTGTTGGGATTTAGAACTAGTTAAACCATTAACTACGAGTACGCAGCAGAATGGATCTAGTAAAACAAACATGATTAACACATAATAAAAACAATAATAAAACCAACCTTTTAAATAATTGAATAAACCAATTAATGATCTTGATCTTGAAGCTATAACGGTAAAGTAACCGTCCTCTAACCATTGCTCACACGACACGTCAAACGAACACACCACGATGCTAGTGGTAACTTCACTTCGATAAATCTTGCAACTTAAAAACCCTAAGATCCAAAACCCTAATGGGATTGCGTAAGTATAAGGTTTTGTAGACGTTACAAGACTCTTGGAAAAATCACCGGAAACCCTAATTAGGGTTTACAATAAATCGGACCACAAGGGAGAACTAAAACCTAGATTATGAGATCTAGGGTTTAGTTAAAGATCTTAAGACTTTATAAGAAAACCACCAAGAAGGATCGATCTTATAAAGGTTAAACCTTTAAGTGATTTTAGGTTAAAGGAAAATTTTGTTCGGTTTGGGTGTGGGGTTTGAGTCGACCGAACGCAAGAACAAAGAGGGAGAGACAAAAATTTGTGAGGGGTATGGGATTGTATTTATACTAATCCCTTGCACCTCCTCAAAATCTTTAAGGCCCAACCCAACACCTAAATTAAGTAATTATCTAACAAATTAAATATTAGGAGATATTCACTTACCAAACAAATAACAAAAAAAATCTTCTAGACCACCCCATGTATTATATTCGGCCGATTAGGCCTAGGGGGTTCTAGAAGTCGATTTTGTTTCCAAATTTAAATAACGCACTCACATTAAATTAATTAAAACCCGTCAATTAATTTAACCACCATTAATTAAATAAAAAACGTGAAGTTTTTATTAAACGTTTAATTATAAATAATAAAACGTAAATAAACGTGTGTTCTCCGTATTGAGTGTGTGCCCCCGATAGGCTCAAGCATTTACCGATGGCTAAACGATCACATATCTCAATAAAAACCTCATTAAATACGATATGTTCTTATTTTCTCGTACGATTAAAAATTTAAAATGGTCAATAATATGTTGTGATATTGTAGTTAGATATTTCATGTATAAAAATGAATCAATATTGTTTTTTATATATAAATGATATCAAAACCAACCAGATCAACAATATATCACGGGCAATCAACTTCCCTTTACTTTTTTGAACATACACTTTAGCCTTAGGAGTGCTATGTTTTTCACTAATTGAAAACTTGTCAGTTCGGGTGTATTCACCATAAATCAAACCATTCATTGTCAAACCACAATCATTATGACTAAAAGTAAAGAAACATTTATTACATTTAGCACAAATAACTTCAGATTTTTCATTCCGAATAGCAAGCTTAAAGTCATTACATTCAAATGAATTAAGTTTCTTATTATGATTAAAAAGTGGTAAATTCCTACAGTGTTCTTCTACTTCCACGTTATTGATCTTGGGGCGAATACTTCTAGAGGCAAAAGGGACCCTGTCATTCCTTGTAAAGCTCGTAGGCTGTGGCCTTATGCTCTAGTGTAGTTGTTTATTCCTTTAGAAGAAGACACACGTCTATTAGAATTAGAACTTTTTAAATCGATGACTTGTGATTGAGATATAGTGGTCGGTTTTGTCCTAACGCTTGCTTTACGTTGTTTGTTAGGCACAAAGATATCTACCCTAGGTTGAGAGGAAGAACTAACTCTAAACATTCCTGGGGCGATCACAACAGCATTCGTTCCAGCAACCTTGGGAAAAGGTATTACAGCAATACGAGTAGTTCCCGAGGTTGTTGGGTTTCTGAATCATAGTATCCACAATCGTACTAGGCTCAGAAGTCTTGTCTATTAACAAGGCCTTTAACTTGCAGTTCTCATAGATTTTATCCATTAGTTTCTGATAGACAGACTTAATGTGTTTTACAGCCCGCTTATATGATACAACTTCAGATTCTAAATCTAAATCTTAGCCTTAAGCTTCTGAAAATTCCAATCACTGGCATTCTCTAACCCGGAAGAAGCCAAATTCTTTCCCTTAACCCCTCCTAACTGAGCCTGCAACCGTTTAATTGTTTGTTTCATTTCATTGTAGGCTTTATCGTATGAAATTTTGTCATATTTGCATTCATCACATTTTTTGACAAATTTATTCCAAAGATCAGTGAATTCTTTATCCTTTTTAATGACATAAGATTCCATTTTCTCTTTCGTACGTTCAAGCTCAGTTTGGAGGGTTTCGTTATCCACACAGAGGTATCTAACGCAATGTGGCTACTATCACCACTGTCACTTGCTTTAGAGAGTCGTTCAAGGTCGTTTTCCAAAACATTAATTTTATCAAGAGATTCATCAACCTTCTTTACGAAATATTTAAAGTCTTGAACAAAGTTGGCTGCTTCTTTTAGAAAAGCGTTTTCAAAATTGCTTATCCTAGCATCAACTTGATTAATAATCGGATTAATATCGTTTTGAAGAACTTTTTAAACCTCAGTTTGAACTGGTGATGTAAAATTTCCTCCAGTGATTTTGGAATTAACCACACGTTTAAGAATGACAAAGTTATCTTTTACCTAGTTTAGATACCGTCGTGCAACACTCGGTTTAGGAGGGTCATCAGACAATTCCTCACTTGGTATCAAAAGCATTTCAGTACTCGTTTTAGACAGAACAAAAGTCGTTGGAGGATTAATTTTTGGATAATAAACAGGTATGACCTCTCTATTAAGCTATTGCATTCTTAAACGACTCTCTGCAGTAAGTTCAACAGTTTCCTACGAATCATACACAATGGGAGGATCATGCTTATCTAGCAACACATTACCATTATATAAACTTTGTTGGGTGGCATGAGCTTGCTTAAGACATTCATGATTAGGAAGAAGAGGACAACCTAAAGCCAATTTTTAACGGGCGTGATACATTTCATTCACTTTTGGGGAAAGCATGTTATTAGTCTGCATAGATTGGCCTCGTTTTATCAAAAGGTTGTCTAATTCCTTAATCTTATCCTCAGCATTACAAATATCCTCAAGAAGCTCGTCTTCTCGAATTTTAAAATCATGTTTCAGCTTTTTCTTTTCTTCTTTTAGATCTGAAATAATATATTTTTCATTTGAAAGTTGTGTATTAAAAGAGGTGATTTCATCATTCAAATCGCTTATCTTTTTAGCACTATGTAACACCCCCATTTTTACCTTATAGCAGCGGAACATTGATCTGGGGTATTCTTTATAGAACACAAGTCATAATGATAGAAAACAACTCAAAAAAGTGATAAAATCAACTTTCTTTATATATCATTAAAAATCAGAGTTTTACAATATGAGGTTCCCAAAATCTAGAATAATAATTTCAATCATGTGCCTCTTCATGCCATCCTTATGTTACTCCATAATACCAGTCACAGTTTCCTAAATATATGCTTACAAGTCAACACAAAGGTTGAGTGAATTCATAGGTTTTAAATAATTTGAATACAAGATCCTTTTTCCTGAGCTACGTTATTATCGCTCACATAAAACAATCAATTATTATTGCACTAGCTCATGACCCCGCGACTAGACATTATCAGATAAATCTAACAAATTGCCCTTAAGCAGGTAGATTGCCAGACTATCTGAGTTTAGCAAAATAAAGTATATATGTTTAGCCTAGGTAGGAACCGTTAGCTGCTAGCAAGTGCGACTTGCTCAGATAGGAGATGTCAGTCTCCAATAGTACTATTTATAATATTAACGCTCATTAAATGATTAGCGGTCCATGATTAAAAAGGGACTTAATGGCAATAAGTAAACGTAGTGTCAATAATCATATATGCAGCATACAAAAAAACTTGTATTCAACTTTTAGCATATATCCCCCTCACGGGTTTTCAAATCATTTATAAACTTTCAAAAGTGAGGCTATAAACTCACCTTATGTCCATAGAATCCGAGCTATAATCAGATATATTTCATTCACATATAAACAGCTTGGTCATACAAACCACAACTTGATCTCACACAAACCTGGATTAACACATTATGTTTAGTATCAAGTCTTTAATCTTTGTTCAATCTTGTTAAGTATTAGTTACGTATTCTTTAATTAATATTTGGTTGTAATTCTAGTATCATTGTTCGGTCCATCATACTCGGAAGCCATTCTATAAACGTTTGAGGAGCGAGGGCACTTTAAATCGTAAACCCAACTACTTAGTCAAAACGTAATATCGAGATGGAACATCTTTGTACAAAGCTCCCTACTAACATGATACTTTCATTACTTCCTCATATATATAATTAATCTTCTTTAGTTTCAAAAGTGGCAAAAATAGCCATTTTTGTTATACTTTGGCATAATTACATTTTTAACCTCTAAAGTATATAGTTTCATTATTTTCAATTTAAACCCTCAATATTTAACCTTTGGGACTCAAACTTTCCAACGTTTATTATTATAGCTTTAAATTTAATAAAATGACACTTTTGGCCCAAAATGTTAAATAGTTTCAAAAATGATAGTTTTAGTCCCTATACTTGTAAAAATCACATAACAACCTCAAAAATGGACCAAATGATCTAGGATTTTATAACAAAGTTTCAAAACACATTTATAATTATAATAAAAATATTTTACCAAAAATGTAGCTTTTGAAATGGGTTTTTGCTTATTATTTCATGCAAATTTCAAAACTAGGATTTTAAGACATCTTTAGCTTATAACTTTTATTGAAAATAATCAAAAGCTCTAATTTCTTTTAGATTATCTTTCTAACATCTTATTAAAATTATAACAGCTGTAAGAGAGTATTATAACAAGATCAAAGCTTAGCTAACAAAGTGATTACCTAGGATGCTCCAAAATGGCTCCTAATGGGGTATATAGACTATATCTTCCTTATAATTCTTCAAGAACTCCTAGAACTTCTTCCAAAGCTTGCTAATGATCATAGGTACTTCTTAGAGCTTCAATGGTGGTATAGAAAAAGAATGTATAGGTGTAGAAGATTAAAAGTGAAGGATGATTCTAAAATGAAGCTAAAGACTCCTATTTATACTACTTCTAACCCTTAAGATCCAAGTTTCCCCCCTAAACTTGTAAGAACCAAGGATGGATAATGAAGCCTAGGAAAGATCTATGCAAGTCTAACAATGAGTCATTAGGTCTAGGATCAAAAATATCTAAACATATGGCTAGTATTACTTACGACTTGTTTTAGATAAGAACCATGATGAATAATCTACATGTATGTGCATCACCTACTAAAAATATCTCAAAATATCAATTAGTACTGATCCTAAGTTTAAAAATTGGATGGAAAGGTTTGAAATGGGTTTTTGGAGGGAAAAAGTAAAACCGGGTCTAAATTAGGGCTTGTAACTTTATACTTCGTAATTTTGGTGATTAAGGATTTAGGAATGTGATTAGTGATGGATTAGGGTATAATTAGGGTTTAGACATTGTAATTAAGAATTTTGGGTCTTTGGTTTAAGCTTAACAAAGGTTTAAGGTGAAATTGAGAAGAAAAATCTAGGTGGGTTAAGGTTTCTAATGATTTATGGTTAATTCTTAGTAAAAGTGATTATCCTTCAATTATCTAATGATTTAAACTCAATTTATACATCCTAAATTATCCTCAATGTGTTCATGAAGTCCCTACATTGATTTTACTAAGTTATTATAGGTAAACATGTCTAAAGGGTGAAAATACCTATTTTGACCTAATTTATAAGCCATGCATTGAAATGTTGTACATTGTGCTTTAGGGTACTTGTACATTGTCTTAATATAAATTTATTACCTTAATGAATTGATATAAGTGTTTGTAGACTTGTCCTAAAAGACTAGGTAGTGATTCTATGTAGATATCTTAATATAAGGTTTTCTAGGTCATTAATCCTAATGAGTAATAACTTTCTATTTTGGATGATTAGGGTTTATATTATAATATAAGCTTATTCTAGGTCTCATATAGTATTTCTATAACTTCTAGAGTTTCTATATTCTTAGTTTAAGGGTTTATATAGGTTCATCATAATCTAGGTAAAATTATGGGAGCTTAAGATCATATGCTTTGATGACTTGTACATTGTGCTTTACTAACTTGTAACTTAACTTGAAATAAATTTATAATCTTAATATGATACTTTTGAGTTTTATAATTACTTTCAAAATATTAGACTCTAATTCAATGTGAAATGGATTTTATATGATAATCTTGGTTACTAGGTCTTAATTTGTAATAGCTTTGGATTAGCAAATATTAGTGTTTTGTGATCAATTAACTTTCCTTTATATGATAGATTATAATTATATTGTTTTTGACACTTGTACATAGATATTAGGTAGTTATATTGCTTGAAACATTGTTTACCAAGGGTTGCTAGGTGGTGATCTATACTATTATGTACATTTATTTGTACTTAGCCTTGTATAGTTTGTTCTTACCGTTCTTAGGTATTATTATGTCTTCAAATTATAGTTTACAACTTTTTTATAATCCATAATGACTTATTCATAAGTACTTTCCATTCATAGTTTATCATTCTTAGTTTACAACTCATTTAAAGGGATTCTAGGGTTTCTAAAGGAATTTAGGGCATCATAGTTATAATTGAGATGTTCTTATTTATAATGTACTTATTAGATCACTTTTAGATCTTAGACTTGATATATATATATATATATATATATATATATATATATATATATATATATATATATATATATATATATATATATATATATATATATATATATATATATATATATATATATATATATATATATATATATATATATATATATATATATATATATATATATATATATAAGGGTAGGGATACACTAAAAAGTCCCTTAAAATAAAAAGTATAGGAAGGATTATAGGAGTGACATGTGTCACTTAGCCACATCATCATGCCACATAATCATGACACCTCAACACCTAAAAAATTTGAATTTAAAAAAAAAAATCGTTATTTTTTTTTTTTGGAAAAATTTTATTTTTTGGAAAAAAAAATTCGAAATTTTTTTTTCCGAAATTTTTTTTTCAAAATTTTTTTACCGAAAATTTTTTTTTCGGAAATTTTTTTTCGAATTTTTTTTTTTAAAATAATCTACTGCATCACAGTTATATGTTTGATGCATCAAATTAATAAGTTAATGCATCACATAATTAGTTACTGCATTAAGTTCGGTAATGAACTAAAATGCAGTAAGTTATTAGTGTGATGCATTAACTTATTAACTTAATGCATCAAAATATAAAATTACGATGCAATAGATAATCTTTTGTTTTATTTAAAATTTTTAAAAAATTGATGCTTCAACTTAAGAAGTTAATGCATCACTGTATTTAGTTACTGCATTAAGTTCGGTGATGAACTATAATGCAGTAACTTATTACTGTGATGCATTAACTTATTAACATGATGCATCAAAATATATAATCGCGATGCAGTAGATTATTTTTGGTTTTATTTAAAAATTTTAAAAAAAATTGAAATATTTTTTTCGAAAAAAAATTTTAAAAAAAATTTTGGAAAAAAAAATTTTGAAACTTTTTTTTCGAAAAAAAAATTCGAAAATTTTTTCCGAAAAAAATAAATTTTTTTTTAGAAATTTTTTTTTTTAAAAAAAAATTTTCGAAATTTTTTTAAAAAAAAATTCGAATTTTTTAAAATAATGACATGTCATCATTATGTGGCATGGTGATATGGCATTGTGACACATGTCACTCTCACAATCCTTCCTATACTTTTTATTTTAAGACCCCTTCTCATTTTACCCCATCCCTATATATATATATATATATATATATATATATATATATATATATATATATATATATATATATATATATATATATATATATATATATATATATATATATATATATATATATATATATATATATATATATATATATATATATATATATATATATATATATATATATATATATATATATATATATATATATATATATATATATATAAATTGTATTTCCAACATATAGGAATATGTTGAAGTGGTAGTTCAGGTTGTGAGAAACAATTCATCTTACCAAGTAAGGCATAAAAAGCAAAAATTTCTAATAGATTTTCCACTTTCATTTAATCATAGCATATATGTGAAATTTATGGGTTGTCATAGTCTCTCCCCCTTAAATAAATCTCATCACGAGATTACAATGGTAACATAGCATATCAAGGGCAAACCTAGCTCTTGGGTGCTCAAATTCTTTCTTAGAACCTTATTCATATATCAAGAATACAGCTTTACTGTTGGTATTTAGTTTCAAATCAATCTCTTCTATCCTTATTTCATCAAGATGGTTATATATGAAATATCATTTATATTTTATGATCAAAATCATATTATTACCTTATAAGAATTTAGTTTATCACCAAACGGAATATACAAAACATACCATTTAATCACATAAATCTTCCTTAGATTTCGGAATATAAAAAGGATTGTGATTATTACTTTGTTCTATGGGAAACTCAAGTCAATATGTCACAGCTCATTTCAAAATCTTGAATTGATTATCTCAGTTTTCAAGATCAATTTGGGTAATTGATAGAGAAAACATTCTTCTCAAATAGATACTGTTTAATATGGTGTAGTTTCTCATTGAGAAATTTTCGTCAAAATAATCTCTCTGATTATCTTAAATCACCATTTTAATCTAGCAGATACTTAATTATCACAATTCAACGCTTTGTGAAGTTCCTTTCTAATATAATCTTTCCAATATTTTCATGAACAATTTTGGGTTTCGTAAGTTGAAAATCTCCAACTTTAGCCCCGCAGATACGTAAATGGCACTTCTTTCGATAGAGTGCTTCAAATAGTATTGCTTTGATTCTAGCTTGACAAATATTGTTACACGGGAAATTTTACCAATGGTAAGTGTCCTTCCAAAATTTATAACACATACATGGAGTATGTAGTTTAGTATTTGGATAGTTCTTCCACTTAACACATTAGTATACCTATTTAAGTATAACATATCAATTCTAAAACATTCGTCACGATTTTAGATGATGGATATTGATACTCTATGTCGACAGATTATCTCATATAACCTTGTCAAAGTTTCCATGTTATCGATTTCCTATATACGAATAAATCCTACAGTTCTAGTAAAATAATCAAGAATGACCCATATGGCATCATGTCTATTTGAAGTAACAAAATCCTCATTGTTCTTTCCTATTTCCATGGAGGAAATTCATGTTGAACTAGTAAGTCGGATGACTAGATGCTTTAAAAGCATAATATAAGGATTTCAAAGTTTCTTTGATTTGAACGGAATACTTCAACTTCCAAGTATTACAAATTCAAAATCTAAGACGAATATTGACGTATCTTCCAATATACTATATAGTAATATACGTAATTTCTCACTTAGTATTTTAACGTTTTATCAAGTCTATACTTGTCTTATATCGAATATTCTTAAGTCCATTTATAAATTCTTACTAACATATTTATGCGTCCAACTTTATGCAATGAAGAAATCATAAATTTGGTGATTTAAATTTATTCATTTGACTGAAGAAGCGTCCTAATTCAGTCAAATAAACATAATGTAAATCATTGACATAGAAATTTTCGACATAACACGAATATAAACAAATATTCTAGTATTTAATATATTTATTATACCCTTAAATTTCCTTCTTACGACGACGTAGGTAAGACGTCCAGTATATAATATCTAAGAATATGATTTTCTAGAGACGAACGACGTTAAAATAGAAGACGATATTTTATTCCTTACAACATGTATATAGGATACATGATAATTTTAACGAACATATAGCTTATAAGGCATATTGTCCTTAAAATTCCTAATCCAACGACCTACTATGTTAAAAATCCGACACCAGATGGTGTAAAGTTCTGTGTGATGCAGATTGCATTTCTAACACAGAAGATGATTTCCATCATATTCACCGTAGGTTGGATTTATAAACTTAAGTTCCAGTTTACTAGAATCTATGAACGTTCTTACTACTAAATTTATGCTTAAGATTTTTTTTATTTTTGCACAGGATTGTACTTAATTACCTTGTTCATTAACTCTTTGGGTAGAGGTAAATGAATTTGTCCAATATATTGGGATTTTGGAAGTGGTAATTTTTCTTCAAAATCTTCGATAAAATTCCTTAATAAACTTTTCTAACAAAATCTTTTGATGGAGTCTTCTTAATAGAATTTCAGATGCAATTCCATGAAATAATTCCATGATAAAATCTTCAGATGAAATCTTGTGATAAAAGCCTTCATCATTTTATGGAATTACTAACTCTACTAACTCTTGAAACTTCCCCGTGTATGTCTCGAGGTTATTTCCTATTATCATTAGATAACAGGGTTCTTCTTTCATCTTCTCAATCATATTTCTAAGAAATACTTGAAATTTAATCAAGTGATTTTATCTCAATAGGCCGAGCATAAATAATTTACCAAGGATAACTGACGAAGTGCTATCTTCTTATAGCAAACTTCACTTTACGATTCCAAACACGGTTAATACGATAGAAAACTGAATTAACACTTTCAATCCAACGGGTGCTACTAATAGCATCTTTTCTTCCTTGGATATCAAAAACTAATCAGTCATAGAATCTTCTTTCGAATATTACTTCTTATTGACAATTTGTACTTGCAGGATTGCAGCCACATCATTGTCAATTCTTCGTTAAATACTTTTAGTGTTTAGAATGAAGGGAGAGAACAGAAATAATTCAGAATCCAAGGTATATTTATATCAGAAAACATCTGTCACATATGTATATAGATACATATAAATGTTTATCGAACACAAGTATATCTTTTGGGTTTATATAGGAAACTTACTATGTTGATTATCATTCATATCCAAGGATACTAAATCTAACTATGAAATAGAATTTCAAAGTTTACAACGTATTTATAAAGATATGACTCATACATAATCGTAACATATTTATCCATGATATGGAATGGATGAATATAACGGAAAATGTAAAAACTCGTCTTATAGAACAAGCTTCTCTTTTACATATCATATATTCTACAAAAAGAACCTTTTGATAGACAAAAACCGAGAATAGAATATTTCTAGAAAACTTGGGAAGTTTCCTTACTCTTTCTTCAAACGTGCGGGTTATATTCAATTGATAGTTCGTATTATCATAGAAGATAACAGAAATTCCAAAAATATATACTTTATCAAGTATATTCTTTTCCCAGAATTAACGCAATTTAATTCATAATAATTTGTGAGAAAACCAAGAAATAGGATTTTTTTACTTCTTAAAAATAAGTATGGAATAACAGGATTTGATAAGAAACACAACTTTTATTTATTAACAACTTGTCGGTTTATACTTACATGACAAGCTTCGCTGTTAATATAAAAGTAAAGACATAAAGTTGAAAGTATTTACAACTTAATAGTTTAACGTCTTCAACTCTCCCTCTTAAGTTCTTTGATGGCATCAAAAAGACTTCGTATATCGGCTCGATGTCTAATTTGAATGTCCTCAATGACTAATTCTAGAGTAGAAATCTTTAGCCGGGCTTGAACAATTTCTTTATCTTGTATCACTTGTCTTCTCCACAACTTAGCCTTAGCTTTTGCAAAATCTTCTTCTAACTTCTCAAAATCTCGTTGTATAATTCTTCGGCCTTTCCTAAGCCCTTCAACTTTATCTTCAAGATCTTCAATACGCTCGGGAGGAAGTTCTTTCATATAGGGTAGGATATCTTTAATTTGTTTTTCATAGGTATTTTTGGGTAAGTTTTCAGATATAGGTGATTAATAGGGTAAGGTGATGGAAAATTTTGGTGTCGAGGTGTAAAATCTATTTTCATTATATGCTCGTATAACTTGCATATAGAGGTCGTCATCAAAGGGTAAAATGGATTTTGGGATTTTTTTAATCTTTGGGTGTATTTTCTAAAGTATCATATGGGTTATTGATGGAGGCCCAAGTGTTGAAGAACGGGCTGACTTGTTTCTGGAGGCCCGAGATCGCGTGACGTAGAGGGGTTTAGTAATACGGGCATAAATTTTGCATCCTAAGTTCGTTTTCAGCCCGCGACCTGTCAAAATGTGCGTAAAAAGGAGGCGGATGATGCTATAACCAGCTTTTAGCTGGTTGCGGATTTTTCAAGGCCCGAAAAGCCTTTTTACTATCAGCTTTTTACATAAATATGTTTTTTCACTTTCAGTTGGACTTTGTCTTTGGGCTACGGTCCAGCCCGTTGGATTTTTAGGGTTTTTATTTGTTTGCAGTCATTATTTAATGAAGTTGTTGTAACCCTAGCAAGACAATTAACAGTTTAATAAAATTTAAACCACTGACCGTTGTGTTGTTGTGTTTTACCCTAATTCATTCTTATTGAATCAACAGATTCAATTACTTATCTTTGTTACTCTGTTTTTAAGTCTACATAAGTTGGTATCAGAGCGGTTTTGGATTTTTCAAGGCCCGAAAAGCATTTTTACTATCAGTTTTTAAAATAATTATGTTTTTTTCACTTTTAGTTGGACTGTATTTGGGCTATGGTCCAGTCCGTTGGATTTTTAGGGTTTTTCTTTATTTGCAGTCATTATTTAATGAAGCTGTAGTAACCCTAGCAAGACAGTTATCAGTTTAATAAAAGTTAAACCACTGGCCGTTGTATTGCCGTGTTTTACCCTAATTTCGGGCATTCTTCAGAATCAATGATTATTAGCAGAATTGTTTCTGGCATTCTTGTTGAATCAACAGATCCAATTATTTTTGTTACTCTATTTTTTTAGTCTACTTCAGTTATTCATCGGGAGATTGGAAATATACTTTGGGAAATCATAGGAAATACTTGTAGAACGCTCATCTTGAGAATCCGATAAGATGATAATAGGAGGAAGATAGGAATACATATTTCTGTAGACGTCGATAAATCCTAAATTATTATGTATATAGTATTACTTACTCATAAGTATAATCTTTATACTTACACAAAAACATGGTATCCTTACACATTGTTCTGGAGAGTAGTAAGTATAGGCATTTACATCACTCTTGTAGCAGCACTGGCTTTTGGCACGGATGACTTTCTTTAAATTGTTTTAAAAGTAGTTATAGTCAAGATTTTAATTCTTCTATAACCATGGCTCCGATTTCCAATTTGTAACACCCCCATTTTTACCTTATAGCAGCGGAACACTGATCTAGGATATTACTTCATAGAGTACAAGTCATAATGATAGAAAACAACTAAAAAAGAGTGATAAAATCAATTTTCTTTATATATCATTAAAAATCAGAGGTTTACAATATGAGGTTCCCAAAATTTAGAATAATAATTTCAATCATGTGCCTCCTCATGCCATCCTTATGCTGCTCAATACTATCAGTCACAGTTTCCTGAAATATATGCTTACAAGTCAACACAAAGGTTGAGTGAATTCATAGGTTTTAAATAGTTTGAATACAAGATCCTTTTTCCTGAGCTACGTTATTATTCGCTCACATAAAACAATCAATTATTATTGCACTAGCTCATGACCCCACGACTAGACATTAGCGGAAAAATCTAACAAATTACCCTTAGCAGGTAGATTGCCAGACTATCTTGAGTTTAGCAAAATAAAGTATATTTGTTTAGCCTAGGTAGGAACCGTTAGCTGCTAGCAAGTGCGACTTGCCTAGATAGGAGATGTCAGTCTCCAATAGTACTATTCATAATATTAGCGGATTAAATGATTAGCGGTCCACGATTAAAAAGGGACTTAATGGCAATAAGTAAACATAGTGTCAATAATCATATAGGCAGCATACAAAAACACTTGTATTCCAGTTTTAGCATATATCCCCCTCACGGGTTTTCAAATCATTTATAAACTTTCAAAAGTGAGGCTATAAACTCACCTTGTGTCCATAGAATCCGAGCTATAATCAGATATTGAAAGTCCCTTAATATGACAATTGTTTATAAACTATAACTCTTGTAACCACGAAACACAATGAAATACTTTTCAAACGCGTAATGCTTTATTAAGTATTATAAACAAAGTATTACAAAGTGCTATGAATACACTCGTTGAATGACAACAAGGTATGAACCCTAGAAACAAGTAAACTAGATTCAAGATACAAGTTTACAAGGGAACCAATGAGACGCTGGTAGACAGCTGAGGGCTCAGCGGTTCCAAGGTGAGAATTAACTTATATAAATTATCCAAGCACAAGGGTTGAGTTAATTCTTCTTTCTCACTCCTATTTATAGTGTACGAGGTTGCTTCCTAATAAGTGTGAAAACACTTATCCTTTCACCACTTATTTCCAATAATAACAAGACCAAAACGTGTGATTTATGTCGTAAAAGTCGGAATTATGCGTGGTTTGTGTTTTTATTGTGTTTTAGGACCAAAAGATTAAAAAGGAAGAAAACACGGGCTTTCACGGGCTTTTATCGAAGAAAACGGGAAAAGACGAAGTCAAAAGATCAAGAGTGCAAAAAGAACGGAAGTCCAAGACCTATTCTGAAGATTTATCGAAGAACAAGTCTAAAGACGGAAGTTTAATGTAGTCTAAGAACTCGAGTCTAAATAAATGAAGAAATGTTAAGACGAGTTTAATTAATCCCGAGACAACATCGAGAAAGACAAATGAAGTAAATCGAGTCGAGAAGAAAAAGAAAGAAGGAAGCACCACACATGCACTTCCCACTTCCCTATAAATACCCTCCTAATCACATTAGGAGGGGGTTAGCTAGTTTTTATTTTTCAAGTTTTCTTTCTAGTTTTTAGAGAGAGAAAGTTCTAAACTTTCTCTCACTAAGTTTTTCTTTGTTTTCATCTTTTAAATTTAATCTTTCTTTAATCTTTGTATTTGGATTCCATTAATCAAACTCAAGTTAAGTTTTAAGTTTTTAATCTTCTTCTACATTTCTTGTTTTACTTGATTTTTGATTCGAAATCTTTTCTTTGATCCGAATCCTCATTGATCCGTGATTGAAGTTGAGATTGTATGGTTAGAAGGTCCATTCCCTTTGTTCCTTTATAAGCTTCTACACGTATAAGTTGTAAGTTTTTAATGCTTATTGGCTTACTCAAGTTTTAGCTTATTTATTTTCGAATTTCTCAAAAGTTTTAGTCAATTCAAAGTTCCTTTCATAAAGTGTTTGATTTTATGTTTTGAGAAGTTGTCAAATTTAAGCTTTTTGAATTGTTTAAGGTTCGGGTAGAACAGCTTATTGCATCAGCTTATTGAGTTCTTAACTTGCCACCAATTTCGGATTAAAAGTGCATTCCATCGCAACCTTGGGGTTTCTACACATTCCGATAGATCTCATCATTTAGATCGCAATAACCCTTAAGGGTTCTACTTTGCGATCGGGTAGTCATTTCCCCCTTATTCCGATCTGGATTGCGATCGCTCATTGCGATCGCACATTCCGACGGGACTAAGGTCTTTGTTAAGACGAAGTGCTGCCCCTTTTTCGACAACAACATTGTGATAGCCAGCTTTCCGATAGAACAGTATTGCGATAGAAGTATTTACCACATTCCGATCTGGAACTTTGCGATCTAAGAACATTCCGACGAACATCATTGCGATAGACTTGTTGTTTTACATTCCGATGGGTATTAGGATTGATTATTCCGATGGCTCATTTTAGTTATATTCCGATGGGTACGATTTGGTGCATTCCGACAGAGATAATTTGCAATATTTCAATAGAACATGTTTTTAAGCCTTAAAGTTTTTCTTAATGTTTTCCTAAATAGTTTTTAGTTAATTCTTAAACACTTCAATTATACTCAACGACATTTTCATACGTGCTTTTAGTTAAAATTAGATAAACAAAACCAATCCACTCTCTTGTTCACCAAAAGACGATTGAGTCACACTTTAGACCGGTATTCAATTCGAAGAGATTCGGTTCAACGAACTTCCATACTTGGTGTAAAAGCCAAGTATTAAATGGCGCCGCTTCCGGCTCTTTTCGTTAAGATTAACGGTTTCTAGTGAGAGGCGCGTTGAATTTTGGGATCCGTTCTTTGAACGTTATTTTCCTTGCTTTAAAAATTTTCAAAAAAAAAATCCAAAAAAATATAAAATTCTTCAAAAATACAAAAACATTGAAAAATCATTAAAAGCAATTCTTTTCCAAAGGTTTTGCACCAAAAAGATTATATAGATATTCTCTTTGTGTATATTTTTCTTCTGCAGGTGTATGCGTACTAGATCTTCGAACTATTCTGAGCCCGACACTCGTGAAGATCTAGATATGGCTGGTGTTAATAACAACAATAATAACCCATCTCAACCCAATTTGAATAACAACAACAACAATGTCCCCCTACCTGATTTACGAACAATGGAGGAATTGTGTCAACCCACCATGAACGGACGCGGAGGCCCGATTGCGCCGATGCACGTCACGGCTCAGGAGTTTTCGTTGAAGCATCACATGATCCAACAAGTACAAACTAACCCATTTCGCGGAATTCCGGATGATGATGCCAACAAACACCTCGACAAATTCATTACCATCACCCAAAGCATGAAGTGCCCCGGTGTTTCTATGGATGACCTTCGCCTCCAACTTTTTCCCCACTCGCTTTCCCACCATGCCCAAAAATGGTTTGACCGTCTCCCAAAGAACTCTATTCATACTTGGGACGACATGACTCAACGTTTTTTTGTCGCGCTACTTCCCACCATCCATGGTCACGAGCCTTCGTAACCAAATTAGTGGATTCATGCAAGACAATGATGAATCGTTCTTTGATGCTTGGGAACGATACAATGATTTGATCGACCGCTGTCCAAATCACAACATGCTCCCCGTCACTCTCATTATACTTTCTACAATGGTCTCACTTTTCGTGATCATGACACGATCAACACCGCCGCCGGTGGTACTTTTATGAAAAGGAGACCGGAGGAGTGTCGAGAGTTGATTGAAAACATGACTACTCACCACAAGAATTGGGATTCATCCGCATCCTCAAGATCTAACTCGAGAGTCAATGTTTCTTCTACTACTTCCAATCCCGAGATGACTGAAATTTCTCGACAACTCGCTGAGATGAACAAGAATTTCATGATCATGGCCACAAACCACTTTCAACAAGCTAAAGTCGTTGCTATTTCTTGTGACACATGTGGTGGTCCTCATTCTTATAATGATTGTCCTTCTACCCAAGACAATTTTTCTGAAAACGTTAACGCGGCTTACGGTACTTATCCCACGGGAAGCTATCAAGCTCGCCCTCAAGGAGACCGTAGCTTGCTAAGTTATCGTTCGAACAACTATCTTGCTCCACCCGGTTTCCCTCCTACAAACCAAAACCAACAACAAAGCTATAACCGAAACAATCAATCCCAACCTCGTGCTACCAATCAATATCAATCCCAAAGAAACCCATACCCAACTCAAGGAAATCCTCAAGCTTACCAAGCTCCACCTCTCAATCAACCGATGACATTAAATCAAGACGTCGAGACGTTCATGAAGACTAATCGGGAGCTGGTGACGAATCTTCAGAGTCAAGTCATCAACTTGAAGGGCGAAATGGCGAAACAAGGGAACGATATTCGAGCCGAGCTAAGGAATGACATGGCAAAACAAAGCAATGAAATTCGTACGGAGATTCTTTCAGCACCCAAGCGCTTAACATTCGTGATATGATTGGTTCGCTCATCCAAGGTAATCAACCCTCTTCTTCGGGTACTCTTCCGAGTAACACCGTTGCGAACCCAAGAGGGGAGATGAAAGCAATCACTACTCGTAGTGGAAAAGGTTATACGGAACCCGAGCTTCCTACACCTCCACCCGTGATTGTGAACATGGAAAAAGAGCAACTTTCCCCACCTCCTTTGCCTTCTATCCCCATTTCCCCACCACCCGTGGTTGTGAGTGATCCTACTCTCCTAAAGCCTTCTTCTTCATCCAATATACCTTACCCTTCAAGGTTGAGGAAAGAGAAGCAAAAGAGCAAGGATGATATTCAGGTTTCAAACTTTCTAAAAATGTTTAAACAATTGAATTTTAACATTTCCTTTGCCGAGGCTCTCGCTCACATGCCCAAATACGCTAAGATGTTTAAAGAACTTCTAAGTGACAAGGAGAAACTTCTTGACATTGCTCAGACCCAACTTAATGAGAACTGCTCCGCAGTGCTCTTAAGGAAATTGCCCACCAAACTTGGTGATCCGGGTCGCTTCTTGATTCCTTGCAACTTCCCGGGAGTAGAGAATTGCATGGCCCTAGCCGATCTAGGTGCCAGTATAAACTTAATGCCTTTAAGTGTTTGGAAGCAATTATCTCTCCCCGAGCTAGTCCCCACTAAAATGACTTTGGAATTATCTAACCGTACGGTTGCTTATCCAGTGGGGATAGCCGAAGACGTTTTTGTTGGCGTTGACAAATTCACCTTCCCGGCGGATTTTGTTGTCGTTGACTACGAGATGGATCCTCTTGTTCCATTAATCGTTGGACGTCCCTTCCTGAGGACCGGTCACACTCTCATTGATGTAGCCGCGGGCGAAATAATCATGAGAGTTGGTGACGATAAAATTGTCTTCAACATGGGTAAGATTTCTAAGCAACCTTATTCATATGAGATTATTAATGCTATTGATGTTCTCGATGAGGCTTGTGAAGAACATTTTCATGATGCTTGCAAAAGTACTCTCTCTTCTCTACCCAATGTTGAGACCGTTGCCTCAATTGCTCCGGCATTGACTCCTTTTGGAGAAAGTGACTTGGATGATTTTGAAGCTAGCTTGGGTCCTCTCGATATTAAGTATGATAATTCGTCCACCGATTGGGATGAAGACATTCGTACTATTGAGAGACTTCTCAATGAAGACCCATCTTCTCCTCCTTCTCCTAAAGAGGTGACTAATGATGATCCATCGTTAGTTACACAATCTATTGAGGATCCTCCTACTCTTGAGCTTAAGGACCTACCTCCTCATCTAGAGTACGTTTTCCTGGAAGACGACCAGAAGTTACCGGTCATCATCGCAAAGGACCTGAAAGAAGAAGAAAAAGCACGACTTATTGCCGTGTTGAAGAAGCATAAAAGAGCTATCGCTTGGAAAATCTCCGACATCCGCGGAATTGATCCTCACTTTTGCACACATAAAATTCTCATGGAGGACGACTTTAAGCCCACAATTCAAAGCCAACGAATGGTGAATCCTAAAATCCATGAAGTCATCAAAAAAGAGGTTATCAAACTTCTTGATGCGGGTATGATTTACCCTATTTCGGATTCACCATGGGTTAGTCCAGTCCATTGTGTGCATAAGAAAGGTGGAATCACCGTTGTGCCCAATGCTAACAACGAGTTGATTCCTACCCGTCTCGTTACTGGGTGGAGAGTTTGTATAGACTACCGCAAACTCAATGATGCCACGAGAAAGGATCATTTCCCTCTACCTTTTATGGACCAAATGCTTGAACGTTTAGCGGGTAATGAATATTACTGCTTTCTTGATGGTTTCTCGGGTTATTTCCAAATACCCATCGATCCCCAAGATCAAGAGAAGACAACATTCACTTGTCCCTATGGCACATTTGCTTACAAAAGAATGCCTTTTGGCTTATGCAATGCCCCCGGAACTTTTCAAAGGTGCATGTTGGCTATCTTCCATGACATGGTTGAGCAAACCATGGAAGTCTTCATGGATGATTTCTCGGTCTTTGGGGATTCCTTCTCTTCTTGCCTTGCCAATTTGGAACGTATGCTTAAGCGGTGCGAAGACACTCGCCTTGTTCTGAATTGGGAAAAATGCCATTTTATGGTCAAAGAAGGCATTGTGCTAGGACACAAAATCTCTAAAGCCGGTCTTGAAGTCGACGTGCTAAAGTAGATGTCATAGCCAAATTACCTCCACCTTCAACCGTGAAGGGTGTGAGAAGTTTTATGGGTCATGCGGGCTTCTATCGTCGATTCATTCAGGATTTTTCTAAAATCGCTCGCCCGATGAACCACCTCTTGGAAAAAGATACTCCTTTTATCTTTTCTAAAGAGTGTATCGAAGCCTTCAATCTTCTTAAGGACAAGCTAATTAAGGCACCGGTCTTGGTTACCCCTAATTGGGAGCTACCCTTTGAATTGATGTGCGATGCTAGCGACTTTGCTATTGGTGCGGTTTTGGGCCAAAGAGTGAATAAACACTTCCAACCAATCCACTATGCTGGCAAAACAATGACGGGGGCTCAATTGCATTATACGACGACCGAAAAAGAGCTTTTAGCTGTTGTCTATGCTTTTGAGAAATTTCGCCCCTATCTTGTTTTATCCACCACCATCGTATACACGGACCATTCCGTGTTGAAGTACTTGATAACTAAGCATGACTCTAAGCCAAGACTTCTTCGCTGGGTTTTACTCCTTCAAGAATTCAACATTGAAATTCGTGACAAGAAGGGTGCTGAAAACCTAGCCGCGGATCATTTGAGTCGACTTGAGGACCCATATCAAGGGGATCATCCGAACAAAGAGATCAATGACTCTTTTCCCCTTGAAACCTTAATGTCTATAAATCTCAATCTTGATGACACCCCGTGGTTTGCCGACATTGCAAACTACTTAGCGGGTGGTGTTATCATCAAAGGGTTAACATCCCAACAAAAGAAGAAGTTCTTGAATGATGTTAAGACTTACTTTTGGGATGACCCTTTTCTATTCAAACAATGTGCTGATCTGATCATTCGTCGATGTGTTGACGGACCGACAGCTTTTGACATTCTTCAGGCTTGCCATAAAGGACCCACCGGTGGTCACTTTGGTCCCAACTACACCGCTAAGAAAGTGTTTGATTCTGGATTCTATTGGCCCACCATTTATCATGACGCTCACGAAATGGTTAAGCATTGTGATGCTTGCCAACGCCAAAGCAAGATCACACATAAAGATGAGATGCCTCAAAATTTCATACAAGAATGTGAAATCTTTGACGTATGGGGCATCGACTTTATGGGGCCATTTCCATCTTCCAAAGGGAACAAGTACATCCTCGTAGCCGTTGACTACGTTTCTAAATGGGTTGAAGCTAAGGCTCTCCCTACGAACGATGCGAGGGTGGTTGTGAACTTTTTAAAGCAGCTTTTCGCTCGATTCGGCGTTCCTCGTGCTATTATCAGTAACCGCGGGACTCATTTTTGCTATGATCAATTTACAAGAGTCATGGCTAAGTATGGTGTCAATCACCGTCTTTCCACCGCCTATCATCCCCAAACCAATGGGCAAGCCAAGATTTCCAACCGTGGATTGAAGCGAACTTTGGAGCGTACTGTGGGAGAGCATCGTGCCGCGTGGGCCGATAAGTTAGATGATGCTCTGTGGGCTTTCTGTACTGCTTATAAGACCCCGATCGGTTGTACACCTTATCGTCTTGTGTACGGGAAAGCATGCCACCTCCCCATCGAGCTGGAACATAAGGCGCACTGGGCCTTGAAGTGGGCTAACTTCAACATCAACAAAGTTGGTGATCATCAAAAGATTCAACTCAACGAGCTCAACGAACTGAGGAATGGAGCTTACGAGAACTCACTGATCTACAAGGAGAAGACCAAGATCATTCATGACGCAAAAATCAAGAACCGAGAGTTCCACGTTGGTGATCAAGTCTTACTTTTCAACTCTCGGTTGAAGATCTTCTCTGGCAAGTTGAAGAGCCGCTGGTCTGGTCCATTCACCGTCGCCAAAGTCTTTCCTTATGGGACCATTGAGCTTTCTCAGCCAAATGGTCCCAATTTAAAGGTGAATGGCCAGCGTTTGAAGCTGTACTTTGGTGAGGACATCTCTCATGAGATGATTCCATCCCTCACCACGTTCCCCATGTCTAAATTGGGTCGAGTCAGGCTCGTGACTCGGTGAACAATAATAAGCGCTTCTCGGGAGGCAACCCGTGATCTATCCTTTATTGCTTTCATAATAAGTGTAGGGGGAGCCCCGTATGTGTTTGTTGTCTTGTTTCTTGTGTTGTGCAGGGATTAAAGCTTCAAAGATCCATCTTGATGACTTTTGACGAACCGTGATCCCGTGTTCCCATCTTCCCGGTTCTATCCTAAACTCTTGTGATTCAATATTTCATATCTTATATGTCACATTGAATTCACTTTAGTTATCCTTTCCTTAGCAAGATTTAAACAAAGTGCACAATGTCCTAAGTGTAGGGGAGTTTACTCCCACATGCTTAAACATTGAGGACAATGTTTATATCAAGTGTAGGGGGGACTTCTATCGAAGTAAGTGGTCTTTTCCATGAATTTGCCCTCATTTTAACCGGAAAATTTGATTTTTCGACATTTTTCAAAATTTTTAATCTATCTTGGCCTAGTTGTATAGTTGTATTTTCCTTTGTTATGTTTATTTTCTTTCCTTGCTAGAAAAAATTTTCAACAAAGTGGTTTTAAATTTTTCTTAGTCGTGAACATTTTGACTCAACCCGAGTTTACTTATCTAAGTTTACTCTAGCTAGTATCCTTAACGTGTTTAAGTCAAGTTTTGTTAGGCTTTTATATAGGGAGCTATAAAACGCGAAAGTCTTAACTCTCACGGTTTAAGAATAAGAAATTTTCGCAAGTTCCTATAATTGATCCTAGAGAGTCGTTTATCAAGGGAACTTTAAAATGCGATTTCTAAAACTTGAAAAAGTCTAAGAATTTGCAAGATCCTATAGGCGACTCAAAAACCTAAAACATTGATTTAATAGGCTAAGCATCCACGAGTCTCATTCCTTGAGATTTTAAACTATGGAGAACGAGAGATGATAGAGTCAATTATAAGTTCGGTATTCTTTCGTGAATTTATGTGAGTTAATTATAAGCCTATTCTCCATTCGCTTGTTAATAAATTTATCTGCAATAAATAAGGTTGTACGATTTAAAAGGTTACTTAGCTTCTAGCCCAAGATCGTTTAAAAGTTGCTCGGTACGGATTAGAGTTCATAGCCAAGGCATAACTTATTGAAGCGGGATGCGAAGATTGGCGAGTCCAAAAAGGCCCTAACAAGGCATGAGGGCTACATTTTGTTGCTAAAGATCCAAAAGTGATGTGAGAATCATTTATCGAAAATCAATATGAAGGATCAAGACACACGACGAAAAGCAAATACTCCCCTAAAGATCATGGAGAAGTCTATCCAAAAAGGCCCTAACAAGGTATGAGGATAAATAGATCCAAGTCCTAAAAGGAGGCGGATCGTTGTATATCAAAGTCCAAAATAAAGATTGGAGAAAAATGAAGAAGTCGTGGTCCAAAGATGAAGAATCTCTCAAAACTTCAAGTGAAGAAATTCCTAATATGAAGAGAAGACCATAATTTCAAGAACGTCTCTCAAGATTCGAAGTATGAAGTCGCTTCCAAATATCGGTCCGAGAAAGGTCTCAAATCGTGAAGCGAGTTATGCCAATATATGAACTTTATGAGGTCCCGAGAAGCAGTTTTAAAAGATTTTGTCCTTTAGCTAACTATTGATTAAATCGTTCAGTTTATTTTCGACCTAAATAACTATCGAAATAAGTCAAACAATGCATCCTCGTGATCATTCAAGACAAAAATAAAATATAAGAGATACACCTAGGAATAAGGGAGTCTAAGTGAGTAATTGGCCCACATGAATTCGTGTTAGTTTGCTAACTTATAATAACAATGATCTCGTTTTTTAAGCTTGGTATGGGGAACGTGAAACTTGAGAATGATAAACGTTCATGGCAGCCAAAACCCAATGTAAGTCTTTGATTTCTTTACTTGTTTCTATCCTTTTATGATTAGCATTTAATAAAGGCCGAGGTGGGTTATTTATGATGGAGAATGTAAACCGTGCTTTAAAATTAATGCATTGCATGAGGGCATTGCAATGGTCAAGTGTAGGGGATTTAATAAGTGTGAAAACACTTATCCTTTTACCACTTATTTCCAATAATAACAAGACCAAAACGTGTGATTTATGTCGTAAAAGTCGGAATTATGCGTGGTTTGTGTTTTTATTGTGTTTTAGGACCAAAAGATTAAAAAGGAAGAAAACACGGGCTTTCACGGGCTTTTATCGAAGAAAACGGGAAAAGACGAAGTCAAAAGATCAAGAGTGCAAAAAGAACGGAATTCCAAGACCTATTCTGAAGATTTATCGAAGAATAAGTCTAAAGACAGAAGTTTAATGTAGTCTAAGAACTCGAGTCTAAATAAATGAAGAAATGTTAAGACGAGTTTAATTAATCCCGAGACAACATCGAGAAAGACAAATGAAGTAAATCGAGTCGAGAAGAAAAAGAAAGAAGGAAGCACCACACATGCACTTCCGACTTCCCTATAAATACCCTCCTAATCACATTAGGAGGGGGTTAACTAGTTTTTATTTTTCAAGTTTTCTTTCTAGTTTTTAGAGAGAGAAAGTTCTAAACTTTCTCTCACTAAGTTTTTCTTTGTTTTCATCTTTTAAATTTAATCTTTCTTTAATCTTTGTATTTGGATTCCATTAATCAAATTCAAGTTAAGTTTTAAGTTTTTAATCTTCTTCTACATTTCTTGTTTTACTTGATTTTTGATTCAAAATCTTTTCTTTGATCCGAATCCTCATTGATCCGTGATTGAAGTTGAGATTGTATGGTTAGAAGGTTCATTCCCTTTGTTACTTTATAAGCTTCTACACGTATAAGTTGTAAGTTTTTAATGCTTATTGGCTTATTCAAGTTTTAGCTTATTTATTTTCGAATTTCTCAAAAGTTTTAGTCAATTCAAAGTTCCTTTCCTAAAGTGTTTGATTTTATGTTTTGAGAAGTTGTCAAATTTAAACTTTTTGAATTGTTTAAGGTTCGGGTAGAACAGCTTATTGCATCAGCTTATTGAGTTCTTAACTTGCCACCAATTTCGGATTAAAAGTGCATTCCATCGCAACCTTGGGGTTTCTACACATTCCGATAGATCTCATCGTTTAGATCGCAATAACCCTTAAGGGTTCTACTTTGCGATCGGGTAGTCATTTCCCCCTTATTCCGATCTGGATTGCGATCGCTCATTGCGATCGCACATTCCGACGGGACTAAGGTCTTTGTTAAGACGAAGTGCTGCCCCTTTTTCGACAGCAACATTGCGATAGCCAGCTTTCCGATAGAACAGTATTGCGATAGAAGTATTTACCACATTCCGATTTGGAACTTTGCGATCTAAGAACATTCCGACGAACATCATTGCGATAGACTTGTTGTTTTACATTCCGATGGGTATTAGGATTGATTATTCCGATGGCTCATTTTAGTTATATTCTGATGGGTACGATTTGGTGCATTCGACAGAGATGAATTGCAATATTTCAATAGAACATGTTTTTAAGCCTTAAAGTTTTACTTAAAGTTTTCCTAAATAGTTTTTAGTTAATTCTTAAACACTTCAATTATACTCAACGACATTTTCATACTTGCTTTTAGTTAAAATTAGATAAACAAAACCAATCCACTCTCTTGTTCACCAAAAGACGATTGAGTCACACTTTAGACCGGTATTCAATTCGAAGAGATTCGGTTCAACGAACTTCCATACTTGTTGTAAAAGCCAAGTATTACTTCCTTAGTGGGAGTAGTTGATACGTGTCACCTTCTGAATGGAAGAGTACAACGTATTTAATGCATGTCCAAATCGAGACATACCTTTAAACAACTTTAGGTGAACAGTTCTGCCAACTGTTCACCTTTTGTCCCACTAGGTCGTACTAGGCTTTATCTTGAATCTCTTGTTTTGTCCCGCTCAAAACACTTGGTAGATTCTCCCGCCTAAACTATAAAGGATTGGATAAGCTTTGCTTATCCCAAACTTCTAGGTTAAGTGATCTCTGAGTGTTGTCAACTCAGAGATCCTTGAACACCAGTACATTCCTTCAACATCCCAGCTATCCATAATCACTGGTGAGTTTGACTTCAGATTATCTTCGACTTCTCTGACGTTGTCTTTGACTTGAATGTTCCTGGTGTGCCAGCTGAGGCTTTGCTTTCCACTGGTCTGGTCTCTGTCGCTGGTCCTCTCAGCGATCAGTAAACACTTAGTCTAATTAAACAAATCTAGACTAGGCCATAGTTAAAACTTTCATTGGCCCAACAATCTCCTCCTATTTGTTTATAAATTATACTAAGTCTAAAATTATTGTAAGTGAGTACACAGCTTCTTCTTACACATAATTTAACAGACATACCTCAAAGTTATATTAAACATAAAGAACCTAGTCTATTACAAGAACACCCAGAGGTGTAAACATAAACAAAAAGTAAAAAGGTTCTTCAGCGATCGAGGCCTTGATCACAGATTCTCTGGGCTTCAACTTTGTCACTCCTAGAGTTGATGACAAGCTCAACTTCAAACTCAAAATCCTCAGCTTCTTTGCAATTCCTTAGGATGCCCTGTTTGAGTCTGATAAGCTGGATGGTTGATGCCAGATGTAGTTCATTCATCCGCTGAAAGCAATACTCACAATTACCATTTATAAAGACCATACCTGTCTCTGGTTCTGAGTATACTTGGCCCCCTACTGGTTTGGTGATCTCTTTGGGCAGAACCAAGTTTCTGTGCATCCCATCAACAACAATGTTTTTAGTAACCAACTTCTCCACCAGAGGCCCCATTTGGGTTTTCTTTTTACTTTGTCCTTGAGAAGGTTGTTGTTGTGAAAGTTGAGGAGGCAGGGGTACCTTCAGCTTCTTTGCCGTGTCTCTTACCCAATTCAGCTTTGCTTGAATGTTCTTCATCATTTGGGCAGCACCAGGCCCAGTCTTCTTTTGGGTAAGAGACATCATTTCTAACCATTCAGAGAGGCCCAGATCTCTGAGTTTAAAGTCATTGGAGACTTTGTAGTTGGTTAGTTGGTTCTCTCTGTAAAGGGTCATCACCACCTTTTTGTTCTTGTCAGTGTAACATGCATACTTGGTGATTTGACCAGGTTCAACTCTCTGGTTTACAAGTCTTTCATATTCCTTTAGAAGGTTGCTCCTTTTAACCTCCAATTCTTTGAGCTTAACCAGCTGAGCTTCCTTTACAGCAGGAGAGAGTTTGTTCAGAGCTTCTTTGCTTTTGAGTTCGGCCGCTCTGATGTTTGCCAGCCTTTGGTGTTCCAAGATTTGAGCTTTTGCCTGCTCTGGGGTGAGTGGTGGTTCATCAGCGCTCTTGAATTTGTTTAGATCAGAGTCTTTGGAGATCCTGGTTGTAGATCCACCTTCTTCTTGGAGGGAGTGAAGGGTTATTTCAGGTTGTTCAATAGCAATTCCTTTTCCCTTATCCTTTATTGCATCAGTGTTGGGGTTGAAGGATCTAAGAGGTTGTGGTGTAGGAATCCCTGTTGAAGGTTTTGGTTGTTTAAGTGACTGCTCCCCCTTAGGTGAGGCAATGTATTCTTCTTCAGAGGTGGAGGTTGCTGAATTCTCCCCCACAGGCATAGCGCCGGTAGTAGTTGTGCCTGATCCAGGCTTGAGGAACTTAACGAATTCTTGATGAACAAATAAGCAGATCTCTTAAAGTTCCTCTTGCAACAGCTCTTGAAGAAGTTTTCTTGAAGGCTCAGACGCCTTAGCAATAGCTGCAACATTTGCTTTGACAGCTGAAGTGAGGACAGATGGTATGTATTGCTGGAGGCTCTGGTATAGATTGGCTTGGAGGTGAGCTTGCAAAGCATTTCCCAGTAGTTGCGGAAGTAAGGCAGTCATAGAGGACTCCACATATGAAGTTAGTGAAGTCTCTAGTGTGGTGGTGAGTTCCTCAGCAGCATGGGTTAGTGTTTGTATTTCAGAGAGGATGACATCATTTGTGACTTTGGGCTTGGTTATACTAATGTCACCCCTCTTAACCCAGAGAGCCTCAGCAACGAGTTCCTGAACGTCTTTCATTCGAGGAACATGGACAGGCTTGAGTTTTTTGTAAATATTCCAAGTGTTGCTTGGCCCCTAGTTCCATGACATTTGGTAAGGTTGGGAAGGGAACTGGGGTTGGTGTACAGAGCCTCTGGTCCAGTAGCCGCTTAGCAGCCAATTCTTACACATTGGGCATTGATGGAAAGGAGATGGGTTTCAACTCTGATGTAACTTGGTCATCATCAACATCCATATCAGTATAATCTGAAATGGTCAAGTCCTCTTCAATAATGAAGACCTTATCCTCTTGCATGGACTCAATGTCTGACATGGCATCAAGATCTATGTGGGGGACTTCAGCATTTTCATCACCAGCAATAGAATATGCATCATCATTCTGCTGTTCTTCATGAAGATTATGAGCCTGTTATGACATTTTTTAGTAACCAATTGTGAAAAAATATGAAGTTATAGATCGCCATTCACTGCCCCTAGGAAAGCTGGGTGTGATTATCTAGCCCCCCTAAGGATTTCTCCTTGGGACTCTTTTAATTGTGAAATAGTTATGTTGAAGGGTCGCCATTCGCTGCCCCTAGGATAGCTGGGTGTGATTATCCAGCTCCCCCATAAGGATTACTCCTTGGGACTCTTTTGAGTTGTGAAAATTATGTGGTGAATGGTCGCCGTTCGCTGCCCCTAGGATAGATGGGTGTGATTATCCAGCTCCCCCTGAAGGATTGCTCCTTGGGACTCTTTTAGTTGTGAATTCATGGAAGTTAAAGGTCGCCATTTATCGCTGCCCCTAGGAAGACTGAGGGTGATTATTCAGTCCTCCCAAAAGAATAAATTCTTTGGGACTCTTTTAGTTGTGAATTATTTGAGGGTAATGGTCGCCTTTTATCGCTGCTCCTAGGAAGACTGTGGGTGATTATTCAGTCCCCCCAAAAGAATGAATTCTTTGGGACTCTTTTCAAATGAGGGGACCCAGAGACTGCGTGAAGTGTAGAGACTCTGGGTCAGGACCTATCGCATGCTCAAGTTGGTATGGACAAGAGCACAGTCCAGAGGGTGAAGGATCATCGGGGTGTGTTATGAGCAGAAATGAATCATATCCTTGTGTTAGGACAGAGTGTACAGATAATCCTAAGAGTTCTAGGTGCTGACACAGACACTCTATGGGTTGAGGCAAAACCTAAGTCTTCATCACTCTCTCCTATAGAATGTTGAGAGTGATTGTATGTGAACCTCCAAGAGAATAAAATGGCAAACTAATACCTGAGAGATATCAGCATTGAGAAGGTTCTTAGTCGTCTCTGCTGACTGGGAGACACTAGACTCAGGTTGTTTATCAGCGGCAGGCTCTTCAACCACATCCACCAGAGAAGGGGATGGGTTCTTCTTAGTCTTCTTGGACTTGGAAGGATTAACAGAAGGGGTTTCAGAGGAAAGGGGGATGTCTTTCTTCTTCTTCTTCTTTTCCTTGGGCACCTTGGGCTGAGAAGAAGACTGCACAGAGGTCTTTAACAGAGACTTGTCAGTTGCTCTTTCAGCATTCACCTCATTGTGAGGGATCAAGGGCTCTCCATCAGAAACTAGTAGCCCAGCGACCTGCATCATGTGCCTGCTAAGAGGTACTTCGTCTTCCAAATGAGTCTTTAGTGATGCAGTAGTGATGTGATAAAGAGAGAAGGAGAGAAGTTCATCATTAGTGTAGCCTTCACCCAGCATATCTTCTAAGAGAAGAGAGAGATATCTTGTGTAGCAGATGGTGGCCAGTCTGTTCTTCTTCCCTTTGTTTTCTAGCTTAGCAATAAGGTCAGAGTAAAGTATATGAGCGATCCCTATATCTTACCCCCAAATTAAGCTGTAAGCAATCGCTTGCTGGGCTCCATTAAGTTGATCATGAGACCCCTGGTTTCCACCCAAACACTTCACAATGTATAACATCAGCGTCCTCCAAATAGGTGTGAAGTAGTTCACTTTGATCAGGGATTTGTTCTGTAAACCTTGTGTGGTGAAGGGTTTATCATTGTTGTCATGAGGACGAAGGGTAGCCAGAGCCTTCTTCACCGTGGCGCTGGCAGGCACAGCGGACATGCCTTCATTGACTGGAAGTCCAATGACTTTGGCAAAGGTATGAAGATCAAAGGTGAGAGGTTGGGGATGTGTGGAAAGGTTGAAGGTGATGTGTGAAGAGGTTTGATCAACTTCCGCTCTATACCATAACTCCTTCAAATATCGGTGGTAGCATGTGGAGGGTACTCTGGTTATGGCTTAAAAAATGGTGGAGTTTTTTTAGGAAGGAGAACAAAGGTTGGTAGAGTGAGTTGGTGTGTTCCAAGAGAGCTACACAATTGTTTAAGGCAATTTTGCCATCGTGTATCCCAAAGTCAACGTTTGAGGCGGCCAGGACGGTGAAATCGGTGTTAGATGATGAAGACGCCATTGTTGAAGTGAGGAAGAAATGAAGGTTTTTTTAGAAGATGAATAGTATGTGTGTGTGAAAGTTATGAGTAATGTGAGTTTTGAAAAGTGAGTCAAGGGTTTTGATAAAAGGGTTAGCCGTTTTACAATTAAAGCATTTAATGCAAAAAATTACCTTTAGGAAAAGTGGGACCCCTTGACTCTTCATGTGATATTTCTGTCACTTGGAAAGCGGGAAAGTTGTTGACAATAAAGGTTAATCATTTGAATTAAATATGAGAATATATTAAGTCCTATTGGAATGTAACTACCTCGTTACATTCAATTCCCTTTAATGCCCAGAGACAGAGGTAAGAGATCATTTATTAGATTTGTTTACCAATATTGAGCATACCCAGCTCAACAACCAACCTAGTAAAACTTGTCTCAGTCAGAGGTTTGGTGAATATATCAGCGAGCTGGTATTCACTGGGTATAAAATGAAGCTCAATATCACCTTTTAAAATATGGTCTCTGATAAAGTGATACCTGATGTCAATATGCTTAGTTCTGGAATGAAGTACCGGATTATTTGAGATGGCTATAGCACTTGTGTTGTCACAGAATATGGGAACCTTTTCATAAATGATCCCATAATCAGCCAGCTGACTTTTCATCCAGAGAAATTGAGCACAACAACCAGCGGCCGCTACGTATTCAGCTTCAGCTGATGACATGGCCACAGAGTTTTGTTTCTTGGCGCTCCAGCATACTAACTTTCCTCCAAGGATTTGACAACTCCCAGAGGTGCTCTTTCTATCAAGACAGCACCCAGCGTAGTCAGAGTCTAAGTAGGCTTTGAGGTCGAAGCCTGATCCATTAGGATACATAGACCCAATGTGGGAGATCCTTTTAAGTACGTGAAAATTCTTTTGACAGCTACAAGGTGGGATTCCTTGGGGTTAGCTTGGTACCTAGCATAGAGACATGTGGCAAATTGTATGTCTGGTCTGCTTGTTGTGAGGTACATCAGTGACCCAATCATGCCTCTATATAAGGTCTCATTAACAGAGACCCCTGAGTAATCAGCTCCCAAGTTGTTGGGAGGAAGCATGGGGCATTTCACTGATGCACAATCAGACAGATCATACTTCTTGAGCAAATCCTTAACATATTTTTCTTGACAAATGGAAATTCCTTTTGAATTTTGTTTAATTTGAAAACCCAAGAAAAAAGTTAACTCCCCCATCATGCTCATTTCATATTTTTTTGGTCATTAATTTGGCAAACTGTTTGCTCAATGTAATATTGGTTGAACCAAAAATTATATCATCCACATAAATCTGTACTAAAATGACATCACCCTTGGACCTATAAGTGAACAGGGTTTGATCAATGGTACCTCTGACAAATTTATTTTCAAGTAGGAATTTTGATAGGGTTTCATACAAGGCTCTAGGCGCTTGTTTCAGCCCATAGAGTGCTTTGTGAAGTCTGCAGACGTGATCAGGATACTCACTGCTTTCAAACCCTGGGGGTTGATAGACATATACTTCCTCTGCAAGCTTCCCATTGAGGAAAGCCCTCTTCACATCCATCTGGTACACAGTAAACCCCATATAAGCTGCAAAGGCTAGGAAGATTCTAATATCTTCCAATCTGGCTACTGGTGCAAACGTTTCATCATAGTCAATCCCCTCAGATTGATTATATCCCAGCACCACAAGCCTAGCCTTGTTTTTGACAATCATGCCCGCTTCATCCCTCTTGTTTCTATAGACCCATTTAGTTCCAACCACTTGCTTCTTAGCTGGAGCTTTTACCAGAGTCCACACCTTGTTCCTCTTGATCTGATTCAACTCTTCTTGCATGGCAACAACCCACCCTTCATCTAGAAGCGCGGCAGCCACATTCTTAGGTTCATCCTCAAGGAGAAAATCAGCAAAAAGGCATTCATTCGCTGAGGCGGTTTCCAGAGATCTCAATTTACCTCTGGTGGTGACTCCCTCAGAGGGTTCACCAAGAATATTCACTAGAAGAATATCTTGGTTCCTACTCCATTTGGATTGAGGAGCAGGAGTCTTTGTGGGTTCAGGAGTCACATCATGTTCAATGAATGCTGAGGGTTCTTCACAAATTATTTCTTCATCCATAATCTCTTCATCAAGAGGAGAGATTGGTTCGATGAGATCAGCATTCACAGTAGTGGGTGGAGTGATTTATTCAGCATTTTCAACTTCTGGAGTGATGTCAGAGATTGAATGAGGATCAAATGCATGAACATAAGGGAAGTCCTTGTGACCGCCCTTGGATGATTCCTTGGGATGTGAGAAATCATCCACTGGATAAGATTTAACTTCATTGAAGTCAATGTCACATTCTTCTGAGTTGGTGTGGTTGATGACAGCATATGCTTCATTGAAGATGACATGGATGGATTCTTCTAATTCTTGTCTACGGATGTTGAACACTCTGTAAGCTCTAGAGGTGAGAGAGTAACCAACGAAGAATCCATCATCAGACTTTTCATCAAAATTTCCCAGGTGATCTCTGTAGTTGTGAATGAAAACAGGGCAACCAAAGACATGGAAGTAGCTTACATCAGGGGCTCTCTTCCTATATACTTCATAAGAGGTCTTGCCATGTCTCTTCACAATAATGGAGCTATTTTGTGTATGACAAGCTGTGTTCACAGCTTCACCCCAAAAATGTTTAGGAAGTCTTCATTCGCTGAGCATTGTTCTAGCAGCCTCTATGAGGGTTCTATTTCTTCTTTCAGCGACACCATTTTGCTCAGGGGTGCCTGGGTTAGAAAAGTTCTGTGATATTCCCTTTTCATTACAAAATGCTTCCATGGCATGATTCTTGAATTCAGTGCCATTGTCACTTCTGATAGCCTTAACTCTGCAGTCATTGAGATTCTCTATTTCTCTGATGAAGGACATTATTCTTTCAGCAGCATCACTCTTTCTTTTGAGAAATAATACCCAAGTGAATCTGGATAATTCATCTACAATGACTAGTGTATAGTTGTTGTGATTAAGGGATTGAGGTTTTACTGGTCCAAATAAGTCCATGTGAAGGAGATGGAGGCACTTATTTATGGAGAATGATTGTTTAGTCTTGAATGAGGCTCCGTGGTGCTTCCCTTTCTCGCACGCTGAGCAGGGTCTGTCTTTGGTGAAGGTCATAGGGGGAAGCCCAGCTACTAAATCATTCTTGGCCAGTTTGTTAATGTTTTTGAAGTTGAGATGGGAGAGTCTCTTATGCCATAGCCAATTTTCACTATCAGATGCTTTGGCATAGAGACAAGTGTTTGTCCCTTCTAGACAAGAAGTCATGTCGATGACATACACATCCCTTCTCCTAGGTGCAATAAGAACAACATCATCATTTTGATTGAAGATTGTTCATTGGGTCTTGGTGAACAGAACTTTGAAGCCAGCATCACAGAGTTGACTAATGCTGATTAGGTTGTGCTTCAGTCCATTGACATAAGCGACCCTTGTGAAGGTTATTCCATTACAATCCACTGAGCCATAACCCTCAATATCCCCTGAGGAATCATCTCCAAAGACTACTTTAGGACCAGACTCCTTTTTATATCTATGCAGATATTGTTTAACCCATGTCATGTGTCTGGAGCACCCGTTATCCAGATACCAAACAGATTTCTTTAGATATTCCTGTATAGATATAACAAATCCAGATTAGTTTCTATGATGAACCCACTTTCTAGTGGGTCCATGCTGTCACTGAACAACGACATTGTTCCTTCTCTGGTTACCTCCCCCTCTTTGGTTGCAATCCCTGGGTTCATGACGCATGCTTCCACAGATGTCACATCCAGGATAATGCTCGCATTCATCAGAGTGATGGTCGAAGAAACCACAGTACTTGCAGGGGGTTAGGTCTGTAACCCTAAGAGTTATCTCTGGGTTTAGGCTCAGCCTTTCTTAAGGGACGATGAGGAGTTTTAGATCACATTTAAGTTCTGGTTCTTTGAACCGCAATGACCTCCTCATGCTCTCTAGATGTGTGTTCAGTGGACTCGCATGTGATACATTTTGGTTTCTTAGAGCAATCCTCGGATGAGTGATTCTTGAAACCGCAATGCTTGCAAGGTCTGAACAAAGCTCTCCCCGTGGAGCTACTAGAACCTTCACCAAGAGAGTTAACAGATGGACTATTAACTCTGGGGTTGATTTGTTCTTTCAACCCTTTTACCTCTTTTATCAAGGTGAGGAGAAGTTGCTTAGTGGGAGAAAGCTCTTCAGGGGAGGAGTGGGTTTGTTGGAGTCCTTACAAAAACCTTTTTATTCGCTTTATCAGCGACTTTGAGAATTGAATTCCCAGGGGTTTTAGTTGGAGGTTTTGGGTCAGGCAAGGAATCAGATGGGTTAGCACCAGCGAGTCTAGGTGGGGCTGGTACCTCTGATTTATTGTCAGAGTTCTTCTCATCCACAAAGGTGGAATAAGGAGAAGTAACATCTGAAGGGACAAATTTGACATTGGGAACAGGGATATGTTTTTTGTATCTACCCTTTCCCCCAATAGCCTGAACCACATCACCAGGTATGGATTCAACGACTATTTCTTCCACTGTGGATTGAGCCAAATTCCATTTCTGAATGGTTTTTCTAAGTTCAGAATTTTCATCAGACAAAGACTCATTTTCAATGGATAATTTGCTCACTTCATTTTGAAGTTGATTGGCAAGATTCACAAATGGTTTTAAATTTGTTAATTTAGATTGGCAAAGATTTAACTCTGTTTTAAGACTATGAAATTTGTTTAACAGGTTTTTTCTTTGCTCTTCCACAAAGTGGAGGTCAACCAAGGTATAGTCACTGACATGGTCTCTGTCAGGACCTTCAGCCATAGATAACATCCTTTGTACCTTTTTCATGGTGATATCCACCCATTGACCAGATCTTGCTTCACTTTTACCCACAACGGGTTCTTCATCAGAGACCGCCATAAAGGTTCTGACGGTGGTGGTACCTTCATCCTCAGAAGTGAGAGGTTCATCATCCCAGTCGAATGAGGTAGCGATCAGACCTTTTTCAGTCTTCTTAACATCCTTTTTCTTTGCTGCATCATCGGCTTTCTGATTGAGTTTTAGCAGCTCAGCTTTCAAGGCTTTGTATTTGACTTTGTAGTCCTTCTTCCCTTCTGAGTCAGAGAGAGAGGTTTGCTTGAAAGGTGAGGTGGAAAACTTCTTCTTGCGGTTGTTGTTGCTGGATGAAGGGAAGTTTGGAGAGGAGGTTTTGTTTGACCAGCAATCCTTTTGATAGTGACCAGTCTTTCCAAAAGTGTAGCATGACACCTTGGATTTATCAACCTTTGCAGCTCCAACTCTACCAGATCTCTTGTAGTGCCTCTTTTGATCAGCTAAAAGAGCTCTGTCATGGAACTCAGCATGTAATTCATCAAGAAATTATTGACTACTTCTGGTGTCCTCTTCAATGTCAGAGTCGCTGTCCTGAAAGGAATGGTTAGCAACAAGAGCTTATGAACCACTGATACTTGTGGTAAATCTGTCAGTGTCTGATTTATAAATGGAGTCAATTAGCCCTTCTTCATAGTTATATCTACCAAACAGTTGGGCTAAAGTATCATTCTTTATAGCATTATTAGCTCTTAGGGTCTGATTTAGGCTAAGCTATTTTCTAGGTAAGCTATTGACAAAAGTAGCATTAACCTCAGCCTTAGGTAGAACAACTCCATTATTTCCTAAATCATTCAACAAAATCTTAAGCCTAGTATAAGTTTGTGCAACAGTTTCTGTTTCCAAAGCTTTAAAGGCATTAAACTTAAGTCTAAGGGCTTGGATTTTGGTTTCTTTTGTTTCCTCTGGACCTTCATACCCTAGAACTAATTCAGTCCACATCTCCTTAGCAGAGTTGCATTTAATGATGGACTTCATAATGTTCTTGGGTAGGCAAGAGACTATGATAATTTTGAGTCTCTTGTCCTGGTTAGCCAGACGTCTATCCGCTGGAGACCATTGCTTAGCATGTTTCTTAATGGGTCTCTCAGAGGTAGAGGAAACGGCCAGTGGTACATAGGGACCATTTTCTAAGATTTCTATCAAGAAGGGTTCTAAGCCATTTATATATATAAGAAATTCACTTTTCCAACTTGAGAAATCCTCTTCATTGAATGCTGGTACATTGGACACATGTGACCCCCTCGAACATCAAGTAGTTGGGGAAGGTCATCATCATTATTACCAGTGCTTACAACTGGTGTAGGCATGGTAGTAGATGTGGTGGCCGGCATGGTGGTCGAGGTGGTACCTAAACTGGTTTGACCAAACGGTGGAGGAGGTATAGTATCAGCCATATTAAGATCTTGATTTTAAAAACAAGAACGGTTTATGAAAAGTTTTATAAATTAAACCGCTCTGATACCAATTGAAAGTCCCTTAATATGACAATTGTTGATAAACTATAACTCTTGTAACCACGAAACACAATGAAATACTTATCAAACGCGTAATGCTTTATTAAGTATTATAAATAAAGTATTACAAAGTGCTATGAATACACTTGTTGAATGACAACAAGGTATGAACCCTAGAAACAAGTAAACTAGATTCAAGATACAAGTTTACAAGGGAACCAATGAGACGCTGGTAGACAGCTGAGGGCTCAGCGGCTCCAAGGTGAGAATTAACTTAGATAAATTATCCAAGCACAAGGGTTGAGTTAATTCTTATTTCTCAATCCTATTTATAGTGTACGAGGTTGCTTCCTTAGTGGGAGTAGTTGATACGTGTCACCTTCTGAATGGAAGAGTACAACGTATTAAATGCATGTCCAAATCGAGACATACCTTTAAACAACTTTAGGTGAACAGTTCTGCCAACTGTTCACCTTTTGTCCCACTAGGTCGTACTAGGCTTTATCTTGAATCTTTTATTTTGTCCCGCTCAAAACACTTGGTAGATTCTCCCGCCTAAACTATAAAGGATTGGATAAGCTTTGCTTATCCCAGACTTCTAGGGTTCTTAAGTGATCTCTGAGTGTTGTCAACTCAGAGATCCTTGAACACCAGTACATTCCTTCAACATCCCAGCTATCCATAATCGTTGGTGAGTTTGACTTCAGATTGTCTTCGACTTCTCTGACGTTGTCTTTGACTTGAATGTTCCTGGTGTGCCAGCTGAGGCTTTGCCTTCCACTGGTCTGGTCTCTGTCGCTGGTCCTCTCAGCGATCAGTAAACACTTAGTCTAATTAAACAAATCTAGACTGGGCCATAGTTAAAACTTTCATTGTCCCAACAGATATATTTCACAGATAAACAGCTTGGTCATACATACCACAACTTGATCTCAGACAAACCTTGATTAACACATTGTGTATAGTATCAAGTCTTTAATCTTTAGTTCAATATTGTTAATTATTAGTTACGTATTCTTTAATTAATATTTGGTTGTAAGTCTAGTATCATTGTTCGGGCCATCATACTCGGAAGCCATTCTATAAACGTTTGAGGAGCAAGGGCACTTTAAATCGTAAACCCAACTACTTAGTCAAAATGTAATATCGAGATGGAACATCTTTGTACAAAGCTCCCTACTAACATGATACTTTCATTAATTTCTCATATTTATAATTAATCTTCTTTAGTTTCAAAATTGGAAAAAATAGCCCTTTTGTTATATTTTGGCATAATTACATTTTTAACCCCTAAAGTATATATTTCATTATTTTCAATTTAAACCCTCAATATTTAACCTTAGGGCCTCAAACTTTCCAATTTTTATTGTTATAGCTTTAGTTTTTATAAAATGACACTATTTGCCAAAAATGTTAAATAGTTTCAAAAATGACAGTTTTAGTCCCTATACTTGTAAAAATCACATAACAACCTCAAAAATGGACCAAATGATATAGGATTTTAAAACAAAGTTTCAAAACACATTTATAATTATAATAACAGCATTTTACCATATTAATAGCTTTTGAAATGGGTTTTCGCTTATTATTTCATGTAAATTACAAAACTAGGATTTTAAGACATCTTTAGCTTATAGCTTTCATTTAAAACGATCAAAAACTCTAATTTCTTTTAGATTATATTTCTAGAATCTTATTAACATTATAAAAACTCTAAAAAAGTATTATAACAAGATCAAAGCTCAGCTAACAAACTGATTACCTAGGATGCCCCATAATGGCTCCTAATGGGGTATATGGACTATATCTTCCTTATAACTCTTCAAGAACTCCTAGAAAATCTTCCAAATCTTGATAATGATCTTACGTACTTATTAGAGCTTCAGTTATGGTATAGGAACAGAATGTATAGGTGTAGAAGATTGAATGTGAAGGATGATTCTAAAATGAATCTAAAGACTCCTATTTATACTATGTCTAACCCTTAAGCTCCAATTTTCCCCCCTAAACGTGTAAGAACCATGGAGTGGTGACTAATGAATTCTATGAAAGATCTATTCAAGTCTAAGAATGAGTCATTAGGTCTAGGATTGAAAATATCTAAACATATGGCTAGTATTACTCATGGCTTGTTTTAAATAAGAACCATGATGTGTAATCTACAATTAGGTGCATCACCTACTTAAAAATATCTCAAAATATCTATTAGTACTGATCCTAAGTTTAAAAATTGGATGAAAAGGTTTGAAATGGGTTTTTTATGGAAAAAGTAAAACCAGGTCAAAATTAATGCTTATAACTTTATACTTTGTGATTTTGGTGATTAAGGGTTTATGAATGTAATTATTAATGGAATAGGATTGTAATTAAGAAGTTTAGGTCTTTGGTTTGAAGCTTAACAAAGGTTTAAGGTGAAATTAGGAAGAAAAACTTAGGCGGGTTAGGGTTTCTAATGATTTATGGTTAAGTCTTAGTAAAAGTGATTATCCTTCAATTAGCTACTGATGTAAACTCAATTTATACATACTACATTGTCCTAAATGTGTTCATGAAGTCCCTACATTGATTTTACTAAGTTATTATAAGTAAACATGTCTAAAGGGTGAAAATACCCATTTTGACCTAATTTATAAGCCATGCATTGAAATGTTTTACTTTGTGATTTAGGGTACTTGTACATTATCTTAATATAATCTTATAACCTTAATGAATGGATATAAGTGTTTGTATATTTGTCCTAAAAGACTAGGTAGTGATTCTATGTAGATTTCTTAATATAAGGGTTTCTAGGTCGTAAATCCTAATGACTTTCTATTTTGGGTGATTAGAGTTTATATCATAATATAAGCTTATTCTAGGTCTTATATAGTATGCTTATGACTTCTATAGTTTCTACATTCTTATTTTAAGGGTTTATATAGGTTCATCATAATCTAGGTATAATTATGGGAACTTAAGATCCTATGCTTTGATAACTTGTACATTATGCTTTACTAACTTGTAACTTAACTTGAAATAAATATATAATCTTAATATGATACTTAGTTGAGGTTTATAATTATTTTCAGAAGATTAGACTCTAATTCAATGTGAAATGGATTTTATATGCTAATCTTGGTTACTAGGTCTTAATTTGTAATTAGCTTTGGATTAGTGAATATTAGTGTTTTTGTGATCAATTAACTTTCCTTTATATGGTACATTATAATTAGTATATTAGGTTTTTTACTTGTACATAGATATTAGATAGTTATATTATTTTAAACATTGTTTACCAAGGGTTTCTACGTGGTGATCTAGACTATTATGTACATTTATTTGTACTTATTCTTGTATAGTTTGTTTTTACCATTCTTAGGTATTATTATGTCTTCAAAGTATAGTTTAAAACTTGTTTATAATCCATAATGACTTATTCATAAGTACTTTCCATTCATAGTTTACTATTTTTGAGTTTACAACTCATTTAAAGAGATTCTAGGGTTTCTAAGGAATTTAGGGCATCGTAGTTATAATTGAGATGTTCTTATTCATAATGTACTTATTAGATCACTTTTAGATCTTAGAATATATATATATATATATATATATATATATATATATATATATATATATATATATATATATATATATATATATATATATATATATATATATATATATATATATATATATATATATATATATATATATATATATATATATAATTATATTTCCAACATATAGGAATATGTTGAAGTGGCAGTTCAGGTTGTGAGAAACAATTCATCTTACCAAGTAAGGCATAAAAACAAAAATTTCTAATGGATTTTCCACTTTCATTTAATCATAGCATATATCACATATGTGAAATTAATGGGTTGTCATACACTACTTACATTTAAAGCGTTTAATTTCTTTGTTGTACATTTTTCTTGATAAACCGATGTTGCGTGAGCTTTTTCAAGTTCCTTAATTTTAGCATGATGAATTTCAAATTTTTATCCCTTTCCTTATACCCAGCAAGCTCAGTGGTCAAATTTGCATTAGTTTCTCTAATCTTATTGTTGACCACCTTGACATGATCAATACCCTTAGCAAGCTTATGGAATAATGATTTATAATATGCATGCGTCTCGTCAAGAAGGGTTCTTGGCTGGGCGACGTGATCTACACTAAGGTCCACACTGGGGCATTCGAAATAATTGTACTATTATTCGTTTGGTCCCTGTGTGTCTCAGTGTAAGGCTCAAGTATCTCAGTATACTCTTCCTCCTGATTAGACATATATATATATATATATATATATATATATATATATATATATATATATATATATATATATATATATATATATATATATATATATCATTATCATTGAAACATGGGTGTACCTCAGAGAGACCGTCTGAATCATAGACGGGAGCTCTGTCATCATGAATTCCCGAGGTTGATGCTTGTTGTAAGTTTGCCATCAAGATGTAGTTGGCATTCACCTATTTTTCCTCGTCATATTCTGCTGCAGAAGCCATAAGATCAAATTCCTCAGCTTGTAGTGGAATTCCTGCCTCTTCCTTTTATACTATGAGAAGCTAAGTCTGAAGGAAAGCAGCATCCCTCTTCTTTTTGGCTGTGCAATCTCAAGCATAATGACCAAATCTCCTGCAATTATAGCACTGAACCGGACGATTGTTGTTTTCATTACCTGTACCAGTATTTTCAGCCCTTGCAGCTACTATATTTCCCATTTGATTACCAACCGTTGGCACAACAATTAACCCATTCTGTTTACCCACATTCTGAACTCCCTGATTCTAACCACGATTTTGTCCATACTGATTGCCTGCATTACCAACTATCTGCCCCGCATTTTGACCATATTGATTTCCCACATTCTAAACACCATATTGTTGAAACTGATTCCTTGTGTTCCCTCCAACTACCAATTGACGATCTTGATTCGCATTCATGAGTGGTTGAGCAATCTGCCTATTTCTTATGTTCGAGGAGATTCTCTGATTATTGTTGGTTGGGTTAATGGTGAATTTGAATGCCTTTGCAAGAAGTGCTAGACCAGTATTAATCGCATGAGTAGGATCGGTGATGTCATTAAAGCAATCAATAGGTTGTTGCAAGTAGTTCACAGCAGCAGGAAGTTAATATCCATAAGTGGTGAGTTGTTGTTATTGTTGGTGTTGTGGCATGAAGTTACTCGAGGAGGGTTGATGGTAGGGTACCATGGGATATGACATAGATTACCGAGAGTTTGCCATAAAAGCCAATGGATCTTGTGCTTTGGTACGTCGTTATGCCCCTAACTTCGTTAGCTTCATCTTGATTCATCTTCAAATAATCATATACTTGAGTGTAGTCCACGACATGAAGATCCTTGGTTTGATTGACGAGTGTGTATCGTGACCATTCGGATGGAAGATTATCAAGAAATTTGATGTTGGCAGCAATTTGTGTAGGTTCATGTTTGTTTATTCTAAGATGATTCATGAGGGTTGAGAACCTATGATAGTAAGGTTCAATTTGTTACCCTTCAGTAGACGTAAACTTCTCCCATTCACAAAGCAACTTAGTCTCTTTTTCTTGTAAGCCAATTTCACTCCCCTCCATCATTTTATGAATTCTGAGCCACATCTCGTGTGGGGTTTCACAACTATCGACATCAGCATAAACATCTTCGTGAAGTCCCATAAGGATGACTTGAATTGCTTGATCACCAATGTCTAGTTGTTTAGATTCAACTTTAGTTAATTCTTCATCCGTTTGCTCATGACTAGAGTCGCCACTAGGTTAGCACTCGTGGGATCCCCAGGCATAGTAATAATTCTTCTAACATACGGACCTTTTTGGATAGAGTTTACAATCATCTTTCCCAATGTTTTACATTTTGCATAACGAAGAAGACAACTAGCCCATGTAGTGTAATTCTCCTTGGTAAGCATGGGAGGACGAATCTCAGTACCCGCAGCATAAATGTCTTGTTGAGACGTCATTGTAGAAGTCGTGTGTAAACTAGGATCTCAATTCATAAAAAGCGCGTTTTGGATTCTCAGATAATCAAACCTCGCGAAAACTTCTCAGTCCGATATAAAATAAACCGAAAAATTTTCGAATTGCCAAATTTTGAAATCGTGTTAGAAATAGCCAAAAACTAGTATGGAAAATAATTTATATAAGAAGACATAAAATTGAACGATTTTGGAAAAAAAATTATACGAGTGGCTAAGTCTAAAACTACTTGGAACAAAAATGGCACGATAATCTAGATAGTGGCTAAGTCTAAAAATACTTGGAACAAAAATTGCACGATTTCGGAAAGATGATACGAGTGTATGATTTCGAAAAAATGGATAACTTCGCAATACATCCACACTTCGCAAAAATTCCCACTTCGTAATATTTTTAAACCCTCACTTCGCAATATTTTCAAACCCTCACTTCGCAATATTTTTAAAAGTGAGTTCGCAATAATCCTTAAACCTGAGTTCGCAATAATTTCTTCCAAAACTTTCGCAGTAAACCCAATTTCATAATAACTCAGAGTTCGCAATAACTTCAAAACTGTAGTTCGCAATAACTTCAAAACCTGAGTTCGTAATAACTGACTTTGCAAAACCTGACTTCACAAAAACTGATTTCGCAATAAAGGTTGAGTTCGCAAAAAATGCCAAACTCGCAATATCTAAGGTTTCTGAGTTCGCAAGAGCTGTTTTCGCAATAAGTCACTGTTTTCGCAATATCTAGGGTTTAGAGACACATTTTTCGGAATAAGGAGGTTCTAAACACAAGAAAACACGATAAACATGCTAACGACAAATCCCTTGGCGAATGATACCACTTGTACGACTAATACATGCGAATCCAAACACGAAATATATGAATATGACCTGAGGAATATTATGACGAGATGGATGATACGTTTGTGATGGTGATGATGATGAACACGAAACTAAAACTAAACAATATGAAGAATCAAGATTAAAACAAAAAAAGGAAGATTAGATTAAAGAAGAAGAAAGAAAGAAAAACAAAGGTGGTGAATTTTCCTAGTGGAAACAAACAACTTTCTCTCTCTAAAACTATGAAATGGAAAAAGCACACACACACAAATGAGGAGGTTTAGGTATTTTATACTAAGGCTAACATATTAGGAAGGCCTTCCTCATTTGTGTGTTCGGGACTAATTGCCATTACATAAACAATAATAACATTGCACTCTCGACACTGTTGAATAACATTTTCCACGAGTTTCGTAACGGTATATTATATGACCATCACTTTAAATATGGCTAACATAACTATCACCAACATATTCTTGATGAGCCAACACAATATTCTCAGGCAAAGGTGTAACAACATGTCTACAAGACAAAAGCCTATACTCATTTAACAGTTCTAAACAATATTTTCTTTGACTAAGACATAATCCACTTTTAGTTTTGATAACTTCTATTCTCAAGAAATATTTAAGCTCACCAATATCCTTGATCCTAAATCTGTTATTCAAAAAACTTTCTAAACTTTTTAATTTCAAAATCTAAATTACCAGTTAACACAAGATCATCAACATAAACAAGCAGAGACAACTTGACTTTGCCATCAATTTTGATATACAAAGAATGGTCATTTTAGAATACACAAAACCAGCATCAAGTAAATTTTCCAAAAGTTTACTGTTTCATTGTCTATGAGCTTGTTTAAGATCATAGAAGGACTTATTAAGTCTACAAACTCTATTATCCCCAGGTTTAGAATAACCTAGAGAATGAACCATATAAAACTTTCACTCAAATCAATATAAAAAAAAGCATTATTAACATCCATCTCATACAACTTCCAATCATTTTGCACAGACAAATCGATCAAACATCTAACAGTACTCATTTTAACCACATGATTGAAATTTTCTTCATAATCAATACCCTCCCTTTGGTTACACCCATTAGCAACAATTCTGGACTTGTATCTTTCAATCACACCAGTTGAAAGATATTTAATCCTATAGATCCATTTAGATCTGATGGGTTTTCTACCAATAGGAAGATCTACTAAATCTTAAGTACCATTTTTATACAAAGCTTGCATTTCAAGATTCATAGCTTCAATCACATTTTGATCCCTAGAAGCATCTTCATAACATGTAGGCTCATAAGTTTTATTTAAACTATAAGTAAAGCAAAAATTCTTCATATCAAGCACAAAATGATTACAATACTTATATAATCCATATCTCAAATGAGTATTCGAGACATAATCATTCAATTTAGCAGGAAACTTAACTACTCTATTAGACTTCCTCTGGCCAACCTCCTCTGTTTCAGTATTAAAAATATTTTCAAGAACCTCATTATTTATATCAAAATTTCCCTCAGATATATTTCTATCTCCTATGAGAGTTGCAGTCAGTTGACCACTACCACTTGGTAAACTAGTGACTAATTCATATCCATCTTGTTGACAAGACGCAACAACATCTGGTTGACTATTATTGTCAAAAGTTACATCCTCAAGGTAATGTTGACTACCCTCTCTACTCAAAGGAGTCCCACCTTCCTCATCATTGGGACTAGAAGAAGGTTTAGATCTATTTTCAGACTCAACAAAATCAAAAAAGTTTAAAATAGAAACTTTATTTTTAGATTCAAGAACAACCTTACCATTGTTCATTTTGTTAGGAAAAACATTTTCACAAAATTTTACATCTCTAGAGTAAATAACACATCTGTTTTTAAGATCAAACATTTTATGAGCCTTTTTGCCACTAGCATAGCCAATTAAAATACAATTCTTAGATTTATTGGAAAACTTATCATTTTCTTTTAAAATTGTAGCAAAACACAAACACTTAAAATTTCTTAAGTGGGAAAGGTTAGGTTCTCTACCATACACTAAACATAAAGGAGATTTGCCGTTTAACACAAAGGAAGGAAGCATGTTAATCAAATAAGCAGCAGTTAAAATACACTCATACCAAAATATAAGAGGAATCACCCTTGAAACATAACACTCCTTGTAACATTAAGCAAGTGTCTATGTTTCTTCTCAGCAATACCATTCTGCAATGGAGTATATACAAAAGTAGTCTGATGAACAATACCCATTGAATCAAAAATCATTCATATTTTTATTGACAAGCTCAGTACCATTATCATATCTAACAACTTTAATTTTTTTATTGAACTGAGTTAAAACCAATTTATAAGCATATACACCCACATAGATCTTCTCAAATCATCAACCACAGTCAAGAAATACCTAAAACCATCTTTGCTAACCAATTTATAAGGACCCCAAACATCTAGATGAATCAACTCCCCCAAACATGAAGATTTATGATCACTCAAAGGAAAATATTCTCTTATTTGTTTTGTCGTGTGACAAACATCACAAGTTAACTCATGATTAACATGTTTTAAATCCAAAGTTCTTTATAACAAATTCAAAACTTGGTTAGCATGATGACCCAATCTATTATGTCAAACATCTTTAGAAACATAACAAGTAAAAAATTCACAATTACTAACAGTAGATGTATTATCAACCTTGTCAAATAGATACAACCCAGCAAATTCACTACTAGTCCCCAAGACTATTCCCTTTTTCAAATCTTGAATATAACACTTAGTTTCATAAAAAAAACTCTCAATTTACTATCTTTGATAAGTTTGTTAGCAGATAACAAACTAACACAATACTCAGGCACAACTAAAACATCAAACAAAATAACACCATTGTTTAGTTTTAAATTTCCAACGTGAGTAATTTTAGCCAAAGTTCCATTAGGATGACCAATAGTGAGTTTTAAATCAGAAGAACCAACTAAACTAAACATATTATCAGTCTTATTAGTCATGCGTTGGTTGGACTCAAAGTTAACAATCCACCCAAAATGATAACTAACCCCATTAAGTTTCACGGTAGCACAATAAAATTTGTAAAAATATTGATTAAAAAACACATTACAATTAAATAAAGATAAATTTCCAATACCTACCATATTGGCTTGAGCATGTGAAGATGAAAGATTATCATTCAGCAAATTCAGTGATTTAAGCATCTGATCATTACTTAAAGACAAAGAACTAAAACCATTATCATTGTTACCATTCCCCTCAATCCCCCTTTTAAATTCAACATTATTATTTCTAGTGTTATTAAAAACATTAGCAGGTTTCAGGTTAGGATTTTCTTTCAAACCCTTGAGGCTAACCAATGATCTCCAAAACATCTTTCAATTGTGTGTCCCTTTAAACCACAATGTTTGCAAAGAAACGAATCATAATTCCCCTTACTAGTATTGTTATTACCATTAGACCAGTTACCATTCACCCCAAATTTCTTTTTATTATCTATAGTTTTAGTCACAAAAGCCGAAACATGAGATTTATCAGTTTTAACAGAACTAGAACGAATGCCTCTATGAGACTCTTCCCTATAAATAATAACATAAGCATCTACGACTTCAGGAAGGATTTCCCTAGTCAAGATATTACTTCTTAAGGGTTGATAAACATCATCAAGCCCTATAAGAAACTGCATTAACTTCAACAATTTAGCATCATCAACTAACTCATTTCTAGCTTCACAAGCACAATCAGACAATTTAGTTAAGATATCAAACTCTCTCCAGTAGGAGTTCAACTTATAATAATACTCAGAAACAAGCAAACCACCTTGCTTAAAGGACTTAATTCTTTGAAGCAAATTAAACACAATAGACCCATAAATTCTATCATAAGTATCTTTCAAATCTTTCCAAACAACAGCAGAATTATCAAAAAACACATGACCAAGATACACATCTTGAGTCGAAGAAGCTTAAATCCAGTAAGCACAACAGCTTTATACTTATCCCATTTAGCAAGAAATACAAGACTAGCAATATAAGTATCTCTACTACAAGTACCATCAACAATACCTAATTTACCCTTAATTTATAAGGCAAGTTTCATAGCACAAGCCCAAACCCTGTAGTTCTCTATACCAGACAATTTAACAGAAACAATCGATGCACAATTAGAACATTAGGATGCAAATGAAAAGGATTGCTCTTATATAAAGCATTAATGAGAATAGCCATGATAAGCCAAACAAACTAAACAAAAACCATAAAACAAATAGCAAACAAAACAAAGAGAACAGATAATCTACAAGATAACCAACAAGAACAGCGAACTAACCAAACAAGAAACCAAGAAAAACATATAAACAACAAGAATAACCAAAGAAACCAAAAAACAGATAATCACAAGAATAAACTTACACCCAAGATCCTCAAAACTTGCCAACGAGAATGGGACTGACCAGAACAGGTATCTAAATCACTCAAAAGGTGGTGAGTCAAGATGTTAATCAGCCGGTTTGATCCCCGTTGACCAAGAATGATTCACTTAAGAGAAAGAAAGACTTATAGAGCTAACCAACACGTGAATATATCAAGAACAACAATCAGTTGAACACAATTGAACCACAGATCAACTAGATCAAGAAACCCTAAAATCAAAAATTAGGGTTTCCTCAAATTGACCCCTAGAAATGATTAATAACCACGTTAATCGAAGATTAACAAACCAAGAATCACCAATTAATCAAACCCCCAAAAATAGGGTTTCAAGACAAAACCCTAATAATGATTATCCACACCGATCGAGCTCCAAGAATCAACCTAGGGCTCTGATACCATGTAAAAATGATATCAAAACCAACCAGATCAACAGTATATCACTCAACCAACCTCCTCTTAGTGATTATCTTTTATTATAACAACATACACAAGAAGATGAGTCCTTAACACGGATGCTCACAAAACAAGATACAGTCAGAAATCAAGATAGTCCCCACCATGTGGATCCTATCAGTCTACACAAACACTCACACTTACAAACCCTAACAACGACTGAAACAAGATCAAGATGATCTTAACAAGAAACATATTAAACAGATGAAACTAGATGAAACCCGAATCGAGAGAATATGTGTGTGAGTTTGGTAGATGATGAATGAAGCATTCAACGATTTAAGCATCTGATCATTACTTAAAGACAACTAAAACCATTATCATTGTTACCATTTCCCTCAATCCCCCTTTTAACTTCAACATTATTATTTCTAGTGTTATTAAAAACATTAGCAGGTTTCAGGTTAGGATTTTCTTTCAAACCCTTGAGGCTAACCAATGATCTCCAAAACATCTTTCAATTGTGTATCCCTTTAAACCACAATGTTTGCAAAGCAAAGAATCATAATTCCCCTTAATAGTATTGTTATACCATTAGACCAGTAACCATTCATCCCAAATTTCTTTTTATTATCTATAGTTTTAGTCACAAAAGCAGAAACTTGAGGTTTATCAGTTTTAACAGAACTAGAAGGAATGCCTCTATGATACTCTTCCCTATAAATAATAACAAAAGCATCTACGATTTCAGGAAGGATTTCCCTAGTCAAGATATTGCTTCTTAAGGGTTGATAAACATCATCAAGCGCTATAAGAAACTGCATTGACTTCAACAATTTAGCATCATCAACTAACTCATTTCTAGCTTCACAAATACAATCAGGCAATTTAGTCAAGATATCAAACTCTCTCCGGTAGAAGTTCAACTTATAATAATACTCAGAATCAAGCAAACCACCTTGCTTAAAGGACTTAATTTTTTTGAAGCAAATTAAACACAATAGACCCATCAATTCTATCATAAGTATCTTTCAATTCATTCCAAGCAACAGTAGCATTATCAAAAAACACGTGACCAAGATACACATCTTGAGTCGAAGAAGCTTAAATCCAGATAAGCACAACAGCTTTATACTTATCCCATTTAGCAAGAAATACATGAATAGCAACATAAGTATTTCTACTACAAGTACTATCAACAATACCTAATTTACCCTTAATTTGTAAGGCAAGTTTCATAGCACAAGCCCAAACGTTGTAGTTCTCCATACCAGACAATTTAACATAAACAATTGATGCAAAATTGGAATCATTAGGATGCAAATGAAAATGATTACTCTAATCTAAATCATTAATGATAATAGCCATGATAAGCCAAACAAACTAAACAAAAACCAAAAAACAGATAGCAAACAAAACAAAGAGAACAGATAATCAACAAGATAACCAACAAGAACAGCAACCTAACCACACAAGAAACCAAGAAAAAACATATAAACAACAAGAATAACCAAAGAAACCAAAAAACATATAATCACAAGAATAAACTTACACCCAAGATCCTTAAAACTTGCCAACGAGAATGGGACTGACCAGAGCAGGTATCTAAATCACTCAAAAGGTGGTGAGTCAAGATGTTAATCAGCTGGTTTGATCCCCGTTGACCAAGAATGATTCACTTAAGAGAAAGAAAGACTTATAGAGCTAACTAACACGTGAATATATCAAGAACAACAATCAGTTGAACCCAATTGAACCACAGATCAACTAGATCAAGAAACCCTAAAATAAAAAATTAGGGTTTCCTCAAATTGACCCCCAGAAATGATTAATAACCACGTTAATCGAAGATTAACAAACCAAGAATCACCAATTAATCAAACCGCCAAAAATAGGGTTTTAAGACAAAACCCTAATAATGATTATCCACACCGATCGAGATCCAAGAATCAACCTAGGGCTCTGATACCATGTAAAAATGATATTAAAACCAACCAGATCAATAGTATATTACTCAACCAACCTCCTCTTAGTGATATTCTTTTATTATAATAACATACACAAGAAGATGAGTCATCAACACGGATGCTCACAAAACAAGATACAATCAGAAATCAAGATAGTCCCCACGAGGTGGATCCTATCAGCCTACACAAATACTCACACTTACAAACCCTAACAACGACTGAAACAAGATCAAGATGATCTTAACAAGAAACATATTAAACAGATGAAACTAGATGAAACCCTAATCGAGAGAATATGTGTGTGAGTTTGGTAGATGATGAATGAAGCAGGAAGCCACAAATCCAGCTTATATACCCAATATTTACACCACAATACAAAAATAAGCAAATAATATTTACCAACAAGTCCTCCAGCTTAAAAGCCTGTGTCACAAAATTATATATAATTTTTAACACTTTTTTTTGAAAGAATATGGAGTAGGAACAGATTACTACTTTTACATTTATCATTTTAAGTGTTTTTAGACAAATGCGTATATAAAATTGAATGAATCTATAACTGCTAAAACTTGTTATTGATATGTGAAGAACCGGTGATTTCGAAACCTTTAGACCGACCTTCCGTTTTTTTTAATTTGATATTCAACTAGGATGTATTTAACAATTTATCTCCCGGAACAAAAATAAAGTATGATTATTTGAGGTGATAATTATCATGTGAATATAAGATTATCTATTTTATATAATAAAACAAAATATATTACAAGTCTCTAAAGCACAAATATTAAATGCAAGAATTAAATTGATTAACATAAATAATCCTAAGTACAACACACTAATGCTACAAACAATTAAATTCATTGCAAAAATGACTCCTTCAAGAAAGTGTATAATCTACATCTGATGATGTTATTATTTTCGTAATGTATTTTTGAAACATTTTTCCTTCCTTTAAATATATATATTTATATAATGTAGAGTTTTATGAATAAAAACTTTCTGCTGTATATATAAGAAAAACGTTTTTGAAGGTTTATTTTTTTATGTAAATTTATTTTGTGTGTCTCAAAAAAATAAAATAAAGTAAAAAACTCAAGATAAACTCATTACTTTTTGTATTCGCTGTTTTATGTAAATTTATTGTGTGTATATATATAAAAGATATTGTATGCGCATTTTATTTAAATTTATTGTCTGTATATATAAAAAAATATTTGTAGCTTTGTTTTTTATACAAATTTATTTTCAGTATAATATTTAATTTTTATTTAAAAAATGTTAAACATCCAGCGATACTTATAAAAAAATAAAAGACGTATTTTTATTATATATTCTCAAAAATCAATGCTTAAATAAATAATATAATTTTTGTTATTTAAACACTAAAAAATATATAGAGTTTTCTTAGAATCCTAAAAAATTTATAAACCATAATTGTTAATACAACAAAAAATGTTTACAATCGTAATAAAACAAAAAACCATAATTTTTTGATACAGCAAAAAGTCATAACTAATTTTCTATACATAATAACCAATTATATATATAATTTAAAAAATACATGTATACTTAAATGGTCATTTAAGTGTTACAATTTGAATTTTGAAAACATTTACTAATAAAAGTTTATAAATTATTTTGTCTTATTTTTAGAAGCCCATAACAATTATTTATTGCTAAACATTAAATTTTGTAACTGATATAGTTTGAATTTTAATTGACATCACTTAATTTTGTAAAGAATAAGTTATTTATATAAAGTGATAAACATCTTCTCAAAATATCACACGTTTTTGCTCAAAATATCACAGCGTGATAAGAATCTGTAAACACAATGCCAGAGCCAACGTGATCCTATATAAACTTCTCGTTTGTTCGTTTGAAAAACCACACCAAACCCTAATATTACAGCATAAGAATCTCTTAAAAACAATAGCTAATTTCGTTCCTATGATGCTATACTATTATTATGGTTTTTTTTGTTTGAATGCTATACTAAATCCATGTTATTGTTTTACAGGACTCAAACATCCAATCGACTGTGATGATGCGTCTGGGGAATCAGTTCAGAGAAAACTGGTGGAAGGTAGGTCCGTTACTATTAAACGCTACACATTATGAAGTTAAATTCGATCAATGACGTTGAACCAACTCAAAAAAACTAAGTTGGTTTTCTATCAGAACGTAACCATTATTTTTCTTTTTATTTAGGTGTTTTCATTACAGGTTTAGCAGGGACATCTTTCAATAAATCTGAACCTGGCAACACAATCAGTTCATGGTTAACTGTAGCAGTTTTTAATGAGCAAGGAAGCTTCTAAGTTGAGATCAAATGGGAATGTCGTTTAAATTTGGTGGCTTGAAATATCCATTGTGCTAAAAAAATGACAATGTAAAAAGAAGCAGACGTTGAAGGCAAAGTATTTGAAAGATGATTGGGATTGTATCACTTAGTATGGTTTCAAGGAACAATTTATAACATTTAGAGCCTTGGTGGATAATTTGTGGCCGCTTTATTGAAATTAGATAAATCTTAGGATATATTTGTAGAGTTTATAGTTGCTTTATTTTCAGTTTACACTACGAAGAAACTCCATTGTACATTACGAAACAAAACTGCAAAATTTTTAGCCTCTCAAGGAGATTATAATGAATCCAAAGTAAATGCATGTCATATCCACTGATATCATAATAATCTCATCTCCAACATTTCATGTGATCCATATTTAATAAAGATTTTTTCTTTAATGTGACATATGCGCAACTAATTATGTGTTTATTTTTTTAAGTCGCTCACGGTTGTGGACAACTCAACTATATATATGCCATCACTTTTGGATTATAATGGATCTTTTTCGTGTATTCATGTAAGGGTCTTAAGCATATAGCGGGTAATGTCAATTGAGGGTATAAATGCGATGTAGTGATCTTGACAGGTTATTTTTAGTGTGTGTTTATGTAAAGCTTAACTTCTACTTTTTGTTATTATTATACAATAGTTATCATAGGTTTATTTATTTAAGCTTGCTTTCAAGCAAGTTTACCAATAATTGAAAATAATAGTATAAGTTTAATAACTCAATCGGGTCAATTTAGCTAAATTTTCATTTCAGTTATATGAAAACTAAACGTGTACATGCGCATGAACGGATTTAATTGCGAAGCAACAGATAGCTAACGAAATTTTAATTGACACGGTCATCGATTCAGTGACTCTCGTAACTTGACCGGACTGACCCGGTCATCGATTCAGTGACTTTGGTAACTTGACCGGACTAACCCGATGATCGAACCCGTGATGACTCGATCGATTAACATAATGGTCAAACCCGTGACTTGATGATGAACCCATGACCCAGTTTTCGACTATTCTCATGTTTACTATAATATGTATCTTTCAACATGTGCTCATTTATGGTTTCAACGATTTCATATATAACATTATTCAAACAAATTATACACACTTCATGTATTAGTAGAGATGATTGATCAAATGGTTTGTAATGGGACGAAACTATAAGTTCTTAAATCAATCGTTAATAGAACAAACTTACAAAAAAGTTATCATTTCGAAGTTGAGAATTACTATGTTCAATAAGCATTCCGAAGTTGAGAATTACTATTTTCGTCTTATAATTATTGTCTATCTTTCTATTTTAGAATGTACTAAATTAATTGTCCACTTTAAAAAAATAAATAAATAATATATTTTGAATTTACCATATTATTTTCACTTGTGGTTATTATAACAAACATTAAAGAACCAACGTATTAAATTAATTAGTTGGGGGTAAAATTATCATTCGACAAAAAGTAAGAAATAAACAGCTGTAATGTTGATGTTTTTCTTAAATTGTGTATTTTTTATCCAACGACAATAATTTTTAGACAAAAAGTTATTTTTTTAAAAATAGGTACTTTCGTATCTCCTCACATAAAAATAATAAATTTTATATTTAACCAAAACAATTTTTTAAAGCATTATACATTATCTATTCAAAATTGTAATGTGAGTATATATCAAATTAATTATAAAAAGAGTAAGATATATTGATCATCTTTTAAAAAAATCCCTTTCTAAATTACGTAACATTTGCAAGTAACTGCGTAATGCGACGATAGATAACGTGTAATAAAATTTATGACCATGTATGCTTTTAAAATTTTTTTACAATTTTATATAAAAAAAGAGATTTTTAAGTAACTAACCATAATCAAAATAATTCATATGAGATTTGAAGATGCCGTTAAACACCATTCGAAAATAGTTTTTTATTTCAGTTTCATTTGCAATGATTATTAACAAAATTCAAGGACAATTCTTTTCAAAAGTGGGTTTCACGGTATCTTACGTACTATTTTCACTCACAGTCAATTATATGTAGCTGTCTCAAAAGTTAAAAGCAAGAAATGATTGAAGGTTGTTGTTTGTGATCCGAATGGAAAAATATCTAAAACACATACGTCATTGTTGAAAACCATGATACATGGAAGGCTATTTTTAGGATTGTTACAAACTTATATGTTTATCCAATACTTTATGTTATTTATATTATTGTATTCATCTATTACCAGGATCCGTTTAATTTATTTTAATACTAACATTTATTTATTCTTTCTTACAAAAATTACAATTAAGCTAAACTCGATGTTAAACGAGTCTTTAAGATATCTGTATTTATATTCAACACAAGAGAATAAAAATACTAAAGATTCCAGGTTAGATTAAATACCTTTTTTACTATCTGTATTTATGTTATCTAAGATACTAAACTTATCACCAAAATATCCTTTAACCCTTAAGACTTTACTGATTTTTTAAGTAAACAGGTAACCATTATAAATTAGGAGGTGTTGTATTTTGTCCATGAGAAATGCATCTTAGGTATAACTGTTTCTCAATTTGTAAAAAAATATGCACAGTTAAAAAATATACACAATTTAGATTATGACTCATCAGTAACTTATCATAAGAACTTAATCTATAAAGTCTTCTTTAAGAATATGTGTCTTAGATTATTATGACTCATCATACATTTCATTTCTTAGATTTATGGTCACCAGTTGACGGAATTTTTTAGTAGAAATTTAATACTTTACAAATAACTTGACAAATGTCGTGTGAAAAATATACACACTTTAGAATCACCATGAAAAGGTTTTATTTATAGATCATATAGAAATGCATGTTATCAGTGGTCTTTGTTTTCCATAACTATGAAGTTGGTGCAGAATTGTAGTTGTACATAACAGTTGCTTTGTGTCTAACAACTCTATGCTTAACAGTGGCTTCGTGGGATCATTGCAAATTTGCAATGTTCTAAGGTTAACCATCAATATGAGGCTAACCGTGGGAGCACGACACTAAGATGTGTCTGAGATACGAGAATTCGCTGATTGGATACTAAAAGTTGGAGACGGGGAACTTGGTGAGCCCAATGATGGTGAGGTTGAAATAGATGTACCCGAAGAAATTCGAGTGGACGAAAGTGATGACCCGGTAAAATCTATTGCCGATTTTACCTATCCAAACCTTTTGGATAATATTGATGACCCTGCATACTTCCAAGAAAAGGTTATCCTTGCTCCAACAAACGAAATTGTAGACAATATTAACGAGAAATTGTTGGATAAATTCTCCGGAGAAGAAATGGTTTTCTTAAGTTGCGATGGCATAGATAAAACCGAACGTGCTGCTGCTATACATTAGTCGTTTTCTATAAAGAATTTATTAATGGGTTGAAATTCTCAGGTGTTCCAAACCATAGAATCATTTTAAAAGTTGGAGTTCCGGTTATGTTGTTTCGAAATATAGATCAAGCATATGGTTTGTGTAATTGGACAAGACTCCAAGTTCCACATTTAACAAGAACTTCTATTAGTGCACAAATCATTAACGGAACAAACAACCGGTAAAGATTGTAAGAAAGCAGCTTCCTTTGTCACTTTCTTTCACAATGACTATAAACAAAAGTCAAAGCCAATCTCTTTCCAAAGTTGGTTTATATCTTCCACGGCCTGTTTTCACCCATGGACAACTTTACGTTGCTGTTTCATGAGTAAAAAGCAAAAAAGAGTTGAAAGTTTTCGTTTGTGATGACGATGGTAATATTTCCAAGACTACTACGAACGTGGTTTACAAAGAAGTTCTTCACAATCTAAAAAGCAATGTTCAACAGGTATGTTAATTTTGTATTCGTCCATTTTATTACATGTTTTGTCAATGATTTATTTTTACTCCAAGACATGTTTAACTAAAGTCTAATTGCATTTTTATGTCAACAAATATGTGTTCACGCAATGGAATTTGGCAAGCAACCACGCATGTATAGCTAACATCGTCTCACACTCAAGATCATCAACTTTGAAATTGAAAAGCGCATGGAACTCTTTATTTTAATTTTTGCAAAATAATAACATTACCGTGTAATGATACATGTTTACTCTCGGTTTTTCTTTATTTTATATATTAATGCTTCATGTTTACATTATTCATTGTGTATTCCTCTTAATTTACTTTTTTATAACACTTCTTACAAATGATTTTTTCTAAGATATCCCATGATTCCACGAGTCTTTAAGCTAGTAAGACATAGGGAAAATCACCTAAAAATGTAGTAAACTTACCACTTTTTATGGTTATATGTAGCCAACTTTTTTTTTCTCATTTTACTATTAAACTTTTGAATTTCGACCTTTTAGTGTAGCGAGTGACCTACTAAACCTGTTAATCCTACGTGGAGCAGGTCACAATAACGGACGTTAAATTTTATTGCAACATTAGTCCTTTTAACTTCCAATTTAACTTAAAGTCAAAAAAAGAAAAACCTATCCACTTCTACTGTTCTACCAATCTACCAACTACTGTACTAAATTACTGCAATTATTATTAATGCATCCTTATTTTGTTCTTCATTCTTCTCTCTCTCTCTGAAAATAAGTTACCCATTACTCTATCTTCATTCTCATTTTTTTTTCTCAATTCTTAAAATAAAATGACACCATAAAAGAATCTTCATTACGCTACTTTGTTTACGCCCAGACACCAAAGCCGCACAAAATGGCAAACCGTCAGCACCGCCATCTCTCCCAGCCATCGTCGACGACCGCACCACCAACACCATCGTCAATATCAACCAGCCCCGCAAGGTCTCACAACTCAATGGGATATGATTTTGATGTGGTTTGAAAATTTTATGCTTGGAAGATCTATGTACTAAAGCAATACCAAACTCATAAACCCAACATTAGCTCTCTCTAAAAGAACGACCGCCTACACCAGATCCGTCACTAGACTCCGATAGTGTATGCTTGGAAGCTCCTCGGCGGCGAGAAAATCTGCTAAACAACCACCTACACCAGATCCACCGCCACCCAACCCCGTTAGTCAACCATAGCCGGATCCCAATACATGTTTTTATTTTAAGGGGCTTTGAAGATGACAAATAAATGATTTGAGGATGAAGTGTTTTTGTATATTGTATTTAGATTAGGGTTAGGGTCTTGATTAATTTAGGAATTTTGATTAATAAACATTGTGTTTGTGGTTAAGATGAGATGAGTAAAAAGAGGATCTGGGTTTTTTTTGTGTTAATGTTTTTTTTTTTTGTTAATCTGAGTTTTTTTTTGTTCATGTATGATATAAATTATTTTTTTGAGCAGGGATATAAAAATTAAATAAAACAAAATTCTATTTGAAACTGAAAAGGACGACCCTCATTGCGCTCATATACAGTACTATTAACAGGATATGTAATGACGAAATTGTCCTTTTGTTTAACAGCCAAACTCGTTTAAACTAACGACATTATTAAAGTTAGAGTAACGATGCAAAGGTTTGTGGGTGAGCGACCGGCTAAGGGCTGAGTAGGTCACTCGTTACACAAAAAGGTCGAAAATCAAAAGTTTAATAGTAAAATGAGAAGAAAAAAATGTTGGCTACATATAACCATAAAAAGTGGTAAGTTTACTACATTTTTAGGTGATTTTCCCTAAGACATAAACTACATCAGTTATGAAATACAATGCATGATTTACGTTGTATTTAATGCATGTTCCGGGTATCTTGACGCTTAAGTTGAGTAAATATGGAGTCGGCTCCTAATCTCTTTGATGCTTAATCGGTACTCAGGAGCTAAAATGTGTTAATTTCAGACTCAGTTTTATCAGGTGGTAAAATGGGCAGGCGGGCGGGCTAAACGGGCAACGGGCTAAACGCATACGGGTGAAACGGGCGGGTTAAGCGGGCGCAAGCTAAAAAAGGAAAAAAACATATAAAAACACACAAATAAAAAATAAAAATACTTGTTTGAAAGTCAGGATAAAAAATTTAATAAAAAATATTCGTCGATTATACTAATTTGTATTTTACAAGTGCGCCCGTTAAGCCCATTTAGTTTCTTACATATGCGCCTATTTAGCCCATTCATTATAAAGAATGAGCAAAAAGTGTCTCATCCTTTTTTAGAAATGGGCAAAAGGTGCCCATATATATCAAAATGGGCAAGACTTGCCACCTCTAATCACGACAAACGTTTTTTTTTTCTGTATCGTTTTCAGATGACGTTATATATTGGGCCAAGTATCTACCTTGTTAATTGGGCTTACACCTATCATGATAATGTATGGATATGGACTACGAATCCTGCTCACCTTTTGGGCTTGCATACATTTTGTAGACAACTTCTAAGAAACTAATAACAAGATCAAAAACTCTGATCCAAGTGGATTAAAACAAAAAGGCTTATAAAGTATGAGTGTTCATACAACTCAAAATGAAAACTAGTATGATAATTGGCACAATGTGTAACCGGTTTTAGTTTTATACAACATTTATTCAGAAAATTAAGGTTAATCTCTTTGAAAGTGTTTCTTGGTTAAAAAATGCATAGTCTCACCCTGATCGTAAGTTATCAAGGAAAATCAAAGTGTTGTGCTAATTATGGTTTGCCGTTCGACAAAATGGGCGAAAAGATCCTCCTTACTCTCTCATCGTTTCGGATTTTATGATTGCTTGTACATTAATCATACATACTTTGCAACCCTACTAAGATGAATGTTTGATAAGCTTAATAAATAACCATTCGAAACTTAAAGAATGAAGATCAAACTGAAATAATAGTAGTAGTTGATAAGATTAATATCTTCATACGCCTCTCTTTTATTCCCCTAAAATCTAAATTCACTCATGAATGGTGCGTCATAAAGGGTTATTGCTTGTGAGTTGTGAATTTGCGTGACATAGAGGTACGAAGCAGATACAAAACGACAAAATGCATTTAAAATAAAGTAAATAATATTTCAAACACAATTTTTAAAAACCATGTTTATATAAAAAAAATTAACGTTTTTTAACAAAATTAACAATACGCCATAAAGGTGTTCAGTCACCACGACATAGAATTACTAATAAGCTAAAACTTACAAATCGTGTTTTTATCCTAGTTTATTGAATCGATCCAAATTATAACACGCATGTGACAGACAATGATCCAATTAGTGCTAGCAAAGCATGCATGTTTATTTAGCATGTGACTCTTTTCCGCAATTTAGCATACACCTAAATTATATCGATTCCCTTTATGAAAAACAATTATATACTTTTTGTCTAGATTTGGCGATTTGTAATCACACTTGGATTATTACATAAATGGCCTTCTTCTTTAAAATTATATATATCGGCATTTATAGATAGTTTGTTTAATATACATATATAAATACTCTAGTTATGTGAACTCGATCCCAATATATCTTGAACTCTTGGAAGTAAACTCTTGTTTGTGCCAAGCTTAAAATTCAACGCATAGATTTGATGTTAAATAGTAATATATACAGTTTTTAGGTGTTTAAAATATTTACTATTTAATTTAGTAAAATAACACCTTCGTTGCTTTATTCAACTAGAAATTGATTCTTTTAGATAGACTTCATCATAATATTAGTATGTTTAAATGGTTAATCTTGATATAAGAGCTCAAGAGCATCTATTTATATTAAACATATCGACATGGGTGCAGTTGACATGGGTGCAATTTATGCTCCATTTAGTGTTATGGCCGCGACGCTGAACAAAACACCAGACCGAAAAAGGCATAGCGTGATGTGGCTCGGAAATATGCCTAGCTTCTACAAAACACTTAGAGTGGCAATTCGGGTCAAGTTCAGGTTAACGGGTTTGAGTTGTTAGATTAGCGGGTCAAAAAATCTCAACTTAAACTTGACTTATTTAAATAATCGGGTCAATTATATCAACTTTAACCTGTTTACACATAACCCGAACCTAACCCATTTAACATATATATATATATATATATATATATATATATATATATATATATATATATATATATATATATATATATATATATATATATATATATATATATATATATATATATATATATATATATATATATATTTAGGTTGGTGTTAAATAAGCTACATGGGTTGAATAATTTAAACTGGGTTGACTCACTTAACAAATTTTATATAAAAAAGTTGGCACATTACACGTGTTAAGATGTTAAATGGGTTTAAGTTCGACCCGTTTAACCTAGTTAACACGTATAATAAAACATTAATCATTTTTAGTATAAGGAAAAAAAATCTTAAACGGGTTTCGGATCGACCCGCTTAATTTATTTCCAACCCAAAGCTAACCTGTTTATCAAACGGCTCAAGTCGGGTCAAGACTCAAAAAAATCATACCCGAGCCTAATTACAACTCGGGTCAGTCGGGTTCGGGTCAGTTCGGGTCGGGTCAACCCAGGTACAAGTAAAAAATTAAAAATTAGATTATTTAAGTATATTTACTACTAGTAAAATGTGTTGAAAAACTCGGGTCAAGTCGGGTTGGTCGTGTTCGGGTCAATTCGGGTCAAGGCTAAAAAATATACAATAGAAACTCGATAAATTAATACTCGATTATTTAATAAACTCTCTAAGATAATATCTTTTGTCGGTCCCGACTCAGGGATAGGGTGCTAAATTAATAATTCACTAAAATTATAAGATAATACATTTTTTATAATTTCTTTAAACCCCATATAAAATATAAATTAATAATTCCTTATAAATAGCATATTACATGAATGATTTATGAAGGTTTCTTGAAAAATGACTCAATTGTCTTTTGTTTTTTGTTGAAATCAATTTTCTCTTGAATCCCGTCTCTATTTTTCCTTAGCATGGTAAGAACTTCTAGTGTTGTTTTCTCATAGCTCAACAAGATTGTTCAATGTGATTGCCGCTTTAATAGCTTCGTTTCGCGAAGGGGCTCCATTGTAGAACTTTCATCATCTTCTTCATCGATATCATCTGTTAGACTAATCACACGACTTATAGGATAAGAAATATAGATGAATAAGATCAAGATTAAAACTAAGAATGTAATATTAGATTAGATGAAGAAGAAGGAAGAAAGGTACAAAGTATTATAATCCTAGTGAGAGAAACTAAGGAGAGTTTCTCTCTCTAAAACAAGAAGGAAGGAAAAATACAAATGAGAGACACACACACAAATGAGGATGGTGTGCCTTTTATACTAAGGCTTACAATGTTAGGAGGCCTTCCTCATTTGTGTGTTCGGGACTAATTCTCGTTACATACATAACAATAACATAGAACTCTCGACACCATTAAGTAGCTTTTTCCACGAGCTTCGCAATGGTATATAATATGACCATCACTTTAAATACTTCTAACAATCTCCCCCTAAGGGGTGGTCATATAATATGTGACTTCACTTCTTTGACCATCACTTTAAATACTTCTAACAATCTCCCCCTAAGTGGTGGTCATGTATTATGTGACTTCACTTCTTTGTTGTTGCAGACTTTGAAGCTCGTTGTCTTGAGAGTTCTTTCAACGTTCCTTTCATGACTTGTGATCTTGAATCTTTGATCTTTTGCCTTGACTTGATCTTGTAACTTTGCCAGCTTGTGTTCTTGTGTCTTTACCCACATACTCATGTTTTGTGTTGACTTGAAAGCTTGTTAACAATCTCCCTTGATCATCAGAGTAGCGGAAGTCTTTGTCTTTAGATGTTCTTGAGTTTTCTTCTTTTACATGAGAATGTGTCTTGAATTACGACTCTTGAAGTTACGCCACCGTTTGCATTCCTCTGGTTTCCCGTTATATAGTAAGAATATTGTACCTGTGATTAGGTAAGTTCAAAGAACTTCCTTGACAGGGTTTCCGGCTGTGGTAGCCGTTCTCAATACTTGACTATATCGAAAGATAATTCATAGTAAGGAGTGAATCATACAGTTCAATTCTGTTGATTAAGTCGTCAATTCAATTTCCTGGAACAAGTTTGAATCAATTAAGAATCAAACCATCGTTGCTTTCCAGTTGACACAAGTTTGATTCATATAGAATCGCACAAGTTACCTACCGTAGTGTTGTTTGATGATGACACTGGAAGGATTTCCATTCGTCACTGTAAATACTGTAAAGTATTACTCTGAATGTTCTGGCAAGATCATAAAGATATTGCGTCGAGACCTGGAACGAGTTTGAATCAATTAAGAATCAAACCACTGTTGCTTTCTAGTTAGCATATGTTTAATTCAAACTGAATCGTACATATGACCTACCGCAGTGCTATTTGATGTTAACACTGGAAGGATTTCCATTCATCACTGTGAATACTAGAGAGTATCACTCTGAATGTTCTAGCAATACCACAAGGATAGAGCGTAGGACTCTGTAAATTATCGCTTGTGTTCTAATGATGAACAACAATTGATATAAGGGATAAGTGTCCTAATGAGACTTTAGATGAATCTCGTTGGCTCTAGACTCTATAAGTGCATGTTTATTTGGTGATCGGAGGCTGAGCAGACTGCCACCTATTCAATATCTACTATCTCGGAGTGAGAAAGTTGATAGAAATGAGTTGAACTCCGTGACAATAAAACAAACTTCTTTTGAGAGAAGCTTGAGTAGGCTGGGAAGGGATGTGCTTTGCATCACTGGGTCCATGATACTTTGTCTTCATTACCAGAAATCATCAACGTGATTCTGATAGTAGATGTATTGACCCGGTTTCTGCCTAAGTTGTATGGAGGGTTATTTTCTTTACACCCTTTATCCTTACATTTCTTTTTCATTCTTCAACCCCTTCAATGCTTACCAAGACGTCAAAACTAGCACCTTGTTGTGATTGTTCCAGTGCTAGCTTAAGTCATTAGTCGGCATTATTCCCGTACACTCAACTACTCCATCTTTCCTAAGGACATCTAAATTCTAATGGATTGTCCCTGGGAAGATCCCTCCGGTTCTGGTTGGATCATAGGACAAATACCTAACCACCTTTTGACACCAATACCGCCGTGAATTAATGTGTTGAAGGTATAGATAACTTAATCAGAAAAGACTTTCTTAATCACCAAAAACGCTCCCCCTACATATGTACATCATAAAAGAAAAGGTTTTTGCACATATTAGGAAGAGAAAGCACTTATATCAAAGATCTTATCCAAGATAACACATTTTAATCACTATTCTCCCCCACAAAAATTGCATGACATTGAAATTTTTGTGAAACTAGCGATGAAACATAGAAAGAATAATGTTGCATGAAAGTTTGTACTCTCCATCGAAAAGAAATTCTAAATAAAATTAGGGGAGTATATGAGCGCACAGTTTCGAAAAACTTTGAAAAATTGTGCTCAAAAACCCGAGAAAACTTACTTTCCCGTTGTTAAGGAATAATGTACATAAATGAACATTTTCCTTGTGTTCATGAGCTTAGAAATTTGAATGTTTTGATATAAGCCCATGACCGAGAAAAATTAATTTCTCGTTGTTGAGGATAAGTCAGAGACTTTCCTTTCTTTGGGGACCGGGTTATAGTCTGACATGTGACTATAAGCCATTATGTTGAGCTCAAAACTTTGAATGTTTTGTGACAAGCTCAACCCGAGATAGATTGCTCTACCCGTTATTAGGATGAGTTATCTTTAAAGGTACACTCTCCTTTATTTGAAGTTCGAGTTACAGTCTGACATTTAACTGTAAGTCGTATTCATGAGCTTAAAAACATGGAATGGTTTTATTGAAAGCTCATGACCGATAAAATTTGAGTTTCTCGTTGTTAAGGAAAAGTTATCATCCGTGATTAACTTTCCTTTCTTTGAGGCACGAGTCACAATCTGAAGTAATTGCAAATCATTAAGAAAGAAGAAATGACATGTTTTGAAAACATTTGAACTTTCATTCGAGCTTTATGTACACACCCGTGTTGGTATTGAGCGACATTTCTAGGCACGTCCATATTATCGAAACTGAAAGACATGTCGAGAAGAATATTTTTGGTATTTTTGAAAGATTTTCACATTTTTTTATTTTGTTTTTATAGGTTTTATATTTTTGTATTTTGATTTTCAATGTTTTCGAAAATAATCTAAAATAGACCTTTGTACAACAGAAGAGGGTGATGTTGAATGTACAGAATTGGAACCCTTTGAAGAAATGGATTCAGAATCCTCTGAAGTACCTGCAATGACAGAAGAAGAATTTGCACAAATACTAGTGTTGGGAGTAACAAATGCATTTACTACATTCAGGACACTCGCATTAGTGCTGGAGCAGGTGTCATCACTCTTCTTGATGGGAATCCACTTAAGACCAACTTCCTTGAAGATCCTACCCGTTGGTTTCCACTGAAGACTAGATCTAGGAGTAGTGTTCTCTTGCACAACGGAAGACTTCTTAGGAGAGAAACTAGTTCCAGCATTGATCCGCTTTGAAGATTTCTTGTCATTGCTTTTCTTTGTGACAGGTGTGAATCTCCTTGTTGTCTTATGGGATTTTGCATTCTTTCTCTGTGTGAAGGCACGAGAGTTTACCTCATAGAGGTATTGCAGAATGCAATGAGCATGATTTCCATAGTGAATGCCCTTTTTGCACGTGGGACATACATGGAGTTTGGGATTCTCGAAAGGCCTTGTGTACCTAGGGTTTGCTGACCGTTCAGGCACCATGTTCGAACCACGACTACTCATTGATGGTTGCCAATTCCTAGGTTGTTGGGAAGGGGTCCTAGGTTTTGGTTGATTACCATTAGGAGTGTGTTGAACTCTAGCGGTTGATGGTTTACTAGGTTTTTAATACACATGGTTAACTTTCAGAATGTTCCCTTTTTGCTTACCATCCCCTAGGTTGTTGGTTTGACCAACGTCAACTGAACCTTTAGATTCCTTTGTGAGCGTAAGAGTCACACACTTGGGAGTACTCTTAGAAGTAGTACAAGGGGCATTCACAGAGTTGTATTTAGCAAGAGTGGGTTTTCTAAATGGAGGAACATAGGGTGATATGGCTGGTTTTGGTACAGTCGATGGCACATCGGTATTAGGAGGTAACCTAGAATCATTAGAAGGCGGTTTTCCTAAGATAGATGGCTTTGGTACTTTGTACGCATTCGGTTGTCTAACAACTGATTTTACAACCTTAGGTTCCACAGTTTTTCCACCCATCTTTCCAACAAGTTTCTTCAACTCAGCAATCGTGATGGCCTTTTCTTGCAACTGCGCTTTTAGATCAGAAATATCCTTACTTTTTTCCATTCAATTCGCGAAATGATTCAGAGAGTTTTACTTGTAAATTACTGTCATCGGGAACTTTTCCAACTTTGTTTTGCAAAGCAAGTTCAAGAGAATGACAATGTTTCTGAAGAAAATAATATCGGTGTTGAAGAATCGTGAATTCTTTTTTATTAACATTTGTTGAAGGCTCACTATCGCTACATTCACCTCCTAACTGAGCTTGCAGCTGTTCGATTGTTTGTTGCAGTTCATTGTAAGCTTTATCATACGAGAGTTTGTCATCCTTACATTCATCACATTTTTTGACATATTTATTCCAAAGATCGATGAATTCGTTATCCTTTTTGATGACATAAGACTCCATTTTCTCTTTCGTACGATCAAGCTCATTTTGGAGGGTTGCATTGTCTGACACAGAGATGTTTACCGCAACGGGGTTACTATCAACACAATCACCACTGTCACTTTCTTTCGAGAGACATGCAAGGTCGCTTTCCAAAACTTTAATTCTCTCAAGAGATTCATCAGCCTCCTTCGCCAAAGATTTAAAGTCTTCAACAAATTTGGCTAGTTCTTTTAGAAAAGCGTTCTCAAGATTGCCTATCCTCGCATCAACTTGATTAATAATCGGATTGATTTCAGTATGAAGCACTTTTTGTAACTCGACATGAACGGGTGATGTAAAGTTTCCTCTAGTCATTTTGGCGTTAACAACCCGTTTGAGAATGACAAAATTATCTTTGAGCTCGTTTAGATACCTACGTGTGATACTCGGTTTCGGAGGGTCATCAAACAATTCCTCACTAGGTAGCAAAAGCATTTCAGAACTCGTTTTAGACCGAACAAAAAAAGTTGGAGGATTAACTTTCGGATAATAAACAGGTGTCACTTCTTTGTTAAGCTTTTGCATTTTTAAACGAGTCTCTACAGCAAGTTCTGTAGTTTCCTCATAATCATGCACAGTAGGAGGATCATGCTCATCAGACAAGAGCACACTACCATTATATAGAGTTTCATTTGTGGCCTGAACTTGCTTAAGGTATTCGGGATTGGGAGGAAGAGGACAACCTAAAGCCATTTTGTATCGAGTGTAATTTATCTCATTCACTTTTGGCGCGAGCATATTTATCGTCTGCATAGTTTGGCCACATTTTACCAACATGTTGTCTAATTCCCTAATCCTATCCTGAGCTTTGCAAAAATCCTCAAGAAGCCCATCTTCTCGAATTTTGAAATAATATTTCAGCTATTTTCGTTCTTCTTTTAAATCTAAAATAATAGATTTTTCAGTGGAAAGCTGTTTATTAAGAGATGTGATTTCATCATTCAATTCGCTTATCTTTTTAGCACTACTTAAATGTAAGGCATTTAATTTCTTAGTGGTGCATTTTTCTTGATAAACTGATGTAGCATGAGCTTGTTCAAGTTCTTTGATTATAGCATGATGAATCTCAAAACTTTTCTGTCGTTCCTTATATCTCGCAAGCTCAGTGGTCAATTTGGCATTAGTTTCTCTAAACTTATTATTAACCACATTCGCATGAGCAACATCCTTGGAAAGCTTATCAAATAATGATTTATAATATGCATGCGTCTCGTCAGGAAGGGTTGTAGGTTGCGCTACTTGATCTCCACTAAGGTCCACACTGGGCGCATTAGAAATAATATTGCTATTATTCGTTTGAACCCCGTGTGTCTCAGTGGAAGGCTCAAGTGACTCAGTATACTCTTCCTCCTGATTAGACATATTATATAACTCATTATCATTGAGACGTGGGTGTACCTCAGAGGAACCGTCTGAATCATACACAGGAGCTCTGTCAGGTTGAACTATCGATGTGGATGATTGCTGCGAATTAGCCATCAAGATGGAGTAGGGAGTCACCTCTTCTTCCTCATCATATGCTGCTGCAGATGCCATGAGGTCAAACTCTTCAGCTAGAAATGGAATTCCTGCTTCTTCCTTTTGTGCTATAAGAAGCTGAGACTGGAGATGGGCAACATTCCTCTTCTTTCTTACATGGCTATCACGATGCTCAAAACCCGCAGCATCACTGTCTTGTTGATAATTCATAGTAGAAGTCGTGTGAAAAACAGGATCTCAATTCGTAGAAAGCAAAATATTGAAGTTAAAATCCCCTAAATATGATTAAATCCCATAAAAATGAGCTCTCCTGAAACCAAAAATTCCAAGGCAAAAAAAACACACGTTAATTTTCAAAAACACAAATTTTGAAAATATTTTCGGAATAATGGCTTTTTCAGAAAAATCACTTTTTCGGAATAAAGGAATTTTCGTAATAAAGATTTTTTCGGAAAAATGACTTTTTCAGAATAAAAGGATTTTCAGAGAAAAATGCTTTTTCGGAAAAATGAGTTTTTCAGAATAAATGGCTTTTTCGGAATAAACACTTTTTCAGAAAAATGGGTTTCTTCGGAATAAAGGTAGTTTTCAGTAAAATCTTCGGAATAAGTGGATTGTCAGTGATTTCTTCGGAAAAAGTGGGTTTTCAGAAAAATGGTTTCTTCGGAATAATTGGATTTTCAGAAAAAATGGTTTCTTCGGAATAATTGGATTTTCAGAAAAAATGGTTTCTTCGGAATAATTGGATTTTCAGAAAAAATGAGGTTTTCAGAAAAAACTGCTTTTTCGGAATAACTAGATTTTCAGTAAAAATGGGGTTTTCAGAAAAAACTGCTTTTTCGGAATAACTAGATTTTCAGTAAATTCTTCGGAAAAAATGAACTTTTCAGAGATTTAAACCATTTACCGAAATGAGAAATTTCGGGATAACAAACCCTTTTCCGAAGATTTATCCGAAAATAAAGTAATACAGGAATGAGACGACAGAGATGATGCTAAACCACCAAAACACTATCACGAATCCACCAAAATCAATAACCACTTCGATCACACCAATAACAACACCTCAAAACCTCAAATACTAATCGAATACAATATCCTAAACCAAAAAAATCCACGAAATCAATACCAAATCCACATCAAATCAACACCAAAGCTAACTACGAATCCCTTGGCGAATGATACCACTTGTTGCACTAATCACACGACTTATAGAATAAGAAATATAGAAGATTAAGAACAAGATTAAAACTAAGAATGGAATATTAGATTAGATGAAGAAGAAGGAAGAAAGGTACAAAGTAGTGTAATCCTAGTGAGTTTCTCTCTCTAAAACAAGAAGGAAGGAAAAATACAAATGAGAGACACACACACAAATGAGGATGGTGTGCCTTTTATACTAAGGCTTACAATGTTAGGAGGCCTTCCTCATTTGTGTGTTTGGGACTAATTCTCGTTACATACATTACAATAACATAGAACTCTCGACACCATTAAGTAGCTTTTTCCACGAGCTTCGCAACGGTATATTATATGACCATCACTTTAAATACTTCTAACAATCTCCCCCTAAGGGGTGGTCATATAATATGTGACTTCGCTTCTTTGACCATCACTTTAAATACTTCTAACATCATCTTTATTAATTCCAATAACGCTTTCAATAATTTCTTCATCAGTCAACAACCGTGCAACTAAATTTTCTTCTGAGTGAGTCAGAACATCTTCGACATCCATTGCATTGCGATAACCCAACTCTTTGATCAAATTCTGGAGTTCTTGAGTGCTTTCACCACCTTCATCTGAGTTCTCAAAAGTCATGTTATCTGTTGATCGAAGTTTACAATGACGAAAGCAGTTCGCAATCGTATTTGCACTAACATCCATAGTTCATGCTGAAATTGCAAGATTCCTTGCATCTAATACATTTATTTTTGCTGGATTTGGAACCCCTAATTCATAACCCTCCAAAAGACTTCTATAAAATCGACGGCAATAATGCATCTTAAAAGCTCGTATGATTCCCGCGTCACAAGGTTGAATTTTTGAAGTTGTGTTTGGTGGCAAAAAAAATAATTCCAACCATTTTTTTATCAAGTTGGCGAACATATTCTTCAAATAACACGCCAGTCATCCAAGCTCGTTTGTTAGCACGATATTCATAGTTCAGACTGTTCAAGTTTACATTCTTGAAGCACCTTGGTTTAGCATATTTCCCAATAATCCATAAAGGAAGTTTTTCCGAACCGTCCTCATTACAGCAAATAGCAACAGTTAGTCTTTTCTTGTCTTGTTTTTTCCCTTCAAGCTGCATTGTTGCAAGGGAATGATCCGGTAGAAGTCTAAAAAACAAACCTGTTTAAGATCAAAACATGTAAATAATTACATCACTAAAGTACAAAATATAAAATAAAATAATAAAAAAACAAACATGTTTCATCCATATTAAAGATGTCTTTCATTTCAAACTGATCAACTTTGTCTCTTATGTATTTTAATTTGTCCTTCATGCCCTCCATTTCAACAGATCCACTCTCTCCAAAACACCATAAATTTTTAATTCCATATGTTGCTTTGAACTTTCCAAGCCAACCAATAGAAAAAGTAAAGTCTAGAGTATCCACTGGATACATATCTTTCACGAACTTTTTCGCCTTCTCGATGATTAGTTCACCTGTCATATTCACATGTTCTTGATATTGAAGAATCCATTCATAAAGAGATTTTTCTAGGTCAAGAAAGCATCGCCTCTTTCGGAAGCAAGTGAGAGATACTCTAAAGACCGTTTAACTGTATTCGATATTGTCGCTTGACTCACCTGCAAACCATAGTTACTATGAACCCATTCTTGCAATTGCTTTTGAGTGAGACTTTGATTATCCTTGTTGTGTTTGCATAATGCTCTTCGAATCTCGTCTATCATTGTTGTTTTTTTCACACCTTTAAGATGGGAAGTCATGTTGTGTGTATGATTTGTTTGTGTTAACCTATTTTGATCTTGTATTTATATAGAAAATATTTTTAATGTCCATAAAGTGATACATTGAACACAAGAAGCATAATAAGGTGGGAGATTGAAGGTTTCTTTCAAATTAGGTCGTTCATTTGATATACGTACATGCATTGTATACAATAGTTAAGTGGAAGCTTGAAAGGTGTTTGTAAACTAAGTATTCTAATAAATTAATAAAATATTAATTAATATATAAATTAATAATTATCAATTTATCGATTAATTAATAACTCTTTTAATTAATAAATTTTGGTGGTCCCAAATGTATTATTTTATAAAGTTTCTACTGTAAACCCGAACCTGAGCCTAATTAGTACTCGAGTCAATTCGGGTTAACCCGAATTGACCCGAATACATTTTTGAACCCGAGTGACCCGACCCGAATAAACTTATTCGAGTTCGGGTTCGGATCGGATCAACTTTTTCTCACACCCCTACACCCATTGCTATGAGAGTTTGTGTACAAAAAGAAATAAGAGTTAACATAGAAACACAGGATGACTTGTAAGTTGATTATTTTTCTGCTCAGCATCTACCATACTTTATGCCAAAAAGTTTTACAGTATCGTTATTCAGTACATATGGTTATGAATTTGAGAGTAAATTTTGGAATTAACATGTGAAGTAGCAATGAGTTGCTACATTGTTGTCAGTAAGTCAAGAATGATCCCACATTTTTCTGTGAAATCAGTTTTATACCTAGAAAATCACGCTTCCCTCCAACCCATCCTTATCAATAATTCCTTCTTCTATATTATCATTCCATGCATATAAATATTACAAATACCCATCTCCCTTCACTTGATATTTACTCTTTTTTTTTGTCCCAAACAAAATGTGCAAATCACATTTTGCATTTTTACTCATTATTACTGCAATATGCATTGGATTAGCCAATGCTGCAGGCACCAAAGATGGATCAGAGCAATGGGGTTATGTTGAAGTCAGGCCTAGTAAGATTTCACATTTGTTTTTTTCTTTCTAGTTTGGTTACACTTTTATATTAAATGGAGGATTTTAGTTTCTAAATGAGGAAAGTAAGGAATTACCCATTTTAAAGAATGGAATGGGATTCTTGAATATGACATTTTTGGTGTGAAAACAGGAGCTCACATGTTTTGGTGGTACTATAAAAGTCCTTACAGGACTCAAGATCCAAACAAGCCTTGGCCAATTATTCTATGGTTACAAGGTGGACCTGTAAGTAGTTGCATTATACATATAGTTTAATATTATAGTGAGTGGTAGTTATGTTTTTGTGGTCAAATGTACAAAGGGTGTTTGGCATTGTGTTTTCAAAGTGATTATCACATATAGTGGAGTAGTATCATTTATTATGCACATCTATGAAATGAAATGCAGGGTGCTTCAGGGGTTGGAATAGGAAACTTTGAAGAGATAGGGCCATTGGACAATTTCTTGAACCCAAGAAACTCTTCATGGCTCAAAAAGGGAGACCTATTATTTGTGGTATGTAATTTCCAGTTAAATCTCTACTATGTTTCATCACTAGACATTATATGCTTGCGATTTCTAAGAAGTTCATTTTCTTTGTGTTAGGATAATCCTGTTGGGACTGGATATAGTTTTGTGGAGGACAAAGAACTGTTGGTGAAAACCGATGAAGAAGCTGGAAGAGATTTAACTACATTGTTGATTAAGCTATTCAATAGAAATGAGACTTTACAAAGAAGCCCTCTTTATATTGTAGCAGAGTCTTATGGAGGAAAATATGCAGTAACTCTTGGTTTGTCAGCTCTCAAAGCCATTAAAGCTGGAAAGTTAAAACTCTCACTTGGAGGTATACATTTTTGAAACTTGAGAATACAAAATGACATAATGCTGCATAAACATCAAACTTAGTATAAAAGGTTCAAAACTTTTTATGTGATTGTGTAGGCATTGCATTAGGAAACTGCTGGATGTCACCAATGGATTTTGTGGTGAGTAAAGTTTATGTAATGCTTATAAATATGTTGTCTATTATGCACATACTTTTTGAGATTGAACTTTTGAAATGGAAATTGTTTAGGCTTCATGGGGTCCTCTGCTCAAAGATGTTTCAAGGATTGACAATAGCGGCTTAGTCAAATCAAACAGGTTGATCAACTGTGTGAAACCATGAATCATGGTGTTGTGTGTGTTTGTAAGATTATGTTTGGACTAGGATATCTTTGATCTAACGAGCCCATTTCAGGAAACAGTCTAGTTGAAACAATAAGGCAGCAAATAGCAAATGGATCAATGAAAGAGGCCACTAAATCATGGGGTGATCTTGAAGGAGTGATCATTGAAAGCAGTAACTATGTTGTATGCTCCTTGTCATGATCTTTTTACCCCGTTTCAAATTTGTTTTTCTGTAAAACCGTATTAATCTTTGTTTGATCATAGGATTTCTACAACTTTTTGTCGGATTCTGGGAGCGGTGGCGGGTCAATGACAACATCCATGATATCAACGAAATCCGTGACAAATAAATACTTAAGACATCTTGATTCATTGAGAGTTACTGCTGGTGGAGATGGTGATCTGGATACATTAATGAATGGTGCAATCAAAAAGAAATTAAAAATCATTCCGAAAGATGTGACGTGAGTTTTCACCTCTTTTTGTAATCATTTGTGGGGAAAAAAACTTTTCGAGCTAATTATGGTTTTGACAGATGGGGAGGGCAGTCAGATCTTGTATTTGAGTACTTATCAGGCGATTTCATGAGTCCGAAGATCAATGAGGTGAGTTATAAATGATAAATGAAGAGATTAACCGTTCGCAAAGAGGTTTTTGGTAACATCATTTTGTTTTTCATTTATAGGTCGACAAACTCTTGAGGGCGGGAGTTAACGTAACTGTATATAATGGTCAAGTAAGTTAGGTTTTTATGAAGTATTATTGTCCTTGGTGGCAATGATGGTTTCTGAGTTCTGATTATGGTTGGTTTGTAGCTTGATCTCATATGTGCAACAAAGGGAGCTGAAGCGTGGGTTGAGAAGCTCAAGTAAATTTTCTTCTTCTGATCTAACAGTTTTATCATTATTACTCCCTTACATAATGTGTTTTTTTCTTGTTTCAAAAGATGGGAAGGGCTAAAGAAATTCTTGAGCATGGATAGGACTCCAATGTATTGCGGAGCTGACAAAAAAACAAGAGGATTTACCAAGTCCTACAAAAACTTTCACTTCTATTGGATCCTTGAAGCCGGTCACTTTGTAAGTTCTACTCTTTTACACCTATTTACCACCATTTACGTCGTCTAAAGTAATTTCTGAACAAAGATTCACATGTTCAAAGTCTGCTGCGAGATAATCTTGCATATTATAGATACTTAACTCATTATACTTTCGCAACTCATTATACTCACCCATAATGAGGTACCAATACTTGAGTTTCAGGTGCCAGTGGATCAACCATGTGTATCATTGGACATGGTGGGTAACATCACTCATTCACCAAATAAATGATGATGAGGGGGACAATAAACGAATAATGAAGAGGACATACTGCAAGATAGAAGCTGATAGAGTAAAAATAATATAGAGCATTTGTAGTCTCAATTGAATTTTTTTTATAGAAATTTTCATATTGTCATTTGAATTTGGAACAACATATTCTTGAAGTTCCGCGATAAACAAGTGGTCATGGGTCTAAATCTAATTGTGGACTATGTAGTCTAATTATCATGTGTACAACATGGACAAAAAAGGATCACACTTCTTTACTTTTTCATAACGTAGTAACGCATCTACTTACCTATTCTTGGCTTGGGATCGTCACGCTTCGCCCTATAACTCATGTATGACTCGTTTACCTGCTCACAATGGCTGGTCACTAAAGGTGGACGGGTTTGGACCAGACATTGTGACAGGTAAACGAACTCTGAGACTTGTAAAGCCTAATAAATCACCAAGCTTCGACAATTATGTGTTACACCCATATAAAGGTGGTAGTTTTTGACACGATACGATAAAAGATACGAACCCGACATGAAGTTAAACAGGTTTTGGTTGAGGATAAACAAGTTTGGGTAAAAAATAGGTCAACCCGTATAACCCGTTTAATAATTAGGTCGTGTTTTGGTTGAGTAAGTATTAAACAAGTCAACACGTGAACCCGTTTAAGTATATATCTAAAATAAATATTTAATTTTAATTTCATGTTAGAGTTGGATTAAATATAGTTTGTTATGTAGTTAACAAGAGTGAAATAGTTTGTTATATAGTTTGTTATGTAGTTAATTAGAGTTGGATTAAATATATTTAATTTTAATTTCATGAAATAGTGGGCCCTGCATTTCACCAATTACAACACACCATGTGACATTATGTCTGTTTTTAGGTCTTCTTATTAGGTCCATGTATCAACACTCTTTTCATTATAATTCACATATCATTGAAATTATTGCATATCTATTTGTTTATTATGTTTATCCTTTTCTATATCTATATATCATTTTTGCATATAAATTAGTTAGATTGACAAATTATCAACCTTATTAATCGTTTGACATATTTATATAAACATGTTAAACGGGTAACACGTGTTATGCATGTGTAGGTTAGGGTTGAGTTCATTGACACGATTAATAAACGAGTCGTGTTTGGGTTAAGGTTATAATAACACGTCAATCCGCGAACCCGAACAGATCGACACAAACACGACTCAATTGCCACCTGATCCAATATGGCTAAGAGGAGGACTGAGAATTTGTAAGGTACTCATAGAAACTACGGAGTACTTTGCAATGTTTTCAAACCTGGGTCAACCAGTTAATCTGGTTCCGGTAAAAAAAACGGGTCATATTGACTCGGGTTTCATATTTTTAAAACCCGGCTAGACCCGTCGGGTTTGGGTTGACCCGGCTCAACCCGGTTCTCGAGACCCGGCTGGGTTTCGATTTTTTCGTGGTTTTTTTTTTAATATATGTAAATTTTACGTATTTACGATGAAATTTTTTTTTACCTATAATATAGGTTAACAAATAGTTTATATGTTCAATATACGGAAGTTTTCATGGTATTTATATATAATTTTTGTTAATTACAAAAAATATAAAAAAATTATTATTTTTTCAGAAAATCTTGTTGACACATGTAGACCTAAACCCGGTTTTCAAACATTGGTACTTTGTATAATTTCTTCTCCAAAAGCTGAAAAGATATCTTTTATGACACATGACTTTTCTAGACAGTGGTAGTTGGAACTTTTAAGGAGTACGTACGATAAAATCAAAAAGATGGTTGAAACGTACAATACCTGAAACGCACGGTATTTGGGCTGACACTGGCATTGTCAGTTTGGTTAGGTTAGGTCTTGTCAATTATCTTGCACGTGACCTGCACGTTTATGTCCAAAATGATTTGATGTCGATATCGTATAAGAAACTATAAAAAGTTTGTTGCAAGGTTTTTATTGCGACCATACTTTTATGAGCATTTACTTCTCTTAAAACATTTATTGGTGTTGCCATTCAAGCTCAATCTTATTGATGTGAAAAAGCAATGGTATCATGATATGTATTTAGGGTTGCGTTGTTTTAGCTTATATAACGTAAGTTTATTTTGGCTTATATTTTATATAAACATAAGTCTCATTTTTGTGGCTTATTTGGAGACTTATAGGCTTATATAAGTTTATTATAATATAGTAAACTTATATAAACCTATAAATCACCTAATAAGCTTATAAAATTAGAATTTGTAAAATATAAGCCAAAATATGACTTATTTTCGACTTATATAACATAAAACCCAATTTTATGGCTTATATAAGTTTATCATGATATAATAAACTTATATAAACCCACAAGTCTCCAAATAATCTCCAAATAAGCCACAAAATTGGAGTTTATGTTATATAAGGCGAAATAGACTTACGTTATATATAGAGGTGGCAAAATGGGCGGGCGGGCGGGCACGGGTGGCGGGCTAAACGGGCAACGGGCTAAACGGGCGGCGGGCTAAACGGGCGGCGGGCTAAACGGGCACGGGCGAAACGGGCGGGCTAAACGGGCGCAAGCTAAAAAAGAAAAAAAAACATATAAAAACATACAAATAAAAAATAAAAATACTTGTTTGAAAGCCGGGATAAAAAATTTAATAAAAAATATTCGTCGAGTATACTAGTTTGTATTTTACAAGTGCGCTCGTTAAGCCCATTTAGTTCTTACATATGCGCCCGTTTAGCCCATTCATTATAAAGAATGGGCAAAAAGTGCCCCATCCTTTTTTGAAAATGGGCAAAAAGTGTGCCCATATGTATCAAAACGGGCAAGATTTGCCACCTCTAGTTATATAAGCCAAACCAAACACCCTCTTAGTTCCTTTTTTAGGCTAATGTTCTTTTTATATCTGTATGTATAGCAAGCTAGTACTTGTAAGACAAATACAACTGCTGAAAATGCATGATTCTGACGATACGTACAACGTCTAGTAAAAGCTGTTTGTTGCTGTAAATTTTTCCAGAGGTATGGGAAAATTGATTTATTCCTTATTTCTTCCACACAAAAGGTTTACTATAATCAGTAATACAGATTGTGTTAAATATACATTTTGAATATATAAACATCTTTGAAATCACAATTTAGCAAGCCCTAAACGAGGGAAGCTGATATACTACGACCTTGGATTTGCGGGTTTCAATATACACAAACCAGATCATAAATGGGGCATATGAAAGCTAATTACATGCCTGCTGCTCCTATCTTTTCCAACACTTCCAGTCTGTTTTTCCTTTTCCAGCCTTGCATTGTAGCCACAAGGTTGATTAGCCCCGCCATTTGGCTTTTTGTGTATTCCTGCATAATCATTTAGAGCATTTTCATGGTTTAGTTATGTAAAATTTTGGTGATTATAATGTTGCATGTAAATCGAATAACCGAATATCTTCCCGTCCTCATTTCACACACATTTCCTTTCATCGTTTATGACGGCTTTCTAATTTCACAAGATATATGAAACAAAGACAATAGGTCGATGTGGTAAAATGAGCAGGTCAGGCGGGTTGGGTAATAGGTTAAACAGGTTGAACTGACAACACATTTTCGTCCAACTTTGAACTTAAGAGACATCTTATTCAATATTAGTAGAAAGAAATATAATTTGTTAAAATTAGTACGGTTAGAACTTAGAAGGTTACTATGAACGACTTTCAACCAGCTTGGCCCATTTTTGGCTATACTCTTAAGCCTGACCTGATTGGTTCATTCCCAGATCTACCCATAATTAAGTAAATGAACTGAAATTGCCATCTCTAGGATTGGGTTCTCTGAAATTTCCATTTTGGCCAAATTGTTTGCACATGTGATATCCTAGGACTTCTTGTTGCCATTATAATGAGGGCAACATACCTAGAGTTTAACTGTTTGATTTTAAAGAATACCGTGATTAAAACTCAATGATAAAGAAAATAGCATAAGCCAGTATATATTACCGGATGAGCACGAGCCCAGTGCACATATTCTGTTTCTGGAAGATAATATGCCTGCAGATCAGAGTATCACCAGTTAACTCCTCCTCTCATAGTATATTAGTTTTTTTTTTTTTCTAATTGAGAGGTAGAGACTTAAATTTAAGGTAAATTCTCCAATCAAATCTAACATTAATTACCTTAATAAAAGTTTCAACAATTTGTAACTTAGGCTTAACATTAACATTGACAAAATGCTGAAGACCATTGATCAAAACCTGAAATTATAACAGACACCTATTATGTATCATACAAACAAGAAAATACAGAAGCTTAATCGACAGGGGTATACTTCAAGACAAACCTGAAGATCCAATAACATCAAGGCTCGACCCTCGTCAGAACAACGTTTCACTCTCGAGAGCCCTTCAACGAGAGTTTCAGATATACTTTCAAGTCCATATTCTATTAGGAGATCTTGAACCTGCTTTACAAGAGAAAACTTCAATTCTTTCTTCCCCTTTTTAAAGAGAATGTAGATAATTGTTTGCCAATACTTAATTCTACTTTTTAGGCAACTAGTAACCATTACAAGATATGACGCAAGATGAACGTTCGGACAATACACTAACGGGTTAAAATGGGTTTATCTCAGAACATATTATTTTTAGGATGGGCTGAAGCATGCCTTTTGTCATTTTTTGTTTGTTTAAAGGGAATTTTTAACAAAAAAATTACCATATGATAAATCTAACCTTTTCAGGAAATTATTTAGGAGTTGTTATGCATTGATAATATTATAAATCTAAATCTTTCAGGAAATTATTTAGGAGTTGTTACGCATTGATAATAGACCTGTAGCTACCTTTTTTTTAGTTATTAAGTTGTTACAAGGGCGATACTATTGCATGTCTTTGTGGAATCAGACACATTCAAATTTCTATAACAGTAAAAGCTCTCTTGAGATTTCCATAACTAATTATTTTTTACAATTGCTACTAACAGCTTCAAAGTATCCGAAGATGAGTTTGTTAATCCTCGCTGGAGCTTTAGCAGAGAAGATAACAAGAAGATGACAATTAAAGTATCGAAACAATAGCCATACATACCTCAGTCCTAATACCTCCATGAGCTAGCCTTGTTTTGTAGTGCTTAAATTCTCCTAGTAACAGGTCAACATACCTAATAACGACATTACATTAGTCTTCTAAAAAATAGTTCGTCAACTCGTTATAAGGACCAGTAGTTAATTAGTAATAGCAGATAATGAGACAAACATATCATCAATAAAGATGTTAGCATTGAAGATGGTTACCCATTATGTTCCATTCCAAGTTCTTTAACTTCCCATCTAGCATTGGCAATTCGATCAGCATACCTGCCAATAACTCTAGGTTAAAAACACAGGACTATGCATCTGCTGAGAAATAAAAGCTCAATATTTGGATGATCAGATGATTAGGCTTGCCCAAAATAAATTCAAAATTCCAGCAGTTGGTTTACAAAGTAAGGCAAATAACAGAAAAAGAATGAACAGAAGATGCGTTTGTCACGTTTTACCCACTGATATGTAGAAGTGACTTTGCAGTCGTTCTATGAATCTGCTGTGTCAGATCTGGCACCGAATCCACCTGTTATAAGGTCAAACTGAAATTTTCAAATAAAATAGAAACCTAATACCGGAATCCCGTGCTAACAAATACAACAAAATAATAATTATCAAAGAAAACGAAGCAAAAGCTTACCAAATGCAAATAAAAATCTTCAACAACTGTTGCATTGTTTGTCAGAAGTATTGACTGAAGATGAGGCTTAGACTTATACAACAATCGAGCAACAAGAGATATTGTGTCGGCTCCTGCGCATCTTTCCTGAAGAAACACCGGAACATGATATTATAATTCGATACATGGATAACCCACATAACAAGAAGCAGTTGAAGCACTGTTAACAGTGCAGCCTAATGAACCATCAAGATAATAATCACTTTTTAGAAAATGAGAAAAGTACATACCAAGACATAGAATGGTAGATTACCTTGAGGCCAAAAGAGGTTAAATGTGCAATAGGTGGACTAGTGGGCGTGATATCCATATGAGAAAATGGTGTGTTCAGAGCTGTGTGTGAAGCGTAAGAGTCTGAAAGAGATGGACTCTTTATCCACTGATTGCAATCTTGAATTATTCTGGATAAAGCCGTTTTCAGCCGATCTGAGTAACAAAGGATAATGGTATATCAAGAATGGCAACTAAATCAGGCAAGACTTAATATCTTATTCTCCTAAAATAAATAACTGAGGGGACAATAGTATAAAACAGGAGCCAACGGAACTCACAAGTGAGAGCATCATTACTCGCTTTCACACTAGAATTGGTGTTCTGATGACCAAAGCTTTCAAATACGAAATGGAAAAAGATTCCAAACAACTGGCATACCCCCTGTAAGAATTCAACTTGTTTATACAAAGTAATGTAAAGACAAACACCACTTCAAGTACAAATGAGTCAATTATATTATGCGACAAAGCACGAAAAAGATGGATCAATATTCAATAGGATCATACCTTAAAAAACTCAACATTGATTATCTCCAATTTCTGCATCAGCCTTGCATATTTATCCATCAACCTGTTTTGGACATAGATTCTATTCAGTTCAGTACACTCACGAGACTTGCTAGTTAAGTTCAAGAGAAATAATTCACCTTAACACACAAATTGATGATCCTGTATGTGCACTCATGTCTTCAGGGCTCCAAGAAGAAGAGTAGTTTTTTGCATGTTTGGGCTTAACGATACGGCTTGGCAGTTGACTATCCTCATCAATAAAATCTGCAAGAAGATCTTCATTCTCATCTTCCGAAACATCAGCATGACCATTATTATTATTAGCATCACCATTATGTATCAAGTCATTCTTGTGAGATGCCCCGTTGATTTGTTCACTGGGGGAACCATTACACTCCTTTGAATCGTATTTAGTACTAAATGGATTCCCACTTGTAATCCAATGGGAGAATCCACCTTGTTTGGTGCTAGTTTTTACTGAATCGGATGACTTGTGGGACTGAAACTCTCGAGCAGACTGAGTTATCAAGGCAGCTCCATCACCAATAAGGCCTGCAAAACTCACTGCCTGAATTGTCTCTGGTGGCATCATGAACCAGCTCTCCTTTTCCAAAACCATTTTGAGAGCCTGGAAGATGAAATATGATATTATTAATTTATTGTAAAATGTTTCTAGCAGAATTAGATGCAATATCAAAGACAAATGTTGTAAATGTCGAAGTCTTTAGTATGACAGGCTGTCCATCCCGAAATTATTGTCCATCTTACTTATTCAATAAGTCCAAGAATAATTGTTCACTTCTAAGAAATGATAAGTATAATTTGATTAGATTTTCATTATCACCTTTAAGTTCTATGAAACTCAAACAAAGCATTCACTAGTGGTCAAAGGGTACACATGTCATTCTGCCAAATTAAAGCAGTGATAAATACATTCTGTTGGATTGTGTGTTTGTGTCTAGTGGTATTACTATTTGGGGATCAGATGGGGTATATGACTTGAGGTTCGTTAATATAAACAAAACTCCATAAGAAAACTCACATGTATATTTTGTCTGTGAAAAGCAAGATAATAGTTTTCACAAATAGCTTTCACTTTTCCCCTAAACTCAAATGCTTCAGACCCGCAAAAGGCCTCCCCAGCCAAGATGAACACGTTGAGATCTTCATAAATTTTTAAAAATTGATGAATGCTAGTAGAAGAAACGGCAGCAGAAGAGAGCAATACTGACAAACGGCTTGTCGTAAGTTGCCAAAGATTCCGGCGGCCTCTCTGTAAAGTTTGTGAGACTAATATTGTGGCATCATTTCGGAGCTGGAACCACGGGGACCCACTGCTTGAAGCACCACTTCCATCATCCCTTGATTCTGTAACAGATAGATCGTGTTCTTCGCCTTGTTTATGTACCTCCTGTGATGATTGATCTGATGTAACCTGGTAAGGATATTAAAGAACCACTTGTAATTAGGAAACCTAACTTGACCGTCCACTACTTCTAACTGGACAACTTGGTTGTCGACTAGGATAAGAATAATGAGATTTTGAAAGTTGAGACAAATGAAGAAAATGACAAAATATGGATCAAACCTTATACTCTGAATGGAAACTCATAATTGTGTGATATGAACACATTAACTTAAAGAGGGCAGCTAAGGTTGCCAATAAACACCGCCTAAACTCTGATTCAGGTATCCGAGTGCAAAGATCACTGTATGTTAACCTGAGATATAAAATAAAACAGCTTAAGAGCAGTTAAACTAACACCGGCTATGGATAATACTGACGACATAACAGGAAAAGGCACCTGGTACTTTGAATATCAGCCGCTTCCAGATCCTGTAATATTTAAGTAGTCAATGATTTTAAATTAGTGAAAGGTTAGATATTTATAACTGTCAACAATATGGGAGTGACTTATTACTGAATTAAGATATTGTTAAGTAATTCATTTCAAGTTCACAGTAAGATGCACCATAAACTACAGATTTGAATTAACAGATCAGCCAATACTTAAAGTAATTTAGTGTGTCTTAACAGCTTGAAATATTGTCCCACTGAACAGTCGGATTAAGTGTTTATAATTCCACAAAATCGATATAGAGCTTATGCCCTTTGAGATTTAGCAAAGTAATAAGCAATGAAATTACTTCTAACATGATAAATTCATAAATATGTGTGTCCATCCCAAAAGTAATAAGCCAATACTTAAAGTAATTTAATGTGTCTTAACAGCTTGAATTATCGTCCCACTGGTAACAGTCGGATTAAGTGTTTATAATTTCACAAAATCGATACAGACCTTATGCCCTTTGGGATTTAGCAAAGTAATAAGCAATTAAATTACTTCTAACATGATAAATTCATAAATATGTGTGTCCATCCCAAAAGAAATGCACTACTTTCTATTTTGGATGCTCGTGTGAAATCTAATTTCATATTCTGGGAAGATCCAATTCAAAATTGCATATTCCACATTAGCACTATTAACTAGATATGTGATTGTGGTCCAAAACTTTTCTCCAAAGAAAATCCTAGTAACTGGTAATAAGTATACCTCTAACACAATGCTTTTAAGTACTGTGTGTGTTTCAGATATAACCTCCTGCATGAAAAAGCTTTGAATCTTTTCAGCAAGACCAGAAACATCACCAATCAGTGCATAAGCATCTACCACCTGCAAAAATGTCAACAGAGTCCACATTGCCGTAAGAAAGAGAACATACAAATAAGTATTAGCTACAACTGAACTCATTTATATAAACCAAACAGCATCACTTTCTAAAGTACATTTTGTAGCTACAACTGAACTATACTTTTCATAAACCAAACAGCATTTTACTTTCTAAAAGGAAGATATATGCATGATGGCTCAAAATAGATAGGTTATAGGTGTAAACAATAGCTCTACGTACTCACAGTCAAAAAGCTTATTTCTTGAAAGTCTTGGCACACTCCCAATAGAAGTGAATCTAGCTTCTGTAGAGTTCTTCCCAGCCAAATCTGCAATGTAAAGGTGTGATGATTACCTCCAAGCGAAACAAGGAAAGATTGAAGAAAACCATACAACTTTAATTTATTGATTTATTCTTAAAGATTTATTTTTGACTGTCTATGAAATTGTTACCTCCACACCGCGACTCATTTCCTGTATAACCAAAAGCTCAGATAAGCTATCCAGAAGTTGAAGATACTCAGACAGGACCTGGAATGCCTGCATAATGAACCAGTCTAGCATAAAGCTACAGTCTATTATGAAATCATATAAAAAGATCTATGATTTTTGAGACCAGCCACAAATGGCTAATATGCCTGAGAAAGAAATAACTTCCAGATAACGTGATGCACCTTAGAGAAGTTTGCTTCATTAACGTGGGTTTCAAGTTCTAACTGCGTGTCTTTTGCACGACGAAGTGCTGTTAAAATTTGCAGCATGTCCTGCAAAATAGTTTCACTTTTTGTGAGATGTTAATATACCCTAAAACGGCTTTCATAAGCACCCAATGCAGACAATCAACCAACACAATAACTCGCATCGTCTTCAAACATAGTTGATGTAAAAAATTCAGTTTGTCAATGTGTGATATCTTTGCACCTAAAACATGCAATATAATATAGCAATCTAGCAATCAAACTACTTCGCCAGAGAAGCGGTGAATATCTAGAAATATGAGTAACTGACTAAGGTATTGACATGACTCTATCTTATGAATCACTGCTGGGTCGGATGGTGAATTACCCATAAACGCATGCCTTCTTGTTGTTTTTTGTTTTTAGGTTGAGTCACTATTTTATCCTAATATAGTTTGTTTCCTACAGGGGTTGAAAGTCGACTTAAATTATTAATGCATAATCGGAACCCTTTGACAGATTATAACAAAAGCAAATCTGAAGCTAAACAGAAAAACAAATTCGCATTAAGAAATGCATGTGCTTATCCCCCAAATGTACATCCTCATTTCAACAAAAGGTATAACTACTTTAGGGGTCCCAAAGAACGAGAAATACCAGAAGAGTTTGTTTCCTTCTAGAACTTGTGTTAACAACAAGGTCCCTCGATACCTCATTCCTTGAAGAAGTGAGGTGTCTCCGTCCATTCTGCACATCCAAAATAAACATGCTTAATGACTTGAGAATAAATAAAACATGCATTAATATTTACATTTAATTTATATAGCTAGACCCACTCTAGCTGCCTTTACGTTTATCATTCCGCAAAATCAGGCATAAACACAGACACCATCACATGCTTACCATGCAGATGACGTTTGCAACCTTCAAGTCTTTCTCCAGCTCGCCTACCAAGTCCATTCCCTTCACTGAATAAAAAATGTATTAACACTTCTTCACCATTTACAGAATCCACTATTTTATTAAATGCCAGATAGAAACTGCTAGAGATACAATTACAGCTACAAGAATGAAAAATAAACCACAAGCGCTAAAGAATATAAGTAACTCGTTACATGTATCGCTTCAGCAATAGATACCATTATGAACCACATACGTGAAGACATACCGAACTAAACATGACAAGATGAATACTTGCAAAATGATGGAGTAAGATTGGATATAGTGTATGTTAGCTAAGCTTGTAGCTATATCAAGAAATAAGTAAGTAAACAATTCCTGATAGAATCCATAACAGAAGCTTTAATAAAAAATGATATTAATCTTACCCATTACTTCATGATGCTCCATCACTTGACGTGATAAACTTTCTGTCACTTTATCCAGTTGTAATAATCTTAAAGCAGCCTGTAAACAATAAATAAGAATTAGATGCTAATTTAATGGATAAACACATGAGCTACTCTTAACCAACCCACAATCCCTTTCCCATTCTCCCTTTTTAAAAGAGTTTCACAAACTCGCACAGAGAACCATGTTATAATGTGCTTAAACGAAAAGTGCACATTTTTCAACTAACAATCATGCTTTCACATCATGAAAACTAAATACGCTGTCAAATGAGAAAAGAAAGAAGATACCAGGGGCACTGAACACAATACACAAGTTCATACTTGGCAGGAATATGTTTCAGTCACTTTATGTGATTGCAATACCTACGAATGCCTATAAACAGCATAATGGAGTTGCATATGATATATATATAGAGAGAGAAGACTCCAAATGAATAACATCACGTGAATGTGTATGGATATATGAGTATGCCCACGAAGACTGGGTGAACAGGTGAAAGGAAGAATGTGCAAGTATCAACTACTACATGCAAGATAAAAACACAAAATGCATACATCCAAAACTAGCACAGTAACAAAAGCACAAAGTCAGGTAAGTCCCAAAAAAGTCAATGAAAGGGTACCGAAACTTTTGTTGGCCAAACCATAAGTGGAACCAGAAATAGTTTCACTACAAGGAGGAAGCAGATCAAATTACCTTTCCCTCGAAATATGCAAGATCACTTTCTTCTGACGGAAGATTCTCTAAGGTGTGTCGAATGGGATCGAACTCCTATGCACAGAATTACAGCAGGATTAGCTTTTACAGCACAATATAACATTGAATACTCAGATTTGAGGCAACAATTATACTTAAAATTCTAACCAGCATGTAAAAAGTTTGCGTAAGATCTTCAACTGATTCATTTGTGAGGATGTTACAGAAGGTTAGTATGCTTTAGTGGGCACTGTCATAAACCATGACCTAGCTGGCTAGCTAGAAACTGGAATATGGAGTATTGGAGTATGCCCATTATTGTCTAATCACTTGCTTTTTTATTGCAGGTTTTTTTTATCTAATCCTATTGACATGATATTAGTGTCGTTGCAGTTGCATATCTTGCAGAATTATGCCACTTCGGAAAGTTGGCAGCATCCACAATGATCATTCGCTTGCTGATAATATAATTATAGAATTTAAATAGAATATGGCATTGGTTTGTAATCACATATATCAAAAAATGGGGGAAATATTTCCTAAACCTAAGTTACCCAACTTTAAAGAGTAATTTGTAACCAATACAAACAAAATCTCCCCAGCATGTCTTTAGAAAAGGACTCGGGTGTAAAAGGAACTAAGGAAGTGCCTATTTCGCAATCATTATAATGTTTTCTCATGATTCATTTGTATAGCTTCATTATACATAGTATAATTACAATATTGTACGAAACATATATTTATAGATCATACAGAAGTCAAACCTCTTCATAGAATTCTTCCTCGAGTTCTTCAAGTGCTTGACCAGCGGGTTCACTTCCATATATAGAACTCAACTCTTCAGAGCTTGACGAAATATTATGCCTTTGATGTGGAGGAATAGATGCAAGTGCACGAGCTATAGTTGCTGCAGCTGCAGCACGTTCTGGAACCTGTAAGGCAATCAATTTACGTATACATCTAAATCACATAGCAAATTCCTATCGGGAAACATTACTGTAATCATATTAGCACAGTTATGTGGATCAGTGGTTATCACCCTTGCCTCCGGAGACAGGTCAGGGGTTCGATCCTCATTCCTTGCAAGGCCGGAGGTCCTTTTCTACCTTGGTAGAACCGGAACCAGCCTCTCTACCTTAGGTAGGGGTATGGCTGTCTACGTCTCAACCTCCCCCATACACCGTCCTAGACAGTATTGGGACCCATAACCCGTGGAAGACGGCATTGGGTGTTACCTTACCTATTTTAGGCTTTTAGCACAGTTATGACACCACATTGTGAGAATCATTTTCCAAATTGCATGTAATAAACAGAAAATGAACGTAAACTGATGAGGTTTCCCTGTTCAGTTCACCGCGGGGGGGGGGGGGGGGGGGGGGGGGGGTGGAGTCACAATGTACGTGACCTAATCTTGTGAGGAGGTTAGGTGTCTTACCAATAGGCCATTGGGTGGTTGTTAGCAAATGAACAAAGTCTGACAAATTAATGTTCTGGAAATACAAGCTCATAAAAAAGATATCGCCTACAAGTTGGCCTTGGTTACGATATAGAACCAAGCAAGAACTTATACAAAATCATAAGACTAACTATGACATCTCTGCTAGTGTACCCAGTTTCACTGAAATCGATCCAGACATGTAGGCTGCAGATTCTACTATGAATGGTTTTAAGCTATACTTCCAAAGCTAATTACAATCCAGGAAACTAATGCTATAGCCTTAGTCGTGCAGGGCCTTCATAAATGAAATCTTTGCATAGATAGAATCTTTTAGCTGTCCCTCTCTTAATCGCTTATATAGAGAACTGGTCTAAAATAGAGTTTTCATCACTAACCAGCACAAAAGAATTTCTATATTCTGAGGAAGTCCTAAAACTAATTTACAAAATCATAAAATCCGCATGCGGATGAATAAGTATAAATTAACACTACGGTAACAAACAGCATGATCAAAGTACACTACAGTGTCATATAACTAATGCGTTCGTAAATTACGCAAGGAAGTAGATCAAACCAAAACCGTAGCTTCCAAATTACTAAACAACATTACTACACCGCTACACCACAATAGAACCTAACTAAGCATAACTAACAATAGCCGCATACCGACAAATACGTAGAAACTCACACTTCACCAACAAATAGCATAGCGTCCCATTGAACACATCCTTATGAAGATGAGCACCAAGGTCTATTGCCTTAATCCACATTCTCCAATAAACTATCAAATAACTTACAGCATTCATAAACTACGCAATGACATCGCTAAAACCGAAACCGTAACCTTTCGAAATACCTCAGGACAATCTAACTAAACACAACTAACAAAAGCCGCATAAATTCACACGTGACTAACAAACATCATAATCAAACTACACTATGAAACAAGCAACGTAATTCACGCAACGAAACAAATCAAACGCAAACCTAGCTACCTCACAATTAACTAATAAACAGCATAACATTTCACCGTAAACTAACACACACTTTGATCTATTACATTACTCTACACTACACTATAAAAAAACTAACGCATTTGTAAATTACGCAACGAAACAAAACCTAACTACAGCACAAATTACTACTAATAAACAGCATAACATTTCACCCTACACTAACAAACTCTATGATGAAACATTAATCTAATCAAATAACTAACGCATTCGCAAATTACGCATCGAAACGGAACCTAACAACCTCACAATCAGCATAACATTTCACCTTAAACTACAAACACTATGATCCCATCACATTAATCTACACTACACAATCAAATTACTAACACATTCGTAAATTACGCAACGAAAACAAAACCTAACTACCTGACAACTTAAACAGCATAACATTTCACCGTGAAGGCTTAATCTACACTAGAATATGAAAGAAGTACTACATTTCGCAAATTACGGAAAGCTAACTACCTCGGGGCGATCGGAGGTGGAGGGAAGGAAACCGAGAGATCTCGCGGACCGAACCGAGCTCAAAAACTTCTCACCGACTTTCGAAAAATCCATACCACCACCACCGTCACCGTGAGGAGATAAAAGAAGTGAGCTGAGGAGTTAATAATTATTGTGATTTATTAGAGCAAAGTGGAATGAAAGTAAATGGTGATGATACTGCATCTATTTATGGGGATCTGAAATTGATTAATTGAGACTTCATTTTTGTAGATCGGTTGTTTGTTTGTTTGTTTGGGGTTTATGGAGGAGATGTGATAATTATGTGAGATCATAAATCGGTTAGTAAAGTCGTTGTGGTTTTAATTGACTCGCTTATTAAAGAGTTTCTTGTTAAAAAATTTTACTTGTTGATGATTACTACTTATTAAAATTTACAATTTACTTGTGGGATTTTTGTTTACAACACACAAACTTTACAAAATGAAACTCATTAAATGAATTGTTAAAATATTGGACTTTTCGTTTTTATGGTTTATATCAAACATCACATTTCGTTTCTATTTTATTTTAGGGTAAATTGAAAAAAAGTCTTAACTTTTCTATTTTCGCAAATTTGCCAATGAGAGCAAAATACAAGCAATTTTGCCACTATGTTTCAATTCTCATGCATTTTTCCCCTTAGTTGACGGTTTTGACTTTTGGTCGTTTTCTTTCGTTAACTCCCACACGTGCCTGGCACGTGAGGGTATATTCGTCATTTTCACTGCCACCAATTGCTTCCACCTTTACCTTCGGGCAAAAAACGTCCCCGAAACATTATTAAACCTCCCGTCCACGTCATTATTACACTGACATCTTTTCTTTTGGAGACTTTATTTGCACGAAAGTAAACTTTTCTTCTTCATAATGACACTGTATTAGCTTCAAACGCGCGCGCGCGCACACACACACACACAAAACTTTCCATCTTCTTCATAACAAATGGCTCGACTTGTTGAACTAGTTGGTATGTCTGGGTCATTTCACCTTGGTGAGATGATGGTAGCCTCGTACCAATCAGAGATTGACGAGGACATATGGCAGGCAAGAGAGTTAATGAATAACCTATGGCTTACCGAACGGGTCAATGCGTAGGGGAAGTTGATGCCCGGGCTCCAAAATGACAATCCTTCTAGATGTGCTAGGGCAAATCTCACAAAGCTCAAGGCACTCCAAACTGCCGACATGCGCGAGGCAAGGTTGTTGATGAAACATATTCACAGCAAGGTTATTGACAAGATTGACTTTTTAACGAGGCAGTAGGAGATGTGAACCGGTTGGATCATGAAGGGTTGTTGTTTGTCGATAGGGGTTGCCAACGACTAGTATTTTGGGTTGTTTAATGTTAACCGAATGTAAATTACTATGTTTTAATTTCAATTAAGGTGTTATGTTTTTAGTTTAAAGGTTTAATTAAGGTGTTTTCTCTTCGATTGTTAATTTTTAATCTAGCATCATTATTATTATGTGTGATGTTTTGCTTTGAACTCTAACCAGAAACGAAAAAGCCCTAAGGTTAATATCCAGAAACGAAAAAGCCCAAGGGCGCTAACGATAACAGAAATAAGCAGTAAAAAAACTTTTGTGAATAACCAGTTACCCAATCAATATACATATAAGCAGCGCATAAGTTACGCATTTCTTGTTTTGAATCATTGGATAAGCACTAATAACAAGACAACAATAAGCATATTATAAGCTTTAATCTGTTTTTTACCATTATGAGTTCCTTAGGGGTTATCTAGTTACAAAGTAGTCGGAATATTCATATTGGTACCCTAATCATATGCACTATCCCAAACACTCCTTGTAACAAGCATCTTCAGTTAACTGGTTTCCCATATATGTTGGTCCTCTAAGACCAAGTACGCAATTCATGATCTTAAAATCTTGATACTCGTATAACTTGCTAGGAGCTCTTATACCAAGCACAACAAACCTTTTTATGTGACCTTTAATTCCGGCCACATTATCAACAGAAGCATAACCCCCCACGTTCAACCTGTTTTTAGACCTACCTCCTATCATTCACAGTTCCACCCTCTCTAATGACTATACAAGTAGACCTTCTTATAGCACCAACATTCGGGTTACAAGCCGAATCCCCTTCAACCATGATCCCTTTACCCTTTTCCGAAGCTCTCTTCTTCTTCAACAATGAAGTCTGAGGCTCAGTCTTATTGTCACCCTCATTTTCTTTCCCTTTTCTAGTACTCGTTTGTTTCCCCTTTGTGTTCTTCTATTTACCCTTTACATCACTATTTCTTTCTTTTGTTATGACAACCGTTATCTTCAATCTTTTCTTTTTACCACCTTGATGGTTGCCATTGTTCCTCTTCCTTTTTTGAAAAGGTTGTTCAGTCGTAAAAGGAGTTGAATTATGGCAACGCAACCTAGCATCATCTTCTACCCATCCAAATAATCCCCATCTGAATTCTCTAAATCTAAATTAAGGTTCTTGAAATAATACTGAGCTAGTCTATGTTTCTTGTGAACAACATACAAATCAATTGATCCATTCCTACAAGCCAGTTCCAACATCGTATGCACATCATTGTCGGTGTAAATCAACTTCAAACCTTCTTCTAGTGATTTGTTAGGCAAACAAAAGAACAAAGCCCATTTTTTCACATCGCCAAGCCTTTTCAAGATATGATTCAGGCCAATTGTAAATATCTTAACCTCATAATTAAACCCACAAATTTGGCTACGATTGCCATTTACATACCTTACGGACCATGTACAAAAAACCTGATGAGACCTCAATTATACATGGTCTCGTCATCCAGATCGGGCTTAAAATGCTAAAAATATCATAAAAACCGTGAAATATGCTTGTATTTGTTCATTGTGTATTTTATGTACAGATATCGTGAAATCAACAAAGGATCAAAAGAAACAAGTAAAAACGAACACGGGAAACGAAGTCGCACAAAGAACCGAACCCGAATCATGAATTTACAAATAAGTCCTTGAAGTTTGAAGATTTGTCAAAATTGGTCCCTCAACTTTTGAAGACTTGTCACTTTAGACCCTTGTAAATCTCAATTATTACAAGTTTGTTCCTAAAGTTTCAAGAATATACAAGATAAGCCCTTGAAATATGCCAAAGTTGCAAGAATGGTCCTTGTTTAAAGTTTGCAAACTATATGTTCCAAAAGTGACAAGTTGATCAAAAATGATATCAAATGGAATTGAACTATGAGCTGTTAAGCTTCAATTGGCAAAATAATGGAAGTACAGGGGGCATTTGTGTGCAATCTGAAACCCAATTCCAACTTAAACCCGAAATAAGCCCAAACCTCTCACCACTCTTAGCCGAAACTACCTAAACCCGAAACCCACCAGCCCATTTACCACACTACGTCACCCCAAATATTAGCCTAATATATTTATTTAATTAAGTTTTAAATAGTTTAAATAATTATATTAGTAACCGGGAAACAAGTTCTGTAGCATCAACACCCCTAATCCCCCATTAGAACCCTAAATTTCCTACACCCTAATTACTATGAATCTGGACATGAAAATGTCCAGATCCTTGATTCAACATATTGTCAAACCTTTCCCACTCCCAATACACGTCCAGCTTCGTTGTGGGTCTACATCGTCCACAAAGACGATACAAAAGTTAGAAATAAGTGACGTATTACATACTGAACCTCAAACGGACCAGTTTACATCAAACGGAATAGGTGAAAGATTGTCCATTTAGTCTCTTTACAAACATCATCTCTTTACAAACATCATCTTTACAAACATCATCTGACATACTATATGTTTGCAGTTTTCGTCGAATTCACACAAATATTGCTTAAAGTGTTTATGTTCCCTTCAAAACACAAACTCACGAGATATTTTTTTTAATCTTAAATGTTGGTCGTTTATTGTTATAATCAATAATATTCATCACTCTAGACTCTGTAAGATTTATATATATACTCACAAAATTGGTAGGTTGATTGATTTGTAAGGTCCCACGTGGCATCCCCAACTACAAAATGCTAAGATAGAACAGAGGATCAACCATCCACATTGTTTTCGTGTTCCTTAAGGATTATTCAATGGCCAATATACACTCCACCATCTGGCACATCATATGAAGCCTCCTTGACTCAATTTAAAGTTCAAATATCCGAATCTTCAAGAGCATCTATAAGGACATTCTAGGAAAACCATTGAGTTAGGGTTTTTCTTTCTTCCAGTATTTAAGCTTTGTCGACTTGTGACAAGCTTTTTGTTCCAACTTTGTATTTATTATTAAGAAAGTAATGAAAATGAAACCTTTTTAATTCTACAAGTTGAGTCCCATTTTACTGTTTTTCCTCTTTAATCATTTACTTTTATTGCATACTTAGTATAATTTTATCAAAAAATTTATTTTGATTCAAGATTTTGGCTAAAATATTTTTGAGACCCTATAAGCTATAAGTGACTTATAAGCTTATTCTGAGAAAATAAGCCCATAAGTCCACCTTATAACTCATAGTTATTTTTCTTGTTAATTTATTTTCTTTTGCAAAGTTACTGGTTCCTAAAAATATTTTCAAAAAAAATCTTTGGTAATTTTTTTTGGTTAAATCTCACGGTTCATATAAGCTACCCAATAAGCTGTCTGACAACAGCTTATTGGCCACTTATATGACCTTGAATTGTGTGGTTGTTTCTTGTTCATGTTGTGAGAACCCGTACTTTTCCAGCATTATTTTATTCTTTTTATTCGTGCTTCTTGAATTTTTCAACGTATTACATTTTCTTGTATTGCTATATGTAAATCCTGAGATTCTTAAATTTAATAAATTATACTTTTTAAATATTTTTCTGTTCATTAACAATATTTTATCTGTAATTATAAAATTCTTATTTTATTTTTCCATATTTAATTTAAACTCAAAGTTTTTGATTTAAAATCACCCACGTGCGTTTTACAACTAGTTTATTCAAAATCAATGTACAACGAGAATTCCTAGTGATCGTGATACCGACGGATGCCCAAAATTTTACATTTTATTATCGATTGTTTCGATAATTAATACTTTTGACGATTTCGTTTCAATTACGTATTAAGTCGTGTCGGGAAATCATATGATCATTTTTATGATGCATTGTAACTTTTGAAAAGTGTTTTTACGAAACCCGAGCCCCGTAAATATTTTCAATATTTACCAATAACCATTTTCTACCCTTTATAACTATTAATTGTTTTTAAATCCAAAACTATTCAATTTGCAACATCTACGCTAACCTCACTATATATTACTTTTCCACCATTTTCACCTCATTTTATCTTACAAAAAAACACACACATGAAACAAATCCTTTCCCTCTCTTTCTTCTTATTATTTCCGCCACCCTAAACACCCATAAACACCCAAAAATCTCAAATTTTACAATGATTTAGCTAAAACAAAAACAAGACCCATTCCTAAAATCTTGTGATGATTCTATCTATACAAAATTTCATACATGCATCATGTTTTCAAGATTTTATAATTTTGTGGTTGGATGCTGTTTAAAACACCATGCATGTGATGATCTTGGTAAGATCATCACTTTTTGATCTTTAAAGGTTGTGTTTTTAATCTTTGATTTTTGTTAGATTTTTCATACAAGTATTTTTAGGAGTGTTTGGTTGATGGGAATGATGGTATAGTGATTCTATAGGTATAGGAATAAGTGGTTTTGGTTGAAAAATTGATTTGTCATGTTTTCTAAAAGTCTATTTTGGGACAGCAAGTCCTTATCAGAATTTTCGTGGGTTTAAGGTATGAGAAAGGCATATATTATTTGATATTATTGTAGGGTTTTTCGAGACGCTCGTTTTGGTATAAGATAGAGTTTCTAAGTCATTACGAGTCAAAAGTTATGCTAGTTTTAGTTTTCGTGTACCGGGAGACGCAAGTCGGCACAATCCGAAATTGTGGCTGATTTTGGGTCGACTCTCGGGGACTTTAGGCTTGGTTAGATAGTTGATACTACTGATTTTAAAAGTTTACAAACTTAATTTGATGAGTCTAGTAGTGTTTTCAAAAGATGGATTGTCGAGTTAGTACTTTTAAAGTGGTCCAAACGGTTTTGCAAAACAAGTGCACAAATCTGTCCCAAATTTGAAGTCGAGAAAAGTGTCGAGCTGATGGATTTTAAAGTGTGAACTTTGGCTCAAACTTTGGTGAGGTATTATACAGGTTATAAGTGACCTTGACACCAATTTTCATATAAAATGGACAAGTCTAGATAGGATAGATCGGTGTGTACATTCGGGGTGTACTTGCTGATTTTTATTTTGGACACATAGTTCAATTATTTGTGTTGCGTGAGTTTGAGTATTCACCATCGGTCATGGTGACTTACTCAAGTTCTTAGTCATTATATAAATGACTTAGCTACTGGTCCGAGCGATGTATAAGAATATTTTGACTTGCGTTGACTTGGCGTCGTATAACGGATCAATTTCTAGTGTACAAGTGTTTTAACGTGTAGCGTTGGATAAATGGATTCATTTGGTCCGTGTCAATGGTTTTGAAACATGAATACTTTGAAAACATTTGAGTCATATTACATTTGGTACATATCGATATTTGAGTTCGAGTCTTAACGCGCGCCTTATTTTGATAGGTTGCGGTTTTCGTGTTTCCCGGGCATCCATATCGTCGGTGATCGTCTACCACTACCGTTTCTACTCAGTTGTTGAGTACCGTGATTGACTTACCTCGTGGCTAAGGTGAGTTCATAGCCCCTTTTTACTTATACATGGTTTCTAAACACGGGGTGAGATTTTACATGGTGGAACACAACCATTTAAAAACTGTATGCTATCCAGCACTTGTATGTTATCCAGAACATGTATGATTTTCAGGTTTTCAATATTACTATTGCTTTTTAGTCTAGCCTTGAGTTTCCTCTCCCGATCATGAACCGTTAATTGTCCTGGTGCATTGCGCGAAGCGCGAATGTTGTGGGTGGATCCATCGGGATTGACTATCCCCGTCCTGATTACCTTGACGCACTAATATTCGTTTATACTTGAGTATTTAGGCTGAATACTCCCTAGAGGAACTTACATTGAGTTACGCTTCGGTTCATGAACTGAACAACAATAATAATGATTTCGGACTATGGTTGACGTATATAACCATACTCCATACTACTTGTTTTACAAATGAATGCTTGTGTTCCACATCCTTATTGCTAAACCTATGAATATCACTCAACTTTGTGTTGACGATTTTACATGTTTAATCTCAGGTATTATTACTTAGCTTTGCTTGGATGGGAGCCCGCAGGATATTATCGCAGCTTGGAGATTTCTGTGATGTTTTTGAAAGATTGGTTTTATATAAACTGTCAGAAGTTTATTCTATCTTTTGGGCAACTTTAAGTTATAAATCGAGACGAAATAATATAATTTTCTGCTTCTCAAACTCTGGGACCTATGTTTAAAAACTCTAACCTTTTATGATGTAATGTACATGTTTTTATTTCGTCAGCTTTGTATGAACTGTAATTCATTGTTCTTGTACTATGACGTGTTACCCCCTCGTTGCCTAGTTGTTCCATGTCAGATTTTGGGGGTCTCACAGATTGGTATCAGAGTGGTGGTTATAGGGATTTGAGACATTTTCAAAAACTTAGTCTATAACCGAAAGTTCAAATATTTCATGTTTTAAGTGTCAACCACAGAATCTGCCAATGTTGTTCGATATCTGCGCGGGTAACTCTCTAATCCTTATTATATACTTTTAATTATCGTTGTAGTATTTCATCTCTTGATTTTATGTTGGAATATTATATTACCCTAATGACGATAATTACTATGTCTTTTCAAAGCCCTGTGCTTCATGGATTATCATTCGATATTACTGTGATTACATCTGTCTATACTGCATATCTTGAATTCTTGTTTTTGTGAACTGATCTTGTTACAATGATTTCATATTGTTATGACGTTACATACTTGTATTCAGAGCGCGTATGCTGCCGACTTTTCATGCTCATTTTTCTGAGTACCATTGTTATTTCATTTATGCGTGATACGATTGACTTCATATACTCGTTCGTTTTGAATCGTATGTTTTCTCGACTCGCTGCTACATGCCGTATATACTATCGTGATACCATTGTACGGAATTGAATAAGTGTTGTTTTCGATGAAACTCCTGATTTTCATTCTTACTACCGTGCATGTTGCTTTCATTGTTTATTTCCTTTAAAATATCTATTTAGATACGCAGATTTTCTTTCCGACCATTCGTAATTGAATGTCTAGTCTATAGACCATTGTGTAGCTCAATGTGTCTCCGGGAAAGACTGAAGGACACCGTGTGAGTCACACATCTCGAAGTATTCGTTGAATCAGTAGCTGAATAATATTGTGAGTTTTCGTAATCTTGATTGACCTTTACGCCACCGTTTTACACGACACTTGTACATGGATCACATCTTATTTCATTGACCATTCTACGTTATGACTTCGACTTACAACATCTGTTGTACCTTGAACACATGATCGTCATTTATTATGTGACGATTGTTTGGAATACGATCCTACTTGTATCCTTCCTTTTTCATTAAACCTCCTCGCCTCAGGAGTTTGACTTGTTAATATTTTGTTTCTTTCTCGGTATGTCTTGTGATTTTGGAAAATCACGCCGCAAGGAGACTTTCCTGCATTGCATCTTGCAGCCAAAAGACACGGATGTCATGCGCCGTTTCGAATTTCTTAGATTTTCGTTGGTATTCTTGAACCATTTTTATACTGAGTTTTCCTTACATGATTAATTTTACAGCTTATTCTCTTTCGTCTTTATGGAATCCACAAGTATTGTGTGTACATTAATTCTGAGTTATTATGAAATTTGGATTTAATTTTAAACTGTGTCGAAAAATATACTTTGTATAGAAACTTTACAGGAAATTTAGCAGTGTTGAGAAAATATTTTTATAACCTTAGACATAAAAATATATTTTTTTTTCCTGTTGAGATGTTCTTTTAGGACATAATGTTTTACCAATAAACTTTAAAAAAATCGAGCAAGTTACGCTCATTTGAGATTGTAAAATCTAAGAAGTTATTTTCTGAATAATTCTAAAATATCATTTTGTTGATAAATTTAATGCAAGGGCATTTTCGTCCATTTTTATTCCGTTTCAAGTCTTGGTAAAACTAGAAAGTTGTTCAAAACATTGTTTTACATCGAAATGCATTAGACTTTGAGTCTTAGAATATCGTTTAGTGAGTTAATTGGTCTAGTCAAACCCAAAAGTCAAAACTGATTAGATTTTAAAAATATGGATTGAAGCGTTTTTGAGTTCGTTTGAGCTCGTAAAACTTTAACTAATGATATTTTGCAAACTAAAAACGACGATTGCGTTTGAACAAGTATAAAATAGTAACTTTGAGTTCGGTCATACATATACATAGATCTTGAACTTTTTAAATTCGGTAACTTCCTAATATAGAAACTTTTCAGAGTTATTGTATTATTTGTTAACTGGTACCCTACTTTCTTAAAAGTATATTATTGTCAAATTAATTACGATGTGCACATACGAATTCCTTATTCCTTTCTTTTATTTATGACTTATTTGTCATTCTATTTTCTTTCTCTGCTTCTATCGTACCACTGATCCGGGTCGAGGTTGAAGATCTTGCTTTCATAACGTTCGTTATCATTTTGGCACGTGTCTCTTGATGATTTCGGCTAAACCTCTTGAAACCTTATCACCTTGTAACCATTTCATTGATTGCCTTGAACTATCCATTATTACCCTTATGTAACCCGCTCGCTATTTTATAAGTTACCATATAAGCTCAAACTGGTATTGTTTGCGAAACATTTTACAAAAGTTCCACTTGGACTTTACAAATTACTTGAAGGTTATCTTATAGAATTAATTTATATTAATTTTACAATGTATTCTCACAAATTGTTCTACCTTGGGTCTTGTAAAGAATCTTGTAACATTACAATTGTTGAATTAAATATCTAGCCAGTAACTTATTGGCGAATAGTTTCATAAACTATTTTGATTTCTGTTTTTACAAATGACATTATATACATATTTTAAATGATATGATTTATAATACTGGTTTGACGAAGCTGAGCATCGCATTGCTAGTCCTAAATTATGCATGGCATGATCACCTATGCCTAATTTAGAAGGAGCCATGCAAGGCCAAATAGTAGTCGCCCTAAATATTTGACCAACAATCAACTTTTTAATTATGTTCCTTAAAAAGTTAGATAAAATAAAAGTTTTGAAAACTTTTACTTCTTATGCGAGTATCAACAGTTCGTGACATACACATATGAACCCTTATCTTTTCTTAAACAAAGTACATGCCTCAAACACATATTTCCATACTCGACGATCATTGCCTTACTTGTTACCTCATCATCCTTATGATACAATTTTCGTTACCATTTGCCTAAATTCTTACCATTGATACCAGACTTGAAAGTTTCAACGTTGTTATGCTTCTACATCAATCGACCTTCTTTGTCTCTTTCGGTAGACCTTAGAAACGTCTCTGGACGCAGATAATGATTATGACTAGACATGAACCATGATTACGTGTATTTTCCATGTTATGCGTTAGACTGTATCGTCTTGAAGTTCATACGTGTGAATCATGTGTTGATTTCCCCTTTCATTGCTAATGTTGTTCATTTACTGGAATTCTTTTCAAGTAACTTCTTAAGAATTTTCTTTGATTCGAAAATTCGCTGTGTGGCTATTCTCTTTCGATCGTATGCTGACCACCGAGAACTTAATAAGCCGTTGTGGGTGACACCAACTGCACTCAAGAAGTGATGACTTGCTATAATCCTTGTTTCTTATTATTTTATAATTGACGCGACTATTCTATCATGTTTGTGAAGAATTGATACGATTTTTGTTTTATTCCCTTGTGTTATTGCTCGCATATAAATTGTTGATCGTCATTCGTTTCATATTCGTTGTTGTCTTCTCACCTTTTGAAACTAGAAAAAGTTACGTGTTTATCATTTGATACCTTAATCGCTTTCTTGAATTTCTAAAAATTATTATTAATTTTTAAGAACATTTTATACATTTTACCAAATGTTTAAATTACCAAAATAAAGTTAAGTATCGGACCTATATATCCTCTTTGGTAAATTTATAACTAGTATTTAAAAAGGATATCAAACTGTATCTTTTAAAGTATTTAATAAATTCGTACTTTACTGTCAGTATAATGAAATTATTAAATTAATTTATAATTTCTAACAATGATTCTAAATAACTTGGAAAAAAACCTGATTTTTCTAATGGTAACGATAAACCTGAGGTTTTAACGATAATTTCATGCAGACATCCAAAAATTCTTAAGTCAATCAGGATAACTATTTGAACTGAGTTACTTTTACTTTGAAGTCCTGATCAAGAAAAAGATTTGACAATTGTTTACCCACTCATTTTATATAGAGTTTGATTTTTAAATCACTACGTCTGGTAAAATTTTCTTTTAATCAAGAAAATATTTAAAACTGAGTTTTAAAGTAATCCCAAAAATCATAGACAAATGACTATGACAACTTGTATCTTAAATGATTATATGTTATTCATCTTTTCCCCTTCTATTTCGCTTGTGACTAGATTCTTACATTTTATGATTGTCACGTTTTACAAGTTGCACGATTTACGAATCCTTGTTGATTAACAATCTTGATTCATCTTAACGCACTTTGTCCGTTCAAGTGATTCTTGTGTTCATTCTTGTTAGTTATTCGCACGTATTTCCAACAACTCTATCTCTTGATGTATCTCTGTATTGAAAGATCGTTATTCTAATCCGAGACTGAAAAGTTATACGAAAAGTATTTAAGAAACTGAAGCATAGTGAATTCTAACCGTTAAGATTCGTCGTGGTACGAAAATTACCTGGGAAGCAATGAATTTTTTTCTACACTTTGTACCTCCTCTTGTTTGCATCTTCTACTGTTTTTAGGAGAACTCTAGGGACCAGAGTTCCTTTAGGGGGGAAGACTGTGAGAACCCGTACTTTTCCATCATTATTTTATTCTTTTTATTCGTGCTTCTTGAATTTTTCAACGTATTACGTTTTCTTGTATTGCTATATGTAAATCCTGAGATTCTTAAATTTTAATAAATTGTACTTTTTAAGTATTTTTCTGTTCATTAACAATATTTTATCTGTAATTATAAAATTCTTATTTTATTATTCCATATTTAATTTAAATCAAAGTTTTTGATTTAAAATCACCCGCGTGCGTGTTACAACGAGTTTATTTAAAATTAATGTACAACGAGAATTCCTATTGATCGCGATACCGACGGATGCCCAAAATTTTACATTTTATTATCGATTGTTTCGATAATTAATACTTTCGACGATTCGTTTCAATTACGTATTAAGTCGTGTCGGGAAATCATATGATCATTTTTATGATGCATTGTAACTTTTGAAAAGTGTTTTTACAAAACTTGAGCCCCGTAAATATTTTCAATATTTATCAATAACCATTTTCTACCCTTTAAAACTATTAATTGTTTTTTAAGTCCAAAACTATTCAATATTTGCAACATCTACCCTAACCTCACTATATATTACTTTTCCACCATTTTCACCTCATTTTATCTTACAAAAAAACACACACATGAAACAAATCCTCTCCGTCCCTTTCTTCTTATTATTTCTGCCACCCTAAATACCTCTAAACACCCAAAAATCTCAAATTTTACAATGATTTAGCTAAAACAAAAACAAGACCCATTCCTAAAATCTTGTGATGATTCTATCTATACAAAAACTTCATACATGCATCATGTTTTCAAGATTTTATAATTTTGTGGTTAGATGATGTTTAAAACACCATGCATGTGATGATCTTGGTAAGATCATCACTTTTTGATCTTTAAAGGTTGTGTTTTGAATCTTTAATTTTTGTTAAATTTTTCATACAAGTGTTTTTAGGAGTGTTTGGTTGATGGGCTTGATGGTATAGTGATTCTATAGGTATAGGAATGAGTGGTTTTGGTTGAAAAATTGATTTGTCATGTTTTCTAAAAGGCTATTTTGGGACAACAGGTCCTTATCAGAGTTTTCGTGGGTTTAAGGTCTGAGAAAGGCTTATATTATTTGATATTATTGTAGAGTTTTCCGAGACGCTCGTTTTGGTATAAGATAGAGCTTCTAAGTCATTACGAGTCAAAAGTTATGCTAGTTTTAGTTTTCGTGTACCGGGAGACGCAAGTCGGCACAATCCGAAATTGTGGCTGATTTTGGGTCGACTCTCGGGGACTTTAGGCTTGGTTATATAGTTGATACTACTGATTTTCAAAGTTTATAAACTTAGTTTGATGAGTCTAGTAGTGTTTTCAAAATATGGATTGTCGAGTTAGTACTTTTAAAGTGGTCCAAACGGTTTTGCAAAACAAGTGCACAAATCTGTCCCAAATTTGAAGTCGAGAAAAGTGTCGAGCTTGTGGATTTTAAAGTGTGAACTTTGGCTCAAGCTTTGATGAGGTCTTATACAGGTTATAAGTGACCTTGACTCCAATTTTCATCTAAAACGGACAAGTCTAGATAGGATAGATCGGTGTGTACATTCGGGGTGTACTTGCTGATTTTTATTTTCGACGCATAGTTCAATTGTTTGTGTTGCGTGAGTTTGAGTATTCATCATCGGTCATGGTGACTTACTCAAGTGCTTAGTCATTATATAAATGACTTAGGTATTGGTCCGAGCGATGTATAAGAATAGTTTGACTTGCGTTGATTTGGCATCGTATAACGGGTCAATTTCTAGTGTACAAGTGTTTTAACGTGTAGCGTTGGATAAATGGATTCATTTGGTCCGTGTCAATGGTTTTGAAACATGAATACTTTGAAAACATTTGAGTCATATTACATTTGGTACATATCGATATTTGAGTTCGAGTCTTAACGCGCGCCTTATTTTGATAGGTTGTGGTTTTCGTGTTTCCCGGGCATCCATATCGTCGGTGATCGTCTACCACTACCGTTTCTACTCAGTTGCTGAGTACCGTGATTGACTTACCTCGTGGCTAAGGTGAGTTCATAGCCCCTTTTTACTTATACATGGTTTCTAAACACGGGGTGAGATTTTACATGGTGGAACACAACCATTTAAAAACTGTATGCTATCCAGAACTTGTATGTTATCCAGAACATGTATGATTTTCAGGTTTTCAATATTACTATTGCTTTTTAGTCTAGCCTTGAGTTTCCTCTCCCGATCATGAACCGTTAATTGTCCTGGTGCAATGCACGAAGCGCGAATGTTGTGGGTGGATCCTTCGGGATTGACTATCCCCGTCCTGATTACCTTGACGCACTAATATTCGTTTATACTTGAGTATTTAGGCTGAATACTCCCTAGAGGAACTTACATTGAGTTACGCTTCGGTTCATGAACTGAACAACAATAATAATGATTTCGGACTATGGTTGACGTATATAACCATACTACATACTACTTGTTTTACAAATGAATGCTTGTGTTCCACATCCTTATTGCTAAACCTATGAATATCACTCAACTTTGTGTTGACGATTTTACATGTTTAATCTCAGGTATTATTACTTAGCTTTGCTTGGATGGGAGCCCGCAGGATATTATCGCAGCTTGGAGATTTCTGTGATGTTTTTGAAAGATTGGTTTTATATAAACTGTCAGAAGTTCATTCTATCTTTTGGGCAACTTTATGTTATAAATCGAGACGAAATAATATAATTTTCTGCTTCTCAAACTCTGGGACCTATGTTTAAAAACTCTGACCTTTTATGATGTAATGTACATGTTTTTATTTCGTCAGCTTTGTATGAACTTTAATTCATTGTTTCTTGTACTATGACGTGTTACCCCCTCATTGTCTAGTTGTTCCATGTCAAATTTTGGGGGTCTCACACATGTGTAGGTTCTATTGGAAGACATAGTTTATACTCTTTCTTGATATCTTGGGTTTTTTATTATAGTAGTGTAACCCTCATCCTTTCTGCTTTACAATAGCTCTTCACAAGCCCCCCCCCCCCCATCACAGCAAGCTAGGGTTTGAGGAGAAATTTGGTGTGTCTTAGGGTTGAACAAGCCCTAAGGTGGTAACAAAATTATTCTTTCTCTTGCATGTTAAAGTTGTGGAAATTGTGTGTTTTGTTGTAATGTTAGTTATTGTTAGTTCTATTGCATAATTTGTGCCTCCTGAATGGTGTGTGCATGTTAGTTAGGTTTATAAGGTTTTTAAAATTGATTAGTGTGAAGTTTGTTTGAAAAAAATGGTTTTTCTATTTTATAAGGGGTGTTTGGGATTATACTTTGCTCAATGTTGGTGACAATCATTGATGTAAGATTAGGCCTAACATGCTTCCTTTGGTTAGTTAGAATCATTGTTGTCCTTGGTTTAAAGTTTATTACACAAAAAGTGAAAATAGTATTCTTTGAAAAAAACTGCATAACTATCTTAGTAGTGTGCTGTAGGATTATTAATGTGTTTTGGAAACCCAAGACTTGGTCATAGATAGGTGATAAGGTAGTTTAGGTTTTTGTGCATCTAAATTAGGTGATTGTTAGGCTAGAAATCAAGATTGGTTAGTCTAAATCTCACTTTGTGGTCACATACATCAGCAACTAAGTCATTCCTTCTGTTTGAATACATCAGCAGACTGTTAGGGCCTTGTTTGTTGGTTTTGGTGCTTCTAATTAAATACATAGATAGGTTTTAGGTTAATATAGGATAGTATTTTCTAGTATTTGAGATTTGGTTTCATTTAAGGCTTGTAGAGCTTACTTATAGTCACTGTTAGCCCACTATAGACCAACATGTATCATTTCTGCATACAATGGGTTTTGGCCTTGAATTTATGTTTAATTGGTTTGAAATGTGGATGTTTTGTTAGGTTTTAGGATAGGTTAGGTCTACATTAGCTGGTCTTTAGATTTTGTGGACTTTTGATAACCTATACTAGCCATAGAAACCCATTGTAGGTGCCTAAGACTAGTAGACATTCATTCTCTGCATACCAAATGCATCATTAGTCCTTTAGGGGCTTATTTTTGTGTTTGGTGTATTGATAGATACATAGTTAGTTTATAGAATAGGTTAGTTGTACAATAGCTGGTACTAGAGTTTGGCTTGGATTTTGTAGCTCAAAACTAGCTGTAGAACCCATTGTTACATCTTAAACGCTAGTAGACCTCAACTTTTTGTCCAATTTGTGATTTTTGTTTTTTTGAGTGATATTTGGTGTTGGATTTTGTGTTTTCTTTGTTTCTATTAACTCCCTACAACCCACTGGTTGTAGGGGTGCCCTGTTTGCCCATAAAACAACACTAAACAAGCTAAAACAACCTCAAAAACCCATTGTTTGACCAAAAAAAGTCAACCAACCTCACTGTTTTTGTCTTATTAGTCCTTAAGTTACTTTTTTGCATTTTTCAATTTTTCCAAGTAGATTAAAGTAAAATAGAGTTTTAGAAAAAAGTTTCATATTTTTCTCATCATTATTTTATTTTTATGATTATTTTAATATAAAAATAGTTTTTAGCCATTTAAAAATAGATTTAATTGTTGAAAAAAAAATCGAAAAATATTTCTTAGTGTTTATTAACTTACTCGACCTTTTCTAGGTAAGACCCCCTATGAGATTCTTAAAGGTATGAAACCCTCATTAAAATACTTTAAGGCGTTTGGAAGCAAGTGTTTCATTCTCAATACCAATGATTACCTCACTAAGTTCAATCCAAAGTCGTACGAAGGTATCTTTTTTTGTTATTCCCAAACTAGTAAAGCCTACATAGTCCTAAATAAAATATCGGGTGTAATCGAATAATCACTCAATGTGACATTCGATGAAACTCCACCTTTATCTAAGACACCAACTTTGGTAGATGATAACTTAGATGAAATAAACATAGTTAAAGTCAAAGAAGTTAGAAAACTAGGAGTTGAAGATCTTAATGTTGAAAATGAAGTAAAGATCAAGGAATCTAAAGATCATGCTCTCAAAAACGTCATAGGCGACCTTAATCAAAGGACCCTTAGATCTCAAGTCCAAGATCAAATTAACTTCTTTTGTTTTGTATCCTTAACTGAACCAAAGAATGTGATGGAGGCCCAAGTGTTGAAGAACGGGCTGACTTGTTTCTGGAGGTCCGAGATCGCGTGACGAAGAGGGGTTTAGTAAAACGGGCATAACGTTGGCATCCTAAGTCCGTTTTTAGCCCGTGACCTGTCAAAACGTGTGTAAAAAGGAGGCGGGCGACGTTGTAACCAGATTTTAGCTGGTTGCGGATTTTTCAAGGCCCGAAAAGCCTTTTTACTATCAGTTTTTTACATATTTATGTTTTTTTCACTTTCAGTTGGACTTTGCCTTTGGGCTACGGTCCAGCCCGTTGGATTATTAGGGTTTTTATATGTTTGTAGTCATTATTTAATGAATCTGATGTAACCCTAGCGAGACAGTTATCAGTTTAATAAAAGTTAAACCACTGGCCGTTGTGTTGCCGTATTTTACCCTAATTTTCGGACATTCTTCATAATCAACGATTATTAGCATAATTGTTTCTGGAATTCTTGTTGAATCAACAGATCCAATTAATTATCTTTCTTACTTTGTTTTTTAGTCTACATCAGTTGGTATCAGAGAGCCAAAGTTTCTGATCAAGATGCCTTCAAGGAGAACTTAACCTATTCACGATGTGAATGAACAGGAATTTGAGCAATGTATGATGGACATAATGGAGGAGCGATTCGATCAAATTGTTGATCAATTGACCGAACAGATGAACAATTTGATGAGCAATATGAGGCCTCGTAATCGCCGTCATGAGGACAAAGATGCAGATCTGGAAGAAAATCCGTTTGGTGATGGTTCGTCTGCTGATGAACAATCAGTAAGGCGATGGATGAGAGACCGCAGTGGGAATAATGATAGGCGTTGGGAGTCTGGAATTAGGGTTAATATTCTTGAGTTTAATGGGGACACTTTAAAGCTTGATGAGTTTATTGATTGGCTTGTTGTTATTGAAGAAGTATTTGAATTCAAAGAAGTTCCAGAAAACAAAAGGGTTCCGTTGATCGCTACCAAGTTACGTGGTCGGGCATCCACATGGTGGCAACTGTAGAAACTAGAGGGGGGGGGGGGGGGGTTGAATAGTTTCTTCTTCGGTTTATGTCCTAATTAAAATTCCTTTCAATTAGGTTTGTCTCAAAACTACCTTTTACTTGAAAGCTAATTGCATAATGATTAGGTTTAATTCTAATGCATTAACAATGACAAATAGTAGATGTGTGTGATGTGATAATAAGAGTAAAGAGTAAGGAAAGAAACGACCTAATGGGAAGACACCAAGATTTAGAGTGGTTCGGCAACGAAGCTCTATCTTCGTTCCTACTCCACTCATGGAGTACACCTTACTTGAGATTTACACTATATCCACAAGCTCCCTTCTTGGCGGAGAAAACCTTACAACGTCGCTTACATTATTTTTCGACACTAAGCTAAATGTCGAGACCTAATCTTAGCTAGGACCAATCTACACAATGTCACCCACTTCACCATTTTACAACACAAGGCTAGATGTCGAGTTCTAATCGAAAGATATAACCAATCTTCACAATGTTGCCTACTTCACCATTTTCTGACACAATGCTAGATGTCGAGTTCTAATCGAAAGATAGAACCAGTCTTCACGACTCTTCACTTTGAAGCTAAGTGAGAACTTCACAAGACACAACTACACATCACTTTAAAGTTTAGTGAGAACTCACAAGACACAACCGCATCACTTTATAATTTAGTAAGAACTCACAAGTAACAACTTTTACAACTCAATAAAACACATATCCAAGTATACACATGTAACTTGGATCTACACAACACAAATCCAAGTATACACATATACAATGGATTTACACAATACTTAATCTAATTATTCACTGATACAATTGATTAACACAACTAATCCAAGTATTCACAAATACATTGGATCTACACAAGACTCAAATAAAACAAATGATGAACATGACTAGATCTTTAGGAGAGGATGATCTTCATCAAGGCTTCATATTTAATCACATCACAAGTGTGTGAGTGATCTTCTCTTTGGACAAGGTAAAGAAGGAGATCAAGGGGATAATCATAAGTAAATATACTTAACACATTAATTGATCATTTACAAATGATTAGGAATTAGAAAGGAGAAGGATAGCATAATGAGTGTCCAAAAAGGATTATGGAAAATGCATATTTGATCCACTATTTATAGGAGACAAAAGCCAACGGCTCTCTGCCCGCGGTTCGTTAATTGTCTTGTGGTTCCTTAATACTAAGGAACCGCATAGGCATTTAAGGATCTGTGGTAGTAGACTCCGCTCCCTTTTGTCTTTTAGTGGGGAAGTAATATATGAGGTAAGTTTTTACCTTCAAAGGATATTCCTATGGCATTTGGAATATGCCATATTCAAATTTACATTTTCCATTTTAATAAAACATTTTCTTAAAAAGAAAGTTTATTAAAAAAATCTTTTTTCACATTTGACAAAATGTAAGTTTAGGACTAATCACTTTTATGATCACTAATCATGATTAAGATATGTTAGTGCAATACTTAAATGATTATTACCTTGATGATAGTGTTTGTTAGATAATTCGTCTTATGATTGTATTTGACAACAAATGTCCTTTTAATTTGTCGTGATCAAAACCAAGAAAGATTAGTTAACACTAATAATATTTTTAGGCATTACTTTGCATTAACATTCTCCCCTTTTTTGATTACGACAAACTATAAAATCATTTATGTAAAATCCAAAATTATTTGAACTATTAACGAGCTTATCACTATCATTTCTCCTCCTTTGTCGAAGCAAAAAGGTTAGCACAAGTCGTTGAGGAAGAGAAGAATTGAATTTGCTAGAAGCTCCCCCTTGGTGTTTCCCCTTGCTTGGGGCACCAAGTGAATGAGCTAAGGTGACATGCTACACAAAGGTTACTAGAGATAAAAGAAACACCAGTGTATATATAGTCACTACCTACTAAGTAAATTGAGAGGGAAAAAGAAAATAAATCTTAAATTAGAAGTAAGTGTTTGCTAAGTATGTCCAAATAGGGTGTTTTGACAAAATCAAAGTTCAATTGGTGGAATAGAGGTAGAAAAGAAACATCCATACCAATTGAAGTGATAATATGTCAAAGGATTAGAAACTTAGAATTGGTGGAATCACCCAAAAGCAATTGTAAGTTTTAACTATGATTTACTCTAAACAATGTGTGAAAAAGAATTGATGGGAAAGGGAGTAACACACATAACATTCATATTACAAAAATATGAAAGAGCATACAAGGGAAATATTCATACACGCAATATGAATATTTAACATAACAAATAAGGAAAATAAACAACATACGCATAAACTACTCTAGTAGTGATAATCCTCCAATATTGCTTAAGTTGACTTAAACAACTAAAACACAAAGTGTGCTTTGATTGGAAAAATAAGACGACGAGGCATCATTCGAAGATTTGTTCATGGGAACAAATACTTTGAGAGGAGGTCAGTGAGAAGAAATTCAAGAAAATTTAGCTTGTCATACGCATGAGCAAGTTCAATTTGTTGAAACGACAACAAGCACACGAGCTTCCATGATGCAAAACAAAGTCGTTAGATGGGGGAGGACCATCAAGATGAGAAGGTGGTGGTAGAGAGGGAGATAATGGATAAGAAATGTTTTCACAATGCCTAGTGAGATTTGGGAAAGAAGATAGGTCATTGAGAGGAGGTATGTTGCAAGGTTTAGGTAGTGATGGAAGAACTTCCTTTTCTCCGGTAATTGGATCGATTGAGAAAGTCTCATTCCAATACACAATATGAGAGAAAGATGAAGTCTTGCAAGGTTTGGGAGAAGAGGAATCATGATGATCCTTGTTCTTTTTTATCCAAACGGGTCGAACCGAGATTTTTGGTTTCTTGGAAAGCTTAGAAGAGGAAGCTTTAAGTTTAGAAATTGTGACAAAGAAATGTCAAGGTTAAGATTAGAAGAGTTAGACATTGTGAGGGGTGAGAAAATGAACTCCCAAAAGAAGAGAATTTAAAGAAAATAGACAAGGCAAATATTTAAAATGAAAACAAAAGTTTTCAAGGAATGTTTAGCCAAAAATGGCAAACAAGGAATCTTGAAAAAGACTGTGGTCAAAGAAGAAAGACAAAAAACGAGCCAAAAATTGGCTTGCTATCCGCGGTTCTAAAAGAACCTGCGGTTCCTTATATATAAGGAACCGTGCGACTTTAAGGATCCGCACACAGTGGACATGAAAATGCAATTTTACAAGGTTTTGAGGAAAAAAATAAGATTTAAAAAAAATTGCAAATCTTGGATTTTAACTATTTTAGCACTAGATTATGCTTTGGTTGCACAAAAGGCAACACACTCATAAAGAGTGTCTTGACAAAGGGTGACAAAATATTTAGATAACATTTTGAACCAATTTTAGTCAAGTTTTAAGAGGTTGTGATAAATTAAGGTTCAATTTTAAATAAACTGAAGTTGATTAGCATGAGCACATAGGTTAAAACACACAAATATGGAATCCATAACACATCCTCGTGAAAACTCATGAAGAAAAGGAAATACAAGAAAAGAAACAACAACTAACTATTACAAAGTTAGCTAAACTAGTTCTTGATAGATAGTCTTCCTTGGCTTGACCTTCTTTTAAAACACATTTTTAGGAAAACATCATTTATCTCTTAGGAGGTGGAGGACTAGCAAATAAATTCAACAAGAAGCTTTGCAACTTAATGTAAGCCCTAATCATCTCCAACCTAAGGATATCAATGAGGTAGAAGTTGTTTAAGCAACAAGGACAATTGGTTCCATTGTGCATGAAATAGTCAAACAAGTGTGGATCACCCAATAAATGAGAAATAGGAACACCCAAAAGAGGAGTGTTATAGGGAGGAGGTGGAGGAGGCATGGTGTCCAATGGTGAGATGGGTGAATTTGGTGGAGTGAAAGGAGAGGTAACCAAAGGCTCAACAAAATCATTCTCAATAGGAATATTTTGAAGAGGTTGATGGTTCACATCTAAGAGATGACTGAAAGTGAAAGGTGAGGACAACTCATTTATCCTAGATTGGAATGAAGAAGAGGTAGAACCATGAGAATGGTTAGTACCATGAGTTGAGCTTGTCTTGCATGGTGCAAGAGGTGGTGAGGGTGATGAAGAGATGAGAATTGGAGAAATCTCACTCTTGGTGTATGAAAAGACTAAGAACCAAGTTTAGGAAACTTGA